>OX352763.1:50624967-52077513 GCA_947095585.1 Nephrocerus scutellatus | reverse complement strand
GGAGGGGGATGACTGAGAGGTTTGACTGATGTGTCCAGGATGGCCACATATCCAGGCTCTTCGGTCGTATCTATTGACTAAGGATGGACGGACGGATTGTGGATGATGTTACATGTAGATATGTTACATCGCTGGTATTTGGGTGTATGACTGGTTGAGCGGATCGCATCGGTGGTTGGTATGGATTTATCGGTGCCTGAGTCGCTGGGGCGGTACGATGAAATGGTGGTGCGGTTGGACGGACTGGTGCGGTGGTCAGACGAAATGGTGGTGCGGTAGGGCGTAATGGTGGCGGTCGCATTGAAGTTTGAACTGGTCGAGGGAGTTGTTCAGTCACAAGACATTCAAAATCTTCGATAAGCGAAGTGAGTTCTGAAAGCGTAGTAAATTCTCTTCGCCTAATGTAATGTCGGTAGTCCGGTCGGAGATTCTCATATATCCGATTCAGTTTTTCCTCAGGAGTGAGTGCAACGTGCTATCGCATCAGGGCTTGAATGAACGTTATATACTCTTTGCCTTTCTCTCGGCTATTTTGAGTTCGGTTCCTGATGCGATCTGCTAGTTGTGTGGCAAATCGTGGGGGTAGAAAGATACTGCGTAATTCTTCGCTAAAGTTGTCCCAGGTATTTAAAAACTCCTTATTGTTCCGATACCAGACTAGTGCGCTCCCTTTTAGAAGCTCAGGTAGGGTGCGGACTATACGGTTGAGTGGCAAATGGTAGCATTCCGCTATTTCTATTACTCTTTCTAGGAATTCGAGTGGATTATTATTGCCACCATCAAATCTCACGTTCCATTTTCTAAGCTTGTCCATCACTTCTGCGTCGGATGGGTGATAGGTTACTACTCGTGGAGGGTTTTGATCTACTTGCGAGTAGGTTATAGTTGGAGCGGTCGGTGGTTGCGCGGTTCTGGTCTTTGATTCCATGTTCGGTAGGTAACTGGTAGTTACGGGTACTTGCGAGAACGTAATTATTGAAACGTTGGGTGATTGTGTTGTGGTGGCCTTTGATGCTAGAGTCGGTAGGATGTCGTCGCTGGTTGGTAATTCCATGGTGCGCAAGTCTTCGCATTACTTGTAATTTTTTCACTCGGCCGATAGCCGTTTTCGTAATTCATCTACACTACCAGTATGATCAATTCCACGACGATCCAACTCGTTTATTAATTCTTCCTCTCGGAGTAAGTTTATACCAGAAACACTTAGAGTGCCTTCCTTGGTCGGCATGGTGCAGGTTTCAATAGTTCGTAGTGCTTAGTTGGAAGTAAGGGTAAATGGTTTGAACATTCCCCGGTTGGTGTCCAAAATGTTCTTTTGTTTTGGTTTTTGTCCTCGCTATTTTGTGTTCCTCAATTGTAGATGTGAACACAAATTATTATTTTTTTTTTATCGGTGTCGGTCGGTAAAGCGACTGTAATAGTCGTCCCTGCTCGGGCGCCAATTTTGTAACGTTGTTGCTCGGGTGACGCTCGCCGGTCACCCAGGGTTCTTTTTCCTTCTACCTTCTGTGTAACAAAATAAATTGACGTTGTGTTTGGTTTTTCTGTTGATTCTGTAATTTACAATATATCACATTTCTCACGTTTGTAGCTGGTTTTAATTTTATTTTATCGAAATTCTCCCTGATTCATTGAAAAAAGCAATACGGAAAAAAAGTTCACGAAACTAAAACGACGCGAGTCCAAATGCTTTAATGAATTGAAAAATTCGGTCTTTCAGGAACTAGCAGACTTCTTTCTTGAATGCCCACAACTCGACAGTTAATTGTACCGGATTCGTTTGTATTACCAGGCACGCGGGATGCAGAGCGCAATGCAGTTGTGAGTGCTGGTACACTATATGTGTGCGGTGTAGCTCACCGAACAGCGCGTAGAACAACACAACACCGTCGGTGATGTTACATCAGGTTGTAAAACGAGTGAGTACCCTACTGGCCCAGATGTAGCTCACCGAACAGCGTGTAGAACAACACAACACTGTTGGTAAAGTTATATCCAAATGATATGAGTACTTTACTCATGCGTGGCGTAGCTCAATAAATGGCGCGGAAACGAGCACAGCGTTATTAATGGGTTACACTAAAGATATGTACAAGATTATTGTAACAATATCATTTTTGACTAGAGATAGGGTGTGTGACGAAGGTGATGTAATCAACTTCGTTACATTCCCCTCCTACTTCGGAGTACGGAAAAAAATGTAGTATATGTATATACATATTTTGTGGTGTATATCTTACATTGCTATTTATTAAGGGCTATTTTCTAAATATATTATTCATAATTATTACTATATAGGTGTATTGAGAATAGCGCTCGGTCGGGTGGTCAGCATTTTTTTCCCTTTATTTGGGATCAATAGCCGGCCCGAGTTACAAAATTGAGTATATAATATATATATATAAAAATTGTTTTTTTTTTCTTATAATAAACGAAGGAATTTCAAGTAATGTAGGTAATGTATATATATTTTGTAACTGTAGTAACAAAAGAAAATTCAAACTTAAAAAAAAATTTGTTTTTGGTCATTCCGGGGGCTGGATGGTGATGGTGTTGTTTCCGGTAGTTTTTAGACGGATAGTGTTGTCTGCTCCTTGGGAACCGTAGATGAGTCCGTGTGGTCCGATGAACCGGAATCTCTTTTTTCGGAGCGGGACGGTGACGACTTCGAATGCCTGTTGGTTGTACGGGTTGCTCCTATTTGTGACAGTGAAGTCGGCCAGAGGGAAGTATCTTCTTGGTTGGATGAACCGGAATCTCTTTTTTCGGAGCGGGACGGTGACGCCTTCGAATGCCTGTTGGTTGTACTGGTTGCTTCTATCTATGACAGTGAAGTGGGAGGTATCTTTTTGGTTGGACATCTGGGATCGGTGGTTTGGTTTTGATGGATCCTTCTATGGTCGGTCTAGGGCTGGTGCTGGTGCTCGGTTGCTCTGGTATGACTGGTGGGAGGTTAATTAGTAGGTCTGGTGGTATGTTTTGGGGGGTGGTTAGGTTTGTGGGAGGGATTTTTGGTGTTATTGGGTATATTGCCTGGATATCGATGGGATCTGGTGTTAGGCTGGTGCTAAGTCGGGCAAGAGTTGTTGGCTTGTGTTTTTCTGGTCCGGTTACCGGGAAGAATGGAACAGGAGCAGCTGCGGTTCGGGAAAGTCTTGGCAATGTCCTTGTACGGTGTACAAGTTCATTTCTGGTGAGTGGACGCTTGGGAGGCGGTGGCTGCTTCTTCCATGCGCGGCTCCGACTGTGGTGCTGGACGGTCTTCTTCGGAGGTTGTGCTAGCACGGGTCGTGACTGGGTACGTCGGTGGGTAGGACGGTAGAGGTAGTCATCGTGAGAGCGGTAGCGGCTAATAAAGCGGAACCGATTGTTATCATTGCAGCGGGAGCGTTGAATGTAACAATAGCGGTAATAATCATCGGAGCGGTAGCGGTTGTCATCATAGGTGTTGAGCGATGAAGTTGGTGCGGGAGCGGTAGTCTTATTTAGGAAGGTATCGGTGCCAAGCGCGGTTATGTGCTGTCGGCCATCGGTGATCGGACTTGACATGCTTTTAAAAGTAGTGGTAACCTTCTGGAAAATTTTGACGATCGGTTCAGGTATAATTTTTAAAAGGGTATCGGTAGTATCCTGGGTAACATCTATAATTATGGCAGGCTCAATCTTCTCAACGTTATGGACAATCGGAACGGTAGTTGTCTTCTGGACGGCATCGGTGACCGAAATGGTGGTCATTCTTTGGATAGCGTGAATTGAAGAAAAACCCTCAGTTGTCGGACTCTTATGTGTCGTAAGTAGATATGCAGACAGCGACTTTTGTGGAGTAGTGCTCAGCCGTAGCGACGGTTTAGGTGACAGCGGGATCTGTCTTGGCGGTTTAATACATAAATGCGGTGACGGCTTATTTGACAGCGGTATCTGTCTGGTCGGTTTAATATATAAAAGCGATACGGTTGAGTTTTCGCTGTTTCTTTTTCCGGAGCGGCGTGACGGTTGCTGGTTCGGGTTAGGACAGGTACGGTGAGTGTGATCAAGCTGTCCACACGTCCGCTTCTCTCTTCGGTTTGACTGGTTGTAATGGGAAGTGCAGGTGGAGACAATTTGCTGGTAATTCATCTGGGCGGCTGGCTTCAACGGGTTTGTTGACCATTTGGAGGACGGGTGATCGCCAGTTTGGAATGTCTGATCGGCCTGCTGGTTCAACTGATAGGATGGATCGGACAGCTGGTCTAGTCGGTGGGCTCAAGTAATGGTTCAGGTCAGACGGACTGGAGGTGGATGATTGACAGGTTTGACTGATGTGTCCAGGCTGGCCACATATCCAGGTTCTTCGGTCGTATCTATTGACTAAGGATGGACGGACGGGTGGTGGATGATGTGGATATGTTACATCGTTGGTGTTTGGTAAATACTGGGAATATGTTACATCATTAGTATTTGGTAAATGTTGAGTATATTACATCGCTGGTATTCGGGTAATGCTGTGGATATGTTACATCGCTGGTATTTTGTGGGTGCTGTGGATATGTTACATCGCTGGTATTTTGTGAGTGCTGTGGATATGTTACATCGCTGGTATTTGGGTGTATGACTGGTCGAGCGGATCGCATCGGTGGTTGGTATGGATTTATCGTTGCCTGAGTCGCTGGGGCGGTACGATGAAATGGTGGTGCGGTTGGACGGACTGGTGCGGTGGTCAGACGAAATGGTGGTGCGGTAGGGCGTAATGGTGGCGGTCGCATTGAAGTTTGAACTGGTCGAGGGAGTTGTTCAGTCACAAGACATTCAAAATCTTCGATGAGCGAAGTGAGCGTAGTAAATTCACTTCGCTTAATGTAATGTCGGTAGTCCGGTCGAAGATTCTCATATATCCGATTCAGTTTTTCCTCAGGAGTGAGTGCAACGTGCCATCGCATCAGGGCTTGAATGGAAGTTATATACTCTTTGCCTTTCTATCGGCTATTCTGATTTCGGTTCCTAATGCGATCTGCTATTTGTGTGGCAAATCGTGGGGGTAGAAAGAAACTGCGTAATTCTTCGCTGAAGTTGTCCCAGGTATTTAAAAACTTCTTATTGTTCCGATACCAGACTAGTGCGTTCCCTTTTACAAGCTCAGGTAGGGTGCGGACTATACGGTTGAGTGGCAACTGGTAGCATTCCGCTATTTCTATTACTCTTTCTAGGAATTCGAGTGGATTATTGATGCCACCATCAAATCTCACGTTCCATTTTCTAAGCTTGTCCATCACTTCTGCGTCGGATGGGTGATAGGTTACTACTCGTGGAGGGTTTTGATCTACTTGCGAGTAGGTTATAGTTGGAGCGGTCGGTGGTTGCGCGGTTCTGGTCTTTGATTCCATGTTCGGTAGGTAACTGGTAGTTACGGGTACTTGCGAGAACGTAATTATTGAAACGTTGGGTGATTGTGTTGTGGTGGCCTTTGATGCTAGAGTCGGTAGGATGTCGGCGCTGGTTGGTAATTCCATGGTGCGCAAGTCTATGCATGACTTGTAATTTTTTAACTCGGCCGATAGTCGTTTTCGTTATTCATCTACACTACCAGTATGATCAATTCCACGAAAATACAACTCATTTATTAATTCTTCCTTCCGGAGTAAGTGTATACCAGAAACACTTAGCGTACCTTCCTCGGTCGGCATGGTGCAGGTTTCGATATTCGTAGTGTTTAGTTGTAAGTAAGGGTAAATGGTTTGAACATTCCCCGGTTGGTGTCCAAAATGTTCTTTTGTTTTGGTTTTTGTCCTTGCTATTTTGTGTTCCTAAATTGGAGATGTGAACACAAATTATTATTATTATTTTTTCTCGGTGTCGGTCGGTAAAGCGACTGTAATAGTCGTCCCTGCTCGGGCGCCAATTTTGTAATGTTGTTGCTCGGGTGACGCTCGCCGGTCACCCAGGGTTCTTTTTCCTTCTACCTTCTGTGTTACAAAATAAATTGACGTTGTGTTTTGTTTTTCTGTTTTCTTTTTTTTCGTTTCATCGGTGTTTGCTTACTACCAATAAAAAGGCTAGTTTTTTTTTTTTAATTCTCTATATTAACTTCACTTGCCCGTGTGTTTGTGGATTTGTGTGTCATGGAATCTTGCGATCAATTTTTAACCCACTTCCCAAGGCCCGATTTTATTGAAATTTGCACACATGTGTATTTCCGGTGACAATACTTTCTATTAAAATTTGGGGTCGGGGGCTCCCATTCAAATATTATACAACTTTCACACCATATAATATTTAAATCAAAATAAAGTCTTTGGCAAAATTTGGACCCGATAGGTGGCGCTGGGATCGCTTTTTTCTTATTTATGGACCGATTTTGCTCAAATTTACACCATATAAAATTTAAATCAAAATAAAGTCTTTGGCAAAATTTGGACCCGACAGAAGGCGCTGGGATCGCTTTTTTCTTATTTATGGACCGATTTGGCTCAAATTCACACCATATAATATTTAAGTCAAAATAAAGTCTTTGGCAAAATTTGGACCCGACTGAAGGCGCTGGGATCGCTTTCTTCTTATTTATGGACCGATTTGGCTCAAATTCACACCATATAATATTTAATTCAAAATAAAGTCTTTGGCAAAATTTGGACCCGATAGGGGGCGATGGGATCGCTTTTTTCTTATTAATGGACCGATTTGGCTCAAATTCACACTATAAATTGTTTAAATCAAAATCAATACGTGCCTATCTCCGATAGACATCACTTTTTGCAAAAAATTTGGTGGCCGGGGTCGTGGGGCCCCATAAAAATTTTTAAAAAAAAATTTCTTCAAATTTTATAAACATGTGTATCTCCGTTCGACAAAATTTTTTGTAAAGTTTTTGGAGTGAAAGGGCCCTGAGGACCGAGGGGTGCCCATATAAATTTTTTAAAAATTAGCTCGATTTTCTTCAAATTTTTAACACATGTGTATCACTGGTGGACACAACTTTTTGTAAACTTGTTGGAGTGATCGGGCTCTGAGACCCGTGTCCGTATAAATTTTTTAAAAACTAACCCGATTTTCTTCAAATTTTAACACATAGGGGCTCCCATCTTTCTGCGATTAGAGAATTTAGATGAAAAATTTTAATTTTTATGGGTTGTTTTTTTTATATTTAAACTTATTGACAAGAGAATACTCCCTGAATGACTTGCGCCACGGCAATAAGGTGGGCTAAGCCCTTCATTAAAATTAAGAATTAAATCGGAGAAATGTGATTTACAATATATCATATTTCTCACGTTTGTAGCCGGTTTTAATTTTATTTTCTCGGAATTCTCCCTGATTTATTGAAAAAAGCAAAACGGAAAAAACGTTCACGAAACTAAAACGACGCGAGTCCAAATGCTTTAATGAATTGAAAAAATCGGTCTTTAAGGAACTATCTGACTTCTTTCTTGAATGCCCACAACTCGACAGTTAATTGTACCGGATTCGTTTGTAGTACCAGGCCTAACAAACAAAAATGGCACGCACAACTATCGAGCCGATAAGCTCCAACGCCAAACATTACACCAAGGATGAGCGAAAAAGCTGGACTCAAATGGAGCTCTTGATGATTCTCTGCGGTTCCTCGTAACTTCCTCCAATTCAGGCCTTTCATGAAGATTTATAATTTGATTCTTTTCTTTTAAATTTTTATGATTTAAAAAGAAATTAATTAACAATTTAAAAATTTGAATCCGAAAACGACAATAATAGCGTTTTTTTTATTTTTTATTTTTTACTTAATATAACTTAATCTAATATGAAGAATACAAAGGAAGGGTGGGGGGGGGTTCGGTAGTTGATAGTGCATAGAGAGCGGGGCGCAGAGCGCAATGCAGTTGTGAGTGCTGGTACACTATATGTGTGCGGTGTAGCTCACCGAACAGCGTGTAGAACAACACAACACTGTCGGTGATTACATCAGTTACATCAGGTTGTAAAACATGTGAGTACCCTACTGGCCCAGATGTAGCTCACCGAACAGCGTGTAGAACAACACAACACTGTTGGTAAAGTTATATCCAAATGATGTGAGTACTTTACTCATGCGTGGCGTAGCTCAATAAATGGCGCGGAAACGAGCACAGCGTTATTAATGGGTTACACTAAAGATATGTATGAAAGAAAAACAGGAAATGATCCTTTTCCTCTTGTAACGCACTTTACTCATGCGTGGTGTAGCTCAATAAATAGCGCGTAAACGAGCACTGCGTTATTATTAGGTTACACTAAATACATGTGTGCAAGAAAATCAGAAAATGATACTTTTCGTCTTTTCAACGGGTCGTTCGTAATGAACTCTGGTGTGCCGAAGCTAAGCTTACGACAAATTCCTTACTTTCGTAGAGGTGTCGTATGCGGGGGGAGAGGAGAGGTTACTGCTTAGTGCAGAAATTTCTTCCTGATTTGTTTTCGTTCTGCATGCTCGTTTTACATGCCCTGGTGCATTGCGTTGTTGGGAATTTTACTATGTTATTACTGTACTGCACTGCTTACATATTATGCAGCTGCAGTGTTCTGGTAGGGAGATTATCGGGTGTTCAAGATTATTGTAACAATATCATTTTTGACTAGAGATAGTATGTGTGACGAAGGTGATGTAATAAACTTCGTTACAGATTTACGCTTTATTCAGTAGGCTACACCACACGCACATAGTTTACCAGCATCTGCATTGCCCACAACTACATTGCGCTCTGCGCCCCGTATGCTCTCTTATACACTGCCAACTACCGACCCTCCCCCCTCTTTATCATAATTATGTTTAGTTTTAGTAAGTAGTCACCAGTATTTGTATTATTAATATTAAGTTGAAACCTATGGAAAATAAAAATGAAAAGAAACAAAAACCGAAAACGGTATTTAATTGGGTGACCGGCGAGCGTCACCCAAGCAACTACGTTACAAAATTGACGCGCGAGCAGGCACGACTATTATGTATAGTCTTCACCGACCGGCACCGAAAAAAATTTTTGTTTTTTTTCCCGCATCTACAATTAAGGAACAAAAAATTAGCAAGGACAAAAAACAAAACAAAAGAAAATTTTGCGCCCCAACCGGGGAATGTTCACATCGTTTACAATTACTTACACCAAGTACTACGAACTACCGAATCCTGTACAATGTCAACCGAGGAAGGTACTCTAAGTGTTTCTGGTATATACTTACTCTGGAAGGAAGAGTTAATAAATGAGTTGGATCGCCGTGGAATTGATCACACTGTAGTGTAGACGAACTACGCAAACGATTATCAGCCAAGTTGTAAAAAATACAAATTTTGTGAGGACTTACGCACCATGGAATTACCAACCACCGCCGACATCATACCAACCGGCAACCCACCAAACATAGAATCGAAGACCACAACCGCGCAACCACCGAGCATTTCAACTATAACCACCTCACAAGTAGAACAAAACCCTCCACGAGTAGAAACCTATCACACATCCGATGCAGAAGTGATGGACATGGTTAGAAAATGCAATGTGAAATTTGATGGTGGCAACAATATCCACAATCCACTCGAATTCTTGGAAAGAGAAGAAGAGCTAGCGAAATGCTATCAGTTACCACTCAACCGTATAGTCCGCACCCTACCTGAGCTTCTAAAAGGGAACGCACAAGTCTGGTATAGGAATAATAAACAATTTTTAAATACCTGGAGGTGGGGGCGTGGCAGATGGAGAAAATTCCATTAATCGCTATACCGTATATTCGCCCTTTTTTGCCTTGATAATATTCAGCAACACAGAAATATTGGCAAATATTAATATGTATTATTATTATTAAATACGATTAAATTAAGTCTTTTTTGTTCTTTTTACAACAGAAAATAATTTTCAGTCAATTTTAATTTTACATATTTGCATATTAAGACATAAGTTACTAGGTTCATTATTTTTATGAGAATTACTTTTTTGTGAAGTGTTTTTCTAAATCCTTGCTGCAAGGCTTCGTAAATATGCCATACTTTATTGACATACATGGGATTGTTATGAGAATTACTTTTCTGTGAATTGTGTATTATGCATTTTCTATTAATTATTTTTCTATTACTTGTTTTCTGTTAATTGTTTTTCTGTGAATTGTTTTTCTCGGAACTGTCCGGATACCTGTGCAATTTGATGTAACACTACTGACATTATTGTGATGATTTACGCTCTGTCCAGTAGGTAATTTACTTACACTTTTGGAATTGGATGTAACGCTACTAATGTTGCTGTGATGATTTGTAACGTTGTTGCTCGGGTGACGCTCGCCGTCGGTGATGTTACATCAGGTTGTAAAGAGAGTGAGTACCCTACTGGCTCAGATGTAGCTTACTTAACAGCGTCTAGAGCAACGCAACACTGTTGGTAAAGTAAGGTATATCCAAAGGGTGTGAGTACTTTACTCATGCGTGGTGTACAGGGTTCGGACTTGAGACTTTGAATTCTGCAGCAAATTTGAAAAAAAAGCGAAGTAAATCCAAAATTTCCGCAGTAGTTTTTTTTTCAGACAAAAACCAAATAAAAATGTGTTTTTATTCGAAATAATATACATGTACATGATTTATTTTTCATTTTTGTAATAATAATTAAACAGGAATATACTTTCCCTCTATAAATTTATGCTTTTTAATGAATTTCATTAGGTCCAATGGAGGTATAAAAATATCAGTGTTATTTTTTATTAAACATTTTGAAAACATTAAATTTTCCACCGTTTCAACCTTTAGCCTATTTCTAAATTTATTTTTTATCAAATTCATTTCAGAAAACTTTCTTTCTGCTGCGGCACTACTATGCGGCAAAACTGCTAGTGTCAGCATATACTCAGCTAAGTTTTTAAATAAAAGTTCTTCCAAACTATTAGTTTGGTCCATTACTTTGACCCAAAATTGAGAAATATTTTTTTGATCAAACTCGTTAAAATTAAAGATCATAAAAGACCTCCATTCACTATTGAAAATTTCAACATTAACTTTCTGAAAAGGAAAAGCTTCAGTCATCTCTAAAATAGAATTCATTTTGCCTTCTTGAATTTTTTTTGAACTGAGATACTGCAGTAAACGGATTTTGTGATCATTAAAAGAAAATCTCTCTTTGATTTGATTACAAAGTTCAATGTAGTATTTTAAAACATTTTGTTTAATCTCAAAAACTGTCTGCCTTGACATATTTTGTTCATGCTTTTCAAATTCTATTCCACAAAAAACCATAAAAATATTACAATGAAATTCTTGATTTGAATAGTCTACATCAGTTCTTATGAACTGTTTTTTTAAGAAATTGTTAAGCAAATTCAGAAAAAATTCCTTGATTATAGGACAAAGCAGGTGTATCAAAGTTTCTTTAGATTGAAAAATTTTGTTTATATTATTTGTTATATTTAAAATATATGACAAAAAAATTATATATGCTTTGTTTGTGTCATTTAATTCGATGTCTATATTAGCGATGTTGTATTCCTTTTTTTCCTCAAATGACAAAAGTACAAAATAATGTTGAAGGGCTATCCATTGTTCTAGAATTCTGTCAACTGCTGCTTTAACTGAAAGCCATCTAGTCGAACACGAATTCAACATCTTATGAACATTTATATTAAAATAGTTTTGAAAATGTTTAAAATCAACTTGGCGTTTGGAACTATGGGAAAAGAAATTGAAGATCGACTTCAATAGACTTTCCGGATTCAAAGGAAGTTTTTTAGCAGCTGCTTTTGAACAAAGGTGTAGTGAATGACATGTACGTCCCAAATAAAAAAGATCAGGATTCAAAGTTTTAAGCTTCTCTTTTACCCCACGCAAGTCACCTTTCATTACTGCCGCATTATCTGTTCCTAAACCAATAAGATTTATATTGGGAATTTCAAGCCTTAAAAGATGGATTTTGACAGCATCAGCGATTGAATCAGCAGTCGAGCTATCTAAATAGCTCTATCATTCCAAAAAATGAATCTTTTATGGTTTTATTTTGTTGGTAACGTGCAATCAAAACCAAACATTTTTTTGTACTAATGTCAGTGCTTTCGTCTAATATGATGGAAAATGGCTGATTCTTTAAAAACTTACATATTTCATTTATGCTAAAAGCCGAAATTAATCGTACCAACCCTCCAGCTTTTTTCGGACCACAACAAATTTTGTTTTCCCCCGGAGATAGGACCTTTATCAGGGTTGGTAGAGTTTCTAATACAGTGAAAGGTTGGTTATGTTGAACACAATACATAACCATTGTAACCTCCTTTTGAAGATTTATATCTTTTGTTGCTCGATATGTCTTCTGTTTTTCTATTATACGAGGCAGAAATTTTTGATTTTTAAATTGAGTTTCCTTAAGCTTATGATTTGAATTTTCGTGTCTATTTAAATTTGAAATATTATTATCCAATTTTTTTTTGCAGAGTTTGCAAAATGCACCTAGGTTTCCGTCATTCTTAAGCCATGTCTTGTTGGTTTCCCATTCAACTTTGTATTTTTGAGAATACTTTGCTTTTGAATTTACGGTTTCGCATCCTGTACCATCACAATCTTTATTACGTCTAGAGATATAAAACAGATTAATATTTAAATTAGAACATTTAAATTAGATGTTGAACGAATGTGTTTCTCACTTTTGTGTTTTAAACGCATTTGCTAATGCTAACGATGACGAGTTTCCGTCCTGTTGTACACTAAATGCAGAATTTTGACTACCGTAACGAAGAAAATATATTTTAAATTAAGAAACTAATTTCAACAAAACATTAATGAACTTACTTTTCAACCGGCATAAAATATTTTTCCATTTTTCCAATTGAATTCGAATTTTAAGTTAACAAATGTAATAAGTAGTAACCAACTAGCAAATAAAAAGAACCTCACAATGTCACAATCACAAGAAAAAAACTCAAAAATGCGAATAATGCTGCGCGTCACTAAAATTTTCCAACAAACGCAACTAATTGAACCGACGAACGGAAAAGTTTACTTACTTGGTTACTTCTCTTAAGACGCAAAAACAATAACACCATGCAATAACAAAAACGTAATGCAATAGTAATAATAACAAATCTACTAAATACATTTCGTGAAATGTGCCGTTATGTTTTCGGTTATCTTAATTTATAGTTTTGTTCAATGAGCCTGTTCCGAACAGTTCAGAACAGAAAAATATTAGGTTTTCGTGTTCAATGAGAAAAATTTCTGTCTGTTCTAGTTTATGTTCAATGACTGTGCTCTGGACAGTTTTTCTGCACCTACTCTACTACTGAAATATAAAAATACTAGATGCTTCATAGGGAGAATATGACAAACATTAAAATATTATTGAAAATTTTAAAAACAACTAAATTAGCCAATAAATCGAAAAAGTGCAGTAAGTTTTTAACTGAACGCAGCGAAGCAGTAGATTTCTAAATTTATAAAAAATTGCAGCAGATTTACTGCAATTGCATTAAAGTCCGATCCCTGGTGGTGTAGCTCAATAAATGAGAGTTCTTTTCGTCTTTTCTACGGGTCGTTCGTAATAAACTCTGGTGTGCCGAAGCTAAACTCAAGACAAATTCCTTACTTTCGTAGAGGTGTCGTATGAGGGGGAGCGGAGAGATTACTGCTTATTGCAGAAGTTTCTTCCTGATTTGTTTTCGTTCTGCATGCTCGTTTTACATGCCCTGGTGCATTGAGTTGTTGGGAATTTTACTACACTGCGCCCCGTGTGCTCTCTTATGCACTGCCAACTACCCCCCCCCCTCTTTATCATAATTATGTTTAGTTTTAGTAAGTAGTCACCAGTATTTGCATTATTAATATTAAGTTGAAACCTATGGAAAATAAAAACGAAAAGAAACAAAAACCGAAAAACTGTATTTAATTAATTTGTAACAAGGAAGTAAGGAAATGAACGAACCCTGGGTGACCGGCGAGCAGGCACGACTATTATGTATAGTCGCTTCACCGACCGGCATCTACATCTACAATTTTGGTCTTTCGTGAAAAGAATCAAAAATACAGCCTCGTCGTCGATTCCAACGCTCATTTATAATGACATTCCAGTTGTCAGCTCTATAGACAAGGCAAATCTGTTTGCGGCGCATTTCGCAGCTAGCTCTACGCTTCCAGATTGTGCCTCCTGCACCTCAGAATATTGAACACTCTATGGGACAGATATTTTTTCGTACTCGTGCAGTTGCTAGAGTTTTAAATGATCTCAACACTCACAAATCCGCTGGGCCAGATGGTATTTCTCCACTAGTTCTGAAGAGGTGTTCTTCCAAGCTGGCATTACCCTTGCGTAAGCTTTTCCATCTATCCTACTCTTCTGGACTCTTCCCGAGAAGTTGGAAAACTGCATTTGTCCAGCCAATACCCAAAAAAGGCGAGCCGTCGTCTCCTTCTTCGTACCGACCCATAGCACTTACATCCATTCTTTCCAAGGTCATGGAAACGCTGATCAAATATCAGCTTAAGAAATATCTTGAAACCAACGAAATCCTTAGTGACCGGCAGTATGGATTTCGTGGGAAACGTTCTACTGGTGATTTGATGGTATATCTCACCGAACAGTGGAACCGATCTTTGCATCATTTTGGTGAAAGTAAAGCTGTTGCACTCGATATTTCGAAGGCATTTGACAGAGTTTGGCATCAAGCTCTTTTGTGTAAAATGCGTGCTTATGGTGTTGATGATAAATTACTTCATTAGAAGCTATCTTTTGGACCGCTCAATTCAAGTTGTTTTAGACGGTTTCAAGTCTGAAATACACCACATAAATGCTGGCGTTCCCCAGGGCTCTGTTCTGTCCCCGACACTCTTTCTCATTTTTATTAATGATCTCTTATCTGCGACTTCTAATCCAATTCACTCTTTCGCTGACGACAGCACTCTCAGCTTCTCATATAAGTTTGAGGAACGTCCCTCCACCTCTGATGTGGAACTCAAACAACTTTGTATGTTAAGCTCGTTAAATTCTGACCTTGACAGCATAATACAATGGGGAGAAATCAATCGAGTAGAATTTAACGCTTCCAAAACCCAATGCTGTCTCCTGTCGTCCAAGCGAATCCTTAACCCCATGCCATTATCCATGAATGGCACTTGCATCGAGGAAACTGAAAATCTCGCAATTCTCGGTATGTGCGTTAACGACAAGCTTCGTTGGAATGACCACATATCTACCGTCGCCAAAAACGCTGCGAAATGTTTAGGTTTTCTAGCCCGGTGCAAGAAATATTTCACTCCCTCTGATCTGGCTACCATATACAAGGCTTTTATTCGCCCAAAACTTGAGTACAATTGCCATATCTGGTCTGGTGCGCCTAAGACTATTTTGCATCAGCTAGATAGAATACAAAACCGCGCGATAAAACTTATCGGTGACGAAAATATAGCGAAATCAATAGATTCGCTTGAACACCGCAGGAAGGTTTCCTGCTTGTCACTGTTTTATCGCTTCTTCTACCAGCGGTGCTCAAGAGAAATAGCCAGCTGCATGCCACCTCTCCTTGAATTCAACCGCAATACCCGTGGCGCTCAAAATGCTCATCAGTTTACCCTCAAGCCCATCTTCGGACGTACAGTTAAATTCAGGGATTCGTTCTTCAGCCGTACAACACGTATGTGGAATGCTCTGCCAAGCTCTCACCCACCTCACTATGATCCACAGGCATTCAAAACACAAGCTCATAGACATCTCCTCTTTTCTCCTCCTCTTCCTTAACGCCCACGCTGTGCCAAGCATATAGCCGAGCATTATAAGGGTGCGAACCCCTTGAAGCGTGCGCGAATTATAAAAAAAAAAAAAAAGGAACAAAAAGGACAGAAACCAAAACAAAAGAAAATTTTGCGCACTAACCGGGGAATGTTCACATCGTTTACAATTACTTACACTTAGTACTACGAACTAACGAATTATCAGCCGAGTTGTAAAAAATACAAATCATGTGAGGACTTGCGGACCATGGAATTACCAACCACCGCCGACATAACACCGACTCTGGAATCAAAGACCACCACAACAAAATCACCAAGCATTTCAATGATTACTTACTCACAATTATTAGCCACTACCGGCAACCCAGAGCTAGCGAAATGCTACCAGTTACCAATCAACCGTATAGTCTACACCCTACCTGAGCTTCTAAAAGGGAACGCACTAGTCTGGTATCGGAATAATAAAGAATTTTTAAATACCTGGAGGTGGGGGCGTGACATACGGTGAAAATTCCATTAATCGCTATTCCGTATATTCGCCCTTTTTTGCCTTGATAATCTTCAGCAACACCGAAATATTGGCAAATATTAATATGTATTCTTAAATACGATTAAATTAAGTCTATAATTTAGCAATACGATTAATTAAAAAAATTAAAATAAGTCGTAGATCATATTTAGTAAAACTAGCTGTTTGGGGCAGTTCGCTACCCTCACAGCCGGCCATAGTGCCCGACCCCTTCCGGGTGCGGGTCTTGTTTTCATTAAATACCAAACAGTTGTACAAAATTTCATAACACTACTATTCAAATATTCTGAAAAAGTCATCATTTATAAAAACAATTCGTATGGTGACCCCTGGACCCAGGAGTCTGATGGTCCCATTATGGTATAAAATTCCTACACAAAGTTTGAACGCGATCATGATAGGGCCCCAGGGCTGTACTTTAAATGCATAAAAATTAAGAAAAATGTCAAACGTGATTTTCTTTTTTTTTACAAAAATACCTTACAAAAAAAATATTTAAACTTTAAAGTATCATGTTTTTATAATTTATTTATTATTTCATTTTTGCCAACCAAAATTTATTAATAATGAAACTAATCAGGTATGTGAAAATACCCAGACCGTTATTGTTCCTACTCTTGAACAAAAAAAAATATTTCCGATTTAAATAAAAGTCCCTAATACAATAGCCTAATTGTGTTTTGAATGCCTGTGGATCATAGTGATGTCAGAAGACAGATCTTGGCAGCGCATTCCACATAAGTGTTGTACGGCTGAAGAACGAATCAAGTTTAGGGCGATTAAAAGCCTTGTAGATAGTAGCCAGTTCAGTGGGAGTGAAATATTTCTTGCACCGGCCTTGAAAACCTAAACATTTCGCAGCAATTTTGGCGACGGTAAATATATGGTCATTCCAACGAAGCTTATCGTTAACGCACATACCAAGAATTGCGAGATTTTCAGTTTCCTCGATGCAAGTGCCATTTATGGATAATGGCATGGGATTTACGATTCGCTTAGACGACAGGAGACTGCATTGGGTTTTGGAAGCGCTAAATTCTACTCGATAGTTTTTTCCCCATTGTATTATGCTGTCTAGGTCAGAATTTAACGAGCTTAACATACGAAGTTATTTGAGTTCCACATGAGAAGTGAAGGGGCGTACCTTAAACTTATATGAGAAGATGAGAGTGATGTCGTCAGCGAAAGAGGGAATTGGATTAGAAGTCACAGATAAGAGATCATTAATAAAAATGAGGTAGAGTATCGGGTACAAAACAGAGTCCTGGGGAACGCCAGCATTTAAGTAATGAACTTTAGACTAGAAACCGTCCAAAACAACTTGAATTTGGCAGTCCAAAAGATAGCTTATTTCATCATCTCCATAAGCACGCATTTCAGACAAAAGGGCTTGATGCCAAACTCTGTCAAATGCCTTAGAAATATCGAGTGCAACAGCTTTGCTTTCTCACAAATTGATGCAAAGACCGGTTCCAGAAGAATAGGATAGATGGAAAAGCTTACGCAATGGTAATGCCAGCTTGGAAGAACACCTCTTCAGAACTAATGGGGAAATACCATCTAGCCCATGGATTTGTGAGTGTTGAGATTGTTTAAATCTATAGCAACTGCACGAGTACGAATGATTATCTGTCCCATAGAGTGTTCAATACTCTGAGGTGCAGGAGGCAGCAATGCACAATCTGGAAGCATGGAGCTAGCTACGAAATGCGCAGCAAACAGATTGGCCTTGTCTATAGAGCTGACAACTGGAATGTCATTATATATGGGCGTTGGAATCGACGACGAGGCTGTATTTTTGATTATTTTCACGAGAGACCAGAAATTTTCACTACCTTTGCGACATTGCAGTATTTTTTGACTTAAGTTTTGGTCGTAGACGAATTTGACTCACCGAAGATGGGTTGCAATCATTTCTGGCTCGTTTAAAATTTGTTTTTCCTCAGTAGGGTTTGCTTTGTAAAATCGAAAGCATACCTCTCTAATTCTAGAAGCCACTTTACAGCTCGAGTCATCCCATCCATCTTCCTTTGGTTTGATAGACTTATTCCTGAAAGGGATAAACATTCTCGTACCAATAAGAATGATGTTTGTGATTGCATCAGCGGCGGCATCCACGTTGCTATCGCGAAACAATAGCCTTTCGATGTCTGTCTCGTATTGCCATAATGTTTTTTTTGGCAGTTTTTTCTCTTACTATGTGGTATATTAACGAGAAATTAGCTGATACTACACAATGGTCAGACGAGCCTAGAGGCGATTATACATTGACGGAGTATTTATCAGGACGAAAGGTAAGGAACAAGTCAAGGGTGTTTGCAGAATGATATGCAATGTCAGGTATTCGTGTAGGCTCATTTACAAGCTGAGTAAGGTTACTAAACTCAGGGAATAACTCAACACCCTTCCTTCGGGTGTTGTCTGGCCAGAATGGCGAAGCCACCCAGAACTGTGCACATTGAAATCTCTCCCAATGACGATTTCATTTTTACGATGTTTTGTGTCAATTCTCAAGATTGAATCAGACATTGCATCAAACTCGCTCTGAGTTGAAACACTGTCTAAGTGGGGGCTTCTGTAAAGGAAAGAGTAGTAGATGAAGTAGAACAAAAGAAAATTTTGTGCACTAAGCGGGGAATGTTCACATCGTTTACAAGTATTTACACTAAGTACTACGAACTACCGAATCCTGTTCAATGACAACCGAGGAAGGTACTCGTGTCGTGGAATTGATCATACTGGTAGTGTAGACAAACTACGCAAACGATTAGAAGCCGAGTTAAAAAAATACGAATCATGTGAAGACTTACGCACCATGGAATTACCAACCACCACCGACATCCTACCGACTCTGGAATCAAAGACCACCACAACAAAATCACCAAGCGTTTCAGTGATTACCTACTCACAAGTACCAGCCACTATCGGCAACCCAACGAACATAGAATCAAAGACCACAACCGCACAACCACCGAGCATTTCACCTATAACCTACTCACAAGTATAACAAAAACCTCCAGTACAAACCTATCACCCATCCGACGCAAAAGTGAACAAGGTAAGAAAATGGAATGTTAGATTTGATGGTGAGAACAATAACCTACTCGAATTCTTGGAAAGAGAAGAAGAGCTTGCGGAATGCTACCAGTTACCACTCAACCGTATATTCCGCACCCTACCTGAGCTTCTAAAAGGGAACGCACTAGTCTGGTATCGGAATAATAAAGAATTTTTAAATACCTGGGAAAACTTCAGCTAAGAATTACGCCGTTTCTTTTTACCCCCGCGATTTGGAACACAGCTAGCAGATCGCATCAGGAACCGAACTCAGAAAAGCTGAGAGAAAGGCAAAGAGTATATTACATCCATTCAAGCCCTGATGCGATGGCACGTTGCACTCACCCTTGAGGAAAAACTAAATCGGATATATGAGAATCTCCGACCGGACTACCGACATTACATTCAGCGAATCACTACGCTTTCAGAACTCACCTCGGTCATCGAAGATATTGAATATCTTGTGACTGAACAACTCCCTCGACCAGTTCAAACTTCAATGCGACCGTCGCCATTACGCCCCACCTCACCACCTTTTCGTCCGACCGCCACACCAGTCCGTCTTACCACACCTCCATTTCATCATACCGCCCCAGCGACTGAGGCACCGATAACTCCATACCGACTACCGATGCAATCCGCTACACCAGTCACGCCCCAGAATCCACAAAACACCAACGATGTAACACATCCCAAGCATTACTCAAATAACAACGACGTAACACATCTCCAGCATTACTCAAATACCAACGATGTAATATATCCTCAACACTTACCGAGCCCCAGCAATATGACATATCCGTATCGCCCAAAAGCCGTCCGTCCGATCGCGCTTAATGCTTACGACCGTTGTCAACAAACGCGCCGACTTTTTTGTTCACATTGCGGTACAAACGGCATACAAAGTCGTTATTGTACATGTACTCCGTGAAACGCTAACGGGCCGTCCAACTCCATGAGGCATTTGACGCTCCAAGTACCACCACTTCAAGCCTGGCCTCATACACACTTTAAAGTTATTTCATCATAAATATAACGCAATTATCGATATCGGTGCAGGGAGGCAAAACTATACAACAACTCTGTATGGAAAACTATATACCAGCCCGACTGGTTGCAATCACCTTTGCCCTGGCCGATAAAAGAACCGTCACAGCTCGCAAAGCATACACGTTAGAACTAAGTTGGAAAGATTGGACTTTTTCACAAGAATTTATATACACTAATGGACGAATTTCTGATCGGAAAGGACTTCCGGTCAAGATTTGGTTTCACTATCAATCGGGGCGAAAAAATATCATAACTGCTCCGACAGAACCTAACCCATCAATCGTCTAAAGTCTCATAACCGAAAACCAGCAACTCAATAAATTCTTGGCTACAGAACTACCAGCGTTCGAAAGCTTCAAGGGACCAACTACCCACATCGAATATGAGATCCGACTAAAAAACTACCGACCTTTTAAACAGAGATACATGCCTAGGAATCCAGCCATGCAAACCGTCATTAACGAGGAGATAGATCAACTACTATCCGAAAACAAAATTGAACCGTCGAATAGCCCTTATAGTTCATCCATAGTACTCGTCAAGAAAAAACAAGGCACTTGGAGGCTATGTGTCGACTACCGACAATTAAACGAACTGTCAATCAAGGATGCATACCCTCTTCCGCAGATTAATCACATTTTAGATAAATTAAAAGGTGCCAAATACATCTCAACAATCGACCATAAGCAAGGATACCGCTGAAACCAACAGCCAACCATACACAGCGTTCACCGTTCCCGACCGAGGACTTTTTCAGTGGAAGGTAATTCCATTTGGATTGCATTCTAATCCCTGATAGCAACCCGAAACATTAAAGAACTCCGCCAAGTAATCGGAATCGCCTCCAGGTACCGAAACTTCGTGCCCAACTCAGGCTGTTAAGGAAAAGCAGACATGGGAAAAAGCTCAAGAGAATGCAATTCAGACAATAAAAACCAGATTAACCGACTAAAATTCTCGCTTGCCCCGACTTTACTATGCCATTCTTACTCCAGACAGATGCTAGGGCCGAATGACTTGGAGCAGTTCTTGCACAGAATATTGATAACCAGGAGCGGGTAATCGCATATGGCAGTCGAACCCTTACCAATGCCGAGCGAAACTATTCGGTCACGGAAAGAGAATGCCTTGCAGTAGTATGGGGTATACGCAAAATGCGGCCTTATCTCGAAGGTTACCACTTCCTCGTTCACACCGATCATCAATCATTGAAATGGCTGCAAAGCATCGACAACCCATCTGGACGACTAGCACGCTGGGCAATAGAACTCCAACAATATGATTATGAGATCCGGTACAGAAAAGGGTCATCAAATACCGAGGCGGTCGTCCTATCAATGCATCCGACCGAAAATTCAGCAATAAAATTAGTGCTACCAATAACTAAGAAGTTTCCATGGTAAAATGCTAAAATAACGATGACAAAGGAAAAACCAGAGGAAAACTCCGAGTATCAGATCCTACACGGTACACTACATCGACACATCTATAACCCCACATGCCACACTGAAACCGCTCCAACGGCTTGGAAAGTCTGCGTCCGAAAGCCACTCCGACGTGACCGTAGGGCATATGGGGATCGCAAAAACCATCCATGGCTCACGTAGATGCATTAAGTCGGTGTCAAGTAATAGCAGCTATTAGTGGGGATGATGTGGACTTTCAAATTCAAGTAGCTCAGAGCAAGGATTTAAATATTCAAAACTTGCATAAGAAACTAGAAGTAGTGGTATTAAAACACTACGAAATGCAAGATGGACTGATTTTTCGTAGAATCGAATCTAATATTTTATTACTTCACGTTCCCTTTGAAATAGAAAACAACGTGATACGAATACGATACGAAAAAGTTTTATAACCAAATAAAAAAAAATTATTGGTTTCCAGATATGAAAAATAGAATAGATCGATTTATAAAAAATTGTATTAAGTGTATTATATATTCTGCCCCAGCGCAATCAAACGATCATAATATGTACAGTATTCCGAAGAAACTAATTCCATTTGATACAATTCACTTAGTTCATTCGTGATCGAGGTCGATCATCAAGTCAGATTAGCCGAGTTGTAATATAAAAGCAAAAAATTACTATTGGCCTGGATTATTTCGTGACACAGCACGATTTGTCCGACAATGTCCAACCTGCATTGAATACAAAATACCGCAAACCAGCTGAGGAAATGTACATGACAGCCGCCAACTACCCATGGGAGATAGCAAGTTCCGACTTCATAGGCCCAATACCCCGATCGACCAAAGGAAATACCATACTCGTTTATCATGATAAATTATCTAAATGGACCGAATTTAAAGCACTCCGAGATGCTACCACCACCGCTTTAATCAAAGGATTTAAGGAACGAATACTCAGTTTATATACGGGTGTCCAAACACCTTGACTACGGACAACGGCGCGCAGTATCGAAGTAAGAAATTCCAAGAGTTACTAACACAATTACAAATCAAACAAAGATTCACACCACCGTATACCCCAATCCAACAGAGCGAATGAATCGCGTCATTAAAACAATGATCTCGCAATATGTAAAAAAAACTATCAACGAAAATGGGAAGACCATCTCCTCGAACTCATGCTAGCCCTGAATACTAGCCGCAATGAGATAACAGGTTATTCCGCCGCTTACCTAAATTTCGGCCGCAAACTGAGATTACCGACTACTCCAGAGATAACGTTAAACACGGAACCATATTAAACAGAGCGTATAACCATGTTACAGGAAATCCTCGCCCTAGTCCGTCTTAATCTCGCCACTCTCTTCATCTGCACGACGATCCGCTGCCACCGACCGAAATATGTGGGCCCATACAGGATACAGAAAAGGGTTTCACCAGTAATAGTCATCCTGGAAGGAGACTGTAAAAAAACTATTACCGCCCACTTAAAAGATTGCAAACAAATACCCGACCAAACCCAGACTAAAATTTTTCAAGCGTCGGGTATACTCAGTAACGATACGACACCATCCGGTCCAGTACCACTCGAGATGTCTGGACCCACATTGGACCCACCGACGTACCCAGCCAAGTCCCGTGCTAGCACCACCGCCCTAAAAGACCGTCCAGCACCACAACCGGAATCGCGCATAGAAGAAGCAGCAACCACCTCCCAAGCGACCACTCAGCAGCAACGAACTCATACATCTTACAAATATAGTTCAAAGACTTGCCGGAACCGCAGCTGCTCCTGTTCCATTCTTCCCTTTAACCAGAACATAAAAACCTAAGCCAACCTCTCTAGACTGGCTTAGCACCAGCCCAACACCAGCCATACCAGAACAACCGAGTACCAACACGACGTACGTTAGAAGAAACCAACAAAACCGAACCACCGATTTCAAATGTCCAACAGAGGAGATAACTTCCATTGTCCGCCTTCTCTTTTATAGCCCGAAGCAACCCCTATGACCGAAATGCGTGCGACGGAATCACCGTCCCGCTCCGAAAGAAGAGATTCAGATTCAACGGTCCACACGGACTCATCTATGGCTCCCATGTAGCCAACAACACCATCCTACTCATCCTACCACCGGAAACAACACCATCACCAACCAGCCACCGGAATGACCAGAAATTTTTTTTTCGACGAAGTCTGTTTTGTAATATATAATTTATAAATACGCAATTTTTTTTTTGAAATTTTGAATATTGTTAATTTTTTATTAGTTACAAAAAATATATATTTTGTTACTTGAACATTAGTAATTCTTTCATTTATTTGATTTTTTTTCGGTTTGTGACGTGGACGCGCTGAACGCAGCCGACATTGCATATCCTTTAGGTGCAACAATTGCGCATTTGCGGCTGTTGTACGATGAATTTAAAGCCAACGTTGAAAGTTCAGAAGATCCTATGGCACAGCAGCCATTATCAGTAACGAATATCGATGCCCAGTGTGCAGTACAACAGCCACTACAACCATATCAAGACGATGCTTCGACTGTGCAGGAGCAGGCACACCAATTGGAAGTTCAGTTGGAGGTACTACGAATGAAACGCGAAGTCCTACAGAAACAAATTCAGGCAATACGGTTTAACGCAAATTATAGTACTGACCAAAAAATCTACTGCGCCGTAAATTTTTATCATCTGGAAAACGCATTAAATGTTTTTACTGGGAGGAACGATTACGATATACGTAAGTGGTTCAATGAATACGAACAATACACTGCAACACGTTCGTTTACACCGGATGAAATGTGTCTGGGATTGCGTCGTTTATTAAAAGAAACAGCCAAGGAATTTCTTTGCACATTAGGTTTTGTTAATTATTAACAGCTTAAAAGTTCGCTAATCGAGACGTTTGGGCAACAGTAAAATGCTTCATTAAATTTAGAAGTGAAAGTAAACAATTATCTGTTTTGGTCCTTCCAGACAATGTAATGACACTGCCGCTGATCTTGGGACGTGACTTTTTGAAATTATTTGATATTCATTTAAGAAAGATTGCGAAAGTTAAATAATTCAAAGAAAAAAAAGAAAAATTGGTGAATAAATCGGCTTTCCCTAAATATTCATATATCCGTGTGTTTGACTTTGGTAACTCGGAAAATGTAGTTGGTGGATGTAGAAGTTCAATAAACCATTCATCCGCCGTAAGTAGAGTAGTTGAAACGGGCGCTAATGAAAGCCCACTTGTTGTATTGACCCCTTCTGTAGGTGTCAGAGTAGGTAAGTTCCTGAGTCTTTCGATGTTGACTCCGCTGTTTTGTGACCAACGAAATAGATATTGACCATTGTGTAAATTGTGATTCCAAAGTGTCTGCTGTTGACGCCGACATTTTACAATGTGAAATAGATATTTTTCCACGATTGGATAGATTTCAGATAGATGCTCTGAAGACCGTTGTTGATCGTGCATTTTTAAATCCAACTGATATTAAGCGTAAACCACAAAATGAAGATTAGTCTGACCGACGTTACTTGAAAAATCTTAAAATGGCAATCAGAGACAATTTTCCATTACCGTTAATAGAAGATTGTATTGAGTTTATGGAAGGAAAATGTTGGTTTACCTTGATCGGATTGAAGGATGGGTTCAACCAGAAAGGCATGGAACATGACTCAATACAATTTACGTCTTTCGTGACTCCGGATGGTCAATAAGAATAGTTGCAAATGCCGTTCAGTTTAAAAAAACGCCCCGGCGGATTTTAAGCGTTTTGTGCATCTGCTATTTCAAGACTTAGTCGAGGCGGGAAATTTGTAATTTATCTCGACGACATTTTAATTGCCACGTCTGATTTCGAGCCTCATTTAAGAGTTCTTAACAATGTTTTACGACGTTTGAATGAAAGGGGATTTGTACCGAGATCTAGTAAGTGTAAGCTTTGTTATGACGAAATAGAACAACTGGGCTATTTAGTTAATGAATCAGGCATTCGACCAACAAATGCACACATTCGTTCTATTGAACAATACCCCATGCCAACTAACCAAAAAGAATTACATACTTGTATTGGTTAGTCCTCCTATTTCCGTCGATTCGTACCATCGTTTTCCAGGATAGCAAGACCGCTATTGGAACTTTTACCTAAAGAGGCAAAGTTCAACTTTGATGATGCATGTGTTGGAGCATTTGAGGAATTGCGTGATAAACTAGTGTCGGTACCCGTGTTAGCAATCTATAGTCCGAATAGGGAAACTGAGTTGGACTGTGATGCTAGCATTCGTGGGTTTGGTTCGGCAGTCATGCAACGTCAGGATGATGGTAGCATGTTTTTCTAAGACTACAACAGCCGCAGAAGCAAAATACCATAGTTTTGAACTAGAAACATTGGCAATAATGTGATTACTCGATTCAACATCGGAGTGGAATAGCCATGGCTCACGTATATGCATTAAGTCGGTGTCAAATAATACCAGCTATTAGTGGGGATGAAGTGTATTTTCAAATTCAAGTAGCTCAGAGCAAGGATTTAAATATTCAAAACTTGCATAAGAAACTAGAAGTAGTGGTATTATAATACTACGAAATGCAAGATGGACTGATTTTTCGTAGAATCGAATCTAATATTTTATTACTTCACGTACCCTTTGAAATAGAAAACAACGTGATACGAATACGATACGAAAAAGTTTTATAACCAAATAAAAAAAATTATTGGTTTCCAGATATGAAAAATAAAATAGATCGATTTATCAAAAATTGTATTAAGTGTATTATATATTCTGCCCCAGCGCAATCAAACGATCATAATATGTACATTATTCCGAAGAAACTAATTCCATTTGATACAATTCACTTAGTTCATTCGTGATCGAGGTCGATCATCAAGTCAGATAAGCCGAGTTGTAATATAAAAGCAAAAAATTACTATTGGCCTTGATTATTTCGTGACACGGCACGATTTGTCCGACAATGTCCAACCTGCATTGAATAGAAAATACCGCAAACCAGCTGAGGAAATGTACATGACAGCCGCCAACTACCCATGGGAGATAGCAAGTTCCGACTTCATAGGCCCAATACCCCGATCGACCAAAGGAAATACCATGATACTCGTTTATCATGATAAATTCTCTAAATGGACCGAATTTAAAGCACTCCACCACCGCTTTAATCAAAGGATTTAAGGAACGAATACTCAGTTTATATACGGGTGTCCAAACACCTTGACTACGGACAACGGCGCGCAGTATCGAAGTAAGAAATTCCAAGAGTTACTAACACAATTACAAATCAAACAAAGATTCACACCACCGTATACCCCAATCCAACAGAGCGAATGAATCGCGTCATTAAAACAATGATCTCGCAATATGTAAATAATACTATCAACGAAAATGGGAAGACCATCTCCTCGAACTCATGCTAGCCCTGAATACTAGCCGCAATGAGATAACAGGTTATTCCGCCGCTTACCTAAATTTCGGCCGCGAACTGAGATTACCGACTACTCCAGAGATAACGTTACACACGGAACCCAATGAAACAGAGCGTATAACCATGTTACTGGAAATCCTCGCCCTAGTCCGTCTTAATCTCGCCAAAGCCTTCGGAACCCAGAAACATTACTATGATCTACGCCGCCGCCCATGGAACACAACCGTGGGGGAAATGGTATATTTCCGTCACCGACCACTCTCTTCATCCGCACAACAATCCGCTGCCAAGTGGGCACCGAAATATGTGGGCCCATACAGGATACAGAAAAGGGTTTCACCAGTAATAGTCATCCTGGAAGGAGACTGTAAAAAAAACTATTACCGCCCACTTAAAATATTGCAAACAAATACCCGACCAAACCCAGACTAAAATTTTTCAAGCGTCGGGTATACTCAGTAACGATACGACACCATCCGGTCCAGTACCACTCGAGATGTCTGGACCCACCGACGTACCCAGCCACGTCCCGTGCTAGCACCACTGCCTTAAAAGACCGTCCAGCACCACAACCGGAACCGCGCATAGAAGAAGAGCAGCAACCGCCTCGCAAGCGACCACTCACCAGCAACGAACTCATACATCTTACAAATATAGTTCAAAGACTTGCCGGAACCGCAGCTGCTCCTGTTCCATTCTTCCCTTTAATCAGACCATAAAAACCTAAGCCAACCTCTCTAGCCTGGCTTAGCACCAGCCCAACCCCAGTTCCGATCGATATCCATGCCATAGACACTACACCACCAAAAATCCCGCTCCCAAACCAAATCACCCACCAAAACATACAACGAGACCTACCGAGTAACTTCCTACCAGCCATACCAGAACAACCGAGTACCAACACGACCTACGTTAGAAGAAGCCAACAAAACCGAACCACCGATTTCAGATGTCCAACACAGAAGATACCCCCCATTGTCCGCCTTCTCTTTTATAGCCAGAAGCAACCCCTACGACCGAAATGCGTGCGACGGAATCACCGTCCCGCTCCGAAAGAAGAGATTCAGATTCAACGGGCCACACGGACTCATCTATGGCTCCCATGTAGCCAACAACACCATCCTACTCATCCTACCACCGGAAACAACACCATCACCATCCAGCCACCGGAATGACCAGAAAATTTTTTTTCGACGAAGTCTGTTTTGTAATATATAATTTAAAAATACGCAATTTTTTTTTGAAATTTTGAATATTGTTAATTTTTTATTAGTTACAAAAAATATATATTTTGTAACTTGAACATTAGTAATTCTTTCATTTATTAGATTTTTTTTCGGTTTGTAACGTGGACGCGCTGAACGCAGCTGACATTGTATTTCCTTTAGGTGCAACAATTGCGCATTTGCGGCTGTTGTACGATGAATTTTAAGCCAACGTCGAAAGTTCGGAAGATCCTATGGCACAGCAGCCATTATCAGTAACGAATATCGATGCCCAGTGTGCAGTACAACAGCCACTACAACCATATCAAGACGATGCTTCGACTGTGCAGGAGCAGGCACACCAATTGGAAGTTCAGTTGGAGGTACTACGAATGAAACGCGAAGTCCTACAGAAACGAATTCAGGCAATACAGTGTAACGCAAATTATAGTACTGACCAAAAAATCTACTGCGCCGTAAATTTTTATCATCTGGAAAACGCATTAAATGTTTTTACTGGGAGGAACGATTACGATATACGTAAGTGGTTCAATGAATACGAACAATACACTGCAACACGTTCGTTTACACCGGATGAAATGTGTCTGGGAGTGCGTCGTTTATTAAAAGAAACAGCCAAGGAATTTCTTTGCACATTAGGTTTTGTTAATTATTAACAGCTTAAAAGTTCGCTAATCGAGACGTTTGGGCAAGAGTGAAATGCTTCATTAAATTTAGAAGTGAAAGTAAACAATTATCTGTTTTGGTCCTTCCAGACAATGTAATGACACTGCCGCTGATCTATGGACGTGACTTTTTGAAATTATTTGATATTCATTTAAGAAAGATTGCGAAAGTTAAATAATTCAAAGAAAAAAAAGAAATATTGGTGAATAAATCGGCTTTCCCTAAAGATTCATATATCCGTGTGTTTGACTTTGGTAACTCGGAAAATGTAGTTGGTGGATGTAGAAGTTCAATGAACCATTCATCCGCCGTAAGTAGAGTAGTTGAAACGGGCGCTAATGAAAGCCCACTTGATGTATTGACCACTTCTGTAGGTGTCAGAGTAGGTAAGTTCCTGAGTCTTTCGATGTTGACTCCGCTGTTTTGTGACCAACGAAATAGATATTGACCATTGTGTAAATTGTGATTCCAAAGTGTCTGCTGTTGACGCCGACATTTTACAATATGAAATAGATATTTTTCCACGATTGGATAGATTTCAGATAGATGCTCTGAAGACCGTTGTTGGTCGTGCATTTTTAAATCCAACTGATATTAAGCGTAAATCACAAAATGAAGATTAGT
Organism: Nephrocerus scutellatus; assembly: GCA_947095585.1. NCBI lineage: Eukaryota > Metazoa > Arthropoda > Insecta > Diptera > Pipunculidae > Nephrocerus > Nephrocerus scutellatus. Next base: position 52,047,855 of record OX352763.1, on the reverse strand, counting down.
CTGACCGACGATACACCATTCATTGTTCTCCTAGACCGCTGTCAGTCTTTGAAAGATCTGTGATACGGAATAAGGTTAACGATTTATTACATGAGAGGGTGATACGACATAGCAATTCGCCATATGCTTTAGCAATCGTCCTTGTGAAGAAAAAAAAACGGTGAATTGCGTATGTGTGTTGACTATCGGGCGTTGAATAAAAAGGCAATCAGAGACAATTTTCAATTACCGTTAATAGAAGATTGTATTGAGTTTATGGAAGGAAAATGTTGGTTTACCTTGATCGAATTGAAGGATGGGTTCAACCAGATAGGCATAGAACCTGACTCAATACAATTTACGTCTTTCGTGACTCCGGATGGTCAATAAGAATAGTTGCAAATGCCGTTCAGTTTAAAAAAACGCCCCGGCGGATTTTAAGCGTTTTGTACATCTGCTATTTCAAGACTTAATCGAGGCGGGGAAATTTGTCATTTATCTCGACGACATTTTAATTGCCACGTCTGATTTCGAGCCTCATTTAAGAGTTCTTAATAATGTTTTACGACGTTTGTATGAAAGGGGATTTGTACCGAGATCTAGTAAGTGTAAGTTTTGTTATGACGAAATAGAATAATTGGGCTATTTAGTTAATGAATCAGGCATTCGACCAACAAATGCACACATTCGTTCTATTGAACAATACCCCATGCCAACTAACCAAAAAGAATTACATACTTGTATTGGTTAGTCCTCCTATTTCCGTCGATTCGTACCATCGTTTTCCAGGATAGCAAGACCTCTATTGGAACTTTTACCTAAAGAGGCAAAGTTCAACTTTGATGATGCATGTGTTGGGGCATTTGAGGAATTGTGTGATAAACTAGTGTCGGTACCCGTGTTAGCAATCTATAGTCCGAATAGGGAAACTGAGTTGGACTGTGATGCTAGCATTCGTGGGTTTGGTTCGGCAGTCATGCAACGTCAGGATGATGGTAGCATGTTTTTCTAAGACTACAACAGCCGCAGAAGCAAAATACCATAGTTTTGAACTAGAAACATTGGCAATAATGTGATTACTCGATTCAACATCGGAGTGGAACATCCATGGCTCACGTAGATGCATTAAGTCGGTGTCAAGTAATAGCAGCTATTAGTGGGGATGAAGTGGACTTTCAAATTCAAGTAGCTCAGAGCAAGGATTTAAATATTCAAAACTTGCATAAGACACTTGAAGTAGTGGTATTAAAACACTACGAAATGCAAGATGGACTGATTTTTCGTAGAATTGAATCTAATATTTAATTACTTCACGTACCCTTTGAAATAGAAAACAACGTGATACGAATACGATACGAAAAAGTAAGTGTAAGCTTTGTTATGACGAAATAGAATAACTGGGCTATTTAGTTAATGAATAAGGCATTCGACCAACAAATGCACACATTTGTTCTATTGAACAATACCCCATGCCAACTAACCAAAAAGAATTACATACTTGTATTGGTTAATCCTCCTATTTCCGTCGATTCGTGCCATCGTTTTCCAGGATAGCAAGACCGCTATTGGAACTTTTACCTAAAGAGGCAAAGTTCAATTTTGATGATGCATGTGTTGGGGCATTTGAGGAATTGCGTGATAAACTAGTGTCGGTACCCGTGTTAGCAATCTATAGTCCGAATAGGGAAACTGAGTTGGACTGTGATGCTAGCATTCGTGGGTTTGGTTCGGCAGTCATGCAACGTCAGGATGATGGTAGCATGTTTTTCTAAGACTACAACAGCCGCAGAAGCAAAATACCATAGTTTTGAACTAGAAACATTGGCAATAATGTGATTACTCGATTCAACATCGGAGTGGAATAGCCATGGCTCACGTATATGCATTAAGTCGGTGTCAAATAATAGCAGTTATTAGTGGGGATGAAGTGTATTTTCAAATTCAAGTAGCTCAGAGCAAGGATTTAAATATTCAAAACTTGCATAAGAAACTAGAAGTAGTGGTATTATAATACTACGAAATGCAAGATGGACTGATTTTTCGTAGAATCGAATCTAATATTTTATTACTTCACGTACCCTTTGAAATAGAAAACAACGTGATACGAATACGATACGAAAAAGTTTTATAACCAAATAAAAAAAAATTATTGGTTTCCAGATATGAAAAATAAAATAGATCGATTTATCAAAAATTGTATTAAGTGTATTATATATTCTGCCCCAGCGCAATCAAACGATCATAATATGTACAGTATTCCGAAGAAACTAATTCCATTTGATACAATTCACTTAGTTCATTCGTGATCGAGGTCGATCATCAAGTCAGATTAGCCGAGTTGTAATATAAAAGCAAAAAATTACTATTGGCCTTGATTATTTCGTGACACGGCACGATTTGTCCGAAAATGTCCAACCTGCATTGAATAGAAAATACCGCAAACCAGCTGAGGAAATGTACATGACAGCCGCCAACTACCCATGGGAGATAGCAAGTTCCGACTTCATAGGCCCAATACCCCGATCGACCAAAGGAAATACCATGATACTCGTTTATCATGATAAATTCTCTAAATGGATCGAATTTAAAGCACTCCACCACCGCTTTAATCAAAGGATTTAAGGAACGAATACTCAGTTTATATACGGGTGTCCAAACACCTTGACTACGGACAACGGCGCGCAGTATCGAAGTAAGAAATTCCAAGAGTTACTAACACAATTACAAATCAAACAAAGATTCACACCACCGTATACCCCAATCCAACAGAGCGAATGAATCGCGTCATTAAAACAATGATCTCGCAATATGTAAAAAATACTATCAACGAAAATGGGAAGACCATCTCCTCGAACTCATGCTAGCCCTGAATACTAGCCGCAATGAGATAACAGGTTATTCCGCCGCTTACCTAAATTTCGGCCGCGAACTGAGATTACCGACTACTCCAGAGATAACGTTAAACACGGAACCCAATGAAACAGAGCGTATAACCATCCCAAGCGACCACTCACCAGCAACGAACTCATACATCTTACAAATATAGTTCAAAGACTTGCCGGAACCGCAGCTGCTCCTGTTCCATTCTTCCCTTTAACCAGACCACAAAAACCTAAGCCAACCTCTCTAGCCTGGCTTAGCACCAGCCCAACCCCAGTTCCGATCGATATCCATGCCATAGACACTACACCACCAAAAATCCCGCTCCCAAACCAAATCACCCACCAAAACATACAACGAGACCTACCGAGTAACTTCCTACCAGCCATACCAGAACAACCGAGTACCAACACGACCTACGTTAGAAGAAGCCAACAAAACCGAACCACCGATTTCAGATGTCCAACACAGAAGATACCCCCCATTGTCCGCCTTCTCTTTTATAGCCAGAAGCAACCCCTACGACCGAAATGCGTGCGACGGAATCACCGTCCCGCTCCGAAAGAAGAGATTCAGATTCAACGGGCCACACGGACTCATCTATGGCTCCCATGTAGCCAACAACACCATCCTACTCATCCTACCACCGGAAACAACACCATCACCATCCAGCCACCGGAATGACCAGAAAATTTTTTTTCGACGAAGTCTGTTTTGTAATATATAATTTAAAAATACGCAATTGTTAATTTTTTATTAGTTACAAAAAATATATATTTTGTAACTTGAACATTAGTAATTCTTTCATTTATTAGATTTTTTTTCGGTTTGTAACGTGGACGCGCTGAACGCAGCTGACATTGTATTTCCTTTAGGTGCAACAATTGCGCATTTGCGGCTGTTGTACGATGAATTTTAAGCCAACGTCGAAAGTTCGGAAGATCCTATGGCACAGCAGCCATTATCAGTAACGAATATCGATGCCCAGTGTGCAGTACAACAGCCACTACAACCATATCAAGACGATGCTTCGACTGTGCAGGAGCAGGCACACCAATTGGAAGTTCAGTTGGAGGTACTACGAATGAAACGCGAAGTTCTACAGAAACGAATTCAGGCAATACAGTGTAACGCAAATTATAGTACTGACCAAAAAATCTACTGCGCCGTAAATTTTTATCATCTGGAAAACGCATTAAATGTTTTTACTGGGAGGAACGATTACGATATACGTAAGTGGTTCAATGAATACGAACAATACACTGCAACACGTTCGTTTACACCGGATGAAATGTGTCTGGGAGTGCGTCGTTTATTAAAAGAAACAGCCAAGGAATTTCTTTGCACATAAGGTTTTGTTAATTATTAACAGCTTAAAAGTTCGCTAATCGAGACATTTGGGCAAGAGTGAAATGCTTCATTAAATTTAGAAGTGAAAGTAAACAATTATCTGTTTTGGTCCTTCCAGACAATGTAATGACACTGCCGCTGATCTTGGGACGTGACTTTTTGAAATTATTTGATATTCATTTAAGAAAGATTGCGAAAGTTAAATAATTCAAAGAAAAAAAAGAAATATTGGTGAATAAATCGGCTTTCCCTAAAGATTCATATATCCGTGTGTTTGACTTTGGTAACTCGGAAAATGTAGTTGGTGGATGTAGAAGTTCAATAAACCATTCATCCGCCGTAAGTAGAGTAGTTGAAACGGGCGCTAATGAAAGCCCACTTGATGTATTGACCACTTCTGTAGGTGTCAGAGTAGGTAAGTTCCTGAGTCTTTCGATGTTGACTCCGCTGTTTTGTGACCAACGAAATAGATATTGACCATTGAGTAAATTGTGATTCCAAAGTGTCTGCTTTTGACGCCGACATTTTACATTGTGAAATAGATATTTTTCCACGATTGGATAGATTTCAGATAGATGCTCTGAAGACCGTTGTTGGTCGTGCCTTTTTAAATCCAACTGATATTAAGCGTAAACCACAAAATGAAGATTAGTCTGACCGACGATACACCATTCCATTGTTCTCCTAGACCGCTGTCAGTTTTTGAAAGGTCTGTGATACGGAATAAGGTTAACGATGTATTACATGAGAGGGTGATACGACATAGCAATTCGCCATATGCTTTAGCAATCGTCCTTGTGAAGAAAAAAAAAACGGTGAATTGCGTATGTGTGTTGACTATCGGGCGTTGAATAAAAAGGCAATCAGAGACAATTTTCCATTACCGTTAATAGAAGATTGTATTGAGTTTATGGAAGGAAAATGTTGGTTTACCTTGATCGAATTGAAGGATGGGTTCAACCAGATAGGCATAGAACCTGACTCAAAACAATTTACGTCTTTCGTGACTCCGGATGGTCAATAAGAATAGTTGCAAATGCCGTTCAGTTTAAAAAAACGCCCCGGCGGATTTTAAGCGTTTTGTACATCTGCTATTTCAAGACTTAATCGAGGCGGGGAAATTTGTCATTTATCTCGACGACATTTTAATTGCCACGTCTGATTTCGAGCCTCATTTAAGAGTTCTTAACAATGTTTTACGACGTTTACATGAAAGGGGACTTGTACCGAGATCTAGTAAGTGTAAGCTTTGTTATGACGAAATAGAATATCTGGGCTATTTAGTTAATGAATCAGGCATTCGACCAACAAATGCACACATTCGTTCTATTAAACAAAACCCCATGCCAACTAACCAAAAAGAATTACATACTTGTATTGGTTAGTCCTCCTATTTCCGTCGATTCGTACCATCGTTTTCCAGGATAGCAAGACCGCTATTGGAACTTTTACCTAAAGAGGCAAAGTTCAACTTTGATGATGCATGTTGTAACGAAGTACCTTCGTTACAAACCCTACGGCTAAGCATTTTCCGTCCCATCACCCAAAAATACGAATTTGCCAACGGCATGTGGTGTTGCCGGCTGCTGCTTTTGAACAGCGAACACACAACACCACCTGTGTAGCTGCCGCCAGTAACAAGTGACCGTATACAAGTCAAATATAATTTCGACTACACAGCGAACACACAACACCACATGTGTAACTGCTGCCAGTCACTATTGATCATATATGAGGCAAATATAATCAATTAATTTTCGGTGGATAAAATTCCCAACAAGTCCCACAAAAAAGTTAGTTAGGTTCGACAATTTTCATATGAAAAAGGGTCGAACTCCCTATGAGTTTGACGGTCAGATTCCGTTGGAATTAGACAGAGTGCGAGTATTCTTTAGGATACCACACTCATTTTTGGAGGCGTTCTTATCAGAACGCCAAATTAAATAAATAATACAGACTGGGCGACCGTCGGTAAACTTGCGCACAATTTTGGGAGTGTTCTTCTCCGAACACTCCAGTATACATTTCACCAGACCAGACGACCGTCTCTAAACCGCGTCACTACCTAACCTTCTCCCCCTCTCCCAGCTTCTGCAGGTAACCCTGCAGCAGCCCCTTTCCGAACAAGCTCAGGAAAGGGGTACTTGGCACTCGCTGTTGATGTCTTGTTTCATAGACCTGCAGCATTCCTTATTCCGTACCGCTCGCTGTTGACGTCTTGTCGAATAGACCTGCAGCATTCCTTATTCCGTACCGCTCGCTGATGACGTCTTGTCGAATAGACCTGCAGCATTCCTTATTCCGCCCGCTCGCTGTTGACGTCTTGTCGAATAGACCTGCAGCATTTCCGCCATCCCGCTCCGCCGCTGTTGATCACGTCTTGTCGAATAGACCTGTAGCATTCCGTCCTCTGGCCCCGTGCGCTGTTGACGTCTTGTCGAATAGACCTACAGCACCCTTTGTCCCGCGCTTATCGAGCCTTGTGCGCTAGGCCGTCACATACCGACCGCGACGGTCCCTTAGTATATCTATAGTAGTTTGTAAGTTATCAAGTATAGTAGAGATTACAAACCTTGTTAAGTATAATAAGCATCAAGAAGAAAAATAAAGGAATAAAAAACCAGAAATTTAATTTGTAACACGCTGGGAAAACACGTTACAAATTTGGCGCCCGAGCAGGGACTTTTGTCCACATTTCACCCGACCGATTACCGAATAAAAATTTACCATGGCGGAAGATCCACCAATTGGTATATACCAAATGAAGAAGGACGAGCTAATTGTGGAATTGAAGCGACGAGGCTTGGACGGTACTGGTACAATGGACGAACTGCGGAAGAAGCTGTCCCAGGAAATCAAGAAAAATAAATCTTGCCCTGATCTCCGTCAAAAGGAGAGTGGGACATCCGAAGTCTTCCAACCAGATCCAGCAACCTGTCACCATTTGCAAATACCGTCGGTTGCATACCAACCACAGACGCTCAACACAAATCCGGAAAGAAAACCTGAACAGACAACCGCCGCCGTTACTTCACACACCAGCCACGCGTCTTTCGAATCACCCACCGTCATCACCGCACCTCCTCTACCCACGAATGCAGATGTGATGGACAAGGTGCGGAAGTGGAACGTCCGGTATGACGGCAACAGCAACCCACTAGAATTCCTCGAGCGGATTGAAGAATTGGCCGATTGCTATCATCTACCTCTTGATAGAATCGTCAAAACGCTACCCGAATTACTTAAGTCATCCGCGCTGGCCTGGTATCGGAACAACCGAGAACACATTTATACATGGAACGAGTTTAGTCGGGAGTTGCGACAGTTTTTCCTTCCCCGACGATATAACACTCAGTTATTAGACCGCATCCGCAGTCGTACGCAGATGGCGCGCGAAAGAGGAAAGGAGTATATAACTGCCATCCAAACCCTGATGAGGTGGCAAGATTCTCTTAGCTCAGAAGAGAGGTTAGACCGGATTTACGATAATCTCCGACCGGAATACCGGTACTATATTAAACGAGGAGAATTCGTTACTCTCAACGAGTTAACCGCTCTGGTAGAGGATTTTGAATGTCTACAGAATGAGGCACCAGTATCCCGCCCAACCGGTCCACCGAATCGACCATTTTTGCCACCACACCGAAGTGCTATGCCACCCACGCGAAACAATACAACATTACACCATCCCACAACACAGACGACCCGCCGAATGACAGGAGAAAGCAATTCCGTGTCAGGGACAGCACAACCGCCGGTCCGACCGCTCCAGCCTACACCAACATATAACCGTGGAAACTGTTGTTGGTCGTGTGGACAACCAGGGCATACCCGATACACCTGCCAGAACCGCCGAGTGTTTTGCTCACGATGCGGCACCGAAGGCATCCAGAGCCGACACTGTACCTGCCAGGCGGGAAACGCCAACGGAACGTCCGAAACCCTGAGACAATCGACGTTCCACCATTAACCGCCAGTCTCAGCCATTATTCCTTGCCGGTCCGATTAGGCCAACACGCCTTTGAGGCAGTCATCGATACTGGTGCCGGCCGATCGTGCATTGGGGATGAACTGCAAAGCCTCTGCCAGAACCAAAACATACCCGCCCGACCAATTAACCTGATACTATCATTGGCCGATAAATCAACAATAGTCGCTCGCCAGGCCTACTCCTTGCCACTAAGCTGGGGAAAATGGAACTTCACGCAGGAGTTCGCCTACGTACCAAATCTCAGTGATAAGTGTCTAATTGGTACCGACTTTTTGGCTCAGAACGGCTTCACGATTAATCATGGAGACAGGGTAATTACCGCCAAATCCGATCCGCCGCTCCCTCTCCGAGTACTGCAGACAGAGACTCAGTGCCTCGAAAGATTTCTTGCCCAGGAACTTCCCAAGTTCGAAGCTATGAAAGGGGTGACCCCCATGGCGGAGCATGTCATACGTCTCAAACACTCCAGACCGTTTAAACAGAGGTATATGCCTCGAAACCCAGCAATGCAGGCCGTAATCGATAAAGAGATAAATCAACTGCTAGCTGAGGATAAGATCGAGCCCTCCATTAGCCCATACAGCTCACCCATTGTCCTGGTAAAGAAAAATCAAGGGACCTGGAGACTATGCGTGGACTTCCGCCAGCTTAATGAGGTGTCAATTAAAGATGCATACCCGCTACCGCAAATAAATCATATCCTAGATAAGTTGAGAGCGGCTAGATACATATCTACTATTGACCTAAAACAAGGCTACTGGCAAATACCTATGCATCCAGCCAGTCGACAGTACACTGCCTTTACCGTGGCTTATTTCAGTGGAAGGTAATGCCATTTGGGCTCCACTCAGCACCCGCGACGTTTCAACGCCTCCTAGATCGTATCATAAGTCCTGAACTAGAGCCATTTGCGTTTGCGTATCTGGACGATATCATAGTTATAGGAACTACCTTCTCCGAGCATATGAAGGCCCTCACGGAAGTATTTCGCCGTCTAGAGGTAGCCAAGTTGAAAATTAATCCTGATAAATGTGAGTTTGGTCGATCAGAGATGAGGTACCTCGGGCATATGGTAAGCCAAGATGGTATCCACACCGACCCCAGCAAAGTGGCGGCCATAAAATTGCTACTAGCACCTCAGAATGTCAAAGAACTCCGCCGAGTACTGGGAATCGCATCTTGGTATAGACGATTTGTGCCAAATTTTTCGACAGGTGCCGCTCCTCTCACTCAATTGCTAAAGAAAAAGCATAAATGGCAGTGGAACGAAGGCCAGGAAAAGGCGTTTGAAACATTGAAGACTAAATTGACCGAAGCACCGATTCTTGCTTGCCCGGACTTCACGAAAACTTTCTTGCTCCAAACCGATGCCAGTGCCGATGGACTAGGGGCCGTTCTGTCCCAGTCAATAGACAACCAGGAACATGTCATCGCCTATGCCAGCCGTACTCTCAATGACGCCGAGAAAAACTATTCGGTCACCGAGCGAGAGTGTTTGGCAGTCGTATGGGGCATCAGAAAGATGCGACCCTATTTAGAAGGGTACCGGTTCATTGTGCACACTGACCACCGCTCGCTGAAGTGGCTGCACACCCTAGAAAACCCGTCCGGCCGACTCTCCCGGTGGGCCATCAAGTTACAACAGTACGACTTCGAGATCCGCTACCGAAAAGGGTCTTTAAATACCGTAGCCGACGTACTGTCTCGACATCCGACCACGATTCCCCCAGTGCGGATCATCTTGCCCATTACTGCCACCTGCCCATGGTATGGAGCAAGGACCACAATGGTAAAGGAACGGCCAAAAGAAAACCCCGACTACCAGGTATGGAATGGAACATTACACCGACATATATATAATCCAACATACCAAACCGAACCCGCCGCAACTGCATGGAAGATATGCGTCCCAAAACCGCTTCGCTGGCAAGTGATGCAAGACAATCATGCAAACGTCACATCCGGTCACTTAGGCGTCGCCAAAACAATCGCCAGAATAGCGCAGAATTATTATTGGCCTGGACTTTTTCGAGACGTGGCTCGTTTTGTACGACGCTGTTCGACATGCATCCAATACAAGGTCCCATCCAGCAAACCAGCCGGCAAAATGCACATGACTACCACCGAACACCCCTGGGAAGTAGTATGCTCGGATTTCATTGGACCACTGCCCCGTTCCACCAGAGGAAATACCGTGATATTGGTGTTCCATGATAAGTTCACCAAGTGGACCGAGTTTCTGGCCCTGCGCGATGCGACCACGCCTGCACTGATTAAAGGTTTCAAGGAAAGAATCTTAAGTCGATATGGGTGCCCGAAAACCTTAATTACCGATAATGGCACCCAGTATAGAAGTAAGCAGTTCCAAGCACTACTGCAGGGGATGAGTATCTCCCCGAGTTCATGTTGGCCATAAACACCAGTCAGCATGAAACCACCGGTTATACCGCCGCCTATCTAAATTACGGCAGGGAACTTCGCCTCCCGACTACTCCAACCATCGAACTAAATAAACCGCCAGACACCACCGAGAGAATCACCGCCCTGCAGGATATCTTAGCCCTAGTACGTATCAATATAGCCAAAGCATTCGGAAAGCAAAAGCGGTATTATGACCTGCGACGTCGGACCTGGTCACCCAAAATAGGAGAATCAGTATACATCCGCCACAGGCCACTCTCATCCGCCGCAAACCAATTCTCGGCGAAATTAGCTCCCCGTTTTGTAGGACCATACCAAGTCACCAAGAAACTCTCCCCAGTCGTCTATAACGTCCAAGGGCCAGCAAAAGAAGTAATAACTGCTCATATAAAGGACCTTAGAAAAACCGGAAATTCAGCTGATGACGACATCGCCGAAGTTATGGGTATAAATAACTCTGGCAATCAACCGATATCACCAGTCGAAAACGAAATGTCGGAACAGACAGTCGCATTCACCGCACCGCTACCGCAGCCAAGCACTCGTCGTCGTACGCGCCCGGCCAAAATACCGACCCTCCCGCAAAAGACCGCCGCCGGAATACTCAGGGCAGCCCAGTTCCGACGACCGCCACCCCCGGCCAACCGGCCCCTAAATGCAGCCGAAGTCGCAACCATCTGCCGGGTGATCCATCGGCAAAGGGGGGAGGACCCTAATCAACTGGTTCAGAATCCACTACAACCACAAGAAGACGAACCCCAGCCGACCAGTTTTCCCAAAAAACATAGTGGCCATCACCACGGCCCGATCGACCGCCGCAACCAGTAACTCCGCTCCAGAAACCGCTCCCGAAACTACCGCCAAAGCCAAGAGCTCCGCCGCCAGAAAGAGGACGGTCGCTACCACCAAGTCCAGTAGCTCAGCTCCAGATACCGCTCACGAAACGTACCCCAAACCAAGTACCGCCGTAACCGTCAACAGGGACACAACAACCGTCGCTAAGACCACCAGCGGACCTAGGGTCGCGCACACACCCCGAGGTGCCCCCATTACAACTCCGCCGAATCACGAAGAGACACCAGCCTCCAGTCCATCGCCACTCCAGCAAGTCGGAAAAGGGTCTCCCAGCCACAGGCCGAGTCCTACAGCCGTGACCATAAGCTCCGTCCACCCCTTGCCACACTTAGGTACACAACAGCAACCCCTGGACCCGGGAGATGAATTTTTCGGCCTCACCATCCCCGAAACCGGAAGGAGAAATTTCCGCAGAGTCGGGCCGTATGGGTTCAAAAAAAAAATTATCAACAAAAAAAAAAAAAAAAAAAAAAAAAAAAAAAAAAAAAAAACTAAATGAATTATAAGAAAAGTGGAAAAAAAAACATGAATTAAAGAACCGAATTAAATTATAAAATTGTTTAATTTAAGAGGATAGAACAAAAAAAAAGAGAGAAAACGAAAAGATGGACGCTATCCGACCAGGTCCACACTACCTAGAACTAAGATCCTAATATTAAGGAAATAGTTGTAAATTTAATTTTAAGACCAGAGGATAGAAAAAAAAAGAGAAAAGCGAAAAGATGGACACTATCCGCCCAGAAGTCCACACTACCTAGAAATAAGATCCTAATGTTAACAAAATAATTATAAGTTTAATTTTAAGAACCGGATAGAAAAAAGAAAAAAAGGGAAAAACAAAAGATGGACACTCTATCCGTCCGCCGTCCACACAAATTAGCAATAAGACGAATGGTATTAGTATTAGTTTATATTAGACTTAGTATTAGTTTATCCTGTCGCACCGTCAGCTCTGACTCCCCCCCCGAAGTAAGAGGGGAATGTAACGAAGTACCTTCGTTACAAACCCTACGGCTAAGCATTGTCCGTCCCATCACCCAAAAATACGAATTTGCCAACGGCATGTGGTGTTGCCGGCTGCTGCTTTTGAACAGCGAACACACAACACCACCTGTGTAGCTGCCGCCAGTAACAAGTGACCGTATACAAGTCAAATATAATTTCGACTACACAGCGAACACACAACACCACATGTGTAACTGCTGCCAGTCACTATTGATCATATATGAGGCAAATATAATCAATTAATTTTCGGTGGATAAAATTCCCAACAAGTCCCACAAAAAAGTTAGTTAGGTTCGGCAATTTTCATATGAAAAAGGGTCGAACTCCCTATGAGTTTGACGGTCAGATTCCGTTGGAATTAGACAGAGTGCGAGTATTCTTTAGGATACCACACTCATTTTTGGAGGCGTTCTTATCAGAACGCCAAATTAAATAAATAATACAGACTGGGCGACCGTCGGTAAACTTGCGCACAATTTTGGGAGTGTTCTTCTCCGAACACTCCAGTATACATTTCACCAGACCAGACGACCGTCTCTAAACCGCGTCACTACCTACCCTTCTCCCCCTCTCCCAGCTTCTGCAGGTAACCCTGCAGCAGCCCCTTTCCGAACAAGCTCAGGAAAGGGGTACTTGGCACTCGCTGTTGATGTCTTGTTTCATAGACCTGCAGCATTCCTTATTCCGTACCGCTCGCTGTTGACGTCTTGTCGAATAGACCTGCAGCATTCCTTATTCCGTACCGCTCGCTGTTGACGTCTTGTCGAATAGACCTGCAGCATTCCTTATTCCGCCCGCTCGCTGTTGACGTCTTGTTTCATAGACCTGCAGCATTCCTTATTCCGTACCGCTCGCTGTTGACGTCTTGTCGAATAGACCTGCAGCATTCCTTATTCCGCCCGCTCGCTGTTGACGTCTTGTTTCATAGACCTGCAGCATTCCTTATTCCGTACCGCTCGCTGTTGACGTCTTGTTTCATAGACCTGCAGCATTCCTTATTCCGTACCGCTCGCTGTTGACGTCTTGTCGAATAGACCTGCAGCATTTCCGCCATCCCGCTCCGCCGCTGTTGATCACGTCTTGTCGAATAGACCTGTAGCATTCCGTCCTCTCGCCCCGTGCGCTGTTGACGTCTTGTCGAATAGACCTACAGCACCCTTTGTCCCGCGCTTATCGAGCCTTGTGCGCTAGGCCGTCACATACCGACCGCGACGGTCCCTTAGTATATCTATAGTAGTTTGTAAGTTATCAAGTATAGTAGAGATTACAAACCTTGTTAAGTATAATAAGCATCAAGAAGAAAAATAAAGGAATAAAAAACCAGAAATTTAATTTGTAACACGTGAATTTTTTATTTGAACCCTGGAAAGCCGCTGAGTCATACCTCAGCTGGGAAAACACGTTACAATGTGTTGGGGCATTTGAGGAATTACGTGTCGGTACCCGTGTTAGCAATCTATAGTCCGATTCGTGGGTTTGGTTCGGCAGTTATGCAACGTCAGGATGATGGTAAATTCCATCCTGTAGCATATTTTTCTAAGACTACAACAGCCGCAGAAGCAAAATACCATAGTTTTGAACTAGAAACATTGGCAATAATGTGATTACTCGATTAAACATCGGAGTGGAACATCCATGGCTCACGTAGATGCATTAAGTCGGTGTCAAGTAATAGCAGCTATTAGTGGGGATGAAGTGGACTTTCAAATTCAAGTAGCTCAGAGCAAGGATTTAAATATTCAAAACTTGCATAAGACACTAGAAGAAGTGGTATTAAAACACTACGAAATGCAAGATGGACTAATTTTTCGTAGAATTGAATCTAATATTTAATTACTTCACGTACCCTTTGTTATGTATTTTATTGCCGTGAACCCTAATTAAAAGCACGCGTAATTTTCAAGGCTTATTATAATAATCTTTATTCTGCGAATGTTAATACGAGACTAAATAAGAAGAATCAAAAACTAGCAATAATGACATTTGTATAGTGTTGCCAATTTTACATTATATGTACAATGGGTTATAACAATCTCCCACGCTTAATTGAGAACTGAAGAATTATTCATGGAACATAATCACGAAGATGAGTTGGCATGTTGCGTGGTCTTGTAGACCTACGAATAGCTTGACCCTGAATTGGTTGAGTTGGTTGAGATATGTGCAGCTCCTGGATCCCTGGAGGGTTTAATGGTGCAGCTTGATCCTGACTAGGTTGCGTTTGTTGGTTTGAAGTTTCAAGAATATACTGGCGGTAAAATTGATTTTGTTGATTTAAAGGTGTATTTGAATTACTTGACGAGGAACTTGAATCAATGTAGCCATCAGCAATGTCTGGTGCAAAACGTACTTTACGTTGTTGAACTTTCGTAGCTTTAAGTTGGTCTATGTGACGTTTAAGTGTATATCCATCATCTAGCTTTACAACATAATGGAGTTGTCCAAGTTTCCGTAGTACCGTACCTATTTTCCATACAGTTTTGTTGTTTCGAAGATGTATGACTTGAACTCTTTCTCCCACGCTTATCCGACGAACACCCGGTATTGGTTTTGTAGTATTACATTTCATTGTTGGCTTTAACGCATCTAGTTTAATTCGTATTCGTCTATTTAAGTAAAGTTCAGCTGGACTCTTCCCACAGCTGAGAGGTGTTGCTCTATATCTTTGAAGAATTTCGTTAACTTTACTTTGCAACGACCCTGGTTCCGATGACATAGCTTTTAATTTGCGTTTTAATGTTTGCACGTTGCGTTCAGCTAATCCATTTGTACTAGGATGTCCCGGGGCGATTAATTTTTGGAAAATACCATTTTTACTGCAAAAAGATGTGAATTGCTCACTGGTGAAAATTGAAGCATTGTCTGATACCATAACTGATGGGAATCCATGCGTGGAAAAAATTTCGGTTAGACGGCTTATAGTACTTTGTGTCGTAGGTGAGTCGCGTATGACTTTAAATTCTGACCATTTTGACTTGGCATCGACGACAATTAAAAAATTATGGTCTTGGAAAGGCCCTGCGTAATCGATGTGAATTCTTTCCCAGTTTTCATCTGGTTCTTGCCACTGGTGCAGTGGGGCTTTTGGAGGTTTATTTTGGACTTCAACACAGGCTTCACATGAACGTACCATTCTCTCGATGTCCCGGTCGATTCCTTTCCAAACACAGTATCATCTCGCCAGTTGCTTCATTTTCGTAATCCCCGGATGGGTGTGATGTAATTCTTGAAGTATTTGAGACTGGAGGCTACTTGGAATGAGAACTCTTTGGCCCTTGAATATAACACCATTGTTGAGCGTGTATCTTCCCTCGTTATCCGCACCATTTTGTAGATTTGCCACGATTGTTGAAAGTTCTGGATCTTTTGCTGTCTCTGCTGCTAACGTTGCCGCATTTATGTGTTCACTGGAGATTTCGAAAATTGATTGACTGCATAATTCATTTACCTCTTCACTGATAATTTTGTCTGTAGATGGTTTTTCATTCAATTGTGTTGCACGAGATAAACAATCAACATTTGTGTGTTCCGATCCCTTCTTGTAGACTATTTCGTAATCGAAGCTTGACAGAAATTCGGCGTAGCGCAGTAACCTTGCTGCTGTCATGGCGGGCATCTTGTTGTGTTGATGGAAAATGCGAGTTAATGGACGATTATCGGTGACTAGTTGAAATTTCCTGCCGTAGAGATACATAAAAAAGTGATTTATTGTAAAGATGATTGCTAATGCTTCGCGATCTAACTGGCTATAATTTGTTTCAGCTGTTGTCAATGACCTTGATGCGTAAGCAACTGGACGTTCTATGCCGTTGACTAGGTGTGAGAGTACGCCTGCTATACCTGTAGGACTGGCATCACAAGCGACTATAACTGGCAGTTCCGGATCGAAAGGCATCAGGACTTGATCACTAGCAACAATATTTTTAAGTTTGATAAACGCAGCTTCACATTTTGCGGACCAATTAAATTTGTTATCTTTCTGGAGCAGTTGACGTAATGGATATGTTATCGAAGACATTTCGGGTATAAATCTGGTGTAATACGTTATCATGCCCAAAAATCTTCGGACATCATCTGCTGTAGTCGGTCGAGGTATATTTCCGATTGCTTGAATTTTTGAAGGCGATTTTGAAATTTTATTATAGCGTACGACGTATCCCAGATATTCCACCTGAGTTTGCAAAAATGAGCATTTGGTTTTATTTAGATGTAGATCATGTTGTTTTAGACGTTTCAGACACTCTATCAAGTTGTTTTTACATTCAGCCTCGGTTGCGCCATGTATTATAATGTCATCGAAATATGACATAGTTTTGTTTAATCCGGATAGAATTTGCTCAATAATGCGATTAAATTCCGCTGGCGCATTTTTAATGCCAAACGATAGACGATTTACGTTGTATGTTCCCTTATGGGTTGATATTGTTTGGATTTCCCTGGATTCTGGATTTACTCGAAGATGCAGGTAGGCTTTATAGAGGTCAAGTCGACAGAAATATTTTGACCCTTTGAGATTATTTAATATTTCATCGACACGCCGTATTGGGTAATTTGCAGAAACTAGTTGAGGATTAACGCCTGGCTTATAATCGACGCATAGTCGAATACCACCGTCTGGTTTTGTAATGATCACTAGGGGAGATCCCCAATCACTCCTTTCACATTTTGTAATAATCCCAGCTGCTTCTAAATCATCGAGTTCCTTTTCAACCCGTTCTCGAAGTGCATGTGGAACTTCTCGTTCTTTGAAGAATATTGGTTTCGAACCTTGACGAAGCTGGAGTGTGACCTCAAAATTTGGAACACAACCTACTTTTTCTGTAAAAGCGTCCTCAAACTTGTCAACAATATCTGAAATTGAATCAAAATTATTTTCCTCTAATGCATTGATATTGTTGACATGATGTCTGTCCACTTCATGAAGGTTGATTCCTAAATGGCGAATCCATACCCGGCCTAAGAGCGCATCGTATTCGCGAGGAACTACATACAACTCCTCATTTGCTGTGCAGTTGTTGTATTTGACTTGAACTTCGATTTTACCATCAGGAAATATAATATTTTTAGTATATGATCGGAAAGCAATTGTTGAAGGTTGCAGTGGTGCTTTTATTTTCAGCTGATTGTATTGATTCCTTGGTATTAATGTATAACCAACACCAGTGTCGACCTCAAATTTTTGACGGTGTCCATTTATTTCCACCGTAGCATAGTACTTATCAGCATCGTTATTTTTATTGTGCTGATTGTAAAATATATCGACGATTTGGTTAATACCATACATTTGGTGAACTGGTTCGTCATGATCATCATTTCTATGAGTTGAACTATGGTTTGAAGTTTTGACTAATGTTTTGATGCACACTTGTTGTACGTGACCACTTTTTCCACACGATTTACACTTGAGATTACGTGGGTTAGTACGGCAGTACCGTGTTTTGTGGTTGTCTCTACCACAGCGTATGCACAAGTTGTCGATTCCCAACTGGGCGTAGTTTATTCTAGATTTGGAACGACCTTGTGCTCTTGAAGACTGAGCCCTGGAACGACTTTTTCGACGGTTTGAATTTCTGGCTTGAATTTTGTTTACGGCGTTATTGATGGGTTGCTTTGTAGTCAGCTCACGACAATCGATTTTTTATGCTTCTAATGATAAAGCTTTTTGTACTATTTTTTTGAAATCGTCTTCTTCCGATTGAAGTAATTGCTCCCGGATTGTGTTGTCGTTAATGCCACGTATAAATTGGGCTCGAAGTAAAATGTTTGATATGTCAGCCTTGCAGGCACACTTTGACACAAACTCGCACTCATTTGTATCCCGCCGGAGTAAAGCCACATAATCAGCTATCGTATGTTCTTCGCCTTGATATGTGGAAAAAAATCGGTGTTGACTTACTAGTATGTTTTTTTTCGGGCACAAATGAGTTTCAAACATTTTCATTAAGTCGTCGTACTCGACTTCGTTGACTGTCTTAGGGGCAATTAATGAAACCAACAACTTAAAATGTGTAGGTCCAATTGAGTTTATAAGCATTTGACGGCAAAGTGATTTATAAGTAATAACACCCTTCATGGTCAAATAATTTCCGAACCGTTGATGGTATAACTAAAAGTTTTCTTTTTTATCATCAAAGTTCTCAAATGGAGCACACATAACCTGTAATGGTGGCTGCTGCTGTTGTTGTGGTTGTTGTTGTTGACTGCTACTAGCACTTACTTGCTTTAGCAAGTCACGTTGTGATTTGTTGAAGGCTTCTAACAATTTCGCAAATTGTGAGGCATACATTTTGTAGAAGTAAATTTATCTTGTAATTTAATCTATTTTTTTTTCTCTCTCGTCGCCACTGTTATGTATTTTATTGCCGTGAACCCTAATTAAAAGCACGCGTAATTTTCAAGGCTTATTATAATAATCTTTATTCTGCGAATGTTAATACGAGACTAAATAAGAAGAATCAAAAACTAGCAATAATGACATTTGTATAGTGTTGCCAATTATATGTACAATGGGTTATAACACCCTTTGAAATAGAAAACAACGTGATACGAATACGATACGAAAAAGTAAGTGTAAGCTTTGTTATGACGAAATAGAATACCTGGGCTATTTAGTTAATGAATCAGGCATTCGACCAACAAATGCACACATTTGTTCTATTGAACAATACCCCATGCCAACTAACCAAAAAGAATTACATACTTGTATTGGTTAGTCCTCCTATTTCCGTCGATTCGTACCATCGTTTTCCAGGATAGCAAGACCGCTATTGGAACTTTTACCTAAAGAGGCAAAGTTCAACTTTGATGATGCATGTGTTGGGGCATTTGAGGAATTGCGTGATAAACTAGTGTCGGAACCCGTGTTAGCAATCTATAGTCTGAATAGGGAAACTGAGTTGGACTGTGATGCTAGCATTCGTGGGTTTGGTTCGGCAGTCATGCAACGTCAGGATGATGGTAGCATGTTTTTCTAAGACTACAACAGCCGCAGAAGCAAAATACCATAGTTTTGAACTAGAAACATTGGCAATAATGTGATCACTCGATTCAACATCGGAGCGGAATAGCCATGGCTCACGTATATGCATTAATTCGGTGTCAAATAATAGCAGCTATTAGTGGGGATGAAGTGTATTTTCAAATTCAAGTAGCTCAGAGCAAGGATTTAAATATTCAAAACTTGCATAAGAAACTAGAAGTAGTGGTATTATAATACTACGAAATGGAAGATGGACTGATTTTTCGTAGAATCGAGTCTAATATTTTATTGTACCCTTTGAAATAGAAAACAACGTGATACGAATACGATACGAAAAAGTTTTATAACCAAATAAAAAAAAATTATTGGTTTCCAGATATGAAAAATAAAATAGATCGATTTATCAAAAATTATATTAAGTGTATTATATATTCTGCCCCAGCGCAATCAAACGATCATAATATGTACAGTATTCCGAAGAAACTAATTCCATTTGATACAATTCACTTAGTTCATTCGTGATCGAGGTCGATCATCAAGTCAGATTACCCGAGTTGTAATATAAAAGCAAAAAATTACTATTGGCACGGCACGATTTGTCCGGCAATGTCCAACCTGCATTGAATAGAAAATACCGCAAACCAGCTGAGGAAATGTACATGACAGCCGCCAACTACCCATGGGAGATAGCAAGTTCCGACTTCATAGGCCCAATACCCCGATCGACCAAAGGAAATACCATGATACTCGTTTATCATGATAAATTCTCTAAATGGACCGAATTTAAAGCACTCCACCACCGCTTTAATCAAAGGATTTAAGGAACGAATACTCAGTTTATATACGAGTGTCCAAACACCTTGACTACGGACAACGGTGCGCAGTATCGAAGTAAGAAATTCCAAGAGTTACTAACACAATTACAAATCAAACAAAGATTCACACCACCGTATACCCCAATCCAACAAAGCGAATGAATCGCGTCATTAAAACAATGATCTCGCAATATGTAAAAAATACTATCAACGAAAATGGGAAGACCATCTCCTCGAACTCATGCTAGCCCTGAATACTAGCCACAATGAGATAACAGGTTATTCCGCCGCTTACCTAAATTTCGGCCGCGAACTGAGATTACCGACTACTCCAGAGATAACGTTAAACACGGAACCCAATGAAACAGAGCGTATAACCATGTTACTGGAAATTCTCGCCTTAGTCCGTCTTAATCTCGCCAAAGCCTTCGGAACCCAGAAACATTACTATGATCTACGCCGCCGCCCATGGAACACAACCGTGGGGGAAATGGTATATTTCCGTCACCGACCACTCTCTTCATCCGCACAACAATCCGCTGCCAAGTGGGCACCGAAATATGTGGGCCCATACAGGATACAGAAAAGGGTTTCACCAGTAATAGTCATCCTGGAAGGAGACTGTAAAAAAACTATTACCGCCCACTTAAAAGATTGCAAACAAATACCCGACCAAACCCAGACTAAAATTTTTCAAGCGTCGGGTATACTCAGTAACGATACGACACCATCCGGTCCAGTACCACTCGAGATGTCTGGACCCAACGACGTACCCAGCCACGTCCCGTGCTAGCACCACCGCCTTAAAAGACCGTCCAGCACCACAACCGGAACCGCGCATAGAAGAAGAGCAGCAACCGCCTCGCAAGCGACCACTCACCAGCAACGAACTCATACATCTTACAAATATAGTTCAAAGACTTGCCGGAACCGCAGCTGCTCCTGTTCCATTCTTCCCTTTAACCAGACCATAAAAACCTAAGCCAACCTCTCTAGCCTGGCTTAGCACCAGCCCAACCCCAGTTCCGATCGATATCCATGCCATAGACACTACACCACCGAAAATCCCGCTCCCAAACCAAATCACCCACCAAAACATACAACGAGACCAACTGAGTAACTTCCTACCAGCCATACCAGAACAACCGAGTATCAACACGACCTACGTTAGAAGAAACCAACAAAACCGAGCCACCGATTTCAGATGTCCAACAGAGGAGATACCTTCCATTGTCCGCCTTCTCTTTTATAGCCCGAAGCAACCCCTACGACCGAAATGCGTGCGACGGAATCACCGTCCCGCTCCGAAAGAAGAGATTCAGATTCAACGGGCCACACGGACTCATCTATGGCTCCCATGTAGCCAACAACACCATCCTACTCATCCTACCACCGGAAACAACACCATCACCATCCAGCCACCGGAATGACCAGAAAATTTTTTTTCGACGAAGTCTGTTTTGTAATATATAATTTATAAATACGCAATTTTTTTTTGAAATTTTGAATATTGTTAATTTTTTATTAGTTACAAAAAATATATATTTTGTAACTTGAACATTAGTAATTCTTTCATTTATTAGATTTTTTTTCGGTTTGTAACGTGGACGCGCTGAACGCAGCCGACATTGCATTTCCTTTAGGTGCAACAATTGCGCATTTGCGGCTGTTGTACGATGAATTTAAGGCCAACGTCGAAAGTTCGGAAGATCCTATGGCACAGCAGCCATTATCAGTAACGAATATCGATGCCCAGTGTGCAGTACAACAGCCACTACAACCATATCAAGACGATGCTTCGACTGTGCAGGAGCAGGCACACCAATTGGAAGTTCAGTTGGAGGTACTACGAATGAAACGCAAAGTCCTACAGAAACAAATTCAGGCAATACAGTGTAACGCAAATTATAGTACTGACCAAAAAATCTACTGCGCCGTAAATTTTTATCATCTGGAAAACGCATTAAATGTTTTTACTGGGAGGAACGATTACGATGTACGCAAGTGGTTCAATGAGTACGAACAATACACTGCAACACGTTCGTTTACACCGGATGAAATGTGTCTGGGAGTGCGTCGTTTATTAAAAGAAACAGCCAAGGAATTTCTTTGCACATTAGGTTTTGTTAATTATTAACAGCTTAAAAGTTCGCTAATTGAGACGTTTGGGCAACAGTGAAATGCTTCATTAAATTTAGAAGTGAAGTTAGATGTAAGTAATGACACTGCCGCTGATCTTCGGACGTGACTTATTGAAATTATTTGATATTCATTTAAGAAAGATTGCGAAAGTTAAATAATTCAAAGAAAAAAAAGAAATATTGGTGAATAAATCGGCTTTCCCTAAAGATTCATATATCCGTGTGTTTGACTTTGGTAACTCGGAAAATGTAGTTGGTGGATGTAGAAGTTCAATAAACCATTCATCCGCCGTAAGTAGAGTAGTTGAAACGGGCGCTAATGAAAACCCACTTGATGTATTGACCACTTCTGTAGGTGTCAGAGTAGGTAAGTTCCTGAGTCTTTCGATGTTGACTCCGCTGTTTTGTGACCAACGAAATAGATATTGACCATTGTGTAAATTGTGATTCCAAAGTGTCTGCTGTTGACGCCGACATTTTACAATGTGAAATAGATATTTTTCCACGATTGGATAGATTTCAGATAGATGCTCTGAAGACCGTTGTTGGTCGTGCATTTTGAAATCCAACTGATATTAAGCGTTAACCACAAAATGAAGATTAGTCTGACCGACGATACACCATTCCATTGTTCTCCTAGACCGCTGTCAGTCTTTGAAAGGTCTGTGATATGGAATAAGGTTAACGATTTATTACATGAGAGGGTGATACGACATAGCAATTCGCCATATGCTTTAGCAATCGTCCTTGTAAAGAAAAAAAACGGTGAATTGCGTATGTGTGTTGACTATCGGGCGTTGAATAAAAAGGCAATAAGAGACAATTTTCCATTACTGTTAATAGAAGATTGTATTGAGTTTATGGAAGGAAAATGTTGGTTTACATTGATCGAATTGAAGGATGGGTTCAACCAGATAGGCATGGAACCTGACTCAATACAATTTACGTCTTTCGTGACTCCGGATGGTCAATAAGAATAGTTGCAAATGCCGTTCAGTTTAAAAAAACGCCCCGGCGGATTTTAAACGTTTTGTGCATCTGCTATTTCAAGACTTAATCGAGGCGGAGAAATTTGTCATTTATCTCGACGACATTTTAATTGCCACTTCCAGCCTCATTTAAGAGTTCTTAACAATGTTTTACGACGTTTGTATGAAAGGGGATTTGTACCGAGATCTAGTAAGTGTAAGCTTTGTTATGACGAAATAGAATAATTGGGCTATTTAGTTAATGAATCAGGCATTCGACCAACAAATGCACACATTCGTTCTATTGAACAATACCCCATGCCAACTAACCAAAAAGAATTACATACTTGTATTGGTTAGTCCTCCTATTTCCGTCGATTCGTACCATCGTTTTCCAGGATAGCAAGACCGCTATTGGAACTTTTACCTAAAGAGGCAAAGTTCAACTTTGATGATGCATGTGTTGGAGCATTTGAGGAATTGCGTGATAAACTAGTGTCGGTACCCGTGTTAGCAATCTATAGTCCGAATAGGGAAACTGAGTTGGACTGTGATGCTAGCATTCGTGGGTTTGGTTCGGCAGTCATGCAACGTCAGGATGATGGTAGCATGTTTTTCTAAGACTACAACAGCCGCAGAAGCAAAATACCATAGTTTTGAACTAGAAACATTGGCAATAATGTGATTACTCGATTCAACATCGGAGTGGAATAGCCATGGCTCACGTATATGCATTAAGTCGGTGTCAAATAATACCAGCTATTAGTGGGGATGAAGTGTATTTTCAAATTCAAGTAGCTCAGAGCAAGGATTTAAATATTCAAAACTTGCATAAGAAACTAGAAGTAGTGGTATTATAATACTACGAAATGCAAGATGGACTGATTTTTCGTAGAATCGAATCTAATATTTTATTACTTCACGTACCCTTTGAAATAGAAAACAACGTGATACGAATACGATACGAAAAAGTTTTATAACCAAATAAAAAAAATTATTGGTTTCCAGATATGAAAAATAAAATAGATCGATTTATAAAAAATTGTATTAAGTGTATTATATATTCTGCCCCAGCGCAATCAAACGATCATAATATGTACAGTATTCCGAAGAAACTAATTCCAAGCTGAGGAAATGTACATGACAGCCGCCAACTACCCATAGGAGATAGCAAGTTCTGACTTCATAGGCCCAATACCCCGATCGACCAAAGGAAATACCATGATACTCGTTTATCATGATAAATTCTCTAAATGGACCGAATTTAAAGCACTCCGAGATGCTACCACCACTGCTTTAATCAAAGGATTTAAGGAACGAATACTCAGTTTATATACGGGTGTCCAAACACCTTGACTACGGACAACGGCGCGCAGTATCGAAGTAAGAAATTCCAAGAGTTATTAACACAATTACAAATCAAACAAAGATTCACACCACCGTATACACCAATCCAACAGAGCGAATGAATCGCGTCATTAAAACAATGATCTCGCAATATGTAAAAAAACTATCAACGAAAATGGGAAGACCATCTCCTCGAACTCATGCTAGCCCTGAATACTAGCCGCAATGATATAACAGGTTATTCCGCCGCTTACCTAAATTTCGGCCGCGAACTGAGATTACCGACTACTCCAGAGATAACGTTAAACACGGAACCCAATGAAACAGAGCGTATAACCCTGTTACAGGAAATCCTCGCCCTAGTCCGTCTTAATCTCGCCAAAGCCTTCGGAACCCAGAAACATTACTATGATCTACGCCGCCGCCCATGGAACACAACGGTGGGGGAAATGGTATATTTCCGTCACCGACCACTCTATTCATCCGCACAACAATCCGCTGCCAAGAGGGCACCGAAAGTAATAGTCATCCTGGAAGGAGACTGTAAAAAAACTATTACCGCCCACTTAAAAGATTGCAAACAAATACCCGACCAAACCCAGACTAAAATTTTTCAAGCGTCGGGTATACTCAGTAACGATACGGCACCATCCGATCCAGTACCACTCGAGATGTCTGGACCAACCTTGGACCCACCGACGTACCCAGCCACGTCCCGTGCTAGCACCACCGCCTTAAAAGACCGTCCAGCACCACAACCGGAACCGCGCATAGAAGAAGCAGCAACCGCCTCCCAGGCGACCACTCACCAGCAACGAACTCATACATCTTACAAATATAGTTCAAAGACTTGCCGGAACCGCAGCTGCTCCTATTCCATTCTTCCCTTTAACCAGACCATAAAAACCTAAGCCAAACTCTCTAGCCTGGCTTAGCACCAGCCCAACCCCAATTCCGATCGATATCCATGCCATAGATACTACACCACCAAAAATCCCGCTCCCAAACCAAATCACCCACCAAAACATACAACGAGACCTACAGAGTAACTTCATACCAGCCATACCAGAACAACCGAGTACCAACACGACCTACGTTAGAAGAAACCAACAAAACCGAACCACCGATTTCAGATGTCCAACAGAGGAGATACCCCCCATTGTCCACCTTCTCTTTTATAGCCCGAAGCAACCCCTACGACCGAAATGCGTGCGACGGAATCACCGTCCCGCTTCGAAAGAAGAGATTCAGTTTCAACGGGCCACACGGACTCATCTATGGCTCCCATGTAGCCAACAACACCATCCTACTCATCCTACCACCGGAAACAACACCATCACCATCCAGCCACCGGAATGACCAGAAAAATTTTTTTCGACGAAGTCTGTTTTGTAATATATAATTTATAAATACGCAATTTTTTTTTTTAAATTTTGAATATTGTTAATTTTTTATTAGTTACAAAAAATATATATTTTGTTACTTGAAAATTAGTAATTCTTTCATTTATTTTTTTTCGGTTTGTAACGTGGACGCGCTGAACGCAGCCGACATTGCATTTCCTTTAGGTGCAACGATTGCGCATTTGCGGCTGTTGTACGATGAATTTAAGGCCAACGTCGAAAGTTCGGAAGATCCTATGGCACAGCAGCCATTATCAGTAACGAATATCGATGCCCAGTGTGCAGTACAACAGCCACTACAACCATATCAAGACGATGCTTCGACTGTGCAGGAGCAGGCAAACCAATTGAAAGTTCAGTTGGAGGTACTACGAATGAAACGCGAAGTCCTACAGAAACAAATTCAGGCAATACAGTGTAACGCAAATTATAGTACTGACCAAAAAATCTACTGCGCCGTAAATTTTTATCATCTGGAAAACGCGGATATGAACAATACACTGCAACACGTTCGTTTACACCGGATGAAATGTGTCTGGGAGTGCGTCGTTTATTAAAAGAAACAGCCAAGGAATTTCTTTGCACATTAGGTTTTGTTAATTATTAACAGCTTAAAAGTTCGCTAATCGAGACGTTTGGGCAACAGTGAAATGCTTCATTAAATTTAGAAGTGAAAGTAAACAATTATCTGTTTTGGTCCTTCCAGACAATGTAATGACACTGCCGCTGATCTATGGACGTGACTTTTTGAAATTATTTGATATTCATTTAAGAAAGATTGCGAAAGTTAAATAATTCAAAGAAAAAAAAAGAAATATTGGTGAATAAATCGGCTTTCCCTAAATATTCATATATCCGTGTGTTTGACTTTGGTAACTCGGAAAATGTAGTTGGTGGATGTAGAAGTTCAATAAACCATTCATCCGCCGTAAGTAGAGTAGTTGAAACGGGCACTAATGAAAGCCCACTTGATGTATTGACCACTTCTGTAGATGTCAGAGTAGGTAAGTTCCTGAGTCTTTCGATGTTGACTCCGCTGTTTTGTGACCAACGAAATAGATATTGACTGGAAAACGCGGATATGAACAATACACTGCAACACGTTCGTTTACACCGGATGAAATGTGTCTGGGAGTGCGTCGTTTATTAAAAGAAACAGCCAAGGAATTTCTTTGCACATTAGGTTTTGTTAATTATTAACAGCTTAAAAGTTCGCTAATCGAGACGTTTGGGCAACAGTGAAATGCTTCATTAAATTTAGAAGTGAAAGTAAACAATTATCTGTTTTGGTCCTTCCAGACAATGTAATGACACTGCCGCTGATCTATGGACGTGACTTTTTGAAATTATTTGATATTCATTTAAGAAAGATTGCGAAAGTTAAATAATTCAAAGAAAAAAAAGAAATATTGGTGAATAAATCGGCTTTCCCTAAATATTCATATATCCGTGTGTTTGACTTTGGTAACTCGGAAAATGTAGTTGGTGGATGTAGAAGTTCAATAAACCATTCATCCGCCGTAAGTAGAGTAGTTGAAAGGGGCACTAATGAAAGCCCACTTGATGTATTGACCACTTCTGTAGATGTCAGAGTAGGTAAGCTCCTGAGTCTTTCGATGTTGACTCCGCTGTTTTGTGACCAACGAAATAGATATTGACCATTGTGTAAATTGTGATTCCAAAGTGTCTGGTGTTTACGCCGACATTTTACAATGTGAAATAGATATTTTTCCACGATTGGATAGATTTCAGATAGATGCTCTGAAGACCGTTGTTGGTCATGCATTTTTAAATCCAACTGATATTAAGCGTAAACCACAAAATGAAGATTAGTCTGACCGACGATACACCATTCCATTGTTCTCCTAGACCGCTGTCAGTCTTTGAAAGGTCTGTGATACGGAATAAGGTTAACGATTTATTACATGAGAGGGTGATACGACATAGCAATTCGCCATATGCTTTAGCAATCGTCCTTGTGAAGAAAAAAAAACGGTGAATTGCGTATGTGTGTTGACTATCGGGCGTTGAATAAAAAGGCAATCAGAGACAATTTTCCATTACCGTTAATAGAACATTGTATTGAGTTTATGGAAGGAAAATGTTGGTTTACCTTGATCGAATTGAAGGATGGGTTCAACAATTTACGTCTTTCGTTACTCCGGATGGTCAATAAGAATAGTGGCAAATGCCGTTCAGTTTAAAAAAACGCCCCGGCGGATTTTAAGCGTTTTGTGCATCAGCTATTTCAAGACTTAATCGAGGCGGGGAAATTTGTCATTTATCTCGACGACATTTTAATTGCCACGTCTGATTTCGAGCCTCATTTAAGAGTTCTTAAAAATGTTTTACGACGTTTGTATGAAAGGGGACTTGTACCGAGATCTAGTAAGTGTAAGCTTTGTTATGACGAAATAGAATAACTGGGCTATCTGGTTAATGAATCAGGCATTCGACCAACAAATGCACACATTCGTTCTATTGAACAATACCCTCACTATGGTAGGGGCCTTGACGTTGGCGTGAGGGCTTAAGTTGCAAAGATTCATCCTACAAGCTGGGGACTTCCCTCGCTAGCAGGTTTGATGAGTAACGAACCAAGAACTACCGCCCCCTAATCCAATGGTGTGATGCGACCCGTGCCCAGAGGACTGGTTGGTAGCCAGGGGTAACCGGCTATCGCAAACGTGAGCCCGTGGATACCTGCCGCACTCCATGCGTATCGGGCCCTCCAGTACAAGAGGCTCTGTGCTGGAGGTACTACTTTCCTCATTACTCGTGGGAATCATATGGATAGAAAAAATAATAAAAAAAAATAAAATAAAAAAAACCCCAAGGCGCGGCTGGGGCTATCCCGCCAGGCCGAGGGTGAAGCCTCCACCAGTAGGCAGCAAGTGATGATGCCGCAGCTGAGCACACCCTCAGCGAATGGTTCGGGGTCTCTCCCCAATCGTCAGCCGACCACTGTCCCCAAGGGATCGCTAGGAGCAGTCCCCAAACCTAAGCCGAAAGGCTCTAAAAGGAGGGGACCTCCTGACCCGCCGAAGGGGCAGCCGGGAGGTGTGGACGATCCCCTGAGAAAGGGTCTCAGTGGGGCGGGGACGAGGCACTATCTCCGACTCCTTGAGCAGGGCATAGAACCCGCACAAGCGAGGAAGGAGGTTGATGATAGGAAGTTGGCGGTTGCAGGGCATGGACCTCCCGTCATCACTCCCCAGGGGACGAAGAGGGGGCCATCGGTCCTCACTCCACCAACTAGGGAGGATAAGAGATTGAAGGAGGGCACCGGGCAGTCGACCAGTGCCACCTTCGGGGGTAGCGGGGGCTCTCAGCCTAGCTATGCGGAGGCTACGAAACAAGTCAGGGTCGCTATCCTCGCGGAGCAAGATCCGGAGGAGACACTGACCCATGAGCAGTTAGCAGCCTTGGAGGAATCCATCCTGGATGAGGTGGCGCTGGGCTGGGAAGTCAAAATTGGCTTCGACGGCGTCCACTTCAGGCCAGGGATGATTCTTGTCGATTGTTGCGATGGACGCTCGGCGGCTTGGCTGAAGGCACACGCTCCAACCCTTTCGACGTGGAAGGGACCGAAGCTCGTGGCCAGGGACGGGGACGATATTCCCAAGCCGACTATCATGTCGGTGTATCTGCCACGCAGCAACCGGCAGGGGATGGAGCGCTCCATCTCCCTGATTGGAGCACAAAATGAGGGTCTCCATGTAAATATGTGGAAGGTTATCGGCTGTCGAGAGGAAATGGGTGGGGTATTTGCCACTATATCCATAGACTCTCGAAGCCGAGACATAATAAAAGGGGCAGGCCACTCCATAAGATACCGGTATGGCAAGATATCGGTGGGTGGTCTGAAAAAGAAGGAAGCCATACAGGTGGAGAAGGGGCTGATAGACCCTCCCGCCGTAGTAGCAGATGAACCCAAGGGGGCAAGTACAATGGACACGGAAGGAGAAGCGGGAGCAGAAGAGGTACCCATTATGGAAGACCTCGCTGCCCTTCCCCAACCGAACATTGTACTAGACGAGCTGGAGGCGATCCGACAGCTAGAGGAGGACGAGTTGCTGGAGGAGATCCAGCACCTTGAGCTTGAGACTGGAGAGGGGCAGCCGCCCTCTTCAGACAACTAAAGCATGACCAGCACACGCATTGCTCAGGTGAACACCCACAAGGCCAAAGGGGCAGCCGCCGTGGTGGCCAGGACGTTCACCAAACAACATCTAGAGCTAGTGCTGGTCCAGGAACCCTGGTTCTACAGGGGACAGATATGTGGTCTGTCTTGCAGAGATGCTAAGGTAATATATGACGTGGGGCAAGCTGCCCCACGGGCCTGCATCGTCGTTAGAAATAGTATTAATTATCTATCTCTTTCAGAATTTATAACCCGGGACGTGGTAGCAGTCCAGTGCCAGTTTAACATAGACGGCATGCACCGGGAGTTAGTCATAGCTTCGGCCTATTTCGCCGGGGACAAGGATGAAATACCGCCACCAGAAATTCAAGAACTGGTAGATCATTGCCGAAGGCTTAGCAAACCTCTTCTGATCGGGTGCGATGCAAATGCACACAATGAAGAATGGGGGAGCATCGACACGAATAAGAGGGGTGAGTACCTTTTAGAGTTTTTGGTGAAGGAAAACCTTGATATTTACAATGTAGGAAGTACTCCAACATTCGTGACTAGGGCTAGGGAAGAGGTACTCGACATCACCTTCGGAACTCCGACAGTGAGTCGTTTACTCAGTAACTGGAGGGTTTCCTCCGAACCAACTCTGTCAGACCATAGATTAATTCTGTTTGAATTGGGAGGGGTGGTCGTAGGGGAAAGGGTTATTAGAAACCCCAGAAGGACAAATTGGGAAAAATTTAGAGTCTATTTACAGAGCAATCTACTACACGCTTCAGTTCAAAGAGTGGCCAGGTGCCCGCGCGAACTAGAATGCGCAGCAGTGGAAATGAACAGGGCAATCTCTGACGCATATGAGTCGAGCTGCCCGATGAGTTCACCCAAAGGGGGTAATGAAGTTCCTTGGTGGAACGCAGAACTGTCAGCCCATCGAAGGCAGGTAAGAAAACTCTTCAAGACCGCCAAGAGAAGGGGCAATTGGCAGGAATACAGAAAGTCTCTCACGGCATATAATACAGAAGTGAGAAGAGCAAAGCGCAGAAGTTTTCGTAAATTCTGTGAGGAGGTTAAAGACACTAAGGAGTCTGCCAGGCTGTACAAAGCGATGGCAAAAGACCCTAGTTGTTTCAAGGCTTCACTGAGAAACCAGGAAGGTGAGTTCACAGAAAACGAAGAGCAGAGAGCTCTACTCCTCCTGAGAAGTCACTTCCCGGGGAGTACGGTGAACAGTACCGAATCTGATAGAGGCTCAGATTTAATAGAGAAGACTGGAAGAAAGCCTCGGAGATATGCACCGAGCATAGAATCCGGTGGGCAGTTAAAAGCTTCCAGCCCTTTAAGTCAGCAGGTGTAGATGGGATAATCCCAGCTGTCATGCAAATGGGGCTAGACAATCTCCTCCCATACCTACTAAGAATCTACAGAAGTAGCCTAGCACTCGGATACATACCGAAAAGCTGGAGAAGGGCTCGGGTGGTATTTATACCGAAGGTAGGGAAGAAAGATCCCACACACCCAAAGTCCTATAGACCAATCAGTCTCACTTCGTTTGTCCTAAAGACTATCGAAAAGGTCATCGACAACTATGTAAGGTCGACTTTACTGGTAAAAGAACCACTACATTCCAGTCAACACGCATACAGAGCGGGCAGATCTACGGAGACCGCACTGTGGGAACTGACGGAAAGAATAGAGGGCTCCCTTGCCAGTAAGGAAATCGCTCTATGCGCCTTCCTAGATATCGAAGAGGCGTTCGACAACGCATCACACGAGGCGATAAGGAATGCCCTGGAGAAGAAAACAGTTGAGGGCACAATCAGTAAATGGATGTGCGAGATGCTAGTCACTAGAACAGCAGAAACTATAGTCGGGGACAAAACCATTATGGTTAACACGACAAGAGGGTGTCCACAAGGAGGAGTACTCTCCCCACTACTGTGGAGCATCCTTGTAGACGAACTACTTCAGCGACTGGCTAAAGCAGGAATCGTATCTCAGGTCTACGCGGACGATATAGTCATTGTGGCCAGGGGGAAGTTTGAGGAAGTTCTATGTGACATAGTTCAAAATGGACTAAATATCACAAGCAGATGGTGCCATGAGGTGGGACTTAGGGTGAACCCAAGCAAAACCACACTGGTTCCCTTCAGTAACAGAAGAAAATTGGGGCGAATGCGACCAATAACCCTCAACGGCGAAGTGATCTCAATCAGCGAAGAGGTCAAGTACCTTGGTCTGATATTAGACAAGAGACTGCTGGAATAAACATCAGCAGGCAATTACTAAAAAATCTAAGAGAGCGCTCATGGTGTGCAGAAGGGTGGCGGGCAAATCATGGGGAGTAAGCCCCAAAATAATGCACTGGATGTACACTATGATAGTTATACCAATGATCACCTACGGAGCAGTGGCATGGGCAGGTAGAACCAAGCTAAGCACCACAAGGAAAGAATTGGAAAAGGTACAAAGGCTGGCTTGTGTCCTAATCACAGGAGCTATGAGGACCTGCCCAACGGCGGGTATGGAGGTAATCACTGGGCTAGTCCCGCTGCATATAGTGGTAGAGGGCAAATCCATTGAAACCATTGTACGCCTGACCAAGGTTGGCTGCTTAACGGGTAGCAGAGCGGAGAGCTTAATGAACTCACTAGCCAAGCTAACTCCTGTGGCATGCATGCCATGTGACAGCATGGTGCAAAAGCTTGAGTTCATAAAGAACTATGAGGTTAAACTAAGCAACAAGACGGACTTTAAGTCCGAAACAGACTACAAGATACATCCAAGAACTATAAAATGGTATACGGATGGATCAAAGAAGGTGGATGGCACAGGTGCGGGAGTAATAGGGCCACGAACCAAGTACTCTGAAGCAATGGGCCATTATCCAAGTATTTTCCAGGCAGAGGTTCACGCCATCGAAAGATGCGCTCAATTCAATCTGGATAGGAAATACATGAGGATGGAAATTGCCATCATGTCAGACAGCCAAGCCGCGCTTAAAGCTCTAGATGCAGTCCACACCACGTCCAGACTGGTGGAAGAATGCAAAACAAAGTTAAACAAACTTGGTGCAGACAACAAAGTAAAGTTATACTGGGTGCCGGGACACATCGGTATAGAAGGGAATGAACAAGCGGACAAGCTCGCAAACATAGGGGCAGAGACTACGCTTGTAGGGCCGGAACCCTTTTGTGGAATTGGGTACAGTATTATGCGTGAAGAATTACGCAATATAGGTAAAAACACCGCTTCATTAAGATGGGAGGAACTCCCAGGTCTACGGCAAGCGAAGGAAATGTTGGGTAGATATAATCCAAAGAGGTCCCGATCAATAATGGGACTAAGTAGGGGTAACGTGAAAATCATTACGGGGTTCCTAACAGGGCACTGCAGACTGAAGGGACACCTTAAGAAAATGAAATTAGAAGAGGATGACAGCTGCAGGCTATGTGGTGAAGCGGAGGAAACCCCGTGGCATCTTCTCAACGACTGTGGAGCAACGATCCGCCAGAGAAGGGAACAGCTGGGAACTCACGCATTCTCCGAGCTTGAACGTCACTCATTAGAACCTCTCCATATCATTAGGTTCATAAAGGCCATTGGCATGGAGGGGGTGCTCTAGGGCACCACCATTGGCCCCTACAGCGCTAGTCGGGGGGGGCGCAATAGATCCACTTGGGTCGCAGTGCCATGGTTTTTCACCCCCAACATCATCATCATCATCATCATCATCATTGAACAATACCCCATGCCAACTAACCAAAAAATTTACATACTTGTATTGGTTAGTCCTCCTATTTTCGTCGATACGTACCATCGTTTTCCAGGATAGCAAGACCGCTATTGGAACTTTTACCTAAAGAGGCAAAGTTCAACTTTGATGATGCATGTGTTGGGGCATTTGAGGAATTGCGTGATATACTAGTGTCGGTACCCGTGTTAGCAATCTATAGTCCGAATAGGGAAACTGAGTTGGACTGTGATGCTAGCATTCGTGGGTTTGGTTCGGCAGTCATGCAACGTCAGGATGATGGTAACATGTTTTTCTAAGACTACAACAGCCGCAGAAGCAAAATACCATAGTTTTGAACTAGAAACATTGGCAATAATGTGATTACTCGATTCAACATCGGAGTGGAACATCCATGGCTCACGTAGATGCATTAAGTCGGTGTCAAGTAATAGCAGCTATTAGTGGGGATGAAGTGTATTTTCAAATTCAAGTAGCTCAGAGCAAGGATTTAAATATTCAAAACTTGCATAAGAAACTAGAAGTAGTGGTATTATAATACTACGAAATGCAAGATGGACTGATTTTTCGTAGAATCGAATCTAATATTTTATTACTTCACGTACCCTTTGAAAATTCAAAATCAAAAATTGTATTAAGTGTATTATATATTCTGCCCCAGCGCAATCAAACGATCATAATATGTACAGTATTCCGAAGAAACTAATTCCATTTGATACAATTCACTTAGTTCATTTGTGATCGAGGTCGATCATCAAGTCAGATTAGCCGAGTTGTAATATAAAAGCAAAAAATTACTATTGGCCTGGATTATTTCGTGACACGGCAGGATTTGTCAGACAATGTCCAACCTGCATTGAATACAAAATACCGCAAACCAGCTGAGGAAATGTACATGACAGCCGCCAACTACCCATGGGAGATAGCAAGTTCCGACTTCATAGGCCCAATACCCCGATCGACCAAAGGAAATACCACGATACTCGTTTATCATGATAAATTCTCTAAATGGACCGAATTTAAAGCACTCCGAGATGCTACCACCACCGCTTTAATCAAAGGATTTAAGGAACGAATACTCAGTTTATATACGGGTGTCCAAACACCTTGACTACGGACAACGGCGCGCAGTATCGAAGTAAGAAATTCCAAGAGTTACTAACACAATTACAAATCAAACAAAGATTCACACCACCGTATACACCAATCCAACAGAGCGAATGAATCGCGTCATTAAAACAATGATCTCGCAATATGTAAAAAAACTATCAACGAAAATGGGAAGACCATCTTCTCGAACTCATGCTAGCCCTGAATACTAGCCGCAATGAGATAACAGGTTATTCCGCCGCTTACCTAAATTTCGACCGCGAACTGAGATTACCGACTACTCCAGAGATAACGTTAAACACGGAACCCAATGAAACAGAGCGTATAACCATGTTACAGGAAATCCTCGCCCTAGTCCGTCTTAATCTCGCCAAAGCCTTCGGAACCCAGAAACATTACTATGATCTACGTCGCCGCCCATGGAACACAACCGTGGGGGAAATGGTATATTTCCGTCACCGACCACTCTCTTCATCCGCACAACAATCCGCTGCCAAGTGGGCACCGAAATATGTGGGCCCATACAGGATACAGAAAAGGGTTTCACCAGTAATAGTCATCCTGGAAGGAGACTGTAAAAAAACTATTACCGCCCACTTAAAAGATTGCGAACAAATACCCGACCAAGCCCAGACTAAAATTTTTCAAGCGTCGGGTATACTCAGTAACGATACGACACCATCCGGTCCAGTACCACTCGAGATGTCTGGACCCACCTTGGACCCACCGACGTACCCAGCCACGTCCCGTGCTATCACCAACGCCTTAAAAGACCGTCCATCACCACAACCGGAACCGCGCATAGAAGAAGCAGCAACCGCCTTCCAAGCGACCAGCAACGAACTCATACATCTTACAAATATAGTTCAAAGACTTGCCGGAACCGCAGCTGCTCCTGTTCCATTCTTCTCTTTAACCAGACCATAAAAACCTAAGCCAACCTCTCTAGCCTGGCTTAGCACCAGCCCAACACCAGCTCCGATCGATATCCATGCCATAGACACTACACCACCAAAAATCCCGCTCCCAAACCAAATCACCCACCAAAACATACAACGAGACCTACCGAGTAACCTCCTACCAGCCATACCAGAACAACCGAGTACTGTAATGTTATTCATTTTTTTGTTAGATTGCCATCTTATTATTTGTATTTTGAGGCGGTCTGGGATGGAGCGACTATAGGTGGCGTACACGCCAAGCGATGCTCTGTGCTAGCTCGTCGGGATGTGGGGGGGTTCTTGCCTGCCACTCACCCATTTTTTTTCATTACATAAAATTTTGCGTGCACTATGCGGCAAAGAAGCCGAGAGGAAAGTAAAAAAAATATATAGGAGCAAAACCCGGAGAAGATAAAAAGAAAGCAACCAAAACTGTTACGAGTCAAAAGGAAGCCCATGACTGTCCTTGCCCACTAGTGAGCGCAGCTTACCTTCGGGGATCAAGCAGGAGGAGAAATGCCAGCAAAGTCTTAAAACCAATTCATTGTTATTTTTATTTTGTCAAATACAATCATTTTTTTTTCATTTGGTAATGTTTTCTTGTGTGTCAAAAAAAAAAAACAGGTATATAATCTTGGGGGTATTAATAATAAACACTAAAATTAAGATAAAATTCGTTCTCTTCGTAAACAAAAAAATGTTTGTATGTTTTTAATCTCAAACCATAATTAGTGTTGTTCTCGTATTAAGTCAATATATATTTTCTAATTAATAAAGATTTACGTGAAAAAGTATTATTGTTGCATAAATTTAATAGAAATAAAGATATTATAAATTTTTCTGTAAGTTTCGTTTTATCATATAGAAATCTAATAATATTGAAAAGGTGTCAGTTTTTTTTTCCTTTAATATATTAAAAATTTTAAAATACATCATTTACCTTTTAAAGCAGGGTAACCCTGCACAGTGCACATCTCCTTCGGCAGCGCTGACGAGGTAGACGTCCAGAATGTCTGAAACCAATTTAAATTTTCAATTAGAATTTAAAGCATGGCTCAGGCCACACGGATAGTAGAATTAGATTAGGAAAAGAAACAAAGAAAATGCGAGACCAATTCAATGCCGCTACAACTTTTACCTAAAGAGGCAAAGTTCAACTTTGATGATGCATGTGTTGGGGCATTTGAGGAATTGCGTGATAAACTAGTGTCGATACCCGTGTTAGCAATCTATAGTCCGAATAGGGAAACTGAATTGGACTGTGATGCTAGCATTCGTGGGTTTGGTTCGGCAGTCATGCAACGTCAGGATGATGGTAGCATGATGTTCTAAGACTACAACAGCCGCAGAAGCAAAATACCATAGTTTTGAACTAGAAACATTGGCAATAATGTGATTACTCGATTCAACATCGGAGTGGAACATCCATGGCTCACGTAGATGCTTTAAGTCGGTGTCAAGTAATAGAAGCTATTAGTGGGGATGAAGTGTATTTTCAAATTCAAGTAGCTCAGATCAAGGATTTAAATATTCAAAACTTGCATAAGAAACTAGAAGTAGTGGTATTATAATACTACGAAATGCTAGATGGACTGATTTTTCGTAGAATCGAATTTAATATTTTATTACTTCACGTACCCTTTGAAAATTCAAAATCAAAAATTGTATTAAGTGTATTATATATTCTGCCCCAGCGCAATCAAACGATCATAATATGTACAGTATTCCGAAGAAACTAATTCCATTTGATACAATTCACTTAGTTCATTTGTGATCGAGGTCGATCATCAAGTCAGATTAGCCGAGTTGTAATATAAAAGCAAAAAATTACTATTGGCCTGGATTATTTCGTGACACGGCACGATTTGTCCGACAATGTCCAACCTGCATTGAATACAAAATACCGCAAACCAGCTGAGGAAATGTACATGACAGCCGCCAACTACCCATGGGAGATAGCAAGTTCCGACTTCATAGGCCCAATACCCCGATCGACCAAAGGAAATACCACGATACTCGTTTATCATGATAAATTCTCTAAATGGACCGAATTTAAAGCACTCCGAGATGCTACCACCACCGCTTTAATCAAAGGATTTAAGGAACGAATACTCAGTTTATATACGGGTGTCCAAACACCTTGACTACGGACAACGGCGCGCAGTATCGAAGTAAGAAATTCCAAGAGTTACTAACACAATTATAAATCAAACAAAGATTCACACCACCGTATACCCCAATCCAACAGGGTGAATGAATCGCGTCATTAAAACAATGATCTCGCAATATGTAAAAAAAACTATCACCGAAAATGGGAAGACCATCTCCTCGAACTCATGCTAGCCCTGAATATTGCCGCAATGAGATAACAGGCTATTCCGCCGCTTACCTAAATTTCGGCCGCGAACTGAGATTACCGACTACTCCAGAGATAACGTTAAACACGGAACCCAATGAAACAGATCGTATAACCATGTTACAGGAAATCCTCGCCCTAGTCCGTCTTAATCTCGCCAAAGCCTTCGGAACCCAGAAACATTACTATGATCTACGTCGCGGCCCATGGAACACAACCGTGGGGGAAATGGTATATTTCCGTCACCGACCACTCTCTTCATCCGCACAACAATCCGCTGCCAAGTGGGCACCGAAATATGTGGGCCCATACAGGATACAGAAAAGGGTTTCACCAGTAATAGTCATCCTGGAAGGAGACTGTAAAAAAACTATTACCGCCCACTTAAAAGATTGCGAACAAATACCCGACCAAACCCAGACTAAAATTTTTCAAGCGTCGGGTATACTCAGTAACGATACGACACCATCCGGTCCAGTACCACTCGAGATGTCTGGACCCACCTTGAACCCACCGACGTACCCAGCCACGTCCCGTGCTATCACCAACGCCTTAAAAGACCGTCCAGCACCACAACCGGAACCGCGCATAGAAGAAGCAGCAACCGCCTTCCAAGCGACCACTCACCAGCAACGAACTCATACATCTTACAAATATAGTTCAAAGACTTGCCGGAACCGCAGCTGCTCCTGTTCCATTCTTCCCTTTAACCAGACCATAAAAACCTAAGCCAACCTCTCTAGCCTGGCTTAGCACCAGCCCAACACCAGTTCCGATCGATATCCATGCCATAGACACTACACCACCAAAAATCCCGCTCCCA
This sequence comes from Nephrocerus scutellatus, assembly GCA_947095585.1. Classification (NCBI taxonomy): domain Eukaryota; kingdom Metazoa; phylum Arthropoda; class Insecta; order Diptera; family Pipunculidae; genus Nephrocerus; species Nephrocerus scutellatus. Next base: position 52,008,602 of record OX352763.1, on the reverse strand, counting down.
AACCAAATCACCCACCAAAACATCCAACGAGACCAACCGAGTAACCTCCTACCAGCCATACCAGAACAACCGAGTACCAACACGACCTACGTTAGAAGAAACCAACAAAACCAAACCACCGATTTCAGATGTCCAACAGAAGAGATACCCCCCATTGTCCGCCTTCTCTTTTATAGCCAGAAGCAACCCCTACGACCGAAATGCGTGTGACGGAATCACCGTCCTGCTCCGAAAGAAGAGATTCAGATTCAACGGGCCACACGGACTCATCTATGGCTCCCATGTAGCCAACAACACCATCCTACTCATCCTACCACCGGAAACAACACCATCACCATCCAGCCACCGGAATGACCAGAAAAAATTTTTTCGACGAAGTCTGTTTTGTAATATATAATTTATAAATACGCAATTTTTTTTTGAAATTTTGAATATTGTTAATTTTTTATTAGTTACAAAAAATATATATTTTGTTACTTGAAAATTAGTAATTCTTTCATTTATTTGATTTTTTTTCGGTTTGTAACGTGGGCGCGCTGAACGCAGCCGACATTGCATTTCCTTCTGGTGCAACAATTGCGCATTTGCGGCTGTTGTACGATGAATTTAAGGCCAACGTCGAAAGTTCGGAAGATCCTATGGCACAGCAGCCATTATCAGTAACGAATATCGATGCCCAGTGTGCAGTACAACAGCCACTACAACCATATCAAGACGATGCTTCGACTGTGCAGGAGCAGGCACACCAATTGGAAGTTCAGTTGGAGGTACTACGAATGAAACGCGAAGTCCTACAGAAACAAATTCAGGCAATACAGTGTAACGCAAATTATAGTACTGACCAAAAAATCTACTGCGCCGTAAATTTTTATCATCTGGAAAACGCATTAAATGTTTTTACTGGGAGGAACGATTACGATATACGTAAGTGGTTCAATGAGTACGAACAATACACTGCAACACATTCGTTTACACCGGATGAAATGTGTCTGGGAGTGCGTCGTTTATTAAAAGAAACAGCCAAGGAACTTCTTTGCACATTAGGTTTTGTTAATTATTTACAGCTTAAAAGTTCGCTAATCGAGACGTTTGGGCAACAGTGAAATGCTTCATTAAATTTAGAAGTGAAAGTAAACAATTATCTTTTTTGGTCCTTCCAGACAATGTAATGACACTGCCGCTGATCTTGGGTCGTGACTTTTTGAAATTATTTGATATTCATTTAAGAAAGATTGCGAAAGTTAAATAATTCAAAGAAAAAAAAGAAATATTGGTGAATAAATCGGCTTTCCCTAAAGATTCATATATCCGTGTGTTTGACTTTGGTAACTCGGAAAATGTAGTTGGTGGATGTAGAAGTTCAATAAACCATTCATCCGCCGTAAGTAGAGTAGTTGAAACGGGCGCTAATGAAAGCCCACTTGATGTATTGACCACTTCTGTAGATGTCAGAGTAGGTAAGTTCCTGAGTCCGCTGTTTTGTGACCAACGAAATAGATATTGACTATTGTGTAAATTGTGATTCCTTAGTGTCTGCTGTTGACGCCAACATTTTACAATGTGAAATAGATATTTTTCCACGATTGGATAGATTTCAGATAGATGCTCTGAAGACCGTTGTTGGTCGTGCATTTTTAAATCCAACTGATATTAAGCGTAAACCACAAAATGAAGATTAGTCTGACCGACGATACACCATTCCATTGTTCTCCTAGACCGCTGTCAGTCTTTGAAAGGTCTGTGATACGGAATAAGGTTAACGATTTATTACATGAGAGGGTGATACGACATAGCAATTCGCCATATGCTTTAGCAATCGTCCTTGTGAAGAAAAAAAAACGGTGGATTGCGTATGTGTGTTGACTATCGGGCGTTGAATAAAAAGGCAATCAGAGACAATTTTCCATTACCGTTAATAGAAGATTGTATTGAGTGTATGGAGAGAAAATGTTGGTTTACCTTGATCGAATTGAAGGATGGGTTCAACCAGATAGGCATGGAACCTGACTCAATACAATTTACGTCTTTTGTGACTCCGGATGGTCAATAAGAATAGTTGCAAATGCCGTTCAGTTTAAAAAAACGCCCCGGATTTTAAGCGTTTTGTGCATCTGCTATTTCAAGACTTAATCGAGGCGGGGAAATTTGTCATTTATCTCGACGACATTTTAATTGCCACGTCTGATTTCGAGCCTCATTTAAGAGTTCTTAACAATGTTTTACGACGTTTGTATGAAAGGGGATTTGTACCGAGATCTAGTAAGTGTAAGCTTTGTTATGACGAAATAGAATAACTAGGCTATTTAGTTAATGAATCAGGCATTCGACCAACAAATGCACACATTCGTTCTATTGAACAATACCCCATGCCAACTAACCAAAAAGAATTACATACTTGTATTGGTTAGTCCTCCTATTTCCGTCGATACGTACCATCGTTTTCCAGAATAGCAAGACCGCTATTGGAACTTGTACCTAAAGAGGCAAAGTTCAACTTTGATGATGCATGTGTTGGGGCATTTGAGGAATTGCGTGATAAACTAGTGTCGGTACCCGTGTTAGCAATCTATAGTCCGAATAGGGAAACTGAGTTGGACTGTGATGCTAGCATTCGTGGGTTTGGTTCGGCAGTCATGCAACGTCAGGATGATGGTAGCATGTTGTTCTAAGACTACAACAGCCGCAGAAGCAAAATACCATAGTTTTGAACTAGAAACTAGAAATCACCCACCAAAACATCCAACGAGACCAACCGAGTAACCTCCTACCAGCCATACCAGAACAACCGAGTACCAACACGACCTACGTTAGAAGAAACCAACAAAACCAAACCACCGATTTCAGATGTCCAACAGAAGAGATACCCCCCATTGTCCGCCTTCTCTTTTATAGCCAGAAGCAACCCCTACGACCGAAATGCGTGTGACGGAATCACCGTCCTGCTCCGAAAGAAGAGATTCAGATTCAACGGGCCACACGGACTCATCTATGGCTCCCATGTAGCCAACAACACCATCCTACTCATCCTACCACCGGAAACAACACCATCACCATCCAGCCACCGGAATGACCAGAAAAATTTTTTTTGACGAAGTCTGTTTTGTAATATATAATTTATAAATACGCAATTTTTTTTTGAAATTTTGAATATTGTTAATTTTTTATTAGTTACAAAAAATATATATTTTGTTACTTGAAAATTAGTAATTCTTTCATTTATTTGATTTTTTTTTCGGTTTGTAACGTGGGCGCGCTGAACGCAGCCGACATTGCATTTCCTTCTGGTGCAACAATTGCGCATTTGCGGCTGTTGTACGATGAATTTAAGGCCAACGTCGAAAGTTCGGAAGATCCTATGGCACAGCAGCCATTATCAGTAACGAATATCGATGCCCAGTGTGCAGTACAACAGCCACTACAACCATATCAAGACGATGCTTCGACTGTGCAGGAGCAGGCACACCAATTGGAAGTTCAGTTGGAGGTACTACGAATGAAACGCGAAGTCCTACAGAAACAAATTCAGGCAATACAGTGTAACGCAAATTATAGTACTGACCAAAAAATCTACTGCGCCGTAAATTTTTATCATCTGGAAAACGCATTAAATGTTTTTACTGGGAGGAACGATTACGATATACGTAAGTGGTTCAATGAGTACGAACAATACACTGCAACACGTTCGTTTACACCGGATGAAATGTGTCTGGGAGTGCGTCGTTTATTAAAAGAAACAGCCAAGGAATTTCTTTGCACATTAGGTTTTGTTAATTATTTACAGCTTAAAAGTTCGCTAATCGAGACGTTTGGGCAACAGTGAAATGCTTCATTAAATTTAGAAGTGAAAGTAAACAATTATCTGTTTTGGTCCTTCCAGACAATGTAATGACACTGCCGCTGATCTTGGGACGTGACTTTTTGAAATTATTTGATATTCATTTAAGAAAGATTGCGAAAGTTAAATAATTCAAAGAAAAAAAAGAAATATTGGTGAATAAATCGGCTTTCCCTAAAGATTCATATATCCGTGTGTTTGACTTTGGTAACTCGGAAAATGTAGTTGGTGGATGTAGAAGTTCAATAAACCATTCATCCGCCGTAAGTAGAGTAGTTGAAACGGGCGCTAATGAAAGCCCACTTGATGTATTGACCACTTCTGTAGATGTCAGAGTAGGTAAGTTCCTGAGTCCGCTGTTTTGTGACCAACGAAATAGATATTGACTATTGTGTAAATTGTGATTCCTTAGTGTCTGCTGTTGACGCCAACATTTTACAATGTGAAATAGATATTTTTCCACGATTGGATAGATTTCAGATAGATGCTCTGAAGACCGTTGTTGGTCGTGCATTTTTAAATCCAACTGATATTAAGCGTAAACCACAAAATGAAGATTAGTCTGACCGACGATACACCATTCCATTGTTCTCCTAGACCGCTGTCAGTCTTTGAAAGGTCTGTGATACGGAATAAGGTTAACGATTTATTACATGAGAGGGTGATACGACATAGCAATTCGCCATATGCTTTAGCAATCGTCCTTGTGAAGAAAAAAAAACGGTGGATTGCGTATGTGTGTTGACTATCGGGCGTTGAATAAAAAGGCAATCAGAGACAATTTTCCATTACCGTTAATAGAAGATTGTATTGAGTGTATGGAAGGAAAATGTTGGTTTACCTTGATCGAATTGAAGGATGGGTTCAACCAGATAGGCATGGAACCTGACTCAATACAATTTACGTCTTTTGTGACTCCGGATGGTCAATAAGAATAGTTGCAAATGCCGTTCAGTTTAAAAAAAACGCCCCGGATTTTAAGCGTTTTGTGCATCTGCTATTTCAAGACTTAATCGAGGCGGGGAAATTTGTCATTTATCTCGACGACATTTTAATTGCCACGTCTGATTTCGAGCCTCATTTAAGAGTTCTTAACAATGTTTTACGACGTTTGTATGAAAGGGGATTTGTACCGAGATCTAGTAAGTGTAAGCTTTGTTATGACGAAATAGAATAACTGGGCTATTTAGTTAATGAATCAGGCATTCGACCAACAAATGCACACATTCGTTCTATTGAACAATACCCCATGCCAACTAACCAAAAAGAATTACATACTTGTATTGGTTAGTCCTCCTATTTCCGTCGATACGTACCATCGTTTTCCAGAATAGCAAGACCGCTATTGGAACTTGTACCTAAAGAGGCAAAGTTCAACTTTGATGATGCATGTGTTGGGGCATTTGAGGAATTGCGTGATAAACTAGTGTCGGTACCCGTGTTAGCAATCTATAGTCCGAATAGGGAAACTGAGTTGGACTGTGATGCTAGCATTCGTGGGTTTGGTTCGGCAGTCATGCAACGTCAGGATGATGGTAGCATGTTGTTCTAAGACTACAACAGCCGCAGAAGCAAAATACCATAGTTTTGAACTAGAAACTAGAAATCACCCACCAAAACATCCAACGAGACCAACCGAGTAACCTCCTACCAGCCATACCAGAACAACCGAGTACCAACACGATCTACGTTAGAAGAAACCAACAAAACCAAACCACCGATTTCAGATGTCCAACAGAAGAGATACCCCCCATTGTCCGCCTTCTCTTTTATAGCCAGAAGCAACCCCTACGACCGAAATGCGTGTGACGGAATCACCGTCCTGCTCCGAAAGAAGAGATTCAGATTCAACGGGCCACACGGACTCATCTATGGCTCCCATGTAGCCAACAACACCATCCTACTCATCCTACCACCGGAAACAACACCATCACCATCCAGCCACCGGAATGACCAGAAAATTTTTTTTCGACGAAGTCTGTTTTGTAATATATAATTTATAAATACGCAATTTTTTTTTGAAATTTTGAATATTGTTAATTTTTTATTAGTTACAAAAAATATATATTTTGTTACTTGAAAATTAGTAATTCTTTCATTTATTTGATTTTTTTTTCGGTTTGTAACGTGGGCGCGCTGAACGCAGCCGACATTGCATTTCCTTGTGGTGCAACAATTGCGCATTTGCGGCTGTTGTACGATGAATTTAAGGCCAACGTCGAAAGTTCGGAAGATCCTATGGCACAGCAGCCATTATCAGTAACGAATATCGATGCCCAGTGTGCAGTACAACAGCCACTACAACCATATCAAGACGATGCTTCGACTGTGCAGGAGCAGGCACACCAATTGGAAGTTCAGTTGGAGGTACTACGAATGAAACGCGAAGTCCTACAGAAACAAATTCAGGCAATACAGTGTAACGCAAATTATAGTACTGACCAAAAAATCTACTGCGCCGTAAATTTTTATCATCTGGAAAACGCATTAAATGTTTTTACTGGGAGGAACGATTACGATATACGTAAGTGGTTCAATGAGTACGAACAATACACTGCAACACGTTCGTTTACACCGGATGAAATGTGTCTGAGAGTGCGTCGTTTATTAAAAGAAACAGCCAAGGAATTTCTTTGCACATTAGGTTTTGTTAATTATTTACAGCTTAAAAGTTCGCTAATCGAGACGTTTGGGCAACAGTGAAATGCTTCATTAAATTTAGAAGTGAAAGTAAACAATTATCTGTTTTGGTCCTTCCAGACAATGTAATGACACTGCCGCTGATCTTGGGACGTGACTTTTTGAAATTATTTGATATTCATTTAAGAAAGATTGCGAAAGTTAAATAATTCAAAGAAAAAAAAGAAATATTGGTGAATAGGCCGGCTTTCCCTAAAGATTCATATATCCGTGTGTTTGACTTTGGTAACTCGGAAAATGTAGTTGGTGGATGTAGAAGTTCAATAAACCATTCATCCGCCGTAAGTAGAGTAGTTGAAACGGGCGCTAATGAAAGCCCACTTGATGTATTGACCACTTCTGTAGATGTCAGAGTAGGTAAGTTCCTGAGTCCGCTGTTTTGTGACCAACGAAATAGATATTGACTATTGTGTAAATTGTGATTCCTTAGTGTCTGCTGTTGACGCCAACATTTTACAATGTGAAATAGATATTTTTCCACGATTGGATAGATTTCAGATAGATGCTCTGAAGACCGTTGTTGGTCGTGCATTTTTAAATCCAACTGATATTAAGCGTAAACCACAAAATGAAGATTAGTCTGACCGACGATACACCATTCCATTGTTCTCCTAGACCGCTGTCAGTCTTTGAAAGGTCTGTGATACGGAATAAGGTTAACGATTTATTACATGAGAGGGTGATACGACATAGCAATTCGCCATATGCTTTAGCAATCGTCCTTGTGAAGAAAAAAAAACGGTGGATTGCGTATGTGTGTTGACTATCGGGCGTTGAATAAAAAGGCAATCAGAGACAATTTTCCATTACCGTTAATAGAAGATTGTATTGAGTGTATGGAAGGAAAATGTCGGTTTACCTTGATCGAATTGAAGGATGGGTTCAACCAGATAGGCATGGAACCTGACTCAATACAATTTACGTCTTTTGTGACTCCGGATGGTCAATAAGAATAGTTGCAAATGCCGTTCAGTTTAAAAAAACGCCCCGGATTTTAAGCGTTTTGTGCATCTGCTATTTCAAGACTTAATCGAGGCGGGGAAATTTGTCATTTATCTCGACGACATTTTAATTGCCACGTCTGATTTCGAGCCTCATTTAAGAGTTCTTAACAATGTTTTACGACGTTTGTATGAAAGGGGATTTGTACCGAGATCTAGTAAGTGTAAGCTTTGTTATGACGAAATAGAATAACTGGGCTATTTAGTTAATGAATCAGGCATTCGACCAACAAATGCACACATTCGTTCTATTGAACAATACCCCATGCCAACTAACCAAAAAGAATTACATACTTGTATTGGTTAGTCCTCCTATTTCCGTCGATACGTACCATCGTTTTCCAGAATAGCAAGACCGCTATTGGAACTTGTACCTAAAGAGGCAAAGTTCAACTTTGATGATGCATGTGTTGGGGCATTTGAGGAATTGCGTGATAAACTAGTGTCGGTACCCGTGTTAGCAATCTATAGTCCGAATAGGGAAACTGAGTTGGACTGTGATGCTAGCATTCGTGGGTTTGGTTCGGCAGTCATGCAACGTCAGGATGATGGTAGCATGTTGTTCTAAGACTACAACAGTCGCAGAAGCAAAATACCATAGTTTTGAACTAGAAACATTGGCAATAATGTGATTACTCGATTCAACATCGGAGTGGAACATCCATGGCTCACGTAGATGCATTAAGTCGGTGTCAAGTAATAGCAGCTATTAGTGGGGATGAAGTGTATTTTCAAATTCAAGTAGCTCAGAGCAAGGATTTAAATATTCAAAACTTGCATAAGAAACTAGAAGTAGTGGTATTATAATACTACGAAATGCTAGATGGACTGATTTTTCGTAGAATCGAATTTAATATTTTATTACTTCACGTACCCTTTGAAAATTCAAAATCAAAAATTGTATTAAGTGTATTATATATTCTGCCCCAGCGCAATCAAACGATCATAATATGTACAGTATTCCGAAGAAACTAATTCCATTTGATACAATTCACTTAGTTCATTTTTGATCGAGGTCGATCATCAAGTCAGATTAGCCGATTTGTAATATAAAAGCAAAAAATTACTATTGGCCTGGATTATTTCGTGACACGGCACGATTTGTCCGACAATGCCCAACCTGCATTTAATAAAAAATACCGCAAACCAGCTGAGGAAATGTACATGACAGCCGCCAACTACCCATGGGAGATAGCAAGTTCTGACTTCATAGGCCCAATACCCCGATCGACCAAAGGAAATACCACGATACTCGTTTATCATGATAAATTCTCTAAATGGACCGAATTTAAAGCACTCCGAGATGCTACCACCACCGCTTTAATCAAAGGATTTAAGGAACGAATACTCAGTTTATATACGGGTGTCCAAACACCTTGAATACGGACAACGGCGCGCAGTATCGAAGTAAGAAATTCCAAGAGTTACTAACACAATTACAAATCAAACAAAGATTCACACCACCGTATACCCCAATCCAACAGAGTGAATGAATCGCGTCATTAAAACAATGATCTCGCAATATGTAAAAAAACTATCAACGAAAATGGGAAGACCATCTCCTCGAACTCATGCTAGCCCTGAATATTGCCGCAATTAGATAACAGGTTATTCCGCCGCTTACCTAAATTTCGGCCGCGAACTGAGATTACCGACTACTCCAGAGATAACGTTAAACACGGAACCCAATGAAACAGATCGTATAACCATGTTACAGGAAATCCTCGCCCTAGTCCGTCTTAATCTCGCCAAAGCCTTCGGAACCCAGAAACATTACTATGATCTACGTCGCCGCCCATGGAACACAACCGTGGGGGAAATGGTATATTTCCGTCACCGACCACTCTCTTCATCCGCACAACAATCCGCTGCCAAGTGGGCACCGAAATATGTGGGCCCATACAGGATACAGAAAAGGGTTTCACCAGTAATAGTCATCCTGGAAGGAGACTGTAAAAAAACTATTACCGCCCACTTAAAAGATTGCGAACAAATACCCGACCAAACCCAGACTAAAAATTTTCAAGCGTCGGGTATACTCAGTAACGATACGACACCATCCGGTCCAGTACCACTCGAGATGTCTGGACCCACCTTGGACCCACCGACGTACCCAGCCACGTCCCGTGCTATCACCAACGCCTTAAAAGACCGTCCATCACCACAACCGGAACCGCGCATAGAAGAAGCAGCAACCGCCTTCCAAGCGACCAGCAACGAACTCATACATCTTACAAATATAGTTCAAAGACTTGCCGGAACCGCAGCTGCTCCTGTTCCATTCTTCCCTTTAACCAGACCATAAAAACCTAAGCCAACCTCTCTAGCCTGGCTTAGCACCAGCCCAACACCAGCTCCGATCGATATCCATGCCATAGACACTACACCACCAAAAATCCCGCTCCCAAACCAAATCACCCACCAAAACATACAACGAGACCTACCGAGTAACCTCCTACCAGCCATACCAGAACAACCGAGTACTGTAATGTTATTCATTTTTTTGTTAGATTGCCATCTTATTATTTGTATTTTGAGGCGGTATGGGATGGAGCGACTATAGGTGGCGTACACGCCAAGCGATGCTCTGTGCTAGCTCGTCGGGATGTGGGGGGGTTCGTGCCTGCCACTCACCCATTTTTTTCCATTACATAAAATTTTGCGTGCACTATGCGGCAAAGAAGCCGAGAGGAAAGAAAAAAAAATATATAGGAGTAAAACCCGGAGTAGATAAAAAGAAAGCAACCAAAAACTGTTACGAGTCAAAAGGAAGCCCATGACTGTCCTTGCCCACTAGTGAGCGCAGCTTACCTTCGGGGATCAAGCAGGAGGAGAGATGCCAGCAAAGTCTTAAAACCAATTCATTGTTATTTTTATTTTGTCAAATACAATCATTTTTTTTCATTTGGTAATGTTTTCTTATATATAGGTGTGTCAAAAAAAAAAACAGGTATATAATCTTGGGGGTATTAATAATAAACACTAAAATTAAGATAAAATTCGTTCTCTTCGTAAACAAAAAAATGTTTGTATGTTTTTAATCTCAAACCATAATTAGTGTTGTTCTCGTATTAAGTCAATATATATTTTCTAATTAATAAAGATTTACGTGAAAAAGTATTATTGTTGCATAAATTTAATAGAAATAAAGATATTATAAATTTTTCTGTAAGTTTCGTTTTATCATATAGAAATCTAATAATATTGAAAAGGTGTCAGTTTTTTTTTTCCTTTAATATATTAAAGTCATGCAACGTCAGGATGATGGTAGCATGTTGTTCTAAGACTACAACAGCCGCAGAAGCAAAATACCATAGTTTTGAACTAGAAACATTGGCAATAATGTGATTACTCGATTCAACATCGGAGTGGAACATCCATGGCTCACGTAGATGCATTAAGTCGGTGTCAAGTAATAGCAGCTATTAGTGGGGATGAAGTGTATTTTCAAATTCAAGTAGCTCAGATCAAGGATTTAAATATTCAAAACTTGCATAAGAAACTAGAAGTAGTGGTATTATAATACTACGAAATGCTAGATGGACTGATTTTTCGTAGAATCGAATTTAATATTTTATTACTTCACGTACCCTTTGAAAATTCAAAATCAAAAATTGTATTAAGTGTATTATATATTCTGCCCCAGCGCAATCAAACGATCATAATATGTACAGTATTCCGAAGAAACTAATTCCATTTGATACAATTCACTTAGTTCATTTGTGATCGAGGTCGATCATCAAGTCAGATTAGCCGAGTTGTAATATAAAAGCAAAAAATTACTATTGGCCTGGATTATTTTGTGACACGGCACGATTTGTCCGACAATGTCCAACCTGCATTGAATACAAAATACCGCAAACCAGCTGAGGAAATGTACATGACAGCCGCCAACTACCCATGGGAGATAGCAAGTTCCGACTTCATAGGCCCAATACCCCGATCGACCAAAGGAAATACCACAATACTCGTTTATCATGATAAATTCTCTAAATGGACTGAATTTAAAGCACTCCGAGATGCTATCACCACCGCTTTAATCAAAGGATTTAAGGAACGAATACTCAGTTTATATACGGGTGTTCAAACACCTTGAATACGGACAACGGCGCGCAGTATCGAAGTAAGAAATTCCAAGAGTTACTAACACAATTACAAATCAAACAAAGATTCACACCACCGTATACCCCAATCCAACAGAGTGAATGAATCGCGTCATTAAAACAATGATCTCGCAATATGTAAAAAAAACTATCAACGAAAATGGGAAGACCATCTCCTCGAACTCATGCTAGCCCTGAATATTGCCGCAATTAGATAACAGCTTATTCCGCCGCTTACCTAAATTTCGACCGCGAACTGAGATTACCGACTACTCCAGAGATAACGTTAAACACGGAACCCAATGAAACAGATCGTATAACCATGTTACAGGAAATCCTCGCCCTAGTCCGTCTTAATCTCGCCAAAGCCTTCGGAACCCAGAAACATTACTATGATCTACGTCGCCGCCCATGGAACACAACCGTGGGGGAAATGGTATATTTCCGTCACCGACCACTCTCTTCATCCGCACAACAATCCGCTGCCAAGTGGGCACCGAAATATGTGGGCCCATACAGGATACAGAAAAGGGTTTCACCAGTAATAGTCATCCTGGAAGGAGACTGTAAAAAAACTATTACCGCCCACTTAAAAGATTGCGAACAAATACCCGACCAAACCCAGACTAAAATTTTTCAAGCGTCGGGTATACTCAGTAACGATACGACACCATCCGGTCCAGTACCACTCGAGATGTCTGGACCCACCTTGGACCCACCGACGTACCCAGCCACGTCCCGTGCTATCACCAACGCCTTAGAAGACCGTCCATCACCACAACCGGAACCGCGCATAGAAGAAGCAGCAACCGCCTTCCAAGCGACCACTCACCAGCAACGAACTCATACATCTTACAAATATAGTTCAAAGACTTGCCGGAACCGCAGCTGCTCCTGTTCCATTCTTCCCTTTAACCAGACCATAAAAACCTAAGCCAACCTCTCTAGCCTGGCTTAGCACCAGCCCAACACCAGTTCCGATCGATATCCATGCCATAGACACTACACCACCAAAAATCCCGCTCCCAAACCAAATCACCCACCAAAACATACAACGAGACCTACCGAGTAACCTCCTACCAGCCATACCAGAACAACCGAGTACTGTAATGTTATTCATTTTTTTGTTAGATTGCCATCTTATTATTTGTATTTTGAGGCGGTCTGGGATGGAGCGACTATAGGTGGCATACACGCCAAGCGATGCTCTGTGCTAGCTCGTCGGGATGTGGGGAGGTTCGTGCCTGCCACTCACCCATTTTTTTTCATTACATAAAATTTTGCGTGCACTATGCGGCAAAGAAGCCGAGAGGAAAGAAAAAAAAATATATAGGAGCAAAACCCGGAGAAGAAAAAAGAAAGCAACCAAAAACTGTTACGAGTCAAAAGGAAGCCCATGACTGTCCTTGCCCACTAGTGAGCGCAGCTTACCTTCGGGGATCAAGCAGGAGGAGAGATGCCAGCAAAGTCTTAAAACCAATTCATTGTTATTTTTATTTTGTCAAATACAATCATTTTTTTTGCATTTGGTAATGTTTTCTTATATATAGGTGTGTCAAAAAAAAACAGTTATATAATCTTGGGGGTATTAATAATAAACACTAAAATTAGGATAAAATTCGTTCTCTTCGTAAACAAAAAAATGTTTGTATGTTTTTAATCTCAAACCATAATTAGTGTTGTTCTCGTATTAAGTCAATACATATTTTCTAATTAATAAAGATTTACGTGAAAAAGTATTATTGTTGCATAAATTTAATAGAAATAAAGATATTATAAATTTTTCTGTAAGTTTCGTTTTATCATATAGAAATCTAATAATATTGAAAAGGTGTCAGTTTTTTTTCCTTTAATATATTAAAAATTTTAAAATACATCATTTACCTTTTAAAGCAGGGTAACCCTGCACAGTGCACATCTCCTTCGGCAGCGCTGACGAGGTAGACGTCCAGAATGTCTGAAACCAATTTAAATTTTCAATTAGAATTTAAAGCATGGCTCAGGCCACACGGATAGTAGAATTAGATTAGGAAAAGAAACAAAGAAAATGCGAGACCAATTCAATGCCGCTACAACTTTTACCTAAAGAGGCAAAGTTCAACTTTGATGATGCATGTGTTGGGGCATTTGAGGAATTGCGTGATAAACTAGTGTCGGTACCCGTGTTAGCAATCTATAGTCCGAATAGGGAAACTGAATTGGACTGTGATGCTAGCATTCGTGGGTTTGGTTCGGCAGTCATGCAACGTCAGGATGATGGTAGCATGTTGTTCTAAGACTACAACAGCCGCAGAAGCAAAATACCATAGTTTTGAACTAGAAACATTGGCAATAATGTGATTACTCCATTAAACATCGGAGTGGAACATCCATGGCTCACGTAGATGCATTAAGTCGGTGTCAAGTAATAGCAGCTATTAGTGGGGATGAAGTGTATTTTCAAATTCAAGTAGCTCAGATCAAGGATTTAAATATTCAAAACTTGCATAAGAAACTAGAAGTAGTGGTATTATAATACTACGAAATGCTAGATGGACTGATTTTTCGTAGAATCGAATTTAATATTTTATTACTTCACGTACCCTTTGAAAATTCAAAATCAAAAATTGTATTAAGTGTATTATATATTCTGCCCCAGCGCAATCAAACGATCATAATATGTACAGTATTCCGAAGAAACTAATTCCATTTGATACAATTCACTTAGTTCATTTGTGATCGAGGTCGATCATCAAGTCAGATTAGCCGAGTTGTAATATAAAAGCAAAAAATTACTATTGGCCTGGATTATTTCGTGACACGGCACGATTTGTCCGACAATGTCCAACCTGCATTGAATACAAAATACCGCAAACCAGCTGAGGAAATGTACATGACAGCCGCCAACTACCCATGGGAGATAGCAAGTTCCGACTTCATAGGCCCAATACCCCGATCGACCAAAGGAAATACCACGATACTCGTTTATCATGATAAATTCTCTAAATGGACCGAATTTAAAGCACTCCGAGATGCTACCACCACCGCTTTAATCAAAGGATTTAAGGAAAGAATACTCAGTTTATATACGGGTGTCCAAACACCTTGACTACGGACAACGGCGCGCAGTATCGAAGTAAGAAATTCCAAGAGTTACTAACACAATTACAAATCAAACAAAGATTCACACCACCGTATACCCAAATCCAACAGAGTGAGTGAATCGCGTCATTAAAACAATGATCTCGCAATATGTAAAAAAAACTATCAACGAAAATGGGAAGACCATCTCCTCGAACTCATGCTAGCCCTGAATATTGCCGCAATGAGATAACAGGTTATTCCGCCGCTTACCTAAATTTCGGCCGCGAACTGAGATTACCGACTACTCCAGAGATAACGTTAAACACGGAACCCAATGAAACAGATCGTATAACCATGTTATAGGAAATCCTCGCCCTAGTCCGTCTTAATCTCGCCAAAGCCTTCGGAACCCAGAAACATTACTATGATCTACGTCGCCGCCCATGGAACACAACCGTGGGGGAAATGGTATATTTCCGTCACCGACCACTCTCTTCATCCGCACAACAATCCGCTGCCAAGTGGGCACCAAAATATGTGGGCCCATACAGGATACAGAAAAGGGTTTCACCAGTAATAGTCATCCTGGAAGGAGACTGTAAAAAAACTATTACCGCCCACTTAAAAGATTGCGAACAAATACCTGACCAAACCCAGACTAAAATTTTTCAAGCGTCGGGTATACTCAGTAACGATACGACACCATCCGGTCCAGTACCACTCGAGATGTCTGGACCCACCTTGGACCCACCGACGTACCCAGCCACGTCCCGTGCTATCACCAACACCTTAAAAGACCGTCCATCACCACAACCGGAACCGCGCATAGAAGAAGCAGCAACCGCCTTCCAAGCGACCACTCACCAGCAACGAACTCATACATCTTACAAATATAGTTAAAAGACTTGCCGGAACCGCAGCTGCTCCTGTTCCATTCTTCCCTTTACCCAGACCATAAAAACCTAAGCCAACCTCTCTAGCCTGGCTTAGCACCAGCCCAACACCAGTTCCGATCGATATCCATGCCTCTATGGCAATACACCACCAAAAATCCCGCTCCCAAACCAAATCACCCACCAAAACATACAACGAGACCTACCTCCTACCAGCCATACCAGAACAACCGAGTACTGTAATGTTATTCATTTTTTTGTTAGATTGCCATCTTATTATTTGTATTTTGAGGCGGTCTGGGATGGAGCGACTATAGGTGGCGTGCACGCCAAGCGATGCTCTGTGCTAGCTCGTCGGGATGTGGGGGGGTTCTTGCCTGCCACTCACCCATTTTTTTCATCACATAAAATTTAGCGTGCACTATGCGGCAAAGAAGCCGAGAGGAAAGAAAAAAAAATATATAGGAGCAAAACCCGGAGAAGATAAAAAGAAAGCAACCAAAAACTGTTACGAGTCAAAAGGGAGCCCATGACTGTCCTTGCCCACTAGTGAGCGCAGCTTACCTTCGGGGATCAAGCAGGAGGAGAGATGCCAGCAAAGTCTTAAAACCAATTCATTGTTATTTTTATTTTGTCAAATACAATCATTTTTTTTTCATTTGGTAATGTTTTCTTATATATAGGTGTGTCAAAAAAAAACAGGTATATAATCTTGGGGGTATTAATAATAAACACTAAAATTAAGATAAAATTCGTTCTCTTCGTAAACAAAAAATGTTTGTATGTTTTTAATCTCAAACCATAATTAGTGTTGTTCTCGTATTAAGTCAATATATATTTTCTAATTAATAAAGATTTACGTGAAAAAGTATTATTGTTGCATAAATTTAATAGAAATAAAGATATTATAAATTTTTCTGTAAGTTTCGTTTTATCATATAGAAATCTAATAATATTGAATAGGTGTCAGTTTTTTTTTTTTCCTTTAATATATTAAAAATTTTAAAATACATCATTTACCTTTTAAAGCAGGGTAACCCTGCACAGTGCACATCTCCTTCGGCAGCGCTGACGAGGTAGACGTCCAGAATGTCTGAAACCAATTTAAATTTTCAATTAGAATTTAAAGCATGGCTCAGGCCACACGGATAGTAGAATTAGATTAGGAAAAGAAACAAAGAAAATGCGAGACCAATTCAATGCCGCTACAACTAATTATAGGTTTTAACCCCGTAAAGCAAACTTTGAGACCAATAATCGTAAACACAAAATAAGACCACAAAAAAGAAATATTTTTTTTTTCATAAATTCAACCAAAAAAAAATCTGCGGGTTTCCATGATGTTCATACAGGTAGCAATAAGTTCCGGAATTCTAGGGGTTAATGCGTCCGTTGCCGGATCCAAATTCGTTTTCGGCGTCCAGTAAGACATGTATTATGATTGAGCAATGAACCGAAAAAGACCTCTGACGGCAACTGGTAGTAGTAGCACCGATACCAAAAAAACGATACTCTTTTCCAGTTTTCTAGGTAAGTATAAATCTTTTGCGTTCGTTAAATCCGAATTAAATTTTTGTTCCTTTGCAGGAAAATTTTGTTGTAATGGTAATTTCCTTATTGAATTTAAAAGATTTCCTTTTCCATAATTAAATTACCGAGAAAACCAGCAAATTACGGAATCTGAATTTAGTTAATAACTTTTTAGAATTTTTTCCAGGACAACAAGGTGATAGGACGCCACTCATGTCAAGTGACGCGAACTAGTGAACAATCCGATGCGCGTAATGTCAATCGACTGCTTTCTGCTGCTTTAATATGCGCATTCTTTTTCAGGTTTATAGGTAAGTATAAAACTTTCTTACATTTGTTAAATCCGAATTAAATTTTGTTCCTCTGCAGGAAATTTTGTTGGGTCCGCGGCCATTTTGTAATGGCAAGATGGCTGGCACAACTTTTGCAAAAAAAATGGTAATTTCCTTATTGAATTTAAAAGATTTCCTTTTCCATAATTAAATTACCGAGAAAACTAGAAAATTACTGAATTCGAGTTTAGTTAATAACTTTTTAGAATTTTCTCCAAAACAAAAAAAGGTTATAGGACGCGAACTGGTTAACAATCCGATGCACGAAATGTCGATGACGACTGCCTTCTCCTGCTTTAATATGCGCACTCTTTTTCAGGTTTATGGGTAAGTATAAAACTTTCTTACATTTGTTAAATCCGAATTAAATTTTGTTCCTCTGCAGGATATTTTGTTGGGACCGCGGCCATTTTGTAATGGCAAGATGGCTGGCACAACTTTTGCCAAAAAAATTTAAATTACCGAGAAAACTAGAAAATTACTGAATTCGAATTTAGTTAATAACTTTTTAGAATTTTTTCCAGCACAAAAAAAGGTTATAGGACGCGAACTGGTTAACAATCCGATGCACGAAATGTCGATGACGACTGCCTTCTTCTGCTTTAATATGCGCACTGCCTGAAGTTACAAAATGCCACTCGCCTGGTGAGATAAAAATCCGAACTCCACTTATTCATTCTAACCATGCCATCGCAGCTTTGTCCGTTCCGCCTCTCTCGCACCAACCACCTGTAGCCACAGAAGTTGCGTTTTATCGCTCTCCTTTTTTTTTTTGTTCTCAATTGTTTTGCGCTTTCGAGCATCGCCTGATTTTGCGGCAAAATTCCAATGTGGGAATTTGAGTGCACCTCATGCACATTATTGTGTCCCTCCGCCTGTTCGCTCTTGTATCAGGGCATTACGCTATGAGTGCAAGTGCGCCGAAGGAAAATATATAAATTTATAAGGTGTATTTTATTTGGAATCCGAATAAGGAATTCGACAGTGCAATTGTTGTTGTAATTACTTATTCCTCGGTCAATAACATACGGCTTCATTGGCGGTCGCTAGGCTACAGGGTGTAGCAAAAAAAAATCAAAAGTCGACTCTACAAAACAGGCTTAACGGGGTTTTGCCCCGCTAGCTCCTTGGTTTCATATGCTTTTCGCATATTTTTCATGGCTTTATTCCGAATCTGGCCTAGTCCGTCCTCATGGGAGATCAGCGTGTCTGATGATTCTAACAGGTTCAGTTTTCGCAAGAGTTTGTAACTCTCTCCATGGGTAATCATACTCTGGCCAAAGGTCAAAAAATAAGGTGAGAAACCCGTGGACGTATGCACAGCACTGCGTAGCGCACTACTGATGTGGCCTACGTTTACATCCCAATTCGATTGGTCATCCTTTAGGAAGGTACGAATGGCCGCGATTAGAGATCTATTTACTCGCTCCGACGCGTTCGCCTGTGGCGAATATAGGGCCGTGTAAATATGCTCCACTCCGTAGGCGGACAGGAGTTGGTTAAAATCCTTACTTCTAAACTGAACACCGTTATCCGTGACAATGAATTCGGGCACACCAAAAGTCGGAAAGATAGTATTTCCTAAATAATCAATTATGGGTCTTGAGACGAACTTCTTCAGAGGCAGCAGAAAATGGAACTTGGTAAAGTGGTCTAGTATAATCAGTTAACCAATGTATCCAGCCTTGGATCTTGGGAAGGGCCCAATAAGGTCCATGTTCGGGAACATAGTGAAGTCCAAAGGTACCTACCGTAGGTGATAAAATGCAGAAACCCAAAGCAAACCGGCACCTAGAAGTTACCGTGTTCCCAACAAACAACGGCTGGAACAAGCATCAAGCATTTGTCTGAGCCACCAACCAGAAGACAACATAACAACATGGAAGCGCTTCTAACACAACAAGAGGTAACAACCGAAAAGATAATTCAATTTAAAACGAATTATTACAAAGATAGTGCTACCCGAAAAACAAAATCATATCTGGAGAAGAAAATAGCGGCATTGAAGAATCTCTACAAAGAATTCATCACCACTGATGATATCATCCGAAACAAGGAACCATCGTTAGACCAACATCATCCATATACAACAACCAGAAAGGTTATTGCGGAGATTTACAGCCTTGCAAGAAAATAAACCGAAGCAAGCATTGAAGCTCACCTTGAAACACATTGAAAGGGTGATGGAGCAGATCACGGACCTCGACGAGAAGATACATTTAGAAGCTTCAGACGAAGATGAGACGAATTTAAAATACTTCATGGAACAGCAATACAACAACATAAGACAAGAACATGATGACATTGTGGTAAAAATCACAATTGAGATGGAGAATGACAGTCATTATCAAACAAACAACAACACAGTGGAAGTCAGATTACCAAACATAGAAATTCCACATTTCTATGGTGACATCATGAAATGGAAAGGTTTCTCAGACATCTTTGAAAAACTAGTGCATAAGAACAAGACAATTACAGACACTCATAGAATCAACTACTTAAAAGGTCACTTAGGAGGTTCAGCTGCTAAAATAATAAGCCATCTTGAATCAACAGCAGAAAATTATTCTATAGCTTGGGAGATATTGAATAATCGCTACAACAACAACAGAGTGATGGCAGCAGCATATTTCAACCAGCTGATTAATCAACCAAACTTGCTAACGGAAAGCAGTGTAGGAATCAGAACAATGCACGACACCACAAGTGAAGCCAATCATAACATGAACAACATACTAAAAAATGAAGAAAAATTCGATGCCTTAATCATTCACATTTTGCCAAAAAAATTAGACAGTGAGACCATCAGAATTTATGAGACAACTTTAGAAGATCCCAAAGAGAATCAACATCTACATAAATGTTTGCTGTTTTTGGAAAAACGATTCCAATCACTAGACTTAATCGGAAATAAAAGCAACCGACATCAACCAACAAGCAGTCGACCACAACCCCAAAGGGCCATAACAACATTAGCAGCAACAACAAACAGATGCATAAATTGTAAAGGAACACACAACATCGACACGTGCAAATCATTTTTGCAAATGTCAACGATCCAACGCAACAGGATCTGTACCACGATGAACCTATGTAGAGTATGTTTAGGCACCCACAAATTTTCAAAAATGTGTTTTTTAAAAAGCACGTGTTTAGTGTGCAAGGGCAAACACCATACCCTTCTCCACACAAAAGAAGGCGTCACCAAAAATACAACTGACGCTCAGCAGAACAATTTACCAAAGGCACGGCATCCATCAACATAAAGAACAACACCAGTGGTGGAGACACATATGGTAAATAATACATCTACAACAGCGCAAGTAATCTTGAGAACAGCCTTAGTAAAGGTTCCAACAAATGGCTCTTATCCAGAATTGCTCAGAGTATTGATTGACCCAGGATCCCAAGCAACGTTCATAACTTACAACGCGGCGAAAAAACTAAACATTCAAAGCCAAAAAACTCACGTTGAGTATAAAGGAATAGGAGGAGCTAAAGCTGGCGTTTCCGATCAGCGAATCAGCTTTAACATCAAGCCGAGATTCTCGTCAAAATTTCAATTTCAAGTAAGTGCACTTATAGTAGACCAGCTACTCGGAAAACAGCTTCAATACTTGGAAATGGCCTCACATTAGTAACCTGTTATGGGCAGATCCGAATTACAACATGCCGAACAAAATCGACATATTACTGGGTGCAGATTACTATCCTGCCATAGTAATGAATGAAGTCATAAAAGGTGCTACCGGAGAGCCGATAGCACAAAAAACTGAATTAGGATGGATCATATGTGGACCAGTCGACCAAAACAAAATAACAACAGTTCAATGTTTGATAACAAAAGTAGAAATAGATCACAGACTAAAATCATTCTGGGAAATAGAAGAAGTACAAATGGAAAAATCACTTACAAAAGAAGAAAAGCAATGTCAAACACATTACGATGAAAACTATCATCGTGACCCCAGTGGAAGATATGAGGTTCGCATACCATTCAAAAATAATCCACCAATCCTTGGAACATCCTTGGAACATCCACATCCAAAAAATGTCCACGAACCAATATTAGAATACCAACTAACGACGGTACCATTTGGAACAGCGAGTGCTCCATACTTAGCCGTACGCACATTAAAACAATTAGCAAACGATGAAAAAAAAATGTTTCCAATAGCAGCCAACATCGCGTTGCACGATTTTTATGTAGACGATTTACTCACCGGCAGTGATTCTGTTAAACAAGCACAGCTGGAACAACAACAATTAGTAACATTACTCAAAAAAGGAGGATTTAAGCTCAGAAAGTGGGCAAGTAACGATCCACAAATATTAGAACAAATACCACGAAGCTGCCAAGCTTTTGGCACAATGGATATAAAATTAGATGACACAATAAAAACTCTTGGACTATCATGGAACCCTGACTCAGACACCTTCGGATTCAAGATAAACAAAGAAAGAACAAAGTCAGAAACAACTACCAAAAGAAAATTGTTATCTGAAGTGTCACAATTATTTGACCCACTGGGATGGTTAGCCCCAACCATTATAATAGCAAAAATACTACTTCAACAACTCTGGTTAACAGGATTATCATGGGACGAACCATTACCAACAAATATTGCAACA
Organism: Nephrocerus scutellatus; assembly: GCA_947095585.1. Classification (NCBI taxonomy): domain Eukaryota; kingdom Metazoa; phylum Arthropoda; class Insecta; order Diptera; family Pipunculidae; genus Nephrocerus; species Nephrocerus scutellatus. Next base: position 51,986,510 of record OX352763.1, on the reverse strand, counting down.
AGATGGAACAGTTACAAATATTCTTTACCAGAACTAGAACAAATAAAAATATCAAGATGGGTTAACACGTTCAACAATTCCCCTATAGAACTTCACAGGTTTTGCGATGCATCTGAATTGGCATATGCAGCTGTAATATATGCCTACCAAAGGAACGGTACAGAGGATTCCCCACGACCATATCTAATAATATCAAAAACAAAGGTCGCACCAATAAAATCGAAGCAAACAATTCCTAAATTAGAATTGTGCGGCGCCTTGCTACTTGCAAAGGTGATAAAAAGCTTCCGTATTCCAAATATTACAACACACACATGGACAGACTCGAAAATCGTGCTTTCATGGATCAAAGCAGAACCATACCGATTCAAAACATTTGTGGCAAACAGAGTATCTGAAATTCACGGTCTCACAAGCCCATCAACATGGAATTATATCAAATCAACCGAAAACCCAGCTGACTGTGCGTCAAGGGGCGTAGAACCTAAACACCTAGGCAAACATGAATTATAGTGGAATGGGCCAAGTTGGCTAACAAGCAATCCAAAGGACTGGCCAACTCAAAAGGTAGAAATAGCAACTGAAGACATTCCAGATAAAAAAAACTAGTGGCGGTGTCTAGAACAACAACATTAATAAGCATGAAAGATGTCTTTGATGAGCTATACGTGAAACATTCAAATTCAAAGAAAATTCAGAGAATAGTGTCATACTGCAAACGCTTCATCAACAAGCTAAAACTAGTGAAATCCGAACCAAATACCATAATTCACCACAAGAAATGAAAGAGGCGCTCACTCACTTAATCAAACATGCGCAGGAAAGTCAATACAAAAGTGAAATTCGTGACCTAAAAAACAACAAACCGATTAACTGTAAAAGTAAATTGCTGTCACTTTCACCATTTTTAAAGAACGATGTGTTAAGAGTTGGCGGACGGTTACACAATTCAACCGCCTGGTCATATGATGAAAAACATTCAATAATTCTTCCACAATCACATCCAATTACAAACCTAATAATTCAAGAAGGTCATACATCAACAATGCATGGTGGTACCCAGTTAACACTAGCCCACATCAGGACAAAATATTGGATCACAAATGGAAGAAATTTGATAAGACAACAAATAGCCAAATGTTTAAGATGTATCGATTTACCAAAACCATTAAGAATCAATTAATGGGAAATCTCCCAGAAGTAAGGCTAACTCCCGCTAGGCCATTCCTAAAGTCATGTGTCGATTACGCTGGACCATTCAGTGTGAGAGTATCAAAAGGTAGAGGTAATAAATCATACAAAGGCTACCTAGCGATTTTTGTGTGTATGGCAACAAAAGCTGTCCACATTGAGGTAGTCAGCGATCTAACCACGTATGCCTTCATAGCAGCTTATAAACGCTTCATATCACGTAGAGGTATATGCACGGACATTTTTAGCGACAATGGTACAAACTTTGTGGGCGCAAGCAAGGTGATTGAATCAAAAACATTGAAGACAGTAGAACACATTGCTTCAATCTCTATCGCCGAACACGGAACAAAATGGCATTTCATACCGCCAGGAGCACCTCATTTCGGTGGATTATGGGAGGCCACCGTAAAATCTGTAAAAACCCATCTAAAAAGAGTCATAGGCGAAGCCACTTTAACATTTGAAGAGCTAACCACGTTAACCTGTCAAATAGAGGCCTGTCTTAACACAATGCCAATATCACCAATGACCAACGATCCAAGTGATCCAACCTTTTTAACCCCTGGCCATTTTTTAATTGGAGAAACCTTAATAACGCAACCAGAAACCAGCACTTCAGAAGAGAAAATAAATTCATTAACAAGATGGAAATTAATCCTAAAAATGAAAGAAGACTTTTGGAAGAAATGGTCACAAGAATATTTACATCAACTACAACAACGGACAAAATGGACCACAAAAACACAAGATTTAGAGTTGGGACAATTAGTGCTTGTTCGTGACAATAATATTCCACCATCAAGATGGATAACTGGACGAATTATAGAAGTTCACCCAGGGACGGATGGACTTGTTCGTGTCGCAACACTCCGCGGCCCCGGAAGGGTCCTTATAAAAAGGCCAATAACAAAATTGGTACCTCTACCAATTCAAGGTGCCGAAAAAGAACAATGCACAAACTCAGCTACCACACTGACTAAAGTATTGTCAACCACTGTTAGCCAGAAATCCAACCAAAAGAAACATAATATGATTGAGGAACCCTTACACGAAGATAAAAAACGACCAGGAATTTGGATGCGAAATCCAGCTGTGGAAGAGGTAAAAAAGGCTGCAGAGAAAATGAAGACCATTCCCCAACCTAAACCTAACAAAGGAAAAAGAAGACCCTGTTTTCAATCAAGGCTACTATTATACACCATGATCCCATTACTAAGCTTGCTTAGTGTTTATTCCTCAGAAGTGAAAGGTTCAAGTTTTGATATCACCCCTCTAAACACTACAACAGGAATATATTTTGAGAACATTGGGATCGCCCAACTATCACATCAGCAATGGACTATTATGTCATACTTCAATCTATCATCAATATTGTTAGAAGTTGAAGTGTATAACGCGGCGATGGAGAGAATAGTTAAGTCATGTCAAGAGGATAACGGATGGATGCAACTAAGGCAAATTTGCAGACCTGCGGTATTACAAATGAAACAGCAGTTACTAAACATAAACCGCAACAATGAAATATTTCAACCCAGTTATCAACATGCTCGGGCTAAACGAGGATTGGTAAACATAATAGGAACGCTGACCAACCAATTATTTGGAATGCTCGACCAAGAGGATGCACAACGATACGATGATGAAATCAATTCCATAAAAAATAATGAACAACACATTTACAAATTGCTGAAAAACCAAATCACAATAACTGAAGCAACAGTGAACATTATAAAAAAGGACTGGGTGGCGGTAAACAACCAACTCGAAGCAATTGACAAACAAACAATGTTAATGTTCAATCTCATTCAAAGAAATGAGAATGAGAATACAGCAGTTCAAAAATTTATGGCTCTATGGATACATCTATCCATAGAAATGACAACTTTTGCAGCAACGCAACAACAACTAATTGATGTCATCACTGATATCCATCATAGTAAAATAAACACATTTATCCTTAAACCCGATCAACTCAAGACCGAACTACAAAAAATACACGAATTCATCCCAGCTGACGCTACCATATATGGAGAAAACAACATGATATCGATGTACCAACTGATGACAGCCAAGGTTGGACAGACAAAAAATACATTAATGTTTGAACTCAAGATACCCTTACTGAACAACAAAGTATATCAAGTCATCAAACCGATCGCCATCCAAACCAAGCACAAGAACATGTACGCATACCTACAACCATCAAGTGAATTATTACTGATGAGTTTAAATAGGGAATCATACTACCAAATGTCTGAAGGCGAGCTCTCCATCAGCAAGTCCATTAAGCCTGCTGAATACCTCTGTATGATACACAACGTAATTCATAACACTCTAATAAGCCCCACTCCTTGCGAGATTGCATTAATCATGAACAAAGGAGCAGAAACTTGTGATATACGTTTTACACAACCAAAAAACATGTGGATTATTACACACGACCCGAGTACATGGATTTTTATCTCCCATAAAGAGCACACGATAAACATCATCTGTAACAAGGAAGTGGCAACCACAACTATAAGCGAAACTGGAGCGATAACAGTGCACAAGGCGTGTACAATCACGGATGGAATGATAACTATACACTCCATCGAAAACTTCAACACAAGAATGGAAGCCTTTTATCAACCCACAATGAATCAGAGTAGCTTAATTTTTCAATCCGAAAATGAAACTCGCCATAAATATACCCACAGGATGGTGACGCGTAATGAATTTAACAACATTCAAACGGACTTAGATCACCTTTCAACCAGTCTTACGCAAATAAAGACATCAGCACAAAATGAAGATCAACAGATGAACTTCCACGAGGTTCATCACTACGTGGTCCTATATGGGATCATTGCTACAGCTATCGGAATTGCCATTGCCTACTATTGCAAGAAGAAGAAGACACCCTCATCAGAACAACACCCCACCATGGTTCCCTTGCCACGTCGCTTCATAGCCACCCCGGAGGATGTTCGGGAACATAGTGAAGACCAAAGGTACATACCGTAGGTGATAAAATGCAGAAACCCAAAGCCGCCAAACGTAGGGTGTAAAACAAATTATTTTTATCACTGTAAATATGCAATTCAGCATATTCCCACACATATTCACCTTGAAATTTGTTACTAGATATTTTGTTTGTGCACATATTTGTTCTTTACCTTAATATAACGATATTACTAATATGAATATGCAATGCAGCATATTCACATGCAAATGCAATTCTGCATTTTTCATATTGTACGTGTTAGAGATAAGAAATTATTGTCATGTTAGCATTAGATATTGTGAGATAGTTTGTAATTTTGTATATAAACCCTTCTTTTAGTCCAATAAAATATAGTTCAAAAAAAGCAATCGCCGAATTAATATCTTCGTCAAGCCCCGACCCACGGCAAGCGGAAGATATAATAGTCAGTTTAAGGAAAAGTATTTCCTAGGCTGAACAGTCCATGTATAGACGTTGGAAAGGTCTTACCGAAACATTTTGACGACCCATATACGGTCTTAGCGAAACATTAGGATGTTTGGTTGTTTTGCAAACTGTACACTTCAGGACATACTCGCGCACATCTGCAAACATTTGTGGCCAAAAGACATTTTTCTTGATTCTTTGAAGGGTTTTGTTTATTCCACCGTGTGCTTCGGTCGGATAATCGTGGGCTCGTTCGATCACCTGCTTCGTGAGACCTTTGGGAACCCAAAGCTTCCAGGCGGATTGTTCCTGTAATACATCTCCACTATGAAATTCGGTGCGTTTGTAAAGGTATTGATCGATCACTTTCAGATCTGGCAGACGCCTGCTATTTGTCATGACCTGTCGTTTCAGCTGATCGTACTCAGCGGATGAGAATTCCGACGATGACAGATCGATTTCGGGCAATACTAATTCAACCGCCGCTACCTCATTTTCATGAACCCTTGACAATGCGTCTGGGACTTTGTTATCCGAACCCTTTCTGTGCAGAATACTAAACTGGAAACCTTGAAGTTTCAACGCCCAACTGCCAAGCCTTCCACTTAAATCAGTTTGGCGCATCAGCCATTGCAGCGACGCGTGATCTGTTATTACCGTGAATTCCAGCCCCTCCACGAAAGGACGGAAGTGTTTCACGCTAAGAACGGCCGCCAGACACTTCTGTTCAGTAACGCTATAATTGCGCTGAGCTTTGTTAAGTTTTTTCGACCAATAGGCTATTGGCACCTCCGAACTATCGTCAAGGGCCTGCACAAGCACGCTGCCCACTCCCGACTGACTAGCGTCACATTGGATCATAAATGGTTTTGCGAAATCCGGGGTATACAGTACTGGTGAAGTGGTAAGCATAGCTTTCAGAGTAGAATTAGATTAGGAAAAGAAACAAAGAAAATGCGAGACCAATTAAATGCCGCTACAACTAATTATAGGTTTTACCCCGTAAAGCAAACTTTGAGACCAATAATCGTAAACACAAAATAAGACCACAAAAAAGAAATATTTTATTTTCATAAATTCAACCAAAAAAAATCTGCGGGTTTCCATGATGTTCATACAGGTAGCAATAAGTTCCGGAATTCTAGGGGTTAATGCGTCCGTTGCCGGATCCAAATTCGTTGTCGGCGTCCAGTAAGATATGTATTATGATTGACCAATGAACCGAAAAAGGCCTCTGACGGTAACTGGTAGTAGTAGCCCCGATACCAAAAAAAACGATACTCTTTTCCAGTTTTCTAGGTAAGTATAAATCTTTTGCGTTCGTTAAATCCGAATTAAATTTTGTTCCTCTGCAGGAAATTTTGTTGGGACCGCGGCCATTTTGTAATGGCAAGATGGCTGGCACAACTTTTGCAAAAAAAACACATGGTAATTTCCTTATTGAATTTAAAAGATTTCCTTTTCCATAATTAAATTACCGAGAAAACTAGAAAATTACTGAATTCGAATTTAGTTAATAACTTTTTAGAAATTTTTCCAGGACAAAAAAAGGTTATAGAACGAGAAATGGTTAACAATCCGATGCACGAAATGTCGATGACGACTGCCTTCTCCAACTTTAATATGCGCACTCTTTTTCAGGTTTATGGGTAAGTATAAAACTTTCTTAGTTGCGTTTTATCGCTCTCCTTTTTTTTGTTTCTCAATTGTTTTAAGCTTTCGAGCATCGCCTGATTTTGCGGCAAAATTCCAATGTGGGAATTTAAATGCACATTATTGTGTCCCTCCGCCTGTTCGCATTGCATTACGCTATGAGTGCAAGTGCGCCGAAGGAAAATATATAAATATATAAGGTGTATTTTATTTGGAATCCGAATAAGGAATTCGACAGTGCAATTGTTGATGTAATTACTTATTCCTCGGCCAATAACATACGGCTTCATTGGCGGTCGCTAGGCTACAGGGTGTAGCAAAAAAAAATCAAAAGTCGACTCTACAAAACAGGCTTAACGGGGTTTTGCCCCAAAACACCGTGAAGGCTAAAACCAGGAGACGTTCACGTGCAAGTGGCTATTGCTTGATATCTTTTGCGTGGAAAGTACCCAAGTTACCCTGGAGATCCTCTAAAACATAATAGGAACTGCCGAGTTTTTCACGAATGCGAGCTCTCAAAAAGGTTGGCGCTAATTTAGCATTGAATCCCTTTTGCCAATTGCTTTGTGCAAAATTGCGTCGATATACCTGTTACACATATTCACCTTGAAATTTGTTACTAGATATTTTGTTTGTGCACATATTTGTTCTTTACCTTAATATAACGATATTACTAATATGAATATGCAATGCAGCATATTCACATGCAAATGCAATTCTGCATTTTTCATATTGTACGTGTTAGAGATAAGAAATTATTGTCATGTTAGCATTAGATATTGTGAGATAGTTTGTAATTTTGTATATAAACCCTTCTTTTAGTCCAATAAAATATAGTTCAAAAAAAGCAATCGCCGAATTAATATCTTCGTCAAGCCCCGACCCACGGCAAGCGGAAGATATAATAGTCAGTTTAAGGAAAAGTATTTCCTAGGCTGAACAGTCCATGTATAGACGTTGGAAAGGTCTTACCGAAACATTTTGACGACCCATATACGGTCTTAGCGAAACATTAGGATGTTTGGTTGTTTTGCAAACTGTACACTTCAGGACATACTCGCGCACATCTGCAAACATTTGTGGCCAAAAGACATTTTTCTTGATTCTTTGAAGGGTTTTGTTTATTCCACCGTGTGCTTCGGTCGGATAATCGTGGGCTCGTTCGATCACCTGCTTCGTGAGACCTTTGGGAACCCAAAGCTTCCAGGCGGATTGTTCCTGTAATACATCTCCACTATGAAATTCGGTGCGTTTGTAAAGGTATTGATCGATCACTTTCAGATCTGGCAGACGCCTGCTATTTGTCATGACCTGTCGTTTCAGCTGATCGTACTCAGCGGATGAGAATTCCGACGATGACAGATCGATTTCGGGCAATACTAATTCAACCGCCGCTACCTCATTTTCATGAACCCTTGACAATGCGTCTGGGACTTTGTTATCCGAACCCTTTCTGTGCAGAATACTAAACTGGAAACCTTGAAGTTTCAACGCCCAACTGCCAAGCCTTCCACTTAAATCAGTTTGGCGCATCAGCCATTGCAGCGACGCGTGATCTGTTATTACCGTGAATTCCAGCCCCTCCACGAAAGGACGGAAGTGTTTCACGCTAAGAACGGCCGCCAGACACTTCTGTTCAGTAACGCTATAATTGCGCTGAGCTTTGTTAAGTTTTTTCGACCAATAGGCTATTGGCACCTCCGAACTATCGTCAAGGGCCTGCACAAGCACGCTGCCCACTCCCGACTGACTAGCGTCACATTGGATCATAAATGGTTTTGCGAAATCCGGGGTATACAGTACTGGTGAAGTGGTAAGCATAGCTTTCAGAGTAGAATTAGATTAGGAAAAGAAACAAAGAAAATGCGAGACCAATTAAATGCCGCTACAACTAATTATAGGTTTTACCCCGTAAAGCAAACTTTGAGACCAATAATCGTAAACACAAAATAAGACCACAAAAAAGAAATATTTTATTTTCATAAATTCAACCAAAAAAAATCTGCGGGTTTCCATGATGTTCATACAGGTAGCAATAAGTTCCGGAATTCTAGGGGTTAATGCGTCCGTTGCCGGATCCAAATTCGTTGTCGGCGTCCAGTAAGATATGTATTATGATTGACCAATGAACCGAAAAAGGCCTCTGACGGTAACTGGTAGTAGTAGCCCCGATACCAAAAAAACGATACTCTTTTCCAGTTTTCTAGGTAAGTATAAATCTTTTGCGTTCGTTAAATCCGAATTAAATTTTGTTCCTCTGCAGGAAATTTTGTTGGGACCGCGGCCATTTTGTAATGGCAAGATGGCTGGCACAACTTTTGCAAAAAAAACACATGGTAATTTCCTTATTGAATTTAAAAGATTTCCTTTTCCATAATTAAATTACCGAGAAAACTAGAAAATTACTGAATTCGAATTTAGTTAATAACTTTTTAGAAATTTTTCCAGGACAAAAAAAGGTTATAGAACGAGAAATGGTTAACAATCCGATGCACGAAATGTCGATGACGACTGCCTTCTCCAACTTTAATATGCGCACTCTTTTTCAGGTTTATGGGTAAGTATAAAACTTTCTTAGTTGCGTTTTATCGCTCTCCTTTTTTTTGTTTCTCAATTGTTTTAAGCTTTCGAGCATCGCCTGATTTTGCGGCAAAATTCCAATGTGGGAATTTAAATGCACCTCATGCACATTATTGTGTCCCTCCGCCTGTTCGCATTGCATTACGCTATGAGTGCAAGTGCGCCGAAGGAAAATATATAAATATATAAGGTGTATTTTATTTGGAATCCGAATAAGGAATTCGACAGTGCAATTGTTGATGTAATTACTTATTCCTCGGCCAATAACATACGGCTTCATTGGCGGTCGCTAGGCTACAGGGTGTAGCAAAAAAAAATCAAAAGTCGACTCTACAAAACAGGCTTAACGGGGTTTTGCCCCAAAACACCGTGAAGGCTAAAACCAGGAGACGTTCACGTGCAAGTGGCTATTGCTTGATATCTTTTGCGTGGAAAATACCCAAGTTACCCTGGAGATCCTCTAAAACATAATAGGAACTGCCGAGTTTTTCACGAATGCGAGCTCTCAAAAAGGTTGGCGCTAATTTAGCATTGAATCCCTTTTGCCAATTGCTTTGTGCAAAATTGCGTCGATATACCTGTTGCCCTACCCGAAAGTTTATCTGTCTTGACCGAGTGTTGTACGTTCGCTCATTGGTTTCATATGCTTTTCGCATATTTTTCATGGCTTTATTCCGAATCTGGCCTAGTCCGTCCTCATGGGAGATCAGGGTGTCTGATTATTCCAATAGGTTCAGTTTTCGCAAGAGTTTGTAACTCTCTCCATGGGTAATCATACTCTGGCCAAAGGTCAAAAAATAGGGTGAGAAACCCGTGGACGTATGCACAGCACTGCGTGGCGCACTATTGATGTGGCCTAAGTTTACATCCCAATTCGATTGGTCATCCTTTAGGAAGGTACGAATGGCCGAGATTAGAGATCTATTTACTCGCTCCGACGCGTTCGCCTGTGGCGAATATAGGGCCGTGTAAATATGCTCCACTCCGTAGGCGGACAGGAGTTGGTTAAAATCCTTACTTCTAAACTGAACACCGTTATCCGTGACAATGAATTCGGGCACACCAAAGGTCGGAAAGATAGTAGTTCCTAAATAATCAATTATGGGTCTTGAGACGAACTTCTTCAGAGGCAGCAGAAAATGGAACTTGGTAAAGTGGTCTAGTATAATCAGTAACCCAATGTGTCCAGCCTTGGATCTTGGGAAGGGCCCAATAAGGTCCATGTATAGACGTTGGAAAGGTCTTACCGAAACATTTTGACGACCCATATACGGTCTTAGCGAAACATTAGGATGTTTGGTTGTTTTGCAAACTGTACACTTCAGGACATACTCGCGCACATCTGCAAATTTTTCTTGATTCTTTGAAAGGTTTTGTTTATTCCACCGTGTGCTGCGGTCGGATTATTGTGGCCTCGTTCGATCACCTGCTTCGTGAGATCTTTGGGAACCCAAAGCTTCCAGGCGGATTGTTCCTGTAATACATCTCCACTATGAAATTCGGTGCGTTTGTAAAGGTATTGATCGATCACTTTCAGATCTGGCAGACGCCTGCTATTTGTCATGACCTGTCGTTTCAGCTGATCGTACTCAGCGGATGAGAATTCCGACGATGACAGATCGATTTCGGGCAATACTAATTCAACCGCCGCTACCTCATTTTCATGAACCTTTGACAATGCGTCTGGGACTTTGTTTTCCGAACCCTTTCTGTGCAGAATACTAAACTGGAAACCTTAAAGTTTTAACGCCCACCTGCCAAGCCTTCCACTTAAATCAGTTTGGCGCATCAGCCATTGCAGTGACGCGTGGTCCGTTATTACCGTGAATTCCAGCCCCTCCACGAAAGGACGGAAGTGTTTCACGCTAAGAACGGCCGCCAGACACTCCGCTATAATTGCGCTGAGCTTTGTTAAGTTTTTTCGACCAACAAGCACGCTGCCCACTCCCGACTGACTAGCGTCACATTGGATCATAAACGGTTTTGCGAAATCCGGGATATACAGTACCGGTGAAGTGGTAAGCATAGCTTTCAGAGCTTCAAAAGCCCCTTGCGCGTCGCTAGTTCATTGGAGGCTTTTCGTTTTTTTTCAAAAGATCAGTTAGCGGAGCACAAAGCGAAGCGAATTTGGCAATAACCTTCCTGTACCACCCGGTCATGCCAAGGAACCGACGAAGCTGTCGTACAGTACTGGTGACAGGATAGTCTACGATCGCCCGGACTTTTTCGGGGTCCGTTCTCAACCCACCGTTACCAATTATATGTCCGAGGTAACGGACTTCTTTAAGACAAAACTTGCTTTTAGCCACGTTTAACGTCAGACCGGCGTGTCTTATCTGTTTCGCGACATGCTGGAGTGTATTCAGATGGCTTTCAAAGTCTTCGGTTATCACCAACAGGTCGTCAAGGTATACGAAAACTTTCCCGTGAAGTTCTTCAGGAATGACCTTATCCATAAGGCGGCACATCGTTTGCGGGGCATTGCACAACCCGAATGGCATAACTTTGAAGTGGTATAGAGGACGCTTCGGAACTGCGAAAGATGTCTTACCTCTGGAGTTCATTTCCAGTGGTATTTGCCAAAATGCATCTTTAAGGTCTAGGCTTGAAACAAATTCTGCCCGTGGAATCCTACTCAAGATCCCCTGGATGTGTGGCTGTGGATAAGCATCCGTAACCGTCACGGCATTCAGTTTTCGGGAGTCTAGGCATAACCTAACCTTGCCAGGCTTACGGACTAACACCACTGGGGAACACCAGGAGCTGTGTGATTCTTCGATCACTCCTAGCTTAAGCATGCGGTCTAACTCATCAAAGATCTGTCTTTCAATCGCGGGTGAAACGGGGTAGTGTGCAGAAGTGCTGTTTTCCCTAGGCCCTCCTTCTCATAGGATGGGAATAATTGTTTGACTGCCTCTAATCTATTTATTTGGGATACGGTCAAGTCGTGTGCATTTGATAGCTCCTTACTCGGATGCGACAGTGTTAATTCGGAAATAATCTCAGGGGCTATGGCGAACAATCTCCAAAAATCGATACCCAGATATAGATTCTGAGCCAACGAGGGTATTACATATAAAGAGATACGCTTGGCCTTATCCTGAAATGGAATCTCTGAATCAAAAACCCCACAGACTTGCTGTGCGTTTCCATCGGCTGTTCTGACGGCGAAATAAATCGCTTTAGCTTGATGTCGCCATTCAAAACCTGCAACACCAACGAGCCACCCACATAACTTATAGAGGCACCACTGTCTAGTAGTCCTAATACCTTCTCGCCTAACAATGTCACGGTGGCATACGGACGGACATCGTTGGACTTAGTCAAATTGTGCTCATCACCAGATTGCGGCTTTTCCTGACCATTTTCCAAAAACATCTCATCCGCTTGGAGGATCTGTCAGGTTTGGTCTTTGCTAAGCTTGACTCTGAATGGAAAATTTTCGCTCGAGCTATGTTATATTTAGCGACTCGACTTCCTTATTAGGATCTCTACAAAATCTATCTCGGCGATCTGGAATCTCAGCTTATCAGTGAGCCGAACGATGGAATCGTAAAATTCGTCGAACGTCTCCTTATCTCGTTGCTTACGGCTCCTAATCGCTTCCCAGATATCATAGTCAGAACGACTTTCTTTATACTGCTGTCGCAAATTATCGAACAATTCGTCTCAGGAGAAGAACGGTTGAGCTCTGTGAAACCTCCAGAACCATTCCTTGGCTCTACCCTTAAATAGCAAATGGGCGTGTTTGCATAGCAAATTAAAATTCCCGTCTAAGCTCTGACGCGTCAAGGACTGAACCTGATAAATAAAATTGTCTACTGTCAACCCGTCGTTCAACCCTTCAAATTGAAGATGCCAGCTTGAGATTATATTCGCCACCTTCACGGCCGTATTGACTTCCACCTGTGAAGACCGAGTGGGGTATGAGGTCGGCTGGTGAGGATCCCTTCGATCAAATGGCATATCGTGTGGCCAAGACCGGCTCTCAATGTCTGGAGAATTCGCTGGGATCTCTGGAGCTCCAATTACGCCTTCTTGAAGATTCAGCCTATTGAAACAACGCTCGACGTTGGATTCGATAAGCTGCGAAAGGTCTTGCGACATCTGTTGTATTATCGATTTTTGTATCTGAACGGTTGAATCATTTACCACTCGCTGAATCTTCAACACCAAGTCAGACTCTCGTCTACTTTGACCGGAAGGGTTGTCAGGGAGTGACAATCGCGCGCGAGTTTCCCCAGCTGAGGACTTCGGGGGATTTCGTCCTAACCCTTCAGGCGGTAAGTGGAGCCCAGCACACGGAACCTTTTGAGAAGTAGACGGGGCTTGCGTTTGTGGTCTCCTTTTTGAACGATTCCGCGTATTATGCGCATAAAGAACATCAGCTGTACCTGCGGCCTCACCAGTACCTGAGCCTTGTTTCACCACACAGGGTTTCACTGAGCTGATAAGGCATGACTTATTGCATTGTGGACAGATTTCGGATTTTTTTAATAATTCTAGTAAACAAAATTTGTGGAAAACGTGCTGGCAATCGGTGATCACCACCTCCGCGCTACCATCGATTTCGATTTTGCACAGAGGACATTCACACGACTCGGAGACTATTAACTCCAAGGGCAGAGTTGGTCTTTTAGGACCATCAAAGCTGCGTCTAACGGCCATAACGTGACAATATTTGGAAGGTTACCGGCAAAATTTATATAATTGGTCAAATCGATTGAAATCTAAGGAAAGGTCTTCAGCAGAACGAGGTTAAGATATAACTGAGAAATCAAGGTGGTTAAGACGCCAATTCAGGATCGTATATCCGGATATCCTAATCAGTGGCAAACCACACATTCACGTGACCGTGGAAACGACAAAAGAATATATACAATAAAAAAATTGATATAAAACCCGAAACCTACTGTATCGAAGTAAACAAAAATCAGTTTAGCCTCCAATGCAGTGATAACTACTAGAAATCACCAATATAACTAACAATACCTCTATTGGTAGTGTCAACGATGCCGTTCTAGAGAACCGTACTTAAACCGAGGTACAATAATAAAGCAATATATCTACGAAACTTGGTATTGCCCTGGTAGGACTAAGGTTCTCTTTCCTTCTGGCAATCCGTAAAGCAAAAAAAAATTAATTAAAAGATACAAATATATCTATATATATACAACCTATGGAATTTTCAAAAAAAACAAATGAGCATCTCTCCCTCTCTTTCTCTCTCTCTCCCCTTGGGCAAGCCGCGTGTCACTAAGAGCTCCGGACGTCGGTCTCCTCATATTACCTAATGGGGATAGTTAGCCCGAACAAGGGAACAAACTTATCTTTGGTATTTAAGCCAGACAAGTCCTATTCGAAACCCGAAGGATCCAAACTAAATTATCTAATCAACCTTCAGTTGTTTAGAAGAAAAGTCAAAATAAAACAAAAATTTAAATTTGTATAAGTCTTCTCAAATCGAACGGTTTTAACCACAATTGTACCCTTATTTAGTCGATAAGTCTCATTAACCACAACTCGGTCATTTCCATAAGGAAAAAAAAATTATTTAAAGAAGTTAAATGTTATCGTTCCATCAAACTGCTAAGCATTCGACTGGTCAGGCCATTTGCTATTAAAAGAAATTCCTGCAATTCCAGGTCCGACCCAGACAGTTCGGAACCAAAAAAAATTTAATGAATAAGCAACTCTGATTTAATGAAGATAAGTTATAAAGATTACTATCTGACCAGTAACATCGGTCAAGTCCCCGGCAGTCGTACGCCAGTGTACTCGCAATTCCGTGTGCCCTCTAGTCAATAGGAACTAAAAAAAAGGTAGTTACTGTTGTTCGCTCGTCGATCCGTCAGGCATATGACCGGGTAAGTATGCAGCCAACGCTTAGCACATCCTAACTCCGCGTCCATCTTACGTAAATCGAGGACCGAGAGGGAAAATGCAACAACTATTTAATTGAGCCAACGCCAGGAAAGATTTAACCAAAGCATCGGTCAGGGGCCTCGCAGCCAGTCGCCGGCTCACCTGCGTTTCCGAACTTGTATCAAGTGACCCAGAAACATCGGTCAAATCTCCGGCAGTCGGACGCCAGTGTACTTGGTATTCCATATGACTCAGGGTCACCTCCTCACGCGAGCAAAACAAAGAGGATTACACAGTGTCAAGGTGACACTTCTCTTAATCCATTATGAAATTCATTATGAAAAAAAAAATGAAAATGATTACCACTTTATGTGGTGGCTTAGTTCCTTAATGAATGCCATTACGTCTGACAGTTCGATTGAAGTGAAATTCTGTCCTGGGACTGTGTAAGCCTTGAGGTACTTGAGTCTTTTCCTTATAAGAGCATCACACACGAACAATATGTGTTCTGGCGATTTTTTTGCCTTGTTGCAGAACCGGCCGTTGTCCGTCTGGGATTTTCCCATTTTCAATAGGTGTCTGTTGAATGGGCCGTGTCCCGTTATGTACCAGACTAGAGATCTGAGTGCATGACGATTCAGTTTAATTGCCTTGTCTATATGTACAATGTTGTACTTGAGAAGCCTTTTGGTATGTTTCATCCCTGTTGACGATGCCCATTCAGCTTCGATGGCATTGTTGGCCCACTCTTTAATTTTGTTTTTGAGGTGGCTAAGGGAGTAGGCAATGCTTGGTTCCGGCCCAATGAAGGTACCTTCTGCGCCTTCTCTTGCGTAGAGATCTGCTGCCTCGTTCCCTGCAATGCCTGAGTGCCCTGGGGACCACATAAGGGTGATTTTATTAGTTTTGGCCAATTGTTTTAAGTGGCAGTAGCAGCTCCACGTTGTCCTTGTGTTGAAAGTAGGACCTTTTAGTGCAAGTAGTGCGGCCTGGCTATCTGAGATCATGTAAATCTCAGTTCTTCTGTATTTCCTTTTAGTGCATTCCAAGATGCAGGCTTCAAGTGCAATTGTTTCTGCCTGGAAAACGGTTGGGGAGTTGCCTAGGGGTATTCGCAGTGTGGTTCTGGGTCCGAATACTCCTGCTCCTGTTCCTGTATCTGTTTTAGATCCATCTGTGTACCAGATGGATGCATGATGGGGGAGGTTATTGATGATATTTCCAACTTGATGACGTTCTGGAATTCTAACCAAGAAGTTCCTTTGGAAATCAGTTGTTTTCATCATTGAGTCTGATTGTAGGACAATACCATGATCCGAGTTAATTTTGGAGATAATGTTTGTATGTCCTGGTCTATTGGATTTAACCTGGTTGTGTATATTGAGATTAGAGAGTCTTAAGCCAGCTTCTTTTTTAATGTGTATGTGAAGTGGTTTCAGTCCTATAATTTTCTCGAGGGCTGCCGTAGGGCAGGTCTTTATGGCACCTGTTGCACTAAGACAGATGCGTCTTTGTATCTTATTGAGTTTTGAGCGTGTCTTAAATTGCTCTGTTTTTGGCCACCATATCAAGGCTGCGTATGTCAGCCTAGGTCTGATAATGCTCTGGTATAGCCAAAGAGTCATTTGCGGGCTTATTCCCCACGTTTTGTTGAACATGCGTTGGCATGTGAAGTAAGCTTTATTAGCTTTGTTAATAATGTACGTCATATGGGAGTTCCATGTCAGTTTTTGATCGAACATGACTCACAGATATTTGGCCTCCGGCATTATTTGGAGGACCTTGCCTTTTTGTCAAATACAATTATTTTTATTTCATTTGGTAATGTTTTCTTATATATAGGTGTGTCAAAAAAAAAACAGATATATAATCTTGGGGGTATTAATAATAAACACTAAAATTAAGATAAAATTCGTTCTCTTCGTAAACAAAAAAATTTTTGTATGTTTTTAATCTCAAACCGTAATTAGTGTTGTTCTCGTATTAAGTCAATATATATTTTCTAATTAATAAAGATTTACGTGAAAAAGTATTATTGCTGCATAAATTTAATAGAAATAAAGATATTATAAATTTTTCTGTAAGTTTCGTTTTATCATAAAGAAATCTAATAATATTGAAAAGGTGTCAGTTTTTTTTTCCTTTAATATAGTAAAAATTTTAAAATACATCATTTACCTTTTAAAGCAGGGTAACCCTGCACAGTGCACATCTCCTTCGGCAGCGCTGACGAGGTAGACGTCCAGAATGTCTGAAACCAATTTAAATTTTCAATTAGAATTTAAAGCATGGCTCAGGCCACACGGATAGTAGAATTAGATTAGGAAAAGAAACAAAGAAAATGCGAGACCAATTCAATGCCGCTACAACTAATTATAGGTTTTACCCCGTAAAGCAAACTTTGAGACCAATAATCGTAAACACAAAATAAGACCACAAAAAAGAAATATTTTTTTTTTCATAAATTCAACCAAAAAAAAATCTGCGGGTTTCCATGATGTTCATACAGGTAGCAATAAGTTCCGGAATTCTAGGGGTTAATGCGTCCGTTGCCGGATCCAAATTCGTTGTCGGCGTCCAGTAAGACATGTATTATGATTGACCAATGAACCGAAAAAGACCTCTGACGGCAACTAGTAGTAGTAGCACCGATACCAAAAAAACGATACTCTTTTCCAGTTTTCTAGGTAAGTATAAATCGTTTGCGTTCGTTAAATCCGAATTAAATTTTTGTTCCTATGTCCGTTGCCGGATCCAAATTCGTTGTCGGCGTCCAGTAAGACATGTATTATGATTGACCAATGAACCGAAAAAGACCTCTGACGGCAACTGGTATTAGTAGCACCGATACCAAAAAAACGATACTCTTTTCCAGTTTTCTAGGTAAGTATAAATCTTTTGCGTTCGTTAAATCCGAATTAAATTTTTGTTCCTATGCAGGAAAATTTTGTTGGGACCGCGGCCTTTTTGGAATGGCAAGATGGCTGGCACATCTTTTGCAAAAAAAATACATGGTAATTTCCTTATTGAATTTAAAAGATTTCCTTTTCCATAATTAAATTACCGAGAAAACCAGCAAATTACGGAATTTGATTTTAGTTAATAACTTTTTAGAATTTTTTCCAGGACAACAAGGTGATAGGACGCCACTCATGTCAAGTGACGCGAACTAGTGAACAATCCGATGCGCGAAATGTCAATCGACTGCTTTCTGCTGCTTTAATATGCGCACTCTTTTTCAGGTTTAAAGGTAAGTATAAAACTTTCTTACATTTGTTAAATCCGAATTCCTCTGCAAGAAATTTTGTTGGGACCGCGGCCATTTTGTAATGGCAAGATGGCTGGCACAACTTTTGCAAAAAAAAAACACATGGTAATTTCCTTATTGAATTTAAAAGATTTCCTTTTCCATAAATAAATTACCGAGAAAACTAGAAAATTACTGAATTCGAATTTAGTTAATAACTTTTTAGAATTTTTTCCAGGACAAAAAAAGGTTATAGGACGCGAAATGGTTAACAATCCGATGCACGAAATATCGATGACGACACTCTTTTTCAGGTTTCTGGGTAAGTATAAAACTTTCTTACATTTGTTAAATCCGAATTAAATTTTGTTCCTCTGCAGGAAATTTTGTTGGGACCGCTGCCATTTTGTAATGGCAAGATGGCTGGCACAACTTTTGCAAAAAAAACACATGGTAATTTCCTTATTGAATTTAAAAGATTTCCTTTTCCATAATTAAATTACCGAGAAAACTAGAAAATTACTGAATTCGAATTTAGTCAATAACTTTTTAGAATTTTTTCCAGGACAAAAAAAGGTAATAGGACGCGAACTGCTTCAAAATCCGATGCACGAAATGTCAATGACGACTGCCTTCTCCTGCTTTAATATGCGCACTCTTTTTCAGGTTTATGGGTAAGTATAAACTCTGCAGGAAATTTTGTTGGGACCGCGGCCATTTTGTAATGGCAAGATGGCTGGCACAACTTTTGCAAAAAAAACACATGGTAATTTCCTTATTGAATTTAGAAGATTTCCTTTTCCATAATTAAATTACCGAGAAAACTAGAAAATTACTAAATTCGAATTTAGTTAATAACTTTTTAGAATTTTTTCCAGGACAAAAAAAGGTTATAGGACGCGAACTGGTTAACAATCCGATGCACGAAATGTCGATGACGACTGCCTTCTCCTGCTTTAATATGCGCACTGCCTGAAGTTACAAAATGCCACTCGCCTGGTGAAAAAAAAATCAAAATTCATTCTCGCTATGCCATCGCAGCTTTGTCGTTTCCGCCTCTCTCGCACCGACCACCTGTAGCCCCAGAAGTTGCGTTTTATCGCTCTCCTTTTTTTTTTGTTTCTCAATTGTTTTGCGCTTTCGAGCATCGCCTGATTTTGCGGCAAAATTCCAATGTGGGAATTTGAGTTTGAAATATAAGGTGTATTTTATTTGGAATCTGAATAAGGAATTCGACGGTGCAATTGTTGTTGTAATTACTTATTCCTCGGCCAATAACATACGGCTTCATTGGCGGTCGCTAGGCTACAGGGTGTAGCAAAAAAAATCAAAAGTCGACTCTACAGTACCAACACGACCTACGTTAGAAGAAACCAACAAAACCAAACCACCGATTTCAGATGTCCAACAGAAGAGATACCCCCCATTGTCCGCCTTCTCTTTTATAGCCAGAAGCAACCCCTACGACCGAAATGCGTGTGACGGAATCACCGTCCTGCTCCGAAAGAAGAGATTCAGATTCAACGGGCCACACGGACTCATCTATGGCTCCCATGTAGCCAACAACACCATCCTACTCATCCTACCACCGGAAACAACACCATCACCATCCAGCCACCGGAATGACCAGACATTTTTTTTTCGACGAAGTCTGTTTTGTAATATATAATTTATAAATACGCATTTTTTTTTTTGTAATTTTGAATATTGTTAATTTTTTATTAGTTACAAAAAATATATATTTTGTTACTTGAAAATTAGTAATTCTTTCATTTATTTGATTTTTTTTTTCGGTTTGTAACGTGGGTGCGCTGAACGTAGCTGACATTGCATTTCCTTTAGATGCAACAATTGCGCATTTGCGGCTGTTGTACGATGAATTTAAGGCCAACGTCGAAAGTTCGGAAGATCCTATGGCACAGCAGCCATTATCAGTAACGAATATCGATGCCCAGTGTGCAGTACAACAGCCACTACAACCATATCAAGACGATGCTTCGACTGTGCAGGAGCAGGCACACCAATTGGAAGTTCAGTTGGAGGTACTACGAATGAAACGCGAAGTCCTACAGAAACAAATTCAGGCAATACAGTGTAACGCAAATTATAGTACTGACCAAAAAATCTACTGCGCCGTAAATTTTTATCATCTGGAAAATGCATTTAAAGTTTTTACTGGGAGGAACGATTACGATATACGTAAGTGGTTCAATGAATACGAACAATACACTGCAACACGTTCGTTTACACCGGATGAAACGTGTCTGGGAGTGCGTCGTTTATTAAAAGAAACAGCCAAGGAATTTCTTTGCACATTAGGTTTTGTTAATTATTAACAGCTTAAAAGTTCGCTTATCGAGACTGTTATGATTGTTTGATGATATTTATTTAATGACCCCTTACCACTGGTGGGGGGAAGCCAATAAATAAAACACGGTTTGGTTTCTAAAAAGGAACTGATTTATTTTAATTGAATTGTGCTCTTATATACTAATTTAATGCTAATTGTACAATTTTCAAATTAATAAATAAAAGCAAAAATAACACGTACCCAGACAGCAATAAGACACCATGCATTTTGCATATTGGCTGAGAAAATGTTTTCCCAGAGAATGTGCTGAGGGCAACAGAAAACTGTGGGAATATGTCACACAGCGAAAACAGCAATATGCAAGGTGTACGTTATCTATATTTTGCTGGGAAAATAAAATGTGCTGAGTTGAGAAAATGTTTATAATTATAGGCGATATTCGGTATGTTATGGTCGTAACATGCTGGGGCCGCCGCCTGATCTCTTAAACTGCAAACTGTTCGTCCAAGAACATTGTTGTTGGCTGAAACTGGCTTGCTTATAAGGCTCTTCTTTCCATTCTTCTAGGTGCTGGTTCAGGCTGATGGGTTAATTGAAGGGTTACCTCTGTTTTTTTTCCGTGGCAGCCTTCTTAAGATTATGACGATAATGAACACAATTGTCAGGAGTGTGACAATTCCGCTTAGGGAATATTGGTGAATTTTTTGTGTTCGTACTTCGTGCAGTAAAGTTTCTTGACTTCTTTGTAAGGCGATGTCTTGTTGTATTTTCAGATTTTGCTGTGTAATGTCCGACGTTAATACTGGGACATTTTCTGGCTTATAGCTGAATCGAACCAATTGATCAGAGATATTCTGGATAGGCAAGTACGAAGATTTAAGTCGTGTTGTGATGGTCTGCTTGCCAAACAATATCATTGTTGTCTGATGGATTCTACAGTTTGGATTTAGTTTCAAAATACCACTTTCTGATAACTTGGCTGGAACTACAGTTGAACTGCATGCGACATCTATGCTGATTTCATTTGGAATACTGAATATCCATGTGTTTGTGTGGTGCATTTGGACCCAAAAACTTTGTGGTGGCACTGATCGAGTAACGCATGAACTAGGCAGTTCCTTTATATGCCTTAAGAGGTTTATTTCACAGGAACATACAGTTGACCCGGCTGTGTATAGTGGATGTTGCATCTCGCACCAGTAAAAGTCCAGGGCTCTTCGGTCGCATGAAGAGAATGCGTTTTCGTTCATCGGATAATAATGATCGCCTTGGAGATTAACAATCATGTAGTCTGATGACGGTTCGATGAACATAAAAGTTTTGTTATGCAATGTGGGTACTGGAAGGACCTTGTACACCTTGAACTCTTCATTGTACAAAAGCGGCAGGGTGAGCTCAATAATGATGTTTTTCTCTGTAACACGTGCCCTTGTCTGCAAGGCCTTGTACAGTTGAAGGATTGACTCATGGTGCCGATCTCCAGGTATCATCATTGTCCTTGGAATGTGGTCATGGATGCGGGCCAATTCCGTTTTGAGTTGTTGAACTGTCAATATTAATGGGTGTATTTGACCACGATGTGTAGCTAATACAGCAATAAGCAGGACGTTTTGCGTGTTTTGATAATGTATCATTATCAAAATACTTGGAAACGCAGTCGATATGAATATTTGGAACACATGTTCGTCGTTCTTCTGATTGTCTAGTGCTAATATCATGTTGGTAAGTACCTTCAACTGTCGATTGGTCGAAACATATTGTGTTTTGAAGATATTTAACGTTGAATCTATGATAGTGGTTTGATTTTTCGTCAGGTTCAGTAGATGTTGCTCGTTGTTTTTAATCCTTTCGATAGTTTCTTCGTACTGGCTTGCGAAACGTTGATCCAGAATGCCGAATAGCTCATTTGTAATTGTTCCAATAAAATCAAACGGTGATCGTTTCGATCTCTGTGGTGGTGATTCATTGTTTGCGTGCAGCAGTACTTCGTTGTTTAGGTCTATTTGCTGAAGCTGACGCTCAAATAGCTCTAATGTGTTATTGCATAACAATGAATTTGTTTGTGTCAAAGGTGTTGTCGCACAAATCTCCTTCATGTGTTTTAAACACTTTTTGTACATGTAGTATTCTGACCAGTACGTTGTGAGATTAAAGAATACTATGGTCTTCGAGGAACTGACGATCATATTTACTCGACCGATGTCTTCAAAATATATACCGGGTTGTGTTTCAAATGGTATAATTTCATAACTGTTAGCGATTTGTTGAGAAGCTATCGAACTAATTGCGATAGCTATGATGCACAACCAGAAAAGGGGCTTAAAACATGTCCTTGCCACTAAGGAATTGACGTCCTTGTGTTCCAGCGTTGACCTTCCCGTATTAGCTTCGGTCGTTGTTCTACTGTCTTCTGGTTCTTCCTTATCAGTTTCAATCGGTAACGGGCATAGTTTTGATAATGGTCGTTTTGCATGCCTTTTGTTGCAATAGACTGTTACTGCACGGACATGGTGATCTTTTCCTTGATGTAGCTCTGTTATCTTGGCTAAATTCCACTTAGTTGGTGGTAACCAATCGTCCTTGATTAGTACTATGTCACCAATGGAAATGTTTTTATGTACTTGTTTCCATTTGGAACTCTGTTGAAAATGCGCCAAATAATCTGATGACCATATTTGCCAAAAATCTTGAGTTATTTTTTGTATCAATCTCCAGCGTGAACGATAACTTTTCGTTTGGTCCAGTCTGGGATCAGGTAAGGCATTTAAGGCAGAGCCAATGAGAAAGTGTCCAGGCGTAAGTATGGGGTTGTCGTCAAGATCATTGCGGCTTCCTTGTTGCTTTGAGCGATCACAAATTTAAGCTGCTGCTGTAATTCCTTGTTTGCTCCTACGAATGTTGTTCCGCAGTCACTGTAGAAGTGAGCGCAAAATCCTCTTCGGGATATGAATCTTCTAACAGCTGCAATAAACGCTTCTGAAGTGAGATCGCTGACCAGTTCAAGATGTATGGCCTTAGTTGCTAAGCATACGAACACTGCAATATAGCCCTTCGTTGATCGATTCCCTCTGCCTTTGGAAATTAGGATTTGAATTGGTCCGGCATATTCAATGCCCGTGTGTGTAAATGGACGGGATGGTGTGACTCGTGGAGTTGGAAGCATTCCCATAATCTGGATTCTAGAGGCTGCATTGAAGCGGTGACATCGCACGCAATTGTGAATGATTTGACGTGCTGCAGATTTAGCTTGAATCACCCAGAACGACTGGCGAAGTGTGGCTAAGAGTAGTTGAATTCCTCCATGCAGCGTTTTCTCATGAATATGTTTGATTAGCAATTTAGTAAATCTACTGTTGCGTGGTAGTATGTATGGATGTCTTTCCTTCTCCGACATATTTGCGTTTTCAAGTCTACCTCCGACCACCAAGAGATTATGTACATCTAGGCGTGGAGCTAAGGCCAGCAGCTTACTCTTTTTAGGCAGAGTGTTGCGATTCTGTAGACACAATAATTCTTCTCGAAACTCCAGTTGCTGAACTAATCGGATTACCGATATTTGAGCTTCTTTCAGCTCCGTGGTGGTCAAATGCTCAATTCGTCTGGCTTCCTTGTAGTTCCTCACATTGAAAGCAAATCGGTTGCAATAAGCTATAGATCGAATCAATCTAGTGTAAGAAGAAAATCGTTTGCAAATGTCGTTTTCTTCGATGGTGGATGCTACGGCAACTGTTGATGCAACATAATCAACTACGGAACACTCTGATGTTGCGAGTGATTCCGGATGTTGAGGCCAATGAACAGAATCTTTTTGAAGCCATGCTGGTCCACTCCACCACAGGGGATGAAATTTTAGTTGAATAGGTGTAACACCTCTTGATGTACAGTCTGCTGGATTTTCAGCTGACCTTATATGTCCCCATGAGCTTGGCTCTGTGTTTTCGTGTATTTGAGCAACTCTGTTAGAGATAAACACCTTTTCATGTGATGATCCTTTTTTTATCCAGGCTAAGACGATGGTTGAATCCGTCCAGGAATACACATTATCTGTCGGAGTACCAAAAACTTGCCTCATTTCAGTCAGCAATTTTGACAATAGGTGTGGTCCACAAAGTTCCATCCTTGGTATAGTGAGCTTCTTCTTAATGGGTGCTACTCGTGTCTTGCATGTAAGTACAGTAGTCTTGTGCATTCCATTTTGATCAGTAATTCTTGAATATATAACAGCAGCATAGGCTCCATCAGAGGCATCACAAAATCCATGCAGCTGAAGATTCAGGGAATCATATGCACCAATCCACCTGGAAATTTTGATAGATTCGGCTAATGGGAGATCTCTTTTGAATTGATTCCAGCATTGCTGTAGCTCAGAAGTTAATGGCTCATCCCAACCAAGCTCAGCCTTCCAAATTCGCAGTAATGGTGATGGGCGCGAGCCATCCTAATGGATCGAAGAGACGTGCTATTTCAGAAAGTGTGGCACGCTTAGTTGAGGTGTCATGTTTACATGTTGATTTGATAAGGTTTACTCTGAATAGGAATGTGTCTGTTGATGAATTCCAATGGATTCCTAGAGTTTTAACAACCTCTTCCTTGTCCAAGTTGATGCAGCACTGATTATTGTCTTTTTGGTCTGACACAAATAATTCCTTGTGATTAGTGGCCCATTTTCTTAGATGAAAGCCGCCACTGTTCAGTAAATTAATTAATTGATGTTGAGCTTCTTTACATTCAGCTAGTGTATTTCCTCCAGACATGACATCATCCACGTAGAAATCATTTCTCACAATTTTGGATGCGATTGGATAACGTTGTTGTTCATCTAAGGCCAATTGATGAAGAGTCCTTACAGCTAAATACGGTGCTGATGCTGTGCCGTATGTAACAGTCGTTAGCTTGAAGTCCTTAATTGGTTCGTTGGTCGAATTCCTCCACACGATACGTTGATAGTCTTGATGATGAGCGATGACCTTAATTTGGCGGTACATTTTTTCGATATCCGCTGTATATACGTATCGGTGTCTTTGCCAGCGCATGATAATTTTTGTTAGGTCTTCTTGTAATCTTGGACCAATGAGCATCAATTGATTAAGGCTTGTTCCACTAGATGTCTTCGATGATGCGTCAAACACAACGCGTAGTTTCGTAGTAAAACTGTCCGGTTTAAAGACAGCATGATGTGGCATGTAATAGATATTGTTGTCTAGAGGGTTATAGTCCTTAGTTTTGACCATATGCCCAAGGTTCATAAAGTCGTCCATGAATTTTGTCTATTCAACTCTTAACTTTGGGTCGCCGACAAATCGTTTTTCTAGCTGAAGTAGTCTGGCTACCGCTCGGTCCCGTGATGCACCAATGTTATGCTTTTGCTTCAACTCTTGATTGAATGGAATGCTAACTATGTATCTGCCACCTTTTTCTCGATGATAAGTTTCTGGCGAAGTGTGGCTAAGATTAGTTGAATTCCTCCATGCAGCGTTTTCTCATGAATATGTTTGATTAGCAATTTAGTAAATCTACTGTTGCGTGGTAGTATGTATGGATGTCTTTCCTTCTCCGACATATTTGCGTTTTCAAGTCTACCTCCGACCACCAAGAGATTATGTACATCTAGGCGTGGAGCTAAGGCCAGCAGCTTACTCTTTTTAGGCAGAGTGTTGCGATTCTGTAGACACAATAATTCTTCTCGAAACTCCAGTTGCTGAACTAATCGGATTACCGATATTTGAGCTTCTTTCAGCTCCGTGGTGGTCAAATGCTCAATTCGTCTGGCTTCCTTGTAGTTCCTCACATTGAAAGCAAATCGGTTGCAATAAGCTATAGATCGAATCAATCTAGTGTAAGAAGAAAATCGTTTGCAAATGTCGTTTTCTTCGATGGTGGATGCTACGGCAACTGTTGATGCAACATAATCAACTACGGAACACTCTGATGTTGCGAGTGATTCCGGATGTTGAGGCCAATGAACAGAATCTTTTTGAAGCCATGCTAGTCCACTCCACCACAGGGGATGAAATTTTAGTTGAATAGGTGTAACACCTCTTGATGTACAGTCTGCTGGATTTTCAGCTGACCTTATATGTCCCCATGAGCTTGGCTCTGTGTTTTCGTGTATTTGAGCAACTCTGTTAGAGATAAACACCTTTTCATGTGATGATCCTTTTTTTATCCAGGCTAAGACGATGGTTGAATCCGTCCAGGAATACACATTATCTGTCGGAGTACCAAAAACTTGCCTCATTTCAGTCAGCAATTTTGACAATAGGTGTGGTCCACAAAGTTCCATCCTTGGTATAGTGAGCTTCTTCTTAATGGGTGCTACTCGTGTCTTGCATGTAAGTACAGTAGTCTTGTGCATTCCATTTTGATCAGTAATTCTTGAATATATAACAGCAGCATAGGCTCCATCAGAGGCATCACAAAATCCATGCAGCTGAAGATTCAGGGAATCATATGCACCAATCCACCTGGAAATTTTGATAGATTCGGCTAATGGGAGATCTCTTTTGAATTGATTCCAGCATTGCTGTAGCTCAGAAGTTAATGGCTCATCCCAACCAAGCTCAGCCTTCCAAATTCGCAGTAATGGTGATGGGCGCGAGCCATCCTAATGGATCGAAGAGACGTGCTATTTCAGAAAGTGTGGCACGCTTAGTTGAGGTGTCATGTTTACATGTTGATTTGATAAGGTTTACTCTGAATAGGAATGTGTCTGTTGATGAATTCCAATGGATTCCTAGAGTTTTAACAACCTCTTCCTTGTCCAAGTTGATGCAGCACTGATTATTGTCTTTTTGGTCTGACACAAATAATTCCTTGTGATTAGTGGCCCATTTTCTTAGATGAAAGCCGCCACTGTTCAGTAAATTAATTAATTGATGTTGAGCTTCTTTACATTCAGCTAGTGTATTTCCTCCAGACATGACATCATCCACGTAGAAATCATTTCTCACAATTTTGGATGCGATTGGATAACGTTGTTGTTCATCTAAGGCCAATTGATGAAGAGTCCTTACAGCTAAATACGGTGCTGATGCTGTGCCGTATGTAACAGTCGTTAGCTTGAAGTCCTTAATTGGTTCGTTGGTCGAATTCCTCCACACGATACGTTGATAGTCTTGATGATGAGCGATGACCTTAATTTGGCGGTACATTTTTTCGATATCCGCTGTATATACGTATCGGTGTCTTTGCCAGCGCATGATAATTTTTGTTAGGTCTTCTTGTAATCTTGGACCAATGAGCATCAATTGATTAAGGCTTGTTCCACTAGATGTCTTCGATGATGCGTCAAACACAACGCGTAGTTTCGTAGTAAAACTGTCCGGTTTAAAGACAGCATGATGTGGCATGTAATAGATATTGTTGTCTAGAGGGTTATAGTCCTTAGTTTTGACCATATGCCCAAGGTTCATAAAGTCGTCCATGAATTTTGTCTATTCAACTCTTAACTTTGGGTCGCCGACAAATCGTTTTTCTAGCTGAAGTAGTCTGGCTACCGCTTGTTCCCGTGATGCACCAATGTTATGCTTTTGCTTCAACTCTTGATTGAATGGAATGCTAACTATGTATCTGCCACCTTTTTCTCGATGATAAGTTTCTGGCGAAGTGTGGCTAAGAGTAGTTGAATTCCTCCATGCAGCGTTTTCTCATGAATATGTTTGATTAGCAATTTAGTAAATCTACTGTTGCGTGGTAGTATGTATGGATGTCTTTCCTTCTCCGACATATTTGCGTTTTCAAGTCTACCTCCGACCACCAAGAGATTATGTACATCTAGGCGTGGAGCTAAGGCCAGCAGCTTACTCTTTTTAGGCAGAGTGTTGCGATTCTGTAGACACAATAATTTTTCTCGAAACTCCAGTTGCTGAACTAATCGGATTACCGATATTTGAGCTTCTTTCAGCTCCGTGGTGGTCAAATGCTCAATTCGTCTGGCTTCCTTGTAGTTCCTCACATTGAAAGCAAATCGGTTGCAATAAGCTATAGATCGAATCAATCTAGTGTAAGAAGAAAATCGTTTGCAAATGTCGTTTTCTTCGATGGTGGATGCTACGGCAACTGTTGATGCAACATAATCAACTACGGAACACTCTGATGTTGCGAGTGATTCCGGATGTTGAGGCCAATGAACAGAATCTTTTTGAAGCCATGCTGGTCCACTCCACCACAGGGGATGAAATTTTAGTTGAATAGATGTAACACCTCTTGATGTACAGTCTGCTGGATTTTCAGCTGACCTTATATGTCCCCATGAGCTTGGCTCTGTGTTTTCGTGTATTTGAGCAACTCTGTTAGAGATAAACACCTTTTCATGTGATGATCCTTTTTTTATCCAGGCTAAGACGATGGTTGAATCCGTCCAGGAATACACATTATCTGTCGGAGTACCAAAAACTTGCCTCATTTCAGTCAGCAATTTTGACAATAGGTGTGGTCCACAAAGTTCCATCCTTGGTATAGTGAGCTTCTTCTTAATGGGTGCTACTCGTGTCTTGCATGTAAGTACAGTAGTCTTGTGCATTCCATTTTGATCAGTAATTCTTGAATATATAACAGCAGCATAGGCTCCATCAGAGGCATCACAAAATCCATGCAGCTGAAGATTCAGGGAATCATATGCACCAATCCACCTGGAAATTTTGATAGATTCGGCTAATGGGAGATCTCTTTTGAATTGATTCCAGCATTGCTGTAGCTCAGAAGTTAATGGCTCATCCCAACCAAGCTCAGCCTTCCAAATTCGCAGTAATGGTGATGGGCGCGAGCCATCCTAATGGATCGAAGAGACGTGCTATTTCAGAAAGTGTGGCACGCTTAGTTGAGGTGTCATGTTTACATGTTGATTTGATAAGGTTTACTCTGAATAGGAATGTGTCTGTTGATGAATTCCAATGGATTCCTAGAGTTTTAACAACCTCTTCCTTGTCCAAGTTGATGCAGCACTGATTATTGTCTTTTTGGTCTGACACAAATAATTCCTTGTGATTAGTGGCCCATTTTCTTAGATGAAAGCCGCCACTGTTCAGTAAATTAATTAATTGATGTTGAGCTTCTTTACATTCAGCTAGTGTATTTCCTCCAGACATGACATCATCCACGTAGAAATCATTTCTCACAATTTTGGATGCGATTGGATAACGTTGTTGTTCATCTAAGGCCAATTGATGAAGAGTCCTTACAGCTAAATACGGTGCTGATGCTGTGCCGTATGTAACAGTCGTTAGCTTGAAGTCCTTAATTGGTTCGTTGGTCGAATTCCTCCACACGATACGTTGATAGTCTTGATGATGAGCGATGACCTTAATTTGGCGGTACATTTTTTCGATATCCGCTGTATATACGTATCGGTGTCTTTGCCAGCGCATGATAATTTTTGTTAGGTCTTCTTGTAATCTTGGACCAATGAGCATCAATTGATTAAGGCTTGTTCCACTAGATGTCTTCGATGATGCGTCAAACACAACGCGTAGTTTCGTAGTAAAACTGTCCGGTTTAAAGACAGCATGATGTGGCATGTAATAGATATTGTTGTCTAGAGGGTTATAGTCCTTAGTTTTGACCATATGCCCAAGGTTCATAAAGTCGTCCATGAATTTTGTCTATTCAACTCTTAACTTTGGGTCGCCGACAAATCGTTTTTCTAGCTGAAGTAGTCTGGCTACCGCTTGTTCCCGTGATGCACCAATGTTATGCTTTTGCTTCAACTCTTGATTGAATGGAATGCTAACTATGTATCTGCCACCTTTTTCTCGATGATAAGTTTCTGGCGAAGTGTGGCTAAGAGTAGTTGAATTCCTCCATGCAGCGTTTTCTCATGAATATGTTTGATTAGCAATTTAGTAAATCTACTGTTGCGTGGTAGTATGTATGGATGTCTTTCCTTCTCCGACATATTTGCGTTTTCAAGTCTACCTCCGACCACCAAGAGATTATGTACATCTAGGCGTGGAGCTAAGGCCAGCAGCTTACTCTTTTTAGGCAGAGTGTTGCGATTCTGTAGACACAATAATTTTTCTCGAAACTCCAGTTGCTGAACTAATCGGATTACCGATATTTGAGCTTCTTTCAGCTCCGTGGTGGTGTAATGCTCAATTCGTCTGGCTTCCTTGTAGTTCCTCACATTGAAAGCAAATCGGTTGCAATAAGCTATAGATCGAATCAATCTAGTGTAAGAAGAAAATCGTTTGCAAATGTCGTTTTCTTCGATGGTGGATGCTACGGCAACTGTTGATGCAACATAATCAACTACGGAACACTCTGATGTTGCGAGTGATTCCGGATGTTGAGGCCAATGAACAGAATCTTTTTGAAGCCATGCTGGTCCACTCCACCACAGGGGATGAAATTTTAGTTGAATAGGTGTAACACCTCTTGATGTACAGTCTGCTGGATTTTCAGCTGACCTTATATGTCCCCATGAGCTTGGCTCTGTGTTTTCGTGTATTTGAGCAACTCTGTTAGAGATAAACACCTTTTCATGTGATGATCCTTTTTTTATCCAGGCTAAGACGATGGTTGAATCCGTCCAGGAATACACATTATCTGTCGGAGTACCAAAAACTTGCCTCATTTCAGTCAGCAATTTTGACAATAGGTGTGGTCCACAAAGTTCCATCCTTGGTATAGTGAGCTTCTTCTTAATGGGTGCTACTCGTGTCTTGCATGTAAGTACAGTAGTCTTGTGCATTCCATTTTGATCAGTAATTCTTGAATATATAACAGCAGCATAGGCTCCATCAGAGGCATCACAAAATCCATGCAGCTGAAGATTCAGGGAATCATATGCACCAATCCACCTGGAAATTTTGATAGATTCGGCTAATGGGAGATCTCTTTTGAATTGATTCCAGCATTGCTGTAGCTCAGAAGTTAATGGCTCATCCCAACCAAGCTCAGCCTTCCAAATTCGCAGTAATGGTGATGGGCGCGAGCCATCCTAATGGATCGAAGAGACGTGCTATTTCAGAAAGTGTGGCACGCTTAGTTGAGGTGTCATGTTTACATGTTGATTTGATAAGGTTTACTCTGAATAGGAATGTGTCTGTTGATGAATTCCAATGGATTCCTAGAGTTTTAACAACCTCTTCCTTGTCCAAGTTGATGCAGCACTGATTATTGTCTTTTTGGTCTGACACAAATAATTCCTTGTGATTAGTGGCCCATTTTCTTAGATGAAAGCCGCCACTGTTCAGTAAATTAATTAATTGATGTTGAGCTTCTTTACATTCAGCTAGTGTATTTCCTCCAGACATGACATCATCCACGTAGAAATCATTTCTCACAATTTTGGATGCGATTGGATAACGTTGTTGTTCATCTAAGGCCAATTGATGAAGAGTCCTTACAGCTAAATACGGTGCTGATGCTGTGCCGTATGTAACAGTCGTTAGCTTGAAGTCCTTAATTGGTTCGTTGGTCGAATTCCTCCACACGATACGTTGATAGTCTTGATGATGAGCGATGACCTTAATTTGGCGGTACATTTTTTCGATATCCGCTGTATATACGTATCGGTGTCTTTGCCAGCGCATGATAATTTTTGTTAGGTCTTCTTGTAATCTTGGACCAATGAGCATCAATTGATTAAGGCTTGTTCCACTAGATGTCTTCGATGATGCGTCAAACACAACGCGTAGTTTCGTAGTAAAACTGTCCGGTTTAAAGACAGCATGATGTGGCATGTAATAGATATTGTTGTCTAGAGGGTTATAGTCCTTAGTTTTGACCATATGCCCAAGGTTCATAAAGTCGTCCATGAATTTTGTCTATTCAACTCTTAACTTTGGGTCGCCGACAAATCGTTTTTCTAGCTGAAGTAGTCTGGCTACCGCTTGTTCCCGTGATGCACCAATGTTATGCTTTTGCTTCAACTCTTGATTGAATGGAATGCTAACTATGTATCTGCCACCTTTTTCTCGATGATAAGTTTCTGGCGAAGTGTGGCTAAGAGTAGTTGAATTCCTCCATGCAGCGTTTTCTCATGAATATGTTTGATTAGCAATTTAGTAAATCTACTGTTGCGTGGTAGTATGTATGGATGTCTTTCCTTCTCCGACATATTTGCGTTTTCAAGTCTACCTCCGACCACCAAGAGATTATGTACATCTAGGCGTGGAGCTAAGGCCAGCAGCTTACTCTTTTTAGGCAGAGTGTTGCGATTCTGTAGACACAATAATTTTTCTCGAAACTCCAGTTGCTGAACTAATCGGATTACCGATATTTGAGCTTCTTTCAGCTCCGTGGTGGTCAAATGCTCAATTCGTCTGGCTTCCTTGTAGTTCCTCACATTGAAAGCAAATCGGTTGCAATAAGCTATAGATCGAATCAATCTAGTGTAAGAAGAAAATCGTTTGCAAATGTCGTTTTCTTCGATGGTGGATGCTACGGCAACTGTTGATGCAACATAATCAACTACGGAACACTCTGATGTTGCGAGTGATTCCGGATGTTGAGGCCAATGAACAGAATCTTTTTGAAGCCATGCTGGTCCACTCCACCACAGGGGATGAAATTTTAGTTGAATAGGTGTAACACCTCTTGATGTACAGTCTGCTGGATTTTCAGCTGACCTTATATGTCCCCATGAGCTTGGCTCTGTGTTTTCGTGTATTTGAGCAACTCTGTTAGAGATAAACACCTTTTCATGTGATGATCCTTTTTTTATCCAGGCTAAGACGATGGTTGAATCCGTCCAGGAATACACATTATCTGTCGGAGTACCAAAAACTTGCCTCATTTCAGTCAGCAATTTTGAAAATAGGTGTGGTCCACAAAGTTCCATCCTTGGTATAGTGAGCTTCTTCTTAATGGGTGCTACTCGTGTCTTGCATGTAAGTACAGTAGTCTTGTGCATTCCATTTTGATCAGTAATTCTTGAATATATAACAGCAGCATAGGCTCCATCAGAGGCATCACAAAATCCATGCAGCTGAAGATTCAGGGAATCATATGCACCAATCCACCTGGAAATTTTGATAGATTCGGCTAATGGGAGATCTCTTTTGAATTGATTCCAGCATTGCTGTAGCTCAGAAGTTAATGGCTCATCCCAACCAAGCTCAGCCTTCCAAATTCGCAGTAATGGTGATGGGCGCGAGCCATCCTAATGGATCGAAGAGACGTGCTATTTCAGAAAGTGTGGCACGCTTAGTTGAGGTGTCATGTTTACATGTTGATTTGATAAGGTTTACTCTGAATAGGAATGTGTCTGTTGATGAATTCCAATGGATTCCTAGAGTTTTAACAACCTCTTCCTTGTCCAAGTTGATGCAGCACTGATTATTGTCTTTTTGGTCTGACACAAATAATTCCTTGTGATTAGTGGCCCATTTTCTTAGATGAAAGCCGCCACTGTTCAGTAAATTAATTAATTGATGTTCAGCTTCTTTACATTCAGCTAGTGTATTTCCTCCAGACATGACATCATCCACGTAGAAATCATTTCTCACAATTTTGGATGCGATTGGATAACGTTGTTGTTCATCTAAGGCCAATTGATGAAGAGTCCTTACAGCTAAATACGGTGCTGATGCTGTGCCGTATGTAACAGTCGTTAGCTTGAAGTCCTTAATTGGTTCGTTGGTCGAATTCCTCCACACGATACGTTGATAGTCTTGATGATGAGCGATGACCTTAATTTGGCGGTACATTTTTTCGATATCCGCTGTATATACGTATCGGTGTCTTTGCCAGCGCATGATAATTTTTGTTAGGTCTTCTTGTAATCTTGGACCAATGAGCAACAATTGATTAAGGCTTGTTCCACTAGATGTCTTCGATGATGCGTCAAACACAACGCGTAGTTTCGTAGTAAAACTGTCCGGTTTAAAGACAGCATGATGTGGCATGTAATAGATATTGTTGTCTAGAGGGTTATAGTCCTTAGTTTTGACCATATGCCCAAGGTTCATAAAGTCGTCCATGAATTTTGTCTATTCAACTCTTAACTTTGGGTCGCCGACAAATCGTTTTTCTAGCTGAAGTAGTCTGGCTACCGCTTGTTCCCGTGATGCACCAATGTTATGCTTTTGCTTCAACTCTTGATTGAATGGAATGCTAACTATGTATCTGCCACCTTTTTCTCGATGATAAGTTTCTGGCGAAGTGTGGCTAAGAGTAGTTGAATTCCTCCATGCAGCGTTTTCTCAAGAATATGTTTGATTAGCAATTTAGTAAATCTACTGTTGCGTGGTAGTATGTATGGATGTCTTTCCTTCTCCGACATATTTTCGTTTTCAAGTCTACCTCCGACCACCAAGAGATTATGTACATCTAGGCGTGGAGCTAAGGCCAGCAGCTTACTCTTTTTAGGCAGAGTGTTGCGATTCTGTAGACACAATAATTTTTCTCGAAACTCCAGTTGCTGAACTAATCGGATTACCGATATTTGAGCTTCTTTCAGCTCCGTGGTGGTCAAATGCTCAATTCGTCTGGCTTCCTTGTAGTTCCTCACATTGAAAGCAAATCGGTTGCAATAAGCTATAGATCGAATCAATCTAGTGTAAGAAGAAAATCGTTTGCAAATGTCGTTTTCTTCGATGGTGGATGCTACGGCAACTGTTGATGCAACATAATCAACTACGGAACACTCTGATGTTGCGAGTGATTCCGGATGTTGAGGCCAATGAACAGAATCTTTTTGAAGCCATGCTGGTCCACTCCACCACAGGGGATGAAATTTTAGTTGAATAGGTGTAACACCTCTTGATGTACAGTCTGCTGGATTTTCAGCTGACCTTATATGTCCCCATGAGCTTGGCTCTGTGTTTTCGTGTATTTGAGCAACTCTGTTAGAGATAAACACCTTTTCATGTGATGATCCTTTTTTTATCCAGGCTAAGACGATGGTTGAATCCGTCCAGGAATACACATTATCTGTCGGAGTACCAAAAACTTGCCTCATTTCAGTCAGCAATTTTGACAATAGGTGTGGTCCACAAAGTTCCATCCTTGGTATAGTGAGCTTCTTCTTAATGGGTGCTACTCGTGTCTTGCATGTAAGTACAGTAGTCTTGTGCATTCCATTTTGATCAGTAATTCTTGAATATATAACAGCAGCATAGGCTCCATCAGAGGCATCACAAAATCCATGCAGCTGAAGATTCAGGGAATCATATGCACCAATCCACCTGGAAATTTTGATAGATTCGGCTAATGGGAGATCTCTTTTGAATTGATTCCAGCATTGCTGTAGCTCAGAAGTTAATGGCTCATCCCAACCAAGCTCAGCCTTCCAAATTCGCAGTAATGGTGATGGGCGCGAGCCATCCTAATGGATCGAAGAGACGTGCTATTTCAGAAAGTGTGGCACGCTTAGTTGAGGTGTCATGTTTACATGTTGATTTGATAAGGTTTACTCTGAATAGGAATGTGTCTGTTGATGAATTCCAATGGATTCCTAGAGTTTTAACAACCTCTTCCTTGTCCAAGTTGATGCAGCACTGATTATTGTCTTTTTGGTCTGACACAAATAATTCCTTGTGATTAGTTGCCCATTTTCTTAGATGAAAGCCGCCACTGTTCAGTAAATTAATTAATTGATGTTGAGCTTCTTTACATTCAGCTAGTGTATTTCCTCCAGACATGACATCATCCACGTAGAAATCATTTCTCACAATTTTGGATGCGATTGGATAACGTTGTTGTTCATCTAAGGCCAATTGATGAAGAGTCCTTACAGCTAAATACGGTGCTGATGCTGTGCCGTATGTAACAGTCGTTAGCTTGAAGTCCTTAATTGGTTCGTTGGTCGAATTCCTCCACACGACACGTTGATAGTCCTGATGATGAGCGATGACCTTAATTTGGCGGTACATTTTTTCGATATCCGCTGTATATACGTATCGGTGTCTTCGCCAGCGCATGATAATTTTTGTTAGGTCTTCTTGTAATCTTGGACCAATAAGCATCAATTGATTAAGGCTTGTTCCACTAGATGTCTTCGATGATGCGTCAAACACAACGCGTAGTTTCGTAGTAAAACTGTCCGGTTTAAAGACAGCATGATGTTGCATGTAATAGATATTGTTGTCTAGAGGGTTATAGTCCTTAGTTTTGACAGTAGTTGTGTTAGATGATTCCTCTCGGGTATTTGCTCGAGTTCCCAAAATCGTTTAAGTTGGTTCTCTAGTGTTGTTTGAGCGACCAATCCTACGATTTTTATGTTTTGATCCCTCACCGATGTCCGACCTGTGATGATCCATCCTAGTTGTGATTTTTGAGCGATGGGGGATCCTTTGATAACTCTTTTAATTCCATTCTGTATGATGTCTCCATACACATCGGCTCCTATTATCATGTCAATAGGTCCAGGGATAGCGTATGTTTGATCGGCAAGTACGAGGCCCTTTAGTTGATTTGGCATGCACTTGACCATGTTTCTATCAGGCATGAGCTTAGTAAGGGTAACACAAGCGCTGAAACAGAAATTTTGAAGTTTGATGTGAATCTCGGTTGGATTGCGACCTCAACCTTGCTTCGGGCTGTTCCGGAATCAGTTGCTCCTAATCCACTGATTTCTGTGTGTACCTTCTGTTTCGGGAGACGTAATGATTGAACTGCCGCTTCAGTTATTAGTGTCGCTTGTGAACCTGGATCTATCAGCGCCCTCAGTTCCCTGCTATGTCCGTAAATGTTTGTTGCGTTTATAATGGCTGTGGCGAGAAGAACACCCTGGTTTTGATGAGCATGGTGTGACTGCACCATGGATGCTTGAGTTGAGGTAGAAGTAGGCTCATTGATATGTCTTTTTTCCACATTATGGTTTTCTTGATGTAGCAGTGTGTGGTGATTTTTATTGCACAGCTTACATGTTCGTAGACTAGAGCAAGCAGCCTTCTTATCATGCCGTAAACAATTGACGCAAACCTTGGCCTGTTTAACCTGTTCGTATCTTTCTTTTGGTGTCCAGCCCATAAACTTGTTGCAAGAGTAAATGTTGTGATCACCCTTACAAATAATGCAGCTGAACCTTGTTGCTAGGTGGTAACTACGAACAGGACCTTTGTTTTCTTCTTTGTGTAGTTTTTGACGAGATGGAGCTAAGACTTCTAATGCTTGATATCTTCTGGCAATGAACTCAAAGAGTTCTTCTTGTGAGGGAACCTTGTTTGGACTTTTAATCCCTTGCTCAAAAAGATTTCTGCTTTCCGGGTCCAATCCTTTTACGGTGAGATGAACTATTATTGGCCCTCAGAATGATGTCTCGAATCCCATGTTTTTCAGAGCCGCAAGGCCTTCTTTAGTTGAATCTAAGATAGTTTTTAGATGACTTGCAGAAGATTGATTGCCATGGTATCCAGTTTTAAACATCCTGTCTAAGTGCATTGATACGATCTTCCTCTCGTTGTCGTATCGCTTTTTTAATGTTTCCCAAGCATTAGCGTAGTTTTCACTTGATATTGTGAAATGTTGTATTAAATGCAACGGCTCGCCCTCCAAATGTGTTTTTAAATACTCCATTATTTCTGTGATCCCAAGAGTAGTTTTTTTATGAATGATGATTGTGAAAATATCACAGAATGACTGCCATTCTAAGTAGTTCCCCCTGAATATGGGAATTTTAATTACCGAGAAAACTAGAAAATTACTAAATTCGAATTTAGTTAATAACTTTTTAGAATTTTTTCTAGGACAAAAAAAGGTTATAGGACGCGAACTGGTTAACAATCCGATGCACGAAATGTCGATGACGACTGCCTTCTCCTGCTTTAATATGCGCACTGCCTGAAGTTACAAAATGCCACTCGCCTGGTGAAAAAAAAATCAAAATTCATTCTCGCTATGCCATCGCAGCTTTGTCGTTTCCGCCTCTCTCGCACCGACCACCTGTAGCCCCAGAAGTTGCGTTTTATCGCTCTCCTTTTTTTTTTGTTTCTCAATTGTTTTGCGCTTTCGAGCATCGCCTGATTTTGCGGCAAAATTCCAATGTGGGAATTTGAGCGCACCTCATGCACATTATTGTGTCCTACCGCCTGTTCGCTCTTGTATCAGGACATTATAAATATATAAGGTGTATTTTATTTGGAATCTGAATAAGGAATTCGACGGTGCAATTGTTGTTGTAATTACTTATTCCTCGGCCAATAACATACGGCTTCATTGGCGGTCGCTAGGCTACAGGGTGTAGCAAAAAAAAAATCAAAAGTCGACTCTACAGTACCAACACGACCTACGTTAGAAGAAACCAACAAAACCAAACCACCGATTTCAGATGTCCAACATTGTCCGCCTTCTCTTTTATAGCCAGAAGCAACCCCTACGACCGAAATGCGTGTGACGGAATCACCGTCCTGCT
Organism: Nephrocerus scutellatus; assembly: GCA_947095585.1. Classification (NCBI taxonomy): domain Eukaryota; kingdom Metazoa; phylum Arthropoda; class Insecta; order Diptera; family Pipunculidae; genus Nephrocerus; species Nephrocerus scutellatus. The sequence continues at coordinate 51,947,953 of OX352763.1, read as the reverse complement.
CCGAAAGAAGAGATTCAGATTCAACGGGCCACACGGACTCATCTATGGCTCCCATGTAGCCAACAACACCATCCTACTCATCCTACCACCGGAAACAACACCATCACCATCCAGCCACCGGAATGACCAGAAATTTTTTTTTCAACGAAGTCTGTTTTGTAATATATATATAATTTATAAATACGCAATTTTTTTTTTAAATTTTGAATATTGTTAATTTTTTATTAGTTACAAAAAATATATATTTTGTTACTTGAAAATTAGTAATTCTTTCATTTATTTGATTTTTTTTTCGGTTTGTAACGTGGGTGCGCTGAACGTAGCTGACATTGCATTTCCTTTAGATGCAACAATTGCGCATTTGCGGCTGTTGTACGATGAATTTAAGGCCAACGTCGAAAGTTCGGAAGATCCTATGGCACAGCAGCCATTATCAGTAACGAATATCGATGCCCAGTGTGCAGTACAACAGCCACTACAACCATATCAAGACGATGCTTCGACTGTGCAGGAGCAGGCACACCAATTGGAAGTTCAGTTGGAGGTACTACGAATGAAACGCGAAGTCCTACAGAAACAAATTCAGGCAATACAGTGTAACGCAAATTATAGTACTGACCAAAAAATCTACTGCGCCGTAAATTTTTATCATCTGGAAAATGCATTTAAAGTTTTTACTGGGAGGAACGATTACGATATACGTAAGTGGTTCAATGAATACGAACAATACACTGCAACACGTTCGTTTACACCGGATGAAACGTGTCTGGGAGTGCGTCGTTTATTAAAAGAAACAGCCAAGGAATTTCTTTTCACATTAGGTTTTGTTAATTATTAACAGCTTAAAAGTTCGCTTATCGAGACTGTTATGATTGTTTCATGATATTTATTTAATGACCCCTTACCACTGGTGGGGGGAAGCCAATAAATAAAACACGGTTTGGTTTTTAAAAAGGAACTGATTTATTTTAATTGAATTGTGCTCTTATATACTAATTTAATGCTAATTGTACAATTTTCAAATTAATAAATAAAAGCAAAAATAACACGTACCCAGACAGCAATAAGACACCATGCATTTTGCATATTGGCTGAGAAAATGTTTTCCCAGAGAATGTGCTGAGGGCAACAGAAAACTGTGGGAATATGTCACACAGCGAAAACAGCAATATGCAAGGTGTACGTTATCTATATTTTGCTGGGAAAATAAAATGTGCTGAGTTGAGAAAATGTTTATAATTATAGGCGATATTCGGTATGTTATGGTCGTAACATGCTGGGGCCGCCGCCTGATCTCTTAAACTGCAAACTGTTCGTCCAAGAACATTGTTGTTGGCTGAAACTGGCTTGCTTATAAGGCTCTTCTTTCCATTCTTCTAGGTGCTGGTTCAGGCTGATGGGTTAATTGAAGGGTTACCTCTGTTTTTTTTCCGTGGCAGCCTTCTTAAGATTATGACGATAATGAACACAATTGTCAGGAGTGTGACAATTCCGCTTAGGGAATATTGGTGAATTTTTTGTGTTCGTACTTCGTGCAGTAAAGTTTCTTGACTTCTTTGTAAGGCGATGTCTTGTTGTATTTTCAGATTTTGCTGTGTAATGTCCGACGTTAATACTGGGACATTTTCTGGCTTATAGCTGAATCGAACCAATTGATCAGAGATATTCTGGATAGGCAAGTACGAAGATTTAAGTCGTGTTGTGATGGTCTGCTTGCCAAACAATATCATTGTTGTCTGATGGATTCTACAGTTTGGATTTAGTTTCAAAATACCACTTTCTGATAACTTGGCTGGAACTACAGTTGAACTGCATGCGACATCTATGCTGATTTCATTTGGAATACTGAATATCCATGTGTTTGTGTGGTGCATTTGGACCCAAAAACTTTGTGGTGGCACTGATCGAGTAACGCATGAACTAGGCAGTTCCTTTATATGCCTTAAGAGGTTTATTTCACAGGAACATACAGTTGACCCGGCTGTGTATAGTGGATGTTGCATCTCGCACCAGTAAAAGTCCAGGGCTCTTCGGTCGCATGAAGAGAATGCGTTTTCGTTCATCGGATAATAATGATCGCCTTGGAGATTAACAATCATGTAGTCTGATGACGGTTCGATGAACATAAAAGTTTTGTTATGCAATGTGGGTACTGGAAGGACCTTGTACACCTTGAACTCTTCATTGTACAAAAGCGGCAGGGTGAGCTCAATAATGATGTTTTTCTCTGTAACACGTGCCCTTGTCTGCAAGGCCTTGTACAGTTGAAGGATTGACTCATGGTGCCGATCTCCAGGTATCATCATAGTCCTTGGAATGTGGTCATGGATGCGGGCCAATTCCGTTTTGAGTTGTTGAACTGTCAATATTAATGGGTGTATTTGACCACGATGTGTAGCTAATACAGCAATAAGCAGAACGTTTTGCGTGTTTTGATAATGTATCATTATCAAAATACTTGGAAACGCAGTCGATATGAATATTTGGAACACATGTTCGTCGTTCTTCTGATTGTCTAGTGCTAATATCATGTTGGTAAGTACCTTCAACTGTCGATTGGTCGAAACATATTGTGTTTTGAAGATATTTAACGTTGAATCTATGATAGTGGTTTGATTTTTCGTCAGGTTCAGTAGATGTTGCTCGTTGTTTTTAATCCTTTCGATAGTTTCTTCGTACTGGCTTGCGAAACGTTGATCCAGAATGCCGAATAGCTCATTTGTAATTGTTCCAATAAAATCAAACGGTGATCGTTTCGATCTCTGTGGTGGTGATTCATTGTTTGCGTGCAGCAGTACTTCGTTGTTTAGGTCTATTTGCTGAAGCTGACGCTCAAATAGCTCTAATGTGTTATTGCATAACAATGAATTTGTTTGTGTCAAAGGTGTTGTCGCACAAATCTCCTTCATGTGTTTTAAACACTTTTTGTACATGTAGTATTCTGACCAGTACGTTGTGAGATTAAAGAATACTATGGTCTTCGAGGAACTGACGATCATATTTACTCGACCGATGTCTTCAAAATATATACCGGGTTGTGTTTTAAATGGTATAATTTCAAAACTGTTAGCGATTTGTTGAGAAGCTATCGAACTAATTGCGATAGCTATGATGCACAACCAGAAAAGGGGCTTAAAACATGTCCTTGCCACTAAGGAATTGACGTCCTTGTGTTCCAGCGTTGACCTTCCCGTATTAGCTTCGGTCGTTGTTCTACTGTCTTCTGGTTCTTCCTTATCAGTTTCAATCGGTAACGGGCATAGTTTTGATAATGGTCGTTTTGCATGCCTTTTGTTGCAATAGACTGTTACTGCACGGACATGGTGATCTTTTCCTGGATGTAGCTCTGTTATCTTGGCTAAATTCCACTTAGTTGGTGGTAACCGATCGTCCTTGATTAGTACTATGTCACCAATGGAAATGTTTTTATGTACTTGTTTCCATTTGGAACTCTGTTGAAAATGCGCCAAATAATCTGATGACCATATTTGCCAAAAATCTTGAGTTATTTTTTGTATCAATCTCCAGCGTGAACGATAACTTTTCGTTTGGTCCAGTCTGGGATCAGGTAAGGCATTTAAGGCAGAGCCAATGAGAAAGTGTCCAGGCGTAAGTATGGGGTTGTCGTCAAGATCATTGCTTATTGCAACTAATGGACGAGAATTTAAATAGGCTTCCACTTGCGTAAATATGGTGGACAGCTCTTCAAATGTCAAGGTAGTATCTCCGATGACCCGTTTTAGATGGTACTTCATAGATTTTACACCAGCTTCCCACAAACCACCGAAGTGTGGTGCAGCTGGCGGGATAAAGTGCCACTGGACTCCATGTGTAATCAGGTTATCTGCGGCTTCCTTGTTGCTTTGAGCGATCACAAATTTAAGCTGCTGCTGTAATTCCTTGTTTGCTCCTACGAATGTTGTTCCGCAGTCACTGTAGAAGTGAGCGCAAAATCCTCTTCGGGATATGAATCTTCTAACAGCTGCAATAAACGCTTCTGAAGTGAGATCGCTGACCAGTTCAAGATGTATGGCCTTAGTTGCTAAGCATACGAACACTGCAATATAGCCCTTCGTTGATCGATTCCCTCTGCCTTTGGAAATTAGGATTTGAATTGGTCCGGCATATTCAATGCCCGTGTGTGTAAATGGACGGGATGGTGTGACTCGTGGAGTTGGAAGCATTCCCATAATCTGGATTCTAGAGGCTGCATTGAAGCGGTGACATCGCACGCAATTGTGAATGATTTGACGTGCTGCAGATTTAGCTTGAATCACCCAGAACGACTGGCGAAGTGTGGCTAAGAGTAGTTGAATTCCTCCATGCAGCGTTTTCTCATGAATATGTTTGATTAGCAATTTAGTAAATCTACTGTTGCGTGGTAGTATGTATGGATGTCTTTCCTTCTCCGACATATTTGCGTTTTCAAGTCTACCTCCGACCACCAAGAGATTATGTACATCTAGGCGTGGAGCTAAGGCCAGCAGCTTACTCTTTTTAGGCAGAGTGTTGCGATTCTGTAGACACAATAATTCTTCTCGAAACTCCAGTTGCTGAACTAATCGGATTACCGATATTTGAGCTTCTTTCAGCTCCGTGGTGGTCAAATGCTCAATTCGTCTGGCTTCCTTGTAGTTCCTCACATTGAAAGCAAATCGGTTTCAATAAGCTATAGATCGAATCAATCTAGTGTAAGAAGAAAATCGTTTGCAAATGTCGTTTTCTTCGATGGTGGATGCTACGGCAACTGTTGATGCAACATAATCAACTACGGAACACTCTGATGTTGCGAGTGATTCCGTATGTTGAGGCCAATGAACAGAATCTTTTTGAAGCCATGCTGGTCCACTCCACCACAGGGGATGAAATTTTAGTTGAATAGGTGTAACACCTCTTGATGTACAGTCTGCTGGATTTTCAGCTGACCTTATATGTCCCCATGAGCTTGGCTCTGTGTTTTCGTGTATTTGAGCAACTCTGTTAGAGATAAACACCTTTTCATGTGATGATCATTTTTTTATCCAGGCTAAGACGATGGTTGAATCCGTCCAGGAATACACATTATCTGTCGGAGTACCAAAAACTTGCCTCATTTCAGTCAGCAATTTTGACAATAGGTGTGGTCCACAAAGTTCCATCCTTGGTATAGTGAGCTTCTTCTTAATGGGTGCTACTCGTGTCTTGCATGTAAGTACAGTAGTCTTGTGCATTCCATTTTGATCAGTAATTCTTGAATATATAACAGCAGCATAGGCTCCATCAGAGGCATCACAAAATCCATGCAGCTGAAGATTCAGGGAATCATATGCACCAATCCACCTGGAAATTTTGATAGATTCGGCTAATGGGAGATCTCTTTTGAATTGATTCCAGCATTGCTGTAGCTCAGAAGTTAATGGCTCATCCCAACCAAGCTCAGCCTTCCAAATTCGCAGTATTGGTGATGGGCGCGAGCCATCCTAATGGATCGAAGAGACGTGCTATTTCAGAAAGTGTGGCACGCTTAGTTGAGGTGTCATGTTTACATGTTGATTTGATAAGGTTTACTCTGAATAGGAATGTGTCTGTTGATGAATTCCAATGGATTCCTAGAGTTTTAACAACCTCTTCCTTGTCCAAGTTGAGCAGCACTGATTATTGTCTTTTTGGTCTGACACAAATAATTCCTTGTGATTAGTGGCCCATTTTCTTAGATGAAAGCCGCCACTGTTCAGTAAATTAATTAATTGATGTTGAGCTTCTTTACATTCAGCTAGTGTATTTCCTCCAGACATGACATCATCCACGTAGAAATCATTTCTCACAATTTTGGATGCGATTGGATAACGTTGTTGTTCATCTAAGGCCAATTGATGAAGAGTCCTTACAGCTAAATACGGTGCTGATGCTGTGCCGTATGTAACAGTCGTTAGCTTGAAGTCCTTAATTGGTTCGTTGGTCGAATTCCTCCACACGATACGCTGATAGTCTTGATGATGAGCGATGACCTTAATTTGGCGGTACATTTTTTCGATATCCGCTGTATATACGTATCGGTGTCTTTGCCAGCGCATGATAATTTTTGTTAGGTCTTCTTGTAATCTTGGACCAATGAGCATCAATTGATTAAGGCTTGTTCCACTAGATGTCTTCGATGATGCGTCAAACACAACGCGTAGTTTCGTAGTAAAACTGTCCGGTTTAAAGACAGCATGATGTGGCATGTAATAGATATTGTTGTCTAGAGGGTTATAGTCCTTAGTTTTGACCATATGCCCAAGGTTCATAAAGTCGTCCATGAATTTTGTCTATTCAACTCTTAACTTTGGGTCGCCGACAAATCGTTTTTCTAGCTGAAGTAGTCTGGGTACCGCTCGGTCCCGTGATGCACCAATGTTATGCTTTTGCTTCAACTCTTGATTGAATGGAATGCTAACTATGTATCTGCCACCTTTTTCTCGATGATAAGTTTCTGGCGAAGTGTGGCTAAGAGTAGTTGAATTCCTCCATGCAGCGTTTTCTCATGAATATGTTTGATTAGCAATTTAGTAAATCTACTGTTGCGTGGTAGTATGTATGGATGTCTTTCCTTCTCCGACATATTTGCGTTTTCAAGTCTACCTCCGACCACCAAGAGATTATGTACATCTAGGCGTGGAGCTAAGGCCAGCAGCTTACTCTTTTTAGGCAGAGTGTTGCGATTCTGTAGACACAATAATTCTTCTCGAAACTCCAGTTGCTGAACTAATCGGATTACCGATATTTGAGCTTCTTTCAGCTCCGTGGTGGTCAAATGCTCAATTCGTCTGGCTTCCTTGTAGTTCCTCACATTGAAAGCAAATCGGTTGCAATAAGCTATAGATCGAATCAATCTAGTGTAAGAAGAAAATCGTTTGCAAATGTCGTTTTCTTCGATGGTGGATGCTACGGCAACTGTTGATGCAACATAATCAACTGCGGAACACTTGAACTTGAACAGAATCTTTTTGAAGCCATGCTGGTCCACTCCACCACAGGGGATGAAATTTTAGTTGAATAGGTGTAACACCTCTTGATGTACAGTCTGCTGGATTTTCAGCTGACCTTATATGTCCCCATGAGCTTGGCTCTGTGTTTTCGTGTATTTGAGCAACTCTGTTAGAGATAAACACCTTTTCATGTGATGATCCTTTTTTTATCCAGGCTAAGACGATGGTTGAATCCGTCCAGGAATACACATTATCTGTCGGAGTACCAAAAACTTGCCTCATTTCAGTCAGCAATTTTGACAATAGGTGTGGTCCACAAAGTTCCATCCTTGGTATAGTGAGCTTCTTCTTAATGGGTGCTACTCGTGTCTTGCATGTAAGTACAGTAGTCTTGTGCATTCCATTTTGATCAGTAATTCTTGAATATATAACAGCAGCATAGGCTCCATCAGAGGCATCACAAAATCCATGCAGCTGAAGATTCAGGGAATCATATGCACCAATCCACCTGGAAATTTTGATAGATTCGGCTAATGGGAGATCTCTTTTGAATTGATTCCAGCATTGCTGTAGCTCAGAAGTTAATGGCTCATCCCAACCAAGCTCAGCCTTCCAAATTCGCAGTAATGGTGATGGGCGCGAGCCATCCTAATGGATCGAAGAGACGTGCTATTTCAGAAAGTGTGGCACGCTTAGTTGAGGTGTCATGTTTACATGTTGATTTGATAAGGTTTACTCTGAATAGGAATGTGTCTGTTGATGAATTCCAATGGATTCCTAGAGTTTTAACAACCTCTTCCTTGTCCAAGTTGATGCAGCACTGATTATTGTCTTTTTGGTCTGACACAAATAATTCCTTGTGATTAGTGGCCCATTTTCTTAGATGAAAGCCGCCACTGTTCAGTAAATTAATTAATTGATGTTGAGCTTCTTTACATTCAGCTAGTGTATTTCCTCCAGACATGACATCATCCACGTAGAAATCATTTCTCACAATTTTGGATGCGATTGGATAACGTTGTTGTTCATCTAAGGCCAATTGATGAAGAGTCCTTACAGCTAAATACGGTGCTGATGCTGTGCCGTATGTAACAGTCGTTAGCTTGAAGTCCTTAATTGGTTCGTTGGTCCTCCACACGATACGTTGATAGTCCTGATGATGAGCGATGACCTTAATTTGGCGGTACATTTTTTCGATATCCGCTGTATATACGTATCGGTGTCTTCGCCAGCGCATGATAATTTTTGTTAGGTCTTCTTGTAATCTTGGACCAATAAGCATCAATTGATTAAGGCTTGTTCCACTAGATGTCTTCGATGATGCGTCAAACACAACGCGTAGTTTCGTAGTAAAACTGTCCGGTTTAAAGACAGCATGATGTTGCATGTAATAGATATTGTTGTCTAGAGGGTTATAGTCCTTAGTTTTGACAGTAGTTGTGTTAGATGATTCCTCTCGGGTATTTGCTCGAGTTCCCAAAATCGTTTAAGTTGGTTCTCTAGTGTTGTTTGAGCGACCAATCCTACGATTTTTATGTTTTGATCCCTCACCGATGTCCGACCTGTGATGATCCATCCTAGTTGTGATTTTTGAGCGATGGGGATCCTTTGATAACTCTTTTAATTCCATTCTGTATGATGTCTCCATACACATCGGCTCCTATTATCATGTCAATAGGTCCAGGGATAGCGTATGTTTGATCGGCAAGTACGAGGCCCTTTAGTTGATTTGGCATGCACTTGACTATGTTTCTATCAGGCATGAGCTTAGTAAGGGTAACACAAGCGCTGAAACAGAAATTTTGAAGTTTGATGTGAATCTCGGTTGGATTGCGACCTCAACCTTGCTTCGGGCTGTTCCGGAATCAGTTGCTCCTAATCCACTGATTTCTGTGTGTACCTTCTGTTTCGGGAGACGTAATGATTGAACTGCCGCTTCAGTTATTAGTGTCGCTTGTGAACCTGGATCTATCAGCGCCCTCAGTTCCCTGCTATGTCCGTAAATGTTTGTTGCGTTTATAATGGCTGTGGCGAGAAGAACACCCTGGTTTTGATGAGCATGGTGTGACTGCACCATGGATGCTTGAGTTGAGGTAGAAGTAGGCTCATTGATATGTCTTTTTTCCACATTATGGTTTTCTTGATGTAGCAGTGTGTGGTGATTTTTATTGCACAGCTTACATGTTCGTAGACTAGAGCAAGCAACCTTCTTATCATGCCGTAAACAATTGACGCAAACCTTGGCCTGTTTAACCTGTTCGTATCTTTCTTTTGGTGTCCAGCCCATAAACTTGTTGCAAGAGTAAATGTTGTGATCACCCTTACAAATAATGCAGCTGAACCTTGTTGCTAGGTGGTAACTACGAACAGGACCTTTGTTTTCTTTTTTGTGCAGTTTTTGACGAGATGGAGCTAAGACTTCTAATGCTTGATATCTTCTGGCAATGAACTCAAAGAGTTCTTCTTGTGAGGGAACCTTGTTTGGACTTTTAATCCCTTGCTCAAAAAGATTTCTGCTTTCCGGGTCCAATCCTTTTACGGTGAGATGAACTATTATTGGCCCTCAGGATGATGTCTCGAATCCCATGTTTTTCAGAGCCGCAAGGCCTTCTTTAGTTGAATCTAAGATAGTTTTTAGATGACTTGCAGAAGATTGATTGCCATGGTATCCAGTTTTAAACATCCTGTCTAAGTGCATTGATACGATCTTCCTCTCGTTGTCGTATCGCTTTTTTAATGTTTCCCAAGCATTAGCGTAGTTTTCACTTGATATTGTGAAATGTTGTATTAAATGCAACGGCTCGCCCTCCAAATGTGTTTTTAAATACTCCATTATTTCTGTGATCCCAAGAGTAGTTTTTTTATGAATGATGATTGTGAAAATATCACAGAATGACTGCCATTCTAAGTAGTTCCCCCTGAATATGGGAATTTTTAACTGAGGTAGTCGAACTTCTGAGCTAGAAGGCGACTCCTTGATGATTTTAGTTTCCGAGGATTTTGAGGCCATTTGAAATAGGCAGTTGTTGATATCTTCTTGCACACCTTCATACCGCTTTTCAGTTACGTATGACGTCTTATAATCTTGATCGCTTGCATTTGAAAGAAATTCTTCATGTAATTCGGTCAGGGATTTCCATTTATCTAGAAGAACTCTTTGCTGGTACTCGTGCACTTCTTTCGAGTAGTTTTGAAATGTCCGCTCAAAAGATTCTATCGTTCTTATTATAGCTCCAATTTTGATGTCTAATTTTCTTAAACGCAGCCGCTGTGTGTCGTATTTTGAGGTCTTGGGGATCACCTTTTGGATTTCGATATCTTCAGTTTGTGGAACAATGTTTTCCAAGTCCGTTCTTAACTTTTTGTATAGGGCTTTAACGATATCATATGTGTTTCCCTGCATATATGGAGTGTCAGGCTTCGTCACAACTAGAATTTTTTCATGGTTTTCATCGAATTCCTTCCAAATTTCGTCGATTTTTGCAAGTCGATCTTCCTTGTACCGTAGGGTTTTCCGAGACGCGCTATCTTTTCCGAAATTTATTTGCGCTCTTTCCAACTCTTGTGCTAAGCTCTTCTGCCTAGCAACAATAACGAAGACTTCGCAGTCCTCCATTTTTAGCACTGTTGGTTGTAGTGTTTTTTTTTTGCACTACCAGTGTACTTAGCCCTGGCAACGCTTCACAAAAAAAAATCTACCAATGCAAGCCTTGGTAACGCTAGAACAAGTTGAGTTCAACTTAATGTTTTAAAACCAGTGTAGAAGCCCTGGTTACGCTTTTGTTGGCTCGAAGGACCAAATGTTATGATGGTTTGATGATATTTAATTAATGACCCCTTACCACTGGTGGGGGGAAGCCAATAAATTAAACACGGTTTGGTTTCTAAAAAGGAACTGATTTATTTTAATTGAATTGTGCTCTTATATACTAATTTAATGCTAATTGTACAATTTTCAAATTGATAAATAAAAGCAAAAATAACACGTACCCAGACAGCAATAAGACACCATGCATTTTGCATATTGGCTGAGAAAATGTTTTCCCAGAGAATGTGCTGAGGGCAACAGAAAACTGTGGGAATATGTCACACAGCGAAAACAGCAATATGCAAGGTGTACGTTATCTATATTTTGCTGGGAAAATAAAATGTGCTGAGTTGAGAAAATGTTTATAATTATAGGCGATAGTCGGTATGTTATGGTCGTTTGGGCAACAGTGAAATGCTTCATTAAATTTAGAAGTGAAAGTAAACAATTATCTGTTTTGGTCCTTCCAGACAATGCAATGACACTGCCGCTGATCTTGGGACGTGACTTTTTGAAATTATTTGATATTCATTGAAGAAAGATTGCGAAAGTGAAAAATAATTCAAAGAAAAAAAAGAAATATTGGTGAATAAATCGGCTTTCCCTAAAGATTCTTATATCCGTGTGTTTGACTTTGGTAACTCGGAAAATGTAGTTGGTGGATGTAGAAGTTCAATAAACCATTCATCCGCCGTAAGTAGAGTAGTTGAAACGGGATCTAATGAAAGCCCACTTGATGTATTGACCCCTTCTGTAGGTATCAGAGTAGGTAAGTTCCTAAGTCTTTCGATGTTGACTCCGCTTTTGTGACCATCGAAATGGATATTGACCATTGTGAAAATTGTGATTCCAAATTGTCTGCTGTTGACGCCGACATTTTACAATGTGAAATAGATATTTTTCCACGATTGGATAAATTTCAGATAGATGCTCTGAAGACCGTTGTTGATCGTGCATTTTTAAATCCAACTGATATTAAGCGTAAACCACAAAATGAAGATTAGTCTGACCGACGATACACCATTCCATTGTTCTCCTAGACCGCTGTCAGTCTTTGAAAGGTCTGTGATACGGAAGAAGGTTAACGATTTATTACATGAGAGGGTGATACGACATAGCAATTCGCCATATGCTTTAGCAATCGTCCTTGTGAAGAAAAAGAAAACGGTGAATTGCGTATGTGTGTTGACTATCGGGCGTTGAATAAAAAGGCAATCCGAGACAATTTTCCATTACCGTTAATAGAAGATTGTATTGAGTTAATGGAAGGAAAATGTTGGAATACCTTGATCGACTTGAAGAATGGGTTTAACCAGATAGGCATGAAACCTGACTCCATACAATTTACGTCTTTCGTGACTCTGGATGGTCAATAAGAATAGTTGCAAATGCCGTTCAGTTTAAAAAAAACGCCCCGCGTTTTGTGCATCTGCTATTTCAAGATTTAATCGAGGCGGGGAAATTTGTCATTTATCTCGACGACATTTTAATTGCCACGTCTGATTTCGAGCCTCATTTAAGAGTTCTTAACAATCTTTTACGACGTTTGTATGAAAGGGGACTTGCACCGAGATCTGGTAAGTGTAAGCTTTGTTATGACGAAATAGAATATCTGGGCTATTTAGTTAATGAATCAGGCATTCGACCAACAAATGCACACATTCGTTCTATTGAACAATACCCCATGCCAACTAACCAAAAAGAATTACATACTTGTATTGGTTAGTCCTCCTATTTCCGTCGATTCGTACCATCGTTTTCCAGGATAGCAAGACCGCTATTAAAACTTTTACCTAAAGAGGCAAAGATAAAATTTGATGATGCATGTGTTGGGGCATTTGAGGAATTGCGTGATAAACTAGTGTCGGTACCCGTGTTAGCAATCTATAGTCCGAATAGGGAAACTGAGTTGGACTGTGATGCTAGCATTCGTGGGTTTGATTCGGCAGTCATGCAATGTCAGGATGATGGTAAATTCCATCCTGTGGCATATTTTTCTTAGACTACAACAGCCGCAGAAGCAAAATACCATAGTTTTGAACTAGAAACATTGGCAATAATTTACTCCTTACGACTTTTTAGAGTGTATTTAGAGGGCATACGTTTCAAAGTTGTCACGGATTGTAACTCTCTTACACTTACATTGAGTAAGAAGCAGGTCAATCCTAAGATTGCAAGATGGGCATTAGAGCTAGAAAATGTGATTACTCGATTAAACATCGGTGTGGAACATCCATGGCTATCGTAGATGTATTAAGTCGGTGTCAAGTAATAGCAGCTATTAGTTGGGATGAAGTGGACTTTCAAATTCAAGTAGCTCAGAGCAGGGATTTAAATATTCAAATCTTGCGTAAGAAACTAGAAGTAGTGGTATTAAAACACTACGAAATGCAAGATGGACTAATTTTTCGTAAGATCGAATCTAACATTTTATTACTTCACGTACCCTTTGAAATAGAAAACAACGTAATACGAATACGATACGAAAAAGTGTTATAACCAAATAAGAAAAATTATTGGTTTCCAGATATGAAAAATAAAATAGATCGATTTATCAAAAATTGTATTAAGTGTATTATATATTCTGCCCCAGCGCAATCAAACGATCATAATATGTACAGTATTCCAAAGAAACTAATTCCATTTGATACAATTCACTTAGTTCATTCGTGATCGAGGTCGATCATCAAGTCAGATTTGCCGAGTTGTAATATAAAAGTAATCTTTGATTGATGGCGCTTTTGTGCTTTGTTATTTGTAATGTGGTAGGGCTTTTTGTGTTTTCTTTATGGCGACTAGCTCGCCTTCAGCGGCCAATGTGTATACGAGGAGTTGAATTGTGGTGCTGCAAGTGATTGTAGCGTGTAAAAAATAAAAATCAAAGAAAATAAAAGAAAATCATAGTATATTTAAAAAATATACTAAATTTTTTCTTCCCGCACCACGAAGTAGGAGGGGAATGTAACAAACGTGATTAAATCACCTTCGTCACACACCCTATCTCTAAAAATATACCAGAATTAGAAATTATGCAACACGAAAAACATTGTTATTGCAACATTACTATCAAGATTAAAACCTCTGTAAATACACATGCGAAAACGATTACGCATCAAAAGTATTACAATAAGATTAACTACCTAAAAGTATACGAAAATGATTGCACATCAAAATAATTACATTAAGATTACCCGCCTAAAAGTAACTCCTGATCACCCGATAAACTCCCGAAGTACCAGAACACTGCAGCTGCACAACTTATAAGCAGTGCAGTACGGCAATAACGCATTAAAATTCCCAGCGAATTAATACACGAGAGCAGGTAAAACGGCCAGGAAGAATCCAAACAAATGACAAAGAAACTTCTGCACTAATAGTAAATTCTCCTCTCCCCCTTCATACGACACCTATACGCAAGTAGGAATTGTCTTAGGGTCAGCTTCGGCTCACCAGCGTTCCTTACGAACCACCAGAAAGAAAAAAAAACATTTTGGCTTTTTGACGTGACAACGTCTCACTACAAGGTTTAAGGGGTACATGTTCAAAAACTCAAAATTTTTTGAAGTAAGCAATTTCTCAAGCGATTCGTATGAAATTCGGTATGTAGGACTAAGATGCGAATATAAGACTTGCTCCTATGGAAATTCTGTGATCTGGCCAATAGGGTCTGGAATTTGGTTGACAAAGCAATTTCTCAATTGATTCGTATGAAATTCGGTATGTAGGACTAAGATGCGACTATAAGACTTTTTTTTATAATTTGCGCACGCAAAAAGGGGTTCGCACCTTTATTATGTTCGGCAATATGCATGGCACAGCGTGGGCGTTAAGGAAAAGGAGAAGAAGATAGGAGATGTCTATGAGCTTTTGTCTTGAATGTCTGTGGATCATAGTGATGTGGAAAGACAGAGCTTGGCAGAGCATTCCAGATACGTGTTGTACGGCTGAAGAACGAATCCCTGAATTTAACTGTACGTCCGAAGATGGGCTTAAGGGTAAACTGATGTGCATTTAGAGCGCCACGAGTATCGCGGTTGAATACAAGGAGAGGTGGCATGCAACTGGCTATTTATCTTGAGCACCGCTGGTGGAAGAAGCGATAAAACAGTGACAAGCAGGAAACGTTCCTGCGGTGTTCAAGCGAATCAATTGATTTCGCAATGTTTTCGTCACCAATAAGTTTTATCGCACGGTTTTGTATTCTATCTAGTTGATGCAAGGTGGTTTTAGGCGCACCAGACCAGATATGACAATTGTACTCAAGTTTAGGGCGAATAAAGGCATTGTAGATAGTAGCCAGGTCAGAGGGAGTGAACAATTTCTTGCACCGGGTTAGAAAACCTAAACATTTCGCAGCATTTTTGGCGACGGTAAATATGTTGTCATTCCAACGAAGCTTGTCGTTGACGCACATACCAAGAATTGTAAGATTTTCAGTTTCCTCGATGCAAGTGCCATTCATGGATAATGGCATGGGATTTGAGATTCACTTGGACGACAGGAGACAACATTGGGTTTTGGAATCGTTAAATTCTACTCGATTGTTTTCTCCCCATTTTATTATGTTGTCTAGGTCAGAGTTTAACGTGCTTAACATACGAAGTTGTTTGAGTTCCCCATGAGATGTGGAGGGACGTTCCTCAAACTTATATGAGAAGCTGAGAGTGCTGTCGTCAGCGAAAGAGTGAATTGGATTAGAAGTCACAGATAAGAGATCATTAATAAAAATGAGAAAGAGTGTCGGGGACAGAACAGAGCCCTGAGCCCTGTATTTCAGACTTGAATCCGTCCAAAACAACTTGAATTGAGCGGTCCAAAATATAGCTTCTAATCCAATGAAGCAGTTTATCATCGACACCAAAGGCACGCATTTTTGACAAAAGAGCTTGATGCCAAACTCTGTCAAATGCCTTAGAAATATCAAGTGCAACAGCTTTGCTTTCACCAAATTGATGCAAAGACCGGTTCCACTGTTCGGTGAGATATACCATCAAATCACCAGTGGAATGTTGCCCACGAAATCCGTACTGCCGGTCACTAAGCATTTCATTGGTTTAAGATATTTCATGAGCTGAAAATTTATTAGCGTTTCCATGACCTTGGAAAGAATGGATGTAAGTGATATGGGTGGGTACGAAGAAGGAGACGACGGCTAGCCTTTTTTGGGTATGGGCTGGACAAAGGCTGTTTTCCAACTTCTCGGGAAGTGTCCAGAAGAATAGGATAGATGGAAAAGCTTACGCAATGGTAATGCCAGCTTGGAAGAACACCTCTTCAGAACTAATGGGGAAATACCATCTGGCACAGCGGATTTGTGAATGTTGAGATCGTTTAAAACTCTAGCAACTGCACGAGTACGAATGAAGATCTGTCCCATAGATTGCTCGGGGGTGCAGGCGGCATCAATGCACAATCTGGAAGCGTGGAGCTAGCTGCAAAATGTGCAGCAAACAGATTGGCTTTGTCTTTAAAGTTGACAACTGAAGTGTCATTATAAATGAGCGTTGGAATGGCCGACGAGGCTGTATTTTTGATTCTATTCGACATTGTAGACATTGTTTGGGACATTGTAGTATTTTTTGCCTCAATTTTCGGTCGTAGGCGAATTTGACTCGCCGAAGATGAGCATTGCAATCATTTCTGGCTCGTTTAAACTTTTTTCGGTTTTCCTCTGTAGGGTTTGCTTTGAAAAACCGAAAGCATACCTCTCTAATCCTAGAAGCCTCTTTACAGCTCGAGTCGTACCATCCATCATCCTTTGGCTTGTTAGACTTATCCCTGAAGGGGATAAACTTTCTCATACCAATACGAATGATGTTTGTGATTGCATCAGCGGCTGCATCCACGTTGTTATCGCGAAACAATAGCGACCAGTTATAACTCCCAAAGAAGTTGTTAAGGCCGTCCCAATTGGCTTTCTCGTATTGCCATACTGTTTTTTTGGGAGTTTTTTCTCTAACTGCGTGGTTTGTTAACGAGAAATTAGCTGATACTGATAGCTGATTAGAGGCGAAGCCACCCAGATTTGTGCACGTTGAAATCGCCCGCAATAACGATTTCAGTGTTTTCATCATTTCCGACAATTCTTGCAATTGAGTCAGACAGTGCATCAATCTCGTGAAGAGTTGAAGCTCTGTCTAAGTTGGGGCTTCTATAAAGAAAGCAGTAGTGGATGTTGCGCCCCTGTACCATTACTCTCAGCCATATGAAATTAAATTCCGCATTGGAACATTGGCTTAATTGAGGCAAAAGTTTGAACGCAACATCACTACGGACATAAATTGCGAACCCGCGTCTTGGGAAAAATAATGGTACTAAGCAATACCCAGGCAGATTTAAATCTGAAGTATCAGAAATCATAAATACCTGAGTTTCGCTTAGTGCCAGAATTGCTGGACTGTGGACATTTACATGGGTGAATACAGCGAAAAAATTCGTTCTCAGCCCACGTATGTTGCTGAGATCCACTCGGAAACTACACATCACTACACAAAACAAACCTACAAAACACAACTTACCGCTTCTTTTAACCGAATTGAGAAGAGTATGTCTCAAATTGGATTATTAGCACAAATTGTCGCCAGTGTTATGCCTTCACGACAAAATGAGTTAAATCACCAAAAGAAACAAAACCCTCACAATCCGTTGTTATGTTTCACTAAATTCTTTAGCTGCGCTGTTGATGATGGGGCGCAGGGATACACAACACTGCACTTTGCCCTTGATTGTAGGCCGAACGCGCGAACCGTTTGTTTGCACTTTTGATTTGATTTTTTTTTTGTGCACAAACACACAACACTTAAACTTTTTTATTGTTTTTTCACGCGAGTGCTGGAGTGCAGCACGACCGTGCCCAGCGGCGATTGAGAGACAACTGACTTGTTCCTATGGAAATTCTGTGATCTGGCCAATAGGGCCTGGAATTTTGTTGACAAAGCAATTTTCCAAGCGATTCGTATGAAATTCGATATGTAGGACTAAGATGCGACTGCAAGACTTCTTTCTATGGAAATTCTGGAATATGATCATTATGGTCTGGAATTTCTGGAACAAAGAAATTTCCCCAACGATTCGCATGAAATTCGGAATGCAGGACTAATATGCGACTATAAGACTTCTTCCTATGTAAATTCTGTAATATGATCATTATGGTCTGGAATTTCTGGAACAAAGCAATTTCTCAAGCGAATCGCATGAAATTCGGAATGTAGGACTAAGATGCGACTGCAAGGCTTCTTTCTATGTAAATTCTGGAATATTATCGTTATGGTCTGGAATTTCTGGAACAAAGCAATTTCTGAAGCTTTTCGCATGCAATTCGAAAGATGCGACTATAAGACTTCTTCCTATAGAAATTCTGGAATATGATCATTATGGTCTGGAATTTCTGGAACAAAGCATATCTCAAGCGATTCGCATGAAATTCGGAATGCAGGACTAAGATGCGACTATAACTCTTGTTCCTCCGGAAATTCTGAAATATGATCATTATGGTCTGGAATTTCTAGAACAATACAATTTCTTATGCGATTCACATGAAATTCGGAATGTAGGACTAAGTTGCGACTGCAAGGCGTCTTCCTATGGAAATTCTGGAATATGATCATTATGGTCTGGAATTTCTGGAACATAACAATTTCTCAAGCGATTCGCATAAAATTCGGAATGCAGGACTAAGATGCGACTATTAGACTTCTTCCTATGGAAATTCTGGAATATGATCACTACGGTCTGGAATTTCTGGAACAAAACAAATTCTCAAGCGATTGGCATGAAATTCGGAATGCAGGACTAAGATGCGACCATAAGACCTTTTTCTATGGAAATTCTAGCATATGGTCAATAAGATCTGGAATTTTCGGAGCTAAGCAATTTCTCAAGCGATTTGTATAAAATTCGGAATGTAGGATAAAGATGCGATTGTAAAACTTGTTCCCATCGAAGTTCTGGGATATGATCATTAGGAAATGGAATTTCTGAAACTGAGCCGTTTCTCAAGCGACTTGTGCCTTCTAGTTTAATCGTTATATAGTCCACAACGTCAAAGAAATTTCACTCCAACCGCGCGTAAAGATAACATGCACTCATTTTTTTAACAGCTCTTACTTCTCCTACTATAGGGTGTTTTTTTGGGAGGTTTGTTTTTCCGATAGATGTCGTTTTATTTTATGACAGTTGTTTTGACAGCTCAAAGTGGCATTTCTACTCAGTATTGTTTGGCAAATCATTATGAAAAAAAAAAAAAAAAAAAAAAAAAAAAAAAATGACATTTGTGAAAAATAGTCGTGGTAGCCATATGCCAGAAATTGTGTTTAAATGTTAAATGCCAAAAAATTATCTACCAAATAAAAAAAAATTTTGGTCATTTCATAATTTTATATGTGTTTTATTCAAAAAAAAAATCGGCAACCTCTTAAAAAAACACCCGTTAGATATAACGTGTTTTTTTAAGAGGTTGCCGATTTTTTTTTTGAATAAAACACATATAAAATTATGAAATGACCAAAATTTTTTTTTATTTGGTAGATAATTTTTTGGCATTTAACATTTAAACACAATTTCTGGCATATGGCTACCACGACTATTTTTCACAAATGTCATTTTTTTTTTTTTTTTTTTTTTTTTTTTTTTTTTTTTCATAGCCAAACAATACTGAGTAGAAATGCCACTTTGAGCTGTCAAAACAACTGTCATAAAATAAAACGACATCTATCGGAAAAACAAACCTCCCAAAAAAACACCCTTTACTATCGACGCAACTGCATTACTGTGTTTGGGCAGTGAAATTCAATATCCAGTATGCAATATGCAATAAAATAACAATAAATTGTTATGAACATTTAGATCAGCTTATAAATTATTTATTCTGTTGTATATGATGTGATTGATGATGGTGTATGTGATTTCAGTAACACACAATTAAGCTCATAGCTTGAGCAGAACGAAAAAAACATATGCAGTAGTAGGCTGCGGTCAAGAATTCAGCCGCTGCACAGTTTATGCTGCATGTTGGTCAAAAATTTACTTTTCCAGCCAATGCAGTAAAGAAAAATCGACTGCGCAGTTTACGCAGCCACTTTAAATTGGATGCAAATAGCAAAATGTAAATGTCAAATTGTCGCCCTACAAGCAGACTCTAAGTCGGCTTAAAATGTAGCCGCAATTTCGTGTATACCGACTGCCTGCCATTTTTTTTGTGCAGCACAAGCTGCGCAGCTATTTAATTCTTTACCGCAGCCGTAGTGATAGTATAGTCTCTGTTCAATTTCTATCGGTGCTCTGCTCTGCTCGTTCTATCACCATTGCCTAAAGTGATACAGTGCTCTCGTGTTGGTCGTCTTAAAAAAAAAATATTACTATAAGTTACAAAAAAACAACCCATAAAAATTAAAAATTTTCATCTAAATTCTGTAATCGCAGAAATTGATATGGGAGCCCCTCGATCCTGGGAATTTTTTTTTATTGTAGGGGAAAATCATCGAAAGAGACATTTGACATGTCAAATTTGAAAATGCTCAGATCATTTTATTCTGAGCACTTAGAGCACGCTCATGCTCTGAGCAAATAAGGAACACGAGCATTTTTCTTGAGAACTCTTTGATTGCTCTGAACTAATTTATGAAAACACCAAATGAGAGAATATTGTAAAAACTTGTTGTTCTATCTGTAAGTTAATATCGACAACAAAAAACGACATCAATAAAAATACAATTCAGTAAATAAGTAAGTAAGTTGAATTTAGCATAAAACATTTATGTCTCGTTTCATTTGCTGGGTTCATTTGTGAGTAAGCTAAGATTTCTCCTTCGTGGTTTCAGTTTAACGTTGCATTTGCGAACTGTGCCCGGAGTACGGTTTGAATTTATGTACCTTTGTTTTGTAACCGTTAATGTTACTTTGCTACCCGTCGGCAACGGGTACATCAGGCACTCACCTCGTTTACCCCGAAAACTCTGTCACTTATGTTATGTCTGTATGTTAGCCCCACGAACCCGGGGCCCGATCACTTCCAAATTTAAAAAGAAAGTATTGTCACCGGAAATACACACGTGTACAAAATTTCGGGAAAATCTTGCTTTAGAAAGTGCGTTAAAAATTGATAATTAAAAAAAATAAATTTGTATGGAAGGCTCCGGGGCCCGATCGCTTCAAAAATTTTACAAAAAGTTTTGTCCATCGGAGACACACATGCGTATAAAATTTGAAGAAAATCGGGAACTTTTTTCATTAAATTTGTATGGGAAACCCCCGACCCCGCGGCCCGAGGGCCCCAAATTTTAATAGAAAGTGTTGTCATGGGAGATATACATGTGTGCAAAATTTTAATAAAATCGGGCTTTAGGAAGTGGGTTAAAAATTGATCACAAAATTTGGTGTGCCAGCCAGCCGCCACGGGCAAGTGAAGTTAATATAGAGAATTTAAAAAGAGGCATATAACAATGAAAACCGGCAAGCTTCCTTGCAAATATTTCCTTTTCTTTTCGCTTATCTTATCCTTACTCATGTTTACAGTAACTAGAGTAAATAACTCTTCGATCAATTACAGAAGGGAGAGAACCATGCAAAATAAATTTAATGATGAATAATTGGCCTGCATGTTTCAAAGCGACATTCTTAGCATACCATTTCGATGCATTGGTTAGTGCTGCTCACTTCTTTTCTCTTCAAATTTAATTTAAAACTACTCAAATTTTTTATGACTTGAAACCTAAAGCTGCATTACTCTGTTTGGGCAGTTATATGCAATATCCAATATGCAATTTGCAGCCACTTCACAGTTAGTGGTTATGAACATTAAAATTCGCTTATAAATAATTTATATATAATGTATATAATGTGATGTGATGATGATGTATGTGATGAGCTACGGTGCAAGTCGTAGCACTGTCATATTTTTTTTATAATACTAACGAAAACAGTTTTAGACCTATCTTTGGACATACCGATCAATTCAAACATTCTTCTTTAGCCGCTCAAAAATTTTGTGGAATGAATTGCCCGACTCTGTATTTCCGCATGTGTATGATATTCAGTCATTTAAGAAACATGTGATTAATGGCTTGGCAACGTTTATATTGAAATTACCGTGCAATATAATTAGTATTTTATCCCAATTGTTTTTGGCCAATAAAGCTGCACCCTCTGAAATATACTCGTATGCCGTCTAAACGTCACTATAGACCATGTGAGCCCGTAAACCAAAACCCTCTCTAGAGAAGTAGTACTGTAGTATGTATAGTCTTTGTTGGTTGGTTCTCTGCTCAACTCACATTACTTTACTAATTGAATTGAATTAAAAGGTTTAAACTCGAAAATTATTTTATAACAACATAAACTGAAAACTAAAAAATAAACATTGTCAGTAAATGTTTGTAACCGTTGTCAAACTCAAAACCCTCGCGGCCGTGTAGACGACACAGCCTACCCTGCTCTTTTTATATATATATTTAGTGTAACTCAACGAAAATTGCTGTGATGATTTACGCTTTATTCCGTGAGCTACATCATGCGTAAGTAATGACTTTAAACTTTGGAAATTTGATGTAACACTACTGACATTGTTGTGATGATTTACGCTCTGTTCAGTAGGCTACATCAGGGCCAGTAATTTACTTAGATTTTTGAAATTGGATGTAACGCTACTAACATTGCTGGGAATATTTACGCTTTATTCATTAGGCTACCTGCACCTCCATTACCCACAACTGCATTACGCTCTGCGCCCTGTCTGCTCTCTTATGCACTGCCAACTATTGACCCCCATCTTTATCATAATTATGTTAAGTTATAGTAAGTAGTCGCCAGTATTTGTGTTATTAATATTAAGTTGAAACCTATGGAAAATAAAAACGAAAACTGTATTTAATTAATTTGTAACAAGGAAGTAAGGAGAAGAACGAACCCTGGGTGACCAGCGAGCGTCACCAGGGACCAGGACCAGAGCAACTAAGTTACATTTTCAAAAAAGGAAAAGGTGTAGTAATTGTAGGAAATGTATCACTTCAAAAGAAAAGTCTCATTTACTACGTTTAGATGCTGGGTTGAAACCAGCTTGAGCTACGTTTCGACAACATATAAATGACAATAACTCGACTCGAGACTCGACTACACTCGCTCAGCGGAGTCGAGTTGAAATTTGGCTAATAAACAAGGATTGAAAAGTTTAAATGGTGGGTTGACACTCAATAGCTCCTGCATGTGACTGTAGGAGTGCATCTTTGTTTTGATATTCACGCGTAGTTGGTACTTGTGTTTTTTATTTAGTGATTGCTATAAATATTTATAATAGCAAAAAATAAAAGTCAATTTAGCAGTTCAAACCTTAAGTAATTCCATAGCAAGGGCTTTAGAATTTTGTGATAGTACCTTAGAATTGCCTTAATTCCAAGGATGTAATGGAACAATTAAATTCATTAGATATATGAATAATTTTTTTGATATTTTAAATAGCAAAAATTTCAAAACTATGGTTTTAAAAAGCCAGTACTCAAGTAATTTTGTATTAGTTTAAAATAATATTAAAACTACAATAGAATATTTATCCCAATAAAATGTTTTATCAGATGGCACTAATTGTTTATTCAAAAAACAAAACAGGCTTTATTGGAATAATAGGTTGCCTTAAAAATATCCAATCTCTTCACGATAATTATATACAAACTAATATCTTAAAATATATCTCCTATTACAGATTAAGTCAAGACCATCTTGTACTGTTTTTTATCAATAATTCGTTCAAGATTAGAAAGAAATACAAATCCCTCTTTAAAGCAATTTATTACTGCTTACAAACGCGTTACTCCATTTCGAAGGTATGTAAGCTCAAGTCTCCAATTTCGCATCCTGTACAATTCGTGGATTAGACCTAATAAAAAAATGCACCAAGTACTCTTCTTCTTCGGAGGTGTGAAAAAGAGTACATTCAAATAAAACCGAATGTTATATTATTTAAAAAATATTTTCTCGAAAAATAAATAGGCGAGTTCGAGGTAGCTGAGGGCTCAGAGATTTTCTCTTTCTCCTCAGTGAAGTGGATTGCATTCAGTCGAACAACATTCTCTATCGCTTTCTGTCAACTAGCAACAAAAACTTCTTAAAGTCAACTGACAATTTGAAGTGAAAGAGCGAATCCGAAATTCTTCGATTCCTCAGCAAGCACTCGTGTTCGAGGTACTGATGACACGGAGTATATGGAGCCCTACGCATCTCGAACGCGCCTAATAATTACAAATTTCCAACTAAAAAAAATAAATTATATTTTAGTGTTATTTAAAGCAGCAAATTTAATTTCAATGCAATTTAAAATTCCTAGTATTATTTAAGTCTTTATGCAAAGTATTTGATGAGAGATAATAAAAATACCGATCATTTAAAAAACAAATGGGGCCAATTAAACTCATCTCGGCAGATTTAGTTGACTTTTCCGTAAAAGTTCAACAGGGGGCGTTTTTAAAAGTGGACGGGCCTAAGAATTGATATTAAATGAAAGGTGAAGATTAGTTCTACACAGCCATACTATTTTTATAGGCGAGGCTCAATTTTAGCGGATTGGGGATCAATTTTGTATTTGGTTTATGTGGTATTTTATATAATTGAGTGGTATATCACATGATTGAGTTTTTCCCATAAAAAATAGGTGTTATATAGCAAATTGCAGTATAGCTATAAACGGGCTAGAGCCTTGAGATACCTCTCTTCTGCTCTAGGAATAATTAAGGATTCCCACAGCTCGTGGAGTTCCCCGGTGACGTTAGTCTCGAAGCCAACTGGCAAGATTCGAATGTGTTTAGACGGCCGTGGGCTGAGTGAGGTGACGATCAGGATGCAGGGATGTCCCTAGCCGTCCTTTGTATTAGTTTGCGGTAATGTCATTTGGACATTGCAATGCGCCGCAGACTTTGTGCAGACTGATGCACCGGGTGATACCGCATCAATTACACGAGAAAATTTTTGTTTATTTTGATGACCTCCTAGTCACATCCGAGATTTTTGACGAACATATCTTACTCCTTAAGCAAGTCGCGCTGTTGCTCAAATCTGCTGGCTTGACTGTAAATCTCGCAAAAAGCAAATTCTTGTTGCGGGAAATCCGTTATCTCGGCAATGTTGTAGGAGATATTTGAAGGAGGACGAGGAGAAGGTAAAGGCCATTCTTTCGTTTTCTGTTCCTAACACTGTTAAAAAGGTCCGTAGATTCGTGGGTATGTCGGGGTGGTATCGTAGACTCAATTCTTCGTATGCGACGTTGGCAGCCCAATTACCGATCTACTGAAGAAACCAAAGGAATTTCGGTGGACAGAGAAATGTCAGAAGTCTTTTGAGCAGATAAAAATCGCATTATCCCGAGCACCAGTTTAAGCTCAACATGATTTTTTCTCGACCGTTCTGCATTCAATGCGATACCAGTAGTACTAGAGTTTGGAGCGTTTTATTTCAAGTCGGTGAGGATGGTGGTAAGCACCCTATCGCGTATATGTCCCCAAAAGCTCAACGCGGCCCAGCGGAATTATTCAGTTACTGAATTAGAAGTCTCGCTTCGGTGCTAAACGTAAAAAAGTTTAGGGCTTACGTCGAGGGGTATCCATTTACCATCATTACTGACCACGTTATTTTAAAATGGCTTATGGAAAAACTGATAGTTATCCCATGATCCACTGCAATCTTCGTACCTAGGTGTAGCTTAATCTCTGGATAAGCTGCACAGATTTCTCAAGCCAATGAGCAAGCAGTGGCGTCGGCTGTGTGTTTATTTTTAGAAAATTAAATCTGGCTTGCCTTTTCCGTGCCTGAAACCATTACATTCGACAATGGTGTGCAATTTACTTCGCTTACCTTGAAGAACTTTCTTACCAAATTTGGCGTGACGCATAGATTTACCCCAAAATATTCCCCGCAATGTAATGCATCCAAGTGGGTTAATCGGCCGTTACTTGCTGCCATAAGGTCATACGTTAAAAGTGATCCCGGCAAATGGGATCAACACTTACATGAAATTAGTTCAGCACTAAACAATGTCACACATTCTGCAACAAAATACTCGCCCCATTACTTTAAGTTCGGGCAACGGGATACGTCGCCACGACTGTAACATCAGCCTTTACATGCCTGTTAAATCCTAATGCACCCTACTCTTGAGCAGTGGTGATTGTTTCATGTGTTACTTCTATTACATCTCTATGATCAACCGTGAACCGTTGTAATGGTTACTATTTGATTGCTACAGCAGCAAAGCAATTTGCAATACATAAATCTTTATATTTGCTTAGATAAAATAGTCACCGTTTTGCCTTAAATGTGTGGGAGTAGGGTATTCAGAAATGGTAACTGTTTGAGGATGGAATGTTGCGTGTACATGAAGAAAAAAAAGAGATCCAAGTCCTTCTGCAATATTTCGAAGGCTCTCAAAAATCGGAATAAGAATGTACCGCCAATAAAAATGCAAGAGGGAAGCGAACTTGTAACAAACAAAGAAAAGGTAGAAGAGTTCGGTAGTTTTTTCAAACATATGCATGAATTGACCCTCAATCTATCCGATCTCAACACTAAAAACCTAGTATCACAAAGTGTAAACGACATCAATAAAAAAAAAAAAAATGTTTGTGTCTAACGCTCAAAGGTTGCTATGGTTGTTGTTTTTAGTATAATAATCAATCAAAAATGTTTGTGTCTTAACTACCTATAACAACAAGTTAACAAATAGCAATTCGACAAAAATGAATTGCAACTCGAATATCGAATTGCAAAACATGAGGAACAAAATCTGCTGGTATAGCATTAACATTAAGAATATTGTTTTAAAAAACCTACCGAAAAGCAATGATTTTAATTTCACATATACTTAATGCTTGTCTTTGTAACAGTTACTTCACAAACAGTTGGAAAATTGCCTGTGTAGTATGCATACTAAAAAAACCAGGCAAGGCTAGTAATTTATTGGAAAGTTACAGACCTGTCAGCTTACTAAGCTCTATTGCAAAAATCTTTGAAAAATGCATCAAACAAAGAATTGAGCAGTTTACAAAGGAAGAGCATATCATTCCCAACGAGCAATTCGGTTTTCGGCCTGGTCAGGGTCACTCGAACATACATCAACTATACAGAACCGATAGAATAATTCGTCAAAATTTCTCATTAAAAAAATAAGTTGGTATGATTACACTGGACGTTAGAAAAGCATTTGTTTCAGTTTGGCATGAAGGACTCTTACACAAAATGTATTTTCAAAATTTTCCCGAGTACCTAACATAAATAATTCAAAGCTTTTTACATAACAAACAGTTTTGTGTTTCTCTAGCCGATGAAAGATCATCAACTTTAAAAATTCTGGCGGGGGTGCCCCAAGGCTCGGTTTTAAGTTCAATTCTCTTCAACATATACATGGCTGACTTTCCCATGATAAATAATTGCTATTTCACCTTATTTGCTGACGACACAGCAGTATTTACAGCTGACAATGACCCAAATTTAATCTTAATGAGGCTTGAAAATGCAACCGCCATTATAAATGACTACTTCGCCAAGTGGAAAAAAAAATTAACGCCGAAAAAACTAAAAGCAGTTTCTTTACTTGGAAACGCAAACCAAGCAACCTTCCTTCACGTGGATTACACATTAATGGATTTGATGTCGAATCGTCTAACACGATCAAATATCTAGGACATGGATACAAAACTCATCTATAAACATAATGCCATGGAGAGCTTACGCAAATGCGACATAAATATTAAAATATTATATCCTCTAATTAATAGACATTCTAATTTATCGAGAGAAAATGAAGTTTTAATATACAAGTCCATCTTCCAATCCATTTTAATGTACGCATCGCCTGTCTGGAACTGTTGCGCAGAAACCCATATCAAAACGCTCCAAATTAAGCAGGACACAATTTTAAAAATGATGCTAAACTTGCCCTGGGAATATTCAACTCTAATACACCAGTAGATTCGTGTACTACTGGTGTATTAGAAATAAATGCTTTAATCGATGACTATCGCCGAAGATTTACCCAAAGCTGTTTTTTGTCAAGTGGCTCCAACGTTGCATCGTTACCTATTTAATATTAGGTAATACGCATGCACGTTATAATATATGACAGATGTATCGCTTCCTCCTTAACTTTTTGTCAGTTAGACAATTAATATAGTAGCTATAACTTTAAAAAATCTGAAAAGGGTTTTAGTTGCAAACTTTCCCTAGAAATTAAAATATAATTTAAACAGAAATATTAAAAAAATTGTTCCTAGATTTAGTAAATGAATAAAATAATTCTAGCTGTAAATATCATATAAATATATTATTCTCTAAAATTAACAAGTTTATAATCTGTATATAAAAAAGTGAAACTTTGTATGTATATATGTATGTATGTATGTATGTATGTTTTTTTTATGGAGGAGGTTGGAAATCTTCAAAAACGATCACATGTGCACCTTAAGCATTAACATGTGCGAGAATCAGATTCTTACTGAGTAAAACCAACCCCCTTATTAATTCATAGCCAGTCCCGCGGGACTACCGTTAGGCATTTCATCACGGGAAGGCTCTCAGCGATGGCTGCACTTTCATTTTTGATATTTCATTCCTCTTCTTTATTCACATTATTTTGCTGTGTTACCCTTCTTCATTCCTCCTCTCACGCTCTAAACACCGTGGGCGCTGCATTATTCTGGAAGACATTCCACTGATTGCGTTCCATATCTCCTCATATTGTAGCATAGAATAAACTATGTTTTCTGGTGAAATAGTGTGCCCTATTTGCTCTGACACATCCTGTCTTACTTCTGCAAAACGCGGACAATGAAAGAAAACATGTTCCACATCTTTTGGTATACCCTCACATAGAGTACAGTCGGGTGAACTCTCGTGTTTGTATTTAAAGAGTTATGAGCGGAAGCACCCATGCCCAGTTAAAAATTGGGTTAGATAGAAGTCTACTTCTCCATGGCTTCTACCGGTCCATAATTCTATAGATGGTATTAATCTATGGGTCCATCTACCCTTACTTGACTGGACCCATCTTTTTTGCCAACTTCTAACTGCTTCGGCGTGTGCTGTTTTGCGGTTCTCGGCTCTTGTAAGATACCCGCGGCGCCTATAAATAACCGGAAGTTCCTTGGCCAGTAAGTCGATTGGGAGCATACCAGCAACCACAAACGCTGTATCGCTCGAGATGGTTCTAAAGCCACAGATCACTCTTAGAGCACTCAATCGCTGGATAGATGACATCTTTCGGCAGTAGCTAACCTTATCCATTGCGTCAGCCCAAATTGGCGCTCCGTATAAAAGGATGGACGAGAAAATATTAGCCATTAGCTTTCTTCTTGTTTGCCTTACTCCTCCAGTGTTAGGCATAATTCGAGACAGTGCTGAACATACAGTCTCTGCTTTATTGCTGGCAGCCTTTATATGCTCTTTGAATGAGAGTTTCGTATCAATTACCATTCCCAGGTATCTAATTGATGGCTTAGATATAATCGAACAATTACCAACTACAAAGGTTATTGTCTCTCTTATTTTCCTACTGGATATGAGTAGAGCTTCAGTTTTATGTTCTGCCAACTGATTGACGTCAGCCAATCCCGGATAGTCCTTGTTTTGATTTGGAACCTCTTTTGATTCCACGTTACTTTTCTAAATGCTCCTTACCTCGGGTGGGGGTAGCAAATAAAAATACTGATCTGACTTCTGAATGCAAAGTGATTTTATTTATTAACGCTTATGTCTATTTATATTCTAATTTACAAGATAAAATTATGCGTCAGCAATTTATTCTGTGGGAATAAAGTCGAAATGAGAGAGGCGAGCATTGTACAGATAATAATTTCATGGGAAGAGTGGAATCAAAAGAGGTTCCAAGTCAAAACATTGGTGACCCCGACGTGATAGAGATATTCAGCGTGGACTAGCTTTCCCCACCAGCGGTAAGAAGTAATTCACCGTCTCATCACCACAATAGTTAGAGTGACTTACTTCTCACTCCCAACAAAGCGGAAAGGACAACTCAGTTCCCAACCCACAGATTGAAGACACCAATCCACAATGGACGAGATGGAGATCTTCAAAATCGTGGCCCGACAGAAGGCCATTACAGAGGAACTTCAGAGATTTAAAATTAATATAGGCAAGGACGGACCCGACCGCGAAACTGCCGCCTATAAGAAGAAGAAACACCAGGTTCTGGAAGCACTATGGCTGGAGTTCCATGATAATCACGAAAGAATTAAGGATTTCGTGAAGGCAGACACTCCATATGTTCAGGCAAATACGTATGAAACAGTAAAGAGGGCTTGCGGCGAAATAAGGCTCACTCTGGATCCAATTCGACCTACTGATGTTGAAGAACGCCATGAAGAACCGATGGGAGCAATTGGTGGAACAAAGTATCCAGACACGGGAACAAAGCCAAAGATTCCTACACTTTCATTAGAGGGATTTGCAGCGAAGAGAACAACGGAAGACCACCAGACCAAAGAGTACCCAGTAACCCCATCCAACACTATGACGGAATTTGTCAGAATCATCCGAAGACAGAACTCAATCGCACAGTCAATACAGCGATTGTTGTTAAGTCTTAAAAATATGGCAGCAGATACCTGGAGCTCGATCTTCGGCAACGTAAAGCTAAATTCACTTCAGAAGTATTGGACGGAATTGGAAGAAACTCATCGATTAGTTAACGAACTATCCGAAGACCCAGCCGAGCATGGACACAACACTGCGGAATATTTTCAGCTAGAAGACGAAGTCCAGAAATGTATAATTGAGCTTACGAACAAACTACAAGAATCCACAGTTCATGGTCAACCATCACTCTGTCCAATTACAACACCAACTTCTGTCAACCTACCTAGGGCAACTTTAAATCTACCGAATATCACTTTGCCCAAATTTGATGGAAACTATAACCAATGGAAACAGTATAGTGATCTGTTTACGGAACTTGTGCATAAGCAAGACATATCCAACTGCCAAAAGCTGTTCTACTTAAAAACGACATTTACAGGCGAGGCAGAAAAACTCATCAGACACTTTACTACGTCTGATGCCAATTACAGTGCAGCATGGCAAGTAATAACCGATCGATTCGACAACCCGCGGCTATTAGTAACTGCGCAGGTTAATAAATTGCTGAGCCAACCTGCGATTCAGAATGAAGGTTCAAACACAATTAAGGTAATGCACGACACCACACAAGAATGCCTGCTCAGCTTAAAAGGACTTCAAGTTGACACCAGCAATTGGGATCCTCTTCTACTAAGCATTCTGCTCAAAAAACTTGACAGAAGTACACTGACACTTTGGGAACAGTCTCTTAAACAACCAAAGGCTCTGCCATTCTTGACGGACTTCCTATCATTCCTAGAGGTACGATTCCAGTCATTAGAAGCACTGGGAACTAAAACAGGAAGAACAGAAGACTCCAACAGAAGGACAAAAGTAGCTCTTGCATCCACAAAAGAAACCAGCAGATGCGTCATTTGTGGACAACAAAAACATGCCATTTTCTTGCAATTCGCACCACAAGAAAGACTACAGAAGATAAAATCGCTTAATCGGTGCACAAATTGCTTGCGTTTCGGACACCAAGCTCCAACATGTAGAGCAACGCACTGCACCAAGTGCAACAAATATCACCACACCTTGCTTCATGTAATAGCAGGGAATCAGAATCAACAAGCTCCGATAATTGACAATAGGACTAGCCTCTCAGCAGTCACCAGAAGTACCAAGGCGTCTAAATATGTGCTGTTAGGAACAGCCGTTGTGACCATACTGAATCGGACAAATAACGCCATTAGGGCAAGAGCATTGCTCGATTCTGGCTCTCAAATGAGCTTCATAGCCGAGAAGCTAGCCAGAAAATTGAACCCCATTACGAAACATGAAATCTTTGAAGTCTCCGGAATGGGAAATAGACCACTTAAAATAAGCAAAAAGGTCAATATCTCTCTCCAATCTCAAGTCAGTGGGTACAGCACACGAATCCAAGCTTTTGTGCTGGATAAAATAACACCCCAGCAACCAAACCAGTTCATTGATACCAGCCAGTGGGACATATCCCAAAACATCCAATTAGCGGACAAAGGCTTTAATCAACCTCAAGATATTGATCTTCTTATCGGAGCAGAACTGTATCCAGGAATACTTTCTGTAGGCCAAATAAAATTAAATCAAACTGGCCCTACGTTACAAAACACTTTATTAGGATGGGTCGTGATTGGAAAAACTATTACTTGAGTTTCTTCAACGCTATTTTGGGGCATAGGAGTGGAGACTTCCTCTCATAACTTAGACAATCTGGTTGAAAAATTTTGGAACTTGGAAGAAAATCTAGCTTCCCCATCACAAAAAACTGAAAGAAGAACAGCATTATGAGGACATTTTTTCGAAAACTACAACAAGAACGCAATCTGGACGTTACGTCCTAGCTCTACCATTTTCAAATTATCCAAGCAGTCTGGGAGAATCTAGGGAAATAGCTGTTCGAAGATTCCTCAACTTGGAGAAGAGACTTCAAAGGAACCCAGAAATTCAAGAACAATACATTGAATTCATGCGGGATTACATTGCATTAAGACACATGGAAGAAATATCATACAGAGCAATCTCTAATAAAAAAACCAGAATATTTTCTTCCACATCATTGTGTCCTGCGCCCCGAAAGCACTTCAACAAAATTAAAAGTGGTATTCGATGGATCATCAAAGACATCCTCGAACATATCCCTCAACAACATTCTTCACACCGGACCAGCCCTACAGAATGATCTGTTTTCAATTCTACTACGCTTCCGGGCTCACAAGTATGTATTCACGGCTGATATTTCCAAGATGTATCGTCAGATGCTTGTGAACGACTATAGTAAACGATTCTAGCGAATCGTTTGGCGGGAATCTATCACTCAACCTCTAAAGACATATCAAATAACATCGTGACTTATGGTACCAAATCTGCACCGTACCTCGCCATCAGATGTCTTCACGATCTAGCGAAAGGGGCAGACAACCAGCATTCACTAGGAGCTACTATAATCCTTCAGGATATATACATGACAGGTAGCAACGACCTTTAAACTGCTCTACAAATGCAGACAGAGCTGAAAAATCTTCTAGGTGAAGGGAAATTTGAACTACGATAATGGTGCGCCAATACACCAGCTCTTCTTGAGGAGATACTAAAACAAGTTTGTGAAACGGAAACTATTCTAAACGATCAAAACATTGGGGTTAACTTGGCTACCAGCATCAGACGAATTTCTTTTAAAAACGAATTGGAATGAAACAAAAAGGGTAACTAAACGAGACATATTATCGGATACTGCCCATATTTTTGATCCGCTTGGAATTGTGAGTCCCGTAATAGTTTTGGCTAAAATATTGATCCAAGAACTATGGGCTTTAAGACTGGATTGGGATGCAGAACTACCTATGGATAGGAACACAAAATGGACAGCCTTCCGAAAAGACCTTCTTAAGTTAAACAACCTCAAAATTCCTCGACATATGATAGTGAGAAATGCAATCAATATAGAGCTTCATGCATTTTCAGATGCCTCACAACGAGCGTATGGAGCCGTGGTGTACTTGTAAGGAAAGCCTGTCAATCGAAGTCGGGCAAACAACTTATTGAACAGACTCACAAATTGAATTAGCCTGGATACATACAAAGTCACCACTTAAAACCTTTGTGGCCAATCGTATTACCGTAATCCAAGACGAAACATCAAAATCACAATGGAAGTTTATTAGCTCAGAGCTGAATCCAGCCGACTTACTATCCCGAGGAGTTTTTCCAGAACAGTTGGTGAACTCCAAAGTTTGGTTCCATGGCCCAGCATTTCTAAAGAAACCCCTAGCAGAATGGCCATTAAGGCAACAACAAGAGGAAGTTCCAGAAACAAAAATTATAAAGACCATTCTACTAGCAGTATCACCGGATCATTTTCTTGAACGAATCAATCACAAAAACTCCTTTAAGATGCTACAACGGGTAACAGCATATGTTATATGATTCATCAGTAACCTTAAGCGAGCAAAAAATTATCGACTGCTAGATAAGGTGATATCGATACAGGAACTTAAAGCAGCAACAACAACTATAGTAAGACACGTACAGGAAATATCCTTTCCAGAAGATTTAGAATCACTGACTAAATCTGGTTGTGTTCTTCAAAGCAGCCATTTAAATTCACTCACTCCATTTCTTGACGATAGAAATGTGATTAGAGTAGGAGGACTATAAGAAGCTTCTAATCTTCCATACGATGCAAAACATCAAATGATCCTTCCAAGCTCACATAAGTTTACGAGATTACTTATGACAGAGCTACACAATGAACATAAGCATCCCGGGCCCCAAGCCTTACTTGCAATTGCACGACAGTATTACTGGATTCTACGAGGAAAACGGTTAGCGCAAACTATAGTTAACAACTGCATGAGATGCTTTAAAGCAAAGCCGAGAAGTATTGAACAATTAATGGGAAATTTACCATGAGAACGTGTTCAACCTTCACGACCATTCATAAATGTTGGTGTTGACTTCTTAAGGCCAGTACAAATTCACTACAGAATCCGGGGTAAGCAAGCTACTAAGGCATACGTTGCGGTCTTTATATGCTTCGCAACAAAGGCGGTACATTTGGAACTGGTTACAGACTTGACAACTCAAGCATTCCTGGGAGCATTAAAACGATTTGTGGCAAGGCGAGGATGTCCAGCAAAGATCTTTTCAGACAATGCGACAAACTTCATGGGGGCTCGAAACGAACTCGAAGAGCTCTATTCAAACGTTTTTACTGAAGAAGGCCAGACATCGATCAAAACGCATTGCGCTGGAAGAAACATCGATTGGAAACCAATACCTCCACGATAGCCTCACTTCGGAGGTTTATGGGAAGCAGCAGTTAAGTCCGCTAAACACCATATGAAGCGGATATTTTCCAGTGCATCCTTAATCCAAGAAGAATTAACCACAGCTCTTGCTGTACTTAACTCCCGACCACTGACACCTATGTCTCCTGATCCAAATGATCTGGAAGCCATCACCCCAGGCCATTTTTTGATTGGGACACCACTGACTGCCATGGTTGATCCTGAATTAAACACATCTCAACTAACTTATATTGCTAGATGGAATCTAGTTACATCAATGCATCGAGAATTCTGGCGCAGGTGGACGCACGAATATTTGCATGAACTTCAACAGAGGCATAAGTGGAAATATCCTAAAGAAGATATTCAACCAGGAACACTTGTACTTATTAAGGAAGATAATCTTCCTCCACTTAAATGGCTGATGGGACGAGTTTTAAGAAATATCACAGGAAAAGACAACCTCGCTCGAGTGGTTGATATTAAAACTGCTACTGGGGAAATAAGATGGTCAATCGCAAAAGTTTGCCCTCTTCCTACAGAGGTTCAACCAAATAAACTATCTGAAGCCGCTAGCAAACCTGAGCTGACTGCAGTGCCAACAAACACAGCAGCCGAATCTACAAGCCGGTCTCATGGCCTACGAAAGGGAAACCGGGTAAAACAAAAACTTAAAGGACCTTCTCTATTAATACAGAAGCAACATGAACACATTGACAAACCAAATCGCAAGCGATATAATCCAGAAGCACCTTCTTTGTCAAAACGGAAAACTAAAATAAATCCCTACCTCGGTCCAATCAAAACGCTACTGATGACTTTATTTATACTAGGCACTGCCTTGGGGCAAACCACAAAACCAAGTACAGTAGAAGTTCAGCACAAGATAACCCAGGATTATACTTTGAAGACATTGGCGAAGCAAAACTTATCACAGACGAATGGAATCTTTTTATATACTTCAACATGTCAACATTATTGGCATGAATTCCAAGGACTTCAAAAGGGTGTAACCCAACTAAAAGAAAAATTTAAGGAACTACAGACTCACCATCCAAATAACTTTTGCAATGCAATCATAAGTCTCCTGGAAATGCGCCTTGTGGAATCAGAAAATCTGAATGAAATCTTGAATCACAGAAACGGTATCGCGATAAGAAAGAGAAGATCTCCATTTGATTTTATTGGCACAGTCGCGAACAAACTTTTTGGGGTTCTTGACCAAGAGTATGCTCAATACATAGAAGACAATATTCAGATGGCCTACAACAATGAAAAACATATACTGGACCTAAGTAAAAATCAAACTTCTATTATTGAATCAACAAGCAACGTTCTAAATAAATCATTAACGTTAAAGGAACAGTTTAGTATTGTTAAACAGCAACTAACAATAGTTTATGATTCCATGATCAAATTAAATCAAACGTCACAAAGAACAGAAGTATTTAACTATGTCACCATCTATATTACCCAAATAATGGACCGCTTTCAACGAACTCAAATAGCAATCCTCGATGTAATATCTGACACACATCAAGGAAGAATAAATCCTCTACTACTTTCCCCAAGACAACTATTAACGGAACTAGACAAAATTCGCAAGATGATACCAACCACATTAACACTGCCTGGATACGACGAATACAACCTTGCTAAACTGTACGAGCTGCTAAGAGTCAAAACACGAGTAACATCAGCGGCAATTTAGTTTCGCGTCAAACTGCCGTTATTAAATACTCAGATATTCCAGCTGTTCATACTAATACCATTGCCTGTTCAGCATAATAACTCCTTCATCTTTCTCCAACCATCAACATCGTTTTTGGCTATAACTCCGTATAGAGACCAACATTTTGCATTATCACAAACGGAATACCAGAGTTGTATAAACACCGATGAAAGAAAATATTTCTGCAAGCAGCGACATCCAATCTTCAATACGCATTCCATCGAGAACAGATGCGAAATTGACATGCTTAACCATAAAAGACAGCTATCATCATACTGTGTTCTTAGGTCCATCAATCCTGGAAAGATATGGATCCAACTTCACAATCCGAATCATTGGATATTTGCCGTTCAACAAGAAGAAGTACTGTCAATACTATGTGGGTCTACTATTTCAACTACGGAACTAAAAGGAGTAGGACTTTTAAAACTCGCTTCGAACTGCGTCATAAAGCAAATAACCATGACGATAAATGCCCACAATTTTTACACGTCTAAATCTGCGGTGTTCTTTTTGCCAACACTTAACCTAAGCCAGGTTTTGAATGAATCCCACCTGGTACCACTACAGGAAGCAATTTGGAGCAACAAGGAAGTTATCATTCAGGGAGACGATGACTTAGCATTACTAAGGAAGGAAATATCAACCCAAAAAACTCAGCAAACATTGCCCAACTCTATCTCCCACCATGATGTTCATCAGTACTTTGTCGGATACTTATCACTATTTACTATTTTGATCCTGATCATCTTATTTCTACTTAAACAAAGGAATAGAAAGACTATCGGATCTTCAAGCGACATAGGATTTCAGCTCAAAGATCTCAATGCCGAGGAGAATGTTTAGACTTAGTAAAAATTACCGCAGCCAGAATACTCTGCATAAATATAATAAACAATTATAATGTATATATTGTTCCCATCAAATTATTATCTGTGCACCGTCTACAGATGCTCTCCTCACATTCCTAAATCCAACGGCAGACATAAACGATAATGTCAGCATTATCATGTACATTCCCATTCCCACGAAATTGTTGTCTGTACAATGCTCGCCTCTCTCATTTCAACTTTATTCCCACAGAATAAATTGCTGACGCATAATTTTATCTTGTAAATTAGAATATAAATAGACATAAGCGTTAATAAATAAAATCACTTTGCATTCAGAAGTCAGATCAGTATTTTTATTTGCTACCCCCCACCCGAGGTAAGGAGCATTTAGAAAAGTAACGTGTAATCAAAAGAGGTTCCAAGTCAAAACAGTCCTAATTGTTGCATTACATATTGCAGTTATCTCCTCTTTATGTTTTGCCACAACGATGAAACCGACAATCTCTGCCTCTTCAGGTATTTGGAGCCTAAATATGCCATCGTACATTATATTCCATAATAATGGGCCTAGCACAGACCCCTGTGGAACTCCTCCAGTAACCTTATATTCCTTCAAGCCATTGTCGGGGTTGTATAGCAGAATTCTGTTACTGAAGTAATCTGCCACCATCCTCAGAATGTACGACGGGACCTCTCTTCGACGTAGTTCATTAAATATACAACTCCATTTGGTTGAATTAAAAGCATTCTTGTCTCTCAATCGCCGCGGTGCACGGACATGCTGCACTTCAGCACGCGCGTTGTTGTTGTTGTTAAAAGAACAGCAAAAAAATATAGTTTTGTATTGGCACAAAAAAAATATTAAAAACATAAGTGCTATCGTTTATAATAACAGTTCGCGTGGTCACCAAGTGCAAATTGCAGTGTGTGGTGTCCATGCTTCCCCTCCCCAACAGCCCAGCTAAAGAATTTAGAAAACTACAACTGTTTTATGCCCGCATGTGGATCTCAGCAACATACGTGGGCTGAGAACGAATTCTTGTTCTGTGTTTAACCATGTACATATCCACAGGCCAGCAATTTTGGCACTGAATGAAACTCAGGTGTTTGATAATTCTGATGTATCGGAATTTAATCTGCCTGGGTATAGCTTGGTGCCATTATTTTTCTCTCGACGCGGACTCGCAATCTATGTCCGGAGTGATGTTGCGTTCAAACTTTTGCCTCAATTTAGCCAAAGTGCAAAACCGGAATTCAATTTCATTTGGCTCAAAGTTAAGGTACAAGAGCGCAACATCTACTACTGTTTCCTTTACAGAAGCCCCAACTTAGATAGTGTTGCAACTCAGAGTGAGTTTGATGCACTGTCTGGTTCAATCTTAAGAATTGATAAAAAACATAAAATCGTTATTGCGGGCGATTTCAATGTACCTATTCTGGGTGGCTTCGCCATTCTGGCCAGACAACACCCGAAGGAAGGTGTTTTGAGTTATTCGCTGAGTTTAATCATCTTACTCAGCTTGTAAATGAGCCTACCCGAATGCCTGACATTGCATATCATTCCGCTTACACCCTTGACTTGTTCCTTACCTCTCGTCCTGAGAAACACTCCGTCAATGTATTATCGCCTCCAGGCTCGTCAGACCATTGTGTTGTATCAGCTAATTTCTCGTTAATAAACCACGTAGTTAGAGAAAAAATTCCCAACAAAATAGTATAGCAATACGAGAAAGCCAATTGGGACGGCCTTAACAACTTTTTTGGGAGAACTAACTGGTCGCTGTTTTTTCGTGATATCAACGTGGATGCCGCCGCTGATGCAATCACAAACATCATTCTTATTGGTATGAGAAAGCATATCCCTTTCTATAAATCTATCAAATCAAAGGAAGACGGATGGTATGACTTGAGCTGTAAAGAGGCTTCTAGGATTAGATGGTATTTCTCCATTAGTTCTGAAGAGGTGTTCTTCCAAGCTGGCATTACCATTGCGTAAGCTTTTCCATCTATGCTATTCTTCTGGACTCTTCCCGAGAAGTTGGAAAATAGCATTTGTCCAGCTCATACCCAAAAAAGGCGAGCCGTCGTCTCCTTCTTCGTACCGACCCATAGCACTTACATCCATTCTTTCCAAGGTCATGGAAACGCTGATCAATTATCAGCTTAAGAAATATCTTCAAACCAACGAAATCCTTAGTGACCGGCAGTATGGATTTCGTGGGCAACGTTCTACTGGTGATTTGATGGTTTATCTCACCGAACCGTGGAACCGATCTTTGCATCATTTTGGAGAAAGCAAAGCTGTTGCACTCGATATTTCAAAGGCATTTGACAGAGTTTGGCATCAAGCTCTTTTGTCTAAAATGCGTGCTTATGGTGTCGATGATAAACTGCTTCATTGGATTAGAAGCTATCTTTTGGACCGCTCAATTCAAGTTGTTTTGGACGGTTTTAAGTCTGAAATACACCACATAAATGAGATAAATAAGAATTCTCATTCTTATTAATGATCCCTTATCTGTCACTTCTAATCCAATTCACTCTTTCGCTGATGACAGCACTCTCAGCTTCTCATATAAGTTTGAGGAACGTCCCTCCACCTCTGATGTGGAACTCAAGCAACTTCGTATGTTAACCACGTTAAATTCTGACCTTGACAGCATAATACAATGGGGAGAAATCAATAGAGTAGAATTTAACGCTTCCAAAACCCAATGCTGTCTCCTGTCATCCAAGCGAATCCTAAATCCTATGCCATTATTCATGAATGGCACTTGCATCGAGGAAACTGAAAATCTCGCAATTCTCGGTATGTGCGTAAACGACAAGCTTCGTTGGAATGACCACATATTTACCGTCGCTAAAAATGCTGCGAAATGTTTAGGTTTTCTAGCCGGTGCAAGAAATATTTTACTCCTTCTGATCTGGCTACCATATACAAGGCTTTTATTCGCCCCAAACTTGAGTACAATTGCCATATCTGGTCTGGTGCGCCTAAGACTACTTTGCATAAGCTAGATAGAATACAAAACCGTGCGATAAAACTTATCGGTGACGAAAATATAGCGAAATCGATAGATTCGCTTGAACACCGCAGGAACGTTTCTTGCTTGTCACTGTTTTATCGCTTCTTCTACCAGTGGTGCTCAAGAGAAATAGCCAGCTGCATGCCACCTCTCATTGAATTCAACCGCAATACTCGTGGCGCTCTAAATGCTCATCAGTTTACCCTTAAGACATCTCCTCTTTTCTCCTCCTTAACGCCCACGCTGTGCCAAGCATTATAAAATTGCGAACCCCTTGAAGCGTGCGCGAATTATAAAAAAAAAAAATATATATCGAGGGTGGCTATGGTGCAAAACTTTTTTGTTCCTCCCTTCCACCTTTTCCCATCTATCGCTTTTTGTGCCAAATTTTTAACAAAATCAATGGCATAAATTGTTGAGCGTGCTTTGCGGAAGCCATATTGATGTTCTGCAAGGTCGCATGATTGTATTACGGCTTGCTGTAGCCTACCGCCGATAGTTCTTTCTAAGATTTTGCCCGTTGTATCGAGCATACATATAGGACGGTATGAGGATGGTTCGTCTGGTGGTTTTTTCCCTTTAGGGAGTAGGACAAGTCTCTGTTTTTTCCTCTCCGCTGGGAACACCCCTTTTATGCATGAGTCAAGCATGTTTGCAAACATATTTGGATAGTTCCTAATCGCGGATTTTAATGCCACTTTAGGGATATTATCTGGTCCTGGGGTCTTGTTATTGCCAACCTTTCTGGCAGCCTGGAGAACTTCATCGGCCATCACGGGCGCAATCTCTTCATCGGGAATACCTATCTCTACATTAAAGCCGTGCTCTATTTGCTGAGGAAACTATACGTTTACAATACTATTCAGTATTATTGGGCACGAGGGGGATATAAAGGAGCTACTCTTAACTTTCGCCATTACCGTTCTGTACGGTCTACCCCAGGTGTCTTGTTCAACTTGTTTACATAGTTCCCTGAGGCATCTACGTTTACTTGCCTTTATAGCCGTCCCAACCTGTGATCGGACATTACAATAGTGCTGGCGCAGATCATCATATTCCTACGCCTTTCTCTTTGGTATTGCCGTCTGACCCGTAGGCACTTTCGACGCAGTTCCGCTATTTCTTCATTCCAACAGTAGGTAGATTTGCGTTGGCCTATTAATACTTTCCTCGGCATTGTTGCATCACAGGCTCTTCTTAGCGAGGTCATGACTTGAGACACCTTTTCCGTCGCTGACCCGGAGATACTGGTATCCTCCAACATGAAAAGGAACAATTTTTCATGAAATGATTTCGCTTTCCAACCCACCGCTTTCTTTCTAAGTTTTTGATTTGGTCCCACTCCATCAATTTCACACAGTATGGCTTGGTGGTCACTATATGTCGCTGACTTCCCGATTGACTTCCTTGCTTAAGAGGCAGCTACTAACAAACGTTAAATAGATTATCGAGCTAGCGGACCTCCTACGGAAAGTAGGTGTATTTCCATTGTTCAATATTGTAATCTGCAACGTAGCAAGTGCTTCCAAAAGTGCCTCCCCGCGAGCATCAGTTTTCCGGCTGCCCCATTCCACAGACCCGAGGGGTCCGCTGTATCTTACTTAATCGTCTGGTTATTATAAGTCTGATACTTGGATTAACTCGGGAGATAAAAATAGGGTTTCCTGTTGAGATAAGAAATAAGGAGTATGCTTAATGGCAAAAGCTAGGCAAGCGCGGGGCTTAATCCCTAATCTCCACCGACCACGTGCCCCATTCCACAGACCATGCATTAAAATCGCCCGCTATCACTACGGGACTCTTTTCACGAGCATCATCAACTAGACGTTCCATAAAAGCTGTAAACTCTTCTAATGATGCACTTGGTTTTGCATAACAGCTATATATATGAATGCCATTGACTTTCGCTCTTATAAAACCTGATTCCAAATTAATTTCTCTTTCTTGGAAACAACGCTTACCACAGACCCATATGGCAGCGCTACCAGTAGCGTCGGTTGCAAATATGCTTTCATCGAGGTTTCTGTATGGTTCGCTGATAATAGCAACATCTACCTCCAGTTCGCGGACGGTTTGATGCAAAAGATCCTGTGCAGCTTCGCAGTAATTTAGATTCAGTTGAATAATAATCATTTCTTCCGTGCTAGCTGTACTGCCTTCTGATATGCGGTGCACTTGAAGCTGCCTGTCACATGTCTTGAATTACTGGTATTATCTTTCTGATGACAGAGCATTCATTGGGGCTCATTAACACAGGCCTTAGCTGTATGCCGCATTTTAAAGATAGCCTGGAGCGGTCTTTGTCGCTTTGACACTTATGCGCACAATGTCCATAATCAAGGCATTTATAGCATTTAAGTGAGACTATTTTCTCTCTAATACTACAGGACACCCATCCAATACGGAATCTTCCTTCATTGGTCACTTTATAAACCAAATTGCCTGGCACACTCACAATCGCTGTTTGTAAGCGGCTCTCATTGTTGTAATTTTAAACGAGCCCTTGGCTTCTATAAACTTCTGTTCAAGTGTTTCACGCACTTCCTCTACAGTAGTAACTTCGTCAATATCTCTAATTTCTACTTTTACCTCATGTGTTAAGATTTTGACATCAGCGTCTTCACCAATTAGTTCTCCAAGTTTCTCTTGGTAGTCCCAAGTTTTTGATTTTTCGGCGGTGTTCTGCAGCTCCAATAGAAGCTCCCCTTGCTTAGTCTTATGTGCTTTAATTCGGTACCGAGACTTGAGAGGCTGGGATCTGCCTTCAATTTGCGTAGCAAGTCGGCATATTCGACCGTAGTCTTCTTTATGATGAGTAGCGCATCCGGACGAGGAGGTCTTTCACGTTTTCTTTCCTTCCTTTGTCCTACTTTCTGCCATTTCGGATTTGGTTCCTTTAATTCCACATTAATCTTTGGGGCCTTGTCCTTTCTTGGAATTGCTTTTGGCCGTGTCTCTTCCGTTATTTTCGTCCTGGGTTTTTTTCCCTTTGGTCGATCCTCATTTCCCATAGGAGTTGAACGTTTTCTTTTGGAGTTTTCAATCGATTTCGGGGTATCATGATTACCGACTGAGTTCTTCCTAGGTAAAGGGACCGGTCCTTTAGGATTCTCCATTATGACTCCTATTGTCGGCGTAGTTTGACACGTGTTTTCAATCAAGGTGTCCTAGCTGACTGCCACCGACTCATACGTCATCCGTATTATGTTGACCAACTTTTTAATCTCCGCATGGATATTGCTTCTTGGTTTGATAAATTTGGATAGTTCCTGAATCTTCTCTCCTAGTCTTTGAAATACAATTTCCCTGCTTTCTATGGTCCTATTTTCTGTTAGAGATATCGACGGGGGCGGTCGTTTCAGACTTCCACTCATCGGGTTCTTAGGAGGTGGCCTTCTGGTTTTTGTATTCCTCCTTGTCAAATGCTTATATCGTCTCCTACTAAATTTGTCATGATCTCTGTTGGGTCCCCACTCAAAGCCGTTATCAATGCTCGGGTTTGTAGTCACCTAAGGATCCCATGGTTATCTATGCAAGCAGTGAGGCCATGCAAAGGGTTGAAACGAGCCCTTATGGGGTCTTGTGTTCAGAGCCAGATCGGTGCTAAACAGGAAATCTACATCTGTACCTACACCACTAACTTAATAGCGACGAAACATTGAGCGTACTCTTAGTCCTGCCAGGGTTTTAACGGGACGGGGGCGCCGGTAGCATTAACCTGAAAGCCATTTTAGCAAGATTTCGCTCTTGCCTACTCAGGTAACAGAATACCACAAACGTCAGCCCATAAGTTGACAAAACAAAATGTTGCTTCCAGTATACCATAATTAAGACCTTACTGGGCTCATTGAATGTCGCTTTACCTCGTTGGCCATGGCTTTTCCTCCGGGCGGGTTGGAAGT
The DNA here is from genome assembly GCA_947095585.1 of Nephrocerus scutellatus. NCBI lineage: Eukaryota > Metazoa > Arthropoda > Insecta > Diptera > Pipunculidae > Nephrocerus > Nephrocerus scutellatus. The sequence goes on along the minus strand of OX352763.1, from coordinate 51,903,829 downwards.
TATACCGCTCCTACTCTGTCGTCAGAGCCTCGGCGAGCATGTTTTTCCATGCAAGAGAGGTTGACAGTGATTTCATCTCCGTCGTAACCCTGGCTAGGGCCTTCACATGGTACTATAAACCGGGGCAGGTAAACCAAGTTTTGTTAACGTGGTTTTACTCCCCGGACTAGGGCCCGTGGGGTTGTCAGAGTGCCCTTGCGGTAAGTATGTATGTATGTATGTATGTCCTGTATGAACTGCCAAACCCTTCTACCGATCGCGTTCTAACTTTGCATATGGGTTTTCTATTATAATAGGCACTTAATAGGCATATTTTGAAAGTGGTCAGACTCCTAGGTCAAGGGGTCACCATACGATTTTTTTTTATTGTTTTTACAAATGGCTTGTTTTTATGAATCGATCGCGTTCAAACTTTGTTAGTGGGCGGGTGGTCAGTGGGCGGGAGGTCAGTGGGTGCAGTCTCAGTGGGCGGGTGTTAATTTGGTTTGGGTCAGTGGGATAGGGCAGCCGAAGACGATGGGTGGGTAATGAAGCCGCGAGCAACGTCGGGCACTTCAGCTAGTGTTTATAAGAAGAAAAAAATTATTTCGCAAATATGTGAATTTCAATTTCAAAAAAAAAAAATAACAACAAGAAAAAGAAAAAAGAGATGGCTTTGGTAATAGTAAGGTATAAGTGTGTAAATTTTGGATGAGGGAGTTGTTCAGATAATGAGCAAGCTAGAGGTTGGGCGAGCGAAGCGTGAAAAGTTAAAATATTGACTTTACCAAAAGTTTAAGAATTCTGGAGTGTTAATATAGATAAAGCAAAAAAATGTCGATTAAGTTTTGCAAACGCAAGACAAGAACAAATCGCTAAATATAAAGTTTAAATGATTGTTTTTTTGTTGGTAAAGAGAAATTTCACACAAGAAAATTTAACCAAAGAAAGATATAACAGTGTATAATAGTGTTGCGACGACGATAATCAATTTAAATAAGAGAGTGTCCGTATACAAATAATAAGATAATTGTGCGGTACATTTGCATAAATAATACAATGTAATCTGTGCTTATTAAAAATAACCAAAAACGTGTTATTTTTTAATAAACCCCAGTCAAACTAGATGCACCGAAAAGTGAGTGACAAAGAGGAAACTTCACGAAATTCATCTCATATCAACTTTCAATCCCTTCAAAATCATTTAATTGGCGGCAAAATCAAATATGCTTCTTTCGAACACGCTATATATTTTTTTTATTGAGTGTTGTTATTGGTGGTATCGCCGTCATCATCGACTAACTTACAACGGTGTCTGCTGAGTTGGAACAAAAGGTCCCCCCCCCCTTCCTTGCTCAACGGGTAAAATTGATCCTTATTACCAACGATAACAAACTTTTGGGCCTTTCAAGGTAGACTGCTGCGGTGTTTTATTTGTTGGCGATTTGGAAGGCCTTTTCGGTGATCAGACAAGCCAAACGTTTTATTGAATTCGCAACAATCAGGCAAAATAAACTCAATAGTCTAGGAGTGCCCTTACCCGAAGGAAACAGTTAGCAGTAGCTTTCAATCGTTACTGTTTACAATTAATTGGTGCAGTCTGAATTATGTCGTCGGATTAAACTTTCTTCCACATGGACGAGGACTTAGACCACCGTTGGAATTTATCCTTACATACATTAATCGAGGGCAATCATCACATATTCGTCTTTAATTAAATTTCTAAAGAGTTTTATTTTTTTTGTTATTATTACTAAATTTTAATACGTTTTAGTTAATTCCTTAGGGGTGTTGATAAAATTATAATTTCCTTTGCTCCCCGCATAGTACCAGGTATATGGCGATGGTAGCACTTCCACCGGCTGAACGAATTACCAGGTAAATTTTGAAAACTATTTTCTTAGGTCGATTATATTTACTAAAATACATGATCTTTAGATTAACTAAAGTCTCTTTTAGCTTTTAATCTATATTTTCAAATTATGTTCATTTCAAATATGTTTTCAATACATGCTCTTAGATTAACTAAAGTCTCTTTTAGCTTTTAACCTATATTTTCAAACTATGTTTCATTTGAAATATATCTATATATATAAAATAGAGAATTTATTTGTATATATATTTGTATATATATTTGTATATATATTTGTGCCTTACTAGCTCTGGAACGCCTTAACCAATTTCAACCAAACTTGGTATATCTATTAGTTACTATCTGGAATCAGATATAGGTGGTGGGGGGTTGCACGTTTTTTGGCGGGGGTAGGCGTGGCAGCCGATATTAGTGTCGGACCCACCGTTTTCGGTATCGCCGAGACAAATAGTGCTGGAAGTACACTCCGATGGGTGAGTTATATTCCCGCAGGGGAGGGTGATCGATATTAGAGTCGATTCTATGGTTTTCGGGGTCGCTGAGTTGAATGGTGATGGTAAGACAGCTCTAGAGAAAAGGGATCGATAACTGTGGAGGGGTGGGGGGGGGGCGAACGATACAGGCTATTGCTACATAATATAATTAATTGAGAAATGCTTTTTTTATCGGCCCATGATCAAGGGGTTAAATCCCTTATGATGCTGGGCACAGCGTTGGTACTAAGGTATTTAGGAAAAAGAGAGGAGATGCCGTTGTGTATGCATTTTGAATGCCTGTGGATCATATTGATGTGGAAATACAGAGCTTGGTAAAGCATTCCATATTCGTGTTGTACCACTAAAGAAAGAGTCCTTAAACTTAATAGTACGACCGAAGACGGGCTTGAGGGTAAACTGATGAGCATTTAGAGCGTCCGTTTTAGGAAGCCAATGCACTTATCAGCATTTTTTGCAGCGTTGAATAGCTGATCATTTGTTATGGCCGCGTATAGTGTTGAAATAAACAGAAAAGTTAAACTACCCTCAAATGCATGAAATAACATATACCATCAACACTCACCTGTTGGGTGTTTTACTGGAACGCTTTTGGCCACAACCTTTGTGTCCTTTTAACTTCGTCCATTCCTGGAGGAAGCCTTGCTATTGAGCAGACGATCGGAGTTTGTGTCACCTTTAGTGGCTCCGAAATCTTGTACGCGGGCTACACATTTGGGGAGATCAAATTCTTAAATTTATCCACGGAGGAAATGGGCATTTGTTTTGATAAGTCCCTGAAAAACACTGAACTGAGTCAGCGTCTTACTTATAAAGGTCATGGAAATCATCAGGTCTGCATTAACAAAAACCACAGGTGCTTTTCGGATGTGAAGTACAAACAACTAACCTTTTTGCCAAACCTGGCGTACTGAACGGATCGTGCTTAGAGTCGTTTAGGTGTTCCAGAAAAATAAGACATAACGAATGCATAGTGTACCCCGGATTTAGATCCATTTTTTTTTGTATTAGGTTTTAGTTAAACCGCAATTAAATAAACGCAAAAATGAAAAATATATTTACAAACAACAAAGGAAATGTAGTTTGACGTCTATTCTATCATACAGAATGACATAGCAGCGATTTTCTGACTTGACAGATGAGTTGGGGCAGATGAATTTATTTTGCGTTTCCGAATTATGTAGTTCATTTTTGTTTCACAGAAACCTGGTTCGTGTGTTGGATATTCTTCGAAGATAGTTGTCCATTCACAATGGAATATATTAACACATAGGTGTAATAAGTGATCGTTGTAGGTGTTGGGTTAATAGTATTCATGTTTTATGGTCATATTAATAGTATTCATGTTTTATGTCCATATTAATAGTATACATGTTTTATGTTCATCGGTGAAGGTAATTAGATTTTAAAAAGGGACGGGATGAGGAGATTGCATTTAGACTTTAGAAAGAAAGATTTATCATTTTAGAAAGAGACTTTCACACAAAAAAAATTAGTTCCAGAATTTTCGATGTTAAGCGGGTAGTTTCGCCAGCCAACGAAAGAGTAAGAGGAGGCAGTCAAAGGCTAACCATCGGATTAAAAAGTTGAGTGATCGTCTCTGAACAGCAAAAAGTAAAGGACCACCATTTCCAAGCGTACTAAATTAAAGCAAAAAAAAATTTTTAAATTCAAGTATTTGAATTGATGGGAATAGTGTCGGTGCGCTAACCAATTTTTGAAAGCGTCGTTGAAAGAACTACTATTTTGTTTAAGCGAACTAAATTAAAGGCAAAAATTTAGAGTTCAAAAATTTTATTTTTTTTTGCGTTAGCAGTGTTAGTGCTTTTTAGGGATCTGCATTGCGATTGATCGGGAAACTACTGACTGCTCAAAACTTGGTTTGGGCCAGTAGCGCAACAATCAAGTTCGTGATGTAGTGCTTGCTCTACCTCCTCGTGGTAGTCCCCGGGCAACTATGTGTACAAATCCTTATACATGTAGGCTAAAACTGCAAGTGCGAACGGTCTAGCGTTTCTAGTCTAGGTAACGTGGGCGTGCGGTACCGAAAAATACCCGCTACTGAAACTGACGCAACGCCTCGGATAAGTAATGATCGAATAATGACGACTTTTGGCTATTGTACACGGACTAAGATTGGTTTCTGGAATGCGAGGACGCTCCTTGACTCTGGGAGTGAAGGACCTCAAAATGCCAGATTTCTTCAACTGGAACGTGAGTTTCTTCGGTATAATTTGGACATACTGGGAGTGAGTGAAGTAAGATGGTTCGACGCGGGAGAGTACCAATCCCCAACGTGTAACACTGTGCTACTCTACTCTGGCAAACCGTCTGGCAGTCCCCGTGAATCTGGAGTGGGTCTGCTGCTAACGCCAACAGCACGTAGAGGCCTAATTTCCTGGCACCCGCATAGTGATAGGATCTTAACGGCCAGATTTCGGACTAAAGTACGGCACGTCACGATCATACAGTGCTACGCTCCAACGAATCCCTCGACTTTGGATGAAAAGGACAACTTCTACAATCAACTAAACGCTGTACTCAACGCAGCGCCGAACGGAGATATCGTCATCGTGATGGGGGACTTGAATGCCAAGGTTGGCAACGACTATGTAGGACTCAAGCATTGTAGATATCCTAGCAGCAGCGACGAGCGAGCTAGAGTCCATGTATCGAAGAAAAATGAGAGAAGTGCAGCGTAGTGTAAGACGTGACAAACGTAACTATCTTAACAACCTGGCCTCAGAAGCAGAGGAAGCAGCGAGCAGGTGCGATAGCAGAACCGTTTACAGAATCACCCAAGAGCTGACAGGTGGTCACCGCTTTAGAGAACATCCGGTGAAAGGCCTTGATGGTGCCGTACTCGTTTCAGATGAGGATCAGCTCAAGCGATGGAAGGAGCATTTCTCTACGGTCCTTAACCGTGTATTTGCTAACGATATGCACCTAAATCAAACGGAGCTGCCGGAAGTAACAATTTCCCGAATTCGCACCTCAACTCCCAGTAAAGACGAGATCGCTACCGCGATTAACGCACTAAAGAACAACAAGTCGGTAGGACTAGATGGTATACCCGCAGAGCTTCTGCGTGCAGCTCCAACGACATCAGCAGAGCTTTTATATCCTCTTGTAGAGAGAGCTTGGGAGGTAGAAAGTTTCCCTGACAAGTGGAAGAAGGGAATGATTGTCAAGCTCCCTTTATCTGGCTCGCCTTGCGCAGGAGAGGTATACCCGATAAACTAATAGCTATTATTAAAGCAACATATGATTGCTCTAAATGTCATGTGCTGCATAGAGGAAACCTGTCAGAGGAATTCGAGATCCTAAGTGGGGTACGACAAGGTTTCATTCTATCGCCGATACTTTTTTTGTTGGTGATTAGCGATGTACTTCGCGCAGCTTTATCTACTGGAAACGGAGGAATTCGTTGGACTCTTACATCTCAACTCAAACATCTGGATTACGCTGACGACGTTTGTTTACTCTCACATAGAATTATGGAGCTGCACCAAATGACTAAAAATGTGGAAAGGGAGGCAAATGTTGCGGGTTTGAAGATTAATACTGCAAAATCGGTGTTTGGAATAATGTCCATGATATGGCGAAGCAATGCGATCAGCTTAAACACCAAACTGCGACTGTGCCGCTCAAATGTTGAATCTGTGCTGTTGTATGTCATACACTCCGAAAAGGCGACAGTTCCATAGTAAACTACGCAATGCAATGGAACCCGTTATCTCAGGATGGTAGAAGAACGGGTCGTCCGAGAAATACATGGCGCAGAACAGTTGAGGACGAGGCACGGCAATTGGGGAGGAGTTGGAGAGAGCTGAAGCTCATTGTCAGGAACCGCACGCGATGGCGCGTAGCCGTAGTAGAGGCCCTAGGATCCACAAGGGGATACAGGACAGGACGAATTTAAAAAGGCGTCGTAACAAGATCCGACATATTCTAAGCGAGCCAAATAGAAGTTGAAATTAAAATTCAAAGATTTCAATTTGCGTTAGTGTTCTAGACAAAGTTAAAAGGCGCCATAGTACGAACCGCCATATCTATATCAAGCTGTATTACAGCCGAAATTTAAAATTTAAATTCCAATTTGCTGAAAGTGTTAGTGTACTAGGCAAAGTTAAAAGGCGTCATATGCCAGGGCACTAGATAATTTCAAAAAAGGCGTCTTATACCAGTGCAAGCCATGAGGGGAACATCCAAATATTGTTCGAAAGGAAAGTGCCATTAAACAGGGTTTGAATCCGACTTAACCACCCCAGCAAAGATTCATCATCTTACCGACAAATTTAAAATGGTAGAACAGCAAATTTCGTATAACCAATCAAGCAGAAATACTGAGGAGAACGTGAGCGCCTGAATCCATGCAGTGTTAAAGTAGTTTTTCTATTATTAATAATTGAAAGCTTTCCCAAAAAGACTTTTTATATTGCAGAACATTCTGCAAGCATTCGATTATCAATAGCAGTGGTTGTAAAACCTCCCTTTTTGAATTTTATTTCCTTTTTTTTTATTTTCAAATTTTCAAACAATCAAGAGAAATAATAACCATTTTTATACCTTTTTTTATTCCTTTTAATTATTTTATTTCAAATTTTATAAAATCGCATTAAAGTTTATTTCGATTTGTAAACTGCATTTAGTGGTCGTAGGCGTGGCGGCTGAGCCTTTAGTTTGTGTCCTTTTCTTTTTAATTTTATTTCCATATAGAGCAATTCCACTTTTTAGAAGCAACTTCTGACGGCATGACCCGCATTCAAAAGAGTGGAAAGAATATAAATAAATAAATATATATTAAATTAATCAACGGCTACTAAGTGCAGTAAAGAATAAAATTACATATTCAGTTTTCTTTATATTTCGTTTACTTCTTGGATTTTTTTTATTATTTTAATTTTCCTTAAATTGGTTTTATTAATCATAATTAATACATAAAAATCATTGAAATAGAATTAATATTGAAATATTTAAAAAAAAATTTGAATTGTTTTTCTCTGGAAATTTTTTTAAAGCGAGTAAATACTCAATAAAATTTTATTACGTATGCGAACTAGTTGAGATTTTATTGTCTTTGCCCGGCGGGTTGAATATACCTCAGTTAAGGCCCTTCTAGTTTTGTTATCCCAAATAGGTTGTAGCAATGATGCAGGGCTAAATTAAATTAGCATAGTATGTGGCTGGGATCAGTGATCCCCGTCGGATACAACGTTCCGCCAAAAATGACTGACGATTTTGTGAGGCTTTGGTACAGGTGTAACGAGGTCATTCTTTTCTTAGTTTTTTTAGTTTAGAATAAAGACCTTTTTTTTATGAAGTACAAATACTTTAAAAAAAAAAGGGGGAAGATACCTTTTTTAAATTAGCCTTAATTTAGTAATAGTTTAGCATAAGTTTCAAAGAAAGAATGACCTGCTTACACCTGGACCGAAGGACAGTTCCTTGTATCCCTTCCTCTTTCACAAAGTTTTCCTATTGATTTCCACCTTTTTTTTATTAGACACGATAAATTAAAATGTTTGTTCATGACGAAGTGTCACTGGTAAGTGACAAGGACCACCCGTACGGCGAGCTTAGCCAAGCAACCGCGAGCGTGTCGCGACGTCCTTGCCAGTGGCAGAACCCCTAGTGGAACCTCGCTCCATAACAAATAGCGCGCAACGTATAGCTCTACCAATTGTCACAGGACAGAACAGTAAAACACATATATCTACTGATCTCCCGGGAAGTTGGCAATTCCATTTCATGGAATTTATTTATTCCTGAATCACGTGGTGCTAACTTTCTTGGACACAAAAGTAGTCACTAACGAAATTTCGGTAGGGCGGTTGATTGGAGTCAGACTCTAGACAGCCTAACCAACGAAATGACAAGAACGCGACAAGGGAGCAGTGGGCAGCCATTACAACCGTACAATTAGTACGTGTAAACGTGGTCCAACTGTCCCTTTTGCATTTAAGTGGGGTTATTCCTATTCATGGCAGGTCGGCCTCATCATAGAGGCTCCTCGCCATTGCTTTGAGCTGCGATCGGCCGAGATGGGAATAAGCCTCCAGTGACGACATACCACAAGAGCGTTAAGAGAGCCGACTGTGATTTGACGGACAGGACAAAGACTGAAAATTATTGGAACGGAAGCGTTGGAGGCGATCACGGGGTAACTACTCTAGCTACATACCAGTTCACAAAAATTTCTAATTTAAATTTTTTTTAAAACCACTTACTGAAGTAATTAATAAAAAAAACTCCATATCAATAAGTTTTTAAATTTGTTTGTTTAAAAGGAAAAGAAGGAAATAAATAATAAGTCTTAGGTCAAAAATAAATAAAAATAAATTGAAACATAATAAAATACATAAATTGAAAAACAATACTAAATAAACGGCTCTTTTTTTATTTTAAAGAAATTAACTCTCCGCCCAAGTAGCTCTTCCCTTGGTCACACAACAAAGCACGGATATTAAATTCGGCGTAAGACATTTGGTGGCAGCGGTGGGATCTACAAAAGATTTTCTTCCAAAAAAAATTATAAGCCGAAGCAGAAGGCCGATCTTCTGATGCGTGCTGGGGCTATACACCAGCAAAGTAAATAAAAGTAAAAGTATAAGTAAAAGTGAAAAGTGGAAAGTGAATATAGAAAGTCCCGAAGACAGTAAGACCTTGCCAGCTTTAGAGCGTAGGCATTTGGCCAACATTCGGGCAGTGAAAAAAGACCAGGCTGTAACTGCAACTTTAGGGCGCGAAGCCAGCCTGGCAAAATCAACAGCAGCGGCAAGCAGCAGACAACAGCAGCAGAAATCGTCATTCAACATCCACAACCACAGCAGCAGCAAGCAACGGTAACACCCACAGCTGAGACAACAACAGCAAGGAGCGACATAAGCAACAGCAGCAGTTCATCAAAATCCAGCAGCAAAAGTTCAGAGGCAACACCCACAGCTATAATCAACAAGCAGAACTAGGTAGAACAATTCTTCTTTTAAAACAAAAACATATATATATATATATTACATTTTATAATAATAATATATTTTTTAAACATATATTTTATTTGGTTGCAAATTTTTAAAATATTTTTGGGTTTATACCTTGTTGGAAATTTTTTTTTGGTGAATCTTGGGTACTTTGTTGCAAACTTTTTTTTTCTCTCTCTCTTTACTCCAATATTTTTTCCGCGAATTTTGTTATGTTACCTCGATATTTTTCGCGAATCTTTTGTGCTGTGAATATTGATTTTTTTTTATTTATTTATTTTTCCAAAATAAGTAGACCGGTCACTAGGCAAATTAGTAGACAGGCAAAAGCGATTGCTGATACTAATTTGTCTCCAACTTTAAGTTTCTCGTCGGATTTAGAGGTTATTCCTGAAGAGGAGTCGTCCGACATGGACTAAAAAATTAGTATTTCTGATGTTTACAACATCATACCCCCTTTGATGGGAAGCCGGCCGATTTGGCTAAGTTCACGTCATGCGGTGATATTCTCTTCACCTCGGTAAAAGAGAGTGATGAACCCACATTTTTGGCCATTGTTAAGACAAGGCTACAGGGTCCTGCATTCGAGTTGATGCAGTTCTACTCACTTACGACTTGGGCAGCTCTTAAGGAGAAGCTCGAGTCTGAATACAAGGAGGTGAGCTGTTGACAACAAAACAGAGATTCAAAGAATCGGTCAATGAGTTTGGCGAACGGGTTTGTACGGCCCTGAATAATCTTAACTCCGCCACCTTCAACACAACTCGCGATGAAACGATTCGGGAATTCTTGGTACAAGAAAACCGCCGTCTAGCGATCCAGGTGTTCGAAGATGGTCTGAAAAATGACCAAATTAGGCTTATAGCCAAGGCTTTCGGGGGTGCTGACCTAAAAAAGGTTATAGCTCATGCTGAGGGACATGCTGCACGCATAGATAACGCCCCACAAACTTTTCAAAATAAATTTGCTCCTCACAGAAATCCGCAAACAACTATATATTGTCAGAATTGCGGTAAGCGCGGTCATACGAGGGAAACGTGTTACCGGAATAATCAATTCCCAAACTTTCAGGGTAGGCCTCCCATTAAAAGGGAAGTGCAATTTCTTACTTGCAATTACTGCAAGAGGAGGAACCACACCGAGGCAAACTGTAGGTTACGGTTATCCAACCACAGGCCTCCACAAAATCCGTTCAGGAATAGCAATCCCACTCCTGGTTTCAGTGGAAACCATAAACCTGAATACCCCTCAAAACAAAATGATAGCCGTGGTGTGAGGTATGTTCTTGAATCGGGAAACGAAGCCATTCGGGAGGAAACAATCGGCAATTCCTCTCGAATGAATGCGATAGCCGAGATATACCATCCCAAGAACTAAATTTCAGATTTTTCGTTTCCCGAGTTTAAGGAACCAACGATACGACTAAAATTCAGTCCCTCGGACTAGAAATTTTCTACGTTTTTGATAGATACGGGTGCCGACGTTAGCCTAGTAAAAGAAAATAGGTATAATGAAAATACAATACACGGTGACGACCTCTACACCATTACTACCATAGCCGGGGAATCGCTAAAACCCCTTGGTTTTGTGCATGGTACCCTAGAGTTCAAGTCACCCGAACATACCCTTTTGTTAGATCACCCTTTTTATATACTTGATAATCAAATTAATTTACCCTATGATGGAATTATTGGAAATGACTTTTTATCACAATTTAAATGCGTAGTAGATTTCAAAAACGACACACTAGAAATTCCATTCAAACGAAGCCAAACGGAGGAAAACAAGCCATTCCGTTCGGCGTATGAAAAATTTTTTAAAAACTTTGAGTCGCCATGCGAACTTCGATCTGATGATTCCAATTTCAACTATAAACAATTCAATAAAAACTTAGTAGAGCATAAAACCAAGCAAAAAGACTTAGAGACAATATCCTAAGCAAAATAAAAAAGACTTAGAGACAATAGATCCTAAGCAAAATAAAAAAGACTTAGAGACAAAAGATCCTAAGCAAAATAAAAAAGACTTATAGACAATAGATCCTAAGCAAAATAAAAAAGACTTAGAGACAATAGATCCTAAGCAAAATAAAAAAGACTTAGAAACAATAGATCCTAAGCAAAAACAAAAAGACAAAAAAAGAAAGAAAAAACTAAGCATTCTTTAAAATCAACAACAAACTTGGTAGACAGTAAATCTAATAAAAATGAAAATAAAAATTTGAGCCAAAAAGAGCAAATGGAATCACAGATTGAAGAGAAATTAATAAAAGGAAAGACTAAGTCAAAGAAAGTTAAGGAACAAGCGCAAAAATGTTTAATCCAACGAAGTGATGTAATTGATGTTTCTAAAAGTAAGCCTTCTATATATAGCGGATCTGGGGAAGTAGCTCTTCCAAAACCAGAACGTATTTTTGATGGAGCAAAACAGAACATCATGAGAACCGAACAAAATTTTGTTGACCAGATTAACATACCTGCTCGAAGTACTCTATTTTCTAAAGTCGCTTGTAATTGTGCAAATGACGTCGTCATTCGGAAGAAACAGGTTTCACCTGGGGTCTTTTTGGCCTCTTCCATCGCACAATTTTGCAAAAGTCTTACTCCTAAATATTAATGAATACCCAGTGCAGCTAAAAGCACATGATATAAGTTTAGAATGGGATAATTTAGACGAGTTTAATTTAGATTGTATTTTATGGACCTACTTTGGACGAACATAACCGGAAATTGCGAAATGTTCTAACAAGGCTACGGTTAAACAAATTAAAACTGCAGCCGGACAAATGCCATTTTATCAAACGAGAGCTTATGTACCTGGGACATATTATCAGTGATAAAGGAATCAAGCCAAATCCAGATAAAATAGAGGCAGTAAAAACGTATCCAAGGCCAAAGAAAGCCAAAGATATCAAAGTAATTTTGGGATTTGTAGGATATTACAGGAGATTTATTCTTCAGTTTGCCCTGATAGCTAAACCGCTAAATAACTTGTTGAAAAAGAACATAGATTTCAAATGGGACGCTTTATGTGAAGAAGCTTTTGTTATTTTAAAAGAAAAATTAATCTCCTCGCCAACATTCATTTACCCAGATTTCAAAGAAAAATTTCTTATCACTACCGATGCAAGTGATTTTGCAATAGGAGCCGTTTTATCTCAAGGCAGACAAGCCTATATATTATGTCAACCGTACTTTAAATGTTGCTGAAACAAAATACACCACTACCGAAAAGGAGTTACTATCAATAATATTTGCAGTCAAGCAGTTCCGTCCTTACGTTTACGGTAGAAAATTTACGATTCTCACGGATCACAGGCCGCTTCAATGGCTATTAAATCTTAAAGATCCTACATCAAGATTGGCGCGATGGCGTATTTCATTGGAGGAATATGAATATGAAATTATATACAAGCCAGGCAAATGTAGTGCGAATTCCGATGCACTCAGTCGCATCCCTGGAGACACACAAAATGACACAATCAATGGAAAAGTTTTAGTCACTACTAGGAGCAAAGCTAAACAGCAAAACCTCGATGAAATAGTCGTAGTAGGAAGTGAAGAAATTGGGCCTCCACCGACTGAATGTACTATAATTAAGACTTGTAAGCCCATAACGCTAGCTGAAAACAATTCTCCAATCCAGATCTTTTTTCTACCTCACGGAACACGACAAGAGGAAACTTTATTTAGGAATATTCCGGGATATACTCGCCCCAATCCTAATGATTTTAAAATATTTCCTCATGCAACAAAATCCTCAACATACGTTATCACCTCTTTCCATTTGCATCTTACAGAAAAAGCAACTTTAGAAAATTACATTCAACAGATCCAAAATTTTTGTCAAAAGGAAAAGGTTAAAAGTATCGATATATCCATTCCTCCCCAAGAACCATTTTTTGATTATTTAAAATCCTCTATAATGCAGGCATTTTCTCAAACAAAGCTCGACATTTATTTGTATTCGGACAACCGAATCATTCTCACAGATCCACAAGAGATCGAAAAATTTTGCATGACTTTCATAGTTCACCTTTCGGAGGTCACCAAGGAACCTCTAGAACACTTAAATGTCTCAGAACAAGATATTATTGGCCTACTTTGGTCAAAAACACAGGAATTCGTTCGAAAATGCGAATCCTGCCAAAGAAACAAGTTAAGGCAAAATCCACGAATTCCGAAGTCACGACAACTAGCACAAGTCCATTTGAGCGTGTAGCTTTGGACATTGTCGGGCCACTTCCAACTAGCTATGAAGATAACAAATATATACTTACCTTTCAGGATGATTTGACAAAGTTCACTGAAGCTATGCCTCTTCCAAACGCTGAAGCTTCAACTGTGGCGCGTTGTTTCATAGAAAAAATTATATGTCGTTTTGGACCACCCGATGCGGTATTAACCGATCAAGGTACTAATTTCTTGAGCAACCTTTTTAAGGAGGTTTGTAAGCTTTTAAAAATCAAAAAGATACAGACGACTCCATATCATCCGCAAACGAACGGAGCTTTAGAGCGTAGCCACAGAACGCTAGCCGAATATCTCAGGCACTATGTCGACAAAGACCAACTTTCATGGGACACTTGGTTGCCATATTCAATGTTTGTATATAACACGACACCCCATAGTAGTACAAAGTTTAGTCCTTTTGAACTTATCTATGGATTTCCAGCACGGATACCCAATTCCATAAACCGAAGTCCTCAAGTCTTTACAATTATGATAACTATGCTACAGAGCTAAAATCCCGTTTACAATATGGTTATCAGATCGCCAAACAGGTTCTACTCGACAAGAAAGAGAAGTCCAAAACATACTACGACAGGCGATCGAAAGATAAAAAATTTAATATAGGTGATAAAGTCTTTATAAGAAACCACACAAGAAAAATTAAGCTCTCTGCATTATGGGAAGGTCCACATGAGGTAACCAACATAATATCAGATGAGAATACAGAAGTTAAAGTGGGAAACAGATTTAAAATACTCCATAATAACAACGTAAAAATGTTGTCAGAAAAATGTGTTCAAATTTTAGACAGCACTCTTTTAAGGAATTCTTTCATTCCGATGATAAACTTAACTCTTTTAAAATCACAACTTCTACAAACGTAACATCTATTAAACTGCTTAAACATAATGAAAACAATAATCTGGCAGAACTTTCTTACCAAGTAGATTTGTTAAGGAAAGAGGAAGGAAAAGGTTTGCAACACTTAGATAAGCACGATGCTCATCATTATACTGTAATATATAGTTTGGCTTTAGTAACATTCATAATCCTGTTGTACATTTATAAATACAATTCTAAATTGAAAGCCATTGTAACAGAAATTAGACAGCAACCAACAGAAAATGAAAATAAACCAAAACCCAATGAGGAAATGATCGATGAAGTTTTTGTTGATCAATCAATTGTACTAGAGCTAGAAAATAACAATGCTAACCCAAACCCAAGCCCAAGATTCACATTGTCATCATAAGATTCACATTATCCTCATAAATGAAAACATATATACATAATTTAAAGAAAAAAAAATTAATTAGTAACGTTTACACTAATTTTTAGAAATATGAAATAGAAACATATGAATGTTTAGATCATAAAATTATTAATGTTTAAAATAAATGTTTAGAAATATAAATCAATTAAAAGAATAGAATCGTAAAAAGAAAAATTAGACTACTTTACCTCTTTTATAATTATGTACACAAAAAAAAAAGAGAAGAACAATATATATATATAAATTTTTGTAAATACGGTTCAATATGGCTTTTCAACAACTATGTCTCGAAAATTCCAACCATGGAATTTCCTTCTTCTAAGGGGGTGGGATGTAGTGATCGCACTACATGTCGCATCATCAAATCAACTCAACTCAAAATCAACTCTCCTAAATACGATTCTTCTTTCCCACGGCGTCAAATGCGTCGCAATACGCCAAGCACGCTACAGCGCTCACTTTGCATGTCAAACATAAAAATTCCATGTTCATGAGCTCGTCACCCGATATCCGCTACATTCAATAGCATTCAAATATACATTCAATAGCAATACACATAATTCATGCGATCGCTCTGCCTTCAATGCTGTGTATAGCACTGCAGCTATAACAAATAGCAATGCACGTAATTCAAGCGATCACTTTGTGTTTAATGCTGTGTATACACAGCACTGCAGCTATAACATTCCCAATTGTTCCATACCGAATACAATGCTGTACGGCGGCGGATACACACAAAATCCAAAGTCAAGTACATGTATGAATTGTAGGTATAGAGAGCAAGGGTGAATGGACATCGTCTACAATTTTACAGAAGGCAAGAGAAGTCGTGCCTGCTAATTATAGCAGTCTTGATGACAGGTCCAAAACAACCGTTTTGGGTCGACTTATTTGTGAATTATGTTCACAATAAGCAGGATAAGTATATTCTCATATAATGTGAATTCCATTTATTCGTTAGCTAGGCGTATCACACTAACATTATTTATTAAAACTAATAAACCTGACATTTTTCTTTTACAGGAAACAAATCTCACTGGGAGAAATCCGTTCAGTCCAGACGGATACAATATCCACAGGGTCGACAAAGGCAGTGGACGCTCTGGGACGGCGGTCCTTATCAGGAACACTATGGCAGGCGAAAAGGTGCAAATCAGTGGTCTACGTAGCATGGAAGCAACAGCTGTCAGCATTAAAGTCAACGAAGTGGAGACCTTGCTGGTGATATCGGTGCATTATCACTGTAACGCAACGAGGGAAGACATCCAACGGGATTTGCAAACTGTCTGCAACACCTCCTCTAGACACACATACTGTGTTGTTGGAGGTGATTTTAATGCTAGACATACTCGATGGCAGGACGAAGTGTGCAATCACAAAGGAAGGGCCATTACAGACTGGATGGACTCAAATCCGCATGATGAACTCTTCCATTATCACCATTGAAGATCGAACAGTATCCAGCGCTGCTGAGAAAGCGGAAGCCTTTGCCTGCCATTTTGAAAGGAGCTTTACGTACCGACCACCAACGCATCTTCCAGATTTCTTGGAAGAGGTTGAAAGTCTTGTGGAAGACACCACTTCTCCAGGAAATACTATAGTGCAGTTCAGTGAAGAAAATCGCGCCAATGAACCCGTAGACGTCGATATGTTTACCGGAACAGCTGTTGTCAATGATTTGATTATGAGTGGAAACTCAAAAAATTCATCAGGCACAGATGGGATTTCTAACTTTTTGCTTAAAAAGTTACCGGGTATGGCAATTTTGATGTTAACCATCATTTTCAACAATTGCCTAAACAATGGCTACTTTCCGGACAACTGGAAGGTGGCGAAGGTAGTACCAGTACCCAAGAAAACTGACCGCTCCAGCGTAACTGGTTACCGTCCAATAGCTCTACTGTGTTGTATCAGTAAAGTATTGGAATCATTGATCCGGAAAAAGATCAATACGTTTTGTACGGAAAGAAATCTTATTCCTTCCTTTCAGTACGGTTTCCGAGAGAAGCACTCTACGCTGCACCCTCTGCTGAAGCTTCACTGTGACGTCACTAAAGGACTGAACGTCAAAAGTAGTACAGTGGCCTGTTTGCTAGACATCGAAAAAGCTTTCGATAGTGTCTGGATAAACGGGCTACTGTACAAGCTTATTAGTTTTGGTTTCCCCAATTATATTGTAAAAATAATTAAAAATTTTCTTTTTAACAGGGTCTTCTTTGTACAGGTGTACGACCGCCCATCGACAAGGAAAAGGATCAAAGCCGGAGTTCCTCAAGGTTCCAGACTTGGACCAGTCCTGTATAGCATGTTCACGGCGGATCAACCCACAAATACAGCCGGAACAAGGACTATGCTCTTCGCGGATGACTCCATAACGTATGCAGTTTCCCGCTCTCCCGAGATAGCTGCCCGAAGAGTGGAGGAACACCTCAGAAATCTTTGGGACTACTACCTGAAGTGGGGACTAAAGATCAACGCCATTAAAACGGAACTCATCTGCTTCCGAGTACCAGCAACCGAAACAAGGATAAGAAGAATCGCAAGCCGGTGCAGAGCCTTAAAAATCACCCTTCCGGATAACACAACAATAAACACCAAAACAGAGACTCAGTACCTGGGAATCAACTTTCCTGAGAGGCTCAAGTTTAACTCTCACATCGACAAAACAATGAAAAAAGCGAACTACGCTCTTCATTTGGTGCACCCGCTACTTAAAAGACGAAACGGTCTGTCCAACAACACCAGGCTGCTTATCTACAAGCAACTCATCAGGCCAGTGATAACCTATGTCTACCCCATATGGTTCACCGTCTCACCAACAACGATGAAGAAGATCCCCCTATTTAAAAGGAAGGTACTAAGGATCTGTACAGGACTCTGGAGGGTGACAAACAGCTATAAGTTTGTGTCGACTACAAAACTATACGAAGCAGCAGGTCTGCTGCCAATAACTGACCACTTGTTCCGAAAGGCGAGGAAATTCGTCGACGCATTGGAAACACATCCAAGTCCTTAGATGCAAGGACTGCGAATCGAGGAAATCGAGCCAAGTCACCGGTACATACACATAAGAGGATTCACTGATGCTAGATTCGATGACATCTTTAACAATCATGACGTCTCCTTCTACGAGAAGGCGGGCAACCAATATTACAGAGGCTGAAGTTCGCCCTGTTTATACGCCGCTTAATATTTTTCATTCTTATTTTATTTTAAAATTATTGTTTAAAATTTAATTACCTTAAAAATAAACATGTAGTAGATTAAGTAGTAAAAAATATTGTTTAAAAATAAACAATACCAAAAAAAAGACAAAGTAAATACGTCGGGCCCCTATTGTTGAGCCAACACATATTAATATTAGTTATAAGTTTAGTTTTAAATCAAAATTGTATATTACTTTAATGTTTAATAAAAATATCTTAATCTTAAAAAAAAGGACATCGTCAACGGCAACAGCTGGATGTATGAACTATCTCCAGAGCCATTGACGAATGTAATGCTGATGCATTTATATTGCATTTATATTGTGTAATAATTTTCCCGTTTAATTGTTTAGCCTAATATTATTGATATTGGGTAATAATTTAATTGCTTACGAAGTTAATAGTGCATCGCACTATATCTGGAGCAATTAATTATTTGATTTATCGATATTGGGAACTATCGCTGATGAACTGCGTTGACTTGGGGACAAATATCGTTTGGATTTGAGCGTATAAAAGGGGAGTGAAATCCAGCTGAAAAGTCAGAGTTAATCCAATACATTCTAGTGCAGGTTGCAGCCAAGCTGAAGACAGCGGGCCTCCCTAGAATATTAAATAATATAAGAGTCAGAGTTAATCTAAATCTTAAACTACGAACATCCTAGTAGAGGTCGCAGCCACGCCAAAGACAGCGGGCCTAGCTACAAGTCTAGAGCCGTATTATACTGTCTTCGGCTTCCAAATGGCACAGAACGGATCCGCTTTTGTCATCATACGACGGTTAAACGACATTAAACAATCAGACGTCAGAATTTTAGAGACAAAGGACAAACAGCAAGTTATAAGGGACGAGATATTTAGAAATTTAAGTAAGGCACATGACAAAGGAGAAAAGACTTATAATTGGAGAATCCGAGAAATTAAATATAAAGTTGGACAGACTGTATTTAGACGCAAATTCAGACAGAGTGAAAAGACAGCAAGCTATAATGCCAAACTTGGACCAAAGGCTATCAGAAGCACTATCCTAAAAACAATCGGGAATTCCTTATACGAAGTAGGAAATATGGCAGGGAAAAAAGTAGGCATTTTTCATGCCAAAGGCCTCTCCCTAGGATTGAAAAAATATTAAGCTATTAAATTCGGCTTAAAACAGGTTTCTCTCGCCAGCACAGACGGAGGCACTACAGGCGGTGAAGGCTAATTACCCATTCTACGAAAACTTGGCCTCGGAAAGACAAGCCTGGAGGAGCATGTGATCGAGACCGCTGAAGTGGAGCCGATTAAACAGAGGCACTACCCAGTGTCTCCGGCGATCCAGAAGCTTCTCTTCGACGAGCTCGATCGCATGATTTTTTTGGGAGTGATCGAAGAGAGTCAGAGTGCGTGGAGTTCTCCGGTTGTGCTGGTGAGAAAACCTGGCAAAAACAGGCTGTGCCTAGACTCGCGTAAAGCTAACGCGGTGACAAAAAAAGACGCGTACCCATTGCCTCATATAGAAGGGTTGTTGAGCCGCTTGCAAGACACTCGGTTTATTTCGGGGATCGACCTGAAGGACGCTTTCTGGCAAATCCCGTTGGAGGAGAGGCCCAGGGAGAAAATGGCCTTCACAGTCCCTGGGCGTCCACTGTATCAATTTACAGTGATGCCATTTGGACTGTGCAATGCTGCCCAGAGAGTGTGTCAGCTTATGAACAGGGTGATACCGTCAAGGCTCAAGGACAATGTTTTTGTGTACCTTGACGATCTCCTTGTCTGCTCTCCGGACTTCGAAAGCCATATGGATTTGCTAGAGGACGTCGTTGAGTGTCTTCGCAATGCTGGCTTAACAATAAACATAGAGAAAAGCAAATTCTGCCGGAAAAAAGTAAAATACCTTGGGTATATTGTGGGCGACGGGTGCCTTAGGACTGATCCAGCAAAGGTTGCAGCAGTGGAGTAGTTTCCAGTTCCAAAGACTCCGAAACAACTCAGACGGTACCTGGGAATGACGGGATGGTACCGCAGGTTCATCCCAAACTTTTCATCGATGACTGCTCCAATGACGGATTGTCTGAAAAAAGGCAGACTTTAGAATGACTGACACGGCAATTAAAGCATTTGACGAGCTTAAACAGCACTTGATTACGGCGCCGATTTTGACTAATCCAGATTTTTCAAAACATTTCTACATCCAATGTGATGCTTCTACAACAGGCGTCGGTAGTGTCCTTTTTCAGATTGACACAGAAGCAAAAGAGAGGCCAATAGCCAATATTTCTCAAAAGCTCAACTCTGCAGAGAGGAATTATAGCGTCACTGAGTTAGAGTGATATGCGGCAGTCCTCAGTGTCCAAAAATTCCGTGCTTACGTTGAATTGCTACCCTTCACTATAATAACGGACCATGCTAGCTTAAAGTGGCTGATGTCACAAAAGGACCTGTCTGGTCGATTGGCCAGATGGAGTCTGAAGCTACAAGCATTCAACTTCTCCATTGAACACAGAAAGGGCACTAAAAACGTTATCTCCGACGCTCTCTCCCGTGTGCATATGGAGGAGCTCACCCCAGACGTAGACCGACTTGATGTTGACCTTGGCTCCCCGCAGTTTTCTTCGGAAGAATACGAGGAGCTAAGGAAAACAATAAAAGAAGGTCAAGATAAATTTCCCGACATATGCATCTCAGATAATTTCGTTTATAAACGAACAAATATTCGTACAGGGGAGGCACTCCAAGAAGACAGAGCGTGGAAGCTCTGGGTACCGTCGGGCTTGCGACGGAGTCTACTGATCTCGGCACATGACTCCCCTGCTGCAGGACATGGAGGCACCCATAAGACGCGATATAAGTTAAGACAGAAATACTTTTGGCCTGGAATGACAATTGACGTTAACAATTTTATCAAGGACTGTGATACATGCAAGTGCAATAAGAGCACAAATAGGACAAATAGACGTCCAATGGGTACACAGACATTGACGGAAAGACCATTCCAAAGGTTATATATAGACTTTCTGGGACCCTATCCCAGAACGAAAAATGGCAATACCCAGATTTTCGTTGTACTCGAACACTTCAGCAAGTTTGTGTTCCTTAAACCTATAAGGAAGGCAAATTCAGCTGGAGTGGTCCAGTACTTAGAGGAAGCCACTTTTCATGTGTGTGGGGTTCCAGAATACGTACATTCTGACAATGGAAAGCAATTCATTTCTGAATTGTTTTCGAGCTTTTTAAAGCGATATGTCAGGACTGCGGTCAACTCGCCGCAGGCCAATGCCTCAGAGCGTGTGAACCGTAGCGTACTGACTAAGATCCGTTCGTACCTTGGAAGTGACCAACTTGGACAAGCATGTTATCTTTGCGGCATTTTCACTGCGAAGCGTTGCGCACGAAGCTACAAGTCTAGAGCCGTATTATGCTGTCTTCGGCTTCCAAATGGCACAGAACGGATCCGCTTTTGACATCATACGACGGTTAAACGACATTAAACAATCAGACGTCAGAATTTTAGAGACAAAGGACAAACAGCAAGTTATAAGGGACGAGATACTTAGAAATTTAAGTGAGGCACATGACAAAGGAGAAAAGACTTATAATTGGAGAAGCCGAGAAATTAAATATAAAGTTGGACAGACTGTATATAGACGCAATTTCAGACAGAGTGACAAGACAGCAAACTATAATGCCAAACTGGGACCAAAGGCTATCAGAAGCACTATCCTAAAAACAATCGGGAATTCCTTATACGAAGTAGGAAATATGGCAGGGAAAAAGTAGGCATTTTTCATGCCAAAGACCTCTTTGCCCGTTAGTGATTGTAAGAGTCTAGAAAACTGACGATCTATATTATATATATTGTATTCATTTTTTATCTGACTATTATTTATTATTTATTATTGTATATTCATATTTATTTTATTGACCGCATGAATTCTGTGATATTTAGGTTGAATGCTCTTGGTTATGTGCAATATTTTATATGAGGTTTATCTATGATATTTTTTTTTTATCTAACCTTGACTATTTATTATCTATTTATATTATTGATTAATTTTTTTTTTTGATCTATTGACGTAGTCACATATATAGTTTAGAGATTATTTATTTTTTTTATGTATATATACATATGTATTTTATACATTAGCATGAGCAGTGCAAGAAGAAAAAAACAGAGCATGATCTCAGGGATTAGGCCCTTGACCCACGTTAGATGATACGCTCGCGGAGACTCTTTCCTGAAGCTACACAAAAAAAGGGGGTGGAAAAGACAACGAATAACATCTTGTTTTTATACGCTTCATGTTCTTACGTGCCATTTCACCCGCGACCACTCATGTAATGGAGACGAGCCTGTTATGGCCGCGTATAGTGTTGCAATAAACAAAAAAGTGAAACTACCCTCAAATGCATGAAATAACATGTACCATCAACACTCACCTGTTGGGTGTTTTACTGGAACGCTTTTGGCCACAACCTTTGTGACCTTTTATCTTCGTCCATTCCTGGAGCATGCCTTGCTATTGAGCTGACGATCGTAGTTTGTGTCACCTTTAGTGGCTCCGAAATCTTGTACGCGGGTCACACTTTGGGGAGGTCAAATTCTTTAAATTTATCCACGGAGGAAAGAGGCATTTGTTTTGATAAGTCCCTGAAAAACACTGAACTGAGTCAGCGTCTTACTTATAAAGGTCATGGAAATCATCAGGTCTGCATTAACAAAAACCACAGGAGCTTTTAGGATGTGAAGTACAAACAACGAACCTTTTTGCCAAACCGGGCGTACTGAACGGATCGTGCTTAGAGTCGTTTAGGTGTTCCAGAAAAATGCGACATAACGAATGGATAGTGTACCCCGGATTTAGATCCATTTTTTTTATTAGGTTTTAGTTTAACCGCAATAAAATAAACGCAAAACTTAAAAATATATTTACAAACAACAAGGGAAAGGTAGTTTGACGTCTATTCTGTCATACAAAATAGCATAGTAGCGATTGTCTGACATGACAGATGAGTTGGGGTAGATGAATTTATTTTGGGTTTCCGAATTATGTAGTTCATTTTTGTTTCACAGAAACCTGGTTCGTGTGTTGGATATTCTTCGAAGATAGTTGTCCATTCACAATGGAATATATTAACACATAGGTGTAATAAGTGATCGTTGTAGGTGTTGGGTTAATAGTATTCATGTTTTATGTCCATATTAATAGTATTCATGTTTTATGTCAGCAATTAGCAGAAATAGGGGGAATAACACAGAATGCTCTAGAATTGCATGTGGCCGTAACTCTCTCTGACTGGTGGAAGTGCAATGAAACCTCCACGTGGTGGCCGCTGGTAATTTTCCTCCCTGCAGGAAAAGCTGAATGATCAGGCTAGTCCCTTCAAAGTAAGGTTGGCGCGAGGCCAATAAACTCGCCTGTAAAAAATTATTATTACGGAACCCAAAATCAGCCTCGGATACACTAATGAACGACGACGACCACGGCAACGAAAACGGCTAAACAAATATAATGTTGACTTAACAGCAATATAGGAGATTCGGTGGACAGGGAATGGTGTCTTACAAAAATCAGAATATGACATTTATTACAGCTGTCATGCAAGACATAATGTGCTCGGGGTGGGGTTTCTAGTATTCAAAAGAATGAAAACCACCGTTATCGGCTTTAATGCAGTAAATGAACGGCTATGCACCCTTCGCGTGCGGGGAAAATCTAAAAACATAAGCCTCATAAACGTTCACGCACCTACAGAGGATTCCCCAGATGATGAAAAAGAAGAATTTTTTGAATCAGTCGAAAGGGAACTCCATGCCTGCCCTCAGTATGATGTAAAAATCATTCTGGGGGATATGAATGCTAAAATAGGTAGGGAGCCAGTATTCAGGCAGTACATTGGCACCCATAGCTTATACGAGAACACTAATGACAATGGACAACAAGTCATAGAGATGGCAGCAAGCAATAATTTGGTGTTGCGAGTACAAGGTTTGCGCGTAAAAATATCCACAAAGCCACCTGGGTATCTCCCGATGGAGCCACTCGCAACCAGATCGACCACGTGTTGATAGACCGCCGCCACAACCCGAACCTGATGACGGTACGAACGTACCGAGGTGCCAACGTCGACACGGACCACTATCTTCTTGGTATGGTGCTCCGAGCGCGGATTGCATCATCACGAAAGACTGCATCCGCGAATCAGATTCGAGTCAACACGGCTGCCCTTCGCAATGAAGAGACCGGAAACAACTACGGACAAGCGATAGGACTCGCCCTAAATGCAGGGAGAGTAAGTCCTGGGGCGTAGAAGAGAAATGGACACGCCTTAAGAATACTGTCATTAGTACTGCTGACTCCATCTTAGGCAGTAGTCGTAGAGATCGAAACGACTGGTTCGATGATGAATGTAAGCTAGCGACTGAACGTAAGAATGTTGCGTACCGATCAATGCAACAATCTCATAGAACGCGGGCACGCGAAGATGAATATAAAGAGCTCAGAAGATATGAAAAAACAGTTCACCGGCGAAAGAAAGCAGCCTGTGAGAAGAATCTCGTCCGTGAACTGGAACAGTACAGAGAGCAAGGACCGCACCAGGCGCGGAAGTTCCACCAAAGGGTTCGCGGTATGATGCAATATACACCGCGTTGCACATACTGCAAGGACAAAGAGGGTAATCAGATCGCCGATCTTAAAGGCATCTTAGAGCGATGGAAAGAGCACTTTCATGAGTTGCTAAATGGCCAGCTAACTGAGGAATTGGTGGCTCCACCAATGACCGAAGATCATACTATGCTGCCGCCACCAAGCATAGTCGAAGTTAGCAGAGCGATAAATCGACTCAAAAATAATAAGGCCCCGGGATCTGATGGGATCCTGATAAAAATAGGAGGCCCCACATTACACCAAGCAATTTATGAAATAATAGGGCAAGTATGGGAAGAAGAAGTTATGCCAGAAGACTGGCGAAGACGCATCCTGTGCCCCATACATAAGAAGGGAGATATCACAAAATGCAGCAATTATCGTGGTATCACGTTGTTGAGTACCGCGAATAAGATTTTCTCCTCTATCCTTCAAGACAGGATAGCCCCATACGCTAAAGTCATCATTGGTCCATACCAATGTGGCTTCATCCCAGGCAAATCAACAACTGATCAGATTTACACCCTATGGCAGTAATGGAAAAATGTCTAGAGTTTCAAAACTCACTACACCATCTTTTTATAGACTTTAAAGCCGCATGATAGCACAGCCAGAGTAGAACTTTATAAAGCCATGAGAGAATTCGGCATCCCAAATAAACTGACACGACTATGTAGGTTGACCATGACTAATGTTATAAGCCAAGTAAAAATATCCGGATCACTATCAAGCCCATTCAACATCTATAACGGGCTCCGACAAGGGGATGGACTGGCCTGCGTCCTCTTCAACCTGGCTTTGGAGAAAGTGATCCGAGACTCTGACGTAACGGCGAGAGGAACAATCCTCTATAAGTCCATTCAGATACTAGCTTACGCAGCCGATATTGACATCGTTGGTAGAAACCAAAGAGCTGTACAGGAAGCTTTCATCCAGATAGAGCAGGCGGCACGAAATCTGGGGCTGCACATAAATGAGAGCAAAACAAAGTACATGGTGGCCTCGTCTGCGAGTCGAAGATCCAACATTGGTCTCTCAACTCAGATAGTGGAGCGCGAATTTAAAGTAGTGCAATCCTTTAACTATCTGGGGTCAACTATAGCAGCCGATAACAGCATGGAACCAGAAATATGCGCACGGTTGCTTAAAGCCAACAAAGCCTACTATAGCCTGTCAAGACTCTTCAAATCAGGGAACTTAACCATAACATCCAAGCTGCTGATATATAACACAATGTTCATACCAGAACTTACATAGGGATCCGAGACTTGGGTGCTTAGCAAAAAGCATTCTGACCTCTTAGCCGCGTTCGAGGGAAAAGTCTTACGGAGAATTGTTGGCCCCGTATGTGAGGAAGGACGATTCCGGAGACTCTATAATGATGAGATCTACGAGCGTTACCGCGATGTCGACATCGTGAAGAAAATTAAGCTCGGTATTTCGATGTTAAACGGGTAGTTTCGCCAGCCGACGAAAGAGTTAGAGGAGGCAGTCAAAGGCTAACCATTGGATTGAAAAGTTGAGTGATCGTCTCTGAACAGCAAAAAGTAAAGGACCACCATTTTCAAGCGTACTAAATTAAAGCAAAAAAAATTTAAATTCAAGTATTTGAATTGATGGGAATAGTGTCGGGGCGCTAACCAATTTTTGAAAGCGTCGTTGAAAGAACTTCCATTTTGTTTAAGCGAACTAAATTGAAGTCAAAAATTTAAAGTTCAAAAATTTCATTTTTTTTTTGTGTTAGCAGTGTTAGTGCGTTAGACGAATTTAAAAAGGCTTCGTAACAAGATCCGACATATTCTAAGCGAGCCAAATAAAAGTTGAAATTAAAATTCAAAGATTTCAATTTGCGTTAGCAGTGTTAGTGCATTAAATGAATTTAAAAGGCGCCATAGTAAGAATTGCCATATCTATATCAGGCTATATTAAAGCCGAAATTTAAAATTTAAATTCCAATTTGCTGAAAGTGTTAGTGTTCTAGACAAAGTTAAAAGGCGCCATAGTACGAACCGCCATATCTATATCTAGCTGTATTAAAGCCGAAATTTAAAATTGAAATTCCAATTTGTTGCTGAAAGTGTTAGTGTACTAGACAAAGTTAAAAGGCGTCATAGTACGAACCGCCATATCTATATCAAGCTGTATTAAAGCCGAAACTTAAAATTGAAATTCCAATTTGCTGAAAGTGTTAGTGTAGTAGGCAAAGTTAAAAGGCGTTATATGCCAGGGCACTAGATAATTTCAAAAAAGGCGTCTATACCAGTGCAAGCCATAAGGGGAACATCCAAATATTGTTCGAAATGAAAGTGCCATTAAACAGGGTTTAAATCCGACTGAAGAATCCCAGCAAAGATCCATCATCTTACCGACAAATTTAAAAAGGTAAAACAGCGAATTTCGTATAACCAATCAAGCAGAAATACTGAGGAGAACGTGAAATACATGCAGTGAAAAAGTAGTGTTTCTAACTATTATTAATAATTGAAAGCTTTCCCAAAAAGACTTTTGATATTGCAGAATATTCTGCAAGCATTCGATTATCAATAGCAGTGGTTGTAAAACCTCCTTTTTTGAATTTTATTTCCTTTTTTTTTATTTTCAAACAATCAAGAGAAATAATAACCATTTTTAAAACTTTTTTTTATTCCTTTTTATTATTTTATTTCAAATTTTATAAAATCGTATTAAAGTTCATTTCGATTTGTGAACTGCATTTTGTGTCCCTTTCTTTTTAATTTTATTTCCCTATAGAGCAATTCCCCTTTTTAGAAGCAACTTCTGACGGCATGACCCGCATTTAAAAGAGTGGAAAGCAAGGTAAATGAATATTAGTAAATATATATATATTAAATTAATCAACGCCTACTAAGGGCAGTAAAGAATACAATTACATATTCAGTTTTCTTTATATTTCGTTTACTTCTTGGGTTTTTTTTATTATTTTAATTTTCCTTAAATTGGTTTTATTAATCATAATTAATACATAAAATCATTGAAATAGAATTAATATTGAAATATTTAAAAAGAATTTGAATTGTTTTTCCCTGGAATTTTTTTTTAAAGCGAGTAAATACTCAATAAAATTTTATAACGTATGCGAACTAGTTGACATTTTATTGTCTTTGCCCGTCGGGTTGAATATACCTCAGTTAAGGCCCTTCTAGTTTGGTTATCCCAAATAGGTTGTAGCAACGATGCAGGGCTAAATTAAATTAGCGTGGTATGTGGCTGGGATCAGTGATCCCCGTGTCAGTATCCGACGTTCCGCCAAAAATGACTGACGATTTTGTGAGGCTTTGGTACAGGTGTAACGAGGTCATTCTTTTCTTAGTTTTTTTAGTTTAGATTAAAGACCTTTTTTTATGAAGTACAAATACTTTTAAAAAAAGGGGGAGTTTAGCATAAGTTTCAAAAAAAAGAAGGACCTGCTTACACCTGGACCGAAGGACAGTTCCTTGTATCCCTTCCTCTTTCACAAAGTTTTCCTATTGATTTCCACCTTTTTTTTATTAGACACGATAAATTAAAATGTTTGTTAATGACGAAGTGTCACTGGTAAGTGACAAGGACCACCCGTACGGCGAGCTTAGCCGAGCAACCGCGAGCGTGTCGCGACGTCCTTGCCAGTGGCAGAACCCCTAGTGAGACCTCGCTCCATAACAAATAGCGCCCAACATGTAGCTCTACCAATTGTCCTCAAAAGGCAGGAATTTCCTTAATGAAGTTCCTGGCTTTTGATAGATAATACAGTGCTGCTGTTCATGTAACACATAGATTTCCCAATTTTTTTTAAATTTAATTTTTCAAACTTTTTTTTTTATTTTACATTTTCCCACAACTCCTATCCTCTAATCCTCATCAATAGTAGACAGGACAGGAGAGTAAAACGCATATATCTACCTCTCTCCCGGGAAGTTGGCAATTCCAATTCATGGAATTTATTTATTCCTGAATCACGTGGTGCTAACTTTCTTGGAGTCAAAAGTAGTCACTAACAAAATTTCGGTAGGGCGGTTGATTGGAGTAAGACCCTAGTCAGCCTGACCACCGAAATGACAAGAACGCGACAAGGGAGCAGTGGACAGCCGTTACAACCGTACAATTAGTACGTGTAAACGTAGGCCAACTGTCCCTTTTGCATTTAAGTGGGGTTAACCCAGTTCGGCCTCATCATAGAGGCTCCTCGCCATTGCTTTGAGCTGCGATCTGCCGAGATGGGAATAAGCCTCCAGTGACGACATACCACAAGAGCGTTAAGAGAGCTGACTGTGATTTGACGGACAGGACAAAGACTGACAATTATTGGAACGGAAGCGTTGGAGGCGATCACGGGGTAACTACTCTAGCTACATACAAGTACACTAAAATTTCTAATTTAAATTTTTTTTAAAACCACTTACTGAAGCAATTAATAAAAAACTCCATATCAATAAGTTTTTAAATTTGTTTGTTTAAAAGGAAAAGAAGGAAATAAATAATAAGTCTTAGGTCAAAAATAAATTGCTTTTTTTATATGCCTAGCAATAGGAAAACTGGGGCTATTCCCAAGGATCTTCCTGACATAGGGCAGGGATTTCGAACGAGGCAAAGGACTCGTGAGCTCCTAGACCAAAGAGACACTTACGATCAAAACTGTAGCCGGTTAAATAGGTAAGGAACCGAGCGTCAGAGCGAGTTCGTACTAGGTCAAACTTAGGAGCCTGTAGAAGATATTAAGCACCGGAGAATAGCTCAAGGCTCGATTATTGGCGCAAGGCCCAACGAAACTACCTTAAAGAAAAAAAGGCAAACAGACGTAGGGCAAGGCAACGGAGAAGATATTTTCAATAACCTGATTGACCAGAACAATTTTGATATAGAACACAACGATAAAGAGGCTACAGCGAATTCAGTCCTTAGTAAGACACAAAGAGCTGTAGCGCCAGATATGAGCAGAGACCTAGTAAACCTTATTCAGGAGGCAGTTTCGGGCGTAGTCCAAAGGGATCAAATGAAATTGGGTTCTATTTTTTCAAAAAAGCTGGAGGAAATAAACACCAGCTTGAATGAGAAGCTAAAGATGTTGTCTCACAAAGTTGAGACTCTCGAGTTGCAACAGAATTATGGGGAGAATATGCATGCTCCTTAATGGTCTACCCCTAGAATACAGCCACCATCAAGACACGCCCAGACCCAAAATGACAGGATACCGATAAGCGAGAACTCTACCGGCGTTGAACTTCCGCGTCCAAAGTGTGATCTACACAAATGGAACATAAAGTTCGATGGGACAAAAATTATTTAATTTTCCTTAAATTGGTTTTATTAATCATAAATAATACATAAAATCATTGAAATAGAATTAATATTGAAATATTTAAAAAAATTTGAATTGTTTTTCCCTGGAATTTTTTTTTTAAAGCGAGTAAATACTCAATAAAATTTTATAACGTATGCGAACTAGTTGAGATTTTATTGTCTTTGCCCATCGGGTTGAATATACCTCAGTTAAGGCCCTTCTAGTTTTGTTATCCCAAATAGGTTGTAGCAACGATGCAGGGCTAAATTAAATTAGCGTGGTATGTGGCTGGGATCAGTGATCCCCGTGTCAGTATCCGACGTTCCGCCAAAAATGACTGACGATTTTGTGAGGCTTTGGTACAGGTGTAACGAGGTCATTCTTTTCTTAGTTTTTTTAGTTTAGATTAAAGACCTTTTTTTATGAAGTACAAATACTTTTTTTTTAAAAAAAGGGGGAGTTTAGCATAAGTTTCAAAGAAAGAATGACCTGCTTACACCTGGACCGAAGGACAGTTCCTTGTATCCCTTCCTCTTTCACAAAGTTTTCCTATTGATTTCCACCTTTTTCTTATTAGACACGATAAACTAAAATGTTTGTTCATGACGAAGTGTCACTGGTAAGTGACAAGGACCACCCGTACGGCGAGCTTAGCCAAGCAACCGCGAGCGTGTCGCGACGTCCTTGCCAGTGGCAGAACCCCTAGTGGGACCTCGCTCCATAACAAATAGCGCCAAACGTATAGCTCTACCAATTGTCCTCAAAAGGCAGGAATTTCCTTAATGAAGTTCCTGGCTTTTGATAGATAATACAGTGCTGCTGTTCATGTAACACATAGATTTCCCAATTTTTTTTACATTTAATTTTTCAAACTTTTTTTTTTTATTTTACATTTTCCCACAACTCCTATCCTTTAATCCTCATCAACAGTAGACAGGACAGGACAGTAAAACACATATATCTACTGCTCTCCCGGGAAGTTGGCAATTCCAATTCACATGGAATTTATTTATTCCTGAATCACGTGGTGCTAACTTTCTTGGAGTCAAAAGTAGTCACTAACAAAATTTCGGTAGGGCGGTTGATTGGAGTAAGACCCTAGTCAGCCTGACCACCGAAATGACAAGAACGCGACAAGGGAGCAGTGGACAGCCGTTACAACCGTACAATTAGTACGTGTAAACGTGGGCCAACTGTCCCTTTTGCATTTAAGTGGGGTTAACCCAGTTCGGCCTCATCATAGAGGCTCCTCGCCATTGCTTTGAGCTGCGATCTGCCGAGATGGGAATAAGCCTCCAG
The DNA here is from genome assembly GCA_947095585.1 of Nephrocerus scutellatus. Classification (NCBI taxonomy): domain Eukaryota; kingdom Metazoa; phylum Arthropoda; class Insecta; order Diptera; family Pipunculidae; genus Nephrocerus; species Nephrocerus scutellatus. The sequence goes on along the minus strand of OX352763.1, from coordinate 51,872,586 downwards.
TGACGACATACCACAAGAGCGTTAAGAGAGCCGACTGTGATTTGACGGACAGGACAAAGACTGACAATTATTGGAACGGAAGCGTTGGAGGCGATCACGGGGTAACTACTCTAGCTACATACAAGTACACTAAAATTTCTAATTTAAATTTTTTTTAAAACCACTTACTGAAGTAATTAATAAAAAACTCCATATCAATAAGTTTTTAAATTTGTTTGTTTAAAAGGAAAAGAAGGAAATAAATAATAAGTCTTAGGTCAAAAATAAATTGCTTTTTTTATATGCCTAGCAATAGGAAAACTGGGGCTATTCCCAAGGATCTTCCTGACATAGGGCAGGGATTTCGAACGAGGCAAAGGACTCGTGAGCTCCTAGACCAAAGAGACACTTACGATCAAAACTGTAGCCGGTTAAATAGGTAAGGAACCGAGCGTCAGAGCGAGTTCGTACTAGGTCAAACTTAGGAGCCTGTAGAAGATATTAAGCGCCGGAGAATAGCTCAAGGCTCGATTATTGGCGCAAGGCCCAACGAAACTACCTTAAAGAAAAAAAGGCAAACAGACGTAGGGCAAGGCAACGGAGAAGATATTTTCAATAACCTGATTGACCAGAACAATTTTGATATAGAACACAACGATGAAGAGGCTACAGCGAATTCAGTCCTTAGTAAGACACAAAGAGCTGTAGCGCCAGATATGAGCAGAGACCTAGTAAACCTTATTCAGGAGGCAGTTTCGGGCGTGGTCCAAAGGGATCAAATGAAATTGTGTTCTATTTTTTCAAAAAAGCTGGAGGAAATAAACACCAGCTTGAATGAGAAGCTAAAGATGTTGTCTTACAAAGTTGAGACTCTCGAGTTGCAACAGAATTATGGGGAGAATATGCGTGCTCCTCAATGGACTACCCCTAGAATACAGCCACCATCAAGACACGCCCAGACCCAAAATGACAGGATACCGATAAGCGAGAACTCTACTGGCGTTGAACTTCCGCGTCCAAAGTGTGATCTACACAAATGGAACATAAAGTTCGATGGGACAAAAATTATTTAATTTTCCTTAAATTGGTTTTATTAATCATAAATAATACATAAAATCATTGAAATAGAATTAATATTGAAATATTTAAAAAAAAATTGAATTGTTTTTCCCTGGAATTTTTTTTTTAAAGCGAGTAAATACTCAATAAAATTTTATAACGTATGCGAACTAGTTGAGATTTTATTGTCTTTGCCCATCGGGTTGAATATACCTCAGTTAAGGCCCTTCTAGTTTTGTTATCCCAAATAGGTTGTAGCAACGATGCAGGGCTAAATTAAATTAGCGTGGTATGTGGCTGGGATCAGTGATCCCCGTGTCAGTATCCGACGTTCCGCCAAAAATGACTGACGATTTTGTGAGGCTTTGGTACAGGTGTAACGAGGTCATTCTTTTCTTAGTTTTTTTAGTTTAGATTAAAGACCTTTTTTTTATGAAGTACAAATACTTTTTTTTTTAAAAAAAAGGGGGAGTTTAGCATAAGTTTCAAAGAAAGAATGACCTGCTTACACCTGGACCGAAGGACAGTTCCTTGTATCCCTTCCTCTTTCACAAAGTTTTCCTATTGATTTCCACCTTTTTCTTATTAGACACGATAAACTAAAATGTTTGTTCATGACGAAGTGTCACTGGTAAGTGACAAGGACCACCCGTACGGCGAGCTTAGCCAAGCAACCGCGAGCGTGTCGCGACGTCCTTGCCAGTGGCATAACCCCTAGTGGGACCTCGCTCCATAACAAATAGCGCCCAACGTATAGCTCTACCAATTGTCCTCAAAAGGCAGGAATTTCCTTAATGAAGTTCCTGGCTTTTGACAGATAATACAGTGCTGCTGTTCATGTAACACATAGATTTCCCAATTTTTTTTACATTTAATTTTTCAAACTTTTTATTTTATTTTACATTTTCCCACAACTCCTATCCTTTAATCCTCATCAACAGTAGACAGGACAGGACAGTAAAACACATATATCTGCTGCTCTCTCGGGAAGTTGGCAATTCCAATTCATGGAATTTATTTATTCCTGAATCACGTGGTGCTAACTTTCTTGGAGTCAAAAGTAGTCACTAACAAAATTTCGGTAGGGCGGTGGATTGGAGTCAGACTCTAGTCAGCCTGACCACCGAAATGACAAGAACGCGACAAGGGAGCAGTGGGCAGCCATTACAACGGTTTTTTTTTTTTTTTTTTTTTATATATAGCCAAGGGATGGCTCCCTGAATGACTTACGTCACGGCAATAAGTTGGGCTAAGCCCTTTATTAAATTCAAAATAAAATAAAAATCGAAAGAATGTGATTTACAATATATCACATTCCTCACGTTTGTAGCCGGTTTCAATTTATTTTCTCAGAATTCTCCCTGATTCATTGGAAAAGCAATACGAAAAACGAACACGAATTTAGAACGACGCGAGTCCAAATACTTTTATCAATGAATCATGGTCAGGGAAAACTACAAAAAACCTTGACCAAGAAAATATTAAAAATTATAAAAATAATTTAAATAATACTGATACTGATTTTTTTTTTTTTTTTTTTTTTGATATATTAAGAAACAACTTATGAATACTTTAACCATCATCCTTCAAGAAGTTGTTAACGGCTAATTTGAACGCCTGCAGATTATAAGATTCTGGAAACACGTGTTCGACCAATTGATTCCATATCGAAGAGACTCTCGGAAAAAAGGAGGATTCACATGAATCCTATTCATTCTCCATTCTCATGAAAAAAGTTTTAAGGCAAATCTATGTTGATTGCACCTTAAACGAGTGTTTACGTTACTGAGAAAAGGCCCAGGAACTAGAGAACGGGTTTCTAAAGAACATTTATCGTTGTAAAATTTATAGAAAACAGATAAAGCTCCTACATTTCGTCTGTGCTCCAAAGTATCAAGAGACGAAGTAATGGTTACATCGTTTATCAAACGGATAACTCTATTCTGAACACCATCAAGATGAACCAAATGCGATCTTGGAGCACCACCCCACACATATGAATTAAATTCTAAAATTGGTCTAACATAAGATTTATATAATCTTAACACTTCAGAGGGAGTGAAGTAGAAGTTACAACGTCTTATGAAGCCTAAACATTGGCTAGCTCTTTTTGAAATTTCATAAATATGTTCTTTCCAAGAAAGATCACTTGATACTTTTAAACCTAACAACTTAAGTGAATCAGATCTCGCAATAGAGGTACCATTAATAACAGGAGGAACATAATGTTGAGTTGTCTTCTGAGAAAAAAGGCAAGACTGGAATATATTTAGGTTAAATTCTACTCTGTTAGAAATGCCCCAATCAAGAATGATTTGAATATTAGACAGAATAGTCAAATTCATTAATGTTGTATCATCAGCAAATGAATGGATATCACATGTTGTAGAAGACAACAGGTCGTTGATATATATCAAGAGCGTGGGAGACAAGGATGATCCTTGAGGCACGCCAGCATTGATCCCATATGAATCTGAAGATATACCATTTAATACAACTTTTATTTTACGGTTCCATAAATAATTCTCAATCCATGTAATGAGAGAGGAGTGTAAATTCAGCGCACGAATCTTATTAATAAGACAATCATGCCATACTCTATCAAAAGCTTTAGCAATATCTAAGGAAACAACGCTTGATTCACCTAGGTTTTCAATGCTTCGCTCCAAACAATGAGTCATGCACGTCATTAGTTCGCCTGAAGATCGATTTTTATGAAATCCATACTGCACATCGGATAAAAGAACATTCGAATCCAGATAGTTCATTAGTCTGAAATTAACGATATATTCCATTACCTTAGATAGAACCGACAACAAAGCAATAGGTCGGTAGTTCGTAGGTGCCGATTTATCACCTTTTTTCGGACGGGTTGAATATTAGCTATTTTCCAAATTGACGGAAAAACACCTGTCTTCATTGAGAGATGAAACAATTTGCTAAGCGGTTTTGCCAAAGTAAGATGACAACTTTTCAATACTAATGGCGGAATACCGTCGGGGCCAGTCGCTTTATTGGGGTCAAGTTCTTTCAGAATCTTTGAAACAACCCGTCTCTGAAAATAGATTTTAGACATACCTGGGCCTAGATTCGGGAGAATTGGGGGGCTTTGATTAGTTAAAGGAAGAGTAGACGCACCAGCGAAATGAGAAGCTAAGAGATTAGCTTTCTCAATATTAGTTCTATAATGAATACCATTATGAAAAAAAGAAGGAATAGACGAAGTATTGTCTGCAAAGTTTCTTTTAACCAATGCAGCAAACGACCAAAAGCTTCGACTGTTTGAATCAGAATCCAAAATTTTTCGCATTAGTAAGTGTAAACGTGGGCCAACTGTCCCTTTTGCATTTAAGTCGGGTTATTCCTATTCATGGCAGGTCGGCCTCATCATAGAGGCTCCTAGCCATTGCTTTGAGCTGCGATCTGCCGAGATGGGAATAAGCCTCCAGTGACGACATACCACAAGAGCGTTAAGAGAGCCGACTGTGATTTGACGGACAGGACAAAGACTGACAATTATTGGAAGGGAAGCTTTGGAGGCGATCATGGGGTAACTACTCTAGCTACATACCAGTCCACTAAAATTTCTAATTTAAATTCTTTTTAAAACCACTTACTGAAGTAATTAATAAAAAAAACTCAATATCAACATAAATATTAATTTGTTTGTTTAAAAGGAAAAGAAGGAAATAAATAATAAGTCTTAGGTCAAAAATAAATTGCTTTTTTTTATATGCCTAGCAATAGGAAAACTGGAGCTATTCCCAAGGATCTTCCTGACATAGGGCAGGGATTGCGAACGAGGCAAAGGACTCGTGAGCTCCTAGACCAAAGAGACACTTACGATCAAAACTGTAGCCGATTAAATAGGTAAGGAACCGAGCGTCAGAGCGAGTTCGTACTAGGTCAAACTGAGGAGCCTGTAGGCGAAATTAATCGCCGGAGAATAGCTCATGGGTCGATAATTGGCGCAAGGCCCAACGAAACTACCTTAAAGAAAAAAGGCAAACAGACGTAGGGCAAGGCAACGGAGAAGGTATTTTCAATAGGGAGGCTACAGCGATTTCAGTCCCTAGTAAGACACAAAGAGCTGTAGCGCCAGATATGAGCAGAGACCTAGTAAACCTTATTCAGGAGGCAGTTTCGGGCGTGGTCCAAAGGGATCAAATGAAATTGGGCTCTATTTTATTCAAAAAAGCAGGAGGAAATAAACACCAGCTTGAATGAGAAGCTAAAGATGTTGTCTCACAAAGTTGAGACTCTCGAGTTGCAACAGAATTATGGGGAGAATATGCGTGCTCCTCAAGGGTCTACCCCTAGAATACAGCCACCATCAAGACACGCCCAGACCCAAAATGACAAGCTATCGATAAGCGAGAACTCTACCGGCGTTTAACTTCCGCGTCCAAATGTGTTCTACACAAATGGAGCATAAAGTTCGATGGGACAAAAAAATCGATGCCGGTAGAGAGCTTCATTTTCCGCATCGAAACGATGCAGCGGAGATTAAACGTTTGCGAGGAACAATTGTTCAACCAATTCCACTACCTTCTTTACGTAGTAGCCGAGAGATGGTGATGGCAGTTCCGCGAGGAACACGCCGACGACCACTTTCTGAACTACTTCGACCTAAAAAGGTAATTATTGCGGCAGTTTAGGGAATCGGGCTCAGACCATGAGATAATGCGGGAAATCATGGATAGAAAGCAGATACCCGGCGAGACGTGTGACTAGTTTTTCTCAAATGTGAAATCCCTCGTGTTCCAAATGCGAAAGAAGCTACCTGAAAGGGAGCTCGCAACCATCCTCAACCTCTCCGCGACAAAATTGCGACTCTGATTTTTGGCTGTTCTCTCTTTCCGATTTACAATCGGCTTGTCGGAGAACAGAGAAAAATTTCGACGCAAGAGAAAGCCATAATAAAAAAAATATGTTAATGAAATACAGACTGAAACCAGGGATGAGGAATGTACTAACCGAGATAACGTAGAGACATGTAGGGATATATGCACATTAAAAACTAACTACCACAAAAATAAAGTAAATACAGTTAACAACAAGAATACTAACGGTAGAAACAATGTGTGTGATGATGGCTCAAATCCTTTTTCGTCCAATTTTCACTCTTTATTTTGTTTTCAATGTGGCCTGTCCAATATATCAGTGTTTGTATGTCCTTCGTGTAAAGCCAAAGCGGAAAACACAAAGCGGAAAACACATCCGGGAACATCCGTCCATCAGGCAAGCTCCCGGAGGACAAGAACCGAATGCAATAAAATTTTAAAAAAGATTAGACTTAGGCGACAAATAAAAGATAGACATACAGACAATACCAACCAGAAAGAGTCTTCACAGGCCTATCCTCGAATATTAAGAAGCGCGTAGAATGATCTTTTTTGAAGGTCCTGAACTAGATGAAACAAAAAAGATAAATTTTAGTAAAATTAGGAGACTACGCGAAAAATTTAAAGAAAAAAAGAGTACGTTTAAAAGACTAGAGGCCACTGTCCTACAGTGACCAAGATAATAGGCACAGTGACCATTCCAATATCCTGGAAAAACAGAATAGAACATTTAGAATTTTATGTTGTTCCGTCCCTAAAACAAGCACTCTATCTCGGAGTGAATTTCTGGAAAACCTTTAAAGTTACTCCGGATATCATCTCCGAGATTGATATTCTAGACACGACGACGAACACAGATCCTATGATGCGGGCTCTTTTGCCAGCACAGACGGAGGCACTACAGGCGGTGAAGGCTAAGTACCCGTCCTACGAAAACTTGGCCTCGGAAAGACAAGCCTGGAGGAGCATGTGATCGAGACCGCTGAAGTGGAGCCGATCAAACAGAGGCACTACCCAGTGTCTCCGGCGATCCAGAAGCTTCTCTTCGACGAGCCCGATCGCATGATTTCTTTGGGAGTGATCGAAGAGAGTCAGAGTGCGTGGAGTTCTCCGGTTGCGCTGGTGAGAAAACCTGGCAAAAACAGGTTGTGCCTAGACTCGCGTAAAGTTAACGCGGTGACAAAAAAAGACGCGTACTCATTGCCCCATATAGAAGGGTTGTTGAGCCGCTTGCAAGACATTCGGTTTATTTCGGGGATCGACCTGAAGGACGCCTTCTGGCAAATCCCGTTGGAGGAGAGGCCCAGGGAGAAAACGGCCTTCACAGTCCCTGGGCGTCCACTGTATCAATTTACAGTGATGCCATTTGGACTGTGCAATGCTGCCCAGAGAATGTGTCAGCTTATGAACCGGGTGATACCGTCAAGGCTCAAGGACAATGTTTTTGTGTACCTTGACGATCTCCTTGTCTGCTCCCCGGACTTCAAACGCCATATGGGTTTACTAGAAGACGTCGCTGAGTGTCTTCGTAATGCTGGCTTAACAATAAACATAGAGAAAAGCAAATTCTGCCGGAAAAAAGTAAAATACCTTGGGTATATTGTGGGCGACGGGTGCCTTAGGACGGATCCAGCAAAGGTTGCAGCAGTGGAGTAGTTTCCAGTTCCAAAAACTCCGAAACAACTCAGACGGTAACTGGGAATGACGGGATGGTACCGCAGGTTCATCCCAAACTTTTCATCGAAGACTGCTCCAATGAGGGATTGTCTGAAAAAAGGCAAAGACCTTAGAATGACTGACACGGCAATTAAAGCATTTGACGAGCTTAAACAGCACTTGATTACGGCGCCGATTTTGACTAATCCAGATTTATCAAAACATTTCTACATCCAATGTGATGCTTCTACAAAAGGCGTCGGTAGTATCCTTTTTCAGATTGACACAGAAGGAAAAGAGAGGCCAATAGCCAATATTTCTCAAAAGCTCAACTCTGCACAGAGGAATTATAGCGTCACTGAGTTAGAGTGATATGCGGCAGTCCTCAGTGTCCAAAAATTCCGTGCTTACGTTGAATTGCTACCCTTCACTATAATAACGGACCATGCTAGCTTAAAGCTTAAATTCGACCTAAAAAGGGAATTATTGCGGCAGTTTAGGGAATCGGGCTCAGACCATGAGATAATGCGGGAAATCATGGATAGAAAGCAGATACCCGGCGAGACGTGTGACTAGTTTTTCTCAAATGTGAAATCCCTCGTGTTCCAAATGCGAAAGAAGCTACCTGAAAGGGAGCTCGCAACCATCCTCAACCTCTCCGCGACAAAATTGCGACTCTGATTTTTGGCTGTTCTCTCTTTCCGATTTACAATCGGCTTGTCGGAGAACAGAGAAAAATTTCGACGCAAGAGAAAGCCATAATAAAAAAAATATGTTAATGAAATACAGACTGAAACCAGGGATGAGGAATGTACTAACCGAGATAACGTAGAGACATGTAGGGATATATGCACATTAAAAACTAACTACCACAAAAATAAAGTAAATACAGTTAACAACAAGAATACTAACGGTAGAAACAATGTGTGTGATGATGGCTCAAATCCTTTTTCGTCCAATTTTCACTCTTTATTTTGTTTTCAATGTGGCCTGTCCAATATATCAGTGTTTGTATGTCCTTCGTGTAAAGCCAAAGCGGAAAACACAAAGCGGAAAACACATCCGGGAACATCCGTCCATCAGGCAAGCTCCCGGAGGACAAGAACCGAATGCAATAAAATTTTAAAAAAGATTAGACTTAGGCGACAAATAAAAGATAGACATACAGACAATACCAACCAGATAGAGTCTTCACAGGCGTATCCTCGAATATTAAGAAGCGCGTAGAATGATCTTTTTTGAAGGTCCTGAACTAGATGAAACAAAAAAGATAAATTTTAGTAAAATTAGGAGACTACGCGAAAAATTTAAAGAAAAAAAGAGTACGTTTAAAAGACTAGAGGCCACTGTCCTACAGTGACCAAGATAATAGGCACAGTGACCATTCCAATATCCTGGAAAAACAGAATAGAACATTTAGAATTTTATGTTGTTCCGTCCCTAAAACAAGCACTCTATCTCGGAGTGAATTTCTGGAAAACCTTTAAAGTTACTCCGGATATCATCTCCGAGATTGATATTCTAGACACGACGACGAACACAGATCCTATGATGCGGGCCCTTTTGCCAGCACAGACGGAGGCACTACAGGCGGTGAAGGCTAAGTACCCGTCCTACGAAAACTTGGCCTCGGAAAGACAAGCCTGGAGGAGCATGTGATCGAGACCGCTGAAGTGGAGCCGATCAAACAGAGGCACTACCCAGTGTCTCCGGCGATCCAGAAGCTTCTCTTCGACGAGCTCGATCGCATGATTTCTTTGGGAGTGATCGAAGAGAGTCAGAGTGCGTGGAGTTCTCCGGTTGCGCTGGTGAGAAAACCTGGCAAAAACAGGCTGTGCCTAGACTCGCGTAAAGTTAACGGGGTGACAAAAAAAGACGCGTACTCATTGCCCCATATAGAAGGGTTGTTGAGCAGCTTGCAAGACATTCGGTTTATTTCGGGGATCGACCTGAAGGACGCCTTCTGGCAAATCCCGTTGGAGGAGAGGCCCAGGGAGAAAACGGCCTTCACAGTCCCTGGGCGTCCACTGTATCAATTTACAGTGATGCCATTTGGACTGTGCAATGCTGCCCAGAGATGTGTCAGCTTATGAACCGGGTGATACCGTCAAGGCTCAAGGACAATGTTTTTGTGTACCTTGACGATCTCCTTGTCTGCTCTCCGGACTTCAAACGCCATATGGGCTTACTAGAGGACGTCGCTGAGTGTCTTCGTAATGCTGGCTTAACAATAAACATAGAGAAAAGCAAATTCTGCCGGAAAAAAGTAAAATACCTTGGGTATATTGTGGGCGACGGGTGCCTTAGGACGGATCCAGCAAAGGTTGCAGCAGTGGAGTAGTTTCCAGTTCCAAAGACTCCGAAACAACTCAGACGGTAACTGGGAATGACGGGATGGTACCGCAGGTTCATCCCAAACTTTTCATCGAAGACTGCTCTAATGAGGGATTGTCTGAAAAAAGGCAAAGACCTTAGAATGACTGACACGGCAATTAAAGCATTTGACGAGCTTAAACAGCACTTGATTACGGCGCCGATTTTGACTAATCCAGATTTATCAAAACATTTCTACATCCAATGTGATGCTTCTACAAAAGGCGTCGGTAGTATCCTTTTTCAGATTGACACAGAAGGAAAAGAGAGGCCAATAGCCAATATTTCTCAAAAGCTCAACTCTGCACAGTGGAATTATTGCGTCACTGAGTTAGAGTGATATGCGGCAGTCCTCAGTATCCAAAAATTCCGTGCTTACGTTGAATTGCTACCCTTCACTATAATAACGGACCATGCTAGCTTAAAGTGGCTGATGTCACAAAAGGACCTGTCTGGTCGATTGGCCAGATGGAGTCTGAAGCTACAAGCATTCAACTTCTCCATTGAACACAGAAAGGGCACTAAAAACGTTATCCCCGACGCTCTCTCCCGTGTGCATATGGAGGAGCTCACCCCAGACGTAGACCGACTTGATGTTGACCTTGGCTCCCCGCAGTTTTCTTCGGAAGAATACGAGGAGCTAAGGAAAACAATAAAAGAAGGTCAAGATAAATTTCCCGACATATGCATCTCAGATAATTTCGTTTATAAACGAACAAATATTCGTACAGGGGAGGCACTCCAAGAAGACAGAGCATGGAAGCTCTGGGTACCGTCGGGCTTGCGACGGAGTCTACTGATCTCGGCACATGACTCCCCTGCTGCAGGACATGGAGGCATCCATAAGACGCGATATAAGTTAAGACAGAAATACTTTTGGTCTGGAATGACAATTGACGTTAACAATTTTATCAAGGACTATGGTACATGCAAGTGCAATAAGAGCACAAATAGGACAAATAGACCTCCAATGGGTACACAGACATTGACGGAAAGACCATTCCAAAGGTTATATATATACTTTCTGGGACCCTATCCCAGAACGAAAAATGGCAATACCCAGATTTTCGTTGTACTCGAACACTTCAGCAAGTTTGTGTTCCTTAAACCTATAAGGAAGGCAAATTCAGCTGCAGTGGTCCAGTACTTAGAGGAAGCCACTTTTCATGTGTGTGGGGTTCCAGAATACGTACATTCTGACAATGGAAAGCAATTCATTTCTGAATTGTTTTCGAGCTTTTTAAAGCGATATGTCAGGACTGCGGTCAACTCGCCGCAGGCCAATGCCTCAGAGCGTGTGAACCGTAGCGTACTGACTAAGATCCGTTCGTACCTTGGAAGTGACCAACTTGGACAAGCATGTTATCTTTGCGGCATTTTCACTGCGAAGCGTTGCGCACGAAGCTACAAGTCTAGAGCCGTATTATGCTGTCTTCGGCTTCCAAATGGCACAGAACGGATCCGCTTTTGACATCATACGACGGTTAAACGACATTAAACAATCAGACGTCAGAATTTTAGAGACAAAGGACAAACAGCAAGTTATAAGGGACGAGATACTTAGAAATTTAAGTGAGGCACATGACAAAGGAGACTCTTTCTTGAAGCTACACAAAAAAAGGGGGTGGAAAAGACAACGAATAAAATCTTGTTTTTATACGCTTCATGTTCTTACGTGCCATTTCACCCGCGACCACTCATGTAATGGAGACGAGCCTGTTATGGCCGCGTATAGTGTTGCAATAAACAAAAAAGTGAAACTACCCTCAAATGCATGAAATAACATGTACCATCAACACTCACCTGTTGGGTGTTTTACTGGAACGCTTTTGGCCACAACCTTTGTGACCTTTTATCTTCGTCCATTCCTGGAGCATGCCTTGCTATTGAGCAGACGATCGGAGTTTGTGTCACCTTTAGTGGCTCCGAAATCTTGTACGCGGGTCACACTTTGGGGAGGTCAAATTCTTTAAATTTATCCACGGAGGAAAGAGGCATTTGTTTTGATAAGTCCCTGAAAAACACTGAACTGAGTCAGCGTCTTACTTATAAAGTTCATGGAAATCATCAGGTCTGCATTAACAAAAACCACAGGAGCTTTTAGGATGTGAAGTACAAACAACTAACCTTTTTGCCAAACCGGACGTACTGAGCGGATCGTGCTTAGAGTCGTTTAGGTGTTCCAGAAAAATGCGACATAACGAATGGATAGTGTACCCCGGATTTAGATCCATTTTTTTTATTAGGTTTTAGTTTAACCGCAATAAAATAAACGCAAAACTTAAAAATATATTTACAAACAACAAGGGAAAGGTAGTTTGACGTCTATTCTGTCATACAAAATAGCATAGTACCGATTGTCTGACATGACAGATGAGTTGGGGTAGATGAATTTATTTTGGGTTTCCGAATTATGTAGTTCATTTTTGTTTCACAGAAACCTGGTTCGTGTGTTGGATATTCTTCGAAGATAGTTGTCCATTCACAATGGAATATATTAACACATAGGTGTAATAAGTGATCGTTGTAGGTGTTGGGTTAATAGTATTCATGTTTTATGTCCATATTAATAGTATTCATGTTTTATGTCAGCAATAAGCAGAAATAGGGGGAATAACACAGAATGCTCTAGAATTGCATTTGGCCGTAACTCTCTCTGACTGGTGGAAGTGCAATTAAACCTCCACGTGGTGGCCGCTGGTAATTTTCCTCCCTGCAGGAAAAGCTGAATGATCAGGCTAGTCCCTTCAAAGTAAGGTTGGCGCGAGGCCAATAAACTCGCCTGTAAAAAATTATTATTACGGAACCCAAAATCAGCCTCGGATACACTAATGAACGACGACGACCACGGCAACGAAAACGGCTAAACAAATATAATGTTGACTTAACAGCAATATAGGAGATTCGGTGGACAGGGAATGGTGTCTTACAAAAATCAGAATATGACATTTATTACAGCTGTCATGCAAGACATAATGTGCTCGGGGTGGGGTTTCTAGTATTCAAAAGAATGAAAACCACCGTTATCGGCTTTAATGCAGTAAATGAACGGCTATGCACCCTTCGCGTGCGGGGAAAATCTAAAAACATAAGCCTCATAAACGTTCACGCACCTACAGAGGATTCCCCAGATGATGAAAAAGAAGAATTTTTTGAATCAGTCGAACGGGAACTCCATGCCTGCCCTCAGTATGATGTAAAAATCATTCTGGGGGATATGAATGCTAAAATAGGTAGGGAGCCAGTATTCAGGCAGTACATTGGCACCCATAGCTTATACGAGAACACTAATGACAATGGACAACAAGTCATAGAGATGGCAGCAAGCAATAATTTGGTGTTGCGAGTACAAGGTTTGCGCGTAAAAATATCCACAAAGCCACCTGGGTATCTCCCGATGGAGCCACTCGCAACCAGATCGACCACGTGTTGATAGACCGCCGCCACAACCCGAACCTGATGACGGTACGAACGTACCGAGGTGCCAACGTCGACACGGACCACTATCTTCATGGTATGGTGCTCCGAGTGCGGATTGCATCATCACGAAAGACTGCATCCGCGAATCAGATTCGAGTCAACACGGCTGCCCTTCGCAATGAAGAGACCGGAAACAACTACGGACAAGCGATAGGACTCGCCCTAAATGCAGGGAGAGTAAGTCCTGGGGCGTAGAAGAGAAATGGACACGCCTTAAGAATACTGTCATTAGTACTGCTGACTCCATCTTAGGCAGTAGTCGTAGAGATCGAAACGACTGGTTCGATGACGAATGTAAGCTAGCGACTGAACGTAAGAATGTTGCGTACCGATCAATGCAACAATCTCATAGAACGCGGGCACGCGAAGATGAATATAAAGAGCTCAGAAGATATGAAAAAACAGTTCACCGGCGAAAGAAAGCAGCCTGTGAGAAGAATCTCGTCCGTGAACTGGAACAGTACAGAGAGCAAGGACCGCACAAGGCGCGGAAGTTCCACCAAAGGGTCCGCGGTATGATGCAATATACACCGCGTTGCACACCAAGCATAGTCGAAGTTAGCAGAGCGATAAATCGACTCAAAAGTAATAAGGCCCCGGGATCTAATGGGATCCCAGCGGAACTGATAAAAGTAGGAGGCCCCACATTACACCAAGCAATTTATGAAATAATAGTGCAAGTATGGGAAGAAGAAGTTATGCCAGAAGACTGGCGAAGAGGCATCCTGTGCCCCATACATTAGAAGGGAGATATCACAAAATGCAGCAATTATCGTGGTATCACGTTGTTGAGTACCGCGTATAAGATTTTCTCCTCTATCCTTCAAGACAGGATAGCCCCATACGCTAAAGTCATCATTGGTCCATACCAATGTGGCTTCATCCCAGGCAAATCAACAACTGATCAGATTTACACCCTAAGGCAGGTGATGGAAAAATGTCTAGAGTTTCAAAACTCACTACACCATCTTTTTATAGACTTTAAAGCCGCCTATGATAGCATAGCCAGAGTAGAACTTCATAAAGCCATGAGAGAATTCGGCATCCCAAATATACTGACACGACTATGTAGGTTGGCCATGACTAATGTTATAAGCCAAGTAAAAATATCCGGATCACTATCAAGCCCATTCAACATCTATAACGGGCTCCGACAAGGGGATGGACTGGCCTGCGTCCTCTTCAACCTGGCTTTGGAGAAAGTGATCCGAGACTCTGACGTAACGGCGAGAGGAACAATCCTCTATAAGTCCATTCAGATACTGGCTTACGCAGACGATATTGACATTGTTGGTAGAAACCAAAGAGCTGTACACGAAGCTTTCATCCAGATAGAGCAGGCGGCACGAAATCTGGGGCTGCACATAAATAAGAGAAAAACAAAGTACATGGTGGCCACGTCTGCGAGTAGAAGATCCAATATTGGTGGTCTCTCAATTCAGATAGTGGAGCGCGAATTTGAAGTAGTGCAATCCTTTAACTATCTCGGGTCAACTATAGCAGACGATAACAGCATGGAACCAGAAATACGCGCACGGTTGCTTAAAGCCAACAAAGCCTACTATAGCCTGTCAAGACTGTTCAAATCCAGGAACTTAACCATAACATCCAAGCTGCTGATATATAAGACAATGGTCATACCAGTACTTACATAGGGATCCGAGACTTGGGTGCTTTTCCATTTTCAACCATTTTCAAGCGTACTAAATTAAAGGAAAAAAAAAAATCAAGTATTTGAATTGATGGGAATAGTGTCGGTGCGCTTACTAATTTTTGAAAACATGAATTGTGTTGAAAATTTCCAATCAAAAATTAAAAAAAAGTGATTTTATATAAAATAAAAGAATCATTAACAAAAACAAGTTATTATTTTTGCAAAATATTACTCGTAAGTATTTTATATTTCAAAATAAAATTTATGTACGATATATCGTACAAATCGCATCTTCTTTAAGTGTACGATTTTTAGTTCATAAATATTTGTACGATATATATAACAAATTTGAGCAATAGAGGTCTTACGATGCATAAAATACTTCAGAAAGCCTACTGAAGAAGCCCTGTGGTGGGGGCAGAAAGCGCTCTAGGCTACCATTTTCAACCATACACGGGTTCCACCCTGATTGATAGGTTTCTTGGGTGGATTTTTATTTTTATATTTATATTTATTTTATTATATTTATTATTAGTTTGGAGTTCCGGAAATCGACGCAGGTCTGATAGGATACCTGGTTTTGCCGGGAGGAGGAGGAGGAGACTCTTACGATGTCTGGACACTCCAGGGCAAAACCTTTGGGGTCGGGGATGGGTGACCCTTATAGGGGTCTCTACCGACTCGTACACCGGTGGCTGCCGGCTGTATCGACGCGAAAAACGGTCGATGCAGTATTTCTATTAATTTTTAATTTACTTTCTCTAGTTTGGAGTTCCGGGTTTCAGGCTACTCGGGGATTAATTCCACCGATGATCCAGCGGAGAACTTATCGAACCTCGGAAACTCTATGGCAGAACATCAGGGGTCGAGAGGGTGTTGACCTAGGTCTTCGCCAACTTGTACACCTGGGGCTGCTGGTCACATCGGCATGAAAACCGGTCGATGTTGTAGGGAGCTGTCTTTAATTTCCCTTAAATTGGTTTTATTAATCATAATTAATACGTAATAATCATTGAAATAGAATTAATATTGAAATATTTAAAAAAAAATTTGAATTGTTTTTCCCTGGAATTTTTTTTTAAGCGAGTAAATACTCAAGAAAATTTTATAACGTATGCGAACTAGTTGAGATTTTATTGTCTTTGCCCGGCGGGTTGAAGATACCTCAGTTGAGGCCCTTCTAGTTTTGTTATCCAAAATAGGTTGTAGCAACGGTGCAGGGCTAAATTAAATTAGCATTGTATGTGGCTGGGATCAGTTATCCCCGTGTAAGTATCCGACGTTCCGCCAAAAATTACTGAAACTGACTGGTGACAAGGACCGATGGACAGACCTCAGTCGGTCTAGTCCTTGACGATTTTGTGAGGCTTTGGTACAGGTGTAACGAGGTCATTCTTTTTTTAGTTTTTTTAGTTTAGATTTAAGACCTTTTTTTATGAAGTACAAATACTTTTTTTTTTAAAAAAAGGGAAGATACCTTTTTTAAATTAGCCTTAATTTAGTAATAGTTTAGCATAAGTTTCAAAGAAAGAATGACCTGCTTGCACCTGGACCGAAGGACAATTCCTTGTATCCCTTCCTCTTTCACAAAGTTTTCCTATTGATTTCCACCTTTTTTTTATAAGACACAATAAATTAAAATTTTTGTTCATGACGAGGTGTCACTGGTAAGTGACAAGGACCACCCGTCCGGCGAGTTTAGCCGAGTAACCGCGAGCGTGTCGCGACGTCCTTGCCAGTGGCAGAACCCCTAGTGGGACCTCGCTCCATAACACATTCCAACAAAGCTTTTGATTGACGCACATACCAAGAATTGCTAGTTTTTAAGTTTTCTCGATGTTAGTGCCATTCATGGATAGGCTGGAGGTTACTGTTTCGTTTCAACGACAGCATAGGGCTTTGGATGCGTTTAATTCGACTCTATTGTGTTCTCCCCACTTTGCAATGTTGTCAAGGTCAGAATTAAACGAGCTTGACATACGCTGTTGTTCTAGTTCAACATCCGAAGAGGAAGGACGTGAGCGTGCGCACATATAAGAGAAGCAGAGTGCTGTCGTCAGCGAAGGAATGAATTGGATTAGAAGGTACATAAGATCGTTGATAAACATAAGAATCTCAGAGACAAAACACAGCCCTGAGGAACACCCGCATTTATGCGGTGGATATCCGACTTAAAACTATCCAACACAACTTGGATTGAACGTTTTGAAAGATAGCTTCTAGTCCATTGAAGAAGGGTTACATCGATTCTAAAAGCACGTATCTTGGACAGAAGAGCTTGGTGACAAACTCTGTCAAATGGCTTTGAAATATCAAGTGCTACAACTTTACTTTCACCAAACTTGTGAAAAGACTGGTTCAACTTTTCGGTGAGATATGTCATCAGATCACCAGTAGAACGATGTCAACGGAAGCCATATTTGCGGTCATTGAGTAGTTCTCGTGATTTAAGATATTTTATAAGCTGACGGTTAATCAGCGTTTCCATTAATTTAAAATGAAGGAACGTTAGTGCAATTGGTCGGTACAAAGAGAAACATGACGGTTCGCCTTTTTAAATTCTATATATTAACTTCGCGTACCCGCGGCTGGCTGGCTGGTCAGATTTTCTGATCAATTTTTAAGTGATCGTGCTGCGGAGTCGGGGGGCTCCCATACAAATTTTTTTTTCCGGCATCAGATCATTTCATACTATAATGACTGTATTCTGTGTGCGTTGTGCGCTGTGCGCTTGCTTTACGATTGGGGTTGTTTTGTTTTTGGGTTGCAGTACTACGTATGTATTTTTATATTTCAGCATTTATAGTGGAATTCAGTATACTTTCGGTTATTAGAAAATTTACATAGAAAATTTTAATGTTTATGGGTGGTTTTTTTTTTGTATAGGCTGGACAAATGCCGTTTTCCAACTAAGAAGTACTGGGGGAATTCCATCTGGTCCAGTGGATTTGTGTATGCTGAGGTCACTTAGAACTCTAGCAACTTCACGAGTTCGAATGTAAATCTGTCCCATAAGGTGTTCGGGACTCGGAAGTACAGGTGAAAGGAAAGCACAGTCTGAATGTGTGAAGCTAGCTGCAAAATGTGCAGCAAGTAGATTGACCTTGTCTTTAGAGCTGACAGCTGGAATGTCATTGTGAATGATCGTTGGAATTGACGACGAGACAGTATTTTTGATTCTCTTCACGAATGACCAAAAAATTTTACTACTGTTGGGACATTGCAGTATTTTTTGCCTCAATCTTTGATCATTGACTTGCTTCATTTTTACGTTGCCTGCATTTCTGGCACGTTTGTATTTTTGTCGGTTTTCCTCAGTGGGATTTGCTTTATACAACCGAAAGCTTACGTCCTTGTTCCTGGAAGCCTCTTTGCAGCTAAAATATTACCATTCATCATCCTTCGGTTTGAAAGACTTAGTTCTGAAAGGAATAAAGTCTTTCATACCAATGTGAATGATGTTTGTCATTGCATCAGCGGCGGCATCCACGTCACAAGAATAGCGACCAGGTAAATTTCCTTAAGAATATATTAAATCCGTTCCAATTGGCTTTCTCGTAATGCGATTCAATTCTTCTTGGAGTTTTTTCCTTAACTGAGTGGTCTAGAAACGAGAAATTTGCTGATACAACACAATGGTCGGATGAGCCTAGAGGTGATGATACATTAACGGTATACTTATCAGGATCAGAGGTAAGAAACAAGTCAAGGTCCAAGTTGGCGGAATGATTTGCAATGTCAGGAATTGGTCTAGGATCATACACGAGCTGAGTAAGACTATTTGACTCAGCGAATAGCTCAGCATATCTTCCATCGGGTGTTGTCTGTCCAGAGTGGCGAAGCCAACCAGGATTGTGTATATTGAAATCGCACGCAATAACGATTTCAGCATAGGGGTCTTCAGTTACAATTATTAAAATTGAGTTAGACAGTGCATCAAAATCGTTAAGAGTTGAAGCTCTGTATATGAAACAATAATAAATGTCTTGCTTATGCATTTTAACTAAAAATACCGGCACAGCGTTATAACCAGGTAAACTTAGTTCTGAAACATCAGTTTCACTTAGTGCAAGAATACCAGGTTTTTATCTGCAATGTGGGCATATGTGCAAAGAAATTCGATCTTAGCCAACGAATTTTGCTAAAATCCACTCTGAATTTATGCTTCAAAATAAAACATAAAAACAAAACAAAACACGACGATGCTAAGCCGAACCCTGAAGTGAAAATATAAATTGATTGGGTGCACTGTATTTTAGTGCGCCATAGTTTTCAAAAAAGTTTTTTAAAGGAAAAACTACTTATTAAATATAAATTAATTGAGCGCACGTGGGCGCCGTGGCTCAGTGTATAAGTGCATGACTTCTGATCAGGAGTATTGTTCACGGTGTCCCACCTCTCAATTATTATTATTATTAATTGTGCGCACGGTCCATAATTTTCAAGCATGCTATCAAAGCACTTCCGAAATCTAGAAGCTTGGCGGAGGACTTAATGTGTCTAAACTATGACCGCCGAAACAACGAACCCCAGCTCCAACGTCGAAACAACGAACCCCCATTGCAACGCAGAAGAGACGAACAACACAGACAGGTCACGCAAGTTATATCGACCAACGACATAATCGTCGAGGCGATATCAACCCCTAAACCATTATTAATCAATTGGAGAAAGCAATAAAATTGCTTGCCTCAAAGCGGTCATAAAACCGAGTGAATACTATCGATGCGATAGTACCAACAAAATCTTTTACGATCCGATCGTAATTTCAATATGTTACTTACCGATTCCCGATCCAATAAATAAACAAACAATTAACGATCAGAACATTATGTTCAATCTCCAAAAGTCACGTTCAAAGATCTTTATGATCTTTGAGCAATTAAATCAAGAAATGTAAAATCTCAAAATGTCACGTTCAAAGATCTTCATGATCTTTGAGCAACTAAACTAAGACTATGTAAGTAGGAGTAAATTCACCATATGTATGTTTGTATATTTAAGTACATAAGAAATATATTGTGGAGCAGAATTGATTTGTAATCTGTTCCACAAAAATAATTCAGTTCAATTTTAAACTTTTAAAAATAAAGACATAGTTCTCCGGACGAAAAAGGACTTTTTCTTATTTTTATTATTTTTCTACAACATATACAAAACTGGCACTGTCGTGGAGTTTAACTATAAGGAGTTAAAACTTCAAGAACCTCTAAAAATAGAAAAAGAAAGTCGTGTCGAGTCGAGTTGTTGTAAAGTTTTTTAAATTTTATGAAAAATCGTGAAGTTCTTAAATAGCCAATAGTGAAATCGTTAAAGCAAAAAAAAATAACTCACAAACATTAACTCTAAAGAGTTCAAGAAATAAAAAAAAATATAATCGCGAAAATGATTTTGAAGTTGAAACTCAAAATAAATAAAGTTGACTTTAACTCAAGAAGGTAGAAGAAAAAAAAGTCACATTTATTAAAATTTATTATTTATTATAATATTTATTAAAATATATGCCGAAGGAAGATATAAAGGGTGTTTTTTAAGGAGGTTTGTTTTTCCGATAGATGTCGTTTTATTTTATGACAGTTGTTTTGACAGCTCAAAGTGGCATTTCTACTCAGTATTGTTTGGCAAATCATTATGAATAGGTTAACTCCAGAACAACGTTTTCAAATCGTGGAAATTTATTTTCAAAATCAGTGTTCAATTAAAAATGTTTATAGAGCACTTCGTGAATTTTATGGTGCACATAATCGTCCGTCAGAGACCACCATAAAGAACGTAATTACCAAATTTCGGTCTACATTCACTCTTTTGGATGCCAAGCCACCGACAAGAATGAGAAGAGTTCGTACAGAAGAAAATATTGCTGTCGTTGAGGCCAGTGTCGAAGAAAACGACAATTTATCGATTCGTCGTCGTGCTCAGCAAATTGGACTTTGTCCATCGACTTTATGGAAAATTTTACGTAAAGATTTGGGTTTGGTGCCATACAAAATTCAATTGGTGCAAGAATTAAAGCCACACGACCATCGTTTGCGCCGTGAATTCAGTGATTGGTCGTTAAATCAATTGAACGAAGATCCATTTTTTTACCGTAAAATTCTCTTCAGTGATGAGGCGCATTTTTTGTTAAATGGATACGTCAACAAACAAAATTGTCGCATTTGGAGCAAAGATAATCCACACGCCGTTCAAGAATTACCAATGCATCCTGATAAATGTACTGTTTGGTGCGGTCTATGGGCTGGTGGGATCATCGGTCCATATTTCTTTAAAAATGAGGAAGGACGACGCGTTACCGTGAATGGAAATCGATACAGAACCATGTTAAATGAGTTTTTGTTGTCAAATCTTGAAGATATGGATATGGATGAAATGTGGTTTCAACAAGATGGTGCCACTTGCCATACAGCACGTGAAACAATCGACTTATTGAAAGAAACTTTCAACGACAACATTATTTCGAGAAATGGTCCGGTGAATTGGCCTCCGCGTTCGTGCGATTTGACGCCACTCGATTACTTTTTGTGGGGATACGTGAAGTCATTGGTTTATGTGGATAAACCTCAATCGATTGACGCTTTGGAAACCAATATTCAACGTGTCATTGCTGACATACGCCCTCAAATGCTTGAAAAAGTGCTGGAAAATTGGACCTACAGAATGACATTTGTGAAAAATAGTCGTGGTAGCCATATGCCAGAAATTGTGTTTAAATGTTAAATGCCAAAAAATTATCTACCAAATAAAAAAAAATTTTGGTCATAAATCTTTGTTCTATGTGTAGTTCCTTCAGTAGTGCTTGGAACTGCTTACTTCTATACTGGGTGCCATTATCGGTAATTAGGGTTTTCGGGCATCCATACCGACTGTTGATACTTAGAATAGTAAATTTCATTACTTAGATTAATAAAACTTAAATGCACACATTGCACATATTTTCTTACTTAGATTAATAAAACTCAAATGCACATATTGCACATATTTCCTTATCAAATAAATGTATAAAATTCAAAATAGACACATGCACATGTAACAGTATATTTAGTTACCAAATTGTCTTTATAATTATTCACACGATCAGTGCAATGTGCTGACTTATTCAGTAGCACAATTTCTTATCACACTTTTGTCATTTATTCCCACGTTCGGTGCACACCTCTGACGTGTGCATTCATATAATATTTTGTTACAAATCTTAGTCTAGCACTTTTTCATGTGAAACATCCGTTCCAGTTGTCTGGGCTATGCTAGCACTGCACTTAACGAATGCATGCTTATGATAAAAAATCATAGTATATAAGCTATGAATAAAACGAAATAAATTATCATTCAATTAAAAGGTTCGTAAGAGTTTACTTAAAATCGTCGTTCATTGTTCGCATTCTTTGCATTCACTGGGTAATATAAACAAACGTAGCAAGTCTAATTGGTGATACTGGTTTATGTACCATTATCATCAACTATTGTCAAGGTATAAGAACCTTGGTCAATACTAGTAGACCCAACAACACATCTACATACAAACACCGACTTACGATTATTTCCTTAAAGCCTTTAATCAGTGCTGGCGTAGTCGCATCGCGCAGTGCCAGGAACTCGGTCCACTTAGTGAACTTATCATGAAACACCAATATCATGGTATTGCCTCTGGTGGAACGGGGCAGTGGTCCGATGAAATCAGAGCATACTACTTCCCAGGGCTGTTCGGTGGGAGTCATGTGCAGGCTGTTCGGTGGGAGTCATGTGCATCCTGCCGGCTGGTTTGCTGGACTTTGTATTGGATGCATGTCAAACAGCTTCAAACAAAACGAGCCACGTCTCGAAAAAGTCCAGGCCAATAATAATTCTGCGTCATTCTGGCGATTGTTTTGGCGACGCCCAGGTGACCGTACGTTACGTCTGCATGATTTTCTTGCATGACTTGCCAGCGTAGCGGTTTTGGGATGCATACCTTCCATGCGGTCGTGGCGGGTTCGGTTTGGTACGTTGGATTATATATGTGTCGGTATAATGTTCCATTCATTCCTGGTAGTCGGAGTTCTCTTTTGGCCATTCTTTCAACATCGTGGTCCTTGCTTCATACCATGGACAGGTGGCAGTATTTGGCAAGATAATCTGCAGTGTGGGGATCGTGGTCGGATGTCGAGACAGTACGTCGGTTACGGTGTTCAAAGACCCTTTTTGGTAGCGGATCTCGAAGTCGTGCTGTTGTAACTCGATGGCCCACCGTGCGAGTCGGCCGGACGGGTTTTCTAAGGTGTGCAGCCACTTCAGCGAGCGGTGATCGGTGTGCACAATGAACCGGTACACTTCTAAATAGTGTAACGAGGTTTTCCCAGCCGGGGTAGAACTCAGTGTGACCAGGGTTCCTTCTATTAGGGTCGTTACAATAAAAAGAATTTGTTTTTAGTTGGGAATGGAATTCAATCGTTCTTTATTTGTTCTTCGCTTAATCTGTACACTTAAAGTTATCGTTTGTTTAAAGCTATATATTATTTTACTGTATAAGTTTCAATTATGATTAAAGGAGACCGACGTATCTCCAGGCGGGATGATAGTCTGTTCTCGCGTAGAGCGTGGATTTGAAGGCAAGGACTTCGCTCTTGAACCTCCAATAGTGTGGATAATGTCTAGCGTTAGGCGTGGGCGTGAAGGCAAGGACTTCGCTCTTGAACCTCCAATCTAGCGTAAAGTGTGGATAATGTCTAGCGTAAAGCGTGGGCGTGAAGGCAAGGACTTCGCTCTTGAACCTTCAATCTAGCGTAAAGCGTGGGTAATGTCTAGCGTAAAGCGTGGGCGTGAAGGCAAGGACTTCGCTCTTGAACCTCCAATCTAGCGTACAGCGTGGGTAATGTCTAGCGTAAAGCGTGGGCGTGAAGGCAAGGACTTCGCTCTTGAACCTCCAATCTAGCGTAAAGCGTGGATAATGTCTAGCGTAAAGCGTTGGCGTGAAGGCAAGGACTTCGCTCTTGAACCTCCAATCTAGCGTAAAGCGTGGATAATGTCTAGCGTAAAGCGTGGGCGTGAAGGCAAGGACTTCGCTCTTGAACCTCCAATCTAGCGTAAAGCGTGGATAATGTCTAGCGTAAAGCGTGGGCGTGAAGGCAAGGACTTCGCTCTTGAACCTCCAATCTAGCGTAAAGCGTGGGTAATGTCTAGCGTAAAGCGTGGGCGTGAAGGCAAGGACTTCGCTCTTGAACCTCCAATCTAGCGTAAAGCGTGGATACTGTCTAGCGTAAAGCGTGGGCGTGAAGGCAAGGACTTCGCTCTTGAACCTCCAATCTAGCGTAAAGCGTGGGTAATGTCTAGCGTAAAGCGTGGGCGTGAAGGCAAGGACTTCGCTCTTGAACCTCCAATCGTTAGGATAACTACTGGCGTAAAGTGTAAAGTGAAGGCAAGGACTTCGCTCTTGAACCATTCACTCTGACTTGTTGCCGGGAAGAGGGATTTCTAGGAAAGAAGGGCGATTGTTAGGACTGCTGGCCTTTTATAGTCCTCCATCGAGTGTAGAAATCCCGTTGTTGCAACGATCGTGAAATCCGCTAACTCGCCTGATGGTGTGCTGTTGTTGTTGTTTCCTTTGATATGATATGGTTGTTGTTGTTTTTGTCCGGCCGGTCAGTATTGCTGCGCTCGGCGGTCTATTGGTTCGTGATCCCGTTGGTGCAACGATAGGGAAATCCGCTACGTCACATGATCGGTGGGACTTGGTAGTGTTGTTGTTGCCTCTTTGATGTTTGTTAGTTCCAAGATCCCGTTGATGCAAAATTAGGGAACTCCGCTACATCGCATGATCGGTGTAGTGTTGTTGTTGGTTTGCCTCGAAAATGCGTGCTGTCGTACATTGTGTGTTGTTTGTTGTTGTTTTTTTCTTTTGGTTGTCTAATGATGCTGCAGACTTCTGATTGTCCGCTATCATATTTTGCATGCTGTTTGTTGTTGCCTTTTACGTGGGTCTGCGCCGTCTTACACTGCATGCTTTGTTGTTGTTGTTCTCCTTGACTTGTCTGATGCAAAATGTATGCATGTTGTTTGTTGTTGTTTTGAATATTGGTCGGGTATTCTGTGTCTGTGGTGCTGTATGCCTGCTGTTGTTGTTTTCTCCGATGGTGCTGTGTGCTTCTGCATGTATTGTGAGTCACGAGCGGGGTATCCCTAGTCTGTGTGGTCTGGTGCTGTATGTGTGTCGTCATTCTCTCACTCAGCTGCTTGATGATGGCGTGCATTGGTTGTGCGTGGTGAATTTACGCGTTGTGAAATATAGAGAACCTGTGTATCATAAGCCGAGAGTAATTTCGGCGAGTAATTTACCACTTAAAAGAGTGGGAAACATGTTGCTAGGTTTAAGAACATTATGGTAAACGTTTCTTTGTAATGTGTATGCAAGTTTTTTATTAAATTCAAAAGAAAGTGTTGTTTACAAAAAGATGGTTGCGTACCAAAAATAATGTGTGGAAAAAATTGTGTGGCAAATTTTCCCTTCACACCTCCCCCTTACTTCGACGGATGCTGATCTTTCCCTTCCTGGTGACTAGCACTCCAAGTCGGGTCTTGTCCTGCACATGAAAGAAGTGTATCCTTCGTAGTTCTCCCGCTTGTACTCTCGCCTTTGCCGTATCTATCTTGGCCTGGAGTTCATGGGATACGGTTTCGCTCATGGTCTCTTCTTTGTGCACTATGTCACTCCCTGTGAGTGACAGGACATCTTCCTGTTGTCGGGTCGTCGCGGTTTTTGGTGGGTTGTTCCTGTCTGGTCCGGGTTCGAGGAGGCCTGTCGGCGGGGTGAAACTTCTTTCCCTCGGTTTGTTGTTGTGGCTGCCACTGCTACTGCTGCTGCTACTACGGTTGCTGCTGTTGCTCCCACTACTGCTGCTGCTGCGGGTACTGTTGCTACTACTGTCACTGCTGCTGCTACTGCTATCGTGTCTGCTGCGGCTGCGGTAGCGGTGGCGAGTGCGGCGCGGAGTTTTTGGCCTGCTGCGGTTGACTCTTTCTCGGATGTTACAGTCTATGTCGTCATCGCCTAGTCCGAGATCTGGAAACTTAATTGCTGGGTCGGCGCTTCTTTGGATGAGGTTGGCAAGCATTCTCCGTTTCTTGCTGGCGCTGTCCGGCGACATCCTCTGGCCTGGCGAGTCGGGTCCTGCCAGTCCCCAGGTGAGGACTTTCTCCGCTGCTTCCAGTAAAAATGCGCCACAATCCACCCCATTTCGCTGTTGTGGCATCTCCATGTGTCGGCCTGGGTATGAGTCCTGGAACTCTGCCCACGTCCAGTGATGTCCCTTCGATAGGTGCTGTTGCACGACGTAGCCGCGAATTACCTCAATGGCCTCGTTCCTTGGTGTTTTGGCCCACGAATCGTACACATCAATGGTGGCACGGTGAGGTCTCCCCGGGTTGGTAACCACCACGAGGTACCAATGGTTGCCGTCACAAATGGGCACTAAAACCAGGTCTTTCCTGATGAGGTCCTTGTGCCGGTCCCACCTGCTCACTAGTGCGTGTCGCCTAATGGCCGTTGACTCGGGGCTCTCCTGCTGATCTGGCTGGTACTGCTGCATCCGTGAGAAGAGGAATGTGCTGCAGATCTTGATCCTCTCCCGGTGGCTTTCCTCCATCCTTCTCTCTAACCACCTGAGTCCGACTCCCACCAGAACGTCGTTGAAGTATACCCCTTTCTTTAGTCGGCAGTAGTCGGCCATTCGCACATCGATGCCACCTGGCCCTGGAGGAAAACTTCCGATCACCTGGTTTAACTCGGCGTCTCCGGATGCGTGAATCGTGTTTGTGGCTTCCATGCAGATGCGTTGTATGGCTTCGTTGTCTATCTTGGGTGTCCTCTGGGTATTCATCTTGTAAAAATTTTGTTGGTTTTGGTTTTGTTTACGATGTCTGGATACACTGAGTAATCACTTGAGACTAATTTTTACTTGTTGTGTGTACTTGAAACGAAAACAAGTTGCGGGACCTGTACTCCGTTATTTTCTTCTTCTGGTGTAGTTTACTTCGTTGTTTCAGCATTGGGGTGTCGTGGTATTACTTTGGATGTGTTGTCTTTTCTTTCTTTTCCCAAGTTGATATCATAGTTTCTGCAATTTAACTCTTTTGGTTACAGCTGGGATCGTCAAATGCCGTTTCAGTGTCAGTGTGTTGCTGACGTATTGCTCTGGATTTCGATGATGATGCTATTGATCGCTGTCGCATTCTCGTCATGCCCCTGACTTCTCTCTCCCGCTTGTGTTCTTTTGTGTGGTCGTCTTGAGGTTTGTTGCCGATTGTTTTGTCTTGTGGTTTTTAATGGAACGATGTTCTGTTCATGGTTCCCTGTCCCAGACCGCCAGTTGCGCGGGTGATTATACCATTCGTGCTGATGTTTGCTGCCGTGTTGTATCACTGTGGGCTCGTTAGAGTGTTGGGTGTGGGGTGTCACTGTTATTGCGATGCGGTTTGTCTTCTCTGGTTCGGGTGGGGAGTTTCCGTGGAAGTCTTTCAACTCATTGACGTGGGCTGTGCGCTCCTTGTTTTGCCCATGTTTCCTTAGCCTTACTATGACAGGTGAGACGAAGCTCATTACTAAGTATGGCCCGTCGTATCGTGGTGCTAGTTTACTAGCGAACCCTTCCACTGCCTTTGATAGGTGGTGCTGTTTGACCAGCACCAGATTCCCGATCTCGGGCTTCCAAGGACGTCGTCTGAGGTTGTAGTGGCGGGCTTGATCCTTCGCAGCTCGTTCTAGGTTTCGTCGCACGATCTCGAAGATCTCGTTCATCTGGGTCTTTCGGTCCTCTGGTTTTTTACCTAGTGTACCCGTCCCAGGAGTGATCTCGTCGTACAGCGTGTTCGGGAGGCGGGGTTCTCGGCCCTGTGTCAGGAATGCCGGGCTGTATCCTGTTGAGTCCTGTACGCTTGAATTTATTGCTAGCATAACTTCGGGCAGCTTCTCGTCCCAAGTGCGTTGTTGCGTTCCCGCTAGTTGTGCAATTATTGTTTTAGCGGTGCGGTTGACCCTTTCAGTGGGATTTTCTTGGGGGGTATATGGCGCTGTAAATTGCTGGCGTATGCCCATGGTCTCCAAGAATCGACGAAATGCCCTGCTACTGAATTGCGCCCCGTTGTCTGTTATCAGGATCTTGGGTACGCCGTATCGGGCCAGTATACGTTCGCGAAAAGCCCGTTGAACTCCTTCGGTCGTTGCCCTTCGCATTGGAATCAGTTCGACCCATTTCGAAAACCGATCAAAGAAAACCAGTAACATGGTATTTCCGTGTTTCGACCTAGGGAGTGGCCCAACGAAGTCACTACACAATGTGGCCCATGGTTCGTCGGCCACCTGGGTAAGCATTTTACCTGCTGCTTGCTGTTGGCTGGGTTTGTAGCATTGGCAGCTTTCACATTTCTTTACATACTGACGAATGTCACGAAACATACCCGGCCAATAGTAGCGACCGCATATTCTCGCCGTGGTCTTCCGGATCCCCAGGTGCCCTGCTGATGCGCTGTCATGGTTTTCCTGCAGTACCCGACTTCGAAGGTTACTTGGCACACACAGTTTCCACGGTGTTGAGTCCTCGTCTCCGGCTCGATGCCCTATGTGTCGATACAGCTGCTGGCCTTCGATCACGTAGTCGGGGAATTTGGCTGGGTCCTCTGTGACCTGCTGGACCTTCTTTTGCAGCCAGTCGCACTTTTGTTGCTCTATGTGTTCCT
The DNA here is from genome assembly GCA_947095585.1 of Nephrocerus scutellatus. NCBI lineage: Eukaryota > Metazoa > Arthropoda > Insecta > Diptera > Pipunculidae > Nephrocerus > Nephrocerus scutellatus. The sequence continues at coordinate 51,843,837 of OX352763.1, read as the reverse complement.
CGGAGGTTGCCATCAGTGTTTCTTGCGGCTGTCTTGATAGAGCGTCTGCAACGACGTTGAGTTTGCCCCGCCTGTACTGTATGTCGTATGTATACTGCTGTAGTTCTAGCGCCCACCGTGCGATCCGGCCGGACGGGCTGGATATCGAGTTTAGCCATTTGAGCGAGAGGTGGTCTGTTATTACTGTAAACCTATACCCTTCGATGTATGCCCGCATCTTCCTTATTCCCCATACGATGGCCAGGCATTCCTTTTCGGTCGGCGAGTAGTTCTTCTCTGCAGGGTTTAGGTGTCGACTGGCATACGCTATGACCCGTTCACTGTCGTCTATCTCCTGGGTGAGGACTGCTCCTAAACCATAATCGCTAGCATCCGTCTGGAGTGTGAACTTCTTAGAGAAATCGGGGCAGGCCAGGATTGGGGCCTCGGTAAGTTTAACTTTGAGTGCTTCGAATGCTTGCTGCTGCTCTTCTCCCCACTTCCAGTGCTTGCCTTTCTTGAGGAGGCTCGTCATCGGTCGCACGGTCTCGGCGAAATCTGGAACAAATCGGCGGTACCATGAAGCGATGCTCAGGTACCGGCGTACCTCTCGTACATTACTCGGGGGTTGGAGCTCTTTGATGGCCGCTATTTTGTCGGGGTCAGTGTGTATGCCTTTGTTACTGACCACGTGTCCCAAGTACCGTATTTCCGTTTTGCAGAACTCACATTTTTCCGGGTTAATTTTTAGGTTAGCCATCTGCAATCGCCTGAACACCTTGCGCAGATTTCCCATGTGTTCGTCAAACGTTCTCCCGATGACGACTATGTCGTCAAGATATGCAAACGCATGGGGCTCCATTTCTGGTCCGATGACTCGATCGAGCGCTCGCTGGAAGGTCGCAGGGGCCGAATGTAGCCCAAACGGCATCACGCGCCATTGGAACAAGCCACGGCCGGGTACCGTGAAGGCGGTGTACTGCTTACTCTTCTCCTCCATGGGGATTTGCCAATATCCATTTCTCAGGTCCAGACTACTGATGAATTTGGCACCGCGAAGCTTTTCTAGAATGTGTTGGATTCGTGGCAGGGGGTATGCGTCGGGCACTGATCGTGCATTCAGTTCTCGATAGTCGATACATAGTCTCCATTTGCCCGTCTTCTTTCGCACGAGAACTATGGGCGCGCTGTGGGGGCTATGTGAAGGCTCGATACATCCTTTTTCCAACAACTCGTCGATCTCTGTATTTATTATTTCCTGCATGGCTGGATTACGGGGGAAGTAGCGCTGCTTTATTGGGCGTTCATCGTGCATGATGATTCTGTGTTCCGTGATGTTGGAAACGGCGGGTAGTTGATCAAATTTCTTGAATTCTTGTTGCAGAAACGCTGAAAGCTGTTCCTGTTCTGTCCATGGTGTTTCTTGCGTGGTGGTGCATTGTCGGATGTGTTCTGCGGGCGTTGTTCTGTGCTGTAATTTTATGGTCTGGCCACCGCAGCTTAGACGGGCCTCCACCCGTGACAAAAAGTCCAGACCTAAGATTACTTCATCCATTGCATCTGGGAGAATCAAGAATGGAAACTGTATCTCCCTATTACCTATCTCGACATCCAGCTGTAGGGTCTCTCGGATCAACTTGGGTGTCCCTTCGGCCATCCGTACGGTCACATCCATGGGTAGACTCTTTGTTGTCCCCCTTTTGTCTTCTGCAAAACGTTCGCTCACAAAACTCCTAGTAGCCCCTGTGTCAATCGTAGCTTTTACCGGCGTCCCTCCTAGAGTGATGGTGGCGAGGATCCGGTTGGAATCGTAGGCAAGGAAGTTTACTGGGCCCGGGGTGTCGGTCTCGGGGTTTCCGTCGCACCACGGTTTCGGCGGTCCCCTTGCTCGTTTCCCGGTCGTTCGACGCGTTTCCGGCAGCATTCCACGGTCCGAACATTTCGAAGGCCGCAATCCCAACAGAAGATGGTTTGGGGGTTACGACAGTCCCGCCTCATGTGTCCGTCCTGGCCACATCGCAGGCAAGCCGTCCTTACATTTATTCGCGCTTCCATATTTTGTGCTACCATGAAATTCCTTTCGGGTTGTCTGGGTCGGGGCGAGGGTTTGATAGGTTCTGCTGCACCAGCGATGCCTTCGAAATCTTCTGCCAGACTGATGAGTTCGTGGAGGTCTCTAAAATCCTTCCTCCGGATATAGTACTGGTACTCTTGGCGACAGTTTCGGAAGATCCTTTCGACCTGTTGTGTACCGGTGTAGTCTGCGTGCCTCATGAGGTTCTGCATTATGATTACGAAATCCTTGAAGCGCTCCTTTGGCTTTTGCTGGCGTTGACGAATTTCGTCTTCTAGATGTTCCCAGTACCTGGAGGGCAGGAAGAACTGTAGAAAATCTGTCGTGAAGGCGTTCCAGGTCTCCCATTTTCGGTTGTTGTTTCGGAACCATAATAACGCGCGGTCACGGAGTAGTTCCGGCATGGTTCTGGGTAGAAGGTCCCTGTTTAAACAGTAGGCATCCGCAAGTTCTTCTAGCCTTTCGATGAATAGGAGAGGCTCCTTACCACCATCGTACTTCACCGACCACTTCCTCACCTGGTCCATTATTTGAGCGTACGACGTAACTGTCGTGTCCGTCCTGCTTCGTGTTGGAACCACTACCGGTGGTGCCGGAGAGATTGCCCTGATGGTTGCCTTTGGGTCGTCGCGTACCGTGGCTTCAGATGGATTCAAGGCTGGTGATGGGCTGCGTCTATGCTTCTCCTCGAGCTCACTTAGGCGTATCTCGTCCTCCGACGTAACGTCTCGTCCCGAAACAAAGCTGGAAAACCTTTTCCTTAGATCTTCCACTGCGCCGTTGCTGTCGATTCGGAACTCGCTCATGTAGCTCTTCAGCTCCTCTTTCGACAGTGTATAAATCCAACTGGTCTTAACCATCGTGGTTATCTAATTGTGTTCTTTCTTTATATTTTTTTTTTCTCTATCAAATTCCAGAGTCCCTGCTCGGGCGCCAATTGTAACGAGGTTTTCCCAGCCGGGGTAGAACTCAGTGTGACCAGGGTTCCTTCTATTAGGGTCGTTACAATAAAAAGAATTTGTTTTTAGTTGGGAATGGAATTCAATCGTTCTTTATTTGTTCTTCGCTTAATCTGTACACTTAAAGTTATCGTTTGTTTAAAGCTATATATTATTTTACTGTATAAGTTTCAATTATGATTAAAGGAGACCGACGTATCTCCAGGCGGGATGATAGTCTGTTCTCGCGTAGAGCGTGGATTTGAAGGCAAGGACTTCGCTCTTGAACCTCCAATAGTGTGGATAATGTCTAGCGTTAGGCGTGGGCGTGAAGGCAAGGACTTCGCTCTTGAACCTCCAATCTAGCGTAAAGTGTGGATAATGTCTAGCGTAAAGCGTGGGCGTGAAGGCAAGGACTTCGCTCTTGAACCTTCAATCTAGCGTAAAGCGTGGGTAATGTCTAGCGTAAAGCGTGGGCGTGAAGGCAAGGACTTCGCTCTTGAACCTCCAATCTAGCGTACAGCGTGGGTAATGTCTAGCGTAAAGCGTGGGCGTGAAGGCAAGGACTTCGCTCTTGAACCTCCAATCTATCGTAAAGCGTGGATAATGTCTAGCGTAAAGCGTTGGCGTGAAGGCAAGGACTTCGCTCTTGAACCTCCAATCTAGCGTAAAGCGTGGATAATGTCTAGCGTAAAGCGTGGGCGTGAAGGCAAGGACTTCGCTCTTGAACCTCCAATCTAGCGTAAAGCGTGGATAATGTCTAGCGTAAAGCGTGGGCGTGAAGGCAAGGACTTCGCTCTTGAACCTCCAATCTAGCGTAAAGCGTGGGTAATGTCTAGCGTAAAGCGTGGGCGTGAAGGCAAGGACTTCGCTCTTGAACCTCCAATCTAGCGTAAAGCGTGGATACTGTCTAGCGTAAAGCGTGGGCGTGAAGGCAAGGACTTCGCTCTTGAACCTCCAATCTAGCGTAAAGCGTGGGTAATGTCTAGCGTAAAGCGTGGGCGTGAAGGCAAGGACTTCGCTCTTGAACCTCCAATCGTTAGGATAACTACTGGCGTAAAGTGTAAAGTGAAGGCAAGGACTTCGCTCTTGAACCATTCACTCTGACTTGTTGCCGGGAAGAGGGATTTCTAGGAAAGAAGGGCGATTGTTAGGACTGCTGGCCTTTTATAGTCCTCCATCGAGTGTAGAAATCCCGTTGTTGCAACGATCGTGAAATCCGCTAACTCGCCTGATGGTGTGCTGTTGTTGTTGTTTCCTTTGATATGATATGGTTGTTGTTGTTTTTGTCCGGCCGGTCAGTATTGCTGCGCTCGGCGGTCTATTGGTTCGTGATCCCGTTGGTGCAACGATAGGGAAATCCGCTACGTCACATGATCGGTGGGACTTGGTAGTGTTGTTGTTGCCTCTTTGATGTTTGTTAGTTCCAAGATCCCGTTGATGCAAAATTAGGGAACTCCGCTACATCGCATGATCGGTGTAGTGTTGTTGTTGGTTTGCCTCGAAAATGCGTGCTGTCGTACATTGTGTGTTGTTTGTTGTTGTTTTTTTCTTTTGGTTGTCTAATGATGCTGCAGACTTCTGATTGTCCGCTATCATATTTTGCATGCTGTTTGTTGTTGCCTTTTACGTGGGTCTGCGCCGTCTTACACTGCATGCTTTGTTGTTGTTGTTCTCCTTGACTTGTCTGATGCAAAATGTATGCATGTTGTTTGTTGTTGTTTTGAATATTGGTCGGGTATTCTGTGTCTGTGGTGCTGTATGCCTGCTGTTGTTGTTTTCTCCGATGGTGCTGTGTGCTTCTGCATGTATTGTGAGTCACGAGCGGGGTATCCCTAGTCTGTGTGGTCTGGTGCTGTATGTGTGTCGTCATTCTCTCACTCAGCTGCTTGATGATGGCGTGCATTGGTTGTGCGTGGTGAATTTACGCGTTGTGAAATATAGAGAACCTGTGTATCATAAGCCGAGAGTAATTTCGGCGAGTAATTTACCACTTAAAAGAGTGGGAAACATGTTGCTAGGTTTAAGAACATTATGGTAAACGTTTCTTTGTAATGTGTATGCAAGTTTTTTATTAAATTCAAAAGAAAGTGTTGTTTACAAAAAGATGGTTGCGTACCAAAAATAATGTGTGGAAAAAATTGTGTGGCAAATTTTCCCTTCACAATAGGGTCGCATCTTTCTGATGCCCCATACGAATGCCAAACACTCTCGTTCGGTGACGGAATAATTTTTCTCGGCATCATTGAGAGTACGGCTGGCATAGGCGATAACATGTTCATGATTGTCTATTGACTGAGACAGAACGGCCCCCAGTCCTTCGGCACTGGCATCAGTTTGGAGCAAGAATGTTTTCGTGAAGTCCGGGCAAGCAAGAATCGGTGCTTCGGTAAATTTTTCGAATGTTTCGAATGCCCTTTCCTGACCTTCGTCCCACTGCCACTTCTGCTTTTTCTTTAGCAATTGAGTGAGAGGGGCGGCTACTGTCGAAAATTTTTACACAAATCGTCTATACCAGGATGCGATTCCCAGTACTCGACGGAGTTCTTTGACATTCTGGGGTGCTAGTAGCATTTTTATAGTAGCATTTTTATGGCTGCAACTTTACTGGGGTCGGTGTGAATGCCATCTTGGCTTACCATATGCCCGAGGTACCTCATCTCCGATCGGCCGAACTCACATTTATCAGGATTAATTTTCAACTTGGCCACCTCTAGTCGGTGAAACACTTCCGTGAGGGCCTTCATATGTTCGGAGAAGGTATTTCCTACAACTATGATTTCGTCCAGATACGCAAACGCAAATGGCTCTAGTTCCGGACTAATGATACGATCTAGGAGGCGTTGAAACGTTGCGGGTGCTGAGTGGAGCCCAAATGGCATTACCTTGCACTATAATAAACCACTCCCCGGGACGGTAAATGCAGTGTACTGTCGGCTGGCTGGGTGCATAGGTATTTGCCAGTAGCCTTGTTTTAGGTCAATAGTAGAGATGTATTTAGCCGCTCTCAACTTATTTAGGATATGATTTATTTGGGATAGCGGGTATGCATCTTTAATTGACACCTCATTAAGCTGGCGGAAGTCCACGCATAGTCTCCAGGTCCTTTGCTTTTTCTTTACCAGGACAATGGGTGAGCTGTATGGGCTAATGGATGGCTCGATCTTATCCTCAGCTAGCAGTTGATTTATCTCTTTTTCGATTACGGCCTACATGGCTGGGTTTCGGGGCATAAACCTCTGTTTAAATGGAGTGTTTGAGACGGATGACATGCTCCGCCATGGGGGTCACCCCTTTCATAGTCTGGTTAATAAATTTTTTTTTTGCGTTCTGATAAGAACGCCTCAAAAATTAGTGGGGTGTTCTGAAAAGAACGCTCGCACTACGTCTCATTCAGAAGGAATTCGACCGCGTCCAACTAACAGGGAGTTCGACGACTTTTCCATATGAAAATTTTCAAACCTTACTAATTTTTTTGTGGGACTTATTGGGACTTCCACTATTATCGGGACAAAATAGTACACATCTCGGATCAGTTGAGTTTAGACAAAACAATATTACAAATTCAGGTCAGTTTAGACAAAACCTTAACATAAACTCTGGACAATTTAGACAAAATAACAGACAACATACATACTTTGGCAGTTCGGGACAACAACAATTTAACAGAGATAATTCTGGACAGTTCAGGCTAATCAGGGTAGAACAGATGGAAATTGATCATATTCAGTCAGAGAATGATGAACAAGTAAGTTTTCAATCGGGGGACAGGAACCTTGTCCTCCGACAGTAGAATTGACCGTAGGTAAAAGTAAAATTAGGTGTTTAATAGATACAGGCTCAACAACATCATTATTAAACGACCACAAATTACCACAATACAAACGAAATATACTTCAAAACACTAAGTGGACAGAGAAATTAGAGTATGAAATATTGACTGAATTACCAGAAGAATTCAAAGAAGAGAAATACATGTGTTGGAAACTTACCAATTTTGAAAATAAAAACGTTGATGGTCTTATTGGACAAAATATTTTGAAACCAATGCAAGCCATTATAAATCTAGAGGAGGAATTCGTACAAATTCATAATAATAAAAAAAAATTTGTAAATTCGTGCCCATTCAAGTCTAAGGACATACATCAACTTGAAGAATGCTATGTAGAGGATAATATTTTAGAAAAACTTCAAAGACAGGACATGAACTACGAGAAAAAGTTACAGTTAAGAAAACTTATTAATAAAAATAGTGATTTATTTTTTCAAGATTTCAAGATTCAAGTCAAAACCTTACCCATACTCATGAGATACAACACGAAATAGTGATCACAATGAGTAAGCCAATATACTCAAAAATCTATAGATATCCTCAAATTCATGAAGAGGAAATCAACCAACAGATTGGAGATATGTTAAAGCAGGGAATAATAAAGGAAAGTAACTCACCACTTTGGATAGTAACAAAAAAGCGGATAATTCAAGAAAAAAGAAATGGTGTGTAGTAATTGACTACCGTAAACTAAATGAAGTAACAAAAAGTGACAAATTTCCCATCCCAAATATAGAAGCTATCCTTGAAAAACTAGGAAGAGCTGAATACTTCACTACATTGGATCTTGCAAAGGGACTCCATCAAGTAGCAATCAAACGGGAAGATAGACCAAAAACAGCATTTTCTACACCTAGAGGACATTACGAATTTAGCAGGATGCCGTTTGGACTAAAAAAAATGCCCCAGCGACATTTCAAAGACTAATAAATTCTGTTCTTAGAGATTATATTAATAAAACATGTGTAGTATATTTAGATGATATCCTAATTTTTAGCACAAATATTGAGGAACATACACAAAACATACAAAAAATATTCAATAAATTAAGGAATCATAATTTAAAAATTCAGATAGACAAATGCAATTTTTTTGCAAGATCAACAGAGGACATACGTTAACCACAGAGGGAATAAAACCGAATCTTAACAAAATTGAAAGAATTCAAAAATTAGAATTACCAACAACAATAATAATAAAATAATTGTTAGACAAATCAAATATTTCCTAGGAATGACCGGGTATTATCGTAAATTCGTAAAAGATTACGCAAAGATTGCACATGGACTCACTAAATATTTAATAAAGGGCGTGAAAATAAATACAAAAGATCCACAATACACGGATGCATTTGAGAAACTAAAAACATTACTAACAAACCCACCAATCCTTAAATATCCAGACTTTAAATATAAGTTTAAAATTGCAATAGATGCTAGCGAATTCGCAATAGGAGCAGTACTTTCTCAAAACGATCATCCAATTAGATATATTTTAGACCCTATGTTTATGGCAGACAATTCGTTCTTTTAACAGATCACCAACCACTAGTCTGGTTGAAAACTAAAAGCAAAGGTAAGGATATAAATCCAAGACTTCAGCGTAGGCTTCTTAAGCTAGGAGAATATGACTTTGAAATTAGTTACGTAAAAGGTAAAGAGAATAACGCTGCGGACTTTTTAAGTAGAATTAATGCTAAAACAGGACAAATATACGAAATAATCGAGGAAAACATGACACAAAGTCAATGCGATAAAATGAGCACTAATTCCACCATACATTCACACGAGGAAGAACTAAATACCACTTTCAAATATTAGACACTGTCGTCAATAGATTTAATACACAAATAATATTACCTAATGAAAAGCTTTCAGAAATCGAAGTTTTAATGTGTAAACGCAAAATATATTTAAACTCACAGGATACTAGAAATAATTTTATGACAGATACTTTTCATAGATTCCTAAAAAAAGGTAAAATAGGAATTTACTCTGAGCTATCAGAGCACGAACACAATATGGTTCAGCAAAAGCTAATCCAATTATTCGATGGCAGCCTAGTATTCTATAAATGTACACATTCTGCAAAAGACATGAAAACTGACGAAGAAACATTTAAACAAATTGCAAAATATCATAAATATGAAACAGGGCATAATGGAATAAGTGAAAACTATGAAGGTTTAAAGAAAATTATTTATAGGGAAAATTTAAAGAATATGACAGAAAACCTTTAAAACCCAAATATAATAGCTGGGTTGCTTTGGCAAAAAGCTTGGCTTACAATAACAATCGCATAAGCGCATAAGTATAAAGCCGAAGTTTCTTTAAGTAAAGCCAAAAAAAATTCAGTATTAAGAAAACTAAAGCCATTTTATAGTTATGGGTTGTCATCTTTCGTAAGAAATGACTTGGCATTAGTTTGAAAACAAGCAAAAGTGAAATTTAAAGTGATATTTTTTGAAGAATATAAATTAAATTTATTAAAGAAAATTATTTATATACGTATTTTATAAAAGGAACCAAGACGAAGATAGTGTAATAATCCAGGTTACAATGTTTTAGTACCAACACATACAAATTAAAATGCATCGAAAATTTAAAACCAAAAGCTGTTGCTTTGAGATATTAAAGTAAAACCAGCTTAGCTTTACCAAAGCAACACAGCTAATATATCAGAAACACTATAGTATTTGAATCAAATAATACACATAGATACGTATTCTAATTCGAAACATAATTATATTACTTTCATACACAAACTTTCAAAACATGCAGTAGCATTTTATTTAGAAAATAAAAATAGTTTGACAATCATTGAAAAAATTAGATTATATATCTCTTTAAAATGCAAACCCCAAAAATGTCTTACGGATAATGAATTCAATACAATTAATATAAAAAACTTTTTCAGACAAGAAGCAATAGAGTTACATTACTCAAACGCAGATATGGAAAGATTTCATAGCAGTAGTAGTGAAAAACTAAGATCACAAGTAACAGCACAGGAAAAGCTATATAAATCTATAGAATTATACAACAAATCTATACATTCGGTTATTAAACATAGGCCAATAGACTTTGCAGACAGAAAGGTTGACTTACAGAAACTAACTGACATATTAATAGAATATAAAAAAAACAACCCATAAAAATTAAAATTTTTCATCTAAATTCTCTAATCGCAGAAATTGATATGGGAGCCCCTCGATCCTATGAATTTTGTTTTTTATTGTAGGGGAAAATCATCGAAAGAGACATTTGACATCCGATGTCAAATTTGAAAATGCTCAGATCATTTTATTCTGGGCACTTAGAGCAATCTCATACTCTGAGCAAATAAGAAACACGAGCATTTTTCTTAAGAACTCTTTGACTGCTCTAGACTAATTTATGAATATGACAGAATATTGTGAAAACTTGTTGTTCTATCTGTAAGTTGATATCGATAACAAAAAACTACATCAATAAAAATACAATTCAGTAAATAAGTAAGTAAGTTGAATTAAGCATAAAACAAATATGTCCGTTTGCTGGGTTCATTTGTGGGTAAGCTAAGATTTCTCCTTCGTGGTTTCAGTTTAACGTTGCATTTGTGAACTGTGCCCGGAGTACGGTTTGATTTTATGTACCTTTGTTTTGTAACCGTTAATGTTACTTTGCTACCCGTCGGCAACGTGTACATCGGGCACCTCGTTTACCTCGAAAACTCAGTCACTTTGAAAGCTAACCTATGGGTAATGTTTCGGATACGGTTTGTGCAATTAGAAAGAGACATTAGTAAACAAAATACATATATATTACTTAAAGATGAAATGGAATGTTCATAATCGATTCGACTTTTATACTATTACGCACAATCATGGAAACTTTGTGAAATGCCATTAATAATGATTGTGTAAGGCGGATTAATGTATATTGATGGTTGAGAAATGATGTGAGACCAAAATTTTCTGTTTTTGTTCATTATAAGAAAGCCGACTGCGCAGCACACACCGCACACAGTCATTAAATGACGACGGTATTTGATGCCACTATATGATATTTAAAAAAACGTATAAGGGCCTTGCGGCCGAACCCGATCACTACCAAATTTTAGAAAAAGTATTGTTTATTGGGTATACACATGTGTGTAAAATTTGAAAAATATCGGGTAATTTTTATTTTAAATTTGTATCCCCATGAACCCGGGGCCCGATCACTTCCAAATTTCAAAAGAAAGTATTGTCACCGGAAATACACATGTGTACAAAGTTTCAGGAAAATCGGGCTTCAGGAAGTGCGTTAAAAATTGACAGTTAAAAAAAAATTTTATGGAAGGCTCCGGGGCCCGATCGCTTCAAAAATTTTACAAATAGTTTTGTCCATCAGAGATACACATGCGTATATAATTTGAAGAAAATCGCGAACTTTTTTCATAAAATTTGTATGGGTGCTCCCTGACCGAGGGGCCCGATCACTTCCAAATTTTTACAGAAAGTGTTGTCCATCAAAGATACACATGCGTATAAAATTTGAAGAAAATCGGGTACATTTTTTAAAAATTTCGTATGGGAGCCCCCCAAACCCGCAGCCCGAGGGCCCCAAATTTTAATAGAAAGTGTTGTCATGGGAGATATACATGAGAGCAAATTTAATACACAAAAACAAGACTTAGTAACCGAAACAGAACTTATTGTACACTTGATTGATTGATCCCAAGGAAATTATATATACATATTATAAATAATATGATCGTCAACATTGCACTTCTATACCATAATTATTAGAAAATATTATCAAACGAATTAAAAGAGTTAAAAAGCAAGGTATACACAATTCTGCCCAAAGTAGATAACAAATAAAGACCAAAACGAGGACTAGTTAATGTGGTGGGATCAGATTTTAAGTATTTATTCGGTACAATGAGCGAAGAGGACAGAAAATACAAAGAACAACGTTTTATAACCACAGACATTAATCTTTATAACACTGTAACCAATATGAATCAACAAATAAAAATAAATGACTACTTTAACAAAACTTTTAATAAACTGAAAGACATTATACCACAGGACAGATACACAATTCAAGACAGAATAAATGTAGTAGACAGAACACTTCGACAATTATATATGCATAATTTGTTTAATGATCAATTATTTAAAATAAACATACTTAAAGAAAGAATTTCACTTTTACAAGACAATATCGTCTCAGCCAAACACGGTATTATACACCCACCCAAACATTTTAACTAACGAAGAAATAGAGAACTATGATATCAATTTAAGAAAATTACAATATCTTAAAACTTGTGCTGTAGAATCTACTAGTGTTTATTATTAAAGTACCGAAAACTTTTTTTGTAATAAATCCAAAATTAATATTGCCTATTCCAAATAAAGAATTTTACGAAATTGACTCAAATATTGAAATTGTTTTTAGTTATAAAAATACAACATATACTTATGAAACTAGTAAAACCCTTAAATTGGTAAAAATCTCAAAACACTGCGTTTAGAAAACAACAGTAAGTTGATAAAAAATAATATAACTGAGGTTATATAAATAGATGACGAAATTATTTTATTGAAAAACGCAAATAATATTACTGTCAAACATGATTGCGATGAAAGAAAAATTGTTTTAGAAAAAAATATATGTAAATTAAAGGTATTAAACCATAACTTTTCAAATAAAAAACAAATATTTCAAGAACGTTTTTATTATCCAAATTCAATTACAAGAAATTTTACAAAAAAATACACATTTAGTGAAATAAATTTAATGAACCATTTTGAAAACTTGAAAGATATTAATGAACTAAAGTATCATAGAAAATTATCAAATGGAATATCAACCATAATCATTGTAGTTATATTCCTACTCCAACAAAAGAAATAAAAATTAAAATACAGCCCAATTTTCAGGAGAAATTTAAAAGAAGGGGGTGTGGAGAAGTTATATAAACCAACGACACAGTCGTCGAGGCGATATCAACCCTTAAACCATTATTAATAAATTGGAGGAAGCAATAAAATTGCTTGCCTCAAAGCGGTCATAAAAACCGAGTGAATACTATCGATCCGATAGTACCAATTGTTACGCACAGTCCCCATGCTTTCCCGTAGGAGAAGAGGGAGTATGCAGGCGCGTTGAATATTAATTAAAAACAAAATTTTAAGTTTATAGAGATTATTGTATATATTTTATTTGTAGTTATAGGTTTTGTGTATTTAAGTCAACTGCCGCCCTTAGTAATCGTAGCAGTGGTCTTTCATAATATTTTGGATGGATCGACCAACCAATATGATTGGTTGGTTGCGATCCACCAACGGAACGACAGCATCGTGTGCATGAACAAAGGTTCAATACACAAATACAAGTGCAAGCATATATTCGTAGCAAACAGTAGACCTGCGACATTTATGTCCCTTCTGCAATCGAGCCACTTGACGGTCGCCTTAAAATTGCCCTCCTGCTGATATTACTATTTCGTAATATCTGCATTTACACTAACTGTTTCTTAGTATCGTATCGGCATTTGTGAGCTGCGTGCTGTGCTTGAAACTCGAGATGCATAAAGAATCACAGTGCCTTTATCGTATCTCGATCGGTTTCTTATTACAAACACCAGCCATCCGTACGTACTCTGCAGATTAGTGGTGGATGTGAATTCGGAAATTCGGTACACGAATGTACCGGCAATGTGACAGGCTGTGCCGATCATAAAATAGGTAATTTATTGAAAGCAGATGTGGAAACTAGAGTGAAGCTAGACTGTGTGTGTGGTCAGGGGTGTAATGGTTGTGCCGGTCACAACAGAACAAAATTTTTTACTATCCGATCGTAATTCAATATGTTACCTACCTATTCTGGATTCAATAAATAAACAAACAATTAACGATCTGAACATTATGTTCAATCTCCAAAAGTCTCGTTCAAAGATCTTTATGATCTTTGAGCAATAAAATCAAGAAATGTACAATCTCAAAATGTCACGTTCAAAGATCTGCATGATCTTTGAGCAACTAAACTAAGACTATGTAAGTAGGAGTAAATTCGCCATATGTATATTTGTATATTTAAGTACACGAGAAATATATTGTGGAGCAGAGTTGATTTGTAATCTGTTCTTATTTTTCTACAATACCGCATTCAGACTGTGCAGCCAAATAGGACACTTCATCCGCGAGTGCCGCAACCCCAGAGTATTGTTCTGCTGGAAGTGTGAAAAGATGGGCACCAGAACTACCGAATGCTGCCGCAAAACCTCGGGAAACGTTAACGGGCTCCACCGAGACAAAGAGATGGTGGGACCCCAACAGAAGACACTCCACAAAGCGTAGAAACCATAAAGCAAGAAACTTATCGCATAGCAGCCACAATAAACATGGGAGGAGAGTCGGTAACAGCAACAATTGACACAAGCGCAAACGAGTTATCAGGGAAGCTTACGCGTACAAGGTACGGCACACAGGACACGTGATACGAACAGAGGCATCGGTACGAACGGCAAACGGAACCAGGAGACAAGTAAAGCAAGCATTCGAGACAACAATCCATTTCGAAAAAGTAGTTGTGCGACACAACTGCTCATGCTCCCTGAAGCTATCGACAAAGTCATCCTAAGCGTGGCCTTCCTCAGACAAATACGAGCACAAATTAATATGAGTGGCCATATGCCAGACAGACGGCGGCAGACAAAGACTTTACCTCTTGGAAGCTATGTGTTCCAAAATTTAAACGAGAACGAGTCCTCAAAGAAATCCATGATGAACCCACCGCAGGTCACCTCGGAATCCGAAAACAATAGCGCGGGTAACGAATCACTACTACTGGCCAGGCATGTACCGGGATATAAGCCGGTACGTACGTCAGTGCGAATCCTGACAAAGATTTAAACCGAGCCAACAGAAACCATCCGGGACGATGTTAACGCAGATAACGAGAGAACCATGGAGCATCGTATGCGCGGACTTCATCGGACCGCTCCCCAGATCAACACACGGAAACACCGTAATGCTAGTACTATTCGACAAATTCTCAAAATGGGTAGAAATCGTACCACTTCGAAAAGCCACAACAGAAGCACTCACTTCGTTAAAGGATCCTCGCCAGTTATGGAGTACCCAAGAACCCAAGCACTGACAACGGGGTACAATTCACGAGCCATTTATTTCGCAAGTATCTACAGCAGCTGGGGATGAAACACCAATTTACCGCCCTATACACACCACAGGAGAACCCCACAGAACGAGCGAACCGTACCATTAAAAACATAATAGCAGGAGAGCAGCACAAAAAATGGGACGAGTTCCTCCCCGAGATTTCTCTAGCGCTAAACACCAGCATGGAAGAGTCAACAGACTTCTCTTCCGCATTTCTTGTCCAAGGCCGCGAACTCCGACTACCACGAACAATCTTCGATGAGAAAGTAACAGGAACCGGAAGCCATGAACAATCACCGCAAGACAAAGCAGTGCCACTACAAGAAATCTTCTAGCTAGTACGTCAAAGACTTGAAAAGGCGGCCCAGGATCAATCCAATAAATCCAACCAAACCTCCGTAGAAGACCTTGAAAACCCAAAGTTGGGCAAGCCGTACAAGTCGTAAAACAACACCACTTGTCAAAAGCCGCTGACAACTTCGCCGCGTCCAAGTAGACCCTACTACAATTCAGGTGCAGCCAGGTCCCCCAGAGGCTCCAAAGAAGCAAACAGTACATCTACACGGTGATCACGGCGATGAACACAGCAACAGCATCAGCGGAGGTTTACGAAATCCGGGAAATGCAGTTGACGTCGACGGCAGCGAAACCAGCAACGACAAAAATAGTTTTAGCAGTATCAGTAGTGATAGTGGCACCAAACCAAACAACAACAACAGCAACGACGAAAGCAACAACAGTAGGGACCACAATAGCACCCACGGACCCCAGAGCCCCAATAAGATCACCAAAAGACTGGCCTCCAGAATTACGCCAACAAATAGGGGAGGCCAAACGCACGCGGAATAATAACACATAGAAACACTTCTTAACGGATATAAAGGGTGTTTTTTTGGGAGGTTTGTTTTTCCGATAGATGTCGTTTTATTTTATGACAGTTGTTTTGACAGCTCAAAGTGGCATTTCTACTCAGTATTGTTCGGCAAATCATTATGAAAAAAAAAAAAAAAAAAAAAAAAAAAAAAAAAAAAATGACACCCGTTAGATATAACGTGTTTTTTTAAGAGGTTGCCGATTTTTTTTTTGAATAAAACACATATAAAATTATGAAATGACCAAAATTTTTTTTTATTTGGTAGATAATTTTTTGGCATTTAACATTTAAACACAATTTCTGGCATATGGCTACCACGACTATTTTTCACAAATGTCATTTTTTTTTTTTTTTTCATAATGATTTGCCAAACAATACTGAGTAGAAATGCCACTTTGAGCTGTCAAAACAACTGTCATAAAATAAAACGACATCTATCGGAAAAACAAACCTCCCAAAAAAACACCCGTTAAATGGGACATGTGTCAAATTCAACCGCACAGGACGAATCCAAGTCTCAATTCCCCCGAGAATATGAGGGGATTGTGACCACAAATTTCTGGGCCAGGAAATTTCCCCCCCCCCACAGAAAAAGAAAAAAACTAAACTAAAGTACAAAACATGAACATTTATATACACTGGATTATAAAACAGTTACTGTATAATGTAAACACTAAATTATAAAACATTCACCGTACATAGAATAAGAATTAAAAACTGAGTTGCAAAACATTTAAATAAGAAAAACTCTGTATTACACAAACCAAAAAAATCATATTATTATTTGAATCACTACCTCGTGAGGAGTTGTTGGGATCTCCCATCGGGCGCGTCCCCAGGTGGCGGATAGGGGAATGCCCTCACCGGCTTGCCGGCGGGTAGGTGGGAAATAAAATACCACCCGTGGACCAAAACCAACTAGGGGTGGTACCCCGATATAACTAACTGCAATGAGTAAAACGAAAGGAATTATTACCCCAGATGGTAAGCCAGACAATCTGGTGAATCCATCCTTCAAGGAGGCCGGTCCCACGGATTCTGGGGGGGACCAACCATTGCGTAATAAGGATGATGAAAATCCATTTCAGAGAAAACCGAGTATACTAAGATCACCAACTATAAAAACAACACATCAGAAACATGAAAATCTGTTTAATCCTTTCAACAAAAAGGATCGTAGTGTCAGTGAAAGTGAATCATACTCAAAAGTGAAATCTTCCCAAGCTGATGGGATCGAATTAAATGAGACTGTGACTTCTCAGGAGAAAGAAAATGTAGCACAAAACTCTGCTACAAGCAATAAAATTAGTGCATTGGAGCTGATTGTTGAAGAGCTTAAAAAATAAATTGCTCAATTGAAAGATGATAACCTGAAGCTTTCGTATGAACTTCAGCAACGAAATGAATCAGGCAACGAAATGGAAGTTGAAACTTATCCTCAGTACGTTACTGATGAGGAGGAACTTACGCGTGAAACTGATTGGGTCTTGAAGAAAACAAAAAAGAATCATAAGAAAAGAAAAGCGAGCAGCTCACCAGAAGTTAACATCAGTATGCTGAATGCTGACATTACATTTAGCATCATCTTTACTTTAGCGAATTTAGCGAAACCACCGCAGACACCTGTGCCCATGCCAAGAGGATGCAATCCGATCCTCTCAGCATTGCGCAGCTAGAACAACACTATCTAGTCCGATAAGACTTGTCTGCGATCGCGCACAACTGTGTGTATGCACATTCGTGGGAACAAGCAAGTTACGAGTGTGATGCCGCAAAATGTGCTGAGGGAAAGATATTTTGTGGGAACATTTTTTGAATTTGATATAATTAGTTAGACAAAAGAATTTCGGATGAATAGGAATGTGAATAATAATAATGGGAACAATAATGTGGATGATAATTTTAATTTTGGTGTTTCCTAACATTCTCCCCCTCGTTGAATGCTTCATTTAACCCTTGCATGTTGATGCGAAAATCGGCGTCTGTCAATTCCTTTTTCTGTGGATGCAAGATTGAATCTTGGAGTTCTGATGTCGGAGGTTGGTGCCTTGGAGCTGCTACCGGTGCGTTTCGTTGTGGTTTACCTCTTGCCTTGTATTTCCATATGAGCATGACAAGTATGAGCATTACGATGCCCAACGATGTGTAGTTGACCGTGTGATGGTGTGTAGCATTTGCATCAACCCTCGTTGAAAGTTCAGAAAAGCCGAGTGATTTTATTTGGTCTTGAAGCTTGATTAGTTGTTCTAGCTGTGGCTTGTATCCTTCTTCAGCGATGTTTTTATATTTTTCTTGGCTAATGCTCTCTACTGCAATACCAAGTAGTTTATAGGTTGAGTTAATATTATTGGATATGACCTCATGTTCGTGAATGGTAACCTGGTCATCCTTAAGAATGCAATAAGGACTGGTTTTGAGTATTCCTGATCCATTTAAACGTGCTGAATACGCTTGACTGCCCCAAGCAATTTTTTTTTTTTTGTATATATAGAGACTTATTGCCAAGGGATGACTCCCTGAATGACTTACGTCACGGCAATAAGTTGGGCTAAGCCCTTTATTAAATTCAAAATAAAATAAAAATCGAAAGAATGTGATTTACAATATATCACATTCCTCACGTTTGTAGCCGGTTTGAATTTATTTTCTCAGAATTCTCCCTGATTCATTGGAAAAGCAATAAAAAACGAACACGAATTTAGAACGACGCGAGTCCAAATACTTTTATCAATGAATCATGGTCAGGGAAAACTACAAAAAACCTTGACCAAGAAAATATTAGAAAATTATAAAAATAATTTAAAAAATACTGATAAAAAATTTTTTTTTTTTTTATTTTTTTTTTTTTTTTTTTTTTTTATATATTAAGAAACAACTTATGAATACTTTAACCATCATCCTTCAAGAAGTTGTTAACGGCTAATTTGAACGCCTGCAGATTATAAGATTCTGGAAACACGTGTTCGACCAATTGATTCCACATCGAAGAGACTCTCGGAAAAAAGGAGGATTTAAAGTGTTGGGTTCTACATGAAAAAAGTTTTAAGGCAAATCTATGTTGATTGAACCTTAAACCGTACCATTAAAAACATAATAGCAGGAGAGCAGCACAAAAAATGGGACGAGTTCCTCCCCGAGATTTCTCTGGCGCTAAACACCAGCATGGAAGAGTCAACAGACTTCTCTTCCGCATTTCTTGTCCAAGGCCGCGAACTCCGACTACCACAAACAATCTTCGATGAGAAAGTAACAGGAACCGGAAGCCATGAACAATCACCGCAAGACAAAGCAGTGCCACTACAAGAAATCTTCTAGCTAGTACGTCAAAGACTTGAAAAGGCGGCCCAGGATCAATCCAATAAATCCAACCAAACCTCCGTAGAAGACCTTGAAAACCCAAAGTTGGGCAAGCCGTACAAGTCGTAAAACAACACCACTTGTCAAAAGCCGCTGACAACTTCGCCGCGTCCAAGTAGACCCTACTACAATTCAGGTGCAGCCAGGTCCCCCAGAGGCTCCAAAGAAGCAAACAGTACATCTACACGGTGATCACGGCGATGAACACAGCAACAGCATCAGCGGAGGTTTACGAAATCCGGGAAATGCAGTTGACGTCGACGGCAGCGAAACCAGCAACGACAAAAATAGTTTTAGCAGTATCAGTAGTGATAGTGGCACCAAACCAAACAACAACAACAGCAACGACGAAAGCAACAACAGTAGGGACCACAATAGCACCCACGGACCCCAGAGCCCCAATAAGATCACCAAAAGACTGGCCTCCAGAATTACGCCAACAAATAGGGGAGGCCAAACGCACGCGGAATAATAACACATAGAAACACTTCTTAACGGATATAAATGGGACATGTGTCAAATTCAACCGCACAGGACGAATCCAAGTCTCAATTCCCCCGAGAATATGAGGGGATTGTGACCACAAATTTCTGGGCCAGGAAATTTCCCCCCCCCCACAGAAAAAGAAAAAAACTAAACTAAAGTACAAAACATGAACATTTATATACACTGGATTATAAAACAGTTACTGTATAATGTAAACACTAAATTATAAAACATTCACCGTACATAGAATAAGAATTAAAAACTGAGTTGCAAAACATTTAAATAAGAAAAACTCTGTATTACAAAAACCAAAAATCATATTATTATTTGAATCACTACCTCGTGAGGAGTTGTTGGGATCTCCCATCGGGCGCGTCCCCAGGTGGCGGATAGGGGAATGCCCTCACCGGCTTGCCGGCGGGTAGGTGGGAAATAAAATACCACCCGTGGACCAAAACCAACTAGGGGTGGTACCCCGATATAACTAACTGCAATGAGTAAAACGAAAGGAATTATTACCCCAGATGGTAAGCCAGACAATCTGGTGAATCCATCCTTCAAGGAGGCCGGTCCCACGGATTCTGGGGGGGACCAACCATTGCGTAATAAGGATGATGAAAATCCATTTCAGAGAAAACCGAGTATACTAAGATCACCAACTATAAAAACAACACATCAGAAACATGAAAATCTGTTTAATCCTTTCAACAAAAAGGATCGTAGTGTCAGTGAAAGTGAATCATACTCAAAAGTGAAATCTTCCCAAGCTGATGGGATCGAATTAAATGAGACTGTGACTTCTCAGGAGAAAGAAAATGTAGCACAAAACTCTGCTACAAGCAATAAAATTAGTGCATTGGAGCTGATTGTTGAAGAGCTTAAAAAATAAATTGCTCAATTGAAAGATGATAACCTGAAGCTTTCGTATGAACTTCAGCAACGAAATGAATCAGGCAACGAAATGGAAGTTGAAACTTATCCTCAGTACGTTACTGATGAGGAGGAACTTACGCGTGAAACTGATTGGGTCTTGAAGAAAACAAAAAAGAATCATAAGAAAAGAAAAGCGAGCAGCTCACCAGAAGTTAACATCAGTATGCTGAATGCTGACATTACATTTAGCATCATCTTTACTTTAGCGAATTTAGCGAAACCACCGCAGACACCTGTGCCCATGCCAAGAGGATGCAATCCGATCCTCTCAGCATTGCGCAGCTAGAACAACACTATCTAGTCCGATAAGACTTGTCTGCGATCGCGCACAACTGTGTGTATGCACATTCGTGGGAACAAGCAAGTTACGAGTGTGATGCCGCAAAATGTGCTGAGGGAAAGATATTTTGTGGGAACATTTTTTGAATTTGATATAATTAGTTAGACAAAAGAATTTCGGATGAATAGGAATGTGAATAATAATAATGGGAACAATAATGTGGATGATAATTTTAATTTTGGTGTTTCCTAACATTCTCCCCCTCGTTGAATGCTTCATTTAACCCTTGCATGTTGATGCGAAAATCGGCGTCTGTCAATTCCTTTTTCTGTGGATGCAAGATTGAATCTTGGAGTTCTGATGTCGGAGGTTGGTGCCTTGGAGCTGCTACCGGTGCGTTTCGTTGTGGTTTACCTCTTGCCTTGTATTTCCATATGAGCATGACAAGTATGAGCATTACGATGCCCAACGATGTGTAGTTGACCGTGTGATGGTGTGTAGCATTTGCATCAACCCTCGTTGAAAGTTCAGAAAAGCCGAGTGATTTTATTTGGTCTTGAAGCTTGATTAGTTGTTCTAGCTGTGGCTTGTATCCTTCTTCAGCGATGTTTTTATATTTTTCTTGGCTAATGCTCTCTACTGCAATACCAAGTAGTTTATAGGTTGAGTTAATATTATTGGATATGACCTCATGTTCGTGAATGGTAACCTGGTCATCCTTAAGAATGCAATAAGGACTGGTTTTGAGTATTCCTGATCCATTTAAACGTGCTGAATACGCTTGACTGCCCCAAGCAATTTTTTTTTTTTGTATATATAGAGACTTATTGCCAAGGGATGACTCCCTGAATGACTTACGTCACGGCAATAAGTTGGGCTAAGCCCTTTATTAAATTCAAAATAAAATAAAAATCGAAAGAATGTGATTTACAATATATCACATTCCTCACGTTTGTAGCCGGTTTGAATTTATTTTCTCAGAATTCTCCCTGATTCATTGGAAAAGCAATAAAAAACGAACACGAATTTAGAACGACGCGAGTCCAAATACTTTTATCAATGAATCATGGTCAGGGAAAACTACAAAAAACCTTGACCAAGAAAATATTAGAAAATTATAAAAATAATTTAAAAAATACTGATAAAAATTTTTTTTTTTTTTTATTTTTTTTTTTTTTTTTTTTTTTTTTATATATTAAGAAACAACTTATGAATACTTTAACCATCATCCTTCAAGAAGTTGTTAACGGCTAATTTGAACGCCTGCAGATTATAAGATTCTGGAAACACGTGTTCGACCAATTGATTCCACATCGAAGAGACTCTCGGAAAAAAGGAGGATTTAAAGTGTTGGGTTCTACATGAAAAAAGTTTTAAGGCAAATCTATGTTGATTGAACCTTAAACCGTACCATTAAAAACATAATAGCAGGAGAGCAGCACAAAAAATGGGACGAGTTCCTCCCCGAGATTTCTCTGGCGCTAAACACCAGCATGGAAGAGTCAACAGACTTCTCTTCCGCATTTCTTGTCCAAGGCCGCGAACTCCGACTACCACAAACAATCTTCGATGAGAAAGTAACAGGAACCGGAAGCCATGAACAATCACCGCAAGACAAAGCAGTGCCACTACAAGAAATCTTCTAGCTAGTACGTCAAAGACTTGAAAAGGCGGCCCAGGATCAATCCAATAAATCCAACCAAACCTCCGTAGAAGACCTTGAAAACCCAAAGTTGGGCAAGCCGTACAAGTCGTAAAACAACACCACTTGTCAAAAGCCGCTGACAACTTCGCCGCGTCCAAGTAGACCCTACTACAATTCAGGTGCAGCCAGGTCCCCCAGAGGCTCCAAAGAAGCAAACAGTACATCTACACGGTGATCACGGCGATGAACACAGCAACAGCATCAGCGGAGGTTTACGAAATCCGGGAAATGCAGTTGACGTCGACGGCAGCGAAACCAGCAACGACAAAAATAGTTTTAGCAGTATCAGTAGTGATAGTGGCACCAAACCAAACAACAACAACAGCAACGACGAAAGCAACAACAGTAGGGACCACAATAGCACCCACGGACCCCAGAGCCCCAATAAGATCACCAAAAGACTGGCCTCCAGAATTACGCCAACAAATAGGGGAGGCCAAACGCACGCGGAATAATAACACATAGAAACACTTCTTAACGGATATAAATGGGACATGTGTCAAATTCAACCGCACAGGACGAATCCAAGTCTCAATTCCCCCGAGAATATGAGGGGATTGTGACCACAAATTTCTGGGCCAGGAAATTTCCCCCCCCCCCACAGAAAAAGAAAAAAACTAAACTAAAGTACAAAACATGAACATTTATATACACTGGATTATAAAACAGTTACTGTATAATGTAAACACTAAATTATAAAACATTCACCGTACATAGAATAAGAATTAAAAACTGAGTTGCAAAACATTTAAATAAGAAAAACTCTGTATTACACAAACCAAAAAAATCATATTATTATTTGAATCACTACCTCGTGAGGAGTTGTTGGGATCTCCCATCGGGCGCGTCCCCAGGTGGCGGATAGGGGAATGCCCTCACCGGCTTGCCGGCGGGTAGGTGGGAAATAAAATACCACCCGTGGACCAAAACCAACTAGGGGTGGTACCCCGATATAACTAACTGCAATGAGTAAAACGAAAGGAATTATTACCCCAGATGGTAAGCCAGACAATCTGGTGAATCCATCCTTCAAGGAGGCCGGTCCCACGGATTCTGGGGGGGACCAACCATTGCGTAATAAGGATGATGAAAATCCATTTCAGAGAAAACCGAGTATACTAAGATCACCAACTATAAAAACAACACATCAGAAACATGAAAATCTGTTTAATCCTTTCAACAAAAAGGATCGTAGTGTCAGTGAAAGTGAATCATACTCAAAAGTGAAATCTTCCCAAGCTGATGGGATCGAATTAAATGAGACTGTGACTTCTCAGGAGAAAGAAAATGTAGCACAAAACTCTGCTACAAGCAATAAAATTAGTGCATTGGAGCTGATTGTTGAAGAGCTTAAAAAATAAATTGCTCAATTAAAAGATGATAACCTGAAGCTTTCGTATGAACTTCAGCAACGAAATGAATCAGGCAACGAAATGGAAGTTGAAACTTATCCTCAGTACGTTACTGATGAGGAGGAACTTACGCGTGAAACTGATTGGGTCTTGAAGAAAACAAAAAAGAATCATAAGAAAAGAAAAGCGAGCAGCTCACCAGAAGTTAACATCAGTATGCTGAATGCTGACATTACATTTAGCATCATCTTTACTTTAGCGAATTTAGCGAAACCACCGCAGACACCTGTGCCCATGCCAAGAGGATGCAATCCGATCCTCTCAGCATTGCGCAGCTAGAACAACACTATCTAGTCCGATAAGACTTGTCTGCGATCGCGCACAACTGTGTGTATGCACATTCGTGGGAACAAGCAAGTTACGAGTGTGATGCCGCAAAATGTGCTGAGGGAAAGATATTTTGTGGGAACATTTTTTGAATTTGATATAATTAGTTAGACAAAAGAATTTCGGATGAATAGGAATGTGAATAATAATAATGGGAACAATAATGTGGATGATAATTTTAATTTTGGTGTTTCCTAACATTCTCCCCCTCGTTGAATGCTTCATTTAACCCTTGCATGTTGATGCGAAAATCGGCGTCTGTCAATTCCTTTTTCTGTGGATGCAAGATTGAATCTTGGAGTTCTGATGTCGGAGGTTGGTGCCTTGGAGCTGCTACCGGTGCGTTTCGTTGTGGTTTACCTCTTGCCTTGTATTTCCATATGAGCATGACAAGTATGAGCATTACGATGCCCAACGATGTGTAGTTGACCGTGTGATGGTGTGTAGCATTTGCATCAACCCTCGTTGAAAGTTCAGAAAAGCCGAGTGATTTTATTTGGTCTTGAAGCTTGATTAGTTGTTCTAGCTGTGGCTTGTATCCTTCTTCAGCGATGTTTTTATATTTTTCTTGGCTAATGCTCTCTACTGCAATACCAAGTAGTTTATAGGTTGAGTTAATATTATTGGATATGACCTCATGTTCGTGAATGGTAACCTGGTCATCCTTAAGAATGCAATAAGGACTGGTTTTGAGTATTCCTGATCCATTTAAACGTGCTGAATACGCTTGACTGCCCCAAGCAATTTTTTTTTTTTGTATATATAGAGACTTATTGCCAAGGGATGACTCCCTGAATGACTTACGTCACGGCAATAAGTTGGGCTAAGCCCTTTATTAAATTCAAAATAAAATAAAAATCGAAAGAATGTGATTTACAATATATCACATTCCTCACGTTTGTAGCCGGTTTGAATTTATTTTCTCAGAATTCTCCCTGATTCATTGGAAAAGCAATAAAAAACGAACACGAATTTAGAACGACGCGAGTCCAAATACTTTTATCAATGAATCATGGTCAGGGAAAACTACAAAAAACCTTGACCAAGAAAATATTAGAAAATTATAAAAATAATTTAAAAAATACTGATAAAAATTTTTTTTTTTTTTTATTTTTTTTTTTTTTTTTTTTTTTTTTATATATTAAGAAACAACTTATGAATACTTTAACCATCATCCTTCAAGAAGTTGTTAACGGCTAATTTGAACGCCTGCAGATTATAAGATTCTGGAAACACGTGTTCGACCAATTGATTCCACATCGAAGAGACTCTCGGAAAAAAGGAGGATTTAAAGTGTTGGGTTCTACATGAAAAAAGTTTTAAGGCAAATCTATGTTGATTGAACCTTAAACCGTACCATTAAAAACATAATAGCAGGAGAGCAGCACAAAAAATGGGACGAGTTCCTCCCCGAGATTTCTCTGGCGCTAAACACCAGCATGGAAGAGTCAACAGACTTCTCTTCCGCATTTCTTGTCCAAGGCCGCGAACTCCGACTACCACAAACAATCTTCGATGAGAAAGTAACAGGAACCGGAAGCCATGAACAATCACCGCAAGACAAAGCAGTGCCACTACAAGAAATCTTCTAGCTAGTACGTCAAAGACTTGAAAAGGCGGCCCAGGATCAATCCAATAAATCCAACCAAACCTCCGTAGAAGACCTTGAAAACCCAAAGTTGGGCAAGCCGTACAAGTCGTAAAACAACACCACTTGTCAAAAGCCGCTGACAACTTCGCCGCGTCCAAGTAGACCCTACTACAATTCAGGTGCAGCCAGGTCCCCCAGAGGCTCCAAAGAAGCAAACAGTACATCTACACGGTGATCACGGCGATGAACACAGCAACAGCATCAGCGGAGGTTTACGAAATCCGGGAAATGCAGTTGACGTCGACGGCAGCGAAACCAGCAACGACAAAAATAGTTTTAGCAGTATCAGTAGTGATAGTGGCACCAAACCAAACAACAACAACAGCAACGACGAAAGCAACAACAGTAGGGACCACAATAGCACCCACGGACCCCAGAGCCCCAATAAGATCACCAAAAGACTGGCCTCCAGAATTACGCCAACAAATAGGGGAGGCCAAACGCACGCGGAATAATAACACATAGAAACACTTCTTAACTGATATAAATGGGACATGTGTCAAATTCAACCGCACAGGACGAATCCAAGTCTCAATTCCCCCGAGAATATGAGGGGATTGTGACCACAAATTTCTGGGCCAGGAAATTTCCCCCCCCCCCCCACAGAAAAAGAAAAAAACTAAACTAAAGTACAAAACATGAACATTTATATACACTGGATTATAAAACAGTTACTGTATAATGTAAACACTAAATTATAAAACATTCACCGTACATAGAATAAGAATTAAAAACTGAGTTGCAAAACATTTAAATAAGAAAAACTCTGTATTACACAAACCAAAAAAATCATATTATTATTTGAATCACTACCTCGTGAGGAGTTGTTGGGATCTCCCATCGGGCGCGTCCCCAGGTGGCGGATAGGGGAATGCCCTCACCGGCTTGCCGGCGGGTAGGTGGGAAATAAAATACCACCCGTGGACCAAAACCAACTAGGGGTGGTACCCCGATATAACTAACTGCAATGAGTAAAACGAAAGGAATTATTACCCCAGATGGTAAGCCAGACAATCTGGTGAATCCATCCTTCAAGGAGGCCGGTCCCACGGATTCTGGGGGGGACCAACCATTGCGTAATAAGGATGATGAAAATCCATTTCAGAGAAAACCGAGTATACTAAGATCACCAACTATAAAAACAACACATCAGAAACATGAAAATCTGTTTAATCCTTTCAACAAAAAGGATCGTAGTGTCAGTGAAAGTGAATCATACTCAAAAGTGAAATCTTCCCAAGCTGATGGGATCGAATTAAATGAGACTGTGACTTCTCAGGAGAAAGAAAATGTAGCACAAAACTCTGCTACAAGCAATAAAATTAGTGCATTGGAGCTGATTGTATATATTAAGAAACAACTTATGAATACTTTAACCATCATCCTTCAAGAAGTTGTTAACGGCTAATTTGAACGCCTGCAGATTATAAGATTCTGGAAACACGTGTTCGACCAATTGATTCCACATCGAAGAGACTCTCGGAAAAAAGGAGGATTTAAAGTGTTGGGTTCTACATGAAAAAAGTTTTAAGGCAAATCTATGTTGATTGAACCTTAAACGAGTGTTTACGTTACTGAGAAAAGGCCCAGGAACTGGAGAACGGGTTTCTAAAGAACATTTACCGTTGTATAATTTATAGAAAACAGATAAAGCTCCTACATTTCGTCTGTGCTCCAAAGTATCAAGAGACGAAGTAATGGTTACATCGTTTATCAAACGGATAACTCTATTCTGAACACCATCAAGATGAACCAAATGCGATCTTGGAGCACCACCCCACACATATGAATTAAATTCTAAAATTGGTCTAACATAAGATTTATATAATCTTAACACTTCAGAGGGAGTAAAGTAGAAGTTACAACGTCTTATGAAGCCTAAACATTGGCTAGCTCTTTTTGAAATTTCATAAATATGTTCTTTCCAGGAAAGATCACTTGATACTTTTAAACCTAACAACTTAAGTGAATCAGATCTCGCAATAGAGGTACCATTAATAACAGGAGGAACATAATGTTGAGTTGTCTTCTGAGAAAAAAGGCAAGACTGGAATTTATTAGGGTTAAATTCTACTCTGTTAGAAATGCCCCAATCAAGAATGATTTGAATATTAGACAGAATAGTCAAATTCATTAATTCACGCGAACCATTCAAGCGAGAATTGCATTCTTTTTGATTGTCAAACTCAACGGAGGCCGATAGTGTTGTATCATCAGCAAATGAATGGATATCACAGGTTGTAGAAGACAACAGGTCGTTGATATATATCAAGAAGAGCGTGGGAGACAAGGATGATCCTTGAGGCACGCCAGCATTGATCCCATGTAAATCTGAAGATATACCATTTAATACAACTTTTATTTTACGGTTCCATAAATAATTCTCAATCCATGTAATGAGAGAGGAGTGTAAATTCAGCGCACGAATCTTATTAATAAGACAATCATGCCAAGCTTTAGCAATATCTAAGGAAACAACGCTTGATTCACCTAGGTTTTCAATGCTTCGCTCCAAACAATGAGTCATGCACGTCATTAGTTCGCCTGAAGATCGATTTTTACGAAATCCATACTGCACATCGGATAAAAGAACATTCGAATCCAGATAGTTCATTAGTCTGAAATTAACGATAGATTCCATTACCTTCGATAGAACCGACAACAAAGCAATAGGTCGGTAGTTCGTAGGTGCCGATTTATCACCTTTTTTCGGGACGGGTTGAATATTAGCTATTTTCCAAATTGACGGAAAAACACCCGTCTTCATTGAGAGATGAAACAATTTGCTAAGCGGTTTTGCCAAAGTAAGATGACAACTTTTCAATACTAATGGCGGAATACCGTCGGGGCCAGTCGCTTTATTGGGGTCAAGTTCTTTCAGAATCTTTGAAACAACCCGTTTCCGAAAATAGATTTTAGACATACCTGGGCCTAGATTCGGGAGAATTGGGGGGCTTTGATTAGTTAAAGGAAGAGTAGACGCACCAGCGAAATGAGAAGCTAAGAGATTAGCTTTCTCAATATTAGTTCTATAATGAATACCATTATGAAATAAAGAAGGAATAGACGAAGTATTGTCTGCAAAGTTTCTTTTAACCAATGCAGCAAACGACCAAAAGATTCGACTGTTTGAATCAGAATCCAAAATTTTTCGCATGCTATCTCGAATCTTAAGGTCATATATTATTTTGGACCTTTTCAATATAGCGTTTGATCTATTTCTAGCTATTCGATACGTTACAAGGTTTTCTTCAGAAGTGCAATTAACGTAGTCCAAATGGGCTGCTTTTTTACACGCGACTGCTGACCTGCAATGTTCGTTAAACCATTTATTTTTATGAGTATTTTTCTTTGTAAATGAAGAAGGAATGCAATTTTTCATTCCTAGCAAAATGGTTGACGTGATAAGTTGTGATGCTTCATCAGCATTACTGCTGGAAAAACAGGTTGACCAATCAAATGAGCTATAAAATTGGTTCAGGAGCTTCCAGTTAGCATTTTTATAGTGCCAGAGTAGCCTTTTACTTGCAGGCTCTATAATGGCTGGTGTTATTGAAAATTTGGCTACTATCAAAGCATGGTCAGAAAGACCTAATGGAGCAGATACACCAATTGAATATTTATCTGGCATAGTTGTAAGAAATAAATCTAAAAGGTGAGGTGATTGACCAGTAGTATCGGGATACCTAGTTGGCTTATCAACGAGTTGGGTGAAAAGATTAACATTTGAAAATAGTTCAGCGGTTTTACCTGATCGATCTCTACCATTCGAATAGGTCAACCATGAATCATTGTGGACATTAAAATCACCCAAGACTACCAATTCTGATGTTGGTGATGATTGGTAAATCTTGTCTATTGTGTCTGATAAGTAATTAAACTCAATATTAGTGTCATCAGGTGACAAATTAGGACTACGATAAAGGGAACAAATAAATATCGAATGGTTTGAAATTACAATTTCAATCCATATCGTATTGAACATTGGATTACTGTTTGGAATATTAAAATTAGGTACACTAAAACTGATGTCTTCTCGTATAAATAAAATAACCCCACGATGAGGAACCAAACAGTCGACACTATTGTACTTCTGTTGTATGCAAATATCCATTTATTATCATTGAGCGGTATCGAGATGGGTGTTTTTGTTATTCCAATGTGTTGAATTAGACAATTCATTGGTTGGAGTGCATGGTTTAAGATACTAACTTCACAGCTGCTGACTTCAGCTCCCCGTTGATATATTGGACGTATTTGCTTGCAGATAAATTTGTGTTTGTCTACAATTGCGCATTTTTGTAGCTCTTGATCATCTACAGGAAGGTATTGATCGCGATGTAGTGCTATCGCTAAGAATTCAGATTCACATTTAACAGCTACAAAGGTCGAATGGAGTCAATTTATACAATTCCAATTCTTCTGCCATTACTAATGGGAGTCTTATGTAGAACAGAGCATAGTTATTAACAAGGTGGGTCTCTATGTTAGCTAGTTTGTGCCATTCTATTCCATTGTCTGTACTGATAGGTAGTCTCATATATTTGGTAAGCGGACCCGTATTTTGTTTACTTCTATTTTTAGTTGATGAGGTGGTAGTAATAACGGACTTATTTGCCCATGCTGCGTGTCAATTAACACATTCATGATTGCAGTTTGTATTTGCAGCAAATTAATGGTTATTAGTGTCATCTGAAGTTCTAGTGAAACAATCCTCCTTTGAAATTCTATATGATTGATTTGTTCCATATTCTTCAACGTAGTTACGATTTTATTGATCTGTTCTTCCATTGAATGAAACTTCTTTTGAACACTTTCTTGATCTAGCTTCATGATATTTATGGTGGAGTCAATAATCGTTGTTTGGTTTTTGAGAAGTTCTGTTATGTGATTGTCAGTTCTCTTGAGTGTCTTGATTTGATGAAGCATCTCCTCCGCGTAATTGTCGTCAAGCAATCCAAACAAGGCACTTGCAACATTTCCGACAACATTAATAGCTCCTCGTTTTTGGCGTCGTAAAGATTGGTGTTGTGCTAGAATCTCATTGTCCTGTATTTAATCTCTAGGAGTTGCTGAAATTGATTGTTTGTTTGTTGGCACGTCTTTGTCTGTGTAGATTCCCTGCATAATTGCTGTAGAGATTTTATTCCATTGTTAACTAAGGCTACCTCCTTCCAATATGGTGATAAGTCATAAAAATCATAAGCTTCCAGTCCGTTGTTTTTAGGTTATATGTGCCAATGCGTTCGAAATGAATAGTTAATGCTCGTTTATATTGTGTTACTTCGGGTTGTTGACAGTTGGTTCCTGGGAGCATAAGGCATGCCATCAGTATTGTAACTACAGCAGCTCCTACTGACATTTTGACCTTTTTCACTGGTACCAACCCTTTGGTGGCAGAATCAGATGGTAATCGTTTTTGGTGATAAGTTTTTGCATCAGATGATGCTGATGATGAAGTTTGTTCATCTTCAATGGGTTTATCGTCAATTTCTATCGGAAGTGGTGCTAATTTGTGAATTGGTGGACGCATGATTCCTGATGTAGTGCGAACGTCCGCCACTCGAATTAGTCCGTCATCCCCTATGTGCGTACGTTCGATCCGTCCTAGCTTCCAACGAAGTGGTGGGATATTATCTTCTTTCATTATAA
This sequence comes from Nephrocerus scutellatus, assembly GCA_947095585.1. Classification (NCBI taxonomy): domain Eukaryota; kingdom Metazoa; phylum Arthropoda; class Insecta; order Diptera; family Pipunculidae; genus Nephrocerus; species Nephrocerus scutellatus. Next base: position 51,812,182 of record OX352763.1, on the reverse strand, counting down.
CCATGGTTCCAATTTTGCAATTTGGTTGTCGTTGTTTCCTTTTGGAGCGATACTGTAATTGGTGGAGTTATTCTGTTTGCCACCGACGCCAGAACTCATTTTTTAGCGCAGTCACGAGTTTCCACCACTGACAAGCTTTAATGTTCAATAGTTCAGCATGAGAGTCTACCGTAGCATTCAGTGGTTCTCCAATTAAAAAGTGTCCTGGTGTTAACGCCAATAAATCGTTGGGATCTGTTGATAATGGGGTCAGAGGCCTTGAATTTTAAATAGCGTCGACTTCGGTCACTACAGTTTCCATTTCTTCATATGTTAAAGATGCGCTGGCTGACGTCGACTGCAGTAAGTGTTTTGCAGACTTGACTGGAGCTTCCCAAAGACCGCCAAAATGTGGAGCTCTTGGTGGTATGAGATGGAAGTCGGTTCCTTTTGTGGTACATGATGACACAATCTTATTAATTGCGTATTGAGAGTCGATCAATTCTTTGAGTTCTTGAAGCTGATTTTTCGCCCCCACGAAATTGGTACCATTGTCGCAATAAATGTGTCGACAATTATCCCGTCGTGCGGTAAATCTTTTCAAAGCTCCGATGAATCCTTTCGTCGAGAGATCTGTGACCAACTCTAAATGGTGCCTTAGTGGCAAAGCAGCAAAATACAGCGATGTAAGTTTTCTGTGACCGTTTACCTCTTAATTTAAAATGAGTGTAAATTGGTCCACAAAAATCAACGCCGGCATTTATAAATGGTCGTGCAGGCTGGATTCTGGTTGCAGGTAAATTCCCCATCATCTGTTTGAACAAGGTATGCACAAAAAACGCAATGTTGAACGACGGATCTGGTCAAGATTTTTCCTTTTATTGGCCAGTATTTTTGCCTTGCAATTCCAAGAAGTGTTTGCGGGCCGATGTGTAGATTGTCTGCATGGATTTCTTCTAAAATTATTTTTGTCAGTGGGTGTGCATATGGCAGCAACACTGGATGCCGTGAGTCATAAGGCAAATTTGACGCTGATAACCTTCCGCCGACTCTTATTTGACCTTCCAGGTCAATAAATGGTGAAAGACTGCCAAGTGAGCTCTTTTTTAGCACCTCACCACAGGATTTTAGTTGCCTTATGTCTTCCTTGAACTCGCAGCTTTGCATTGTGAGTACAATTTTTATTCGCGCAATTTCAACTTCGGTTGCTTGTAGTTCTCCGCTCTTTACTGCCTTCTTTCTTGAATTGGACAAGAATCTTAAAATATAAGCCAAGATCCGTTGAAGTTTTCTGAATGACCCTTGGTGGTCAATTCTGTCGAAGATGCAGACCTACAGTTGCAGTAAGCGCCGTTCGCTTTCGTTCCACCCTACATTCAATGCTCTTAGTGTATGGTTGAGGCCAAATTTCTTCTTTTCTATTTAGAAACGGTGGTCCGTAGAACCATAAGTTACAACTACGTAGCTTTCCTGCTGATATACCTCTTGAGAGTGGATCAGCTGGATTCTCTTTAGAGGAATTGAATGGCGATGTATTGAAGCAATTCTGTTGCTAACAAAAACTTGGAAGTCCGCAGAGGTTGAGTTGATCCAGGCCAGTACGATTTCGGAATCTGTCCATAAATAGGTGAGTTTGTCTTGCATAATCAGACATCTTTTTACTCGGTCCACAAGCTTAGTTGCTAGCTCTGCTGCACATAACTCTAATCGTGGAAGTGTTATCTTCTTGGGTGAAGGTGGAGCGAGTCTTGATTTAGAACATAAAAGACGAACGATTATGGTTCCATTGTTAGTCGTTGAGCGCATGTATATAGCAGCACTAAATGCCCATTCGGATGCATCGGCAAATGCATGTAATTGTACAGTTTGTGGAACGTGACTGCCAAATACATGCCTGGGAACTTGAAATCCTTCCAAAGAGTTTAAACTTTCGCGAAAGATATTCCATCTGGTGTGTAATTCAATTGGCAAGGCTGCATCGCAGTCTTGTTTGAGCCTTCATAATTCTTGCAGGTACAATTTTGCTGTAGTGATTACTGGCGCAAACATTCCAAGTGGATCAAATAACCGGGCTATTTCCGATGCCACTGTTCTCTTTGTGATTTTTATCCTTGTAATAGGACTGATTTTTAAGCTAAATAGATCTGCTTTAGGTATCCAAATTACTCCAAGTGTTTTTATGGATGAGTTATCGTCTTCTGAGAAGTTTAATTGTACTGCTTGATCTTTTGGTTTTATATTTTGTAAACCCGAATTAACGTTGAGTTATTATTGAAAACTTTTTTGGCATCTCTTCCTGCTATATCACTCGAGGGCAACGACAGTCATGGGTTCTTTTTTTTCTCACTCTTTTCCCTTGCCTTCCATGACTTCCTACCGTCCCTCTTACTACCTCCAACCGTGGCATTTTGCATGTTTTTTTTTTCTCCTTTTTTTCTTCGGGTTTTCTTTTATTTCTGCTTTATTTCCGCACGCAAAATAATTTTTATTTAATGAGAATGGGTGGGTGGCAGGCAAGAACCCCTGACTTCGAGATCCTGTCTTGGCCACACGATATGCCATTTGTGCGAAGAGAGCCAAACCTGCAGACCTCATTTCCAACTCGTTCTTCTCACCTGGAGGTCAGTACGGCCGTTAAAGTTTCTAACATAATCTCAAGCTGGCATCTCCAATTCGAAGGGTCGACCGATAGGTTGACAGTAGATAATTTCATCTATTAGGTTTAGTCCGTTAACGTTCGACGAATATTACGATTCCATTGTTCGGCTCACTGATAGAGTTAAACTCCAAATCGCCGAAATAGATTTAGTTGAGACCCTAATAAAGAATCTCCGGTCCGATGTGAGACATGAAATTCTTCACTTAGACATTACGTCAGTGTCCATGCTATGCAAAGTCGTTCAGAGAAGAGAACGTTTCCTGAGCTATGTGTATCGTTATTTACCAACAACCCACCCAACGTATTCTCGCCGTCAGATAGCAGAGGTATCCTCACTGCCAAATTTGCTTGAACCCATTAGCCCAGAAATCTCCAAGATAATTTGTTGGAATTGTAATATGGAAGGCCACATGACATTTGACATGTGCCTTGAGCCAAGTAGAATACTCTGTTATGGGTGCGGTACCGAAAACATCTACAAACCTAACTGCCAGAAATGCAGTCGATCGGGAAGCTGGACGAAGGGTGTGAGTAGGACCACCAGTTCACACCCACGTTAAATCCTAGTAAGGCTCATTACATCAACTCTAACGGACCTAGACCAGTATCACCAAAGGCGATACTGGTTAATAAACATACAGCCCCTGACATTAGTTTACCACCCGTAAAGACTGACTGAAAGATAGGTTGTGCCTGGACTCCCGAAAACTGAATGCCGTAACGGTTACGGATGCTTATCCGCTTCCACACATTCAGGGGATTTTAAGTAGGTTTCCAGGGGCCGAATTTATTTCCAGCTTAGACCTTAAAGATGCCTTTTGGCAAATTCCACCGGAGACGAACTCTAGCGGGAAGACCGCTTTTGCAGTTCCAAAGCGTCCCATATATCAATTCAAAGTTATGCCATTCGGGTTGTGCAATGCCCCACTCACCATGTGCCGGCTGATGGATAAGGTTATTCCCGCTGAACTTCACGGAAAAATTTTCATATATCTTGATGACCTTTTAGTTATAACCGAAGACTTTGAAAGTCATCTGGACATTCTCCAAGAAGTCTCGAAACATCTAAGACGTGCGGGTCTGACGTAAATGTGTAAATGTTGCAAAAAGCTAGTTCTGTCTTAAAGAAGTTTGTTACCTCGGGCACATAATTCGTAAAGGTGGGTTGAGAACTGATCCAGAAAAAGTCCAAGCGATCGTAGACTATCCCGTCCCCAGGACGATACGCCAGCTTCGTCGGTTCCTTGGTATGGCTTGCTGGTAAAGGAAGTTTATCGCCAACTTTGCCTCGATTTGTGCCCCGCTAACAGATCTTTTAAAGAAATCGAAAAGCTTACAATGGAATAAGGACGCTCAAGTAGCGTTTGAAAGTCTAAAAGTTAAGTTTACTACATCACCTGTACTGTATACCCCAGATTTCTCAAAACTCTTTACGATCCAGTATGATGCTAGTCAGTCGGGAGTGGGCAGCGTGCTGGTGCAGGCCCATGACGATGGTTCGGAAGTGCCAATAGTCTTCTGGTCGCAAAAACTTAACAAGACTCAACGCAATTATAGCGTTACCGAGCAGGAGTGTCTGGCGGCCGTACTTAGTGTGAAACATTTCCGTCCTTTCGTGGAGGGGCTTGAATTCACGGTGATAACGGATCACGCGTCTTTGCAATTGCTTATGCGCCAAACTGATCTGACTTGCAGACTTGGTAGATGGGTATTGAAACTTCAAGGGTTCCAGTTTAGCATTATTCACCGAAAGGGTTCAGATAACAAGGTTCCGGATGCGTTTTCAAGGGTTCATGATAACAATGTGGCCGCGGTTGAATTAGTATCGCCCGAAATCGATATGTCCTCTTCGGAAACTGAAACAACAGGTCATGGCAAATAGTAAGCGACTGCGAGATCTGACAGTGATCGATCGATACCTTTATAAACGTACGAAACTCCATAGTGGAGATGAATTACAGGAACAATCCGCCTGGAAGCTTTGGGTTCCCAAAGATCTCACGAAGCAGGTGATCGAACGAGCCGAACGAGATAATTCGACCTCAGCCCACGATGGTAAAAACAAAACCCTTCAAAGAATCAAGAAACATTTATTTTGGCCTCATATGTTTGCAGAAGTGCGCTGGTACGTCCTGAATTTTACAGTTTGTAAAACAACCAAACATCCAAATATTTCGCTAAGACCTTACATGGGTCTTTAGAATGTTTCGTTTATACCTTTCTAATGACTGTACATGGACCTTATTGGGTCTTTTCCAAGATGCAAGGCTTGACACATCGGGTTACTGATCATATTAGACGACTTTACCAAATTCCATTTCCTACTGCCGCTAAAGAAGTTCGTTACAGGACCCATAATTGGTTATTTGGGAAATAATATCTTTCCGACGGTTGGTGTGCCCGAAATCATTTTCACGTAAAATTGTGTTCAGTTTAGTAGCAAGGAGTTTAAAAAAGTATTAAAAAAAACGTATGGGTTATTTTTCTTTGCTTTTGTTTTCATGCACCAAGCACATTATTGATTTGTGTACTCCTTTATTTTCATGCACCGAGCGTGCTATTAATGACAATTTGTGAAGCACTAGAGTCGATGTCGGGTCGAAAGCGTTGTATGCTTTTAGGAATGTGGTCGCTGGTACGATCCCTCACACCACCCTTCCCGGGGAAAAAGGAGAAATCATGACATATCTTGATTTCTTCTTTTCCGAGCCACTTATACAATAAGGGTGTAACGAAATGAGGAGGCGCAAGAGCACTCCCTCATTCAATTAACAGAATTTCCCCGGTTATGCATGGGTCCCGCGCGGTCTTATTTGCCGGCTAACGCTCAGGGAAGGTCGTGGTTTTTGCGGGGCATAACTAGGGACTTGATAAGACCGCAGGAAGGGAAGGAAATAGAGAAACGGGTGCGATGCTCTGCCCTAACATGCCGAGGTCCGCATACCCTGCGTGGCCTCACCTGCAACGACGGCCCTAAGCGGACATCATGTCAGTCTCACAAAAGAATTTGTTTTCTTTTCCTTTTTTTTGCAACAATAAAAAAAATTGGACCTTGTGCCTTGTTTCTTTTTATTGTAATATGGATGATATGTAATTTTAAATATAATTATAACTTTTATAGATATATGATATAATTCTAAATATAGGTATAATCTTTATAGATATATGATATAAGTCTAAATATAACTATAACTTTTATAGATATATGATATAATTCTAAATATAGGTATAATCTTTATAGACATATGATGTAATTCTAAATAGAAATATAGTTTTTATTGATATAAAAGAAAATATTATAATATTATAATCTAAGAAGTAACGAGAATATCGTCATACGAGGGGTTGGTGCACCAGCCAATACTTATCGATTAGGTCGAGTAGCCAAATTTTATATGCAATATATGTATTCATGGTACAGATTTGCTGTTGACGGGGGGATGATGATGCTGCTGATGCGGCTAATGATGCTCCAATGACGATGATGGCAAGTTTAGTTTCATTGGCGTATTTTAAACTCCGTTCCAATTGGTTTCCTTATCTGTTTCATGGGACAGGATGCTCGCAGAAAACGATCTTCATTAGCAGTGAAATAAAATCTTATATCTGGAGGCGTTCGTATAACAATTTTGACATTTGTTCCCACTTGTTTTGTTCCGATTTGAGAACACGATAATGGCTTGACATTATTATTCTTTATGTTTCTAACTGCAATACAGTCCATGTAACGAATGGATGTTAACATCCAAATCGTCCAAACTCATCCAAGTGAACAACACAGCCCTACATGATATATTTACATAAAAGCGGCAATATTATCGTCAGCCACGTTTAGTTCCAAAAAAATAAGTTTTGTTCCATTTCGTCTTGTACATGCGAAAATTTACAAGGCTCACCTTTGTTAGTTATGTTAAATTTTTTTTCGTAAAACTCTACCCCAGAATCGCGCTCGACCCCAGAACTTTTCAAAAAGGAATTCGAACATGAAAGGCGAAAATCTTTTGTTTACATTTTTTTTGCTGCATGTGTTGTTGTTGTGTTAGTATAAAGAGGGGTAAATCTCCCAAAATATCGAGAGCTGTTTTAGCTCTACGCTAGAGGCATTTTGAAGGGGAAACGAAACGAAACGAAAAATCTGGGGCAGAGTTTTACGAAAAAAAAATTAACATTAGAAAGTATCTCAAAACATTACTCATAAAATCCAAACTGGGCCATTTGCCACACCATTAGCGACAACCGAAAGTGAGATGCAATTTGGCTCGGTATTTTCTATTTGAATATTAGCCCAATTGCCCTTATCCACTTATTTATTTAGCTGAATTCCTTAGAAAGGAAAATTAAGCGCGTGAAAAAAAACTCTTCAGAGAAGATGTACCACAAAAAAAAAGGTACCACTCTGTTGCACTCTCATTTATGAACTGTTGCTAATCAGAATTCGATCCCTTCCGCACTCGCAAAATACTGACGAAATTTCATTTAGAAACTGTGTTAACGAAATCCGCCAGCACTGTACAACTGAAGCGATGCGGCAATGGTGGAAAAGCTTTACACACCAGCCGCTAGTAAAAATGGTCGAACGAACTTCCGACGGCGATGACAAGGGCGGCGACGCGAGCGCGACTGGTTGGTGTGGACCGCGGCGAAAAGTGGATGGTTGTGTGTTGTATTACCGTAGGAGAAACGAATATGGTGTGCTTTTTCTCCCTTTTCACTTTCCAACTCAGAAAAAAAATATGGCATCCGACGCGTTCACTCCTGTTGCCTTTCGGGGAATCGTATCACACTTGGAACGAATTAATGCGAATTTATGTTGGATGTAAAAGTATGACAACTTTATGACGTATATTTTGTGAGGAATTCTGATAAATTACTTCGACACTTAAATTTTCATACGATTCTCTCTCGCGAGCTCCGTGACTTCTGTGTCCGAATGAGAGGCGAATTTCGCGACGACGACTAACGAAACGTATTTGAAATTTGTTTCCACTTGTTTTGTTCCGATTTGAGAACACGATAATGGCTTGACATTATTATTCTTTATGTTTCTAACTGCAATACAGTCCATGTAACGAATGGATGTTAACATCCAAATCGTCCAAACTCATCCAAGTGAACAACACAGCCCTACATGATATATTTACATAAAAGCGGCAATATTATCGTCAGCCACGTTTAGTTCCAAAAAATAAGTTTTGTTCCATTTCGTCTTGTACATGCGAAAATTTAAAAGGCTCACCTTTGTTAGTTAGAAAGTATCTCAAAACATTACTTATAAAATCCAAACTGGGCCATTTGCCACACCATTAGCGACAACCGAAAGTGAGATGCAATTTGGCTCGGTATTTTCTATTTGAATATTAGCCCAATTGCCCTTATCCACTTATTTATTTAGCTGAATTCCTTAGAAAGGAAAATTAAGCGCTTGAAAAAAAACTCTTCAGAGAAGATGTACCACAAAAAAAAGGTACCACTCTGTTGCACTCTCATTTATGAACTGTTGCTAATCAGAATTCGATCCCTTCCGCACTCGCAAAATACTGACGAAATTTCATTTAGAAACTGTGTTAACGAAATCCGCCAGCACTGTACAACTGAAGCGATGCGGCAATGGTGGAAAAGCTTTACACACCAGCCGCTAGTAAAAATGCTCGAACGAACTTCCGACGACGATGACAAGGGCGGCGACGCGAGCGTTACTGGTTGGTGTGGACCGCGGCGAAAAGTGGATGGTTGTGTGTTGTATTACCGTAGGAGAAACGAATATGGTGTGCTTTTTCTCCCTTTTCACTTTCCAACTCAGAAAAAAAATATGGCATCCGACGCGTTCACTCCTGTTGCCTTTCGGGGAATCGTATCACACTTGGAACGAATTAATGCGAATTTATGTTGTATGTAAAAGTATGACAACTTTATGACGTATAATTTGTGAGGAATTCTGATAAATTACTTCGACACTTAAATTTTCATACGATTCTCTCTCGCGAGCTCCGTGACTTCTGTGTCCGAATGAGAGGCGAATTTCGCGACGACGACTAACGAAACGTAGTTGGGTGCTCCATCAGCTCGATTAATGCGTCTTAAATTCCTTTTGTGGATTTAGACACCCACCGATCATTTAGTTAAATTATAGATTTTATAATATTGTATATTACAATTTAAAATTTATGACATTGAAAAATAGGCAGGAAATAAGGCACACGGTTTATTAACAATAATAAGTCAAATATAATATTTTTTGTTGGTTTGAATGGATTACAATTCGACCAAAAGCTATACCGAACCGACAAGAATCGAGTCCAACAAGAGGAAAATGTCGCACGTTTTCTTTTTGGTTTTTTTTTCCGAGAGCAAAAGTAAAGAAAAACACGACTTGCTCGTTCAGCGTACCAAAACGGAAGGAGACGGTCTCGTCCTCTTCTTTTCTTCTCTCCTCTCTTTCTCCTTTCATGTTCATCAAAAGGAAATTATTGTTTTTTTTTTCAGGTTGACAGCAATGCTGTTTTGCGAGGCTATGCCATATGCAATAAATTGTGAATTATGTATCGCCACAAGGGATCTTAAAAAAAATTTAGAATGTAGTTTTTTAATGTTTTGACACATTTTTTGTTATTTCAAAATGTTATGTTTGCTATGAATAATTATTAACTTGGTTTTTATTTACTATGAATAATTATTTTATTTACTATGGATAATTATAATTTTGTTTAAAGATTTTTACTTTGATTAGCCAATGTCTTAATTTTAAATAAATTCAAGTTTATTATTTAATGTTTACTACGAACAATTAACTTACATTATTTTTACAAAAAAAAATTTTCTTTAATAATGTTATTAATAAATGGTTTTGCTTAGTATTAATAATACTTCTTAATTACTAGGGCATTTTAAAGTAATTTGATCTTTATTATTCTCGTCTCTAATCGTAGTACTTATTCCTAACGTTATCTATTTTATTAATTATTCTGGATATATCCTAGTACTTAAATTGATAAATTTTTATTATTCTATTATTAATTCTAATACTTATTCTAAACCGGTTTCTTCTAATCTCTCCTGCCTCTTTTTTTTTCTTTTTTTGTGAAGAGAAATAAAAATATTTTAGTCTAAACTGAATAAAAATTGTTTTAATTTCTTCAATCGGTTTTTATGTAACTTCGTTTTCTTGCCCTCGTATTTGATTACGCAGTTTACTCCTTCTTCAGATAACACTTCATATGGCCCTATGTAAATATGATCCAGTTTTCTTCTATTTTCGTTTCTCAAAAAACTAAACTACCTACTTCAAAAGTAGTTTGTTTACTTCTAGCCTTCCTGTCAGTTTTCCTATCGTTTTTTCTGTCTAGAAGTGTATCTCTCGTATCTCTTTGAGCGATTTGTATCTTTTCTCTTAAGTCAATTACGTAATCTTCGTAGTTGTATCTTGGTTCTACATGTCTTGTTAAGTTTGAAGGTAATGTACATCGTTGACCGAATACTAATTCAAATGGTGTATACCCTGTTCATGTGGTGTTGTAACAAAACACGTAATACGGTAACCAAGTACACCAGTCGGTATGCTTATCGGATACATAGCTTCTGAGGTATGCTCCGAGAACCTTATGGGAATTTTCTAACGCTCCTATACTTTCTTGATGGTAGGCTGTAGATTGCAATTGTTCTATTTTTAGTAATTTGCACATATCCTTAAAAATTTTGTTTATAAATTCTGTTCCTTGATCAGAGGCTACCGTTTTTGGAACTCCATATCTAAGGATGAAACATTCTACGTGACCTTTAGCTACTGTACCAGCTTCCTTATTTCGAATTGAAATAGCCTCCGTGAATTTGGTCAGTTCGTCTTGTAAAGTCAGCACGTACCTATATCCATTCACCGATTCGTCTAAAAGACCTACTAAGTCCAAAAATATATTTTGTCGAAACTTGATTCTGCAGTTGAAGTTATTTCCATTGGCTGTTTCTTGGGTGTAAAATTTTCATTCTTCTGACATATTGTACAATACTTTACATATGTAACTATGTCGTTCTGCAGTCCTGTCCAGAAGTATGTTTGTTTAATCGTTTTCATCATGCGGTTTATTCCTGCATGTCCACTTATTGGTAATATATGATAATCGTTGAGCAATATTTTTTTTATGAGGATCGGTAATTTCTATACATTTATTTATTAGGTGCACCTTTACATTACTTTTTTTAACATATCTCCTAAGATTTTTTGCAACTCGCAAATATTGTATTCTCGACGGCCGTCTTCGAGTTTCTTATTTTTTTCTTTTGTAATGTATAATTTATTAATTGATAATGGTCCGCAGATGCGATGCACGTCCCTCGACAACAAATCGCAAAATGATGTCGATCGGGCTGTAGTGCCATCCTTGTCCCTTCTTAGGAGTATACAATTCTTCACTGGGACGATTACATCCATATCTTTGATTTGATATTCCTCGTCCTCGAAACTGTTACATATTTTTAGCTCAGTTATTTTATTTCCATGCTCTGGTGGCTTGAGTAGCTCTGTAATTATACGATTATTTTCTTCTGCTTCCGTTTCCTGTTTTTCCGTTAGATTTTTCTGTATTGGTTTTTCCGCTTGTGTTTTAGACCTTGTTATGACACATACGTGCCGTGCTTTAAGTTGGTCAGAATCCCATTTAACGCGACTTAAAGCGTCAGCTGTGCAATTATCTTTTCCGGGTGTATATTCAATGGAAAAATTATATTCTTCTAGTAGCAGTCTGAATGGATGATGATCTGATGGTTCTTTAAGAGGAAAAAGGTAAACTAATGGTCTGTGATCTGTTATAATTTGTTATAGATGCATATGGGGTTGCAATAAACAGAAAAGTAAAACTACCCTCAATCCATGAAATAACATATACTATCAACACTCACCTGTTGGGTGCATTACTGGAATGCCATTGGCCACAACCTTCGTGTCCTTTTATCTTTGTCCCTTCCTGAAGTATGCCCTGCTATTGAGCAGAGGATCGAAGTTTATGTCACCTTTAGTGGCACCGAGGTCTTGAACGTGGGCCACACATTTGGGGAGGTCAAATCCTTTAAATTTATCCGCGGAGGAAAGAGGCATTTGTTTTGATAAGTCCCTGGAAAACACTGAACTGAGTCACTGAGTCTTACTTATGAAGGTCATGGAAATCATCAGGTCTGCCTTAACAAAAGCCACAGGTGCTTTTAGGATGTGACGTACAAACAACTAACCTTTTTGCCAAACCTGGCGTACTGAACGGATCGTGCTTAGAGTCGTTTAGGTGTTCCAGAATAATGCGACATAACGAATGCATAGTGTACCCCGGATTTAGATCCATTTTTTTGTATTAGGTTTTAGTTTAACCGCAATAAAATAATCGCAAAAATTAAAAATATATTTACAAACAACAAAGGAAAGGTAGTTTGACGTCTATTCTGTCATACAGAATAGCATAGTAGCGATTGCGTGAGTTGACAGATGAGTTGGGGTAGATGAATTTATTTTGGGTTTCCGAATTATGTAGTTCATTTTTGTTTCACAGAAACATGGTTCGTGTGTTGGATATTCTTCGAAGATAGTTGTCCATTCACAATGGAATATATTAACACATAGGTGTAATAAGTGATCGTTGTAGGTGTTGGGTTAATAGTATTCATGTTTTATGGTCATATTAATAGTATTCATGTTTTATGTCCATATTAATAGTATACATGTTTAATGTTCATCGGTGAAGGTAATTCGATTTTAAAAAGGGACGGGATGAGGAGATTGCATTTAGACTTTAGAAAGAAAGATTTATCATTTTAGAAAGAGACTTTCACACAAAAAAAAATTAGTTCAAGAATTTTCGATGTTAAGCGGTTAGTTTCGCCAGCCAACGAAAGAGTAAGAGGAGGCAGTCAAAGGCTAACCATTGGATTAAAAAGTTGAGTGATAGTCTCTGAACAGCAAAAAGTAAAGGACCACCATTTCCAAGCGTACTAAATTAAAGCAAAAAAAAAAATTTTTAAATTCAAGTATTTGAATTGATGGGAATAGTGTCGGTGCGCTAACCAATTTTTGAAAGCGTCGTTGAAAGAACTACTATTTTGTTTAAGCGAACTAAATTAAAGGCAAAAATTTAGAGTTCAAAAATTTCATTTTTTTTTTGCGTTAGCAGTGTTAGTGCTTTTTAGGGATCTGCATTGCGATTGAACGGGAAACTACTGACTGCTCAAAACTTGGTTTGGGCCAGTAGCGCAACAATCAAGTTCGTGATGTAGTGCTTGCTCTACCTCCTCGTGGTGGTCCCCGGGCAACTATGTGTACAAATCCTTATACATGTAGGCTAAAACTGCAAGTGCGAACGGTCTAGCGTTTCTAGTCTAGGTAACGTGGGCGTGCGGTACCGAAAAATACCCGCTACTGAAACTGACACAACGCCTCGGATAAGTAATGATCGAATAATGACGACTTTTGGCTATTGTACCCGGACTAAGATTAGTTTCTGGAATGCGAGGACGCTCCTTGACTCTGGGAGTGAAGGACCTCAAAATGCCAGATTTCTTCAACTGGAACGTGAGTTTCTTCGGTATAATTTGGACATACTGGGAGTGAGTGAAGTAAGATGGTTCGACGCGGGAGAGTACCAATCCCCAACGTGTAACACTGTGCTACTCTACTCTGGCAAACCGTCTGGCAGTCCCCGTGAATCTGGAGTGGGTCTGCTGCTAACGCCAACAGCACGTAGACGCCTAATTTCCTGGCACCCGCATAGTGATAGGATCTTAACGGCCAGATTTCGGACTAGAGTACGGCACGTCACGATCATACAGTGCTACGCCCCAACGAATCCCTCGACTTTGGATGAAAAGGACAACTTCTACAATCAACTAAATGCTGTACTCAACGCAGCGCCAAACGGAGATATCGTCATCGTGATGGGGGACTTGAATGCCAAGGTTGGCAACGACTATGTAGGACTCAAGCATTGTAGATATCCCAGCAGCAGCGACGAGCGAGCTAGAGTCCATGTATCGAAGAAAAATGAGAGAAGTGCAGCGTAGTGTAAGACGTGACAAACGTAACTATCTTAACAACCTGGCCTCAGAAGCAGAGGAAGCAGCGAGCAGGAGCGATAGCAGAACCGTTTACAGAATCACCCAAGAGCTGACAGGTGGTCACCGCTCTAGAGAACATCCGGTGAAAGGCCTTGATGGTGCCGTACTCGTTTCAGATGAGGATCAGCTCAAGCGATGGAAGGAGCATTTCTCTACGGTCCTTAACCGTGCATTTGCTAACGATATGCACCTAAATCAAACGGAGCTGCCGGAAGTAACAATTTCCCGAATTCGCACCTCAACTCCCAGTAAAGACGAGATCGCTACTGCGATTAACGCACTAAAGAACAACAAGTCGGTAGGACTAGATGGTATACCCGCAGAGCTTCTGCGTGCAGCTCCAACGACATCAGCAGAGCTTTTATATCCTCTTGTAGAGAGAGCTTGGGAGGTAGAAAGTGACAAGTGGAAGAAGGGAATGATTGTCAAGCTCCCTTTATCTGGCTCGCCTTGCGCAGGAGAGGTATACCCGATAAACTAATAGCTTTTATTAAAGCAACATATGATTGCTCTAAATGTCATGTGCTGCATAGAGGAAACCTGTCAGAGGAATTCGAGATCCTAAGTGGGGTACGACAAGGTTGCATTCTATCGCCGATACTTTTTTTGTTGGTGATTAGCGATGTACTTCGCGCAGCTTTATCTACTGGAAACGGAGGAATTCGTTGGACTCTTACATCTCAACTCAAACATCTGGATTACGCTGACGACGTTTGTTTACTCTCACATAGAATTATGGAGCTGCACCAAATGACTAAAAATGTGGAAAGGGAGGCAAATGTTGCGGGTTTGAAGATTAATACTGCAAAATCGGTGTTTGGAATAATGTCCATGATATGGCGAAGCAATGCGATCAGCTTAAACACCAAACTGCGACTGTGCCGCTCAAATGTTGAATCTGTGCTGTTGTATGTCATACACTCCGAAAAGGCGACAGTTCCATAGTAAACTACGCAATGCAATGGAACCCGTTATCTCAGGATGGTAGAAGAACGGGTCGTCGAGAAATACATGGCGCAGAACAGTTGAGGACGAGGCACGGCAATTGGGGAGGAGTTGGAGAGAGCTGAAGCTCATTGTCAGGAACCGCACGCGATGGCGCGTAGCCGTAGTAGAGGCCCTAGGACCCTCAAGGGGATACAGGACAGGACGAATTTAAAAAGGCGTTGTAACAAGATCCGACATATTCTAAGCGAGCCAAATAGAAGTTGAAATTAAAATTCAAAGATTTCAATTTGCGTTAGTGTTCTAGACAAAGTTAAAAGGCGCCATAGTACGAACCGCCATATCTATATCAAGCTGTATTACAGCCGAAATTTAAAATTTAAATTCCAATTTGCTGAAAGTGTTAGTGTACTAGGCAAAGTTAAAAGGCGTCATATGCCAGGGCACTAGATAATTTCAAAAAAGGCGTCTTATACCAGTGCAAGCCATAAGGGGAACATCCAAATATTGTTCGAAAGGAAAGTGCCATTAAACAGGGTTTGAATCCGACTTAACCACCCCAGCAAAGATTCATCATCTTACCGACAAATTTAAAATGGAAGAACAGCAAATTTCGTATAACCAATCAAGCAGAAATACTGAGGAGAACGTGAGCGCCTGAATCCATGCAGTGTAAAAGTAGTTTTTCTATTATTAATAATTGAAAGCTTTCCCAGAAGGACTTTTGATATTGCAGAACATTCTGCAAGCATTCGATTATCAATAGCAGTGGTTGTAAAACCTCCCTTTTTGAATTTTATTTCCTTTTTTTTATTTTCAAATTTTCAAACAATCAAGAGAAATAATAACCATTTTTATACAAAGTTATTCCTTTTAATTATTTTATTTCAAATTTTATAAAATCGCATTAAAGTTTATTTCGATTTGTAAACTGCATTTAGTGGTCGTAGGCGTGGCGGCTGAGCCTTTAGTTTGTGTCCTTTTCTTTTTAATTTTATTTCCCTATAGAGCAATTCCCCTTTTTAGAAGCAACTTCTGACGGCATGACCCGCATTCAAAAGAGTGGAAAGAATATAAATAAATAAATATATATTAAATTAATCAACGGCTACTAAGTGCAGTAAAGAATAAAATTACATATTCAGTTTTCTTTATATTTCGTTTACTTCTTGGATTTTTTTTTATTATTTTAATTTTCCTTAAATTGGTTTTATTAATCATAATTAATACATAAAAATCATTGAAATAGAATTAATATTGAAATATTTAAAAAAAAAATTGAATTGTTTTTCTCTGGAAATTTTTTTAAAGCGAGTAAATACTCAATAAAATTTTATTACGTATGCGAACTAGTTGAGATTTTATTGTCTTTGCCCGGCGGGTTGAATATACCTCAGTTAAGGCCCTTCTAGTTTTGTTATCCCAAATAGGTTGTAGCAATGATGCAGGGCTAAATTAAATTAGCATGGTATGTGGCTGGGATCAGTGATCCCCGTGTATCCGACGTTCCGCCAAAAATTACTGACGATTTTCTGAGGCTTTGGTACAGGTGTAACGAGGTCATTCTTTTCTTAGTTTTTTTAGTTTAGAATAAAGACCTTTTTTTTATGAAGTACAAATACTTTAAAAAAAAGGGGGGGAAGATACCTTTTTTAAATTAGCCTTAATTTAGTAATAGTTTAGCATAAGTTTCAAAGAAAGAATGACCTGCTTACACCTGGACCGAAGGACAGTTCCTTGTATCCCTTCCTCTTTCACAAAGTTTTCCTATTGATTTCCACCTTTTTTTTATTAGACACGATAAATTAAAATGTTTGTTCATGACGAAGTGTCACTGGTAAGTGACAAGGACCACCCGTACGGCGAGCTTAGCCAAGCAACCGCGAGCGTGTCGTGACGTCCTTGCCAGTGGCAGAACCCCTCGCTCCATAACAAATAGCGCGCAACGTATAGCTCTACCAATTGTCACAGGACAGAACAGTAAAACACATATATCTACTGCTCTCCCGGGAAGTTGGCAATTCCATTTCATGGAATTTATTTATTCCTGAATCACGTGGTGCTAACTTTCTTGGACACAAAAGTAGTCACTAACAAAATTTCGGTAGGGCGTTTGATTGGAGTCAGACTCTAGTCAGCCTAACCAACGAAAGGACAAGAACGCGACAAGGGAGCAGTGGGCAGCCATTACAACCGTACAATTAGTACGTGTAAACGTGGTCCAACTGTCCCTTTTGCATTTAAGTGGGGTTATTCCTATTCATGGCAGGTCGGCCTCATCATAGAGGCTCCTCGCCATTGCTTTGAGCTGCGATCTGCCAAGATGGGAATAAGCCTCCAGTGACGACATACCACAAGAGCGTTAAGAGAGCCGACTGTGATTTGACGGACAGGACAAAGACTGACAATTATTGGAACGGAAGCGTTGGAGGCGATCACGGGGTAACTACTCTAGCTACATAACAGTTCACAAAAATTTCTAATTTAAATTTTTTTTAAAACCACTTACTGAAGTAATTAATAAAAAAACTCCATATCAATAAGTTTTTAAATTTGTTTGTTTAAAAGGAAAAGAAGGAAATAAATAATAAGTCTTAGGTCAAAAATAAATTGCTTTTTTTTTATATGCCTAGCAATAGGAAAACTGGGGCTATTCCCAAGGATCTTCCTGACATAGGGCAGGGATTTCGAACGAGGCAAAGGACTCGTGAGCTCCTAGACCAAAGAGAAACTTACGATCAAAACTGTAGCCGGTTAAATAGGTAAGGAACCGAGCGTCAGAGCGAGTTCATACTAGGGGCCTGTAGAAGAAATTAAGCGCCGGAGAATAGCTCAAGGCTCGATAATTGGCGCAAGGCCCAACGAAACTACCTTAAAGAAAAAAAGGCAAACAGACGTAGGGCAAGGCAATGGAGAAGGTATTTTCAATAACCTGATTGACCAGAACAATTTTGATATAGAACACAACGATAAAGAGGCTACATCGAATTCAGTCCTTAGTAAGACACAAAGAGCTGTAGCGCCAGATATGAGCAGAGACCTAGTAAACCTTATTCAGGAGGCAGTTTCGGGCGTGGTCCAAAGGGATCAAATGAAATCGGGTTCTATTTCTATGTGACGTCGGCCTAGCGGTGGAAACAGGCAACAAAAAGAAAAGAGGAATGTCTAATAAAACTAAAAAGTAGGGTAAATAGAAACCAGCTAACTTCAACTGTGATGGTTTTGCTTCTGCCCATAAGAAGGCTAAGCATCTAAAATAAAGGAAATGCACACATGGCTTTTGGGGTAAAGACGATTTCCGGCTTTGCAAAAACCTTCTTCTGACTTTGGCATCCGAGTAGAGTGGACGTGGTAAAAATCACGTCAGAATGTTTTTTTTCACTTAAGCAGAAGAAGTAAATTTAAAAAGTTGAAGAGGGAAAATCGCCGCCACGTGCCGAAACCAAGTAAAAATTTCGATTGTAAATTAGAGACATTTTAATTGAAAATATCTGAAGCAAGTGAACATAGTTCTTTTTGCGAATATAATTGAATCCAATAATCGCCTCGGATATGGCTAACCGAAGCAGTGTTTCATTTGATATGTGAAAAAAAGAAGAAGATAAAATTAACTTTTTTCCATCGTCGCCATCATTTTTATTCGTTTAACACACGGAAACCAGCCGTCGAGCTATCACCTGAAACAGTAGCTCAAATATTAATCGGAGGATTGGTGTCACATCAGCCGCCGCTCCTGCTTTTCTTGTCGACTTGTGCAGTGTTGGACGCGTCCATCGTGGTTGTCGTTGTCAGTTAGTTTATCAAAGCCGCACTTTTTGGATTTGCTGTGGGAATGTAAGCTCCGACAAACAGCAGAAGCAACCGCCATAGCATTGGTACTAATATATATATACACATGTTAAAGTATATATACTTAAGTCGAAATAACTAAACCGCTGCTCAAATCAGGGAAGCATGTTAAAGTTTTGCAATTTCATCAAGAACTAAACATTAATCCAAAAAGAAAAAAAAAACAAATTTTCTTTGTGGGGTCGAATAATTATATTTTTCAAAACCAGTCCACCTGTTTAACAATTGTACAAAACGTCATTGGATTGGGTTTTATTTTTGTATTAATTGCATTTAACAACTTACAAGCGAACTGAGATGGGAAGTGTTTTTTTTTGTGGCACATAATCATTGAAGGTAGTAAAAAATCAAATTGCAAATAATGTGCCATCATAAATCAAGAAAGAACCAGTAAACGACAAATAATAGTGACTTTAAAAATACGTAAGCAGAGACCGGAGGAGACATAAACTTTAAAATAAACCAAAAATAAGAAAAGTTTTCATTATTTAATTGGATCTTTTCCTAAATTTTTACGATAGTTTGAGATTGCGATTTGCCAAACGTTCCGCGCGGTAAAACAAATAATCATCTTCCTTAACCATTCTATACAATTTTTTTTAGTAAAACAGCGATACGAAGTGATGTGCACACCACGTCGGCTGCCTCAACAAAACAAAAACAACAATTAACAGTGAGTAACCCTATTGTTGAATTTTTAAAATTGAATATAATATTGCATAAAATTGAATAAAAGAAAAGAAAGTAAGGAACGTGTGTTGAGCTAATCGCATAATCTATTTTATTTTCTTTCTAATATTGTAACTTTCAATTAAATCATGCATTTGTCATATGAGTGTTTAAATTCTCATTTCTTTACTCGTCGAGAATTAATCATTAAACTAATTCGTTTTTTTATTAATTATAAGAGTCCCTTATTTTAGAAATAAAATTATTAAACTAGATTTAGGTTAAATTAACTTTTTTGTAAAATTGTTTGAAATAAAAACACTTACATAGCTGCACGAAAACAGCATTCATCCATAACAAAAAAAGAGCACACTAAAGAATTAGAATAAAGTTAATTTAAGAAAATATGCTTCACTTTAAACTTACCTTTTTTTACTGATGCCTTTGACTTTAGAATATATGGACCGTCAATGGTAACTTCATGCATGTATCCAACACCTGCAGCGCTTACGCGTTTTCGTGTGAAATAAACGAACTAAGAAGTACATTAAATTTGTATTTAAGTTTACATTTTTGCCACGGAAACGTTTAGTCGCTGCAGATGTTGGATACGCTTTTTACTTGAAAAATATGTAGTAGCTGTCATTTGATTGGCGGTCCATATATTCTATAGTCAAAGACTGATGCATAAAAGAAGAGCACACTAAAGGATTAGAATAAAGTTATTTTAAGAAAATATGCTTCATTTTAAACTTACCTTTTTTTTACTGATGCATAAAAGAAAGAGCAAACTAAAGAATTAAAAATAAAGTTAATTTAAGAAAATATGCTTAATCTTAAATCTACCTTTTTGCACTATGCATAAAAGAAAGAACACACCAAAAGAAAAGGGACATTTAGATTATAAAAATGTGCTTCAGAATCGCATAATTTATTTCCTTTTCTTTCTAATAACATAATTGTAATTTAAATCTTTCATTTGTCATATCAGTGTTTAATGCACATTCCTCTACTCGACGAGAAATTAATCATTAGACTAGCTCGTCCTTCTTATTAAATTATAAGAGTCTCTTAATTTTAGAAATTAAAATATTAAACGAGATTTAGGTTAAATTAACTTTTTTTTGTAAAATTGTTTGAAATAAAAATACTTACATAGTTGCCCGAAAACAGCATTTATCCATAACAAAATTTTCGCTAAATAATCGTTTCTTTTTTATTTACCGCAAATATGTGTGAATATTTAGAATACTCTGAACACTCATAGCCATGATCAAATAAAAAAATTTGCGAACGGAAGAAGTAATAGCTCTCAGATATCCAAGATCAGTTTAAGTCAATATAATTAATGGTTAAGCAGAAGAAGCGCTTAACGTAGCAATATATGCATACAGCATATGCAAATATACATAGATACATATTTAAGTTTGTTGAATCTTTTGAAACCTATGCATTGCTAAAGCAGTTTTCTTATCGATCACGCGGTAGCACCAATTGCATCGAGCAAGGCATGCTCCTAAAGCGTTTGTCCTTTTTCTTCGTTGTACATTTCCTTTCGTTTGTTGACATTGAGTTCGTTCATGACAGGGTTTTCAAGACAAAAAAATGTTTCAAATACTGATTTTGTGTGAAAACATCATGTAGGTAGGTTGAGAAATCGGTTCGGATGGGAGAAGGCAACGCGGCCTGAGCGAGACGGAAGACTCGCAATCAGGATCTGAATGAATTTGGAGCTGTTAGTGTCGGTGTCATGGCGCAGCCCACGTTCCATAGCCGGGAATTAAAATTTATTTACAGCGACGCTTTGACTGCCGGCACAGCGGTGTCACATTTCGTCATGCAACAGAACAAGGAAGGTTCTCAGGTTGCGACGCTAACTGCGCCCCTTACCAGGGCGAAATACGGCAACGTAACAGAGATGGCGCCCAACGATAGGCCGCGAGGGGTAACGATCTCGACAGTCGTCCCTCGTGATTTGTCAATCAAAAATAATTTTCCTTTTCGTATTTTAGCTGGTAGATTCCGGATCCTGATTGTGAGCCAATTCGGAGTTTTGTTAATTTTTCACTGCTTGCGCGACCAGTTCCCTGAACGGAAACTGTTGCCGCTGGTGTAGTGATAGATGGTGAAACTGTAGACGTTAACAGCTATTTAGGCACAAGCTGAGGCAAGAACCGCATTAGAAGCAAAAGTTGTGAGTCTAGTAACAACTATAGCAATAGTTTAGTTGTGAGTCTAGTAACTCAGGCTATTAGAGAACCCGAGTTCTATCGCCACAACGACAACAGCGCTAACTCAGTTGTGAGTCCTGAATTTTATGGTGAAATATGACCCCGAAACTTTTACCACAACGACCAGTGCCAAGCGATAGTGCAAGTTATAGCATCAGTGTCAGACCAAATGTAACATTCCGTAAATCGCAGAAAGAACGCGACGTTGCCTTCCGCCTCATTAGAATTTGATTCAAACACTTGAAATCATTTTTTTTTGTCGATCTCCAGAATTGAGCTTTAAATTTTAGTTCTAATTAGAAAGTATTCTAATTATAATTTTGTGTGTGCGAGCGGTGGATTGTTGTGTCACACGTTCAGTATTGATGGACAAACATGCGCAGTAACATTTTTGAAGAATTAAACGTTAAAATCCTATATTACTTTTTTTTTGCATTTAAAACAACATTCGTTATTATCATATTTGTCATTCGAGATCACTTTACGAAAAATGTTTTTCTAAAGCCATTATCATGGGCCACGGTCAGTAGTGTAGTCAGGTATCGTGAAGTCGAAGTTTACCACATGTTCGGGTCACACATGGTGCTCCATGCCTCGGCGTACGAAGTGCTACGAAGACTAAAGAGTCTTCAAGATGGTGAAATTGACCCCACTTATGGCTACAAAGATTGCGAAAGGAAATCAAAGAGAACCTAGGTATTGCTGATAGAAAGTCAAGAAGGACGTATAATATGCGATCTGCAAACGTCAGGTATTCGGTTGGTCAAGAGATATATCGAAGGAACTTTGAACAAAGTAACTTCAAAAACCAAAGAAATGCGAAGCTTGCCCCGAAATATATTAAGTGTAGGATCTCCAAGAGATTGGTAAAGTCCTTATACGAAATTGAAAATCGTGACGGTAAGATCGTCGGCGTCTTTCACGCTAAAGACCTGAAACAATGACCAGGCGGAATATGGAGTTACGCAGGTAGATTATAGCTTCTGTAGCCCGGCTAGTTCAGTCGGTAGAGCATGAGACTCTTAATCTCAGGGTCGTGGCTGAGCCCCACGTTTTAATAGGCGCTCCTTTTTTTGAGTAATCTATGCTGAGAGCGAAGGCAAGATTAGTTAATTTGTGACGTCGGCCTAGCGGTGGAATCAGGCAACAAAAAGAAAAAAAGAATGTCTAATAAACCTAAAAGGTAGGGTAAATGGAAACCAGCTAACTTCAACTGTGATGGTTTTGCTTCTGCCCATATATGGTATAAACCAAGTAAAAATTTCGATTGTAAATTAGAGGCATTTTAATTGAAAATATCTGAAGCAAGTGAACATAGTTCTTTTTGCGAATGTAATTGAATCCAATAATCGCCTCGGATATGGCTAACCGAAGCAGTGTTTCATTTGATATGTGAAAAAAAAAGAAGATAAAATTAACTTTTTTCCATCGTCGCCATCATTTTTATTCGGATGAGTCCTTTTGTAGTCATCGTCGTCGTCATCTTCGCATTCGTCATCCCCTACGACGTCGCATTTGCAGAAATGAGCAGCAAATCAGGAGTCAGCACGAGCAGACCGTCAGATCCAGAGCAGTTTTCATTATTTAATTGGATCTTTTCCTAAATATTTACGATAGTTTGAGATTGCGATTTGCCAAACGTTCCGAGCGGTAAAACAAATAATCATCTTCCTTAACCATTCTATACAATTTTTTTTAGTAAAACAGCGATAGGAAGTGATGTGCACCACACGTCGGCTGCCTCAACAAAACAACAAAAACAATTAACAGTGAGTAACCCTATTGTTGAATTTTTAAAATTGAATATGATATTGCAAAAAATTGAATAAAAGAAAAGAAAGTAAGGAACGTGTGTAGAGCTAATCGCATAATCTATTTTCTTTTCTTTCTAATATTGTAACTTTCATTTAAATCATGCATTTGTCATATAAGTGTTTAAATTCTCATTTCATTACTCGTCGAGAATTAATCATTAAACTAATTCGTTTTTTTTATGAATTATAAGAGTCCCTTATTTTAGAAATAAAATTATTAAACTAGATTTAGGTTAAATTAACTTTTTTTGTAAAATTGTTTGAAATAAAAACACTTACATAGCTGCACGAAAACAGCATTCATCCATAAAAAAAAGAGCACACTAAGGGATTAGAATAAAGTTATTTTAAGAAAATATGCTTCATTTTAAACTTACCTTTTTTTTACTGATGCATAAAAGAAAGAGCACACTAAAGAATTAAAAATAAAGTTAATTTAAGAAAATATGCTTCATCTTAAATCTACCTTTTTGCACTATGCATAAAAGAAAGAACACACTAAAAGAAAAGGGACATTTAGATTATAAAAATGTGAATCGTATAATTTATTTCCTTTGTTTTTTTTAATAACATAATTGTAATTTAAATATTTCATTTGTCATATCAGTGTTTAATGCACATTCCTCTACTCGACGAGAAATAAATCATTAGACTAGCTCGTCCTTCTTATTAAATTATAAGAGTCTCTTAATTTTAGAAATTAAAATATTAAACGAGATTTAGGTTAAATTAACTTTTTTTTGTAAAATTGTTTGAAATAAAAATACTTACATAGCTGCACGAAAACAGCATTTATCCATAACAAAATTTTCGCTAAATAATCGTTTCTTTTTTATTTACCGCAAATATGTGTGAATATTTAGAATACTCTGAGCACTCATAGCCATGATCAAATAAAAAAATTTGCGAACGGAAGAAGTAATAGCTCTCAGATATCCAAGATCTTCAGTTTAAGTCAATATAATTAATGGTTAAGCAGAAGAAGCGCTTAACGTAGCAATATATGCATACAGCATATGCTAATATACATAGATACATATTTAAGTTTGTTGAATCTTTTGAAACCTATGCATTGCTAAAGCAGTTTTCTTATCGATCACGCGGTAGCACCAATTGCATCGAGCAAGGCATGCTCCTAAACCGTTTGCCCTTTTTCTTCGTTGTACAATTCCTTTCGTTTGTTGACATTGAGTTCGTTCATGACAGGGTTTTCAAGACAAAAAAATATTTCAAATACTGATTTTGTGTGAAAACATCATGTAGGTAGGTTGAGAAATCGGTTCGGATGGGAGGAGGCAACGCGGCGTGAGCGAGACGGAAGACTCGCTATCAGGATCTGAATGAAGTTGGAGCTGTTAGTGTCGGTGTCATGGCGCAGCCCACGTTCCATAGCCGGGAATTAAAATTTATTTACAGCGACGCTTTGACTGCCGGCACAGCGGTGTCACATTTGTCATGCAACAGAACAAGGAAGGTTCTCAGGTTGCGAGGCTAACAGCACCCCTTACCAGGGCGAAATATGGCAACGTAACAGAGATGGCGCCCAACGATAGGCCGCGAGGGGTAACGATCTCGACAGTCGTCCCTCGTGATTTGTCAATCAAAAATAATTTTCCTTTTCGTATTTTAGCTGGTAGATTCCGGATCCTGATTGTGAGCCAATTCGGAGTTTTGTTAATTTTTCACTGCTTGCGCGACCAGTGCCCTGAACGGAAACTGTTGCCGCTGGTGTAGTGATAGATGGTGAAACTGTAGACGTTAACAGCTATTTAGGCACAAGCTGAGGCAAGAACCGCTTTAGAAGCAAAAGTTGTGAGTCTAGTAACAACTAAAGCATTAGTTTAGTTGTGAGTCTAGTAACTCAGGCTATTAGAGAACCCGAGTTCTATCGCCACAACGACATCAGCGCTAACTCAGTTGTGAGTCCTGTATTTTATGGTGAAATATGACCCCGAAACTGTTACCACAACGACCAGTGCCAAGCGATAGTGCAAGTTATAGCATCAGTGTCAGACCAAATGTAACATTCCGTAAATCGCAGAAAGAACGTGACGTTGCCTTCCGCCTCATTAGAATTTGATTCAAACACTTGAAATCATTTTTTTTGTCGATCTCCAGAATTGAGCTTTAAATTTTAGTTCTAATTAGAAAGTATTCTAATTATAATTTTTTGTGTGCAGCGAGCGGTGGATTGTTGTATCAAACGTTCAGTATTGATGGACAAACATGCGCAGTAACATTTTTGTAGAATTAAACGTTAAAATCCTATATTACTTTTTTTTTGCATTTAAAACAACATTCGTTATTATCATATTTGTCATTCCAGATCACTTTACGAAAAATGTTTTTCTAAAGCCATTATCAGGGGCCACGGTCAGTAGTGTAGTCAGGTATCGTGAAGTCGAAGTTTACCACATGTTCGGGTCACACATGGTGCTCCATGCCTCGGCGTACGAAGTGCTACGAAGACTAAAGAGTCTTCAAGATGGTGAAGTTGACCCCACTTAAGGCTACAAAGATTGCGAAAGGAAATCAAAGAGAACCTAGGTATTGCTGATAGAAAGTCAAGAAGGACGTATAATATGCGATTTGCAAACGTCAGGTATTCGGTTGGTCAAGAGATATATCGAAGGAACTTTGAACAAAGTAACTTCAAAAACCAAAGAAATGCGAAGCTCGCCCCGAAATATATTAAGTGTAGGATCTCCAAGAGATTGGTAAAGTCCTTATACGAAATTGAAAATCGTGACGGTAAGATCGTCGGCGTCTTTCACGCTAAAGACCTGAAACAATGACCAGGCGGAATATGGAGTTACGCAGGTAGATTATAGCTTCTGTAGCCCGGCTAGTTCAGTCGGTAGAGCATGAGACTCTTAATCTCAGGGTCGTGGCTGAGCCCCACGTTTTAATAGGCGCTCCGTTTTTTTGAGTAATCTATGCTGAGAGCAAGGCAAGATTAGTCAATTTGTGACGTCGGCCTAGCGGTGGAATCAAGCAACAAATAGAAAAAAGGAATGTCTAATAAACCTAAAAGGTAGGGTAAATGGAAACTAGCTAACTTCAACTGTGATGGTTTTGCTTCTGCCCATAAGAAAGCTAAGCATCTAAAATAAAGGAAATGCACACATGGCTTTTGGGGTAAAGACGATTTCCGGCTTTGCAAAAACCTTCTTCTGACTTTGGCATCCGAGTAGAGTGGACGTGGTAAGAATCACGTCAGAAAGTTTTTTTTCACCTAAGCAGAAGAAGTATAAATTTAAATAGTTGAAGAAGGAAAATCGCCGCCACGTGCCGAAACCAAGTAAAAATTTCGATTGTAAATTAGAGGCATTTTAATTGAAAATATCTGAAGCAAGTGAACATAGTTCTTTTTGCGAATGTAATTGAATCCAGTAATCGCCTCGGATATGGCTAACCGAAGCAGTGTTTCATTTGATATGTGAAAAAAAAGAAAATAAAATTAACTTTTTTCCATCGTTGCCATCATTTTTATTCGTTTAACACACGGACACCAGCCGTCGTGTTAGCACCTGAAACAGTAGCTCAAATATTAATCGGAGGATTGGTGTCACATCAGCCGCCGCTGCTGCTTTTCTTGTCGTTTAGTTTATCAAAGCCGCACTTGTCGGATTTGCTGTGGGAATCTAAGCTCCGACAAACAGAAGAAGCAACCGCCATAGCATTGGTACTAATATATATATATACATGTAAAAGCATATATACTTTAGTCGAAACAACTAAACCGCTGCTCAAATCAAGGAAGCATGTTAAAGTTTTGCAATTTAATCAAGAACTAAACATTAATCCAAAAAAAAAAAAATTTTCTTTGTAGGGTCGAATATTATATTATAATATTATATTTTTCCAAACCAGTCCACCTGTTTAGCAAAAAAAAAATTTTTTTTTGTACAAAACGTCAATTGGATTGGGTTTTATTTTTGTATTAATTGCATTTAACAACTTACAAGCGAACTGAGATGGGAAGTGTTTTTTTTTGTGGCACATAATCATTGAAGTTAGTTAAAAATCAAATTGCAACTAGAACCGCACGAATGTGCCATCATAAATCAAGAAAGAACCAGTAAACGACAAATAATAGTGACTTTAAAAATACGTAAGCAGAGACCGGAGGAGACATAAACTTTAAAATAAACCAAAAATAAGAAACAAAACGCAGAAGAAGAAAATTGCAGAGTGCAGAAAGCAGTGAAGGTTTGTTTTAAATGCTTGATATAAAAATACCTACAGTGATCCCTCCAAACAGCCGCTCAGCAGCGACCTTTTTTATTACAATTTGTTTGGTTTGTTCGTTCGTATGGTGTACCTAGAGGATAAATCCAATTGGCCGACAGTTAAATTCCTTTTGTAGTCGTCGTCATCTTCGCATTCGTCATCCACTACGACGTCGCCTTTACAGAAATGAGCAGCAAATCAGGAGTCAGCTCTAGCAGATGAATCACTGGACCAGCAGCTTTCATTATTTAATTGGATCTTTTCCTAAATATTTACGATAGTTTGAGATTGGGATTTGCCAAACATTCCGCGCGGTAAAACAAATAATCATCTTCCTTAACCATTCTATACAATTTTTTTTAGTAAAACAGCAATACGAAGTGATGTGCACACCACGTCGGCTGCCTCAACAAAACAAAAATAACAATTAACAGTGAGTAACCCTATTGTTGAATTTTTAAAATTGAATATAATATTGCATAAAATTGAATAAAAGAATAGAAAGTAAGGAACGTGTGTATAGCTAATCGCATAATCTATTTTCTTTTCTTTCTAATAGTGTAACTTTCATTTAAATCATGCATTTTTCATATGAGTGTATAAATTCTCATTTCTTTACTCGACGAGAATTAATCATTAAACTAATTCGTTTTTTTTTATTAATTATAAGAGTCCCTTATTTTAGAAATAAAATTATTAAACTAGATTTAGGTTAAATTAACTTTTTTTGTAAAATTGTTTGAAATAAAAACACTTACATAGCTGCACGAAAACAGCATTCATCCATAACAAAAAAAGAGCACACTAAAGAATTAGAATAAAGTTAATTTAAGAAAATATGCTTCACTTTAAACTTACCTTTTTTTACTGATGCCTTTGACTATAGAATATATGGACCGTCAATGGTAACTTCATGGATGTATCCAACACCTGCAGCGCTTACGCGTTTCCGTGTGAAATAAACGAACTAAGAAGTACGTTAAATTTGTATTTAAGTTTACATTTTTGCCACAGAAACGTGTAGTCGCTGCAGATGTTTCATGCATGTATCCAACATCTGCAGCGCTTACGCGTTTCCATGTGAAATAAACGAACTAAGAAGTACGTTAAATGTGTATTTAAGTTTACATTTTTGCCACGGAAACGTGTAGTCGCTGCAGATGTTGGATACGCTTTTTACTTGAAAAATATAAGTAGCTGTCATTTGATTGGCGGTCCATATATTCTATAGTCAAAGACTGATGCATAAACGAAGAGCACAGTAAAGGATTAGAATAAAGTTATTTTAAAAAAAAATATTCTTCATTTTAAACTTACCTTTTTTTACTGATGCATAAAAGAAAGAGCAAACTAAAGAATTAAAAATAAAGTTAATTTAAGAAAATATGCTTCATCTTAAATTTACCTTTGTGCACTATGCATAAAAGAAAGAACACACTAAAAGAAAAGGGACATTTAGATTATAAAAATGTGCTTCAGAATCGCATAATTTATTTCCTTTTCTTTCTAATAACATAATTGTAATTTAAATCTTTCATTTGTCATATCAGTGTTTAATGTACATTCCTCTACTCGACGAGAAATTAATCATTAGACTAACTCGTCCTTCTTATTAAATTATAAGAGTCTCTTAATTTTAGAAATTAAAATATTAAACGAGATTTAGGTTAAATTAAATTTTTTTTGTAAAATTTTTTAAAATAAAAATAAAAAAAGCTGCACGAAAACAGCATTTATCCATAACAAAATTTTCGCTAAATAATCGTTTCTTTTTTATTTACCGCAAATATGTGTGAATATTTAGAATACTCTGAACACTCATAGTCATGATCAAATAAAAAAATTTGCGAACGGAAGAAGTAATAGCTCTCAGATATCCAAGATCTTCAGTTTAAGTCAATATAATTATTGGTTAAGCAGAAGAAGCGCTTAACGTAGCAATATATGCATACAGCATATGCAAATATACATAGATACATATTTAAGTTTGTTGAATCTTTTGAAACCTATGCATTGCTAAAGCAGTTTTCTTATCGATCACGCGGTAGCACCAATTGCATCGAGCAAGGCATGCTCCTAAACCCTTTGTCCTTTTTCTTCGTTGTACATTTCCTTTCGTTTGTTGACATTGAATTCGTTCATGACAGGGTTTTCAAGACAAAAAAATGTTTCAAATACTGATTTTGTGTGAAAACATCATGTAGGTAGGTTGAGAAATCGGTTCGGATGGGAGAAGGCAACGCGGCGTGAGCGAGACGGAAGACTCGCAATCAGGATCTGAATGAAGTTGGAGCTGTTAGTGTCGGTGTCATGGCGCAGCCCACGTTCCATAGCCGGGAATTAAAATTTATTTACAGCGACGCTTTGACTGCCGGCACAGCGGTGTCACATTTCGTCATGCAACAGAACAAGGAAGGTTCTCAGGTTGCAACGCTAACAGCGCCCCTTACCAGGGCGAAATATGGCAACGTAACAGAGATGGCGCCCAACAATAGGCCGCGAGGGGTAACGATCTCGACAGTCGTCCCTCGTGATTTGTCAATCAAAAATAATTTTCCTTTTCGTATTTTAGCTGGTAGATTCCGGATCCTGATTGTGAGCCAATTCGGAGTTTTGTTAATTTTTCACTGCTTGCGCGACCAGTTCCCTGAACGGAAACTGTTGCCGCTGGTGTAGTGATAGATGGTGAAACTGTAGACGTTAACAGCTATTTAGGCACAAGCTGAGGCAAGAACCGCTTTAGAAGCAAAAGTTGTGAGTCTAGTAACAACTATAGCAATAGTTTAGTTGTGAGTCTAGTAACTCAGGCTATTAGAGAACCCGAGTTCTATCGCCACAACGACAACAGCGCTAACTCAGTTGTGAGTCCTGTATTTTATGGTGAAATATGACCCCGAAACTGTTACCACAACGTGCCAAGCGATAGTGTAACATTCCGTAAATCGCAGAAAGAACGTGACGTTGCCTTCCGCCTCATTAGAATTTGATTCAAACACTTGAAATCATTTTTTTTTGTCGATCTCCAGGATTGAGTTTTAAATTTTAGTTCTAATTAGAAAGTATTCTAATTATAATTTTTTGTGTGCAGCGAGCGGTGGATTGTTGTGTCAAACGTTCAGTATTGATGGACAAACATGCGCAGTAACATTTTTGAAGAATTAAACGTTAAAATCCTATATTACTTTTTTTTGCATTTAAAACAACATTCGTTATTATCATATTTGTCATTCCAGATCACTTTACGAAAAATGTTTTTCTAAAGCCATTATCAGGGGCCACGGTCAGTAGTGTAGTCAGGTATCGTGAAGTCGAAGTTTACCACATGTTCGGGTCACACATGGTGCTCCATGCCTCGGCGTACGAAGTGCTACGAAGACTAAAGAGTCTTCAAGATGGTGAAATTGACCCCACTTAAGGCTACAAAGATTGCGAAAGGAAATCAAAGAGAACCTAGGTATTGCTGATAGAAAGTCAAGAAGGACGTATAATATGCGATTTGCAAACGTCAGGTATTCGGTTGGTCAAGAGATATATCGAAGGAACTTTGAACAAAGTAACTTCAAAAACCAAAGAAATGCGAAGCTCGCCCCGAAATATATTAAGTGTAGGATCTCCAAGAGATTGGTAAAGTCCTTATACAAAATTGAAAATCGTGACGGTAAGATCGTCGGCGTCTTTCACGCTAAAGACCTGAAACAATGACCAGGCGGAATATGGAGTTACGCAGGTAGATTATAGCTTCTGTAGCCCGGCTAGTTCAGTCGGTAGAGCATGAGACTCTTAATCTCAGGGTCGTGGCTGAGCCCCACGTTTTAATAGGCGCTCCTTTTTTTGAGTAATCTATGCTGAGAGCGAAGGCAAGATTAGTCAATTTGTGACGTCGGCCTAGCGGTGGAATCAGGCAACAAAAAGAAAAAAAGAATGTCTAATAAACCTAAAAGGTAGGGTAAATGGAAACCAGCTAACTTCAACTGTGATGGTTTTGCTTCTGCCCATATATGGTATAAACCAAGTAAAAATTTCGATTGTAAATTAGAGGCATTTTAATTGAAAATATCTGAAGCAAGTGAACATAGTTCTTTTTGCGAATGTAATTGAATCCAATAATCGCCTCGGATATGGCTAACCGAAGCAGTGTTTCATTTGATATGTGAAAAAAAAAGAAGATAAAATTAACTTTTTTCCATCGTCGCCATCATTTTTATTCGGATGAGTCCTTTTGTAGTCATCGTCGTCGTCATCTTCGCATTCGTCATCCCCTACGACGTCGCCTTTGCAGAAATGAGCAGCAAATCAGGAGTCAGCACGAGCAGACCGTCAGATCCAGAGCAGTTTTCATTATTTAATTGGATCTTTTCCTAAATATTTACGATAGTTTGAGATTGCGATTTGCCAAACGTTCCGAGCGGTAAAACAAATAATCATCTTCCTTAACCATTCTATACAATTTTTTTTAGTAAAACAGCGATAGGAAGTGATGTGCACCACACGTCGGCTGCCTCAACAAAACAACAAAAACAATTAACAGTGAGTAACCCTATTGTTGAATTTTTAAAATTGAATATAATATTGCAAAAAATTGAATAAAAGAAAAGAAGGTAAGGAACGTGTGTAGAGCTAATCGCATAATCTATTTTCTTTTCTTTCTAATATTGTAACTTTCATTTAAATCATGCATTTGTCATATAAGTGTTTAAATTCTCATTTCATTACTCGTCGAGAATTAATCATTAAACTAATTCGTTTTTTTTATGAATTATAAGAGTCCCCTATTTTAGAAATAAAATTATTAAACTAGATTTAGGTTAAATTAACTTTTTTTGTAAAATTGTTTGAAATAAAAACACTTACATAGCTGCACGAAAACAGCATTCATCCATAAAAAAAAGAGCACACTAAAGGGATTAGAATAAAGTTATTTTAAGAAAATATGCGTTATTTTTAAACTTACCTTTTTTTTACTGATGCATAAAAGAAAGAGCACACTAAAGAATTAAAAATAAAGTTAATTTAAGAAAATATGCTTCATCTTAAATCTACCTTTTTGCACTATGCATAAAAGAAAGAACACACTTAAAGAAAAGGGACATTTAGATTATAAAAATGTGAATCGTATAATTTATTTCCTTTGTTTTTTTTAATAACATAATTGTAATTTAAATATTTCATTTGTCATATCAGTGTTTAATGCACATTCCTCTACTCGACGAGAAATAAATCATTAGACTAGCTCGTCCTTCTTATTAAATTATAAGAGTCTCTTAATTTTAGAAATTAAAATATTAAACGAGATTTAGGTTAAATTAACTTTTTTTTGTAAAATTGTTTGAAATAAAAATACTTACATAGCTGCACGAAAACAGCACAACAACAAAATTTTCGCTAAATAATCGTTTCTTTTTTATTTACCGCAAATATGTGTGAATATTTAGAATACTCTGAGCACTCATAACCATGATCAAATAAAAAAATTTTCGAACGGAAGAAGTAATAGCTCTCAGATATCCAAGATCTTCAGTTTAAGTCAATATAATTAATGGTTAAGCAGAAGAAGCGCTTAACGTAGCAATATATGCATACAGCATATGCTAATATACATAGATACATATTTAAGTTTGTTGAATCTTTTGAAACCTATGCATTGCTAAAGCAGTTTTCTTATCGATCACGCGGTAGCACCAATTGCATCGAGCAAGGCATGCTCCTAAACCGTTTGCCCTTTTTCTTCGTTGTACATTTCCTTTCGCTTGTTGACATTGAGTTCGTTCATGACAGGGTTTTCAAGACAAAAAAATATTTCAAATACTGATTTTGTGTGAAAACATCATGTAGGTAGGTTGAGAAATCGGTTGGGATGGGAGAAGGCAACGCGGCGTGAGCGAGACGGAAGACTCGCAATCAGGATCTGAATGAAGTTGGAGCTGTTAGTGTCGGTGTCATGGCGCAGCCCACGTTCCATAGCCGGGAATTAAAATTTATTTACAGCGACGCTTTGACTGCCGGCACAGCGGTGTCACATTTGTCATGCAACAGAACAAGGAAGGTTCTCAGGTTGCGAGGCTAACAGCACCCCTTACCAGGGCGAAATATGGCAACGTAACAGAGATGGCGCCCAACGATAGGCCGCGAGGGGTAACGATCTCGACAGTCGTTCCTCGTGATTTGTCAATCAAAAATAATTTTCCTTTTCGTATTTTAGCTGGTAGATTCCGAATCCTGATTGTGAGCCAATTCGGAGTTTTGTTAATTTTTCACTGCTTGCGCGACCAGTGCCCTGAACGGAAACTGTTGCCGCTGGTGTAGTGATAGATGGTGTAGTGCCAAGCGATAGTGCAAGTTATAGCATCAGTGTCAGACCAAATGTAACATTCCGTAAATCGCAGAAAGAACGTGACGTTGCCTTCCGCCTCATTAGAATTTGATTCAAACACTTGAAATCATTTTTTTTGTCGATCTCCAGAATTGAGCTTTAAATTTTAGTTCTAATTAGAAAGTATTCTAATTATAATTTTTTGTGTGCAGCGAGCGGTGGATTGTTGTGTCAAACGTTCAGTATTGATGGACAAACATGCGCAGTAACATTTTTGAAGAATTAAACGTTAAAATCCTATATTACTTTTTTTTTGCATTTAAAACAACATTCGTTATTATCATATTTGTCATTCCAGATCACTTTACGAAAAATGTTTTTCTAAAGCCATTATCAGGGGCCACGGTCAGTAGTGTAGTCAGGTATCGTGAAGTCGAAGTTTACCACATGTTCGGGTCACACATGGTCCATGCCTCGGCGTACGAAGTGCTACGAAGACTAAAGAGTCTTCAAGATGGTGAAATTGACCCCACTTAAGGCTACAAAGATTGCGAAAGGAAATCAAAGAGAACCTAGGTATTGCTGATAGAAAGTCAAGAAGGACGTATATATGCGATTTGCAAACGTCAGGTATTCGGTTGGTCAAGAGATATATCGAAGGAACTTTGAACAAAGTAACTTCAAAAACCAAAGAAATGCGAAGCTCGCCCCGAAATATA
Organism: Nephrocerus scutellatus; assembly: GCA_947095585.1. NCBI lineage: Eukaryota > Metazoa > Arthropoda > Insecta > Diptera > Pipunculidae > Nephrocerus > Nephrocerus scutellatus. The sequence continues at coordinate 51,777,689 of OX352763.1, read as the reverse complement.
TTAAGTGTAGGATCTCCAAGAGATTGGTAAAGTCCTTATACGAAATTGAAAATCGTGACGGTAAGATCGTCGGCGTCTTTCACGCTAAAGACCTGAAACAATGACCAGGCGGAATATGGAGTTACGCAGGTAGATTATAGCTTCTGTAACCCGGCTAGTTCAGTCGGTAGAGCATGAGACTCTTAATCTCAGGGTCGTGGCTGAGCCCCACGTTTTAATAGGCGCTCCGTTTTTTTGAGTAATCTATGCTGAGAGCAAGGCAAGATTAGTCAATTTGTGACGTCGGCCTAGCGGTGGAATCAAGCAACAAATAGAAAAAAGGAATGTCTAATAAACCTAAAAGGTAGGGTAAATGGAAACTAGCTAACTTCAACTGTGATGGTTTTGCTTCTGCCCATAAGAAAGCTAAGCATCTAAAATAAAGGAAATGCACACATGGCTTTTGGGGTAAAGACGATTTCCGGCTTTGCAAAAACCTTCTTCTGACTTTGGCATCCGAGTAGAGTGGACGTGGTAAGAATCACGTCAGAAAGTTTTTTTTCACCTAAGCAGAAGAAGTATATAAATTTAAATAGTTGAAGAAGGAAAATCGCCGCCACGTGCCGAAACCAAGTAAAAATTTCGATTGTAAATTAGAGGCATTTTAATTGAAAATATCTGAAGCAAGTGAACATAGTTCTTTTTGCGAATGTAATTGAATCCAGTAATCGCCTCGGATATGGCTAACCGAAGCAGTGTTTCATTTGATATGTGAAAAAAAAAGAAAATAAAATTAACTTTTTTCCATCGTTGCCATCATTTTTATTCGTTTAACACACGGACACCAGCCGTCGTGTTAGCACCTGAAACAGTAGCTCAAATATTAATCGGAGGATTGGTGTCACATCAGCCGCCGCTCCTGCTTTTCTTGTCGTCAGTGGTGTCTTGGACGCGTCCATCGTGGTTGTCGTTGTCAGTTAGTTTATCAAAGCCGCACTTGTCGGATTTGCTGTGGGAATCTAAGCTCCGACAAACAGAAGAAGCAACCGCCATAGCATTGGTACTAATATATATATATACATGTAAAAGCATATATACTTTAGTCGAAACAACTAAACCGCTGCTCAAATCAAGGAAGCATGTTAAAGTTTTGCAATTTAATCAAGAACTAAATATTAATCCAAAAAGAAAAAAGAAACAAATTTTCTTTGTGGGGTCGAATAATTATATTTTTCAAAACCAGTCCACCTGTTTAACAATTGTATGTGAAAAAATTTTTTTTTTGTACAAAACGTCAATTGGATTGGGTTTTATTTTTGTATTATTTGCATTTAACAACTTACAAGCGAACTGAGATGGGAAGTGTTTTTTTTGTGGCACATAATCATTGAAGTTAGTTAAAAATCAAATTGCAACTACAACCGCACCAATGTGCCATCATAAATCAAGAAAGAACCAGTAAACGACAAATAATAGTGACTTTAAAAATACGTAAGCAAAGACCAGAGGAGACATAAACTTTTAAATAAACCAAAAATAAGAAACAAATCGCAGAAGAAGAAAATTGCAGAGTGCAGAAAGCAGTGAAAGTTTGTTTTAAATGCTTGATATAAAAATACCTACAGTGATCCCTCCAAACAGCCGCACAGCAGCGAGCTTTTTTATTACAATTTGTTTTGTTTGTTCGTTCGTATGGTGTACCTAGAGGATAAATCCAATTGGCCGACAGTTAAATTCCTTTTGTAGTCGTCGTCGTCGTCATCTTCGAATTCGCCATCCACTACGAAGTCGCCTTTGCAGAAATGAGCGGCAAATCAGGAGTCAGCACGAGCAGATGAATCATTGGACCGTCAGATCCAGAGCAGTTTTCATTATTTAATTGGATCTTTTCCTAAATATTTACGATAGTTTGAGATTGCGATTTGCCAAACGTTCCGCGCGGTAAAACAAATAATCATCTTCCTTAACCATTCTATACAATTTTTTTTAGTAAAACAGCTATACGAAGTGATGTGCACACCACGTCGGATGCCTCAACAAAACAAAAATAACAATTAACAGTGAGTAACCCTATTGTTGAATTTTTAAAATTGAATATAATATTGCATAAAATTGAATAAAAGAAAAGAAAGTAAGGAACGTGTGTAGAGCTAATCGGATAATCTATTTTCTTTTCTTTCTAAAATTGTAACTTTCATTTAAATCATAAATTTGTCAAATGAGTGTTTAAATTCTCATTTCATTACTCGTCGAGAATTAATCATTAAACTAATTCGTTTTTTTTATTAATTATAAGAGTCCCTTATTTTAGAAATAAAGTTATTAAACTAGATTTATGTTAAATTAACTTTTTTTGTAAAATTGTTTGAAATAAAAACACGTACATAGCTGCACGAAAAAAGCATTCATCCTTAAAAAAAAGTACACACTAAAGAATTAGAATAAAGTTAATTTAAGAAAATATGTTTCACTTTAAACTTAAATCTTAAATCTACCTTTTTGCACTATGCATAAAAGAAAGAACACACTAAAAGAAAAGGGAAATTTAGATTATAAAAATGTGCTTCAGAATCGCATAATTTATTTCCTTTTCTTTCTAATAACATAATTGTAATTTAAATCTTTCATTTGTCATATCAGTGTTTAATGCACATTCCTCTACTCGACGAGAAATTAATCATTAGACTAGCTCGTCCTTCTTATTAAATTATAAGAGTCTCTTAATTTTAGAAATTAAAATATTAAACGAGATTGGTTAAATTAACTTTTTTTTGTAAAATTGTTTGAAATAAAAATACTTATATAGTTGCACGAAAAAAGCATTTATCCATAACAAAAATTTTCGCTAAATAATCGTTCCTTTTTTATTTACCGCAAATATGTGTGAATATTTAGAATACTCTGAGCACTCATAGCCATGATCAAATAAAAAAATTTGCGAAAGGAAATATATGAATATGCAATATATGCATACAGCATATGCAAATATACATAGATACATATTTAAGTTTGTTGAATCTTTTGAAACCTATGCATTGCTAAAGCAGTTTTCTTATCGATCACGCGGTAGCACCAATTGCATCGAGCAAGGCATGCTCCTAAACCGTTTGCCCTTTTTCTTCGTTGTACATTTCCTTTCGTTGTTGACATTGAGTTCGTTCATGACAGGGTTTTCAAGACAAAAAAATATTTCAAATACTGATTTTGTGTGAAAACATCATGTAGGTAGGTTGAGAAATCGGTTCGGATGGGAGAAGGCAACGCGGCGTGAGCGAGACGGAAGACTCGCAATCAGGATCTGAATGAAGTTGGAGCTGTTAGTGTCGGTGTCATGGCGCAGCCCACGTTCCATAGCCGGGAATTAAAATTTATTTACAGCGACGCTTTGACTGCCGGCAAAGCGGTGTCACATTTCGTCATGCAACAGAACAAGGAAAGTTCTCAGGTTGCGAGGCTAACAGCGCACCTTACCAGGGCGAAATATGGCAACGTAACAGAGATGGCGCCCAACGATAGGCCGCGAGGGGTAACTATCTCGACAGTCGTCCCTCGTGATTTGTCAATCAAAAATAATTTTCCTTTTCGTATTTTAGCTGGTAGATTCCGGATCCTGATTGTGAGCCAATTCGGAGTTTTGTTAATTTTTCACTGCTTGCGCGACCAGTGCCCTGAACGGAAACTGTTGCCGCTGGTGTAGTGATAGATGGTGAAACTGTAGACGTTAACAGCTATTTAGGCACAAGGTGAGGCAAGAACCGCTTTAGAAGCAAAAGTTGTGAGTCTAGTAACAACAATAGCATTAGTTTAGTTGTGAGTCTAGTAACTCAGGCTATTAGAGAACCCGAGTTCTATCGCCACAACGACAACAGCGCTAACTCAGTTGTGAGTCCTGTATTTTGGGGTGAAATATGACCCCGAAACTGTTGCCACAACGACCAGTGCCAAGCGATAGTGCAAGTTATAGCATCAGTGTCAGACCAAATGTAACATTCCGTAAATCGCAGAAAGAACGCGACGTTGCCTTCCGCCTCATTAGAATTTGATTCAAACACTTGAAATCATTTTTTTTTGTCGATCTCCAGAATTGAGCTTTAAATTTTAGTGCTAATTAGAAAGTAGTCTAATTATAATTTTTTTTGTGCAGCGAGCGGTGGATTGTTGTGTCACACGTTCAGTATTGATGGACAAACATGCGCAGTAATATTTTTGAAGAATTAAACGTTAAAATCCTATATTACTTTTTTTTGCATTTAAAACAACATTCGTTATTATCATATTTGTTATTCGAGATCACTTTACGAAAAATGTTTTTCGTCAGGTATCGTGAAGTCGAAGTTTACCACATGTTCGGGTCACTCATGGTGCTCCATGCCTCGGCGTACGAAGTGCTACGAAGACTAAAGAGTCTTCAAGATGGTGAAATTGACCCCACTTAAGGCTACAAAGATTGAGAAAGGAAATCAAAGAGAACCTAGGTATTGCTGATAGAAAGTCAAGAAGGACGTATAATATGCGATCTGCAAACGTCAGGTATTCGGTTGGTCAAGAGATATATCGGAGGAACTTTGAACAAAGTAACTTCAAAAACCAAAGAAATGCGAAGCTCGCCCCGAAATATATTAAGTGTAGGATCTCCAATTGGTAAAGTCCTTATACGAAATTGAAAATCGTGACGGTAAGATCGTCGGCGTCTTTCACGCTAAAGACCTGAAACAATGACCAGGCGGAATATGGAGTTACGCAGGTAGATTATAGCTTCTGTAGCCCGGCTAGTTCAGTCGGTAGAGCATGAGACTCTTAATCTCAGGGTCGTGGCTGAGCCGCACGTTTTAATAGGCGCTCCGTTTTTTTGAGTAATCTATGCTGAGAGCGAAGGCAAAGATTAGTCAATTTGTGACGTCGGCCTAGCGGTGGAATCAGGCAACAAAAAGAAAAAAAGAATGTCTAATAAACCTAAAAGGTAGGGTAAATGGAAACCAGCTAACTTCAACTGTGATGGTTTTGCTTCTGCCCATAAGAAGGCTAAGCATCTAAAATAAAGGAAATGCACACATGGCTTTTGGGGTAAAGACGATTTCCGGCTTTGCAAAAACCTTCTTCTAACTTTGGCATCCGAGTAGAGTGGACGTGGTAAGAATCACGTCAGAAAGTTTTTTTTCACTTAAGCAGAAGAAGTAAATTTAAAAAGTTGAAGAAGGAAAATCGCCGCCACGTGCCGAAACCAAGTAAAAATTTCGATTGTAAATTAGAGGCATTTTATTTGAAAATATCTGAAGCAAGTGAACATAGTTCTTTTTGCGAATGTAATTGAATCCAATAATCGCCTCGGATATGGCTAACCGAAGCAGTGTTTCATTTGATATGTGAAAAAATAGAAGATAAAATTAACTTTTTTCCATCGTTGCCATCATTTTTATTCGTTTAACACACGGACACCAGCCGTCGTACAGTAGCTCAAATATTAATCGGAGGATTGGTGTCACATCAGCCGCCGCTCCTGCTTTTCTTGTCGTCAGTGGTGTCTTGGACGCGTCCATCGTGGTTGTCGTTGTCAGTTAGTTTATCAAAGCCGCACTTGTCGGATTTGCTGTGGGAATCTAAGCTCCGACAATCAGAAGAAGCAACCGCCATAGCATTGGTACTAATATATATATACACATGTTAAAGTATATATACTTTAGTCGAAACAACTAAGCCGCTGCTCAAATCAAGGAAGCATGTTAAAGTTTTGCAATTTAATCAAGAACTAAACATTAATCCAAAAAGAAAAAAGAAACAAATTTTCTTTGTGGGATCGAATAATAATATTTTTCAAAACCAGTCCACCTGTTCAACAATTGTATGTGAAAAAAAAAATTTTTTTTGTACAAAACGTCAATTGAATTGGGTTTTATTTTTGTATTATTTGAATTTAACAACTTACAAGCGAACTGAGATGGGAAGTGTTTTTTTTGTGGCACATAATCATTGAAGTTAGTTAAAAATCAAATTGCAACTAGAACCGCACCAATGTGCCATCATAAATCAAGAAAGAACCAGTAAACGACAAATAATAGTGACTTTAAAAATACGTAAGCAGAGACCGAAGGAGACATAAACTTTTAAATCAACCAAAAATAAGAAACAAATCGCAGAAGAAGAAAATTGCAGAGTGCAGAAAGCAGTGAAAGTTTGTTTTAAATGCTTGATATAAAAATACCTACAGTGATCCCTCCAAACAGCCGCACAGCAGCGAGCTTTTTTATTACAATTTGTTTTGTTTGTTCGTTCGTATGGTGTACCTAGAGGATAAATCCAATTGGCCGACAGTTAAATTCCTTTTGTAGTCATCGTCCTCGTCATCTTCGAATTCGCCATCCACTACGACGTCGCCTTTGCAGAAATGAGCGGCAAATCAGGAGTCAGCACGAGCAGATGAATCATTGGACCGTCAGATCCAGAGCAGTTTTCATTATTTAATTGGATCTTTTCCTAAATATTTACGATAGTTTGAGATTGCGATTTGCCAAACGTTCCGCGCGGTAAAACAAATAATCATCTTCCTTAACCATTCTATACAATTTTTTTTTAGTAAAACAGCTATACGAAGTGATGTGCACACCACGTCGGCTGCCTCAACAAAACAAAAATAACAATTAACAGTGAGTAACCCTATTGTTGAATTTTTAAAATTGAATATAATATTGCATAAAATTGAATAAAAGATAAGAAAGTAAGGAACGTGTGTAGAGCTAATCGCATAATCTATTTTCTTTTCTTTCTAATATTGTAACTTTCATTTAAATCATTCATTTGTCATATAAGTGTTTAAATTCTCATTTCATTACTCGTCGAGAATTAATCATTAAACTACTTCGTTTTTTTTATTAATTACAAGAGTCCCTTATTTTAGAAATAAAGTTATTACACTAGATTTAGGTTAAATTAACTTTTTTTGTAAAATTGTTTGAAATAAAAACACTTACATAGCTGCACGAAAACAGCATTCATCCATAACAAAAAAGAGCACACTAAAGAATTAGAATAAAGTTAATTTAAGAAAATATGCTTCACTTTAAACTTACCCTTTTTTTTACTGATGCATAAAAGAAAGAGCACACTAAAAGATTTAAATAAAGTTAAAAATAAAATATGCTTCATCTTAAATCTACCTTTTTGCACTATGCATAAAAGAAAGAACACACTAAAAGGAAAGGGAAATATAGATTATAAAAATGTGCTTCAGAATCGCTTATATTATTTTTTTTCTAATAACATAATTGTAATTTAAATCTTTCATTTGTCATATCAGTGTTTAATGCACATTCCTCTACTCGATGAGAAGTTAATCATTAGACTAGCTCGTCCTTCTTATTAAATTACAAGAGTCTCTTAATTTTAGAAATTAAAATATTAAACGAGATTCAGGTTAAATTAACTTTTTTTTGTAAAATTGTTTGAAATAAAAATACTTACATAGCTGCACGAAAACAGCATTTGTCCATAACAAAAAATTTCACTAAATAATCGTTCCTTTTTTATTTACCGCAAATATGTGTGAATATTTAGAATACTCTGAACACTCATAGCCATGATCAAATAAAAAAATTTGCGAACGGAAGAAGTAATAGCTCTCAGATATCCAAGATCTTCAGTTTAAGTCAATATAATTAATGGTTAAGCAGAAGAAGCGCTTAACGTAGCAATATATGCAAACAGCATATGCAAATATACATAGATACATATTTAAGTTTGTTGAATCTTTTGAAACCTATGCATTGCTAAAGCAGTTTTCTGATCGATCACGCGGTAGCACCAATTGCATCGAGCAAGGCATGCTCCTAAACTGTTTGCCCTTTTTCTTCGTTGTACATTTCCTTTCGTTTGTTGACATTGAGTTCGTTCATGACAGGGTTTTCAAGACAAAAAAATGTTTCAAATACTGATTTTGTGTGAAAACATCATGTAGGTAGGTTGAGAAATCGGTTCGGATGGGAGAAGGCAACGCGGCGTGAGCGAGACGGAAGACTCGCAATCAGGATCTGAATGAAGTTGGAGCTGTTAGTGTCGATGTCATGGCGCAGCTCACGTTCCATAGCCGGGAATCAAAATTTATTTACAGCGACGCTTTGACTGCCGGCACAGCGGTGTCACATTTCGTCATGCAACAGAACAAGGAAGGTTCTCAGGTTGCGACGCTAACAGCGCCCCTTACCAGGGCGAAATATGGCAACGTAACAGAGATGGCGCCCAACGATAGGCCGCGAGGGGTAACGATCTCGACAGTCGTCCCTCGTGATTTGTCAATCAAAAATAATTTTCCTTTTCGTATTTTAGCTGGTAGATTCCGGATCCTGATTGTGAGCCAATTCGGAGTTTTGTTAATTTTTCACTGCTTGCGCGACCAGTGCCCTGAACGGAAACTGTTGCCGCTGGTGTAGTGATAGATGGTGAAACTGTAGACGTTAACAGCTATTTAGGCACAAGCTGAGGCAAGAACCGCTTTAGAAGCAAAAGTTGTGAGTCTAGTAACAACCATAGCATTAGTTTAGTTGTGAGTCTAGTAACTCAGGCTATTAGAGAACCCGAGTTCTACTGCCACAACGACAATAGCGTTAGTTTAGTTGTGAGTCTAGTATCTCAGGCTATTAGAAAACCCGAGTTATATCGCCACAACGACAATAGCGCTAACTCAGTTGTGAGTCCTGTATTTTGGGGTGAAATATGACCCCGAAACTGTTACCACAAAGACCAGTGCCAAGCGATAGTGCAAGTTATAGCATCAGTGTCAGACCAAATGTAACATTCCGTAAATCGCAGAAAGAACGCGACGTTGCCTTCCGCCTCATTAGAATTTGATTCAAACACTTGAAATCATTTTTTTTTGTCGAACTCCAGAATTGAGCTTTAAATTTTAGTTCTAATTAGAAAGTATTCTAATTATAATTTTTTGTGTGCAGCGAGCGGTGGATTGTTGTGTCACACGTTCAGTATTGATGGACAAACATGCGCAGTAACATTTTTGAAGAATTAAACGTTAAAATCCTATATTACTTTTTTTTTGCATTTAAAACAACATTCGTTATTATCATATTTGTAATTCGAGATCACTTTACGAAAAATGTTTTTCTAAAGCCATTATCATGGGCCACGGTCAGTAGTGTAGTCAGGTATCGTGAAGTCGAAGTTTACCACATGTTCGGGTCACACATGGTGCTCCATGCCTCGGCGTACGAAGTGCTACGAAGACTAAAGAGGAGTCTTCAAGATGGTGAAATTGACCCCACTTAAGGCTACAAAGATTGCGAAAGGAAATCAAAGAGAACCTAGGTATTGCTGATAGAAAGTCAAGAAGGACGTATAATATGCGATCTGCAAACGTCAGGTATTCGGTTGGTCAAGAGATATATCGAAGGAACTTTGAACAAAGTAACTTCAAAAACCAAAGAAATGCGAAGCTCGCCCCGAAATATATTAAGTGTAGGATCTCCAAGAGATTGGTAAAGTCCTTATACGAAATTGAAAATCGTGACGGTAAGATCGTCGGCGTCTTTCACGCTAAAGACCTGAAACAATGACCAGGCGGAATATGGAGTTACGCAGGTAGATTATAGCTTCTGTAGCCCGGCTAGTTCAGTCGGTAGAGCATGAGACTCTTAATCTCAGGGTCGTGGCTGAACCCCACGTTTTAATAGGCGCTCCTTTTTTTGAGTAATCTATGCTGAGAGCGAAGGCAAGATAAGTCAATTTGTGACGTCGGCCTAGCGGTGGAATCAGGCAATAAAAGCAAAAAAGAATGTCTAATAAACCTAAAAGGTAGGGTAAATGGAAACCAGCTAACTTCAACTGTGATGGTTTTGCTTCTGCCCATAAGAAGGCTAACCATCTAAAATAAAGGAAATGCACACATGGCTTTTGGGGTAAAGACGATTTCCGGCTTTGCAAAAACCTTCTTCTGTGGTAAGAATCACGTCAGAAAGTTTTTTTTTTCACTTAAGCAGAAGAAGTAAATTTAAAAAGTTGAAGAATGAAAATCGCCGCCAGGTGCCGAAACCAAGTAAAAATTTCGATTGTAAATTAGAGGCATTTTAATTGAAAATATCTGAAGCAAGTGAACATAGTTCTTTTTGCGAATGTAATTGAATCCAATAATCGCCTCGGATATGGCTAACCGAAGCAGTGTTTCATTTGATATGTGAAAAAAAAAAGAAGATAAAATTAACTTTTTTCCATCGTCGCCATCATTTTTATTCGGATGAGTCCTTTTGTAGTCATCGTCGTCGTCATCTTCGCATTCGTCATCCCCTACGACGTCGCCTTTGCAGAAATGAGCAGCAAATCAGGAGTCAGCACGAGCAGACCGTCAGATCCAGAGCAGTTTTCATTATTTAATTGGATCTTTTCCTAAATATTTACGATAGTTTGAGATTGCGATTTGCCAAACGTTCCGAGCGGTAAAACAAATAATCATCTTCCTTAACCATTCTATACAATTTTTTTTAGTAAAACAGCGATAGGAAGTGATGTGCACCACACGTCGGCTGCCTCAACAAAACAACAAAAACAATTAACAGTGAGTAACCCTATTGTTGAATTTTTAAAATTGAATATAATATTGCAAAAAATTGAATAAAAGAAAAGAAAGTAAGGAACGTGTGTAGAGCTAATCGCATAATCTATTTTCTTTTCTTTCTAATATTGTAACTTTCATTTAAATCATGCATTTGTCATATAAGTGTTTAAATTCTCATTTCATTACTCGTCGAGAATTAATCATTAAACTAATTCGTTTTTTTTATGAATTATAAGAGTCCCTTATTTTAGAAATAAAATTATTAAACTAGATTTAGGTTAAATTAACTTTTTTTGTAAAATTGTTTGAAATAAAAACACTTACATAGCTGCACGAAAACAGCATTCATCCATAAAAAAAAGAGCACACTAAAGGATTAGAATAAAGTTATTTTAAGAAAATATGCTTCATTTTAAACTTACCTTTTTTTTACTGATGCATAAAAGAAAGAGCACACTAAAGAATTAAAAATAAAGTTAATTTAAGAAAATATGCTTCATCTTAAATTTACCTTTTTGCACTATGCATAAAAGAAAGAACACTAAAAGAAAAGGGACATTTAGATTATAAAAATGTGAATCGTATAATTTATTTCCTTTTCTTTCTAATAACATAATTTAATTTAAATATTTCATTTGTCATATCAGTGTTTAATGCACATTCCTCTACTCGACGAGAAATAAATCATTAGACTAGCTCGTCCTTCTTATTAAATTATAAGAGTCTCTTAATTTTAGAAATTAAAATATTAAACGAGATTTAGGTTAAATTAACTTTTTTTTGTAAAATTGTTTGAAATAAAAATACTTACATAGCTGCACGAAAACAGCATTTATCCATAACAAAATTTTCGCTAAATAATCGTTTCTTTTTTATTTACCGCAAATATGTGTGAATATTTAGAATACTCTGAGCACTCATAGCCATGATCAAATAAAAAAATTTGCGAACGGAAGAAGTAATAGCTCTCAGATATCCAAGATCTTCAGTTTAAGTCAATATAATTAATGGTTAAGCAGAAGAAGCGCTTAACGTAGCAATATATGCAAACAGCATATGCAAATATACATAGATACATATTTAAGTTTGTTGAATCTTTTGAAACCTATGCATTGCTAAAGCAGTTTTCTGATCGATCACGCGGTAGCACAAATTGCATCGAGCAAGGCATGCTCCTAAACTGTTTGCCCTTTTTCTTCGTTGTACATTTCCTTTCGTTTGTTGACATTGAGTTCGTTCATGACAGGGTTTTCAAGACAAAAAAATGTTTCAAATACTGATTTTGTGTGAAAACATCATGTAGGTAGGTTGAGAAATCGGTTCGGATGGGAGAAGGCAACGCGGCGTGAGCGAGACGGAAGACTCGCAATCAGGATCTGAATGAAGTTGGAGCTGTTAGTGTCGGTGTCATGGCGCAGCCCACGTTCCATAGCCGGGAATTAAAATTTATTTACAGCGACGCTTTGACTGCCGGCACAGCGGTGTCACATTTCGTCATGCAACAGAACAAGGAAGGTTCTCAGGTTGCGACGCTAACAGCGCCCCTTACCAGGGCGAAATATGGCAACGTAACAGAGATGGCGCCCAACGATAGGCCGCGAGGGGTAACGATCTCGACAGTCGTCCCTCGTGATTTGTCAATCAAAAATAATTTTCCTTTTCGTATTTTAGCTGGTAGATTCCGGATCCTGATTGTGAGCCAATTCGGAGTTTTGTTAATTTTTCACTGCTTGCGCGACCAGTTCCCTGAACGGAAACTGTTGCCGCTGGTGTAGTGATAGATGGTGAAACTGTAGACGTTAACAGCTATTTAGGCACAAGCTGAGGCAAGAACCGCTTTAGAAGCAAAAGTTGTGAGTCTAGTAACAACTATAGCAATAGTTTAGTTGTGAGTCTAGTAACTCAGGCTATTAGAGAACCCGAGTTCTATCGCCACAACGACAACAGCGCTAACTCAGTTGTGAGTCCTGTATTTTATGGTGAAATATGACCCCGAAACTGTTACCACAACGACCAGTGCCAAGCGATAGTGCAAGTTATAGCATCAGTGAGAGACCAAATGTAACATTCCGTAAATCGCAGAAAGAACGCGACGTTGCCTTCCGCCTCATTAAAATTTGATTCAAACACTTGAAATCATTTTTTTTTGTCGATCTCCAGAATTGAGCTTTAAATTTTAGTTCTAATTAGAAAGTATTCTAATTATAATTTTTTGTGTGCAGCGAGCGGTGGATTGTTGTGTCACACGTTCAGTATTGATGGACAAACATGCGCAGTAACATTTTTGAAGAATTAAACGTTAAAATCCTATATTACTTTTTTTTTTGCTTTTAAAACAACATTCGTTATTATCATATTTGTAATTCGAGATCACTTTACGAAAAATGTTTTTCTAAAGCCATTATCATGGGCACCGGTCAGTAGTGTAGTCAGGTATCGTGAAGTCGAAGTTTACCACATGTTCGGGTCACACATGGTGCTCCATGCCTCGGCGTACGAAGTGCTACGAAGACTAAAGGGTCTTAAAAATGGTGAAATTGACCCCACTTAAGGCTACAAAGATTGCGAAAGGAAATGAAAGAGAACCTAGGTATTGCTGATAGAAAGTCAAGAAGGACATATAATATGCGATCTGCAAACGTCAGGTATTCGGTTGGTCAAGAGATATATCGAAGGAACTTTGAACAAAGTAACTTCAAAAACCAAAGAAATGCGAAGCTCGCCCCGAAATATATTAAGTGTAGGATCTCCAATTGGTAAAGTCCTTATACGAAATTGAAAATCGTGACGGTAAGATCGTCGGCGTCTTTCACGCTAAAGACCTGAAACAATGACCAGGCGGAATATGGAGTTACGCAGGTAGATTATAGCTTCTGTAGCCCGGCTAGTTCAGTCGGTAGAGCATGAGACTCTTAATCTCAGGGTCGTGGCTGAGCCGCACGTTTTAATAGGCGCTCCGTTTTTTTGAGTAATCTATGCTGAGAGCGAAGGCAAAGATTAGTCAATTTGTGACGTCGGCCTAGCGGTGGAATCAGGCAACAAAAAGAAAAAAAGAATGTCTAATAAACCTAAAAGGTAGGGTAAATGGAAACCAGCTAACTTCAACTGTGATGGTTTTGCTTCTGCCCATAAGAAGGCTAAGCATCTAAAATAAAGGAAATGCACACATGGCTTTTGGGGTAAAGACGATTTCCGGCTTTGCAAAAACCTTCTTCTAACTTTGGCATCCGAGTAGAGTGGACGTGGTAAGAATCACGTCAGAAAGTTTTTTTTCACTTAAGCAGAAGAAGTAAATTTAAAAAGTTGAAGAAGGAAAATCGCCGCCACGTGCCGAAACCAAGTAAAAATTTCGATTGTAAATTAGAGGCATTTTATTTGAAAATATCTGAAGCAAGTGAACATAGTTCTTTTTGCGAATGTAATTGAATCCAATAATCGCCTCGGATATGGCTAACCGAAGCAGTGTTTCATTTGATATGTGAAAAAATAGAAGATAAAATTAACTTTTTTCCATCGTTGCCATCATTTTTATTCGTTTAACACACGGACACCAGCCGTCGTACAGTAGCTCAAATATTAATCGGAGGATTGGTGTCACATCAGCCGCCGCTCCTGCTTTTCTTGTCGTCAGTGGTGTCTTGGACGCGTCCATCGTGGTTGTCGTTGTCAGTTAGTTTATCAAAGCCGCACTTGTCGGATTTGCTGTGGGAATCTAAGCTCCGACAATCAGAAGAAGCAACCGCCATAGCATTGGTACTAATATATATACACATGTTAAAGTATATATACTTTAGTCGAAACAACTAAGCCGCTGCTCAAATCAAGGAAGCATGTTAAAGTTTTGCAATTTAATCAAGAACTAAACATTAATCCAAAAAGAAAAAAGAAACAAATTTTCTTTGTGGGATCGAATAATAATATTTTTCAAAACCAGTCCACCTGTTCAACAATTGTATGTGAAAAAAAAATTTTTTTTGTACAAAACGTCAATTGAATTGGGTTTTATTTTTGTATTATTTGAATTTAACAACTTACAAGCGAACTGAGATGGGAAGTGTTTTTTTTGTGGCACATAATCATTGAAGTTAGTTAAAAATCAAATTGCAACTAGAACCGCACCAATGTGCCATCATAAATCAAGAAAGAACCAGTAAACGACAAATAATAGTGACTTTAAAAATACGTAAGCAGAGACCGAAGGAGACATAAACTTTTAAATCAACCAAAAATAAGAAACAAATCGCAGAAGAAGAAAATTGCAGAGTGCAGAAAGCAGTGAAAGTTTGTTTTAAATGCTTGATATAAAAATACCTACAGTGATCCCTCCAAACAGCCGCACAGCAGCGAGCTTTTTTATTACAATTTGTTTTGTTTGTTCGTTCGTATGGTGTACCTAGAGGATAAATCCAATTGGCCGACAGTTAAATTCCTTTTGTAGTCATCGTCGTCGTCATCTTCGAATTCGCCATCCACTACGACGTCGCCTTTGCAGAAATGAGCGGCAAATCAGGAGTCAGCACGAGCAGATGAATCATTGGACCGTCAGATCCAGAGCAGTTTTCATTATTTAATTGGATCTTTTCCTAAATATTTACGATAGTTTGAGATTGCGATTTGCCAAACGTTCCGCGCGGTAAAACAAATAATCATCTTCCTTAACCATTCTATACAATTTTTTTTTAGTAAAACAGCTATACGAAGTGATGTGCACACCACGTCGGCTGCCTCAACAAAACAAAAATAACAATTAACAGTGAGTAACCCTATTGTTGAATTTTTAAAATTGAATATAATATTGCATAAAATTGAATAAAAGATAAGAAAGTAAGGAACGTGTGTAGAGCTAATCGCATAATCTATTTTCTTTTCTTTCTAATATTGTAACTTTCATTTAAATCATTCATTTGTCATATAAGTGTTTAAATTCTCATTTCATTACTCGTCGAGAATTAATCATTAAACTACTTCGTTTTTTTTATTAATTACAAGAGTCCCTTATTTTAGAAATAAAGTTATTACACTAGATTTAGGTTAAATTAACTTTTTTTGTAAAATTGTTTGAAATAAAAACACTTACATAGCTGCACGAAAACAGCATTCATCCATAACAAAAAAGAGCACACTAAAGAATTAGAATAAAGTTAATTTAAGAAAATATGCTTCACTTTAAACTTACCCTTTTTTTTACTGATGCATAAAAGAAAGAGCACACTAAAAGATTTAAATAAAGTTAAAAATAAAATATGCTTCATCTTAAATCTACCTTTTTGCACTATGCATAAAAGAAAGAACACACTAAAAGGAAAGGGAAATATAGATTATAAAAATGTGCTTCAGAATCGCTTATATTATTTTTTTTCTAATAACATAATTGTAATTTAAATCTTTCATTTGTCATATCAGTGTTTAATGCACATTCCTCTACTCGATGAGAAGTTAATCATTAGACTAGCTCGTCCTTCTTATTAAATTACAAGAGTCTCTTAATTTTAGAAATTAAAATATTAAACGAGATTCAGGTTAAATTAACTTTTTTTTGTAAAATTGTTTGAAATAAAAATACTTACATAGCTGCACGAAAACAGCATTTGTCCATAACAAAAAATTTCACTAAATAATCGTTCCTTTTTTATTTACCGCAAATATGTGTGAATATTTAGAATACTCTGAACACTCATAGCCATGATCAAATAAAAAAATTTGCGAACGGAAGAAGTAATAGCTCTCAGATATCCAAGATCTTCAGTTTAAGTCAATATAATTAATGGTTAAGCAGAAGAAGCGCTTAACGTAGCAATATATGCAAACAGCATATGCAAATATACATAGATACATATTTAAGTTTGTTGAATCTTTTGAAACCTATGCATTGCTAAAGCAGTTTTCTGATCGATCACGCGGTAGCACCAATTGCATCGAGCAAGGCATGCTCCTAAACTGTTTGCCCTTTTTCTTCGTTGTACATTTCCTTTCGTTTGTTGACATTGAGTTCGTTCATGACAGGGTTTTCAAGACAAAAAAATGTTTCAAATACTGATTTTGTGTGAAAACATCATGTAGGTAGGTTGAGAAATCGGTTCGGATGGGAGAAGGCAACGCGGCGTGAGCGAGACGGAAGACTCGCAATCAGGATCTGAATGAAGTTGGAGCTGTTAGTGTCGATGTCATGGCGCAGCTCACGTTCCATAGCCGGGAATCAAAATTTATTTACAGCGACGCTTTGACTGCCGGCACAGCGGTGTCACATTTCGTCATGCAACAGAACAAGGAAGGTTCTCAGGTTGCGACGCTAACAGCGCCCCTTACCAGGGCGAAATATGGCAACGTAACAGAGATGGCGCCCAACGATAGGCCGCGAGGGGTAACGATCTCGACAGTCGTCCCTCGTGATTTGTCAATCAAAAATAATTTTCCTTTTCGTATTTTAGCTGGTAGATTCCGGATCCTGATTGTGAGCCAATTCGGAGTTTTGTTAATTTTTCACTGCTTGCGCGACCAGTGCCCTGAACGGAAACTGTTGCCGCTGGTGTAGTGATAGATGGTGAAACTGTAGACGTTAACAGCTATTTAGGCACAAGCTGAGGCAAGAACCGCTTTAGAAGCAAAAGTTGTGAGTCTAGTAACAACCATAGCATTAGTTTAGTTGTGAGTCTAGTAACTCAGGCTATTAGAGAACCCGAGTTCTACTGCCACAACGACAATAGCGTTAGTTTAGTTGTGAGTCTAGTATCTCAGGCTATTAGAAAACCCGAGTTATATCGCCACAACGACAATAGCGCTAACTCAGTTGTGAGTCCTGTATTTTGGGGTGAAATATGACCCCGAAACTGTTACCACAAAGACCAGTGCCAAGCGATAGTGCAAGTTATAGCATCAGTGTCAGACCAAATGTAACATTCCGTAAATCGCAGAAAGAACGCGACGTTGCCTTCCGCCTCATTAGAATTTGATTCAAACACTTGAAATCATTTTTTTTTGTCGAACTCTAGAATTGAGCTTTAAATTTTAGTTCTAATTAGAAAGTATTCTAATTATAATTTTTTGTGTGCAGCGAGCGGTGGATTGTTGTGTCACACGTTCAGTATTGATGGACAAACATGCGCAGTAACATTTTTGAAGAATTAAACGTTAAAATCCTATATTACTTTTTTTTTGCATTTAAAACAACATTCGTTATTATCATATTTGTAATTCGAGATCACTTTACGAAAAATGTTTTTCTAAAGCCATTATCATGGGCCACGGTCAGTAGTGTAGTCAGGTATCGTGAAGTCGAAGTTTACCACATGTTCGGGTCACACATGGTGCTCCATGCCTCGGCGTACGAAGTGCTACGAAGACTAAAGAGGAGTCTTCAAGATGGTGAAATTGACCCCACTTAAGGCTACAAAGATTGCGAAAGGAAATCAAAGAGAACCTAGGTATTGCTGATAGAAAGTCAAGAAGGACGTATAATATGCGATCTGCAAACGTCAGGTATTCGGTTGGTCAAGAGATATATCGAAGGAACTTTGAACAAAGTAACTTCAAAAACCAAAGAAATGCGAAGCTCGCCCCGAAATATATTAAGTGTAGGATCTCCAAGAGATTGGTAAAGTCCTTATACGAAATTGAAAATCGTGACGGTAAGATCGTCGGCGTCTTTCACGCTAAAGACCTGAAACAATGACCAGGCGGAATATGGAGTTACGCAGGTAGATTATAGCTTCTGTAGCCCGGCTAGTTCAGTCGGTAGAGCATGAGACTCTTAATCTCAGGGTCGTGGCTGAACCCCACGTTTTAATAGGCGCTCCTTTTTTTGAGTAATCTATGCTGAGAGCGAAGGCAAGATAAGTCAATTTGTGACGTCGGCCTAGCGGTGGAATCAGGCAATAAAAGCAAAAAAGAATGTCTAATAAACCTAAAAGGTAGGGTAAATGGAAACCAGCTAACTTCAACTGTGATGGTTTTGCTTCTGCCCATAAGAAGGCTAACCATCTAAAATAAAGGAAATGCACACATGGCTTTTGGGGTAAAGACGATTTCCGGCTTTGCAAAAACCTTCTTCTGTGGTAAGAATCACGTCAGAAAGTTTTTTTTTTCACTTAAGCAGAAGAAGTAAATTTAAAAAGTTGAAGAATGAAAATCGCCGCCAGGTGCCGAAACCAAGTAAAAATTTCGATTGTAAATTAGAGGCATTTTAATTGAAAATATCTGAAGCAAGTGAACATAGTTCTTTTTGCGAATGTAATTGAATCCAATAATCGCCTCGGATATGGCTAACCGAAGCAGTGTTTCATTTGATATGTGAAAAAAAAAAGAAGATAAAATTAACTTTTTTCCATCGTCGCCATCATTTTTATTCGGATGAGTCCTTTTGTAGTCATCGTCGTCGTCATCTTCGCATTCGTCATCCCCTACGACGTCGCCTTTGCAGAAATGAGCAGCAAATCAGGAGTCAGCACGAGCAGACCGTCAGATCCAGAGCAGTTTTCATTATTTAATTGGATCTTTTCCTAAATATTTACGATAGTTTGAGATTGCGATTTGCCAAACGTTCCGAGCGGTAAAACAAATAATCATCTTCCTTAACCATTCTATACAATTTTTTTTAGTAAAACAGCGATAGGAAGTGATGTGCACCACACGTCGGCTGCCTCAACAAAACAACAAAAACAATTAACAGTGAGTAACCCTATTGTTGAATTTTTAAAATTGAATATAATATTGCAAAAAATTGAATAAAAGAAAAGAAAGTAAGGAACGTGTGTAGAGCTAATCGCATAATCTATTTTCTTTTCTTTCTAATATTGTAACTTTCATTTAAATCATGCATTTGTCATATAAGTGTTTAAATTCTCATTTCATTACTCGTCGAGAATTAATCATTAAACTAATTCGTTTTTTTTATGAATTATAAGAGTCCCTTATTTTAGAAATAAAATTATTAAACTAGATTTAGGTTAAATTAACTTTTTTTGTAAAATTGTTTGAAATAAAAACACTTACATAGCTGCACGAAAACAGCATTCATCCATAAAAAAAAGAGCACACTAAAGGATTAGAATAAAGTTATTTTAAGAAAATATGCTTCATTTTAAACTTACCTTTTTTTTACTGATGCATAAAAGAAAGAGCACACTAAAGAATTAAAAATAAAGTTAATTTAAGAAAATATGCTTCATCTTAAATTTACCTTTTTGCACTATGCATAAAAGAAAGAACACTAAAAGAAAAGGGACATTTAGATTATAAAAATGTGAATCGTATAATTTATTTCCTTTTCTTTCTAATAACATAATTTAATTTAAATATTTCATTTGTCATATCAGTGTTTAATGCACATTCCTCTACTCGACGAGAAATAAATCATTAGACTAGCTCGTCCTTCTTATTAAATTATAAGAGTCTCTTAATTTTAGAAATTAAAATATTAAACGAGATTTAGGTTAAATTAACTTTTTTTTGTAAAATTGTTTGAAATAAAAATACTTACATAGCTGCACGAAAACAGCATTTATCCATAACAAAATTTTCGCTAAATAATCGTTTCTTTTTTATTTACCGCAAATATGTGTGAATATTTAGAATACTCTGAGCACTCATAGCCATGATCAAATAAAAAAATTTGCGAACGGAAGAAGTAATAGCTCTCAGATATCCAAGATCTTCAGTTTAAGTCAATATAATTAATGGTTAAGCAGAAGAAGCGCTTAACGTAGCAATATATGCAAACAGCATATGCAAATATACATAGATACATATTTAAGTTTGTTGAATCTTTTGAAACCTATGCATTGCTAAAGCAGTTTTCTGATCGATCACGCGGTAGCACAAATTGCATCGAGCAAGGCATGCTCCTAAACTGTTTGCCCTTTTTCTTCGTTGTACATTTCCTTTCGTTTGTTGACATTGAGTTCGTTCATGACAGGGTTTTCAAGACAAAAAAATGTTTCAAATACTGATTTTGTGTGAAAACATCATGTAGGTAGGTTGAGAAATCGGTTCGGATGGGAGAAGGCAACGCGGCGTGAGCGAGACGGAAGACTCGCAATCAGGATCTGAATGAAGTTGGAGCTGTTAGTGTCGGTGTCATGGCGCAGCCCACGTTCCATAGCCGGGAATTAAAATTTATTTACAGCGACGCTTTGACTGCCGGCACAGCGGTGTCACATTTCGTCATGCAACAGAACAAGGAAGGTTCTCAGGTTGCGACGCTAACAGCGCCCCTTACCAGGGCGAAATATGGCAACGTAACAGAGATGGCGCCCAACGATAGGCCGCGAGGGGTAACGATCTCGACAGTCGTCCCTCGTGATTTGTCAATCAAAAATAATTTTCCTTTTCGTATTTTAGCTGGTAGATTCCGGATCCTGATTGTGAGCCAATTCGGAGTTTTGTTAATTTTTCACTGCTTGCGCGACCAGTTCCCTGAACGGAAACTGTTGCCGCTGGTGTAGTGATAGATGGTGAAACTGTAGACGTTAACAGCTATTTAGGCTCAAGCTGAGGCAAGAACCGCTTTAGAAGCAAAAGTTGTGAGTCTAGTAACTTGGTCTGATATAAAACCCGAGTTCTATCGCCACAACCACAATAGCGTTAGTTTAGTTGTGAGTCTAGTAAATTGGTCTAGCAGAAAACCCGAGTTCTATTGCCACAACGACAATAGCGTTAGTTTAGTTGTGAGTCTAGTAACTTGGGCTAATAGAAAACCCGAGTTCTATTGCCACAGCGACTAAAGCATTAGTTTAGTTGTGAGTCTAGTAACTCAGGCTATTAGAAAACCCAAGTTCTATCGCCACAACGACAATAGCGCTAACTCAGTTGTGAGTCCTGTATTTTGGGGTGAAATATGACCCCGAAACTGTTGCCACAACGACCAGTGCCAAGCGATAGTGCAAGTTATAGCATCAGTGTCAGACCAAATGTAACATTCCGTAAATCGCAGAAAGAACGCGACGTAAAACAAATAATCATCTTCCTTAACCATTCTATACAATTTTTTTAAAATTGAATATAATATTGCATAAAATTGAATAAAAGAATAGAAAGAAAGGAACGTGTGTATAGCTAATCGCATAATCGCTTTAGAAGCAAAAGTTGTGAGTCTAGTAACTTGGTCTGATATAAAACCCGAGTTCTATCGCCACAACCACAATAGCGTTAGTTTAGTTGTGAGTCTAGTAAATTGGTCTAACAGAAAACCCGAGTTCTATTGCCACAACGACAATAGCGTTAGTTTAGTTGTGAGTCTAGTAACTTGGGCTAATAGAAAACCCGAGTTCTATTGCCACAGCGACTATAGCATTAGTTTAGTTGTGAGTCTAGTAACTCAGGCTATTAGAAAACCCAAGTTCTATCGCCACAACGACAATAGCGCTAACTCAGTTGTGAGTCCTGTATTTTGGGGTGAAATATGACCCCGAAACTGAAATTAATCATTAGACTAGCTTTTGAAACCTATGCATTGCTAAAGCAGTTTTCTTATCGATCACGCGTTAGAACCAATTGCAATGAGCAAGGCATGCTCCTAAACCGTTTGCCCTTTTTCTTCGTTGTACATTTCCTTTCGTTTGTTGACATTGAGTTCGTTCATGACAGGGTTTTCAAGACAAAAAAATATTTCAAATACTGATTTTGTGTGAAAACAACATGTAGGTAGGTGGAGAAATCGGTTCGGATGGGAGAAGGCAACGCGGCGTGAGCGAGACGGAAGACTCACAATCAGGATCTGAATGAACCTGATTGTGATCTGATCTGATCTGATTGCGAGCCAATTCGGAGTTTTGTTAATTTTTCACTGCTTGCGCGACCAGTGCCCTGAACGGAAACTGTTGCCGCTGGTGTAGTGATAGATGGTGACACTGTAGACGTTAACAGGTATTTAAGCACAAGCTGAGGCAAGAACCGCTTTAGAAGCAAAAGTTGTGAGTCTAGTAACTTGGTCTAATAGAAAACCCGAGTTCTATTGCCACAACGACAATAGCGTTAGTTTAGTTGTGAGTCTAGTATCTCAGGCTATTAGAAAACCCGAGTTATATCGCCACAACGACAATAGCGCTAACTCAGTTGTGAGTCCTGTATTTTGGGGTGAAATATGACCCCGAAACTGTTGCCACAACAACCAGTGCCAAGCGATAGTGCAAGTTATAGCATCAGTGTCAGACCAAATGTAACATTCCGTAAATCGCAGAAAGAACGCGACGTTGCCTTCCGCCTCATTAGAATTAAATTTTAGTTCTAATTAGAAAGTAGTCTAATTATAATTTTTTTGTGCAGCGAGCGGTGGATTGTTGTGTCACACGTTCAGTATTGATGGACAAACATGCGCAGTGACATTTTTGAAGAATTAAACGTTAAAATCCTATATTACTTTTTTTTGCATTTAAAACAACATTCGTTATTAACATAGTTGTCATATGAGATCAGTTTACGAAAAATGTTTTTCTAAAGCCATTATCATGGGCCACGGTCAGTAGTGTAGTCAGGTATCGTGAAGTCGAAGTTTACCACATTTTCGGGTCACACATGGTGCTCCATGCCTCGGCGTACGAAGTGCTACGAAGACTAAAGAGTCTTCAAGATGGTGAAATTGAGGTGTTTTCCCCCCTTTAAGGCTACAAAGATTGCGAAAGGAAATCAAAGAGAACCTAGGTATTGCTGATAGAAAGTCAAGAAGGACGTATAATATGCGATCTGAAAACGTCAGGTATTCGGTTGGTCAAGAGATATATCGGAGGAACTTTGAACAAAGTAACTTCAAAAACCAAAGAAATGCGAAGCTCGCCCCAAAATATATTAAGTGTAGGATCTCCAAGAGATTGGGAAAGTCCTTATACGAAATTGAAAATCGGGACGGTAAGATCGTCGGCGTCTTTCACGTTAAAGACCTGAAACAATGACCAGGCGGAATATGGAGTTACACAGGTAGATTATAGCTTCTGTAGCCCGGCTAGTTCAGTCGGTAGAGCATGAGACTCTTAATCTCAGGGTCGTGGCTGAGCCGCACGTTTTAATAGACGCTCCGTTTTTTTGAGTAATCTGTGCTGAAAAAAAGAAAAAGAATAAACCTTAAAGGTAGGGTAAATGGAAACCATCTAACTTCAACTGTGATGGTTTTGCTTCTGCCCATAAGAAGGCTAAGCATCTAAAATAAAGGAAATGCACACATGGCTTTTGGGGTAAAGACGATTTCCGGCTTTGCAAAAACCTTCTTCTGACTTTGGCATCCGAGTAGAGTGGACGTGGTAAGAATCACGTCAGAAAGTTTTTTTTCACTTTAGCAGAAGAAGTAAATTTAAAAAGTTGAAGAAGGAAAATCGCCGCCACGTGCCGAAACCAAGTAAAAATTTCGATTGTAAATTAGAGGCATTTTATTTAAAAATATCTGAAGCAAGTGAACATAGTTCTTTTTGCGAATGTAATTGAATCCAATAATCGCCTCGGATATGGCTAACCGAAGCAGTGTTTCATTTGATATGTGAAAAAAAAGAAGATAAAATTAACTTTTTTCCATCTTCGCCATCATTTTTATTCGTTTAACACACGGACACCAGCCGTCGTGTTAACAGCTGAAACAGTAGCTCAAATATTAATCGGAGGATTGGTGTCACATCAGCCGCCGCTCCTGCTTTTCTTGTCGTCAGTGGTGTCTTGGACGCGTCCATCGTGGTTGTCGTTGTCAGTTAGTTTATCAAAGCCGCACTTGACGGATTTGCTGTGGGAATCTAAGCTCCGACAAACAGAAGAAGCAACCGCCATAGCATTGGTACTAATATATATATACACATGTTAAAGTGTATATAAATTAAATTAAAACAAGTTTATTTGTTAAAAAAAATATTTCTTCGGTGAGGCAGTACCTCTTCTTTATTCAAGCAAATTAAAACTAACTTATAATCTAAAATAGCATAAAAATCACCTATGTTGTGCTATGTTTCCCACGCTGTAGTGCAGCCCACGCTGTAGTGCAGAGTCGGAATGTGGAATGTGTGCGGTGTCGGATGAGCTCCAGAGGACTCGTCAGCAACCTGTCGCTGGATGATGAAATCGTTGCACCGTTGCTCGTGTTGGAGTAGGAATGCGCTGAGTCGCTTCATCAGCGTTATCTGTGTTAACTCCTCCATACTTTAAAATCGAATGCCCACGTTCGATTCTGCCGGCCTGATGTGCTGTATGATTTCTTCTATCCCTATTGTTCTAGGTGTTGGTAAAGGGTTTTCCATTTGCGTAGAGTTTTTTGGGCTTATTTCTGCATGTGGTAGATCAACTATTGGTTCTGTGTTTGGTATTGCCACCGACGCTGCTGATTTGATGTTTCTGTTTTTCAGCATGAATAGTCTAAATGTGACAAAAACGATTAGCAAGATTAATATGGAAAAAACGGCTAAGTTGTAAGTGTTCCGGGTGTTCAGGGCGTTAATGTGCCGTGAATTATTAGCCTGTAGTTCCTTTATCATCTGGAGTGAAAGCACTTCCCCTGCGTCTTGTTTAATAGAAGAAGGTTGTAGAACAGCTGGTAGTGGTTTGTATGAAGACATCTCAGTTGCCTCAAAAATTTCGCTCTGTACCCTTATTGATATACGGGTTACGGAAATGAATGATGTAAGTTCCATCCAACTGCACTGTCTCATTATATATTTCGATGGGTCCGGTGTATTGATTCAAAAATAGGATGCCTGGGGCGATTTCTTCAAGTTTTGGGATATGTTGATTGTTGACTTCCGTACAGTTCGGAGCTCGACTCTTGAGTAGGTGTGGGATGCACGATGAATTGCTTATATCTATAATACTATTCCTAGGACATACAGATAGTCTTTGAAAGGTTATACAGGAGGACAGGACTCCGTACATTTTGTTTTTGCACTCTAGTAAATTCTCGTATGGAATTTTTTTAATGGTTTTGCCTTTTTTTACGGCTTTAATTAAAGTGGTTTTACAGGATTCTATGGATGTAGTAGGTAAACTTATAATATAAAGAATCAATGAACTATTGGAAGCAATCTTTGTTTGTGCGAATTCTAATGACTCTAACACATTGACGTAAGGCATGCTTTCTTCAATTAGAATTTCTTCAATTGTATTTATTTCTATATTCGAGAGGATGTATGTGTTAACGATATTGGCCTTGGCCCAGTGTATTGCGTATTCTATGTTTATAATTTCTTCTTATACTAATCCTAGTTTTAGTTCTATATTTAAGATTAATTCATCCTTAAACTTATCGCTATCATCTATTTGCTTATTTATTTCATTTGTAATGTTAACAATTTCCTCAATTTTGTTGACAAGCATTTTATTTATAACAACCTGGTTATTATTGTTACTTAAGATATTATTTATTTTTTCGGTTATAATCTCAAAATCGTGCCCATCGGGGCTTCCTGCTATAAATTTCCAGGCACAGCCTAGAAAATCTAGTGACCTTTTAATTTTAGTTTTAGGCATAAGTCTAGTTAGGTGTGTCCGGATTTGGGATATTTCAGTTTTAAGGAATGGTTTGATAGGGTTATCTATGTTGATGTTTTCTAATAGTAGTTTTTCTAGTTCGTCGACTATTTCTTTATACTGCCCTAGGTCAATGACATGAATAATTTTGAAGGTTCCCGTTTGCACTTTCGCATTTCCTGTGTCGATAGCTACTAGTTGCGAGCCGGAATAATCTAGGATTTGTACTTTAGCGATACCGGCCACGATAAAAAATCTAAAAAAGAGATAATAAGGCTTTAGTTTCTTATATGGGATTTATGGACAATCCTGCCTGACTGAGTTAAAATGATAGTAGTTTTACTTTCGGCCACGATTTCCTTCCGATACCTTGGGGCGAGAGGCTGTCTTATATCTTCTGCAGACCTAGATTTAAGAATTTTGATTTGAACGTATTTAGAAAACTTGTCTAGTGCTGTTAAAACTGTTTGTTTTTCTGTGAGGAAAATGTCGAGATGGACGATTTGTCCTGGGTATTTCGGAATTGGGGTTGCTTGTAATTTTGGATTATTTGGGTGACGGTCGTACTTACTTTCTTTACAGACAGTACATAGATTGATCTTTTGATTTTACTCTTCATTGCAGGAAAGTAGTATTGCCTGAGGATCTGATTTCTATTTTCATGTTCGTTTCTATGCGCTCGTTTGTGTGTCTTTAAAATGATATCTTCCTGGTCTGACTCGTTAGTTACGTCTTCAACCTGTAATTGGGTGAACCTTATCTTGTAGTTATTAAAATGGGATACATACACAGCTTGTATCATACCCATTATATGTTCTGTCGTTTTAATACAGTTTATAACTGAAGGGTTTAATACCTTCTTTAGAATTTGTTTAAGTTTTTCTGGTTGAATTCAGGTTTTGTTACCGTAAGCCTGTGATAGGTAGGAAAGATTATTTGAAAATTGTTAGCAGGAGTTTCACCTTGTTGCAAGATGATCTGATTCTTGTATGCATTTATTGGAACCTCGACACTTGTTATAAGGTCTTGCGATGAACTTTCGTCGCGATGTACTGTAGGCGTAAGAGAGTGCACTTGCGAATTTACTTGAGGAGGGCGTGACAGTGCGTCTGCCACAATATTTGTTCTACCAGGTTTATAGTGTAGTTCGTGGTGATACTCCTCATGTATTGACTTCCACCGTTTCATCTTACTGTTATTGTTCTTATTGCTAAGAGCATAACTAAGAGGCTGGTGGTCTGTAAAAATTTTGACGTGTGCTGATCCGTAAAGGTAATTACGCAGGGAATTCAATGCCCATATGATTGCTAACATTTCTTTCTCGTTAGCTGCGTAACCCTCTTCGGTTGCACTAAGCGTTCGTGAAACAAATGATATTGGTCTACCTTCCTGAGACAGAACAGCGCCAATAGCGAAATTGGATGCGTCTGTGGTCAATTCGAAAGGTTTACTGAAGTTCGGATAAGTGAGCACTATGTCTCTGGAAATAAGAAAGTTTTTAATTTTTCCGAAGGCGTCCATAGCTGCGGGGTCGAGAAAAATTTGTTTTCTAGCCGATTGTGTCTTGGACATACGTCCTTCCTCCCCTCTTAGAAGAAGGGTTGTTAATGGTTTCGCAAGCTTTGCGTAATCCTTAATAAAGCGGCGATAATAGCCGGAAAGTCCAATGAAGGAACGCAAATCTTTCAAAGTTTGGGGTAATGGAAAGTTTTTTATGGCTTCGACCTTTGCGGGGTTTGTCATAATTCCCTCTGATGATATGATGAATCCCAAGAATTCGACTTCCTTTTGGAAAAAATAGCATTTATCCAATTGCACCTTCATATTTGCATCATAAAGTGTTTTAAAAATGTCCTTTATGTGCCGGGCATGATCACTTTCAGTCTTGCTGAATATTACTATGTCGTCAATATAGACATAGCAAGTTTTTCCTATATACTCTCGCAAGATGTCGTCAAGTGCCCTTTGAAAAATTGATGGCGCATTCTTGAGTCCAAATGGAAGTCTCGTGAACTCGAATTTACCATTGTTTATGGAAAAAGCTGTTTTTTCTATATCAGATTCCTTCAAGGGAATCTGGTGAAAACCACTTTTAAGGTCAAGGACAGTGAAAAAATTGTTTTTGCCTAATTGAGCTAGGACTTCACTTATCTCGGGAATGGGATAACGATCGGCTATGGTAACGCTGTTAAGCTTCCTGTAGTCGATCACCATTCTGTATTGTTTTTTACCTGTGGAGTCTGGCTTCTTCGGTACGACCCACACCGGAGAGTTATATGGGGATCTGGAGCGTCTAATGATTCCATGCTCTAACAGCTCTTGAATCTGTCTCTCTACTTCGGATTTAAGTGACATTGGGAAGGGGTAGTATTTACTATAAATAGGTGAATCGGTTGAAGTTCGGATTTCTCCAACGTATTCATTGATGTTGGGAGTTTCTTCTTCATTGCTCAAGCTCAGATTTTGATAGTCTGAACAAAGTTCATCTTGGGGTGTATGGATGTGAAAATTAGAATGGTATCTGTCCATTCCAAGACCTTGTTGCATATGTGCGCCTGTTCTCCAAGGAGCACCGTTGAATCTCTGCCGATTTTGGTAATGAATGTCTCTAGCCTGGGCACTGTATCCTTGAGTCAAAGGTTCGTGTTTAATGGTTGGACCTGGTTGAGAAGGTCTCATTTGTTGGTTAGTTTGATTACGATTTGGAAAGGCTCTCTGCTGGGGGTTATTTTGGTTGTGACTAAATCCCTGGTTAGGTTGGGATGAGTAGTAAGGTTTTTGTATTTGTTGAGTAGGATAGAATTGATGAGCTGGGTTTGCCTATTGGGAGGACCCGCGTTAAAGTTTCGTACCGGAAACGAGTTTGGGATTTGTGGGCGCATGGGTTGCGGAGCGAAATTCCCTTTTATTGCTCCATGGCTCGTCTGAAGATACTGAGACCTAAAATGTTGGTTCTCGTACCTAAGGCATAAATGTAGGGCTTGAGGCAAGTCTGTGGGCTCTCTCATGCCCAGAAGATCTGATAGATTACCCTTCAGACCTCTTATGAATATATCCAAGGCCTTGTCCCTATAAGTTTTGGTCAATAATTGCATTGCCTCGGGGCCTATATCCATGCATGAAATATTATTGATTATCAAGGTCAGCTGTGAAGTAACAGCCTGATAAAATTCTTGTATGGTCTGACTTCCCTGAACCATACCAGACATTTGGTATTCGAGAGTTGTGACATCACGCTTGTCGGCGTAATATGTTGTTAGACAATCTACAATACTACACCAATTAAGTATTATTATTAGCCTCTAGGGCTGCGTCGGCATTGCCAATAATTTTATTACGAACAGTGTGGAGAATACCGAAATATTTTGGAGTCCCCTTTATGTCGTCATATAGTGCTATCACTCGTTCGACGCTTTTCTTCCAGGAGGAGAACTCTGAAGCCTCTCCCGAGAAGGTCCGAAGACAACTTACGATGTCAGGAATTCTTTCTAAGCCATTTATGTCGTTCTGATATTGCGGAAATATTGTTTGATCTGTACCGGATGAACGTTGCGCATTCGGATTTAATACGCTTTCGACGAATCTTCTTCCCTGTTGCTCTAATACTCGACTAACTGTTGAGGCTACAAGGGCATATAGTTCAGGGGTGGACCTAACCACTTGGGGCGGGGGGTCGGCGTTGGACGCACTCGAAATAAACGAGGCATTGTGGTCGTGGTTACTAACGGAGGCCGTAGAGTGACTTGCTATGTCTATGGGGATTATTTGGGAAGAAGCGGGATTAGGTATTGTGGCATTATTTGCCGGGGGAATTTGCCCTTGATCTTGGTTTGGGTTTTGGTCCCCACCTGCACCTGTTCTTGTGTTTACCATTTTGCAGAGCTTGAGGAACTTTTAAAAACTATAAGACTATATTTATATATATTTTTTTGTTATTTACGCATAAACAATATTTTCCTTAACACTTCTTAAAATTACCTCAATCAAGGTTTCTATTTAAGTTGACCGTAATTAATTTAAATTGTATTATAAAATAATATGTATTTGTTTATCGTATGTATGAATTGGAATTAGCACTTTTAAAAAACAAAATATTTATACTTAAGTACGTGCTTACGTCAAACACCAAATAACCACGCCGGTTAGAGGGATTTGTTCCTGTTTGTCCATATGGTTACTTGGGATCCCTTGTTGACTCCTTGCTGTTGCTGCTGCGGGTTTCCTATAGACGTCCTTTAATCTGATAGGATTGGTCTGATTCGGTGAAATTTGCTTACTTATTATATTGCTTTCGCGAACACTGGAGCCTAATTTGCTTGCTTATGATATTGCTTTCGCGAACACTGGAGCTTACTCAGGTCACTGGTTCTTTATCTTTTGGAACCCGACGTATAAATTGCAAATTTTTCACTAGAACTCGGGAGCTTCTTAAGGTCGCTGGTTCTTTTATACTGCACATAAACTATTTTAAGGTCACTGGCACGTATATGGAAAAATAACTTTGCACATCGGGTCCCTGCTCGGGCGCCAATTAAATTAAAACAAGTTTATTTGTTAAAAAAAATATTTCTTCGGTGAGGCAGTACCTCTTCTTTATTCAAGCAAATTAAAACTAACTTATAATCTAAAATAGCATAAACTTATCACCTATGTTGTGCTATGTTTCCCACGCTGTAGTGCAGCCCACGCTGTAGTGCAGAGTCAGAATGTGGAATGTGTGCGGTGTCGGATGAGCTCCAGAGGACTCGTCAGCAACCTGTCGCTGGATGATGAAATCGTTGCACCGTTGCTCGTGTTGGAGTAGGAATGCGCTGAGTCGCTTCATCAGCGTAATCTGTGTTAACTCCTCCATACTTTAAAATCGAATGCCCACGTTCGATTCTGCCGGCCTGATGTGCTGTATGATTTCTTCTATCCCTATTGTTCTAGGTGTTGGTAAAGGGTTTTCCATTTGCGTAGAGTTTTTTGGGCTTATTTCTGCATGTGGTAGATCAACTATTGGTTCTGTGTTTGGTATTGCCACCGACGCTGCTGATTTGATGTTTCTGTTTTTCAGCATGAATAGTCTAAATGTGACAAAAACGATTAGCAAGATTAATATGGAAAAATGGCTAAGTTGTAAGTGTTCCGGGTGTTCAGGGCGTTAATGTGCCGTGAATTATTAGCCTGTAGTTCCTTTATCATCTGGAGTGAAAGCACTTCCCCTGCGTCTTGTTTAATAGAAGAAGGTTGTAGAACAGCTGGTAGTGGTTTGTATGAAGATATCTCAGTTGCCTCAAAAATTTCGCTCTGTACCCTTATTGATGCGTTACGGAAATGAATGATGTAAGTTCCATCCAACTGCACTGTCTCATTATCTATTTCGATGGGTCCGGGTATTGATTCAAAAATAGGATGCCTGGGGCGATTTCTTCAAGTTTTGGGATATGTTGATTGTTGACTTCCGTACAGTTCGGAGCTCGACTCTTGAGTAGGTGTGGGATGCACGATGAATTGCTTATATCTATAATACTATTCCTAGGACATACAGATAGTCTTTGAAAGGTTATACAGGAGGACAGGACTCCGTACATTTTGTTTTTGCACTCTAGTAAATTCTCGTATGGAATTTTTTTAATGGTTTTGCCTTTTTTTACGGCTTTAATTAAAGTGGTTTTACAGGATTCTATGGATGTAGTAGGTAAACTTATAATATAAAGAATCAATGAACTATTGGAAGCAATCTTTATTTGTGCGAATTCTAATGCCTCTAACACATTGACGTAAGGCATGCTTTCTTTAATTAGAATTTCTTCAATTGTATTTATTTCTATATTCGAGAGGATGTATGTGTTAACGATATTGGCCTTGGCCCAGTGTATTGCGTATTCTATGTTTATAATTTCTTCTTTTACTAATCCTAGTTATAGTTCTATATTTAAGATTAATTCATCCTTAAACTTATCGCTATCATCTATTTGCTTATTTATTTCATTTGTAATGTTAACAATTTCCTCAATTTTGTTGACAAGCATTTTATTTATAACAACCTGGTTATTATTGTTACTTAAGACATTATTTATTTTTTCGGTTATAATCTCAAAATCGTGCCCATCGGGGCTTCCTGCTATAAATTTCCAGGCACTGCCTAGAAAATCTAGTGACCTTTTAATTTTAGTTTTAGGCATAAGTCTAGTTAGGTGTGTCCGGATTTGGGATATTTCAGTTTTAAGGAATGGTTTGATAGGGTTATCTATGTTGATGTTTTCTAATAGTAGTTTTTCTAGTTCGTCGACTATTTCTTTATACTGCCCTAGGTCAATGACATGAATAATTTTGAAGGTTCCCGTTTGCACTTTCGCATTTCCTGTGTCGATAGCTACTAGTTGCGAGCCGGAATAATCTAGGATTTGTACTTTAGCGATACCGGCCACGATAAAAAATCTAAAAAAGAGATAATAAGGCTTTAGTTTCTTATATGGGATTTGTGGACAATCCTGCCTGACTGAGTTAAAATGGTAGTAGTTTTACTTTCGGCCACGATTTCCTTCCGATACCTTGGGGCGAGAGGCTGTCTTATATCTTCTGCAGACCTAGATTTAAGAATTTTGATTTGAACGTATTTAGAAAACTTGTCTAGGGCTGTTAAAACTGTTTGTTTTTCTGTGAGGAAAATGTCGAGATGGACGATTTGTCCTGGGTATTTCGGAATTGGGGTTGCTTGTAATTTTGGATTATTTGGGTGACGGTCGTACTTACTTTCTTTACAGACAGTACTTAGATTGATAACTCTTTTGATTTTACTCTTCATTGCAGGAAAGTAGTATTGCCTGAGGATCTGATTTCTATTTTCCTGTTCGTTTCTATGCGCTCGTTTGTGTGTCTTTAAAATGATATCTTCTTGGTCTGACTCGTTAGTTACGTCTTCAACCTGTAATTGGGTGAACCTTATCTTGTAGTTATTTAAATGGGATACATACACAGCTTGTATCATACCCATTATATGTTCTGTCGTTTTAATACAGTTTATAACTGAAGGGTTTAATACCTTCTTTAGAATTTGTTTAAGATTTTCCTGGTTGAATTCAGGGTTTGTTACCGTAAGCCTGTGATAGGTATTATTGTTAGCAGGAGTTTCACCTTGTTGCAAGATGATCTGATTCTTGTATGCATTTATTGGAACCTCGACACTTGTTATAAGGTCTTGCGATGAACTTTCGTCGCGATGTACTGTAGGCGTAAGAGAGTGCACTTGCGAATTTACTTGAGGAGGGCGTGACAGTGCGTCTGCCACAATATTTGTTCTACCAGGTTTATAGTGTAGTTCGTGGTGATACTCCTCATGTATTGACTTCCACCGTTTCATCTTACTGTTATTGTTCTTATTGCTAGCATAAGTAAGAGGCTGGTGGTCTGTATAAATTTTGACGTGTGCTGATCCGTAAAGGTAATTACGCAGGGAATTCAATGCCCATATGATTGCTAACATTTCTTTCTCGTTAGCTGCGTAACCCTCTTCGGTTGCACTAAGCGTTCGTGAAACAAATGATATTGGTCTACCTTCCTGAGACCGAACAGCGCCAATAGCGAAATTGGATGCGTCTGTGGTCAATTCGAAAGGTTTACTGAAGTTCGGATAAGTGAGCACTATGTCTCTGGAAATAAGAAAGTTTTTAATTTTGCCGAAGGCGTCCATAGCTGCGGGGTCGAGAAAAATTTGTTTTCTAGCCGATTGTGTCTTGGACATACGTCCTTCCTCCCCTCTTAGAAGAAGGGTTGTTAATGGTTTCGCAAGCTTTGCGTAATCCTTAATAAAGCGGCGATAATAGCCGGAAAGTCCAAGGAAGGAACGCAAATCTTTCAAAGTTTGGGGTAATGGAAAGTTTTTTATATACTCTCGCAAGATGTCTTCAAGTGCCCTTTGAAAAATTGATGGCGCATTCTTGAGTCCAAATGGAAGTCTCGTGAACTCGAATTTACCATTGTTTATGGAAAAAGCTGTTTTTTCTATATCAGATTCCTTCAAGGGAATCTGGTGAAAACCACTTTTAAGGTCAAGGACAGTGAAAAAATTGTTTTTGCCTAATTGAGCTAGGACTTCACTTATCTCGGGAATGGGATAACGATCGGCTATGGTAACGCTGTTAAGCTTCCTGTAGTCGATCACCATTCTGTATTGTTTTTTACCTGTGGAGTCTGGCTTCTTCGGTACGACCCACACCGGAGAGTTATATGGGGATCTGGAGCGTCTAATGATTCCATGCTCTAACAGCTCTTGAATCTGTCTCTCTACTTCGGATTTAAGTGACATTGGGAAGGGGTAGTATTTACTATAAATAGGTGAATCGGTTGAAGTTCGGATTTCTCCAACGACCTTTGTAGTAAAGGTTAATTTCTCATTAGGTTCACAAAATAAGTTTGGGAAGTTATTAACAACTGAATTTAAAAGACTTTGCTGTGTCACTGTTTAAGGGCGTTTACTGTTGGAGAAGTCAACTGTTTGATTTTGACTTGGACAGAATTTAAAATGTTCATGAAGTTATTTTTTGTGTCTATTACAGCAGATAGTGTCTTAAGACTATCGTTGCCAATGATACCTTCAAACGTTTGTAAATTAGGTAGAAGATAGAATTTGAGACTAATATCGTTCGTATTAAAGAGATTAAACATCGTATGTTGCGTTATACGGACGTCCCCAGCTATAGATCTTGCGAAAAAGGAATTTTTATTTTGCATAGGTTTTTCGACTAAAGATGGTTGTATGTAATTTTTGGAAGAGCCCGTGTCTATTAAAAATGTATACATATCTCCGCTCTTTGTCTTGCATTCAAAGTAGGGCAAGGAAGAGTTTTTTAGCCAAAAAAAATTAATATCGACGTGATCTAGTTGTTCAATTTCGGATTCATTGATGTTGGGAGTTTCTTCTTCATTGCTCAAGCTCAGATTTTGATAGTCTGAACAAAGTTCATCTTGGGGTGTATGGATGTGAAAATTAGAATGGTATCTGTCCATTCCAAGACCTTGTTGCATATGTGCGCCTGTTCTCCAAGGAGCACCGTTGAATCTCTGCCGATTTTGGTAATGAATGTCTCTAGCCTGGGCACTGTATCCTTGAGTCAAAGGTTCGTGTTTAATGGTTGGACCTGGTTGAGAAGGTCTCATTTGTTGGTTAGTTTGATTACGATTTGGAAAGGCTCTCTGCTGGGGGTTATTTTGGTTGTGACTAAATCCCTGGTTAGGTTGGGATGAGTAGTAAGGTTTTTGTATTTGTTGAGTAGGATAGAATTGATGAGCTGGGTATTGCCTATTGGGAGGACCCGCGTTAAAGTTTCGTACCGGAAACGAGTTTGGGATTTGTGGGCGCATGGGTTGCGGAGCGAAATTCCCTTTTATTGCTCCATGGCTCGTCTGAAGATACTGAGACCTAAAATGTTGGTTCTCGTACCTAAGGCATAAATGTAGGGCTTGAGGCAAGTCTGTGGGCTCTTTCATGCCCAGAAGATCTGATAGATTACCCTTCAGACCTCTTATGAATATATCCAAGGCCTTGTCCCTATAAGTTTTGGTCAATAATTGCATTGCCTCGGGGCCTATATCCATGCATGAAATATTATTGATTATCAAGGTCAGCTGTGAAGTAACAGCCTGATAAAATTCTTGTATGGTCTGACTTCCCTGAACCATACCAGACATTTGGTATCCGAGAGTTGTGACATCACGCTTGTCGGCGTAATATGTTGTTAGACAATCTACAATACTACACCAATTAAGTATTATTATTAGCCTCTAGGGCTGCGTCGGCATTGCCAATAATTTTATTACGAACAGCGTGGAGAATACCGAAATATTTTGGAGTCCCCTTTATGTGGTCATATAGTGCTAGCACTCGTTCGACGCTTTTCTTCCAGGAGGAGAACTCTGAAGCCTCTCCCGAGAAGGTCCGAAGACAACTTACGATGTCAGGAATTCTTTCTAAGCCATTTATGTCGTTCTGATATTGCGGAAATATTGTTTGATCTGTACCGGATGAACGTTGCGCATTCGGATTTAACACGCTTTCGACGAATCTTCTTCCCTGTTGCTCTAATACTCGACTAACTGTTGAGGCTACAAGGGCATCTAGTTCAGGGGTGGACCTAACCACTTGGGGCGGGGGGTCGGCGTTGGACGCACTCGAAATAAACGAGGCATTGTGGTCGTGGTTACTAACGGAGGCAGTAGAGTGACTTGCTATGTCTATGGGGATTATTTGGGAAGAAGCGGGATTAGGTATTGTGGCATTATTTGCCGGGGGAATTTGCCCTTGATTTTGGTTTGGGTTTTGGTCCCCACCTGCACCTGTTCTTGTGTTTACCACTTTGCAGAGCTTGAGGAGCTTTTAAAAACTATAAGACTATATTTATATATATTTTTTTGTTATTTACGCATAAACAATATTTTCCTTAACACTTCTTAAAATTCCGTATTACCTTAATCAAGGTTTCTATTTAAGTTGACCGTAATTAATTTAAATTGTATTATAAAATAATATGTATTTGTTTATCGTATGTATGAATTGGAATTAACACTTTTAAAAAACAAAATATTTATACTTAAGTACGTGCTTACGTCAAACACCAAATCACCGCGCCGGTCAGAGGAATTTGTTCCTGTTTGTCCATATGGTTACTTGGGATCCCTTGTTGACTCCTTGCTGTTGCTGCTGCGGGTTTCCTATAGACGTCCTTTAATCTGATAGGATTGGTCTGATTCGGTGAAATTTGCTTGCTTATTATATTGCTTTCGCGAACACTGGAGCCTAATTTGCTTGCTTATGATATTGCTTTCGCGGACACTGGAGCTTACTCAGGTCACTGGTTCTTTATCTTTTGGAACCCGACGTATAAATTGCAAATTTTTCACTAGAACTCGGGAGCTTCTTAAGGTCGCTGGTTCTTTTATACTGCACATAAACTATTTTAAGGTCACTGGCACGTATATGGAAAAATAACTTTGCACATCGGGTCCCTGCTCGGGCGCCAATTAAATTAAAACAAGTTTATTTGTTAAAAAAATATTTCTTCGGTGAGGCAGTACCTCTTCTTTATTCAAGCAAATTAAAACTAACTTATAATCTAAAATAGCATAAACTTATCACCTATGTTGTGCTATGTTTCCCACGCTGTAGTGCAGCCCACGCTGTAGTGCAGAGTCAGAATGTGGAATGTGTGCGGTGTCGGATGAGCTCCAGAGGACTCGTCAGCAACCTGTCGCTGGATGATGAAATCGTTGCACCGTTGCTCGTGTTGGAGTAGGAATGCGCTGAGTCGCTTCATCAGCGTAATCTGTGTTAACTTATACTTTAGTCGAAACAACTAAACCGCTGCTCAAATCAAGGAAGCATGTTAAAGTTTTGCAATTTAATCAAGAACTAAATATTAATCCAAAAAGAAAAAAGAAACAAATTTTCTTTGTGGGGTCGAATAATTATATTTTTCAAAACCAGTCCACCTGTTTAACAATTTAACAACAATATGTGAAAAAAATTTTTTTTTGTACAAAACGTCAATTGGATTGGGTTTTATTTTTGTATTATTTGCATTTAACAACTTACAAGCGAACTGAGATGGGAAGTGTTTTTTTTGTGGCACATAATCATTGAAGTTAGTTAAAAATCAAATTACAACACAACCGCACCAATGTGCCATCATAAATCAAGAAAGAACCAGTAAACGACAAATAATAGTGACTTTAAAAATACGTAAGCAGAGACCGGAGGAGACATAAACTTTTAAATAAACCAAAAATAAGAAACAAATCGCAGAAGAAGAAAATTGCAGAGTGCAGAAAGCAGTGAAAGTTTGTTTTAAATGCTTGATATAAAAATACCTACAGTGATCCCTCCAAACAGCCGCAAAGCAGCGACCTTTTTTATTACAATTTGTTTTGTTTGTTCGTTCGTATGGTGTACCTAGAGGATAAATCCAATTGTCCGACAGTTAAATTCCAAATCAGGAGTCAGTACGAGCAGATGAATCATTGGACCGTCAGATCCAGAGCAGTTTTCATTATTTAATTGGATCTTTTCCTAAATATTTACGATAGTTTGAGATTGCGATTTGCCAAACGTTCCGCGCGGTAAAACAAATAATCATCTTCCTTAACCATTCTATACAATTTTTTTTTAGTAAAACAGCTATACGAAGTGATGTGCACACCACGTCGGCTGCCTCAACAAAACAAAAATAACAATTAACAGTGAGTAACCCTATTGTTGAATTTTTAAAATTGAATATAATATTGCACAAAATTGAATAAAAGAAAAGAAAGTAAGGAACGTGTGTAGAGCTAATCGCATAATCTATTTTCTTTTCTTTCTAATATTGTAACTTTCATTTAAATCATGCATTTGTCATATAAGTGTTTAAATTCTCATTTCATTACTCGTCGAGAATTAATCATTAAACTAATTCGTTTTTTTTTATTAATTACAAGAGTCCCTTATTTTAGAAATAAAGTTATTACACTAGATTTAGGTTAAATTAACTTTTTTTGTAAAATTGTTTGAAATAAAAGCACTTACATAGCTGCACGAAAACAGCATTCATCCTTAAAAATAGTGCACACTAAAGAATTAGAATAAAGTTAATTTAAGAAAATATGCTTCACTTTAAACTTAAATCTAAAATCTACCTTTTTGCACTATGCATAAAAGAAAGAACACACTAAAAGAAAAGGGAAATTTAGATTATAAAAATTGTAGTGGCGATATTTTTGCGCAGCACCCTATTTCTTGGGTCTGACACTAATCACATGCCAACGATTGCGCACATAAAAAATTGCGATGTATGGAATGTTTTTGGTTGCCTACCGTTTGTCACTAAAAATTCCAGTGCAGGAAATGTGCCGCAAAAACATGCGATGCGTGCATCGTAAATAACTAACCGTTGGTTAGTAAAAATTCCAGTGGTTAGATGTACCGCAAAAACATGCGATGCGCACATACTTTGGTGACAAACCGGTTTGCAACCCAACACTCCATTCTCTAAATATGTGTCGGCATAATGTACGATCTCAATAGGGCATACCATACACATACATAGGCTAGCATCGGTTAACGACGAAGCTGTTGACTGAAAGATGAAGAACCGAAAAGGTCAGTCGGATTTACAACTCGCCTGAGGCGGTCGCACAACATTTAAACGGAAAAATAATAAACTGCAAAAGAAAAGATGGTCGCGTTAGAGTTTCGGTTATAAAAAAATTAAAAAGATTATAACTTTCCGTTCGTAAGACTAGAGTCTTGAGGCGAGCCCGACGGCTTTATTTAAATTTTTGGCCTTTTAAATAAAAATAGTACAAATTACTATTTTTTTTATTAAAAATTTAATTGCGACACTTTTATTAATGACTAGTGAGTGTGTGCGCGAATATGAAAAAAATGGACTACGCCTACTCCACGACGTCCGACCCATCAGTTTCCTGCAAAAAGAAATGGAAAATTTAATTTACTTTTGTGCATAATGAAATAAAAAAGAAAACAAAATACGTTCTTTTTTTTTACTACCTTTGGTTACTTACCTTGCTTATTTGTTGAGAGTCGGTTTTACAACTCGCCTGAGGCGGTCGCACAACATTTAAGCTGGAAAATAATACACTGCAAAAGGAAAAGATGGCGTGTGTATTGTAGTTGTGCGCGTTAAGACGCGAAACAAGAAAATGGCCGACGCAGCCCCCACGCCATCGTTCTGTAATGCGTTTTCCTGAAAGTGGAAACGAGAATCTGTGCTCCTCATTTTGGTGCGCAAAAGAAAGTTGGCCGACAATAACTCGGGCTAAAATAATTACTGTTCCAGTGTTCCAGTTTCGTTCCGAAAAGAAAAGGGAAAACCAATTTAAGGAAAAGCTCAGTAACTATATCTATACCGATGTCCTTTTGTTCGTATTAGATTAATTGACTAGGATTCATATATATATATATATATATATATAATGTTTTCCTATATACCTATACTATATTTATACGTAACGTGGTTTGATTATTTTTATGGTTGCCATTCAATTTTTTTTTATTTATTTGAATAAATTCTGTTGTTTCGATATTTAGACAAAAGGAGAGATATATATAATTTACCTCTAAAATTTTCATGGTTGCCATGCAAATTTTTTTCTTAAATAATATTAATTTGTTTTGATACTTTGATAAAAATATTAAAATTGTTTATTACTATCACGTAAATAGACATGCTGTGCCGGTAAATGAATCGAAGTAAATTTTCTTGCTGACCGTATTTAAAAGTTCTGGTTGTGGTTGAATTTTCTTTTGTTTTCCCGTAACCATCACCTTCTTCTAACAGGTATAGGTATATGGACTCGTCAGCGCTGCCGAGGAGTGTCCCCGAAGACCGATTATAAGAGGTAAAGAGTTTTTTTTCCTTGCAAACCAGAAGGACAAAGAAATGAAGTCTTTTTTTTTATTTATCATTTTCTTCTCCCCCCTTTTCGCCTAAAGGGAGAACAAAATTTTTTTTTTGCATTAAATTTTCTCGCGATACCTATATGCTTGCTTATTGGTTCGGTTCATTTACCGAAAAATAACGGAAAACTATTGTTTAATGAATTTTTTTTGTGTCTTTGGTTTTGTAAGGATATTCTTCTACTCATCTTACAGGAGAATAAACTTGATAGATATATAATAAGAAAAAAAAAAAGGGTACTAAATTTTTTTTTGATTTTTGGTCAATAAAAATAAATCAATTTGTATTGGGTATTAATGAGTAACAAAATGTGTTGTCATTAAAGAACGATGCGGTGTCTTTCTCTCTCCTCGAGCTGTACCTCTCGTTTCTCTTCCAGATAAGTAGTATAGCGGCCATGGGCCACCCAAACCCTGATTAACGCCCCGTGGCATCCAATGGACTACTGATGGTTGGGTTGTTATCCTTTTTCTATCTTCGCAACGTGCACGTAATCAAATTTTTATGGTGAAGTGGGTTAGCGGATGGTGGTGCAAGAACCCACCCATTTCGACGAGCGAGGCCTGAGCAACGCAGCTAGACGTGCACCCCGCACCATCCCATTCGCTAACGATCTGTGGAAAACCTTGGAACCGGTTATACTTCTACTTCCAATTCCACACATCGTCGAATTTAACTTCATTACATAAAATGGCGCCCAACGTGGGACCCGAGAAGATCGGACTTGTTTCTGACTTCTTGGGTCACACACAAAATTTTCGTGGAAACCTGAAGATGTTTTAGGCTTCTGTCTGGATTCTGTTGGTTCCACATTCTTCCCCCTTTTCTCCAATTTTAAGTTGAAAATAGTTTAATAAAAAACAGTTCCCTAAATGGGACTGACTACTTTTGTACATCCAGCGTGATGGATTGCGCAAGCTCACCCGGAAATGCAAGAGAACTGCCCGACTGCCGGTCCCTTAACCGTGGATACTTGTACAATCGAGATTTTCGGCATTATTTTGGACAGTTTCTCTTCTGTCCAGAAATGTTTCTCGCTGGAACCAATTTGTTTTCCCCCAATTTTTCTTATCCGATGGAAAAGATCATGACATGGTCCTTCTTGGAACTGCAGGAGTTTGGCATGCTGCTGACTTCCTGACCGGAAGTGAATCAGTTCTCCTTTAAAAATCTTTAACTTTAGCGTCTGTCTGACTTCCTGACCAAGAGTAAATCAGTTCTTCATGGAATTGCAGAAGTACTAGAAACAGGCTAACTAATGGATAAGAAGATGACCAAAATTGTAAGTTAGTAAACTTAAATCTCTAATATTTCTTCCGCCTTTTGACAAATAGATTTTCGTTCTCGATCTAGGGTTTTGCCCAGTAGAACCGTTTCCTAGCTGGATTGCTAACCAGATACTGACTCGATTCTTCTTGGAATTGCAGGAGTTTTGCTTAGAGCTAGCTGCTGACCAGAAGTGAATCAAGTTTTCTTGGGATTGTAGTAAATCTTAGCGGGGTTGACCTGGCTAAACAGTTAAACACCCTATGGGTTGATTGTCGAAAACATTTAAATTCGTGTTAGTTTATTTTCCCTATAAGAGTCACACAGTGTGCACTCCCGCGCCATCATCGGTATGCTCCGGAGGTGTTACTTGGAGGTGAGAAAGACGCCGACGAAAATTTGAAAGTTAGATCCAATTTTTTTTTGTGTAAGGTTAATACCAAATTGATACTTTTAAGATTGCATAGTTAAGATTTAGTTCGTCACGTAAACTGTAGAATTGAAATA
Source organism: Nephrocerus scutellatus (assembly GCA_947095585.1). Taxonomy (NCBI): domain Eukaryota; kingdom Metazoa; phylum Arthropoda; class Insecta; order Diptera; family Pipunculidae; genus Nephrocerus; species Nephrocerus scutellatus. Next base: position 51,735,524 of record OX352763.1, on the reverse strand, counting down.
TGGTTTTATTCTGGATTTTTTTCAGAAAATTTGAATTTTTGTTGATTTGTTTTTTTTGACTAAACATTGCGGATTAATTTGCCAATTGACAATTGATTGGTGTTGAACAGAAAACCCTAAAACGTTTATGCGGTCGAAGTTTTTTTTTAGTCCTGGAACATTTCTAAGTTTGTTAATGATATAAAAGCATACGAGTTTTTTTTTGTATATTGGTACTGGTTCTTTTTTTTGCATTCGAAATTATCTCGAATAGTTACTTAAATATCTCTGACGCGTTCTCTCCCTATTGTAACGGAGTTTTCCCAGCCGGGGTAAACTCAGCGTGACCAGGGTTCTGAGGCAAGGGGTCGTTACAATAAATTTCTATTTTGGGACTTTTCGAAGTATTTTCTTTATTTCTAAATTTCTTATAACCTATAATTTAATCCTGGGCGATGCGTCAATCCTGAGCGACGAGTTAGCCTTTGACGAGCGTAAATCCTGAGCGATGCGTTAGCCTTTGATGAGCATAACTCCTGAGCGATGCGTTAGCCTTTGACGGGCGTGAATCCTGAGCGTTGTGTGGGCGTGATACAGTCGAGACTCCTAAGCTATGTGTGAGCGTAGGACAGTCGAGACTCCTGAGCGATGTGTGAGCAGGATAGTCGAGACTCCTGAGCGATACGTGAGCGTTAAACTGAGATGAGTGTGACTCCTGAGCGATGCTTGAGCGTTAGCCTAAGACGATCGCGACTCCTGAGCGATGCGAGAGCGTTAGTCTGAGATGAGCGTGACTCCTGAGCGATGCGTGGGCGTGAGCCTGACGATCGTGACTCCTGAGCGATGCGAGAGCGTTAGTCTGAGATGAGCGTGACTCCTGAGCGATGCGTGGGCGTGAGCCTGACGATCGCGACTCCTGAGCGATGCGAGAGCGTTAGTCTGAGATGAGCGTGACTCCTGAGTGATGCGTGAGCGTGAGCCTGACGATCGCGACTCCTGAGCGATGCGAGAGCGTTAGTCTGAGATGAGCGTGACTCCTGAGTGATGCGTGAGCGTTAGTCTGTGATGAGCGTGACTCCTGAGTGATGCGTGAGCGTTAGTCTGTGATGAGCGTGACTCCTGAGCGATGCGTGGGCGTGAGACGGTCGAGACTCCTAAGCTATGCGTGAGCGTAGGACAGTCGAGACCCCTGAGCGGTGTATGAGCGTGATACAGTCGAGACTCCTGAGCGATGTGTAAGCGTGAGACGGTCGAGACTCCTAAGCTATGCGTGAGCATAGGACAGTCAAGACCCCTGAGCGATGTATGAGCGTGATACAGTCGAGACTCCTGAGCGATGTGTAAGCGTGGGACAGTCGAGACTCCTAAGCTATGTGTGAGCGTAGGACAGTCGAGACTCCTGAGCGATGCGTGAGCGTTAGACGGTCGAGACTCCTAAGCTATGCGTGAGCGTAGGACAGTCGAGACCCCTGAGCGATGTATGAGCGTGATACAGTCGAGACTCCTGAGCGATGTGTAAGCGTGGGACAGTCAAGACCCCTGAGCGATGTATGAGCGTGATTCCTGAGCGATGCGTGGGCGTGAGCCTGACGATCGCGACTCCTGAGCGACGAAGTGACGCGAGTGATGTGAGAGCTTCCCTAAAGTGACGTGGGTACTGCCTTGACGAAGTGACGTGAATGGTGACGAGCCTTGACGTTAGTGGCGACGAGCGACGAAGTGACGTGAGCGACATAAGTGACGACGGGCCTTGACTGAGTGACGACGAGAGCCTCGACAGGAGGACGTGAGTATGCGAGAGCTTTGATGAACTGTCGTGGGTAACGTGCGTAATGCAAAGGCTTTGATGAACTGTCGTGCGTAACGTGAGTCTTGACGTGAGGACAGTAGCGAATGCAGGGAGAGTCGTCAGCAGCGATATGCTGGATGTACCGGCGCAACAACCCGTATGGAATCCACACAGCGAAGTTACGTCGTACGAATGACGGTAGCGGAGGAAGACGTCGACAGCGATATGCTGGATGTACCGGCGCAACAACCCGTAGGGAATCCACACAGAGATGTTGCGTCGTACGAATGACGGAAGCAGAGCAAAAAACGTCGGCAGCGTTATGCTGGATGTACCGGCACAACAACCCGTAGGGAATCCACACAGCGATGTTGCGTCGTACGAATGACGGAAGCAGAGGAAGACGTCGGCAGCGATATGCTGGATGTACCGGCGCAACAACCCGTAGGGAATCCACACAGCGAAGTTGCGTCGTACGAATGACGGAAGCAGAGAAAAACGTCGGCAGCGATATGCTGTATGTACCGGCGCAACAACCCGTAGGGAATCCACACAGCGATGTTGCGTCGTACGAATGACGGAAGCAGAGAAAACGTCGACAGCGATATGCTGGATGTACCGGCGTAACAACCCGTAGGGAATCCACACAGCGATGTTACGTCGTACGAATGACGGAAGCAGAGGAAGACGTCGGCAGCGATATGCTGTATGTACCGGCGCAACAACCCGTAGGGAATCCACACAGCGATGTTGCGTCGTACGAATGACGGAAGCAGAGGAAGACGTCGGCAGCGATATGCTGGATGTACCGGCGCAACAACCCGTAGGGAATCCACACAGCGATGTTACGTCGTACGAATGACGGAGCAGAGAAAAACGTCGGCAGCGATATGCTGGATGTACCGGCGTAACAACCCGTAGGGAATCCACACAGCGATTCAGTCCGGTGGCGTGATGTTGTTTTGGCTGTTTTATTTTCATATGCGTTTGGTGGTTGCACTGCGTGGGTGCACCCGAATTTGGGAAAAAACTATATGGTATGTTTTGTGTGAACAAAATTCGGCCACAAGAATTTTGTTCCTCACACTCCCCCGTTACTTCGGCGAAAAAAAAAACACTTGCGCTTCACTAGCTAGTTCTAATAACAGGGCATCTACATTCGTAGTCCCCGTCAACCTGCTACGTCCGCTACTGGTACACACCTCTGTTGCCACTGCGATTGTTGCCTTTGCTGCTGCTGTTGACTTCGCTGCTGCTTTCGACTTCGTTGCTGCTGTGCCTATTATTGTTCCGTAGATGCGTTGAGTTCTGTTGCTGTGCACGTGGTTGTATAATCTTCTAGTGCATTCTGTTGTTCTCCTGATGAACTGGCATTGCCTTTGCAGTGTCTGGGGTTGTTGCTGAACATTTTTTTTGCTGCTGTGATCATTGTTGTTGCACCTTTTACTCTGTGGCTTTTCTTCGTTCGGAAGTTATATTTCTTATGCTAAGAAAGAGTCCCTGCTCGGGCGCCAATTGTAACGGAGTTTTCCCAGCCGGGGTAAACTCAGCGTGACCAGGGTTCTGAGGCAAGGGGTCGTTACAATAAATTTCTATTTTGGGACTTTTCGAAGTATTTTCTTTATTTCTAAATTTCTTATAACCTATAATTTAATCCTGGGCGATGCGTCAATCCTGAGCGACGAGTTAGCCTTTGACGAGCGTAAATCCTGAGCGATGCGTTAGCCTTTGATGAGCATAACTCCTGAGCGATGCGTTAGCCTTTGACGGGCGTGAATCCTGAGCGATGTGTGGGCGTGATACAGTCGAGACTCCTAAGCTATGTGTGAGCGTAGGACAGTCGAGACTCCTGAGCGATGTGTGAGCAGGATAGTCGAGACTCCTGAGCGATACGTGAGCGTTAAACTGAGATGAGTGTGACTCCTGAGCGATGCTTGAGCGTTAGCCTAAGACGATCGCGACTCCTGAGTGATGCGAGAGCGTTAGTCTGAGATGAGCGTGACTCCTGAGCGATGCGTGGGCGTGAGCCTGACGATCGCGACTCCTGAGCGATGCGAGAGCGTTAGTCTGAGATGAGCGTGACTCCTGAGCGATGCGTGGGCGTGAGCCTGACGATCGCGACTCCTGAGCGATGCGAGAGCGTTAGTCTGAGATGAGCGTGACTCCTGAGTGATGCGTGAGCGTGAGCCTGACGATCGCGACTCCTGAGCGATGCGAGAGCGTTAGTCTGAGATGAGCGTGACTCCTGAGTGATGCGTGAGCGTTAGTCTGTGATGAGCGTGACTCCTGAGTGATGCGTGAGCGTTAGTCTGTGATGAGCGTGACTCCTGAGCGATGCGTGGGCGTGAGACGGTCGAGACTCCTAAGCTATGCGTGAGCGTAGGACAGTCGAGACCCCTGAGCGGTGTATGAGCGTGATACAGTCGAGACTCCTGAGCGATGTGTAAGCGTGAGACGGTCGAGACTCCTAAGCTATGCGTGAGCATAGGACAGTCAAGACCCCTGAGCGATGTATGAGCGTGATACAGTCGAGACTCCTGAGCGATGTGTAAGCGTAGGACAGTCGAGACTCCTAAGCTATGTGTGAGCGTAGGACAGTCGAGACTCCTGAGCGATGCGTGAGCGTTAGACGGTCGAGACTCCTAAGCTATGCGTGAGCGTAGGACAGTCGAGACCCCTGAGCGATGTATGAGCGTGATACAGTCGAGACTCCTGAGCGATGTGTAAGCGTGGGACAGTCAAGACCCCTGAGCGATGTATGAGCGTGATTCCTGAGCGATGCGTGGGCGTGAGCCTGACGATCGCGACTCCTGAGCGACGAAGTGACGCGAGTGACGTGAGAGCTTCCCTAAAGTGACGTGGGTACTGCCTTGACGAAGTGACGTGAATGGTGACGAGCCTTGACGTTAGTGGCGACGAGCGACGAAGTGACGTGAGCGACATAAGTGACGACGGGCCTTGACTGAGTGACGACGAGAGCCTCGACAGGAGGACGTGAGTATGCGAGAGCTTTGATGAACTGTCGTGGGTAACGTGCGTAATGCAAAGGCTTTGATGAACTGTCGTGCGTAACGTGAGTCTTGACGTGAGGACAGTAGCGAATGCAGGGAGAGTCGTCAGCAGCGATATGCTGGATGTACCGGCGCAACAACCCGTATGGAATCCACACAGCGAAGTTACGTCGTACGAATGACGGTAGCGGAGGAAGACGTCGACAGCGATATGCTGGATGTACCGGCGCAACAACCCGTAGGGAATCCACACAGAGATGTTGCGTCGTACGAATGACGGAAGCAGAGCAAAAAACGTCGGCAGCGTTATGCTGGATGTACCGGCACAACAACCCGTAGGGAATCCACACAGCGATGTTGCGTCGTACGAATGACGGAAGCAGAGGAAGACGTCGGCAGCGATATGCTGGATGTACCGGCGCAACAACCCGTAGGGAATCCACACAGCGAAGTTGCGTCGTACGAATGACGGAAGCAGAAAAAAACGTCGGCAGCGATATGCTGTATGTACCGGCGCAACAACCCGTAGGGAATCCACACAGCGATGTTGCGTCGTACGAATGACGGAAGCAGAGAAAACGTCGACAGCGATATGCTGGATGTACCGGCGTAACAACCCGTAGGGAATCCACACAGCGATGTTACGTCGTACGAATGACGGAAGCAGAGGAAGACGTCGGCAGCGATATGCTGTATGTACCGGCGCAACAACCCGTAGGGAATCCACACAGCGATGTTGCGTCGTACGAATGACGGAAGCAGAGGAAGACGTCGGCAGCGATATGCTGGATGTACCGGCGCAACAACCCGTAGGGAATCCACACAGCGATGTTACGTCGTACGAATGACGGAGCAGAGAAAAACGTCGGCAGCGATATGCTGGATGTACCGGCGTAACAACCCGTAGGGAATCCACACAGCGATGTTACGCCGTACGAATGACGTCGGCAGCGAATGTCAGTGAAATAGTTTTATTAATAATGACTTACCACCGCGTGATCCGAACAGCACAAAAAGGAGACTAAGAGACCGACTGACTGCATGCTCGCCTTTTTATACCTTTTTGTGTGGCAAAAATTCTAAATAGCGTGCTGCGATGTGATTGGTCAGTCCGGTGGCGTGATGTTGTTTTGGCTGTTTTATTTTCATATGCGTTTGGTGGTTGCACTGCGTGGGTGCAGGGTGCACCCGAATTAGGGAAAAAACTATATGGTATGTTTTGTGTGAACAAAATTCGGCCACAAGAATTTTGTTCCTCACACTATATTCTATTAAATTGACCTTTTCTGCCCCCATAATTGCTCTGACCCAGTACCAGCATGGCTGTAAGGCGTAGTTTGGACGGTCCCAGGAAAACCAACTTGTCTGTTGAACTTACCGCGCCTGATTCTCGAATTTGTACGTTGTGTCAGATAGAGATCAATGGTAGCGCAGAAAGTGTGATCACCACATGCAACCACACGTTTCATAAATACTGCCTCGCTGAAGTACTAAAAAGTTCTGAGTTCTGTCCGCTGTGTAATCTGCCATGCTCGTTGAATTCTCTGCGTCCGTGGGTTATCTCACATCGTTCAGGAGTCGTTAGTGATAACGAAATATCTAAAGACACGAGTTCATATAACACGCGTTTTAGATCTCAAAGGAAACCTCCTGTACGACTTCAGCAAGGAGCACCAAAGGAAAAGCCAGTGGGAAACCTACTTTCAGATGAATGCTCTGTGCAGAATCCCGAAGCCGTAATCAATCCTGACAACCGTTCTAGGCTCTCGCTTCCTGGTAAACCTAGTCAGAACCGCCGTGAGTCTAATCTCGTTATGACAATTCATCGTGTGGTAAGTGATTCGATTGGTCAGATCCAAGAGAACATGCTGCAACAAATGTCAAAAAAATCCTTCACAGTTGATTGAGTCCAAAGTGGAACGATGCTTTAGCAATCTAAGATTGCAGGAGACTGAACCGATAGCTCCAGTAGCACCCGCAAATACGCCGAACGTAGAGAATATACATTGGCCGTGCGATATGCCTTTTGAACAAAGAGAGCCGCATGTCTCAGATTCCCTTCCAAGTCGCCATTCCCAACTAAACGTCACCACTGCGGTGAAAGTGGCTAACATTATGGCGAGTTGGCACCTTCAATTTGATGGTTCGTCCGAAGGACTGGACGTTGATAATTTCATTTATCAAGTCCATTCGTTAACACGGCAAAGCCTGGACGGAAATTTTGCGTTACTTTGCAGAAATGCACATGTCTTGTTTAAAGGTAGAGCCAGCGAATGGTATTGGAGATTTCACCGATCCCTACCGTATTTTGCGTGGGATGACTTGGTCGATCAGTTGCGGCAACAGTACAAAGATAGTCGAACCGATTACGATATTCGCGAAGTTATTCGTTGTCGCAAGCAAAGAGATAAAGAGTGCTTTGATGATTTCTATGAGTCGATTGCCCGATTAACTGACCGACTACGATCCCCCATCGCTGAATCCGATTTGGTGGAAATCCTAATAAGAAATCTCCGACCGGACGTACGACACGAGATGCTCCATTTGGACCTGTCATCCGTTTCCTCGCTGCGCAAAGCTGTCCAAAGACGAGAGCGATTTTTATACGAGGTATTTCGTAATTTTTCACCGGTAAGACCGACGTATCCTCGACGTCAAGTTGCTGAGTTGTTCCCGGATGGTGTAAAAAGCGAGAATACCTTTACCACTCCTTCAAGCTCAAGGCCGACCCTGCCTAGTAGAGTAGAAAATTGTGCACTTTCCAAAGTAGTCTGTTGGAACTGCCATACGGAGGGTCATAGTTTTGATGTGTGTCTTGAACCGCGGCAAATATTCTGCTATGGTTGTGGTGCACCGAATACCTACAAACCGAACTGTAGGCATTGTACCCAACAGGGAAACGTGCTGAGGGGTGTGAGCAAACCCACCAGTTCACACCCTCGTCATTAGTAAGCCCCACTAAATTGGACGAAGCTGGTAAACAGGAACTTGTAACACGCAAGGTGCGCCTTATGCGAAGAGAACAACCGGACCTGTACGACGAAACATCGAAAGTTAAGACCAGACGAAATTTATATCCGATTAGACCGCATCATCTTCGCGTTAAGGAATATAATGTAGCACGAGAGAAAATTTTCCACGGTGTTGATGAAATAAAAAAAACCAGACCTAGTAGATCCTCTAACAGGATAAAACAGTTTTGGAAAAGGATCCGAGAAAATCGTAAACTGCTGATAAGCACTATCTTTATACAACCTAATGATGTCCGACTATACGCTCCTGTAAAATTGCTTGGCAAGGAGGTTATGGGCTTGTTGGACAGTGGTGCGTCCATTAGTTGTATCGGTGGATCTCTGGCCACGGAAGTACTCGATAGTGATGTTAAATTGAAACGTTTCACCTCTCCCATCCAAACGGCTGATGGTATCTCTCAAAATGTTTTTGGTTACCTGGATGTCGACTTTGAATTTCGTGGAACGGTGCAGCGACTTCGATTATATGTCGTTCCTTCACTTTCGCAAAATCTATATCTAGGTATAGATTTTTGGAAGTCATTTAAGATAGCCCCTGAGATCGTGTCGGAAATTACCGAAACCAACGTAGCTAATGACCTTGGGAATAGTCATGACTTATCCAGCTTCCAAGCAGAAAGATTGACCGCCGTAAAGAAGTTATTCCCGTCATTTGAAGATGAAGGCCTTGGCAAGACTTCATTGGTGGAACACGTCATTGATACAGGTAATTCCAAAGCCATTAAACAACGTCACTATCCCGTCTCGCCAGCCATTGAGAAACTCATTTTTGGTGAATTAGACCGTATGCTAGCGCTAGGAATAATAGAGGAATCGCAAAGTTCCTGGAGTTCTCCAGTGGTCCTGGTTCGTAAGCCAGGAAAGGTTCGACTGTGCCTTGACTCCCGAAAGCTGAACGCCGTTACTGTTACTGATGCCTATCCTCTCCCGCATATACAGGGAATATTGAGTAGGATACCACGCGCCGAGTTTATTTCAAGCCTCGATCTCAAGGATGCCTTTTGGCAAATTCCCTTAGAGGCGACTTCTCGAGAAAAAACCGCCTTTTCAGTGCCGAAACGTCCGTTATACCAGTTCAAAGCTATGCCTTTTGGACTGTGTAACGCACCTCAAACTATGTGCCGCTTAATGGACAAGGTCATTCCTGCGGAATTACACGGACAAGTTTTCGTCTACCTTGACGATTTGTTAGTCATTACTGAAGACTTCGATACTCACGTAGAAATTCTTCGGAGGGTTGCGAGACACCTCCGACTCGCTGGTTTAACCTTGAACATACCTAAAAGCAAATTCTGCCTCCGAGAGGTAAAATATCTCGGACACATTATTGGGAACGGCGGATTGAGAACAGATCCTGATAAAGTGAAAGCGATCGCGGAGTATCCAGTTCCATCTACGGTGCGCCAACTGCGCCGGTTTCTCGGAATGTCAGGGTGGTATAGAAAGTTTGTACCAAATTTCGCATCCACTTGTGCACCCTTGACAGACCTTCTGAAGAAGTCAAAAGGCTTACAGTGGAACAGTGACGCACAGTTGGCTTTCGAAGAGTTGAAGGCTAAGTTAACCTCGTCACCAGTGTTATACACTCCAAACTTTGCGAAACCCTTTATGATTCAGTGCGATGCTAGTCAATCCGGAGTTGGAAGTGTACTTGTTCAAACTATCGATGATGGATCGGAAGTGCCAATCGCATACTGGTCTCAAAAACTTAATAAAGCACAACGCAATTATAGCGTGACCGAGCAAGAGTGTCTGGCTGCCGTGCTAAGTATCAAGCATTTTCGACCGTTTGTCGAAGGACTCGAGTTTACAGTCATAACAGACCATGCTTCGTTACAATGGCTCATGCGTCAAACAGATCTTAGCGGAAGATTAGGTCGATGGGCTTTAAAGTTACAAGGATTTCAATTCGACATTCGGCATCGAAAGGGCACGGAGAACAAGGTTCCAGACGCGTTATCCAGAGTTTTTGAAGATGAAGTCGCAGCCTTAGAGATTCTCTCACCAGAAATCGATCTTTCCTCCCCTGAATTCTCCTCGGTGGAATATGAACAATTGAAACAACAGGTTAACGAAAATCGCAATCGACTTCCTGACTTAAAGGTCATCGATCGATATCTATATAAACGTACCGAGTTCTATAGCGGAGATGAAGTACAAGAACAGTCTGCGTGGAAACTTTGGGTTCCCAAAGGTCTCACTTCTCAAGTGGTACAACAAGCACACGATTCGGTAACGTCCTCGCATGGTGGAATTAACAAAACCTTTCAACGGATCAAATGTAATTTCTATTGGCCACGAATGTTTGCCCAAGTGCGAGACTACGTTCTGAACTGTGAAGTCTGTAAAACTACCAAGCACCCAAACGTTTCGTTAAAACCGCTTATGGGTCGTCAGAATGCTTCAACAAGACCTTTCCAACGCCTCTACATGGACCTTATAGGGCCATTTCCGAGATCGAAGTCCAGACACATTGGATTACTGATTGTGTTAGATCATTTCACCAAGTTTCATTTTTTATTACCACTAAAAAAACTTGTGGCGAAACCCATCAGTGAATACTTGCGAGACTACATTTTTTCTACATTTGGAGTGCCTGAGACAATTGTCACCGACAACGGGGTACAATTTAAAAGCACAGTCTTCAATCAACTCCTAACCACGTATGGCATTGAACATGTATATACGGCACTTTATTCGCCACAGGCGAATGCCTCTGAGCGCGTTAACAGATCGATTATTGCTGCTATTCGGGCTTCCATTAGTAAAGACCAATCTGAATGGGACGTGAATCTCTGCCATATCAGCTGTTCCCTACGAAGCTCAGTGCATACCGCTACCGGATTCTCTCCATATTTCTTGACCTTCGGCCAGAATATGATAGTACACGGTGAGAGTTATAAACTCTTGCGTAACCTGAATATGCTGGATCCGCCGGATACCTTTGTATTTCATGAAGATGGGTTAGGGCAAATTCGAGCGAAAGCCAAGCAAAATATGCGGAACGCATACTTAGTAAACGAGCGGGCTTACAATACTCGGGCAAGGCATACAGATTTCCGAGTGGGCCAAGAAATATACCGTCGTAATTTTGTTCAAAGCAACTGGGAAAAGGGGTTTAACGCCAAATTAGCCCCCACTTTCGTTAAAGCACGTATCAGAGAAAAACTAGGAAGCTGCTATTATGTCCTAGAAGATCTGCAAGGCAAAGCAATAGGTACATTTCATGCTAAAGACCTAAAACAGTGATTCGTCCCGGTAGTAATGGTCGCCTTTTCTCGTTGACTTAAGGAAGCACCTTAAAGCCTGTTTTGTAGTGGCGATATTTTTGCGCAGCACCCTATTTCTTGGGTCTGACACTAATCACATGCCAACGATTGCGCACATAAAAAATTGCGATGTATGGAATGTTTTTGGTTGCCTACCGTTTGTCACTAAAAATTCCAGTGCAGGAAATGTGCCGCAAAAACATGCAATGCGTGCATCGTAAATAACTAACCGTTGGTTAGTAAAAATTCCAGTGGTTAGATGTACCGCAAAAACATGCGATGCGCACATACTTTGGTGACAAACCGGTTTGCAACCCAACACTCCATTGTCTAAATATGTGTCGGCATAATGTACGATCTCAATAGGGCATACCATACACATACATAGGCTAGCATCGGTTAACGACGAAGCTGTTGACTGAAAGATGAAGAACCGAAAAGGTCAGTCGGATTTACAACTCGCCTGAGGCGGTCGCACAACATTTAAACGGAAAAATAATAAACTGCAAAAGAAAAGATGGTCGCGTTAGAGTTTCGGTTATAAAAAAATTAAAAAGATTATAACTTTCCGTTCGTAAGACTAGAGTCTTGAGGCGAGCCCGACGGCTTTATTTAAATTTTTGGCCTTTTAAATAAAAATAGTACAAATTACTATTTTTTTTATTAAAAATTTAATTGCGACACTTTTATTAATGACTAGTGAGTGTGTGCGCGAATATGAAAAAAATGGACTACGCCTACTCCACGACGTCCGACCCATCAGTTTCCTGCAAAAAGAAATGGAAAATTTAATTTACTTTTGTGCATAATGAAATAAAAAAGAAAACAAAATACGTTCTTTTTTTTACTACCTTTGGTTACTTACCTTGCTTATTTGTTGAGAGTCGGTTTTACAACTCGCCTGAGGCGGTCGCACAACATTTAAGCTGGAAAATAATACACTGCAAAAGGAAAAGATGGCGTGTGTATTGTAGTTGTGCGCGTTAAGACGCGAAACAAGAAAATGGCCGTCGCAGCCCCCACGCCATCGTTCTGTAATGCGTTTTCCTGAAAGTGGAAACGAGAATCTGTGCTCCTCATTTTGGTGCGCAAAAGAAAGTTGGCCGACAATAACTCGGGCTAAAATAATTACTGTTCCAGTGTTCCAGTTTCGTTCCGAAAAGAAAAGGGAAAACCAATTTAAGGAAAAGCTCAGTAACTATATCTATACCGATGTCCTTTTGTTCGTATTAGATTAATTGACTAGGATTCATATATATATATATATATATATATATAATGTTTTCCTATATACTTATACTATATTTATACGTAACGTGGTTTGATTATTTTTATGGTTGCCATTCAATTTTTTTTTATTTGAATAAATTCTGTTGTTTCGATATTTAGACAAAAGGAGAGATATATATAATTTACCTCTAAAATTTTCATGGTTGCCATGCAAATTTTTTTCTTAAATAATATTAATTTGTTTTGATACTTTGATAAAAATATTAAAATTGTATATTACTATCACGTTAATAGACATGCTGTGCCGGTAAATGAATCGAAGTAAATTTTCTTGCTGACCGTATTTAAAAGATCTGGTTGTGGTTGAATTTTCTTTTGTTTTCCCGTAACCATCACCTTCTTCTAACAGGTATAGGTACATGGACTCGTCAGCGCTGCCGAGGAGTGTCCCCGAAGACCGATTATAAGAGGTAAAGAGTTTTTTTTCCTTGCAAACCAGAAGGACAAAGAAATGAAGTCTTTTTTTTTATTTATCATTTTCTTCTCCCCCCTTTTCGCCTAAAGGGAGAACAAAATTTTTTTTTTGCATTAAATTTTCTCGCGATACCTATATGCTTGCTTATTGGTTCGGTTCATTTACCGAAAAATAACGGAAAACTATTGTTTAATGAATTTTTTTTGTGTCTTTGGTTTTGTAAGGATATTCTTCTACTCATCTTACAGGAGAATAAACTTGATAGATATATAATAAGAAAAAAAAAAGGGTACTAAATTTTTTTTTGATTTTTGGTCAATAAAAATAAATCAATTTGTATTGGGTATTAATGAGTAACAAAATGTGTTGTCATTAAAGAACGATGCGGTGTCTTTCTCTCTCCTCGAGCTGTACCTCTCGTTTCTCTTCCAGATAAGTAGTATAGCGGCCATGGGCCACCCAAACCCTGATTAACGCCCCGTGGCATCCAATGGACTACTGATGGTTGGGTTGTTATCCTTTTTCTATCTTCGCAACGTGCACGTAATCAAATTTTTATGGTGAAGTGGGTTAGCGGATGGTGGTGCAAGAACCCACCCATTTCGACGAGCGAGGCCTGAGCAACGCAGCTAGACGTGCACCCCGCACCATCCCATTCGCTAACGATCTGTGGAAAACCTTGGAACCGGTTATACTTCTACTTCCAATTCCACACATCGTCGAATTTAACTTCATTACAAAATGTGCTTCAGAATCGCTTTTTTCATTTTTTTCTAATAACATAATTGTAATTTAAATATTTCATTTGTCATATCAATGTTTAATGCACATTCCTCTACTCGACGAGAAATTAATCATTAGACTAGCTCGTCCTTCTTACTAAATTATAAGAGTCTCTTAATATTAGAAATTAAAATATTAAACGAGATTTAGGTTAAATTAACTTTTTTTGTAAAATTGTTTGAAATAAAAACACTTACATAGCTGCACGAAAACAGCATTCATCCATAACAAAAAAGAGCACACTAATGAATTAGAATAAAGTTAATTTAAGAAAATATGCTTCACTTTAAACTTACCCTTTTTTTTACTGATGCATAAAAGAAAGAGCACACTAAAGGATTTAAATAAAGTTAATTTAAGAAAATATGCTTCATCTTAAATCTACCTTTTTGCACTATGCATAAAATAAAGAACACACTATAAGAAAAGGGAAATTTAGATTATAAAAATGTGCTTCAGAATCGCATAATTTATTTCCTTTTCTTTCTAATAACATAATTGTAATTTAGATCTTTCATTTGTCATATCAGTGTTTAATGCACATTCCTCTACTCGACGAGAAATTAATCATTAGACTAGCTCGTCCTTCTTATTAAATTATAAGAGTCTCTTAATATTAGAAATTAAAATATTAAACGAGATTTAGGTTAAATTAACTTTTTTTTGTAAAATTGTTTGAAATAAAAATACTTACATAGTTGCACGAAAACAGCATTTATCCATAACAAAAATTTTCGCTAAATAATCGTTCCTTTTTTATTTACCGCAAATATGTGTGAATATTTAGAATACTCTGAACACTCATAGCCATGATCAAATAAAAAATTTGCGAACGGAAGAAGTAATAGCTCTCAGATATCCAAGATCTTCAGTTTAAGTCAATATAATTAATGGTTAAGAAGAAGAAGCGCTTAACGTAGCAATATATGCAAACAGCATATGCAAATATACATAGATACATATTTAAGTTTGTTGAATCTTTTGAAACCTATGCATTGCTTAAGCAGTTTTCTGATCGATCACGCGGTAGCACCAATTGCATCGAGCAAGGCATGCTCCTAAACCGTTTGCCCTTTTTCTTCGTTGTACATTTCCTTTCGTTTGTTGACATTGAGTTCGTTCATGACAGGGTTTTCAAGACAAAAAAATGTTTCAAATACTGATTTTGTGTGAAAACATCATGTAGGTAGGTTGAGAAATCGGTTCGGATGGGAGGAGGCAACGCGGCGTGAACGAGACGGAAGACTCGCAATTAGGATCTGAATGAAGTTGGAGCTGTCATGGCGCAGCCCACGTTCCATAGCCGGAAATTAAAATTTATTTACAGCGACGCTTTGACTTCCGTTGTATAACATAACATATAACAATAGTATAACTTTCATTTAAATCATGCATTTGTCATATAAGTGTTTAAATTCTCATTTCATTACTCGTCGAGAATTAATCATTAAACTAATTCGTTTTTTTTTATTAATTACAAGAGTCCCTTTTTTTAGAAATAAAGTTATTACACTAGATTTAGGTTAAATTAACTTTTTTTGTAAAATTGTTTGAAATAAAAACACTTACATAGCTGCACGAAAACAGCATTCATCCTTAAAAAAAGTGCACACTAAAGAATTAGAATAAAGTTAATTTAAGAAAATAGGCTTCACTTTAAACTTAAATCTAAAATCTACCTTTTTGCACTATGCATAAAAGAAAGAACACAGTAAAAGAAAAGGGAAATTTAGATTATAAAAATGTGCTTCAGAATCGCATAATTTATTTCCTTTTCGTTCTAATAACATAATGGTAATTTAGATCTTTCATTTGTCATATCAGTGTTTAATGCACATTCCTCTACTCGACGAGAAATTAATCATTAGACTAGCTCGTCCTTCTTAACTTAACTTAACTTTTTTTTGTAAAATTGTTTGAAATAAAAATACTTACATAGTTGCACGAAAACAGCATTTATCCATAACAAAAATTTTCGCTAAATAATCGTTCCTTTTTTATTTACCGCAAATATGTGTGAATATTTAGAATACTCTGAACACTCATAGCCATGATCAAATAAAAAATTTGCGAACGGAAGAAGTAATAGCTCTCAGATATCCAAGATCTTCAGTTTAAGTCAATATAATTAATGGTTAAGAAGAAGAAGCGCTTAACGTAGCAATATATGCAAACAGCATATGCAAATATACATAGATACATATTTAAGTTTGTTGAATCTTTTGAAACCTATGCATTGCTTAAGCAGTTTTCTGATCGATCACGCGGTAGCACCAATTGCATCGAGCAAGGCATGCTCCTAAACCGTTTGCCCTTTTTCTTCGTTGTACATTTCCTTTCGTTTGTTGACATTGAGTTCGTTCATGACAGGGTTTTCAAGACAAAAAAATGTTTCAAATACTGATTTTGTGTGAAAACATCATGTAGGTAGGTTGAGAAATCGGTTCGGATGGGAGGAGGCAACGCGGCGTGAACGAGACGGAAGACTCGCAATTAGGATCTGAATGAAGTTGGAGCTGTCATGGCGCAGCCCACGTTCCATAGCCGGAAATTAAAATTTATTTACAGCGACGCTTTGACTTCCGGCACAGCGGTGTCACATTTCGTCATGCAACAGAACAAGGAAGGTTCTCAGGTTGCGAGGCTAACAGCGCTCCTTACCAGGGCGAAATATGGCAACGTAACAAAATAATTTTCCTTTTCGTATTTTAGCTGGTAGATTCCGGATCCTGATTGTGAGCCAATTCGGAGTTTTGTTAATTTTTCACTGCTTGCGCGACCAGTGCCCTGAACGGAGACTGTTGCCGCTGGTGTAGTGATAGATGGTGACACTGTAGACGTTAACAACTATTTAGGCACAAGCTGAGGCAAGAACCGCTTTAGAAGCAAAAGTTGTGAGTCTAGTAACTTGGTCTGATATAAAACCCGAGTTCTATCGCCACAACCACAATAGCGTTAGTTTAGTTGTGAGTCTAGTAAATTGGTCTAACAGAAAACCCGAGTTCTATTGCCACAACGACAATAGCGTTTGTTTAGTTGTGAGTCTAGTAACTTGGGCTAATAGAAAACCCGAGTTCTATTGCCACAGCGACTATAGCATTAGTTTAGTTGTGAGTCTAGTAACTCAGGCTATTAGAAAACCCGAGTTCTATCGCCACAACGACAATAGCGCTAACTCAGTTGTGAGTCCTGTATTTTGGGGTGAAATATGACCCCGAAACTGTTGCCACAAGCGATAGTGCAAGTTATAGCATCAGTGTCAGACCAAATGTAACATTCCGTAAATCGCAGAAAGAACGCGACGTAAAACAAATAATCACCTTCCTTAACCATTCTATACAATTTTTTTAAAATTGAATATAATATTGCATAAAATTGAATAAAAGAATAGAAAGAAAGGAACGTGTGTATAGCTAATCGCATAATCTATTTTCTTTTCTTTCTAATAGTATAACTTTCATTTAAATCATGCATTTGTCATATAAGTGTTTAAATTCTCATTTCATTACTCGTCGAGAATTAATCATTAAACTAATTCGTTTTTTTTTATTAATTACAAGAGTCCCTTTTTTTAGAAATAAAGTTATTACACTAGATTTAGGTTAAATTAACTTTTTTTGTAAAATTGTTTGAAATAAAAACACTTACATAGCTGCACGAAAACAGCATTCATCCTTAAAAAAAAGTGCACACTAAAGAATTAGAATAAAGTTAATTTAAGAAAATAGGCTTCACTTTAAACTTAAATCTAAAATCTACCTTTTTGCACTATGCATAAAAGAAAGAACACAGTAAAAGAAAAGGGAAATTTAGATTATAAAAATGTGCTTCAGAATCGCATAATTTATTTCCTTTTCGTTTTAATAACATAATTGTAATTTAAATCTTTCATTTGTCATATCAGTGTTTAATGCACATTCCTCTACTCGACGAGAAATTAATCATTAGACTAGCTCGTCCTTCTTATTAAATTATAAGAGTCTCTTAATATTAGAAATTAAAATATTAAACGAGATTTAGGTTAAATTAACTTTTTTTGTAAAATTGTTTGAAATAAAAACACTTACATAGCTGCACGAAAACAGCATCCATCCATAACAAAAAAGAGCACACTAAAGAATTAGAATAAAGTTAATTTAAGAAAATATGCTTCACTTTAAACTTACCCTTTTTTTAAACTGATGCATAAAAGAAAGAGCACACTAAAGGATTAGAATAAAGTTATTTTAAGAAAATATGCTTCATTTTAAGCTTACCTTATTTTTACTGATGCATAAAAGAAAGAGCACACTAAAGAATTAAAAATAAAGTTAATTTAAGAAAATATGCTTCATCTTAAATCTACCTTTTTGCACTATGCATAAAAGAACGAACACACTAAAAGAAATTTAGATTATAAAAATCTGCTTCAGAATCGCATAATTTATTTCCTTTTCTTTCTAATAACATAATTGTAATTTAAATCTTTCATTTGTCATATCAGTGTTTAATGCACATTCCTCTACTCGACGAGAAATTAATCATTAGACTAGCTCGTCCTTCTTATTAAATTATAAGAGTCTCTTAATATTAGAAATTAAAATATTAAACGAGATTTAGGTTAAATTAACTTTTTTTGTAAAATTGTTTGAAATAAAAATACTTACATAGTTGCACGAAAACAGCATTTATCCATAACAAAAATTTTCGCTAAATAATCGTTCCTTTTTTATTTACCGCAAATATGTGTGAATATTTAGAATACTCTGAACACTCATAGCCATGATCAAATAAAAAAATTTGCGAACGGAAGAAGTAATAGCTCTGAGATATCCAAGATCTTCAGTTTAAGTCAATATAATTAATGGTTAAGAAGAAGAAGCGCTTAACGTAGCAATATATGCAAACAGCATATGCAAATATACATAGATACATATTTAAGTTTGTTGAATCTTTTGAAACCTATGCATTGCTTAAGCAGTTTTCTGATCGATCACGTGGTAGCACCAATTGCATCGAGCAAGGCATGCTCCTAAACCGTTTGCCCTTTTTCTTCGTTGTACATTTCCTTTCGTTTGTTGACATTGAGTTCGTTCATGACAGGGTTTTCAAGACAAAAAAATGTTTCAAATACTGATTTTGTGTAACCAAATGTAACATTCCGTAAATCGCAGAAAGAACGCGACGTAAAACAAATAATCATCTTCCTTAACCATTCTATACAATTTTTTTAAAATTTAATATAATATTGCATAAAATTTAATAAAAGAATAGAAAGAAAGGAACGTGTGTATAGCTAATCGCATAATCTATTTTCTTTTCCTTCTAATAGTATAACTTTCATTTAAATCATGCATTTGTCATATGAGTGTATAAATTCTCATTTCTTTACTCGACGAGAATTAATCATTAAACTAATTCGATTTTTTTATTAATTATAAGAGTCCCTTATTTTAGAAATAAAATTATTAAACTAGATTTAGGATAAATTAACTTTTTTTGTAAAATTGTTTGAAATAAAAACACTTACATAGCTGCACGAAAACAGCATTCATCCATAACAAAAAAGAGCACACTAAAGAATTAGAATAAAGTTAATTTAAGAAAATATGCTTCACTTTAAACTTACCCTTTTTTTAAACTGATGCATAAAAGAAAGAGCACACTAAAGGATTTAAATAAAGTTAATTTAAGAAAATATGCTTCATCTTAAATCTACCTTTTTGCACTATGCATAAAAGAAAGAACACACTAAAAGAAAAGGGAAATTTAGATTATAAAAATGTGCTTCAGAATCGCATAATTTATTTCCTTTTCTTTCTAATAACATAATTGTAATTTAAATCTTTCATTTGTCATATCAGTGTTTAATGCACATTCCTCTACTCGACGAGAAATTAATCATTAGACTAGCTCGTCCTTCTTATTAAATTATAAGAGTCTCTTAATATTAGAAATTAAAATATTAAACGAGATTTAGGTTAAATTAACTTTTTTTGTAAAATTGTTTGAAATAAAAACACTTACATAGCTGCACGAAAACAGCATCCATCCATAACAAAAAAGAGCACACTAAAGAATTAGAATAAAGTTAATTTAAGAAAATATGCTTCACTTTAAACTTACCCTATTTTTAAACTGATGCATAAAAGAAAGAGCACACTAAAGGATTAGAATAAAGTTATTTTAAGAAAATATGCTTCATTTTAAGCTTACCTTATTTTTACTGATGCATAAAAGAAAGAGCACACTAAAGAATTAAAAATAAAGTTAATTTAAGAAAATATGCTTCATCTTAAATCTACCTTTTTGCACTATGCATAAAAGAAAGAACACACTAAAAGAAATTTAGATTATAAAAATCTGCTTCAGAATCGCATAATTTATTTCCTTTTCTTTCTAATAACATAATTGTAATTTAAATCTTTCATTTGTCATATCAGTGTTTAATGCACATTCCTCTACTCGACGAGAAATTACTCATTAGACTAGCTCGTCCTTCTTATTAAATTATAAGAGTCTCTTAATATTAGAAATTAAAATATTAAACGAGATTTAGGTTAAATTAACTTTTTTTTGTAAAATTGTTTGAAATAAAAATACTTACATAGTTGCACGAAAACAGCATTTATCCATAACAAAAATTTTCGCTAAATAATCGTTCCTTTTTTATTTACCGCAAATATGTGTGAATATTTAGAATACTCTGAACACTCATAGCCATGATCAAATAAAAAATTTGCGAACGGAAGAAGTAATAGCTCTCAGATATCCAAGATCTTCAGTTTAAGTCAATATAATTAATGGTTAAGAAGAAGAAGCGCTTAACGTAGCAATATATGCAAACAGCATATGCAAATATACATAGATACATATTTAAGTTTGTTGAATCTTTTGAAACCTATGCATTGCTTAAGCAGTTTTCTGATCGATCACGCGGTAGCACCAATTGCATCGAGCAAGGCATGCTCCTAAACCGTTTGCCCTTTTTCTTCGTTGTACATTTCCTTTCGTTTGTTGACATTGAGTTCGTTCATGACAGGGTTTTCAAGACAAAAAAATGTTTCAAATACTGATTTTGTGTGAAAACATCATGTAGGTAGGTTGAGAAATCGGTTCGGATGGGAGGAGGCAACGCGGCGTGAACGAGACGGAAGACTCGCAATTAGGATCTGAATGAAGTTGGAGCTGTCATGGCGCAGCCCACGTTCCATAGCCGGGAATTAAAATTTATTTACAGCGACGCTTTGACTTCCGGCACAGCGGTGTCACATTTCGTCATGCAACAGAACAAGGAAGGTTCTCAGGTTGCGAGGCTAACAGCGCCCCTTACCAGGGCGAAATATGGCAACGTAACAAAATAATTTTCCTTTTCGTATTTTAGCTGGTAGATTCCGGATCCTGATTGTGAGCCAATTCGGAGTTTTGTTAATTTTTTACTGCTTGCGCGACCAGTGCCCTGAACGGAAACTGTTGCCGCTGGTGTAGTTATAGATGGTGACACTGTAGACGTTAACAACTATTTAGGCACAAGCTGAGGCAAGAACCGCTTTAGAAGCAAAAGTTGTGAGTCTAGTAACTTGGTCTGATATAAAACCCGAGTTCTATCGCCACAACCACAATAGCGTTAGTTTAGTTGTGAGTCTAGTAAATTGGTCTAACAGAAAACCCGAGTTCTATTGCCACAACGACAATAGCGTTAGTTTAGTTGTGAGTCTAGTAACTTGGGCTAATAGAAAACCCGAGTTCTATTGCCACAGCGACTATAGCATTAGTTTAGTTGTGAGTCTAGTAACTCAGGCTATTAGAAAACCCGAGTTCTATCGCCACAACGACAATAGCGCTAACTCAGTTGTGAGTGCTGTATTTTGGGGTGAAATATGACCCCGAAACTGATGCCACAAGCGATAGTGCAAGTTATAGCATCAGTGTCAGACCAAATGTAACATTCCGTAAATCGCAGAAAGAACGCGACGTAAAACAAATAATCATCTTCCTTAACCATTCTATACAATTTTTTTAAAATTGAATATAATATTGCATAAAATTGAATAAAAGAATAGAAAGAAAGGAACGTGTGTATAGCTAATCGCATAATCTATTTTCTTTTCTTTCTAATAGTATAACTTTCATTTAAATCATGCATTTGTCATATAAGTGTTTAAATTCTCATTTCATTACTCGTCGAGAATTAATCATTAAACTAATTCGTTTTTTTTTTATTAATTACAAGAGTCCCTTTTTTTAGAAATAAAGTTATTACACTAGATTTAGGTTAAATTAACTTTTTTTGTAAAATTGTTTGAAATAAAAACACTTACATAGCTGCACGAAAACAGCATTCATCCTTAAAAAAAAGTGCACACTAAAGAATTAGAATAAAGTTAATTTAAGAAAATATGCTTCACTTTAAACTTAAATCTAAAATCTACCTTTTTGCACTATGCATAAAAGAAAGAACACAGTAAAAGAAAAGGGAAATTTAGATTATAAAAATGTGCTTCAGAATCGCATAATTTATTTCCTTTTCTTTCTAATAACGTAATTGTAATTTAAATCTTTCATTTGTCATATCAGTGTTTAATGCACATTCCTCTACTCGACGAGAAATTAATCATTAGACTAGCTCGTCCTTCTTATTAAATTATAAGAGTCTCTTAATATTAGAAATTAAAATATTAAACGAGATTTAGGTTAAATTAACTTTTTTTGTAAAATTGTTTGAAATAAAAACACTTACATAGCTGCACGAAAACAGCATTCATCCATAACAAAAAAGAGCACACTAAAGAATTAGAATAAAGTTAATTTAAGAAAATATGCTTCACTTTAAACTTACCCTTTTTTTAAACTGATGCATAAAAGAAAGAGCACACTAAAGGATTTAAATAAAGTTAATTTAAGAAAATATGCTTCATCTTAAATCTACCTTTTTGCACTATGCATAAAAGAAAGAACACACTAAAAGAAAAGGGAAATTTAGATTATAAAAATGTGCTTCAGAATCGCATAATTTATTTCCTTTTCTTTCTAATAACATAATTGTAATTTAAATCTTTCATTTGTCATATCAGTGTTTAATGCACATTCCTCTACTCGACGAGAAATTAATCATTAGACTAGCTCGTCCTTCTTATTAAATTATAAGAGTCTCTTAATATTAGAAATTAAAATATTAAACGAGATTTAGGTTAAATTAACTTTTTTTGTAAAATTGTTTGAAATAAAAACACTTACATAGCTGCACGAAAACAGCATCCATCCATAACAAAAAAGAGCACACTAAAGAATTAGAATAAAGTTAATTTAAGAAAATATGCTTCACTTTAAACTTACCCTATTTTTAAACTGATGCATAAAAGAAAGAGCACACTAAAGGATTAGAATAAAGTTATTTTAAGAAAATATGCTTCATTTTAAGCTTACCTTATTTTTACTGATGCATAAAAGAAAGAGCACACTAAAGAATTAAAAATAAAGTTAATTTAAGAAAATATGCTTCATCTTAAATCTACCTTTTTGCACTATGCATAAAAGAAAGAACACACTAAAAGAAATTTAGATTATAAAAATCTGCTTCAGAATCGCATAATTTATTTCCTTTTCTTTCTAATAACATAATTGTAATTTAAATCTTTCATTTGTCATATCAGTGTTTAATGCACATTCCTCTACTCGACGAGAAATTAATCATTAGACTAGCTCGTCCTTCTTATTAAATTATAAGAGTCTCTTAATATTAGAAATTAAAATATTAAACGAGATTTAGGTTAAATTAACTTTTTTTTGTAAAATTGTTTGAAATAAAAATACTTACATAGTTGCACGAAAACAGCATTTATCCATAACAAAAATTTTCGCTAAATAATCGTTCCTTTTTTATTTACCGCAAATATGTGTGAATATTTAGAATACTCTGAACACTCATAGCCATGATCAAATAAAAAATTTGCGAACGGAAGAAGTAATAGCTCTCAGATATCCAAGATCTTCAGTTTAAGTCAATATAATTAATGGTTAAGAAGAAGAAGCGCTTAACGTAGCAATATATGCAAACAGCATATGCAAATATACATAGATACATATTTAAGTTTGTTGAATCTTTTGAAACCTATGCATTGCTTAAGCAGTTTTCTGATCGATCACGCGGTAGCACCAATTGCATCGAGCAAGGCATGCTCCTAAACCGTTTGCCCTTTTTCTTCGTTGTACATTTCCTTTCGTTTGTTGACATTGAGTTCGTTCATGACAGGGTTTTCAAGACAAAAAAATGTTTCAAATACTGATTTTGTGTGAAAACATCATGTAGGTAGGTTGAGAAATCGGTTCGGATGGGAGGAGGCAACGCGGCGTGAACGAGACGGAAGACTCGCAATTAGGATCTGAATGAAGTTGGAGCTGTCATGGCGCAGCCCACGTTCCATAGCCGGGAATTAAAATTTATTTACAGCGACGCTTTGACTTCCGGCACAGCGGTGTCACATTTCGTCATGCAACAGAACAAGGAAGGTTCTCAGGTTGCGAGGCTAACAGCGCCCCTTACCAGGGCGAAATATGGCAACGTAACAAAATAATTTTCCTTTTCGTATTTTAGCTGGTAGATTCCGGATCCTGATTGTGAGCCAATTCGGAGTTTTGTTAATTTTTTACTGCTTGCGCGACCAGTGCCCTGAACGGAAACTGTTGCCGCTGGTGTAGTTATAGATGGTGACACTGTAGACGTTAACAACTATTTAGGCACAAGCTGAGGCAAGAACCGCTTTAGAAGCAAAAGTTGTGAGTCTAGTAACTTGGTCTGATATAAAACCCGAGTTCTATCGCCACAACCACAATAGCGTTAGTTTAGTTGTGAGTCTAGTAAATTGGTCTAACAGAAAACCCGAGTTCTATTGCCACAACGACAATAGCGTTAGTTTAGTTGTGAGTCTAGTAACTTGGGCTAATAGAAAACCCGAGTTCTATTGCCACAGCGACTATAGCATTAGTTTAGTTGTGAGTCTAGTAACTCAGGCTATTAGAAAACCCGAGTTCTATCGCCACAACGACAATAGCGCTAACTCAGTTGTGAGTGCTGTATTTTGGGGTGAAATATGACCCCGAAACTGATGCCACAAGCGATAGTGCAAGTTATAGCATCAGTGTCAGACCAAATGTAACATTCCGTAAATCGCAGAAAGAACGCGACGTAAAACAAATAATCATCTTCCTTAACCATTCTATACAATTTTTTTAAAATTGAATATAATATTGCATAAAATTGAATAAAAGAATAGAAAGAAAGGAACGTGTGTATAGCTAATCGCATAATCTATTTTCTTTTCTTTCTAATAGTATAACTTTCATTTAAATCATGCATTTGTCATATAAGTGTTTAAATTCTCATTTCATTACTCGTCGAGAATTAATCATTAAACTAATTCGTTTTTTTTTTATTAATTACAAGAGTCCCTTTTTTTAGAAATAAAGTTATTACACTAGATTTAGGTTAAATTAACTTTTTTTGTAAAATTGTTTGAAATAAAAACACTTACATAGCTGCACGAAAACAGCATTCATCCTTAAAAAAAAGTGCACACTAAAGAATTAGAATAAAGTTAATTTAAGAAAATATGCTTCACTTTAAACTTAAATCTAAAATCTACCTTTTTGCACTATGCATAAAAGAAAGAACACAGTAAAAGAAAAGGGAAATTTAGATTATAAAAATGTGCTTCAGAATCGCATAATTTATTTCCTTTTCTTTCTAATAACGTAATTGTAATTTAAATCTTTCATTTGTCATATCAGTGTTTAATGCACATTCCTCTACTCGACGAGAAATTAATCATTAGACTAGCTCGTCCTTCTTATTAAATTATAAGAGTCTCTTAATATTAGAAATTAAAATATTAAACGAGATTTAGGTTAAATTAACTTTTTTTGTAAAATTGTTTGAAATAAAAACACTTACATAGCTGCACGAAAACAGCATTCATCCATAACAAAAAAGAGCACACTAAAGAATTAGAATAAAGTTAATTTAAGAAAATATGCTTCACTTTAAACTTACCCTTTTTTTAAACTGATGCATAAAAGAAAGAGCACACTAAAGGATTTAAATAAAGTTAATTTAAGAAAATATGCTTCATCTTAAATCTACCTTTTTGCACTATGCATAAAAGAAAGAACACACTATAAGAAAAGGGAAATTTAGATTATAAAAATGTGCTTCAGAATCGCATAATTTATTTCCTTTTCTTTCTAATAACATAATTGTAATTTAGATCTTTCATTTGTCATATCAGTGTTTAATGCACATTCCTCTACTCGACGAGAAATTAATCATTAGACTAGCTCGTCCTTCTTATTAAATTATAAGAGTCTCTTAATATTAGAAATTAAAATATTAAACGAGATTTAGGTTAAATTAACTTTTTTTTGTAAAATTGTTTGAAATAAAAATACTTACATAGTTGCACGAAAACAGCATTTATCCATAACAAAAATTTTCGCTAAATAATCGTTCCTTTTTTATTTACCGCAAATATGTGTGAATATTTAGAATACTCTGAACACTCATAGCCATGATCAAATAAAAAATTTGCGAACGGAAGAAGTAATAGCTCTCAGATATCCAAGATCTTCAGTTTAAGTCAATATAATTAATGGTTAAGAAGAAGAAGCGCTTAACGTAGCAATATATGCAAACAGCATATGCAAATATACATAGATACATATTTAAGTTTGTTGAATCTTTTGAAACCTATGCATTGCTTAAGCAGTTTTCTGATCGATCACGCGGTAGCACCAATTGCATCGAGCAAGGCATGCTCCTAAACCGTTTGCCCTTTTTCTTCGTTGTACATTTCCTTTCGTTTGTTGACATTGAGTTCGTTCATGACAGGGTTTTCAAGACAAAAAATGTTTCAAATACTGATTTTGTGTGAAAACATCATGTAGGTAGGTTGAGAAATCGGTTCGGATGGGAGGAGGCAACGCGGCGTGAACGAGACGGAAGACTCCCAATTAGGATCTGAATGAAGTTGGAGCTGTCATGGCGCAGCCCACGTTCCATAGCCGGGAATTAAAATTTATTTACAGCGACGCTTTGACTTCCGGCACAGCGGTGTCACATTTCGTCATGCAACAGAACAAGGAAGGTTCTCAGGTTGCGAGGCTAACAGCGCCCCTTACCAGGGCGAAATATGGCAACGTAACAAAATAATTTTCCTTTTCGTATTTTAGCTGGTAGATTCCGGATCCTGATTGTGAGCCAATTCGGAGTTTTGTTAATTTTTCACTGCTTGCGCGACCAGTGCCCTGAACGGAAACTGTTGCCGCTGGTGTAGTGATAGATGGTGACACTGTAGACGTTAACAACTATTTAGGCACAAGCTGAGGCAAGAACCGCTTTAGAAGCAAAAGTTGTGAGTCTAGTAACTTGGTCTGATATAAAACCCGAGTTCTATCGCCACAACCACAATAGCGTTAGTTTAGTTGTGAGTCTAGTAAATTGGTCTAACAGAAAACCCGAGTTCTATTGCCACAACGACAATAGCGTTAGTTTAGTTGTGAGTCTAGTAACTTGGGCTAATAGAAAACCTGAGTTCTATTGCCACAGCGACTATAGCATTAGTTTAGTTGTGAGTCTAGTAACTCAGGCTATTAGAAAACCCGAGTTCTATCGCCACAACGACAATAGCGCTAACTCAGTTGTGAGTCCTGTATTTTGGGTGAAATATGACCCCGAAACTGTTGCCACAAGCGATAGTGCAAGTTATAGCATCAGTGTCAGATCAAATGTAACATTCCGTAAATCGCAGAAAGAACGCGACGTAAAACAAATAATCATCTTCCTTAACCATTCTATACAATTTTTTTAAAATTGAATATAATATTGCATAAAATTGAGTAAAAGAATAGAAAGAAAGGAACGTGTGTATAGCTAATCGCATAATCTATTTTCTTTTCTTTCTAATAGTATAACTTTCATTTAAATCATGCATTTGTCATATGAGTGTATAAATTCTCATTTCTTTACTCGACGAGAATTAATCATTAAAGTAATTCGCTTTTTTTTTATTAATTATAAGTGTCCCTTATTTTAGAAATAAAATTATTAAACTAGATTTAGGTTAAATTAACTTTTTTTGTAAAATTGTTTGAAATAAAAACACTTACATAGCTGCACGAAAACAGCATTCACCCATAACAAAAAAGAGCACACTAAAGAATTAGAATAAAGTTAATTTAAGAAAATATGCTTCACTTTAAACTTAAATCTTAAATCTACCTTTTTGCAGTGTCAGACCAAATGTAACATTCCGTAAATCGCAGAAAGAACGCGACGTAAAACAAATAATCATCTTCCTTAACCATTCTATACAATTTTTTTAAAATTGAATATAATATTGCATAAAATTGAATAAAAGAATAGAAAGAAAGGAACGTGTGTATAGCTAATCGCATAATCTATTTTCTTTTCTTTCTAATAGTATAACTTTCATTTAAATCATGCATTTGTCATATAAGTGTTTAAATTCTCATTTCATTACTCGTCGAGAATTAATCATTAAACTAATTCGTTTTTTTTTATTAATTACAAGAGTCCCTTTTTTAAGAAATAAAGTTATTACACTAGATTTAGGTTAAATTAACTTTTTTTGTAAAATTGTTTGAAATAAAAACACTTACATAGCTGCACGAAAACAGCATTCATCCTTAAAAAAAAGTGCACACTAAAGAATTAGAATAAAGTTAATTTAAGAAAATATGCTTCACTTTAAACTTACATCTAAAATCTACCTTTTTGCACTATGCATAAAAGAAAGAACACACTAAAAGAAAAGGGAAATTTAGATTATAAAAATGTGCTTCAGAATCGCATAATTTATTTCCTTTTCTTTCTAATAACATAATTGTAATTTAAATCTTTCATTTGTCATATCAGTGTTTAATGCACATTCCTCTACTCGACGAGAAATTAATCATTAGACTAGCTCGTCCTTCTTATTAAATTATAAGAGTCTCTTAATATTAGAAATTAAAATATTAAACGAGATTTAGGTTAAATCAACTTTTTTTGTAAAATTGTTTGAAATAAAAACACTTACATAGCTGCACGAAAACAGCATTCATCCATAACAAAAAAGAGCACACTAAAGAATTAGAATAAAGTTAATTTAAGAAAATATGCTTCACTTTAAACTTACCCTTTTTTTTACTGATGCATAAAAGAAAGAGCACACTAAAGGATTTAAATAAAGATAATTTAAGAAAATATGCTTCATCTTAAATCTACCTTTTTGCACTATGCATAAAAGAAAGAACACACTATAAGAAAAGGGAAATTTAGATTATAAAAATGTGCTTCAGAATCGCATAATTTATTTCCTTTTCTTTCTAATAACATATTTGTAATTTAAATCTTTCAGTTGTCATATCAGTGTTTAATGCACATTCCTCTACTCGACGAGAAATTAATCATTAGACTAGCTCGTCCCTTTTATTAAATTCTAAGAGTCTCTTAATATTAGAAATTAAAATATTAAACGAGATTTAGGTTAAATTAACTTTTTTTTGTAAAATTGTTTGAAATAAAAATACTTACATAGTTGCACGAAAACAGCATTTATCCATAACAAAAATTTTCGCTAAATAATCGTTCCTTTTTTATTTACCGCAAATATGTGTGAGTATTTAGAATACTCTGAACACTCATAGCCATGATCAAATAAAAAAATTTGCGAACGGAAGAAGTAATAGCTCTGAGATATCCAAGATCTTCAGTTTAAGTCAATATAATTAATGGTTAAGAAGAAGAAGCGCTTAACGTAGCAATATATGCAAACAGCATATGCAAATATACATAGATACATATTTAAGTTTGTTGAATCTTTTGAAACCTATGCATTGCTTAAGCAGTTTTCTGATCGATCACGTGGTAGCACCAATTGCATCGAGCAAGGCATGCTCCTAAACCGTTTGCCCTTTTTCCTCGTTGTACATTTCCTTTCGTTTGTTGACGTTGAGTTCGTTCATGACAGGGTTTTCAAGACAAAAAAATGTTTCAAATACTGATTTTGTGTAACCAAATGTAACATTCCGTAAATCGCAGAAAGAACGCGACGTAAAACAAATAATCATCTTCCTTAACCATTCTATACAATTTTTTTAAAATTGAATATAATATTGCATAAAATTGAATAAAAGAATAGAAAGAATGGAACGTGTGTATAGCTAATCGCATAATCTATTTTCTTTTCTTTCTAATAGTATAACTTTCATTTAAATCATGCATTTGTCATATGAGTGTATAAATTCTCATTTCTTTACTCGACGAGAATTAATCATTAAACTAATTCGATTTTTTTTATTAATTATAAGTGTCCCTTATTTTAGAAATAAAATTATTAAACTAGATTTAGGTTAAATTAACTTTTTTTGTAAAATTGTTTGAAATAAAAACACTTACATAGCTGCACGAAAACAGCATTCACCCATAACAAAAAAGAGCACACTAAAGAATTAGAATAAAGTTAATTTAAGAAAATATGCTTCACTTTAAACTTAAATCTTAAATCTACCTTTTTGCACTATGCTTAAAAGAAAGAACACACTAAAAGAAAAGGGAAATTTAGATTATAAAAATGTGCTTCAGAATCGCATAATTTATTTCCTTTTCTTTCTAATAACATAATTGTAATTTAAATCTTTCATTTGTCATATCAGTGTTTAATGCACATTCCTCTACTCGACGAGAAATTAATCATTGGACTAGCTCGTCCTTCTTATTAAATTATAAGAGTCTCTTAATATTAGAAATTAAAATATTAAACGAGATTTAGGTTAAATTAACTTTTTTTTGTAAAATTGTTTGAAATAAAAATACTTACATAGTTGCACGAAAACAGCATTTATCCATAACAAAAATTTTCCGCTAAATAATCGTTCCTTTTTTATTTACCGCAAATATGTGTGAATATTTAGAATACTCTGAACACTCATAGCCATGATCAAATAAAAAATTTGCGAACGGAAGAAGTAATAGCTCTCAGATATCCAAGATCTTCAGTTTAAGTCAATATAATTAATGGTTAAGAAGAAGAAGCGCTTAACGTAGCAATATATGCAAACAGCATATGCAAATATACATAGATACATATTTAAGTTTGTTGAATCTTTTGAAACCTATGCATTGCTTAAGCAGTTTTCTGATCGATCACGCGGTAGCACCAATTGCATCGAGCAAGGCATGCTCCTAAACCATTTGCCCTTTTTCTTCGTTGTACATTTCCTTTCGTTTGTTGACATTGAGTTCGTTCATGACAGGGTTTTCAAGACAAAAAAATGTTTCAAATACTGATTTTGTGTGAAAACATCATGTAGGTAGGTTGAGAAATCGGTTCGGATGGGAGGAGGCAACGCGGCGTGAACGAGACGGAAGACTCCCAATTAGGATCTGAATGAAGTTGGAGCTGTCATGGCGCAGCCCACGTTCCATAGCCGGGAATTAAAATTTATTTACAGCGACGCTTTGACTTCCGGCACAGCGGTGTCACATTTCGTCATGCAACAGAACAAGGAAGGTTCTCAGGTTGCGAGGCTAACAGCGCCCCTTACCAGGGCGAAATATGGCAACGTAACAAAATAATTTTCCTTTTCGTATTTTAGCTGGTAGATTCCGGATCCTGATTGTGAGCCAATTCGGAGTTTTGTTAATTTTTCACTGCTTGCGCGACCAGTGCCCTGAACGGAAACTGTTGCCGCTGGTGTAGTGTGATAGATGGTGACACTGTAGACGTTAACAGCTATTTAGGCACAAGCTGAGGCAAGAACCGCTTTAGAAGCAAAAGTTGTGAGTCTAGTAACTTGGTCTGATATAAAACCCGAGTTCTATCGCCACAACCACAATAGCGTTAGTTTAGTTGTGAGTCTAGTAAATTGGTCTAACAGAAAACCCGAGTTCTATTGCCACAACGACAATAGCATTAGTTTAGTTGTGAGTCTAGTAACTTGGGCTAATAGAAAACCCGAGTTCTATTGCCACAGCGACTATAGCATTAGTTTAGTTGTGAGTCAAGTAACTCAGGCTATTACAAAACGCATAATCTATTTTCTTTTCTTTCTAATAATATAACTTTCATTTAAATCATGCATTTGTCATATGAGTGTATAAATTCTCATTTCTTTACTCGACGAGAATTAATCATTAAACTAATTCGATTTTTTTTATTAATTATAAGAGTCCCTTATTTTAGAAATAAAATTATTAAACTAGATTTAGGTTAAATTAACTTTTTTTGTAAAATTGTTTGAAATAAAAACACTTACATAGCTGCATGAAAACAGCATTCATCCATAACAAAAAAGAGCACACTAAAGAATTAGAATAAAGTTAATTTAAGAAAATATGCTTCACTTTAAACTTACCCTTTTTTTTACTGATGCATAAAAGAAAGAGCACACTAAAGGATTAGAATAAAGTTATTTTTTCTTTCTAATAACATATTTGTAATTTAAATCTTTCAGTTGTCATATCAGTGTTTAATGCACATTCCTCTACTCGACGAGAAATTAATCATTAGACTAGCTCGTCCTTCTTATTAAATTCTAAGAGTCTCTTAATATTAGAAATTAAAATATTAAACGAGATTTAGGTTAAATTAACTTTTTTTTGTAAAATTGTTTAAAATAAAAATACTTACATAGTTGCACGAAAACAGCATTTATCCATAACAAAAATTTTCGCTAAATAATCGTTCGTTTTTTATTTACCGCAAATATGTGTGAATATTTAGAATACTCTGAACACTCATAGCCATGATCAAATAAAAAAATTTGCGAACGGAAGAAGTAATAGCTCTGAGATATCCAAGATCTTCAGTTTAAGTCAATATAATTAATGGTTAAGAAGAAGAAGCGCTTAACGTAGCAATATATGGAAACAGCATATGCAAATATACATAGATACATATTTAAGTTTGTTGAATCTTTTGAAACCTATGCATTGCTTAAGCAGTTTTCTGATCGATCACGTGGTAGCACCAATTGCATCGAGCAAGGCATGCTCCTAAACCGTTTGCCCTTTTTCTTCGTTGTACATTTCCTTTCGTTTGTTGACATTGAGTTCGTTCATGACAGGGTTTTCAAGACAAAAAAATGTTTCAAATACTGATTTTGTGTAACCAAATGTAACATTCCGTAAATCGCAGAAAGAACGCGACGTAAAACAAATAATCATCTTCCTTAACCATTCTATACAATTTTTTTAAAATTTAATATAATATTGCATAAAATTTAATAAAAGAATAGAAAGAAAGGAACGTGTGTATAGCTAATCGCATAATCTATTTTCTTTTCCTTCTAATAGTATAACTTTCATTTAAATCATGCATTTGTCATATGAGTGTATAAATTCTCATTTCTTTACTCGACGAGAATTAATCATTAAACTAATTCGATTTTTTTATTAATTATAAGAGTCCCTTATTTTAGAAATAAAATTATTAAACTAGATTTAGGATAAATTAACTTTTTTTGTAAAATTGTTTGAAATAAAAACACTTACATAGCTGCACGAAAACAGCATTCATCCATAACAAAAAAGAGCACACTAAAGAATTAGAATAAAGTTAATTTAAGAAAATATGCTTCACTTTAAACTTACCCTTTTTTTTACTGATGCATAAAAGAAAGAGCACACTAAAGGATTAGAATAAAGTTATTTTAAGAAAATATGCTTCATTATAAGCTTACCTTATTTTTACTGATGCATAAAAGAAAGAGCACACTAAAGGATTAGAATAAAGTTATTTTAAGAAAATATGCTTCATTTTAAGCTAACCTTATTTTTACTGATGCATAAAAGAAAGAGCACACTAAAGAATTAAAAATAAATTTAATTTAAGAAAATATGCTTCATCTTAAATCTACCTTTTTGCACTATGCATAAAAGAAAGAACACACTAAAAGAAAAGGGAAATTTAGATTATAAAAATGTGCTTCAGAATCGCGTAATTTATTTCCTTTTTTTTCTAATAACATATTTGTAATTAATAACATATTTGTAATTTAAATCTTTCAGTTGTCATATCAGTGTTTAATGCACATTCCTCTACTCGACGAGAAATTAATCATTAGACTAGCTCGTCCTTCTTATTAAATTCTAAGAGTCTCTTAATATTAGAAATTAAAATATTAAACGAGATTTAGGTTAAATTAACTTTTTTTGTAAAATTCTTTAAAATAAAAACACTTACATAGCTGCACGAAAACAGCATTCATCCTTAAAAAAAGTGCACACCAAAGAATTAGAATAAAGTTAATTTAAGAAAATATGCTTCACTTTAAACTTAAATCTTAAATCTACCTTTTCGCACTATGCATAAAGAAAGAACACACTAAAAGAAAAGGGAAATTTAGATTATAAAAATGTGCTTCAGAATCGCATAATTTATTTCCTTTTCTTTCTAATAACATAATTGTAATTTAAATCTTTCATTTGTCATATCAGTGTTTAATGCACATTCCTCTACTCGACGAGAAATTAATCATTAGACTAGCTCGTCCTTCTTATTAAATTATAAGAGTCTCTTAATATTAGAAATTAAAATATTAAAAGAGATTTAGGTTAAATTAACTTTTTTTTGTAAAATTGTTTGAAATAAAAATACTTACATAGTTGCACGAAAACAGCATTTATCCATAACAAAAAATTTCCGCTAAATAATCGTTCCTTTTTTATTTACCGCAAATATGTGTGAATATTTAGAATACTCTGAACACTCATAGCCATGATCAAATAAAAAAATTTGCGAACGGAAGAAGTAATAGCTCTCAGATATCCAAGATCTTCAGTTTAAGTCAATATAATTAATGGTTAAGAAGAAGAAGCGCTTAACGTAGCAATATATGCAAACAGCATATGCAAATATACATAGATACATATTTAAGTTTGTTGAATCTTTTGAAACCTATGCATTGCTTAAGCAGTTTTCTGATCGATCACGTGGTAGCACCAATTGCATCGAGCAAGGCATGCTCCTAAACCGTTTGCCCTTTTTCTTCGTTGTACATTTCCTTTCGTTTGTTGACATTGAGTTCGTTCATGACAGGGTTTTCAAGACAAAAAAATGTTTCAAATACTGATTTTGTGTGAAAACATCATGTAGGTAGGTTGAGAAATCGGTTCGGATGGGAGGAGGCAACGCGGCGTGAACGAGACGGAAGACTCCCAATTAGGATCTGAATGAAGTTGGAGCTGTCATGGCGCAGCCCACGTTCCATAGCCGGGAATTAAAATTTATTTACAGCGACGCTTTGACTTCCGGCACAGCGGTGTCACATTTCGTCATGCAACAGAACAAGGAAGGTTCTCAGGTTGCGAGGTTAACATCGCCCCTTACCAGGGCGAAATATGGCAACGTAACAAAATAATTTTCCTTTTCGTATTTTAGCTGATAAATTCCAGATCCTGATTGTGAGCCAATTCGGAGTTTTGTTAATTTTTCACCGCTTGCGCGACCAGTGCCCTGAACGGAAACTGTTGCCGCTGGTGTAGTGATAGATGGTGACACTGTAGACGTTAACAGCTATTTAGGCACAAGCTGAGGCAAGAACCGCTTTAGAAGCAAAAGTTGTGAGTCTAGTAACTTGGTCTGATATAAAACCCTAGTTCTATCGCCACAACCACAATAGCGTTAGTTTAGTTGTGAGTCTAGTAAATTGGTCTAACAGAAAACCCGAGTTCTATTGCCACAACGACAATAGCATTAGTTTAGTTGTGAGTCTAGTAACTTGGGCTAATAGAAAACCCGAGTTCTATTGCCACAGCGACTATAGCATTAGTTTAGTTGTGAGTCTAGTAACTCAGGCTATTACAAAACGCATAATCTATTTTCTTTTCTTTCTAATAGTATAACTTTCATTTAAATCATACATTTGTCATATGAGTGTATAAATTCTCATTTCTTTACTCGACGAGAATTAATCATTACACTAATTCGATTTTTTTTATTAATTATAAGAGTCCCTTATTTTAGAAATAAAATTATTAAACTAGATTTAGGTTAAATTAACTTTTTTTGTAAAATTGTTTGAAATAAAAACACTTACATAGCTGCACGTAAACAGCATTCATCCATAACAAAAAAGAGCACACTAAAGAATTAGAATAAAGTTAATTTAAGAAAATATGCTTCACTTTAAACTTACCCTCTTTTTTACTGATGCATAAAAGAAAGAGCACACTAAAGGATTAGAATAAAGTTATTTTTTCTTTCTAATAACATATTTGTAATTTAAATCTTTCAGTTGTCATATCAGTGTTTAATGCACATTCCTCTACTCGACGAGAAATTAATCATTAGACTAGCTCGTCCTTCTTATTAAATTCTAAGAGTCTCTTAATATTAGAAATTAAAATATTAAACGAGATTTAGGTTAAATTAACTTTTTTTTGTAAAATTGTTTGAAATAAAAATACTTACATAGTTGCACGAAAACAGCATTTATCCATAACAAAAATTTTCGCTAAATAATCGTTCGTTTTTTATTTACCGCAAATATGTGTGAATATTTAGAATACTCTGAACACTCATAGCCATGATCAAATAAAAAAATTTGCGAACGGAAGAAGTAATAGCTCTGAGATATCCAAGATCTTCAGTTTAAGTCAATATAATTAATGGTTAAGAAGAAGAAGCGCTTAACGTAGCAATATATGCAAACAGCATATGCAAATATACATAGATACATATTTAAGTTTGTTGAATCTTTTGAAACCTATGCATTGCTTAAGCAGTTTTCTGATCGATCACGTGGTAGCACCAATTGCATCGAGCAAGGCATGCTCCTAAACCGTTTGCCCTTTTTCTTCGTTGTACATTTCCTTTCGTTTGTTGACATTGAGTTCGTTCATGACAGGGTTTTCAAGACAAAAAAATGTTTCAAATACTGATTTTGTGTAACCAAATGTAACATTCCGTAAATCGCAGAAAGAACGCGACGTAAAACAAATAATCATCTTCCTTAACCATTCTATACAATTTTTTTAAAATTTAATATAATATTGCATAAAATTGAATAAAAGAATAGAAAGAAAGGAACGTGTGTATAGCTAATCGCATAATCTATTTTCTTTTCCTTCTAATAGTATAACTTTCATTTAAATCATGCATTTGTCATATGAGTGTATAAATTCTCATTTCTTTACTCGACGAGAATTAATCATTAAACTAATTCGATTTTTTTATTAATTATAAGAGTCCCTTATTTTAGAAATAAAATTATTAAACTAGATTTAGGATAAATTAACTTTTTTTGTAAAATTGTTTGAAATAAAAACACTTACATAGCTGCACGAAAACAGCATTCATCCATAACAAAAAAGAGCACACTAAAGAATTAGAATAAAGTTAATTTAAGAAAATATGCTTCACTTTAAACTTACCCTTTTTTTTACTGATGCATAAAAGAAAGAGCACACTAAAGGATTAGAATAAAGTATATACGTGGTAGCACCAATTGCATCGAGCAAGGCATGCTCCTAAACCGTTTGCCCTTTTTCTTCGTTGTACATTTCCTTTCGTTTGTTGACATTGAGTTCGTTCATGAAAGGGTTTTCAAGACAAAAAAATGTTTCAAATACTGATTTTGTGTAACCAAATGTAACATTCCGTAAATCGCAGAAAGAACGCGACGTAAAACAAACTAAACTTACCCTTTTTTTTACTGATGCATAAAAGAAAGAGCACACTAAAGGATTAGAATAAAGTTATTTTTTCTTTCTAATAACATATTTGTAATTTAAATCTTTCAGTTGTCATATCAGTGTTTAATGCACATTCCTCTACTCGACGAGAAATTAATCATTAGACTAGCTCGTCCTTCTTATTAAATTATAAGAGTCTCTTAATATTAGAAATTAAAATATTAAACGAGATTTAGGTTAAATTACCTTTTTTTTTGTAAAATTGTTTGAAATAAAAATACTTACATAGTTGCACGAAAACAGCATTTATCCATAACAAAAATTTTCGCTAAATAATCGTTCCTTTTTTATTTACCGCAAATATGTGTGAATATTTAGAATACTCTGAACACTCATAGCCATGATCAAATAAAAAAATTTGCGAACGGAAGAAGTAATAGCTCTCAGATATCCAAGATCTTCAGTTTAAGTCAATATAATTAATGGTTAAGAAGAAGAAGCGCTTAACGTAGCAATATATGCAAACAGCATATGCAAATATACATAGATACATATTTAAGTTTGTTGAATCTTTTGAAACCTATGTAGGTAGGTTGAGAAATCGGTTCGGATGGGAGGAGGCAACGCGGCGTGAACGAGACGGAAGACTCGCAATTAGGATCTGGATGAAGTTGGAGCTGTCATGGCGCAGCCCACGTTCCATAGCCGGGAATTAAAATTTATTTACAGCGACGCTTTGACTTCCGGCACAGCGGTGTCACATTTCGTCATGCAACAGAACAAGGAAGGTTCTCAGGTTGCGAGGTTAACATCGCCCCTTACCAGGGCGAAATATGGCAACGTAACAAAATAATTTTCCTTTTCGTATTTTAGCTGGTAGATTCCGGATCCTGATTGTGAGCCAATTCGGAGTTTTGTTAATTTTTCACTGCTTGCGCGACCAGTGCCCTGAACGGAAACTGTTGCCGCTGGTGTAGTGATAGATGGTGACACTGTAGACGTTAACACAAGCTGAGGCAAGAACCGCTTTAGAAGCAAAAGTTGTGAGTCTAGTAACTTGGTCTGATATAAAACCCGAGTTCTATCGCCACAACCACAATAGCGTAAGTTTAGTTGTGAGTCTAGTAAATTGGTCTCACAGAAAACCCGAGTTCTATTG
This sequence comes from Nephrocerus scutellatus, assembly GCA_947095585.1. Taxonomy (NCBI): domain Eukaryota; kingdom Metazoa; phylum Arthropoda; class Insecta; order Diptera; family Pipunculidae; genus Nephrocerus; species Nephrocerus scutellatus. The sequence continues at coordinate 51,697,126 of OX352763.1, read as the reverse complement.
CCACAACGACAATAGCGTTAGTTTAGTTGTGAGTCTAGTAACTTGGGCTAATAGAAAACCCGAGTTCTATTGCCACAACGACAATAGCGTTAGTTTAGTTGTGAGTCTAGTATCTCAGGCTATTAGAAAACCCGAGTTATATCGCCACAACGACAATAGCGCTAACTCAGTTGTGAGTCCTGTATTTTGGGGTGAAATATGACCCCGAAACTGTTGCCACAACAACCAGTGCCAAGCGATAGTGCAAGTTATAGCATCAGTGTCAGACCAAATGTAACATTCCGTAAATCGCAGAAAGAACGCGACGTTGCCTTCCGCCTCATTAGAATTTGATTCAAATACTTGAAATCATTTTTTTGTCGATCTCCAGAATTGAGCTTTAAATTTTAGTTCTAATTAGAAAGTAGTCTAATTATAATTTTTTTGTGCAGCGAGCGTTGGATTGTTGTGTCACACGTTCAGTATTGATGGACAAACATGCGCAGTGACATTTTTGAAGAATTAAACGTTAAAATCCTATATTACTTACCAAAGAAATGCGAAGCTCGCCCCAAAATATATTAAGTGTAGGATCTCCAAGAGATTGGGAAAGTCCTTATACGAAATTGAAAATCGGGACGGTAAGATCGTCGGCGTCTTTCACGCTAAAGACCTGAAACAATGACCAGGCGGAATATGGAGTTACGAAGGTAGATTATAGCTTCTGTAGCCCGGCTAGTTCAGTCGGTAGAGCATGAGACTCTTAATCTCAGGGTCGTGGCTGAGCCCCACGTTTTAATAGGCGCTCCGTTTTTTGAGTAATCTATGCTGAGAGCGAAGGCAAAGATTAGTCAATTTGTGACGTCGGCCTAGCGGTGGAATCAGGCAACAAAAAGAAAAAAAGAATAAACCTAAAAGGTAGGGTAAATGGAAACCAGCTAACTTCAACTGTGATGGTTTTGCTTCTGTCCATAAGAAGGCTAAGCATCTAAAATAAAGGAAATGCACACATGGCTTTTGGGGTAAAGACGATTTCCGGCTTTGCAAAAACCTTCTTCTGACTTTGGCATCCGAGTAGAGTGGACGTTGTAAGAATCACGTCAGAAAGTTTTTTTTCACTTAAGCAGAAGAAGTAAATTTAAAAAGTTGAAGAAGGAAAATCGCCGCCACGTGCCGAAACCAAGTAAAAATTTCGATTGTAAATTAAAGGCATTTTATTTAAAAATATCTGAAGCAAGTGAACATAGTTCTTTTTGCGAATGTAATTGAATCCAATAATAGCCTCGGATATGGCTAACCGAAGCAGTGTTTCATTTGATATGTGAAAAAAAAGAAGATAAAATTAACTTTTTTCCATCGTCGCCATCATTTTTATTCGTTTAACACACGGACACCAGCCATCGTACAGTAGCTCAAATATTAATCGGAGGATTGGTGTCACATCAGCCGCCGCTCCTGCTTTTCTTGTCGTCAGTGGTGTCTTGGACGCGTCCATCGTGGTTGTCGTTGTCAGTTAGTTTATCAAAGCCGCACTTGTCGGATTTGCTGTGGGAATCTAAGCTCCGACAATCAGAAGAAGCAACCGCCATAGCATTGGTACTAATATATATATACACATGTTAAAGTATATATACTTTAGTCGAAACAACTAAACCGCTGCTCAAATCAAGGAAGCATGTTAAAGTTTTGCAATTTAATCAAGATCGGATCGAATAATTATATATTTTTCAAAACCTTGACTTTGCTTTAAAAATACGTAAGCTGAGACCGAAGGAGACATAAACATTTAAATAAACCAAAAATAAGAAACAAATCGCAGAAGAAGAAAATTGCAGAGTGCAGAAAGCAGTGAAAGTTTGTTTTAAATGCTTGATATAAAAATACCTACAGTGATCCCTCCAAACAGCCGCACAGCAGCGACCTTTTTTATTACAATTTGTTTTGTTTGTTCGTTCGTATGGTGTACCTAGAGCATAAATCCAATTGGCCGACAGTTAAATTCCTTTTGTAGTCGTCGTCGTCGTCATCTTCGAATTCGCCATCCACTACGACGTCGCCTTTGCAGAAATGAGCGGCAAATCAGGAGTCAGCACGAGCAGATGAATCATTGGACCGTCAGATCCAGAGCAGTTTTCATTATTTAATTGGATCTTTTCCTAAATATTTACGATAGTTTGAGATTGCGATTTGCCAAACGTTCCGCGCGGTAAAACAAATAATCATCTTCCTTAACCATTCTATACAATTTTTTTTAGTAAAACAGCTATACGAAGTGATGTGCACACCACGTCGGCTGCCTCAACAAAACAAAAATAACAATTAACAGTGAGTAACCCTATTGTTGAATTTTTAAAATTGAATATAATATTGCATAAAATTGAATAAAAGAAAAGAAAGTAAGGAACGTGTGTAGAGCTAATCGCATAATCTATTTTCTTTTCTTCCTAATATTGTAACTTTCATTTAAATCATGCATTTGTTATATAAGTGTTTAAATTCTCATTTCATTACTCGTCGAGAATTAATCATTAAACTAATTCGTTTTTTTTTATTAATTACAAGAGTCGCTTATTTTAGAAATAAAGTTATTACACTAGATTTAGGTTAAATTAACTTTTTTTTGTAAAATTGTTTGAAATAAAAACACTTACATAGCTGCACGAAAACAGCATTCATCCTTAAAAAAAAGTGCACACTAAAGAATTAGAATAAAGTTAATTTAAGAAAATATGCTTCACTTTAAACTTAAATCTAAAATCTACCTTTTTGCACTATGCATAAAAGAAAGAACACACTAAAAGAAAAGGGGAAATTTAGATTATAAAAATGTGCTTCAGAATCGCATAATTTATTTCCTTTTCTTTCTAATAACATAATTGTAATTTAAATCTTTCATTTGTCATATCAGTGTTTAATGCACATTCCTCTACTCGACGAGAAATTAATCATTAGACTAGCTCGTCCTTCTTATTAAATTATAAGAGTCTCTTAATGTTAGAAATTAAAATATTAAACGAGATTTAGGTTAAATTAACTTTTTTTTGTAAAATTGTTTGAAATAAAAATACTTACATAGTTGCACGAAAACAGCATTTATCCATAACAAAAATTTTCGCTAAATAATCGTTCCTTTTTTATTTACCGCAAATATGTGTGAATATTTAGAATACTCTGAACACTCATAGCCATGATCAAATAAAAAAATTTGCGAACGGAAGAAATAATAGCTCTCAGATATCCAAGATCTTCAGTTTAAGTCAATATAATTAATGGTTAAGAAGAAGAAGCGCTTAACGTAGCAATATATGCAAACAGCATATGCAAATATACATAGATACATCTTTAAGTTTGTTGAATCTTTTGAAACCTATGCATTGCTTAAGCAGTTTTCTGATCGATCACGCGGTAGCACCAATTGCATCGAGCAAGGCATGCTCCTAAACCGTTTGCCCTTTTTCTTCGTTGTACATTTCCTTTCGTTTGTTGACATTGAGTTCGTTCATGACAGGGTTTTCAAGACAAAAAAATGTTTCAAATACTGATTTTGTGTAACCAAATGTAACATTCCGTAAATCGCAGAAAGAACGCGACGTAAAACAAATAATCATCTTCCTTAACCATTCTATACAATTTTTTTAAATTGAATATAATATTGCATAAAATTGAATAAAAGAATAGAAAGAAAGGAACGTGTGTATAGCTAATCGCATAATCTATTTTCTTTTCCTTCTAATAGTATAACTTTCATTTAAATCATGCATTTGTCATATGAGTGTATAAATTCTCATTTCTTTACTCGACGAGAATTAATCATTAAACTAATTCGATTTTTTTTATTAATTATAAGAGTCCCTTATTTTAGAAATAAAATTATTAAACTAGATTTAGGTTAAATTAACTTTTTTTGTAAAATTGTTTGAAATAAAAACACTTACATAGCTGCACGAAAACAGCATTCATCCATAACAAAAAAGAGCACACTAAAGAATTAGAATAAAGTTAATTTAAGAAAATATGCTTCATTTTAAGCTTACCTTATTTTTACTGATGCATAAAAGAAAGAGCACACTAAAGAATTAAAAATAAAGTTAATTTAAGAAAATATGCTTCATCTTAAATCTACCTTTTTGCACTATGCATAAAAGAAAGAACACACTAAAAGAAAAGGGAAATTTAGATTATAAAAATCTGCTTCAGAATCGCATAATTTATTTCCTTTTCTTTCTAATAACATAATTGTAATTTAAATCGTTCATTTGTCATATCAGTGTTTAATGCACATTCCTAGATTTAGGTTAAATTAACTTTTTTTGTAAAATTGTTTGAAATAAAAATACTTACATAGCTGCACGAAAACAGCATTCATCCATAACAAAAAAGAGCACACTAAAGAATTAGAATAAAGTTAATTTAAGAAAATATGCTTCACTTTAAACTTACCCTTTTTTTAAACTGATGCATAAAAGAAAGAGCACACTAAAGGATTAGAATAAAGTTATTTTAAGAAAATATGCTTCATTTTAAGCTTACCTTATTTTTACTGATGCATAAAAGAAAGAGCACACTAAAGAATTAAAAATAAAGTTAATTTAAGAAAATATGCTTCATCTTAAATCTACCTTTTTGCACTATGCATAAAAGAAAGAACACACTAAAAGAAATTTAGATTATAAAAATCTGCTTCAGAATCGCATAATTTATTTCCTTTTCTTTCTAATAACATAATTGTAATTTAAATCTTTCATTTGTCATATCAGTGTTTAATGCACATTCCTCTACTCGACGAGAAATTAATCATTAGACTAGCTCGTCCTTCTTATTAAATTCTAAGAGTCTCTTAATATTAGAAATTAAAATATTAAACGAGATTTAGGTTAAATTAACTTTTTTTTGTAAAATTGTTTGAAATAAAAATACTTACATAGTTGCACGAAAACAGCATTTATCCATAAAAAAAATTTTCGCTAAATAATCGTTCCTTTTTTATTTACCGCAAATATGTGTGAATATTTAGAATACCGTTTGCCCTTTTTCTTCGTTGTACATTTCCTTTCGTTTGTTGACATTGAGTTCGTTCATGACAGGGTTTTCAAGACAAAAAAATGTTTCAAATACTGATTTTGTGTGAAAACATCATGTAGGTAGGTTGAGAAATCGGTTCGGATGGGAGGAGGCAACGCGGCGTGAACGAGACGGAAGACTCCCAATTAGGATCTGAATGAAGTTGGAGCTGTCATGGCGCAGCCCACGTTCCATAGCCGGGAATTAAAATTTATTTACAGCGACGCTTTGACTTCCGGCACAGCGGTGTCACATTTCGTCATGCAACAGAACAAGGAAGGTTCTCAGGCTGCGAGGTTAACATCGCCCCTTACCAGGGCGAAATATGGCAACGTAACAAAATAATTTTCCTTTTCGTATTTTAGCTGGTAGATTCCGGATTCTGATTGTGAGCCAATTCGGAGTTTTGTTAATTTTTCACTGCTTGCGCGACCAGTGCCCTGAACGGAAACTGTTGCCGCTGGTGTAGTGTGATAGATGGTGACACTGTAGACGTTAACAGCTATTTAGGCACAAGCTGAGGCAAGAACCGCTTTAGAAGCAAAAGTTGTGAGTCTAGTAACTTGGTCTGATATAAAACCCGAGTTCTATCGCCACAACCACAATAGCGTTAGTTTAGTTGTGAGTCTAGTAAATTGGTCTAACAGAAAACCCGAGTTCTATTGCCACAACGACAATAGCATTAGTTTAGTTGTGAGTCTAGTAACTTGGGCTAATAGAAAACCCGAGTTCTATTGCCACAGCGACTATAGCATTAGTTTAGTTGTGAGTCTAGTAACTCAGGCTATTACAAAACGCATAATCTATTTTCTTTTCTTTCTAATAGTATAACTTTCATTTAAATCATGCATTTGTCATATGAGTGTATAAATTCTCATTTCTTTACTCGACGAGAATTAATCATTAAACTAATTCGATTTTTTTTATTAATTATAAGAGTCCCTTATTTTAGAAATAAAATTATTAAACTAGATTTAGGTTAAATTAACTTTTTTTGTAAAATTGTTTGAAATAAAAACACTTACATAGCTGCATGAAAACAGCATTCATCCATAACAAAAAAGAGCACACTAAAGAATTAGAATAAAGTTAATTTAAGAAAATATGCTTCACTTTAAACTTACCCTTTTTTTTACTGATGCATAAAAGAAAGAGCACACTAAAGGATTAGAATAAAGTTATTTTTTCTTTCTAATAACATATTTGTAATTTAAATCTTTCAGTTGTCATATCAGTGTTTAATGCACATTCCTCTACTCGACGAGAAATTAATCATTAGACTAGCTCGTCCTTCTTATTAAATTCTAAGAGTCTCTTAATATTAGAAATTAAAATATTAAACGAGATTTAGGTTAAATTAACTTTTTTTTGTAAAATTGTTTGAAATAAAAATACTTACATAGTTGCACGAAAACAGCATTAATCCATAACAAAAATTTTCGCTAAATAATCGTTCGTTTTTTATTTACCGCAAATATGTGTGAATATTTAGAATACTCTGAACACTCATAGCCATGATCAAATAAAAAAATTTGCGAACGGAAGAAGTAATAGCTCTGAGATATCCAAGATCTTCAGTTTAAGTCAATATAATTAATGGTTAAGAAGAAGAAGCGCTTAACGTAGCAATATATGCAAACAGCATATGCAAATATACATAGATACATATTTAAGTTTGTTGAATCTTTTGAAACCTATGCATTGCTTAAGCAGTTTTCTGATCGATCACGTGGTAGCACCAATTGCATCGAGCAAGGCATGCTCCTAAACCGTTTGCCCTTTTTCTTCGTTGTACATTTCCTTTCGTTTGTTGACATTGAGTTCGTTCATGACAGGGTTTTCAAGACAAAAAAATGTTTCAAATACTGATTTTGTGTAACCAAATGTAACATTCCGTAAATCGCAGAAAGAACGCGACGTAAAACAAATAATCATCTTCCTTAACCATTCTATACAATTTTTTTAAAATTTAATATAATATTGCATAAAATTGAATAAAAGAATAGAAAGAAAGGAACGTGTGTATAGCTAATCGCATAATCTATTTTCTTTTCCTTCTAATAGTATAACTTTCATTTAAATCATGCATTTGTCATATGAGTGTATAAATTCTCATTTCTTTACTCGACGAGAATTAATCATTAAACTAATTCGATTTTTTTATTAATTATAAGAGTCCCTTATTTTAGAAATAAAATTATTAAACTAGATTTAGGATAAATTAACTTTTTTTGTAAAATTGTTTGAAATAAAAAGACTTACATAGCTGCACGAAAACAGCATTCATCCATAACAAAAAAGAGCACACTAAATAATTAGAATAAAGTTAATTTAAGAAAATATGCTTCACTTTAAACTTACCCTTTTTTTTACTGATGCATAAAAGAAAGAGCACACTAAAGGATTAGAATAAAGTTATTTTTTCTTTCTAATAACATATTTGTAATTTAAATCTTTCAGTTGTCATATCAGTGTTTAATGCACATTCCTCTACTCGACGAGAAATTAATCATTAGACTAGCTCGTCCTTCTTATTAAATTATAAGAGTCTCTTAATATTAGAAATTAAAATATTAAACGAGATTTAGGTTAAATTACCTTTTTTTTTGTAAAATTGTTTGAAATAAAAATACTTACATAGTTGCACGAAAACAGCATTTATCCATAACAAAAATTTTCGCTAAATAATCGTTCCTTTTTTATTTACCGCAAATATGTGTGAATATTTAGAATACTCTGAACACTCATAGCCATGATCAAATAAAAAAATTTGCGAACGGAAGAAGTAATAGCTCTCAGATATCCAAGATCTTCAATTTAAGTCAATATAATTAATGGTTAAGAAGAAGAAGCGCTTAACGTAGCAATATATGCAAACAGCATATGCAAATATACATAGATACATATTTAAGTTTGTTGAATCTTTTGAAACCTATGCATTGCTTAAGCAGTTTTCTGATCGATCACGTGGTAGCACCAATTGCATCGAGCGAGGCATGCTCCTAAACCGTTTGCCCTTTTTCTTCGTTGTACATTTCCTTTCGTTTGTTGACATTGAGTTCGTTCATGACAGGGTTTTCAAGACAAAAAAATGTTTCAAATACTGATTTTGTGTGAAAACATCATGTAGGTAGGTTGAGAAATCGGTTCGGATGGGAGGAGGCAACGCGGCGTGAACGAGACGGAAGACTCCCAATTAGTATCTGAATGAAGTTGGAGCTGTCATGGCGCAGCCCACGTTCCATAGCCGGGAATTAAAATTTATTTACAGCGACGCTTTAACTTCCGGCACAGCGGTGTCACATTTCGTCATGCAACAGAACAAGGAAGGTTCTCAGGTTGCGAGGTTAACATCGCCCCTTACCAGGGCGAAATATGGCAACGTAACAAAATAATTTTCCTTTTCGTATTTTAGCTGGTAAATTCCAGATCCTGATTGTGAGCCAATTCGGAGTTTTGTTAATTTTTCACTGCTTGCGCGACCAGTGCCCTGAACGGAAACTGTTGCCGCTGGTGTAGTGATAGATGGTGACACTGTAGACGTTAACAGCTATTAAGGCACAAGCTGAGGCAAGAACCGCTTTAGAAGCAAAAGTTGTGAGTCTAGTAACTTGGTCTGATATAAAACCCGAGTTCTATCGCCACAACCACAATAGCGTTAGTTTAGTTGTGAGTCTAGTAAATTGGTCTAACAGAAAACCCGAGTTCTATTGCCACAACGACAATAGCATTAGTTTAGTTGTGAGTCTAGTAACTTGGGCTAATAGAAAACCCGAGTTCTATTGCCACAGCGACTATAGCATTAGTTTAGTTGTGAGTCTAGTAACTCAGGCTATTACAAAACGCATAATCTATTTTCTTTTCTTTCTAATAGTATAACTTTCATTTAAATCATGCATTTGTCATATGAGTGTATAAATTCTCATTTCTTTACTCGACGAGAATTAATCATTAAACTAATTCGATTTTTTTTATTAATTATAAGAGTCCCTTATTTTAGAAATAAAATTATTAAACTAGATTTAGGTTAAATTAACTTTTTTTGTAAAATTGTTTGAAATAAAAACACTTACATAGCTGCACGAAAACAGCATTCATCCATAACAAAAAAGAGCACACTAAAGAATTAGAATAAAGTTAATTTAAGAAAATATGCTTCACTTTAAACTTACCCTTTTTTTACTGATGCATAAAAGAAAGAGCACACTAAAGGATTAGAATAAAGTTATTTTTTCTTTCTAATAACATATTTGTAATTTAAATCTTTCAGTTGTCATATCAGTGTTTAATGCACATTCCTCTACTCGACGAGAAATTAATCATTAGACTAGCTCGTCCTTCTTATTAAATTCTAAGAGTCTCTTAATATTAGAAATTAAAATATTAAACGAGATTTAGGTTAAATTAACTTTTTTTTGTAAAATTGTTTGAAATAAAAATACTTACATAGTTGCACGAAAACAGCATTTATCCATAACAAAAATTTTCGCTAAATAATCGTTCGTTTTTTATTTACCGCAAATATGTGTGAATATTTAGAATACTCTGAACACTCATAGCCATGATCAAATAAAAAAATTTGCGAACGGAAGAAGTAATAGCTCTGAGATATCCAAGATCTTCAGTTTAAGTCAATATAATTAATGGTTAAGAAGAAGAAGCGCTTAACGTAGCAATATATGCAAACAGCATATGCAAATATACATAGATACATATTTAAGTTTGTTGAATCTTTTGAAACCTATGCATTGCTTAAGCAGTTTTCTGATCGATCACGTGGTAGCACCAATTGCATCGAGCAAGGCATGCTCCTAAACCGTTTGCCCTTTTTCTTCGTTGTACATTTCCTTTCGTTTGTTGACATTGAGTTCGTTCATGACAGGGTTTTCAAGACAAAAAAATGTTTCCAATACTGATTTTGTGTAACCAAATGTAACATTCCGTAAATCGCAGAAAGAACGCGACGTAAAACAAATAATCATCTTCCTTAACCATTCTATACAATTTTTTTAAAATTTAATATAATATTGCATAAAATTGAATAAAAGAATAGAAAGAAAGGAACGTGTGTATAGCTAATCGCATAATCTATTTTCTTTTCCTTCTAATAGTATAACTTTCATTTAAATCATGCATTTGTCATATGAGTGTATAAATTCTCATTTCTTTACTCGACGAGAATTAATCATTAAACTAATTCGATTTTTTTATTAATTATAAGAGTCCCTTATTTTAGAAATAAAATTATTAAACTAGATTTAGGATAAATTAACTTTTTTTGTAAAATTGTTTGAAATAAAAACACTTACATAGCTGCACGAAAACAGCATTCATCCATAACAAAAAAGAGCACACTAAAGAATTAGAATAAAGTTAATTTAAGAAAATATGCTTCACTTTAAACTTACCCTTTTTTTTACTGATGCATAAAAGAAAGAGCACACTAAAGGATTAGAATAAAGTTATTTTTTCTTTCTAATAACATATTTGTAATTTAAATCTTTCAGTTGTCATATCAGTGTTTAATGCACATTCCTCTACTCGACGAGAAATTAATCATTAGACTAGCTCGTCCTTCTTATTAAATTATAAGAGTCTCTTAATATTAGAAATTAAAATATTAAACGAGATTTAGGTTAAATTACCTTTTTTTTTGTAAAATTGTTTGAAATAAAAATACTTACATAGTTGCACGAAAACAGCATTATCCATAACAAAATTTTTCGCTAAATAATCGTTCCTTTTTTATTTACCGCAAATATGTGTGAATATTTAGAATACTCTGAACACTCATAGCCATGATCAAATAAAAAAATTTGCAAACGGAAGAAGTAATAGCTCTCAGATATCCAAGATCTAATTTAATTTAATTGTAATTTAAATCTTTCATTTGTCATATCAGTGTTTAATGCACATTCCTCTACTCGACGAGAAATTAATCATTAGACTAGCTCGTCCTTCTTATTAAATTATAAGAGTCTCTTTATTTTAGAAATTAAAACATTAAACGAGATTTAGGTTAAATTAATTTTTTTTGTAAAATTGTTTGAAATAAAAATACTTACAAAGCTGCACGAAAACAGCATTTATCCATAACAAAATTTTTCGCTAAATAATCGTTCCTTTTTTATTTACCGCAAATATGTGTGAATATTTAGAATACTCTGAACACTCATAGCCATGATCAAATAAAAAAATTTGCGAACGGAAGAAGTAATAGCTCTCAGATATCCAAGATCTTCAGTTTAAGTCAATATAATTAATGGTTAAGAAGAAGAAGCGCTTAACGTAGCAATATATGCAAACAGCATATGCAAATATACATAGATACATATTTAAGTTTGTTGAATCTTTTGAAACCTATGTAGGTAGGTTGAGAAATCGGTTCGGATGGGAGGAGGCAACGCGGCGTGAACGAGACGGAAGACTCGCAATTAGGATCTGAATGAAGTTGGAGCTGTCATGGCGCAGCCCACGTTCCATAGCCGGGAATTAAAATTTATTTACAGCGACGCTTTGACTTCCGGCACAGCGGTGTCACATTTCGTCATGCAACAGAACAAGGAAGGTTCTCAGGTTGCGAGGTTAACATCGCCCCTTACCAGGGCGAAATATGGCAACGTAACAAAATAATTTTCCTTTTCGTATTTTAGCTGGTAGATTCCGGATCCTGATTGTGAGCCAATTCGGAGTTTTGTTAATTTTTCACTGCTTGCGCGACCAGTGCCCTGAACGGAAACTGTTGCCGCTGGTGTAGTGATAGATGGTGACACTGTAGACGTTAACAGCTATTTAGGCACAAGCTGAGGCAAGAACCGCTTTAGAAGCAAAAGTTGTGAGTCTAGTAACTTGGTCTGATATAAAACCCGAGTTCTATCGCCACAACCACAATAGCGTTAGTTTAGTTGTGAGTCTAGTAAATTGGTCTCACAGAAAACCCGAGTTCTATTGCCACAACGACAATAGCGTTAGTTTAGTTGTGAGTCTAGTAACTTGGGCTAATAGAAAACCCGAGTTCTATTGCCACAACGACAATAGCGTTAGTTTAGTTGTGAGTCTAGTATCTCAGGCTATTAGAAAACCCGAGTTATATCGCCACAACGACAAAAGCGCTAACTCAGTTGTGAGTCCTGTATTTTGGGGTGAAATATGACCCCGAAACTGTTGCCACAACAACCAGTGCCAAGCGATAGTGCAAGTTATAGCATCAGTGTCAGACCAAATGTAACATTCCGTAAATCGCAGAAAGAACGCGACGTTGCCTTCCGCCTCATTAGAATTTGATTCAAATACTTGAAATCATTTTTTTGTCGATCTCCAGAATTGAGCTTTAAATTTTAGTTCTAATTAGAAAGTAGTCTAATTATAATTTTTTTGTGCAGCGAGCGGTGGATTGTTGTGTCACACGTTCAGTATTGATGGACAAACATGCGCAGTGACATTTTTGAAGAATTAAACGTTAAAATCCTATATTACTTACCAAAGAAATGCGAAGCTCGCCCCAAAATATATTAAGTGTAGGATCTCCAAGAGATTGGGAAAGTCCTTATACGAAATTGAAAATCGGGACGGTAAGATCGTCGGCGTCTTTCACGCTAAAGACCTGAAACAATGACCAGGCGGAATATGGAGTTACACAGGTAGATTATAGCTTCTGTAGCCCGGCTAGTTCAGTCGGTAGAGCATGAGACTCTTAATCTCAGGGTCGTGGCTGAGCCCCACGTTTTAATAGGCGCTCCGTTTTTTTGAGTAATCTATGCTGAGAGCGAAGGCAAAGATTAGTCAATTTGTGACGTCGGCCTAGCGGTGGAATCAGGCAACAAAAAGAAAAAAAGAATAAACCTAAAAGGTAGGGTAAATGGAAACCAGCTAACTTCAACTGTGATGGTTTTGCTTCTGTCCATAAGAAGGCTAAGCATCTAAAATAAAGGAAATGCACACATGGCTTTTGGGGTAAAGACGATTTCCGGCTTTGCAAAAACCTTCTTCTGACTTTGGCATCCGAGTAGAGTGGACGTGGTAAGAATCACGTCAGAAAGTTTTTTTTCACTTAAGCAGAAGAAGTAAATTTAAAAAGTTGAAGAAGGAAAATCGCCGCCACGTGCCGAAACCAAGTAAAAATTTCGATTGTAAATTAGAGGCATTTTATTTAAAAATATCTGAAGCAAGTGAACATAGTTCTTTTTGCGAATGTAATTGAATCCAATAATAGCCTCGGATATGGCTAACCGAAGCAGTGTTTCATTTGATATGTGAAAAAAAAGAAGATAAAATTAACTTTTTTCCATCGTCGCCATCATTTTTATTCGTTTAACACACGGACACCAGCCATCGTACAGTAGCTCAAATATTAATCGGAGGATTGGTGTCACATCAGCCGCCGCTCCTGCTTTTCTTGTCGTCAGTGGTGTCTTGGACGCGTCCATCGTGGTTGTCGTTGTCAGTTAGTTTATCAAAGCCGCACTTGTCGGATTTGCTGTGGGAATCTAAGCTCCGACAATCAGAAGAAGCAACCGCCATAGCATTGGTACTAATATATATACACATGTTAAAGTATATATACTTTAGTCGAAACAACTAAACCGCTGCTCAAATCAAGGAAGCATGTTAAAGTTTTGCAATTTAATCAAGATCGGATCGAATAATTATATATTTTTCAAAACCTTGACTTTGCTTTAAAAATACGTAAGCTGAGACCGAAGGAGACATAAACATTTAAATAAACCAAAAATAAGAAACAAATCGCAGAAGAAGAAAATTGCAGAGTGCAGAAAGCAGTGAAAGTTTGTTTTAAATGCTTGATATAAAAATACCTACAGTGATCCCTCCAAACAGCCGCACAGCAGCGACCTTTTTTATTACAATTTGTTTTGTTTGTTCGTTCGTATGGTGTACCTAGAGCATAAATCCAATTGGCCGACAGTTAAATTCCTTTTGTAGTCGTCGTCGTCGTCATCTTCGAATTCGCCATCCACTACGACGTCGCCTTTGCAGAAATGAGCGGCAAATCAGGAGTCAGCACGAGCAGATGAATCATTGGACCGTCAGATCCAGAGCAGTTTTCATTATTTAATTGGATCTTTTCCTAAATATTTACGATAGTTTGAGATTGCGATTTGCCAAACGTTCCGCGCGGTAAAACAAATAATCATCTTCCTTAACCATTCTATACAATTTTTTTTAGTAAAACAGCTATACGAAGTGATGTGCACACCACGTCGGATGCCTCAACAAAACAAAAATAACAATTAACAGTGAGTAACCCTATTGTTGAATTTTTAAAATTGAATATAATATTGCATAAAATTGAATAAAAGAAAAGAAAGTAAGGAACGTGTGTAGAGCTAATCGCATAATCTATTTTCTTTTCTTCCTAATATTGTAACTTTCATTTAAATCATGCATTTGTTATATAAGTGTTTAAATTCTCATTTCATTACTCGTCGAGAATTAATCATTAAACTAATTCGTTTTTTTTTATTAATTACAAGAGTCGCTTATTTTAGAAATAAAGTTATTACACTAGATTTAGGTTAAATTAACTTTTTTTTTGTAAAATTGTTTGAAATAAAAACACTTACATAGCTGCACGAAAACAGCATTCATCCTTAAAAAAAAGTGCACACTAAAGAATTAGAATAAAATTAATTTAAGAAAATATGCTTCACTTTAAACTTAAATCTAAAATCTACCTTTTTGCACTATGCATAAAAGAAAGAACACACTAAAAGAAAAGGGGAAATTTAGATTATAAAAATGTGCTTCAGAATCGCATAATTTATTTCCTTTTCTTTCTAATAACATAATTGTAATTTAAATCTTTCATTTGTCATATCAGTGTTTAATGCACATTCCTCTACTCGACGAGAAATTAATCATTAGACTAGCTCGTCCTTCTTATTAAATTATAAGAGTCTCTTAATGTTAGAAATTAAAATATTAAACGAGATTTAGGTTAAATTAACTTTTTTTTGTAAAATTGTTTGAAATAAAAATACTTACATAGTTGCACGAAAACAGCATTTATCCATAACAAAAATTTTCGCTAAATAATCGTTCCTTTTTTATTTACCGCAAATATGTGTGAATATTTAGAATACTCTGAACACTCATAGCCATGATCAAATAAAAAAATTTGCGAACGGAAGAAGTAATAGCTCTCAGATATCCAAGATCTTCAGTTTAAGTCAATATAATTAATGGTTAAGAAGAAGAAGCGCTTAACGTAGCAATATATGCAAACAGCATATGCAAATATACATAGATACATCTTTAAGTTTGTTGAATCTTTTGAAACCTATGCATTGCTTAAGCAGTTTTCTGATCGATCACGCGGTAGCACCAATTGCATCGAGCAAGGCATGCTCCTAAACCGTTTGCCCTTTTTCTTCGTTGTACATTTCCTTTCGTTTGTTGACATTGAGTTCGTTCATGACAGGGTTTTCAAGACAAAAAAATGTTTCAAATACTGATTTTGTGTAACCAAATGTAACATTCCGTAAATCGCAGAAAGAACGCGACGTAAAACAAATAATCATCTTCCTTAACCATTCTATACAATTTTTTTAAATTGAATATAATATTGCATAAAATTGAATAAAAGAATAGAAAGAAAGGAACGTGTGTATAGCTAATCGCATAATCTATTTTCTTTTCCTTCTAATAGTATAACTTTCATTTAAATCATGCATTTGTCATATGAGTGTATAAATTCTCATTTCTTTACTCGACGAGAATTAATCATTAAACTAATTCGATTTTTTTTATTAATTATAAGAGTCCCTTATTTTAGAAATAAAATTATTAAACTAGATTTAGGTTAAATTAACTTTTTTTGTAAAATTGTTTGAAATAAAAACACTTACATAGCTGCACGAAAACAGCATTCATCCATAACAAAAAAGAGCACACTAAAGAATTAGAATAAAGTTAATTTAAGAAAATATGCTTCATTTTAAGCTTACCTTATTTTTACTGATGCATAAAAGAAAGAGCACACTAAAGAATTAAAAATAAAGTTAATTTAAGAAAATATGCTTCATCTTAAATCTACCTTTTTGCACTATGCATAAAAGAAAGAACACACTAAAAGAAAAGGGAAATTTAGATTATAAAAATCTGCTTCAGAATCGCATAATTTATTTCCTTTTCTTTCTAATAACATAATTGTAATTTAAATCGTTCATTTGTCATATCAGTGTTTAATGCACATTCCTAGATTTAGGTTAAATTAACTTTTTTTGTAAAATTGTTTGAAATAAAAACACTTACATAGCTGCACGGAAACAGCATTCATCCATAACAAAAAAGAGCACACTAAAGAATTAGAATAAAGTTAATTTAAGAAAATATGCTTCACTTTAAACTTACCCTTTTTTTAAACTGATGCATAAAAGAAAGAGCACACTAAAGGATTAGAATAAAGTTATTTTAAGAAAATATGCTTCATTTTAAGCTTACCTTATTTTTACTGATGCATAAAAGAAAGAGCACACTAAAGAATTAAAAATAAAGTTAATTTAAGAAAATATGCTTCATCTTAAATCTACCTTTTTGCACTATGCATAAAAGAAAGAACACACTAAAAGAAATTTAGATTATAAAAATCTGCTTCAGAATCGCATAATTTATTTCCTTTTCTTTCTAATAACATAATTGTAATTTAAATCTTTCATTTGTCATATCAGTGTTTAATGCACATTCCTCTACTCGACGAGAAATTAATCATTAGACTAGCTCGTCCTTCTTATTAAATTCTAAGAGTCTCTTAATATTAGAAATTAAAATATTAAACGAGATTTAGGTTAAATTAACTTTTTTTTGTAAAATTGTTTGAAATAAAAATACTTACATAGTTGCACGAAAACAGCATTTATCCATAAAAAATTTTTTCGCTAAATAATCGTTCCTTTTTTATTTACCGCAAATATGTGTGAATATTTAGAATACTCTGAACACTCATAGCCATGATCAAATAAAAAAATTTGCGAACGGAAGAAGTAATAGCTCTCAGATATCCAAGATCTTCAGTTTAAGTCAATATAATTAATGGTTAAGAAGAAGAAGCGCTTAACGTAGCAATATATGCAAACAGCATATGCAAATATACATAGATACATATTTAAGTTTGTTGAATCTTTTGAAACCTATGCATTGCTTAAGCAGTTTTCTGATCGATCACGTGGTAGCACCAATTGCATCGAGCAAGGCATGCTCCTAAACCGTTTGCCCTTTTTCTTCGTTGTACATTTCCTTTCGTTTGTTGACATTAAGTTCGTTCATGACAGGGTTTTCAAGACGAAAAAATGTTTCAAATACTGACTTTGTGTGAAAACATCATCTAGGTAGGTTGAGAAATCGGTTCGGATGGGAGGAGGCAATGCGGCGTGAACGAGACGGAAGACTCGCAATCAGGATCTGAATGAAGTTGGAGCTGTCATGGCGCAGCCCACGTTCCATAGCCGGGAATTAAAATTTATTTACAGCGACGCTTTGACTTCCGGCACAGCGGTGTCACATTTCGTCATGCAACAGAACAAGGAAGGTTCTCAGGCTAACAGCGCCCCTTACCAGGGCGAAATATGGCAACGTAACAAAATAATTTTCCTTCTCGTATTTTAGCTGGTAGATTCCGGAACCTGATTGTGAGCCAATTCGGAGTTTTGTTAATTTTTCACTGCTTGCGCGACCAGTGCCCTGAACGGAAACTGTTGCCGCTGGTGTAGTGATGGATGGTGACACTGTAGACGTTAACAGCTATTTAGGCACAAGCTGAGGCAAGAACCGCTTTAGAAGCAAAAGTCTAGTAACTTGGTCTGATATAAAACCCGAGTTCTATCGCCACAACCACAATAGCGTTAGTTTAGTTGTGAGTCTAGTAAATTGGTCTAACAGAAAACCCGAGTTCTATTGCCACAACGACAATAGCGTTAGTTTAGTTGTGAGTCTAGTAACTTGGGCTAATAGAAAACCCGAGTTCTATTGCCACAGCGACTATAGCATTAGTTTAGTTGTGAGTCTAGTAACTCAGGCTATTAGAAAACCCGAGTTCTATCGCCACAACGACAATAGCGCTAACTCAGTTGTGAGTCCTGTATTTTGGGGTGAAATATGACCCCGAAACTGTTGCCACAACGACCAGTGCCAAGCGATAGTGCAAGTTATAGCATCAGTGTCAGACCAAATGTAACATTCCGTAAATCGCAGAAAGAACGCGACGTAAAACAAATAATCATCTTCCTTAACCATTCTATACAATTTTTTTAAAATTGAATATAATATTGCATAAAATTGAATAAAAGAATAGAAAGAAAGGAACGTGTGTATAGCTAATCGCATAATCGCTTTAGAAGCAAAAGTTGTGATTCTAGTAACTTGGTCTGATATAAAACCCGAGTTCTATCGCCACAACCACAATAGCGTTAGTTTAGTTGTGAGTCTAGTAAATTGGTCTAACAGAAAACCCGAGTTCTATTGCCACAACGACAATAGCGTTAGTTTAGTTGTGAGTCTAGTAACTTGGGCTAATAGAAAATCCGAGTTCTATTGCCACAGCGACTATAGCATTAGTTTAGTTGTGAGTCTAGTAACTCAGGCTATTAGAAAACCCAAGTTCTATCGCCACAACGACAATAGCGCTAACTCAGTTGTGAGTCCTGTATTTTGGGGTGAAATATGACCCCGAAACTGAAATTAATCATTAGACTAGCTTTTGAAACCTATGCATTGCTAAAGCAGTTTTCTTATCGATCACGCGTTAGAACCAATTGCAATGAGCAAGGCATGCTCCTAAACCGTTTGCCCTTTTTCTTCGTTGTACATTTCCTTTCGTTTGTTGACATTGAGTTCGTTCATGACAGGGTTTTCAAGACAAAAAAATATTTCAAATACTGATTTTGTGTGAAAACAACATGTAGGTAGGTGGAGAAATCGGTTCGGATGGGAGAAGGCAACGCGGCGTGAGCGAGACGGAAGACTCACAATCAGGATCTGAATGAACCTGATTGTGATCTGATCTGATCTGATTGCGAGCCAATTCGGAGTTTTGTTAATTTTTCACTGCTTGCGCGACCAGTGCCCTGAACGGAAACTGTTGCCGCTGGTGTAGTGATAGATGGTGACACTGTAGACGTTAACAGGTATTTAGGCACAAGCTGAGGCAAGAACCGCTTTAGAAGCAAAAGTTGTGAGTCTAGTAACTTGGTCTAATATTGCCACAACGACAATAGCGTTAGTTTAGTTGTGAGTCTAGTATCTCAGGCTATTAGAAAACCCGAGTTATATCGCCACAACGACAATAGCGCTAACTCCTGTCCTGTATTTTGGGGTGAAATATGACCCCGAAACTGTTGCCACAACAACCAGTGCCAAGCGATAGTGCAAGTTATAGCATCAGTGTCAGACCAAATGTAACATTCCGTAAATCGCAGAAAGAACGCGACGTTGCCTTCCGCCTCATTAGAATTTGATTCAAATACTTGAAATCATTTTTTTTGTCGATCTCCAGAATTGAGCTTTAAATTTTAGTTCTAATTAGAAAGTAGTCTAATTATAATTTTTTTGTGCAGCGAGCGGTGGATTGTTGTGTCACACGTTCAGTATTGATGGACAAACATGCGCAGTGACATTTTTGAAGAATTAAACGTTAAAATCCTATATTACTTTTTTTTGCATTTAAAACAACATTCGTTATTAACATAGTTGTCATATGAGATCAGTTTACGAAAAATGTTTTTCTAAAGCCATTATCATGGGCCACGGTCAGTAGTGTAGTCAGGTATCGTGAAGTCGAAGTTTACCACATTTTCGGGTCACACATGGTGCTCCATGCCTCGGCGTACGAAGTGCTACGAAGACTAAAGAGTCTTCAAGATGGTGAAATTGAGGTGTTTTCCCCCCTTTAAGGCTACAAAGATTGCGAAAGGAAATCAAAGAGAACCTAGGTATTGCTGATAGAAAGTCAAGAAGGACGTATAATATGCGATCTGCAAACGTCAGGTATTCGGTTGGTCAAGAGATATATCGGAGGAACTTTGAACAAAGTAACTTCAAAAACCAAAGAAATGCGAAGCTCGCCCCGAAATATATTAAGTGTAGGATCTCCAAGAGATTGGTAAAGTCCTTATACGAAATTGAAAATCGTGACGGTAAGATCGTCGGCGTCTTTCACGCTAAAGACCTGAAACAATGACCAGGCGGAATATGGAGTTACGCAGGTAGATTATAGCTTCTGTAGCCCGGCTAGTTCAGTCGGTAGAGCATGAGACTCTTAATCTCAGGGTCGTGGCTGAATCTGTGCTGAAAAAAAGAAAAAGAATAAACCTAAAAGGTAGGGTGAATGGAAACCATCTAACTTCAACTGTGATGGTTTTGATTCTGCCCATAAGAAGGCTAAGCATCTAAAATAAAGGAAATGCACACATGGGTTTTGGGGTAAAGACGATTTCCGGCTTTGCAAAAACCTTCTTCTGACTTTGGCATCCGAGTAGAGTGGATGTGGTAAGAATCACGTCAGAAAGTTTTTTTTCACTTTAGCAGAAGAAGTAAATTTAAAAAGTTGAAGAAGGAAAATCGCCGCCACGTGCCGAAACCAAGTAAAAATTTCTATTGTAAATTAGAGGCATTTTATTTGAAAATATCTGAAGCAAGTGAACATACTTCTTTTTGCGAATGTAATTGAATCCAATAATCGCCTCGGATATGGCTAACCGTAGCAGTGTTTCATTTGATATGTGAAAAAAAAGAAGATAAAATTAACTTTTTTCCAACTTCGCCATCATTTTTATTCGTTTAACACACGGACACCAGCCGTCGTGTTAACAGCTGAAACAGTAGCTCAAATATTAATCGGAGGATTGGTGTCACATCAGCCGCCGCTCCTGCTTTTCCTGTCGTCAGTGGTGTCTTGGACGCGTCCATCGTGGTTGTCGTTGTCAGTTAGTTTATCAAAGCCGCACTTGTCGGATTTGCTGTGGGAATCTAAGCTCCGACAAACAGAAGAAGCAACCGCCATAGCATTGGTACTAATATATATTTACACATGTTAAAGTATATATAAATTAAATTAAAACAAGTTTATTTGTTAAAAAAAATATTTCTTCGGTGAGGCAGTACCTCTTCTTTATTCAAGCAAATTAAAACTAACTTATAATCTAAAATAGCATAAACTTATCACCTATGTTGTGCTATGTTTCCCACGCTGTAGTGCAGCCCACGCTGTAGTGCAGAGTCAGAATGTGGAATGTGTGCGGTGTCGGATGAGCTCCAGAGGACTCGTCAGCAACCTGTCGCTGGATGATGAAATCGTTGCACCGTTGCTCGTGTTGGAGTAGGAATGCGCTGAGTCGCTTCATCAGCGTAATCTGTGTTAACTCCTCCATACTTTAAAATCGAATGCCCACGTTCGATTCTGCCGGCCTGATGTGCTGTATGATTTCTTCTATCCCTATTGTTCTAGGTGTTGGTAAAGGGTTTTCCATTTGCGTAGAGTTTTTGGGCTTATTTCTGCATGTGGTAGATAAACTATTGGTTCTGTGTTTGGTATTGCCACCGACGCTGCTGATTTGATGTTTCTGTTTTTCAGCATGAATAGTCTAAATGTGACAAAAACGATTAGCAAGATTAATATGGAAAAAACGGCTAAGTTGTAAGTGTTCCGGGTGTTCCGGGTGTTCAGGGCGTTAATGTGCCGTGAATTATTAGCCTGTAGTTCCTTTATCATCTGGAGTGAAAGCACTTCCCCTGCGTCTTGTTTAATAGAAGAAGGTTGTAGAACAGCTGGTAGTGGTTTGTATGAAGACATCTCAGTTGCCTCAAAAATTTCGCTCTGTACCCTTATTGATGCGTTACGGAAATGAATGATGTAAGTTCCATCCAACTGCACTGTCTCATTATCTATTTCGATGGGTCCGGTGTATTGATTCAAAAATAGGATGCCTGGGGCGATTTCTTCAAGTTTTGGGATATGTTGATTGTTGACTTCCGTACAGTTCGGAGCTCGACTCTTGAGTAGGTGTGGGATGCACGATGAATTGCTTATATCTATAATACTATTCCTAGGACATACAGATAGTCTTTGAAAGGTTATACAGGAGGACAGGACTCCGTACATTTTGTTTTTGCACTCTAGTAAATTCTCGTATGGAATTTTTTTAATGGTTTTGCCTTTTTTTACGGCTTTAATTAAAGTGGTTTTACAGGATTCTATGGATGTAGTAGGTAAACTTATAATATAAAGAATCAATGAACTATTGGAAGCAATCTTTATTTGTGCGAATTCTAATGCCTCTAACACATTGACGTAAGGCATGCTTTCTTTAATTAGAATTTCTTCAATTGTATTTATTTCTATATTCGAGAGGATGTATGTGTTAACGATATTGGCCTTGGCCCAGTGTATTGCGTATTCTATGTTTATAATTTCTTCTTTTACTAATCCTAGTTTTAGTTCTATATTTAAGATTAATTCATCCTTAAACTTATCGCTATCATCTATTTGCTTATTTATTTCATTTGTAATGTTAACAATTTCCTCAATTTTGTTGACAAGCATTTTATTTATAACAACCTGGTTATTATTGTTACTTAAGACATTATTTATTTTTTCGGTTATAATCTCAAAATCGTGCCCATCGGGGCTTCCTGCTATAAATTTCCAGGCACTGCCTAGAAAATCTAGTGACCTTTTAATTTTAGTTTTAGGCATAAGTCTAGTTAGGTGTGTCCGGATTTGGGATATTTCAGTTTTAAGGAATGGTTTGATAGGGTTATCTATGTTGATGTTTTCTAATAGTAGTTTTTCTAGTTCGTCGACTATTTCTTTATACTGCCGTTCCCGTTTGCACTTTCGCATTTCCTGTGTCGATAGCTACTAGTTGCGAGCCGGAATAATCTAGGATTTGTACTTTAGCGATACCGGCCACGATAAAAAATCTAAAAAAGAGATAATAAGGCTTTAGTTTCTTATATGGGATTTATGGACAATCCTGCCTGACTGAGTTAAAATGGTAGTAGTTTTACTTTCGGCCACGATTTCCTTCCGATACCTTGGGGCGAGAGGCTGTCTTATATCTTCTGCAGACCTAGATTTAAGAATTTTGATTTGAACGTATTTAGAAAACTTGTCTAGGGCTGTTAAAACTGTTTGTTTTTCTGTGAGGAAAATGTCGAGATGGACGATTTGTCCTGGGTATTTCGGAATTGGGGTTGCTTGTAATTTTGGATTATTTGGGTGACGGTCGTACTTACTTTCTTTACAGACAGTACATAGATAGATAACTCTTTTGATTTTACTCTTCATTGCAGGAAAGTAGTATTGCCTGAGGATCTGATTTCTATTTTCCTGTTCGTTTCTATGCGCTCGTTTTTCTGTCTTTAAAATGATATCTTCTTGGTCTGACTCGTTAGTTACGTCTTCAACCTGTAATTGGGTGAACCTTATCTTGTAGTTATTAAAATGG
Source organism: Nephrocerus scutellatus (assembly GCA_947095585.1). Lineage (NCBI taxonomy): Eukaryota > Metazoa > Arthropoda > Insecta > Diptera > Pipunculidae > Nephrocerus > Nephrocerus scutellatus. The sequence continues at coordinate 51,673,628 of OX352763.1, read as the reverse complement.
GATACATACACAGCTTGTATCATACCCATTATATGTTCTGTCGTTTTAATACAGTTTATAACTGAAGGGTTTAATACCTTCTTTAAGATTTTCCTGGTTGAATTCAGGTTTTGTTACCGTATGCCTGTGATAGGTAGGAAAGATTATTTGAAAATTGTTAGCAGGAGTTTCACCTTGTTGCAAGGGATATGTTGATTGTTGACTTCCGTACAGTTCGGAGCTCGACTCTTGAGTAGGTGTGGGATGCACGATGAATTGCTTATATCTATAATACTATTCCTAGGACATACAGATAGTCTTTGAAAGGTTATACAGGAGGACAGGACTCCGTACATTTTGTTTTTGCACTCTAGTAAATTCTCGTATGGAATTTTTTTAATGGTTTTGCCTTTTTTTACGGCTTTAATTAAAGTGGTTTTACAGGATTCTATGGATGTAGTAGGTAAACTTATAATATAAAGAATCAATGAACTATTGGAAGCAATCTTTATTTGTGCGAATTCTAATGCCTCTAACACATTGACGTAAGGCATGCTTTCTTTAATTAGAATTTCTTCAATTGTATTTATTTCTATATTCGAGAGGATGTATGTGTTAACGATATTGGCCTTGGCCCAGTGTATTGCGTATTCTATGTTTATAATTTCTTCTTTTACTAATCCTAGTTTTAGTTCTATATTTAAGATTAATTCATCCTTAAACTTATCGCTATCATCTATTTGCTTATTTATTTCATTTGTAATGTTAACAATTTCCTCAATTTTGTTGACAAGCATTTTATTTATAACAACCTGGTTATTATTGTTACTTAAGACATTATTTATTTTTTCGGTTATAATCTCAAAATCGTGCCCATCGGGGCTTCCTGCTATAAATTTCCAGGCACTGCCTAGAAAATCTAGTGACCTTTTAATTTTAGTTTTAGGCATAAGTCTAGTTAGGTGTGTCCGGATTTGGGATATTTCAGTTTTAAGGAATGGTTTGATAGGGTTATCTATGTTGATGTTTTCTAATAGTAGTTTTTCTAGTTCGTCGACTATTTCTTTATACTGCCGTTCCCGTTTGCACTTTCGCATTTCCTGTGTCGATAGCTACTAGTTGCGAGCCGGAATAATCTAGGATTTGTACTTTAGCGATACCGGCCACGATAAAAAATCTAAAAAAGAGATAATAAGGCTTTAGTTTCTTATATGGGATTTATGAACAATCCTGCCTGACTGAGTTAAAATGGTAGTAGTTTTACTTTCGGCCACGATTTCCTTCCGATACCTTGGGGCGAGAGGCTGTCTTATATCTTCTGCAGACCTAGATTTAAGAATTTTGATTTGAACGTATTTAGAAAACTTGTCTAGGGCTGTTAAAACTGTTTGTTTTTCTGTGAGGAAAATGTCGAGATGGACGATTTGTCCTGGGTATTTCGGAATTGGGGTTGCTTGTAATTTTGGATTATTTGGGTGACGGTCGTACTTACTTTCTTTACAGACAGTACATAGATAGATAACTCTTTTGATTTTACTCTTCATTGCAGGAAAGTAGTATTGCCTGAGGATCTGATTTCTATTTTCCTGTTCGTTTCTATGCGCTCGTTTTTCTGTCTTTAAAATGATATCTTCTTGGTCTGACTCGTTAGTTACGTCTTCAACCTGTAATTGGGTGAACCTTATCTTGTAGTTATTAAAATGGGATACATACACAGCTTGTATCATACCCATTATATGTTCTGTCGTTTTAATACAGTTTATAACTGAAGGGTTTAATACCTTCTTTAAGATTTTCCTGGTTGAATTCAGGTTTTGTTACCGTATGCCTGTGATAGGTAGGAAAGATTATTTGAAAATTGTTAGCAGGAGTTTCACCTTGTTGCAAGGGATATGTTGATTGTTGACTTCCGTACAGTTCGGAGCTCGACTCTTGAGTAGGTGTGGGATGCACGATGAATTGCTTATATCTATAATACTATTCCTAGGACATACAGATAGTCTTTGAAAGGTTATACAGGAGGACAGGACTCCGTACATTTTGTTTTTGCACTCTAGTAAATTCTCGTATGGAATTTTTTTAATGGTTTTGCCTTTTTTTACGGCTTTAATTAAAGTGGTTTTACAGGATTCTATGGATGTAGTAGGTAAACTTATAATATAAAGAATCAATGAACTATTGGAAGCAATCTTTATTTGTGCGAATTCTAATGCCTCTAACACATTGACGTAAGGCATGCTTTCTTTAATTAGAATTTCTTCAATTGTATTTATTTCTATATTCGAGAGGATGTATGTGTTAACGATATTGGCCTTGGCCCAGTGTATTGCGTATTCTATGTTTATAATTTCTTCTTTTACTAATCCTAGTTTTAGTTCTATATTTAAGATTAATTCATCCTTAAACTTATCGCTATCATCTATTTGCTTATTTATTTCATTTGTAATGTTAACAATTTCCTCAATTTTGTTGACAAGCATTTTATTTATAACAACCTGGTTATTATTGTTACTTAAGACATTATTTATTTTTTCGGTTATAATCTCAAAATCGTGCCCATCGGGGCTTCCTGCTATAAATTTCCAGGCACTGCCTAGAAAATCTAGTGACCTTTTAATTTTAGTTTTAGGCATAACTCTAGTTAGGTGTGTCCGGATTTGGGATATTTCAGTTTTAAGGAATGGTTTGATAGGGTTATCTATGTTGATGTTTTCTAATAGTAGTTTTTCTAGTTCGTCGACTATTTCTTTATACTGCCGTTCCCGTTTGCACTTTCGCATTTCCTGTGTCGATAGCTACTAGTTGCGAGCCGGAATAATCTAGGATTTGTACTTTAGCGATACCGGCCACGATAAAAAATCTAAAAAAGAGATAATAAGGCTTTAGTTTCTTATATGGGATTTATGGACAATCCTGCCTGACTGAGTTAAAATGGTAGTAGTTTTACTTTCGGCCACGATTTCCTTCCGATACCTTGGGGCGAGAGGCTGTCTTATATCTTCTGCAGACCTAGATTTAAGAATTTTGATTTGAACGTATTTAGAAAACTTGTCTAGGGCTGTTAAAACTGTTTGTTTTTCTGTGAGGAAAATGTCGAGATGGACGATTTGTCCTGGGTATTTCGGAATTGGGGTTGCTTGTAATTTTGGATTATTTGGGTGACGGTCGTACTTACTTTCTTTACAGACAGTACATAGATAGATAACTCTTTTGATTTTACTCTTCATTGCAGGAAAGTAGTATTGCCTGAGGATCTGATTTCTATTTTCCTGCTCGTTTCTATGCGCTCGTTTTTGTGTCTTTAAAATGATATCTTCTTGGTCTGACTCGTTAGTTACGTCTTCAACCTGTAATTGGGTGAACCTTATCTTGTAGTTATTAAAATGGGATACATACACAGCTTGTATCATACCCATTATATGTTCTGTCGTTTTAATACAGTTTATAACTGAAGGGTTTAATACCTTCTTTAAGATTTTCCTGGTTGAATTCAGGTTTTGTTACCGTATGCCTGTGATAGGTAGGAAAGATTATTTGAAAATTGTTAGCAGGAGTTTCACCTTGTTGCAAGATGATCTGATTCTTGTATGCATTTATTGGAACCTCGACACTTGTTATAAGGTCTTGCGATGAACTTTCGTCGCTATGTACTGTAGGCGTAAGAGAGTGCACTTGCGAATTTACTTAAGGAGGGCGTGACAGTGCGTCTGCCACAATATTTGTTCTACCAGGTTTATAGTGTAGTTCGTGGTGATACTCCTCATGTATTGACTTCCACCGTTTCATCTTACTGTTATTGTTCTTATTGCTAAGAGCATAAGTAAGAGGCTGGTGGTCTGTATAAATTTTGACGTGTGCTGATCCGTAAAGGTAATTACGCAGGGAATTCAATGCCCATATGATTGCTAACATTTCTTTCTCGTTAGCTGCGTAACCCTCTTCGGTTGCACTAAGCGTTCGTGAAACAAATGATATTGGTCTACCTTCCTGAGACAGAACAGCGCCAATAGCGAAATTGGATGCGTCTGTGGTCAATTCGAAAGGTTTACTGAAGTTCGGATAAGTGAGCACTATGTCTCTGGAAATAAGAAAGTTTTTAATTTTGCCGAAGGCGTCCATAGCTGCGGGGTCGAGAAAAATTTGTTTTCTAGCCGATTGTGTCTTGGATATACGTCCTTCCTCCCCTCTTAGAAGAAGGTTTGTTAATGGTTTCGCAAGCTTTGCGTAATCCTTAATAAAGCGGCGATAATAGCCGGAAAGTCCAAGGAAGGAACGCAAATTTTTCAAAGTTTGGGGTAATGGAAAGTTTTTTATGGCTTCGACCTTTGCGGGGTTTGTCATAATTCCCTCTGATGATATGATGAATCCCAAGAATTCGACTTCCTTTTGGAAAAAATGGTATTTAGCCAATTGCACCTTCATATTTGCATCATAAAGTGTTTTAAAAATGTCCTTTATGTGCCGGGCATGATCACTTTCAGTCTTGCTGAATATTACTATGTCGTCAATATAGACATAGCAAGTTTTTCCTATATACTCTCGCAAGATGTCGTCAAGTGCCCTTTGAAAAATTGATGGCGCATTCTTGAGTCCAAATGGAAGTCTCGTGAACTCGAATTTACCATTGTTTATGGAAAAAGCTGTTTTTTCTATATCAGATTCCTTCACTAGAGCACCGTTGAATCTCTGCCGATTTTGGTAATGAATGTCTCTAGCCTGGGCACTGTATCCTTGAGTCAAAGGTTCGTGTTTAATGGTTGGACCTGGTTAAGAAGGTCTCATTTGTTGGTTAGTTTGATTACGATTTGGAAAGGCTCTCTGCTGGGGGTTATTTTGGTTGTGACTAAATCCCTGGTTAGGTTGGGATGAGTAGTAAGGTTTTTGTATTTGTTGAGTAGGATAGAATTGATGAGCTGGGTATTGCCTATTGGGAGGACCCGCGTTAAAGTTTCGTACCGGAAACGAGTTTGGGATTTGTGGGCGCATGGGTTGCGGAGCGAAATTCCCTTTTATTGCTCCATGGCTCGTCTGAAGATACTGAGACCTAAAATGTTGGTTCTCGTACCTAAGGCATAAATGTAGGGCTTGAGGCAAGTCTGTGGGCTCTTTCATGCCCAGAAGATCTGATAGATTACCCTTCAGACCTCTTATGAATATATCCAAGGCCTTGTCCCTATAAGTTTTGGTCAATAATTGCATTGCCTCGGGGCCTATATCCATGCATGAAATATTATTGATTATCAAGGTCAGCTTTGAAGTAACAGCTTGATAAAATTCTTGTATGGTCTGACTTCCCTGAACCAGACATTTGGTATTCGAGAGTTGTGACATCACGCTTGTCGGCGTAATATGTTGTTAGACAATCTACAATACTACACCAATTAAGTATTATTATTAGCCTCTAGGGCTGCGTCGGCATTGCCAATAATTTTATTACGAACAGTGTGGAGAATACCGAAATATTTTGGAGTCCCCTTTATGTGGTCATATAGTGCTAGCACTCGTTCGACGCTTTTCTTCCAGGAGAAGAACTCTGAGGCCTCTCCCGAGAAGGTCCGAAGACAACTTACGATGTCAGGAATTCTTTCTAAGCCATTTATGTCGTTCTGATATTGCGGAAATATTGTTTGATCTGTACCGGATGAACGTTGCGCATTCGGATTTAATACGCTTTCGACGAATCTTCTTCCCTGTTGCTCTAATACTCGACTAACTGTTGAGGCTACAAGGGCATCTAGTTCAGGGGTGGACCTAACCACTTGGGGCGGGGGGTCGGCGTTGGACGCACTCGAAATAAACGAGGCATTGTGGTCGTGGTTACTAACGGAGGCCGTAGAGTGACTTGCTATGTCTATGGGGATTATTTGGGAAGAAGCGGGATTAGGTATTGTGGCATTATTTGCCGGGGGAATTTGCCCTTGATCTTGGTTTGGGTTTTGGTCCCCACCTGCACCTGTTCTTGTGTTTACCATTTTGCAGAGCTTGAGGAGCTTTTAAAAACTATAAGACTATATTTATATATATTTTTTTGTTATTTACGCATAAACAATATTTTCCTTAACACTTCTTAAAATTCCGTATTACCTTAATCAAGGTTTCTATTTAAGTTGACCGTAATTAATTTAAATTGTATTATAAAATAATATGTATTTGTTTATCGTATGTATGAATTGGAATTAGCACTTTTAAAAAACAAAATATTTATACTTAAGTACGTGCTTACGTCAAACACCAAATCACCGCGCCGGTCAGAGGGATTTGTTCCTGTTTGTCCATATGGTTACTTGGGATCCCTTGTTGACTCCTTGCTGTTGCTGCTGCGGGTTTCCTATAGACGTCCTTTAATCTGATAGGATTGGTCTGATTCGGTGAAATTTGCTTGCTTATTATATTGCTTTCGCGATCACTGGAGCCTAATTTGCTTGCTTATGATATTGCTTTCGCGAACACTGGAGCTTACTCAGGTCACTGGTTCTTTATCTTTTGGAACCCGACGTATAAATTGCAAATTTTTCACTAGAACTCGGGAGCTTCTTAAGGTCGCTGGTTCTTTTATACTGCATATAAACTATTTTAAGGTCACTGGCACGTATATGGAAAAAGAACTTTGCACATCGGGTCCCTGCTCGGGCGCCAATTAAATTAAAACAAGTTTATTTGTTAAAAAAAATATTTCTTCGGTGAGGCAGTACCTCTTCTTTATTCAAGCAAATTAAAACTAACTTATAATCTAAAATAGCATAAACTTATCACCTATGTTGTGCTATGTTTCCCACGCTGTAGTGCAGCCCACGCTGTAGTGCAGAGTCGGAATGTGGAATGTGTGCGGTGTCGGATGAGCTCCAGACGACTCGTCAGCAACCTGTCGCTGGATGATGAAATCGTTGCATCGTTGCTCGTGTTGGAGTAGGAATGCGCTGAGTCGCTTCATCAGCGTAATCTGTGTTAACTTATACTTAAGTCGAAACAACTAAACCGCTGCTCAAATCAAGGAAGCATGTTAAAGTTTTGCAATTTAATCAAGAACTAAATATTAATCCAAAAAGAAAAAAGAAACAAATTTTCTTTGTGGGGTCGAATAATTATATTTTTCAAAACCAGTCCACCTGTTTAACAATTGTATGTGAAAAAATTTTTTTTTTGTACAAAACGTCAATTGGATTGGGTTTTATTTTTGTATTATTTGCATTTAACAACTTACAAGCGAACTGAGATGGGAAGTGTTTTTTTTGTGGCACATAATCATTGAAGTTAGTTAAAAATCAAATTGCAACTACAACCGCACCAATGTGCCATCATAAATCAAGAAAGAACCAGTAAACGACAAATAATAGTGACTTTAAAAATACGTAAGCAAAGACCAGAGGAGACATAAACTTTTAAATAAACCAAAAATAAGAAACAAATCGCAGAAGAAGAAAATTGCAGAGTGCAGAAAGCAGTGAAAGTTTGTTTTAAATGCTTGATATAAAAATACCTACAGTGATCCCTCCAAACAGCCGCACAGCAGCGACCTTTTTTATTACAATTTGTTTTGTTTGTTCGTTCGTATGGTGTACCTAGAGGATAAATCCAATTGGCCGACAGTTAAATTCCTTTTGTAGTCGTCGTCGTCGTCATCTTCGAATTCGCCATCCACTACGAAGTCGCCTTTGCAGAAATGAGCGGCAAATCAGGAGTCAGCACGAGCAGATGAATCATTGGACCGTCAGATCCAGAGCAGTTTTCATTATTTAATTGGATCTTTTCCTAAATATTTACGATAGTTTGAGATTGCGATTTGCCAAACGTTCCGCGCGGTAAAACAAATAATCATCTTCCTTAACCATTCTATACAATTTTTTTTTAGTAAAACAGCTACACGAAGTGATGTGCACACCACGTCGGCTGCCTCAACAAAACAAAAATAACAATTAACAGTGAGTAACCCTATTGTTGAATTTTTAAAACTGAATATAATATTGCATAAAATTGAATAAAAGAAAAGAAAGTAAGGAACGTGTGTAGAGCTAATCGGATAATCTATTTTCTTTTCTTTCTAAAATTGTAACTTTCATTTAAATCATAAATTTGTCAAATGAGTGTTTAAATTCTCATTTCATTACTCGTCGAGAATTAATCATTAAACTAATTCGTTTTTTTTATTAATTATAAGAGTCCCTTATTTTAGAAATAAAGTTATTAAACTAGATTTATGTTAAATTAACTTTTTTTGTAAAATTGTTTGAAATAAAAACACGTACATAGCTGCACGAAAAAAGCATTCATCCTTAAAAAAAAGTACACACTAAAGAATTAGAATAAAGTTAATTTAAGAAAATATGTTTCACTTTAAACTTAAATCTTAAATCTACCTTTTTGCACTATGCATAAAAGAAAGAACACACTAAAAGAAAAGGGAAATTTAGATTATAAAAATGTGCTTCAGAATCGCATAATTTATTTCCTTTTCTTTCTAATAACATAATTGTAATTTAAATCTTTCATTTGTCATATCAGTGTTTAATGCACATTCCTCTACTCGACGAGAAATTAATCATTAGACTAGCTCGTCCTTCTTATTAAATTATAAGAGTCTCTTAATTTTAGAAATTAAAATATTAAACGAGATTGGTTAAATTAACTTTTTTTTGTAAAATTGTTTGAAATAAAAATACTTATATAGTTGCACGAAAAAAGCATTTATCCATAACAAAAATTTTCGCTAAATAATCGTTCCTTTTTTATTTACCGCAAATATGTGTGAATATTTAGAATACTCTGAACACTCATAGCCATGATCAAATAAAAAATTTGCGAACGGAAGAAGTAATAGCTCTCAGATATCTAAGAACTTCAGTTTAAGTCAATATAATTAATGGTTAAGAAGAAGAAGCGCTTAACGTAGCAATATATGCAAACAGCATATGCAAATATACATAGATACATATTTAAGTTTGTTGAATCTTTTGAAACCTATGCATTGCTTAAGCAGTTTTCTGATCGATCACGCGGTAGCACCAATTGCATCGAGCAAGGCATGCTCCTAAACCGTTTGCCCTTTTTCTTCGTTGTACATTTCCTTTCGTTTGTTGACATTGAGTTCGTTCATGACAGGGTTTTCAAGACAAAAAAATGTTTCAAATACTGATTTTGTGTGAAAACATCATGTAGGTAGGTTGAGAAATCGGTTAAAATTTATTTACAGCGACGCTTTGACTTCCGGCACAGCGGTGTCACATTTCGTCATGCAACAGAACAAGGAAGGTTCTCAGGTTGCGAGGCTAACAGCGCCCCTTACCAGGGCGAAATATGGCAACGTAACAAAATAATTTTCCTTTTCGTATTTTAGCTGGTAGATTCTGGATCCTGATTGTGAGCCAATTCGGAGTTTTGTTAATTTTTCACTGCTTGCGGGACCAGTGCCCTGAACGGAAACTGTTGCCGCTGGTGTAGTGATAGATGGTGACACTGTAGACGTTAACAGCTATTTAGGCACAAGCTGAGGCAAGAACCGCTTTAGAAGCAAAAGTTGTGAGTCTAGTAACTTGGTCTGATATAAAACCCGAGTTCTATCGCCACAACCACAATAGCGTTAGTTTAGTTGTGAGTCTAGTAACTTGGTCTAACAGAAAACCCGAGTTCTATTGCTACAACAATCTCCAGAATTGAGCTTTAAATTTTAGTTCTAATTAGAAAGTAGTCTAATTTTAATTTTTTTTTGTGCAGCGAGCGGTGGATTGTTGTGTCACACGTTCAGTATTGATGGACAAACATGCGCAGTGAAATTTTTGAAGAATTAAACGTTAAAATCCTATATTACTTTTTTTTTTGCATTTAAAACAACATTCGTTATTATCATAGTTGTCATACGAGATCACTTTACGAAAAATGTTTTTCTAAAGCCATTATCATGGGCCACGGTCAGTAGTGTAGTCAGGTATCGTGAAGCCGAAGTTTACCACATGTTCGGGTCACACATGGTGCTCCATGCCTCGGCGTACGACGTGCTACGAAGACTAAAGAGTCTTCAAGATGGTGAAATTGAGGTGTTTTCACCCCACTTAAGGCTACAAAGATTGCGAAAGGAAATCAAAGAGAACCTAGGTATTGCTGATAGAAAGTCAAGAAGGACGTATAATATGCGATCTGCAAACGTCAGGTATTCGGTTGGTCAAGAGATATATCGGAGGAACTTTGAACAAAGTAACTTCAAAACCAAAGAAATGCGAAGCTCGCCCCGAAATATATTAAGTGTAGGATCTCCAAGAGATTGGGAAAGTCCTTATACGAAATTGAAAATCGGGACGGTAAGATCGTCGGCGTCTTTCACGCTAAAGACCTGAAACTATGACCAGGCGGAATATGGAGTTACACAAGTAGATTATAGCTTCTGTAGCCCGGCTAGTTCAGTCGGTAGAGCATGAGACTCTTAAACTCAGGGTCGTGCCTGAGCCCCACGTTTTAATAGGCGCTCCGTTTTTTTGAGTAATCTATGCTGAGAGCAAGGCAAGATTAGTCAATTTGTGACGTCGGCCTAGCGGTGGAATCAAGCAACAAATAGAAAAAAGGAATGGCTAATAAACCTAAAAGGTAGGGTAAATGGAAACCAGCTAACTTCAACTGTGATGATTTTGCTTCTGCCCATAAGAAGGCTAAGCATCTAAAATAAAGGAAATGCACACATGGCTTTTCGGGTAAAGACGATTTCCGGCTTTGCAAAAACCTTCCTCTGACTTTGGCATCCGAGTAGAGTGGACGTGGTAAGAATCACGTCAGAAAGTTTTTTTTCACCTAAGCAGAAGAAGTATATAAATTTGAAAAGTTGAAGAAGGAAAATTGCCGCCACGTGCCGAAACCAAGTAAAAATTTCGATTGTAAATTAGAGGCATTTTAATTGAAAATATCTGAAGCAAGTGAATGTAATTGAATCCAATAATCGCCTCGGATATGGCTAACCGAAGCAGTGTTTCATTTGATATGTGAAAAAAAAGTAGATAAAATTAACTTTTTTCCATCGTTGCCATCATTTTTATTCGTTTAACACACGGACAACAGCCGTCGTGTTAGCACCTGAAACAGTAGCTCAAGTATTAATCGGAGGATTGGTGTCACATCAGCCGCCGCTCCTGATTTTCTTGTCGTCAGTGGTGTCTTGGACGCGTCCATCGTGGTTGTCGTTGTCAGTTAGTTTATCAAAGCTGCACTTGTCGGATTTGCTGTGGGAATCTAAGCTCCGACAAACAGAAGAAGCAACCGCCATAGCATTGGTACTAATATATATATATACATGTAAAAGCATATATATATATATATAAAGTTTGGAATTTAATCAAGAACTAAACATTAATCTAAAAAAAAAAAAAAATTTTCTTTGTGGGGTCGAATTATTAAATTTTTCCAAACCAGTCCACCTGTTTAACAAAAAAAAATTTTTTTTTGTACAAAACGTCAATTGGATTGGGTTTAATATTTGTATTAATTGCATTTAACAACTTACAAGCGAACTGAGATGGGAAGTGTTTTTTTTTGTGGCACATAATCATTGAAGTTAGTTAAAAATCAAATTGCAACTAGAACCGCACGAATGTGCCATCATAAATCAAGAAAGAACCAGTAAACGACAAATAATAGTGACTTTAAAAATACGTAAGCAGAGACCGGAGGAGACATAAACTTTAAAATAAACCAAAAATAAGAAACAAAACGCAGAAGAAGAAAATTGCAGAGTGCAGAAAGCAGTGAAGGTTTGTTTTAAATGCTTGATATAAAAATACCTACAGTGATCCCTCCAAACAGCCGCTCAGCAGCGACCTTTTTTATTACAATTTGTTTGGTTTGTTCGTTCGTATGGTGTACCTAGAGGATAAATCCAATTGGCCGACAGTTAAATTCCTTTTGTAGTCGTCGTTATCTTCGCATTCGTCAGCCACTACGACGTCGCCTTTGCAGAAATGAGCAGCAAATCAGGAGTCAGCTCTAGCAGATGAATCACTGGACCAGCAGTTTTCATTATTTAATTGGATCTTTTCCTAAATATTTACGATAGTTTGAGATTGGGATTTGCCAAACATTCCGCGCGGTAAAACATCATAATAATCATCTTCCTTAACCATTCTATACAATTTTTTTTAGTAAAACAGCGATACGAAGTGATGTGCACACCACGTCGGCTGCCTCAACAAAACAAAAATAACAATTAACAGTGAGTAACCTTATTGTTGAATTTTTAAAATTGAATATAATATTGCATAAAATTGAATAAAAGAATAGAAAGTAAGGAACGTGTGTATGGCTAATCGCATAATCTATTTTCTTTTCTTTCTAATAGTGTAACTTTCATTTAAATCATGCATTTTTCATATGAGTGTATAAATTCTCATTTCTTTACTCGACGAGAATTAATCATTAAACTAATTCGATTTTTTTTATTAATTACAAGAGTCCCTTATTTTAGAAATAAAGTTATTACACTAGATTTAGGTTAAATTAACTTTTTTTGTAAAATTGTTTGAAATAAAAACACTTACATAGCTGCACGAAAACAGCATTCATCCTTAAAAAAAGTGCACACTAAAGAATTAGAATAAAGTTAATTTAAGAAAATATGCTTCACTTTAAACTTACCCTTTTTTTCTGATGCATAAAAGAAAGAGCACACTAAAGGATTAGAAGAAAGTTATTTTAAGAAAATATGCTTCATTTTAAGCTTACCTTATTTTTACTGATGCATAAAAGAAAGAGCACACTAAAGAATTAAAAATAAAGTTAAGAAAATATGCTTCATCTTAAATCTACCTTTTTGCACTATGCATAAAAGAAAGAACACACTAAAAGAAAAGGGAAATTTAGATTATAAAAATGTGCTTCAGAATCGCATAATTTATTTCCTTTTCTTTCTAATAACATATTTGTAATTTAAATATTTCAGTTGTCATATCAGTGTTTAATGCACATTCCTCTACTCGACGAGAAATTAATCATTAGACTAGCTCGTCCTTCTTATTAAATTATAAGAGTCTCTTAATATTAGAAATTAAAATATTTAACGAGATTTAGGTTAAATTATCTTTTTTTTGTAAAATTGTTTGAAATAAAAATACTTACATAGCTGCACGAAAACAGCATTTATCCATAACAAAATTTTCGCTAAATAATCGTTTCTTTTTTATTTACCGCAAATATGTGTGAATATTTAGAATACTCTGAACACTCATAACCATGATCAAATAAAAAAATTTTCGAACGGAAGAAGTAATAGCTCTCAGATATCCAAGATCTTCAGTTTAAGTCAATATAATTAATGGTTAAGCAGAAGAAGCGCTTAACGTAGCAATATATGCAAACAGCATATGCAAATATACATAGATACATATTTAAGTTTGTTGAATCTTTTGAAACCTATGCATTGCTAAAGCAGTTTTCTGATCGATCACGCGGTAGCACTAATTGCATCGAGCAAGGCATGCTCCTAAACCGTTTGCCCTTTTTCATCGTTATACATTTCCTTTCGTTTGTTGACATTGAGTTCGTTCATGACAGGGTTTTCAAGACAAAAAAATATTTCAAATACTGATTTTGTGTGAAAACATAGGTTGAGAAATCGGTTCGGATGGGAGAAGGCAACGCGGCGTGAGCGAGACTCGCAATCAGGATCTGAATGAACCTGATTGTGATCTGATCTGATCTGATTGTGAGCCAATTCGGAGTTTTGTTAATTTTTCACTGCTTGCGCGACCAGTGCCCTGAACGGAAACTGTTGCCGCTGGTGTAGTGATAGATGGTGACACTGTAGACGTTAACAACTATTTAGGCACAAGCTGAGGCAAGAACCGCTTTAGAAGCAAAAGTTGTGAGTCTAGCAACTCAGGCTAATATAAAACCCGAGTTCTATCGCCACAACGACAATAGCGTAAGTTAAGCTGTGAGTCTAGTAACTTGGTCTGAGAGAAAACCCGAGTTCTATTGCCACAACGACAATAGCGTTAGTTTAGTTGTGAGTCTAGTAACTTGGGCTAATAGAAAACCCGAGTTCTATTGCCACAACGATCTACAGAATTGAGCTTTAAATTTTAGTTCTAATTAGAAAGTATTCTAATTTTAATTTTTTTTGTGCAGCGAGCGGTGGATTGTTGTGTCACACGTTCAGTATTGATGGACAAACATGCGCAGTGACATTTTTGAAGAATTAAACGTTAAAATCCTATATTACTTTTTTTTGCATTTAAAACAACATTCGTTATTATCATAGTTGTCATACGAGATCACTTTACGAAAAATGTTTTTTTAAAGCCATTATAATGGGCCACGGTCAGTAGTGTAGTCAGGTATCGTGAAGTCGAAGTTTACCACATTTTCGGGTCACACATGGTGCTCCATGCCTCGGCGTACGACGTGCTACGAAGACTAAAGCGTCTTCAAGATGGTGTAATTGAGGTGTTTTCACCCCACTTAAGGCTACAAAGATTGCGAAAGGAAATCAAAGAGAACCTAGGTATTGCTGATAGAAAGTCAAGAAGGACGTATAATATGCGATCTGCAAACGTCGGGTATTCGGTTGGTCAAGAGATATATCGGAGGAACTTTGAACAAAGTAACTTCAAAAACCAAAGAAATGCGAAGCTCGCCCCGAAATATATTAAGTGTAGGATCTCCAAGAGATTGGGAAAGTCCTTATACGAAATTGAAAATCGGGACGGTAAGATCGTCGGCGTCTTTCACGCTAAAGACCTGAAACAATGACCAGGCGGAATATGGAGTTACGCAGGTAGGTTATAGCTTCTGTAGCCCGGCTAGTTCAGTCGGTAGAGCATGAGACTCTTAATCTCAGGGTCGTGGCTGAGCCCCACGTTTTAATAGGCGCTCCGTTTTTTTGAGTAATCTATGCTGAGAGCAAGGCAAGATTAGTCAATTTGTGACGTCGGTCTAGCGGTGGAATCAAGCAACAAATAGAAAAAAGGAATGTCTAATAAACCCAAAAGGTAGGGTAAATGGAAACTAGCTAACTTCAACTGTGATGGTTTTGCTTCTGCCCATAAGAAGGCTAAGCATCTAAAATAAAGGAAATGCACACATGGCTTTTGGGGTAAAGACGATTTCCGGCTTTGCAAAAACCTTCTTCTGACTTTGGCATCCGAGTAGAGTGGACGTGGTAAGAATCACGTCAGAAAGTTTTTTTTTCACCTAAGCAGAAGAAGTATATAAATTTAAAAAGTTGAAGAAGGAAAATCGCCGCCACGTGCCGAAACCAAGTAAAAATTGTAAATTAGAGGCATTTTAATTGAAAATATCTGAAGCAAGTGAACATAGTTCTTTTTGCGAATGTAATTGAATCCAGTAATCGCCTCGGATATGGCTAACGAAGCAGTGTTTCATTTGATATGTGAAAAAAAAGAAGATAAAATTAACTTTTTTCCATCGTTGCCATCATTTTTATTTGTGTAACACACGGACACCAGCCGTCGTGTTAGCACCTGAAACAGTAGCTCAAATATTAATCGGAGGATTGGTGTCACATCAGCCGCCGCTTCTGCTTATCTTGTCGTCAGTGGTTTCTTGGACGCGTCCATCGTGGTTGTCGTTGTCAGTTAGTTTATCAAAGCCGCACTTGTCGGATTTGCTGTGGGAATCTAAGCTCCGACAAACAGAAGAAGCAACCGCCATAGCATTGGTACTAATATATATATATAAAGGGTGTTTTTTTGGGAGGTTTGTTTTTCCGATAGATGTCGTTTTATTTTATGACAGTTGTTTTGACAGTTTAAAGTGGCATTTCTACTCAGTATTGTTTGGCAAATCATCATGAAAAAAAAAAAAAAAAAAAAAAAAAAAAAATGACATTTGTGAAAAATAGTCGTGGTAGCCATATGCCAGAAATTGTGTTTAAATGTTAAATGCCAAAAAATTATCTACCAAATAAAAAAAAATTTTGGTCATTTCATAATTTTATATGTGTTTTATTCAAAAAAAAAATCGGCAACCTCTTAAAAAAACACCCGTTAGATATAACGTGTTTATTTGGTAGATAATTTTTTGGCATTTAACATTTAAACACAATTTCTTGCCGTTGCCGATTTTTTTTTGAATAAAACACATATAAAATTATGAAATGACCAACATTTTTTTTTATTTGGTAGATAATTTTTTGGCATTTAACATTTAAACACAATTTCTGGCATATGGCTACCACGACTATTTTTCACAAATGTCATTTTTTTTTTTTTTTTTTTTTTTTTTTTTTTTTTTTCATAATGATTTGCCAAACAATACTGAGTAGAAATGCCACTTTGAGCTGTCAAAACAACTGTCATAAAATAAAACGACATCTATCGGAAAAACAAACCTCCCAAAAAAACATCCGTTATATACATGTAAAAGCATATATACTTTAGTCGAAACAACTAAACCGCTGCTCAAATCAAGGAAGCATGTTAAAGTTTTGCAATTTAATCAAGAACTAAACATTAATCCAAAAAAAAAAATTTTTTCTTTGTAGGGTCGAATTATTATATTTTTCCAAACCAGTCCACCTGTTTAACAAAAAAAATTTTTTTTTGTACAAAACGTCAATTGGATTGGGTTTTATTTTTGTATTAATTGCATTTAACAACTTACAAGCGAACTGAGATGGGAAGTGTTTTTTTTTGTGGCACATAATCATTGAAGTTAGTTAAAAATCAAATTGCAACTAGAACCGCACCAATGTGCCATCATAAATCAAGAAAGAACCAGTAAACGACAAATAATAGTGACTTTAAAAATACGTAAGCAGAGACCGGAGGAGACATAAACTTTAAAATAAACCAAAAATAAGAAACAAAACGCAGAAGAAGAAAATTGCAGAGTGCAGAAAGCAGTGAAGGTTTGTTTTAAATGCTTGATATAAAAATACCTACAGTGATCCCTCCAAACAGCCGCTCAGCAGCGACCTTTTTTATTACAATTTGTTTGGTTTGTTCGTTCGTATGGTGTACCTAGAGGATAAATCCAATTGGCCGACAGTTAAATTCCTTTTGTAGTCGTCGTCATCTTCGCATTCGTCATCCACTACGACGTCGCCTTTGCACTGGACCAGCAGTTTTCATTATTTAATTGGATCTTTTCCTAAATATTTACGATAGTTTGAGATTGGGATTTGCCAAACATTCCGCGCGGTAAAACAAATAATCATCTTCCTTAACCATTCTATACAATTTTTTTTAGTAAAACAGCGATACGAAGTGATGTGCACACCACGTCGGCTGCCTCAACAAAACAAAAATAACAATTAACAGTGAGTAACCCTATTGTTGAATTATTAAAATTGAATATAATATTGCATAAAATTGAATAAAAGAATAGAAAGTAAGGAACGTGTGTATAGCTAATCGCATAATCTATTTTCTTTTCTTTCTAATAGTGTAACTTTCATTTAAATCATGCATTTTTCATATGAGTGTATAAATTCTCATTTCTTTACTCGACGAGAATTAATCATTAAACTAATTCGTTTTTTTTTATTAATTATAAGAGTGCCTTATTTTAGAAATAAAATTATTAAACTAGATTTAGGTTAAATTAACTTTTTTTGTAAAATTGTTTGAAATAAAAACACTTACATAGCTGCACGAAAAATGCATTCATCCATAACAAAAAAGAGCACACTAAAGAATTAGAATAAAGTTAATTTAAGAAAATATGCTTCACTTTAAACTTACCCTTTTTTTACTGATGCATAAAAGAAAGAGCACACTAAAGGATTAGAAGAAAGTTAATTTAAGAAAATATGCTTCATCTTAAATCTACCTTTTTGCACTATGCATAAAAGAAAAAACACACTAAAAGAAAAGGGAAATTTAGATTATAAAAATGTGCTTCAGAATCGCATAATTTATTTCCTTTTCTTTCTAATAACATATTTGTAATTTAAATATTTCAATTGTCATATCAGTGTTTAATGCACATTCCTCTACTCGACGAGAAATTAATCATTAGACTAGCTCGTCCTTCTTATTAAATTATAAGAGTCTCTTAATATTAGAAATTAAAATATTTAACGAGATTTAGGTTAAATTATCTTTTTTTGTAAAATTGTTTGAAATAAAAATACTTACATAGCTGCACGAAAACAGCATTTATCCATAACAAAATTTTCGCTAAATAATTGTTTCTTTTTTATTTACCGCAAATATGTGTGAATATTTAGAATACTCTGAACACTCATAACCATGATCAAATAAAAAAATTTGCGAACGGAAGAAGTAATAGCTCTCAGATATCCAAGATCTTCAATTTAAGTCAATATAATTAATGGTTAAGCAGAAGAAGCGCTTAACGTAGCAATATATGCAAACAGCATATGCAAATATACATAGATACATATTTAAGTTTGTTGAATCTTTTGAAACCTATGCATTGCTAAAGCAGTTTTCTGATCGATCACGCGGTAGCACTAATTGCATCGAGCAAGGCATGCTCCTAAACCGTTTGCCCTTTTTCTTCGTTGTACATTTCCTTTCGTTTGTTGACATTGAGTTCGTTCATGACAGGGTTTTCAAGAGAAAAAAATATTTCAAATACTGATTTAATGTGAAAACATCATGTAGGTAGGTTGAGAAATCGGTTCGGATGGGAGAAGGCAACGCGGCGTGAGCGAGACGGAAGACTCGCAATCAGGATCTGAAGAACCTGATTGTAATCTGATCTGATCTGATTGTGAGCCAATTCGGAGTTTTGTTAATTTTTCACTGCTTGCGCGACCAGTGCCCTGAACGGAAACTGTTGCCGCTGGTGTAGTGATAGATGGTGACACTGTAGACGTTAACAACTATTTAGGCACAAGCTGAGGCAAGAACCGCTTTAGAAGCAAAAGTTGTGAGTCTAGCAACTCAGGCTAATATAAAACCCGAGTTCTATCGCCACAACGACAATAGCGTTAGTTAAGCTGTGAGTCTAGTAACTTGGTCTGATAGAAAACCCGAGTTCTATTGCCACAACGACAATAGCGTTAGTTTAGTTGTGAGTCTAGTAACTTTGGCTAATAGAAAACCCGAGTTCTATTGCCACAACGATCTCCAGAATTGAGCTTTAAATTTTAGTTCTAATTAGAAAGTAGTCTAATTTTAATTTTTTGTGCAGCGAGCGGTGAATTGTTGTGTCACACGTTCAGTATTGATGGACAAACATGCGCAGTGACATTTTTGAAGAATTAAACGTTAAAATCCTATATTACTTTTTTTTTGCATGTAAAACAACATTCGTTATTATCATAGTTGTCATACGAGATCACTTTACGAAAAATGTTTTTCTAAAGCCATTATCATGGGCCACGGTCAGTAGTGTAGTCAGGTATCGTGAAGTCGAAGTTTACCACATTTTCGGGTCACACATTGTGCTCAATGCCTCGGCGTACGACGTGCTACGAAGACTAAAGAGTCTTCAAGATGGTGAAATTGAGGTGTTTTCACCCCACTTAAGGCTACAAAGATTGCGAAAGGAAATCAAAGAGAACCTAGGTATTGCTGATAGAAAGTCAAGAAGGACGTATAATATGCGATCTGCAAACGTCAGGTATTCGGTTGGTCAAGAGATATATCGGAGGAACTTTGAACAAAGTAACTTCAAAAACCAAAGAAATGCGAAGCTCGCCCCGAAATATATTAAGTGTAGGATCTCCAAGAGATTGGGAAAGTCCTTATACGAAATTGAAAATCGGGACGGTAAGATCGTCGGCGTCTTTCACGCTAAAGACCTGAAACAATGACCAGGCGGAATATGGAGTTACGCAGGTAGATTATAGCTTCTGTAGCCCGGCTAGTTCAGTCGGTAGAGCATGAGACTCTTAATCTCAGGGTCGTGGCTGAGCCCCACGTTTTAATAGGCGCTCCGTTTTTTTGAGTAATCTATGCTGAGAGCAAGGCAAGATTAGTCAATTTGTGACGTCGGCATAGCGGAGGAATCAAGCAACAAATAGAAAAAAGGAATGTCTAATAAACCTAAAAGGTAGGGTAAATGGAAACTAGCTAACTTCAACTGTGATGGTTTTGCTTCTGCCCATAAGAAAGCTAAGCATCTAAAATAAAGGAAATGCACACATGGCTTTTGGGGTAAAGACGATTTCCGGCTTTGCAAAAACCTTCTTCTGACTTTGGCATCCGAGTAGAGTGGACGTGGTAAGAATCACGTCAGAAAGTTTTTTTTCACCTAAGCAGAAGAAGTATATACATTTAAAAAGTTGAAGAAGGAAAATCGCCGCCACGTGCCGAAACCAAGTAAAAATTTCGATTGTAAATTAGAGGCATTTTAATTGAAAATATCTGAAGCAAGTGAACATAGTTCTTTTTGCGAATGTAATTGAATCCAGTAATCGCCTCGGATTTGGCTAACGAAGCAGTGTTTCATTTGATATGTGAAAAAAAAAGAAGATAAAATTAACTTTTTTCCATCGTTGCCATCATTTTTATTCGTTTAACACACGGACACCAGCCGTAGTGTTAGCACCTGAAACAGTAGCTCAAATATTAATCGGAGGATTGGTGTCACATCAGCCGCCGCTTCTGCTTTTCTTGTCGTCAGTGGTGTCTTGGACGCGTCCATCGTGGTTGTCGTTGTCAGTTAGTTTATCAAAGCCGCACTTGTCGGATTTGCTGTGGGAATCTAAGCTCCGACAAACAGAAGAAGCAACCGCCATAGCATTGGTACTAATATATATATATACATGTAAAAGCATATATACTTTAGTCGAAACAATTAAAGCGCTGCTCAAATCAAGGAAGCATGTTAAAGTTTTGCAATTTAATCAAGAACTAAACATTAATCCAAAAAAAAAAAAATTTCTTTGTGGGGTCGAATTATTATATTTTTCCAAACCAGTCCACCTGTTTAACAAAAAAAAATTTTTTTTTGTACAAAACGTCAATTGGATTGGGTTTTATTTTTGTATTAATTGCATTTAACAACTTACAAGCGAACTGAGATGGGAAATGTGTTTTTTTTTGTGGCACATAATCATTGAAGTTAGTTAAAAATCAAATTGAAACTAGAACCGCACCAATGTGCCATCATAAATCAAGAAAGAACCAGTAAACGACAAATAATAGTGACTTTAAAAATACGTAAGCAGAGACCAGAGGAGACATAAACTTTAAAATAAACCAAAAATAAGAAACAAAACGCAGAAGAAGAAAATTGCAGAGTGCAGAAAGCAGTGAAAGTTTGTTTTAAATGCTTGATATAAAAATACCTACAGTGATCCCTCCAAACAGCCGCACAGCAGCGACCTTTTTTTATTACAATTTGTTTGGTTTGTTCGTTCGTATGGTGTACCTAGAGGATAAATCCAATTGGCCGACAGTTAAATTCCTTTTGTAGTCGTCGTCATCTTCGCATTGGTCATCCACTACGACGTCGCCTTTGCAGAAATGAGTAGCAAATCAGGAGTCAGCACGAGCAGATGAATCACTGCACCGTCAGATCCAGAGCAGTTTTCATTATTTAATTGGATCTTTTCCTAAAAATTTACGATAGTTTGAGATTGCGATTTGCCAAACGTTCCGCGCGGTAAAACAAATAATCATCTTCCTTAACCATTCTATACAATTTTTTTTTAGTAAAACAGCGATACGAAGTGATGTGCACACCACGTCGGCTGCCTCAACAAAACAAAAATAACAATTAACAGTGAGTAACCCTATTGTTGAATTTTTAAAATTGAATATAATATTGCATAAAATTGAATAAAAGAAAAGAAAGTAAGGAACGTGTGCAGAGCTAATCGGATAATCTATTTTCTTTTCTTTCTAAAATTGTAACTTTCATTTAAATCATAAATTTGTCAAATGAGTGTTTAAATTCTCATTTCATTACTCGTCGAAAATTAATCATTAAACTAATTCGTTTTTTTTTATTAATTATAGGAGTCCCTTATTTTAGAAATAAAAATACTTACATAGCTGCACAAAAACAGCATTTGTCCATAACAAAAAATTTCGCTAAATAATCGTTCCTTTTTTATTTACCGCAAATATGTGTGAATATTTAGAATACTCTGAACACTCATAGCCATGATCAAATAAAAAAATTTGCGAACGGAAGAAGTAATAGCTCTCAGATATCCAAGATCTTCAGTTTAAGTCAATATAATTAATGGTTAAGCAGAAGAAGCGCTTAACGTAGCAATATATGCAAACAGCATATGCAAATATACATAGATACATATTTAAGTTTGTTGAATCTTTTGAAACCTATGCATTGCTAAAGCAGTTTTCTGATCGATCACGCGGTAGCACCAATTGCATCGAGCAAGGCATGCTCCCAAACCGTTTGCCCTTTTTCTTCGTTGTACA
This sequence comes from Nephrocerus scutellatus, assembly GCA_947095585.1. Lineage (NCBI taxonomy): Eukaryota > Metazoa > Arthropoda > Insecta > Diptera > Pipunculidae > Nephrocerus > Nephrocerus scutellatus. The sequence goes on along the minus strand of OX352763.1, from coordinate 51,651,348 downwards.
TTTCCTTTCGTTTGTTGACATTGAGTTCGTTCATGACAGGGTTTTCAAGACAAAAAAATGTTTCAAATACTGATTTTGTGTGAAAACATCATGTAGGTAGGTTGAGAAATCGGTTCGGATGGGAGGAGGCAATGCGGCGTGAACGAGACGGAAGACTCGCAATTAGGATCTGAATGAAGTATGAGCTGTCATGGCGCAGCCCACGTTCCATAGCCGGGAATTAAAATTTATTTACAAGGACGCTTTGACTTCCGGCACAGCGGTGTCACATTTCGTCATGCAACAGAACAAGGAAGGTTCTCAGGTTGCGAGGCTAACAGCGCCCCTTACCAGGGCGAAATATGGCAACGTAACAGAGATGGCGCCCAACGATAGGCCGCGAGGGGTAACGATCTCGACAGTCGTCCCTCGTGATTTGTCAATCAAAAATAATTTTCCTTTTCGTATTTTAGCTGGTTCCGGATTCCGGATCCTGATTGTGAGCCAATTCGGAGTTTTGTTAATTTTTCACAGCTTGCGCGACCAGTGCCCTGAACGGAAACTGTTGCCGCTGGTGTAGTGATAGATGGTGACACTGTAGACGTTAACAGCTATTTAGGCACAAGCTGAGGCAAGAACCGCTTTAGAAGCAAAATTTGTGAGTCTAGTAACTTGGTCTAATAGAAAACCCGAGTTCTATTGCCACAACGACAATAGCGTTAGTTTAGTTGTGAGTCTAGTAACTTGGGCCAATAGAAAACCCGAGTTCTATTGCCACAGCGACTATAGCATTAGTTTAGTTGTGAGTCTAGTATCTCAGGCTATTAGAAAACCCGAGTTATATCGCCACAACGACAATAGCGCTAACTCAGTTGTGAGTCCTGTATTTTGGGGTGAAATATGACCCCGAAACTGTTGCCACAACGACCAGTGCCAAGCGATAGTGCAAGTTATAGCATCAGTGTCAGACCAAATGTAACATTCCGTAAATCGCAGAAAGAACGCGACGTTGCCTTCCGCCTCATTAGAATTTGATTCAAATACTTGAAATCATTTTTTTTGTCGATCTCCAGAATTGAGCTTTAAATTTTAGTTCTAATTAGAAAGTAGTCTAATTATAATTTTTTTTGTGCAGCGAGCGGTGTATTGTTGTGTCACACGTTCAGTATTGATGGACAAACATGCGCAGTGACATTTTTGAAGAATTAAAGGTTAAAATCCTATATTACTTTTTTTTGCATTTAAAACAACATTCGTTATTAACATAGTTGTCATATGAGATCACTTTACGAAAAATGTTTTTCTAAAGCCATTATCATGGGCCACGGTCAGTAGTGTAGTCAGGTATCGTGAAGTCGAAGTTTACCAATCGTCGAAGTAACTAATTCGTTTTTAAATTCTCTATATTAACTTCACTTGCCCGTGGCGGCCGGCGACCGGCCGGGTGGCTGGCTGGCTGGCACACCAAATATTGTGATCAATTTTTAATCCACTTCCTACAGCCCGATTTTATTGAATGTATGCACACATGTATCTCTCCCATGACAACACTTTCTATTAAAATTTGATGCCGCTCGGGCCGCGAGGTCGGGGGGCTCCCATACAAATATTTTACAAAATTTACCCGATTTTCTTTAAATTTTGTACACATGTGTGCCTTCGATGGAAAACACTTTTTGTAAAAATTTGGAGCGATCGGCCCCTTGGGGACCCCAATATACAATTTTTAAATATCGCTATATCGCATCAGATCACGGCAAAGTCTGAGCTCTGTGCTTTGTGAGCAGCGCTGTTCGCTGCCGCTGCGTCATTTGGTGGATCATTTTGCCACAAAACGAGCACGCAGTGTGTGTGTGTATGTGCGTGTATCCCCGATTAGAGAATTTACAAGAAAAATTTTAATTTTTATGGGTTCTTTTTTTTTTATTAATTATAAGAGTCCCTTATTTTAGAAATAAAATTATTAAACTAGATTTAGGTTAAATTAACTTTTTTTGTAAAATTGTTTGAAATAAAAACACTTACATAGCTGCACGAAAACAGCATTCATCCATAACAAAAAACAGCACACTAAAGAATTAGAATAGCGTTAATTTAAGAAAATATGCTTCACTTTAAACTTACCTTTGTTTTACTGATGCATAAAAAAAAGAGCACACTAAAGGATTAGAATAAAGTTATTTTAAGAAAATATGCTTCATTTTAAACTTACCTTTTTTTACTGATGCATAAAAGAAAGAGCACACTAAAGAATTAAAAATAAAGTTAATTTAAGAAAATATGCTTCATCTTAAATCTACCTTTTAGCACTATGCATAAAAGAAAGAACACACTAAAAGAAAAGGGAAATTTAGATTATAAAAATGTGCTTCAGAATCGCATAATTTATTTCCCTTTCTTTCTAATAACATATCATATCAGTGTTTAATGTACATTCCTCTACTCGACGAGAAATTAATCATTAGACTAGCTCGTCCTTCTTATTAAATTATAAGAGTCTCTTTATTTTAGAAATTAAAACATTAAACGAGATTTAGGTTAAATTAATTTTTTTTGTAAAATTGTTTGAAATAAAAATACTTACAAAGCTGCACGAAAACAGCATTTATCCATAACAAAATTTTTCGCTAAATAATCGTTCCTTTTTTATTTACCGCAAATATGTGTGTATATTTAGAATACTCTGAACACTCATAGCCATGATCAAATAAAAAAATTTGCGAACGGAAGAAGTAATAGCTCTCAGATATCCAAGATCTTCAGTTTAAGTCAATATAATTAATGGTTAAGAAGAAGAAGCGCTTAACGTAGCAATATATGCAAACAGCATATGCAAATATTCATAGATACATATTTAAGTTTGTTGAATCTTTTGAAACCTACCTGCATTGCTTAAGCAGTTTTCTGATCGATCACGCGGTAGCACCAATTGCATCGAGCAAGGCATGCTCCTAAACCGTTTGCCCTTTTTCTTCGTTGTACATTTCCTTTCGTTTGTTGACATTGAGTTCGTTCATGACAGGGTTTTCAAGACAAAAAAATGTTTCAAATACTGATTTTGTGTGAAAACATCATGTAGGTAGGTTGAGAAAACGGTTCGGATGGGAGGAGGCAACGCGGCGTGAGCGAGACGGAAGACTCGCAATCAGGATCAGAATGAAGTTGGAGCTGTTAGTGTCGGTGTCATGGCGCAGTCCACGTTCCATAGCCGGGAATTAAAATTTATTTACAGCGACGCTTTGACTTCCGGCACAGCGGTGTCACATTTCGTCATGCAACAGAACAAGGAAGGTTCTCAGGTTGCGAGGCTAACAGCGCCCCTTACCAGGGCGAAATATGGCAACGTAACAATTCACAATGGAATATATTAACACATAGGTTTAATTAGTGATCGTTGTAGGTGTTGGGTTAATAGTATTCATTTTTTATGTCCATATTAATAGTATTCATGTTTTATGTCCATATTAATAGTATACATGTTTTATGTTCATCGGTGAAGGTAATACGATTTTAAAAAGGGACGGGATGAGGAGATTGCTTTTAGACTTTAGAAAGAAAGATTTATCATTTTAGAACGAGACTTTCACACAAAAAAAAAATTAGTTCCAAAATTTCGATGTTAAGCGGGTAGTTTCGCCGACGAAAGAGTAAGAGGAGGCAGTCAAAGGCTAACCATTAGATTTAAAAGTTAAGTGATCGTCTCTGAACAGCAAAAAAGTAAAGGACCACCATTTTCCAAGTGAACGAAATTAAAGTCAAAAATTTTAAATTCAAGAATTTCGATGGAAAACACTTTTTGTAAAAATTTGGAGCGATCGGCCCCTTGGGGACCCCAATATACAATTTTTAAATATCGCTATATCGCATCAGATCACGGCAAAGTCTGAGCTCTGCGCTTTGTGAGCAGCGCTGTTCGCTGCCGCTGCGTCATTTGGTGGATCATTTTGCCACAAAACGAGCACGCAGTGTGTGTGTGCATGTGTGTGTATCCCCGATTAGAGAATTTACAAGAAAAATTTTAATTTTTATGGGTTCTTTTTTTTTTATTAATTATAAGAGTCCCTTATTTTAGAAATAAAATTATTAAACTAGATTTAGGTTAAATTAACTTTTTTTGTAAAATTGTTTGAAATAAAAACACTTACATAGCTGCACGAAAACAGCATTCATCCATAACAAAAAACAGCACACTAAAGAATTAGAATAAAGTTAATTTAAGAAAATATGCTTCACTTTAAACTTACCTTTGTTTTACTGATGCATAAAAAAAAGAGCACACTAAGGATTAGAATAAAGTTATTTTAAGAAAATATGCTTCATTTTAAACTTACCTTTTTTTACTGATGCATAAAAGAAAGAGCACACTAAAGAATTAAAAATAAAGTTAATTTAAGAAAATATGCTTCATCTTAAATCTACCTTTTAGCACTATGCATATAAGAAAGAACACACTAAAAGAAAAGGGAAATTTAGATTATAAAAATGTGCTTCAGAATCGCATAATTTATTTCCTTTTCTTTCTAATAACATATCATATCATAGCTCGTCCTTCTTATTAAATTATAAGAGTCTCTTTATTTTAGAAATTAAAACATTAAACGAGATTTAGGTTAAATTAATTTTTTTTGTAAAATTGTTTGAAATAAAAATACTTACAAAGCTGCACGAAAACAGCATTTATCCATAACAAAATTTTTCGCTAAATAATCGTTCCTTTTTTATTTACCGCAAATATGTGTGAATATTTAGAATACTCTGAACACTCATAGCCATGATCAAATAAAAAAATTTGCGAACGGAAGAAGTAATAGCTCTCAGATATCCAAGATCTAATTTAATTTAATTGTAATTTAAATCTTTCATTTGTCATATCAGTGTTTAATGCACATTCCTCTACTCGACGAGAAATTAATCATTAGACTAGCTCGTCCTTCTTATTAAATTATAAGAGTCTCTTTATTTTAGAAATTAAAACATTAAACGAGATTTAGGTTAAATTAATTTTTTTTGTAAAATTGTTTGAAATAAAAATACTTACAAAGCTGCACGAAAACAGCATTTATCCATAACAAAATTTTTCGCTAAATAATCGTTCCTTTTTTATTTACCGCAAATATGTGTGAATATTTAGAATACTCTGAACACTCATAGCCATGATCAAATTAAAAAATTTGCGAACGGAAGAAGTAATAGATCTCTGATATCCAAGATCTTCAGTTTAAGTCAATATAATTAATGGTTAAGAAGAAGAAGCGCTTAACGTAGCAATATATGCAAACAGCATATGCAAATATTCATAGATACATATTTAAGTTTGTTGAATCTTTTGAAACCTACCTGCATTGCTTAAGCAGTTTTCTGATCGATCACGCGGTAGCACCAATTGCATCGAGCAAGGCATGCTCCTAAACCGTTTGCCCTTTTTCTTCGTTGTACATTTCCTTTCGTTTGTTGACATTGAGTTCGTTCATGACAGGGTTTTCAAGACAAAAAAATGTTTCAAATACTGATTTTGTGTGAAAACATCATGTAGGTAGGTTGAGAAAACGGTTCGGATGGGAGGAGGCAACGCGGCGTGAGCGAGACGGAAGACTCGCAATCAGGATCAGATGAAGTTGGAGCTGTTAGTGTCGGTGTCATGGCGCAGTCCACGTTCCATAGCCGGGAATTAAAATTTATTTACAGAGACGCTTTGACTTCCGGCACAGCGGTGTCACATTTCGTCATGCAACAGAACAAGGAAGGTTCTCAGGTTGCGAGGCTAACAGCGCCCCTTACCAGGGCGAAATATGGCAACGTAACAATTCACAATGGAATATATTAACACATAGGTTTAATTAGTGATCGTTGTAGGTGTTGGGTTAATAGTATTCATTTTTTATGTCCATATTAATAGTATTCATGTTTTATGTCCATATTAATAGTATACATGTTTTATGTTCATCGGTGAAGGTAATACGATTTTAAAAAGGGACGGGATGAGGAGATTGCTTTTAGACTTTAGAAAGAAAGATTTATCATTTTAGAACGAGACTTTCACACAAAAAAAAAATTAGTTCCAAAATTTCGATGTTAAGCGGGTAGTTTCGCCGACGAAAGAGTAAGAGGAGGCAGTCAAAGGCTAACCATTAGATTTAAAAGTTAAGTGATCGTCTCTGAACAGCAAAAAAGTAAAGGACCACCATTTTCCAAGTGAACGAAATTAAAGTCAAAAATTTTAAATTCAAGAATTTCGATGGAAAACACTTTTTGTAAAAATTTGGAGCGATCGGCCCCTTGGGGACCCCAATATACAATTTTTAAATATCGCTATATCGCATCAGATCACGGCAAAGTCTGAGCTCTGCGCTTTGTGAGCAGCGCTGTTCGCTGCCGCTGCGTCATTTGGTGGATCATTTTGCCACAAAACGAGCACGCAGTGTGTGTGTGTATGTGTGTGTATCCCCGATTAGAGAATTTACAAGAAAAATTTTAATTTTTATGTGTTCTTTTTTTTTTATTAATTATAAGAGTCCCTTATTTTAGAAATAAAATTATTAAACTAGATTTAGGTTAAATTAACTTTTTTTGTAAAATTGTTTGAAATAAAAACACTTACATAGCTGCACGAAAACAGCATTCATCCATAACAAAAAACAGCACACTAAAGAATTAGAATAAAGTTAATTTAAGAAAATATGCTTCACTTTAAACTTACCTTTGTTTTACTGATGCATAAAAAAAAGAGCACACTAAAGGATTAGAATAAAGTTATTTTAAGAAAATATGCTTCATTTTAAACTTACCTTTTTTTACTGATGCATAAAAGAAAGAGCACACTAAAGAATTAAAAATAAAGTTAATTTAAGAAAATATGCTTCATCTTAAATCTACCTTTTAGCACTATGCATATAAGAAAGAACACACTAAAAGAAAAGGGAAATTTAGATTATAAAAATGTGCTTCAGAATCGCATAATTTATTTCCTTTTCTTTCTAATAACATATCATATCAGTGTTTAATGCACATTCCTCTACTCGACGAGAAATTAATCATTAGACTAGCTCGTCCTTCTTATTAAATTATAAGAGTCTCTTTATTTTAGAAATTAAAACATTAAACGAGATTTAGGTTAAATTAATTTTTTTTGTAAAATTGTTTGAAATAAAAATACTTACAAAGCTGCACGAAAACAGCATTTATCCATAACAAAATTTTTCGCTAAATAATCGTTCCTTTTTTATTTACCGCAAATATGTGTGAATATTTAGAATACTCTGAACACTCATAGCCATGATCAAATAAAAAAATTTGCGAACGGAAGAAGTAATAGCTCTCAGATATCCAAGATCTAATTTAATTTAATTGTAATTTAAATCTTTCATTTGTCATATCAGTGTTTAATGCACATTCCTCTACTCGACGAGAAATTAATCATTAGACTAGCTCGTCCTTCTTATTAAATTATAAGAGTCTCTTTATTTTAGAAATTAAAACATTAAACGAGATTTAGGTTAAATTAATTTTTTTTGTAAAATTGTTTGAAATAAAAATACTTACAAAGCTGCACGAAAACAGCATTTATCCATAACAAAATTTTTCGCTAAATAATCGTTCCTTTTTTATTTACCGCAAATATGTGTGAATATTTAGAATACTCTGAACACTCATAGCCATGATCAAATAAAAAAATTTGCGAACGGAAGAAGTAATAGCTCTCAGATATCCAAGATCTTCAGTTTAAGTCAATATAATTAATGGTTAAGAAGAAGAAGCGCTTAACGTAGCAATATATGCAAACAGCATATGCAAATATTCATAGATACATATTTAAGATTGTTGAATCTTTTGAAACCTATGCATTGCTTAAGCAGTTTTCTGATCGATCACGCGGTAGCACCAATTGCATCGAGCAAGGCATGCTCCTAAACCGTTTGCCCTTTTTCTTCGTTGTACATTTCCTTTCGTTTGTTGACATTGAGTTCGTTCATGACAGGGTTTTCAAGACAAAAAAATGTTTCAAATACTGATTTTGTGTGAAAACATCATGTAGGTAGGTTGAGAAAACGGTTCGGATGGGAGGAGGCAACGCGGCGTGAGCGAGACGGAAGACTCGCAATCAGGATCAGAATGAAGTTGGAGCTGTTAGTGTCGGTGTCATGGCGCAGTCCACGTTCCATAGCCGGGAATTAAAATTTATTTACAGCGACGCTTTGACTTCCGGCACAGCGGTGTCACATTTCGAAATATGGCAACGTAACAATTCACAATGGAATATATTAACACATAGGTTTAATTAGTGATCGTTGTAGGTGTTGGGTTAATAGTATTCATTTTTTATGTCCATATTAATAGTATTCATGTTTTATGTCCATATTAATAGTTTACATGTTTTATGTTCATCGGTGAAGGTAATACGATTTTAAAAAGGGACGGGATGAGGAGATTGCTTTTAGACTTTAGAAAGAAAGATTTATCATTTTAGAACGAGACTTTCACACAAAAAAAAAATTAGTTCCAAAATTTCGATGTTAAGCGGGTAGTTTCGCCGACGAAAGAGTAAGAGGAGGCAGTCAAAGGCTAACCATTAGATTTAAAAGTTAAGTGATCGTCTCTGAATAGCAAAAAAGTAAAGGACCACCATTTTCCAAGTGAACGAAATTAAAGTCAAAAATTTTAAATTCAAGAATTTGAATTAATGTGAATAGTGTCATATGCCAGGGCACTAAATAATTTTAAAAAAGGCGTCTTATACCAGTGCAAGCCATAAGGGAAAAAACCAAATATTGTTCGAAAGGAAAGTGCCATTAAACAGGGTTTGAATCCAATTTAAGCATCTCAGCTAGGATGCAACATCTTACCGACAAATTAAAAAAGGTAAAACCTAGCGAATTTCGTATAACCAATCAAGCAGAAATACTGAGGAGAACGTGAGCGCCTAAATCCATGCAGTGCAAAAGTAGTTTTTCTATTATTAATAATTAAAAACTTTCCCAAAAAGAATTTTGATATTGCAGAACATTCTGCAATCATTCGATTATCAATAGCAGTGGTTGTAAAACCTCCATTTTTGAATTTTATTTCCTTTTTCCTTGTTTCCTTTTTTTTTAAAATTTTCAAACAATCAAGAGAAATAATATCCATTTTTATACCTTTTTTTTATTCCTTTTAATTTTTTTATTTCAAATTTTATTAAATCGCATTAAAGTTTATTTCGATTTGTGAACTGCATTTAGTGGCCGTATGCGTGGCGGCAGAGCCACGTGTCCCTTTCTTTTTAATTTTATTTCCCTATAGAGCAATTCCCCTTTTTAGAAGCAACTTCTGCCGGCAGGACCCGCATTTAAAAGAGTGGAAAGCAAGGTAAATGAATATAAGTAAATACATATATATATTATATTAATTAACGGCTACTAAGGGCAGTAAAGAATTATACTTACATATTCAGTTTTCTTTATATTTCGTTTACTTTTTTTGTTTTTTTTTTTATTTTCATTTTTCTTAAATTGGTTTTATTAATCATAATTAATTGCAAACATCATTGAAATAGAATTAATATTGAAATACTTTTTTCTTTAAATCGAGTAAATACTCAATAATTTTATAACGTATGCGAACCAGCTGAGGTTTTATTGTTGTTCATGACGTCACTGGTAAGTGACAAGGACCACCCGTTAGCCGAGCAACCGCGAGCGTGTCGTGACGTCCTTGCCAGTGGCAGAACCCATAGTGGGACCTCGCTCCATAACAAATGGCGCCCAACGTTTGGCGTTACCCATCGTTCTTGAAGGACAGGAATTTCCGAAAGGAAGTACACTTCCCTTTCCCAAATCTTTCTCGTTCCCATTTTAATTCCCCATAATTCCCATTCCAAAACTACCTTTTTACCAGGACAGGACAGAACTATTGGGACATCGGCTGCTCTTCGGACGAGTTGACAATCCCAATTCGAAGATTTTTACAAATCTGGAATTTGGTGGTGCCAACTCGTTTGAGGTCACGGGGTAACAGCCCTAGCTACATACCAGTCTACTAAAAATTCTAATTCAATCTTTTTTAAACCGTTTACTGAAGTAATTAATAAAAAATTCCAAATCAGTAAGTTTTTAAATTTGTTTGTTTAAAAGGAAAAGAAGGAAATAAATAATAAGTCTTAGGTCAAAAATAAATTGATTTTTTTTATATGCCAAGCAATAGGAAAACTGGGGCTATTCCAAAGCATCTTCCTGACATAGGGCAGGGATTGCGATCACAAAGTTGAGACTCTCGAGTTACAACAGAATTATGGGGAGAATAGGCGTGCTCCTCAAGGGTCTACCCCTTGAATCCAGCCACCATCAAGACACGCCCAGACCCAAAATGATAGGCTACCGACAAGCGAGAACTCTACCGGCGTTGAACTTCCGCGTCTAAAGTGTGATCTACACAAATGGAACATAAAGTTCGATGGGACAAAAAAATCGATGCCGGTAAAAAGCTTCATCTTCCGTTTCGATGCAGCGGAGATTAAACGTCTGCAATGAACAATTGTTCAACCAATTCCAATACCTTCTGTCCGGAGTAGCCGAGAGATGGTACTGGTAGTTCCTCGAGGAACACGCCGACGACCACTTTCTGAACTACTTCGACCTAAAAAGGGAATTATTACGGCAGTTTAGGGAATCAGGCTCAGACCATTAGATAATGCGGGAAATCATGGATAGAAAACAGGTGCCCGGCGATCCGTGTGACGAGTTTTTCGCAAATGTGAAATCCCTCGTGTTCCAAATGCGAAACAAGCTACCTAAAAGGGAGCTCGTAACAATCCTCACGCAAAATCTCCGCGACAAAATTGCGACTCTGATTTTCGGCTATTCTCTGTTCTCTTTTTCCGATTTACAATCGGCTTGTCGGAGTGCAGAGAAACATTTAAACGCAAGAGAATAATAATAATAATAAAAAAAAAATGTTAATGAAATACAGACTGAAACCAGGGATGACGAATGTACTAACCGAGACAACGTAGTACATGTCTCTACATGCCCTACATGTGTACATTAAAAACTAACTGCCACAAAAATAAAGTAAATACAGTTAACAACAAGAATACTAACGGTAGAAACAATGTGTGTGGTGATGGCTCAAATCCTTGTTCGTCCAGTTTTCACTCTTTAGTTTGTTTTCAATGTGGCCTGTCCAATACATCAGTGTTTGTATGTCTTTCGTGTAAAGCTAAAGCGGAAAACACGCTAATGGGCGATGCATCCGGGAACATCCGTCCATCAGACAAGCTTCCGGAGAACAAGAACCGAATTCAATAAAAAATTTTAAAAAGATCAGACTTAGGCGACAAAGAAAAGATAGACATACAGACAATACCAACCAGAAAGAGTCTCCACAGGCGTATCCTCGAATATGAAGGAGACTACGCGAAAAATTTAAAGAAAAAAGAGTTTGTTTAAAAGACTAGAGGCCTACAGACAGACAACGATAACCGACCATACGCGAAGGTCAAATTATTAGACGATATGGTGTTAGGCCTTTTGGACACAGGCGCGTCTGTAAGCTGTTTAGGGAAGGGGGCAATAAAGTTTATCGAAGACAATAGTCTTCAGATTAAAACAATCAATTGCAATATACGGACAGCGGACGGAAAGAGTCAAAAGATAATAGGCATAGTGACCATTCCAATATCTTGGAAAAACAGAACAGAACATTTAGAATTTTATGTTGTTCCGTCCCTACAACAAGCACTCTATCTCGGAGTGAATTTCTGAAGTACAAACAACTAACCTTTTTGCCAAACCTGGCGTACAGAATATCGCAAGATTGCACGCAGACGACACATGCACACATGTGTATTTCCAGAGACAACACATTCTATTAAAATTTGAGGCCCGTCGGGACACGGGGTCGGGGGGCTCCCATACAAATAATTTACAAAATTTTACTCGATTTTCTTCAAATTTTACACTAATGTGTATCTCTGATGGACAACACTTTTTGTAAAAATTTTGGAGACCCCGGGCCTCGGGTTCGTGGGCCCCATAAATTTTTTTTAAAAAAAATTAACCCGATTTTCTTCAAATTTTATAAACGCGTGTATCTCGGATAGACAACACTTTTTGTAAAAATTTTGTAGACTCCGGGCCCCGGATTCGTGAGGCTCCGATGGAAAACACACTTTACCACATTATGTGGTTGCTCATTTCTTTCGTATTCGGCTATGGAACTGTATAGGCCTTGAGATGTTTTATTCTTTTCTGGGTGAGGGCTACGCATACGAAGAGTATATGCTCTGACATTTCCTTTGCCTAGTTACAGAATCGACAGCGGTCCGATTGGGATTTGCCTATTTTCAAAAGATGGTCATGGAATGGGCCATGTCCTGTCATATGCCGGATTAGTGTTCTTAGTGTATGGCGGTCCAGTTTGATGGCCCTGTCCATATGACTAATGTTGTAGTTTAGAAGCTTCTTGGCTTGTCTCATCCCAGACGAAGAATTCCATTCCGCTTCGATAGTAGCGTTTTCCCACTCTTTAATTTTTCTGTTGATATGGCATTTGGAATAGGCAATGCTGGGTTCTGGGCCAGTGAAAATTCCTTCCGCGCCTTGTCTTGCACATAGGTCTGCTGCCTCGTTTCCTGATATGCCTGAGTATCCGGGAGACCACATAAGTGTGATTTTGTTGTTTTTGGCCAGTTCTTCTAAGTGGCGGAAACAGCTCCACGTTGTTTTAGAGTAAAAGATTGGACCTTTTAATGCTAGCAATGCTGCTTGACTGTCTGAGATCACATAGATCTCGGTTCTTCTGTAATTTCTTTTAGTACATTCCAGGACGCAGGCTTCTATTGCTATAGTTTCTGCCTGGAATACTGTTGGAGATCTACCTAGGGGTATTCGTAGTGTGATTCTGGGTCCCAATACTCCTACTCCGATTCCTGTGTTTCTTTGTTGGTTTGGAATGGACTTATGATATTTTCAACTTGATTCCGATCGGGTATTTTAATCGAAAAATTCCTTTTGAAATAAGTAGTTTTTATCATTAGGTCTGATGGTTGGACAGTTACATATTCCAAGTCTATTTTGGTTATGATGCTAGAGTGTCCTGGTTTGTTTGCCTTTATTTGTTTAAGAATTTTTAGTTTTGTGGCTCTTGATACAGCCTCGCTTTTGATGTGTATTTGCAGGGGAGGAAGTCCTAGAAGTTTTTCCAGAGCTGCCGTTGGGCAGCTCTTAAGTGCACCCGTTGCACTTAGACATATAAGTCTTTGTATTTTGTTCAGTTTTGAGCGTGTCGTTGATCGCTCTGTTTTTGGCCACTAAACCAGGGCCGCGTATGTGATCCTGGGTCTAATTATGCTTTGGTATAGCCAAAGGGTAATTTGCGGGTTTATTCCCCACGTTTTGCTAAACATACGTTGACAGGTAAAGTAAGCTTTGTTAGCTTTGTTTGTGATACATGATATGTGTTTTTTTTGTCAAACACGACCCCTAAATATTTGGCTTCTGGCATTAATTGAAGGTTTCTTAGCATGCTCATTACCCATCCTATGGTAGAGGAGTCGATACCGTGCTGTTTCCGTCGATTTGCCAGTCTGGTATGCGGTTTGGCTGGTATTCAAGGGAATTTGTTTGAGCGCATTCGACCTTACGTAATGGCCTATTATTTTCTCCATAGACTTTAGGATGAAGGATGTAAGGCTGATTGGTCTATACGACCTAGTATCCTCGGGGGATTTCTTTCCTCCTTTTGGTAAGAACAGAACCCGTACATCTCTCCAGCACCTTGGAACGCATTCTAGACTGTTACTGGCTCTGTAGAGTTTTACGAGTACTGGTTCTATTAATTTAATGCATTGCTGCAGGAGGATTGGATACAGCCCGTCTCCACCTGGAGACTTGTATGGTCCGAAAGAGTTTATCGCCCAGCGGATGCTTTCTGGTGGGAAAATGCTGGCTGAACGTCTGTAGGCTTCAGTTGAGATAAGGTGTGGGTGCATGTTTATATCCTCGTATACTTCTTGATTATCTAGTATGATGCACTTGGGGAAATGACTCTTAACCAGACACTCAAGAGTTTCTTGTCTAGAGGATGTAAGTTCACCGTTTGGTTTTTTTACCGAACCAAGTGGATTGTTGTGGTCAAGTGAGATGGCTTTGTGTAGTCGACAAGCTGTTGGCAGTGTGTCGATGCTTTCGCAAAACTCTCTCCAGCTTTTTCTTTTGCTGTCCCTTAAAGCCACGTTGTTTCTGGTTAGGGCAGTGTGTGTACGCTTTGTTAAAGAGTTTACGAACTTCTCTTCGCTTAGCCTCGAGAGGTCGTGATTCCACCAAGGAAATTCCCTGGTGCACCTGATGCGAATTATAGGGGAACTTGCGTGGTAGGCGTTTATGATTGCCTCGGTAAGGTCGTTTGCTGAGTTATCAAGTTCAGCAATAGAGTTAATGGGGGTACATATACCAGTTAAGTTACATTTGAGTTGGTCTGAGAAGACTTGCCAATTAGTATGTTTAGGGGTTCTTATAAGGCATTGAGCCCTGTTAGAAGTTTCAATATTGAATCTAATATACATGTGGTCGGAAAATGATGTCTTCTTCATTACGTGCCATTTATGGATCGTGCTGGCCGTCCTTGTATCGGATAGGGTAAGATCCAGTACCTCGCTCCGTATGGTGTTTATGAAGGTTGCATCGTTCCCCACGTTATTTATCATAATATTTTTAGATGAACAATAGTTAAAGAATTGCTCACCTCTGATGTTAGTGTTGGTGCTTCCCCAAACTACGTGGTGTGCGTTTGCATCGCATCCGATTATATATTTTTGACCTTGAGCTGTACAGAAGTTGATGAAGCTCTGTGTTGTCTCTGGAGGGGGGTCTTCTTCCTCGCCTGGGAAGTAGGCAGCTGCAAAGTTTGTGGTGCTCTTGCTTCCTTGTGGCGAGAGCGTCTCTACGGAGATCGCGACTAAATCTCTGAAAATAAATTGATTTATGGAGTAAATGTTGAGAGAGTGACGGCATAGAATTGCTGACCTTGGTCTCCCATTTTTTTTGTCATAAATCAACTTACCTAGTTTACTTGGGAATCCCAGAATTTTTTCGTTCTTGGTCCAGGGCTATTGGATAAGAGCAATGTCCCAGTTTTTGGTTGCGAAGAGATGGCAGAGATTGGCAGTAGCTGCCTTCGATCTATGCAAGTTTATTTGCACACATCTCATCGCTTTGTCAAGTAATTGGGCTCTTTGGATCAACCTGTGGGCCCTGACTTGCTACAGTTGTAGGAGGCTTTTTTAATCTGTCCGCCGATAAGCCGTGCTTCTTTGAGCCTTTTATTTTTTTTATTTCAAATTTTATTAAATCGCATTGAAGTTTATTTCGATTTGTGAACTGCATTTATTGGCCGTAGGCGTGGTGGCTGATCCTTTAGTTTGTGTCCCTTTCTTTTTAATTTTATTTTCCTATAGAGCAATTCCCCTTTTTAGAAGCAACTTCTGCCGGCAGGATCCGCATTCAAAAGAGTGGAAAGCAAGGTAAATGAATATAAGTAAATACATATATATATTATATTAATTAACGGCTACTAAGGGCAGTAAATAATTATACTTACATATTCAGTTTTCCTTATATTTCGTTTACTTTTTTGTTTTTTTTAAATTGGTTTTATTAATTATAATTAATTGCAAACATCATTGAAATAGAATTAATATTGAAATACTTTTTTCTTTAAAGCGAGTAAATACTCAATAATTTTATAACGTATGCGAACCAGCTGAGGTTTTATTGTCTTTGCCCGGCGGGTTGAAGATACCTCAGTTTGAGGCCCTACTAGTTTTGTTATCCCAAATAGGTTATAGCAACTATGCAGGGCTTAATTAAATTTGCATGATATGTGGCTGGGATCAGTGATCCCCGTGTAAGTATCCGACGTTCCGCCAAAAATGACTGAAACTGACTGGTGACAAGAACCGATGGACAGACCTTAGTCGGTCTAGTCCTTGACGATTTTGTGAGGCTTTGGTATAGGTGTAACGAGATCATTATTTTCTTAGTTTTTTTAGTTTAGATTTAAGACCTTTTTTTATGAAGTACAAATACTTTTTTTTAAAAAAAGGGGAAGATAAAAATTAGCCTTTATTTAGTAATAGTTTAACATAAGTTTCAAATAAAGAATGGCCTGCTTACACCTGGACCGAAGGACAGTTCCTTGTATCCCTTCCTCTTTCACAAAGTTTTCCTATTGATGTTCACCTTTTTTTATTAGACACGATAAATTAAAATTTTTGTTCATGAGGAGGTGTCACTGGTAAGTGACAAGGACCACCCGTCCGGCGAGCTTAGCCGAGCAACCGCGAGCGTGTCGCGACGTCCTTGCCAGTGGCAGAACCCCTAATGGGACCTCGCTCCATAACAAATTTTGAATTTTCGTCCAAACAAATATGGTCGGTAGTGTTTTATCGCCCATCCTATTGCCAGTAGCTCCTTTTCAATAGTGCTATAATTCTTCTCGGCACTATTCAGAGAATTACTCGCATAAGCAATGGGTTTGTCATCGAAATTGGACAATACATCCCCTAGTGCAAAACCTGAGGCATCTGTCCTTAAAATGAATTCTTTGTCGAAATTCGGGAATTGAAGAATTTGGGGACTAGTTAGGATTGTTTTAAGAAGTTGAAAAGACTTTTTACAGTTTTGGTTAAAATTGAATTCTAAATTTTTCCTAAGTAATTTCTTGAGTTGGATGGCTATTGTGGCAAAGTTTGGAATAAATTTACGGTAGTAATTAGCAAATGCTACGAATCTTCTTACATCGTCTGCATTTGTTGGGGTAGAATAATTGCTCATTGATGCTGATTTTGTCGGATGATGGGTGAATTCCCTTTTCGGAAATAATGTGCCCTAGATACAATACTTCTTTTCGTAGGAAGGCACACTTTTCTGGATGAATTTTTAGGTTTACTTCCCTTAGTCGTTTGAACACGTCTATCAAATTTTTGTTATGATCTATGAGGTTCTTATCAAACACTATTAAGTCATCAAGGTAAACAAAACAACGTGAGTACGTAAATCCGGCCATCGCTATTGACATCATCCTTGAGAATTTGCTTGGTGAGATTTTTAGTCCCATTGGTAGTCGTTTTAGCTGATAGTGACCGTCCTCCGTTGAAAATGCTGTCATAGGTCTACTTTTTGGTTCCAGTTCCATTTGGTAGTATCCTTGACTTAAATCAATACATGAAAAATAGAGTGCTCCTCCTACCATGTCGTAAATGTCACTAATATTGGTTAACGGGAATTTATCGTCCTCTATTCTCTCATTTACGTTCCTGTAATCTATAACCATTCGGAATTTTTGCAGATTGGTAACGGGATCTCTCTTTACACCTTTGCACAATTCTTGAGGATAGAATATTCTGGAATCTTTATGCTTTGTATTCATTCAATATGTTGCTTCACATCTTGGAGACACGGTTATGTTATTTAAACTATGTTGTACACATATCGGTACCGAAAGTTGTCTATTATTAATTTTGAAATTTAAATGTAAGGTGTCTAGATCGATTACCGCACCAAACTCCATTAAGAAGTTTGCTCCAATAATACCATCGCCGGCTATCGGGAAGGAATCGGGTACTACATGGAATTCGTACGGAATGCTGTTCTTTCCGAAATGTAAGGTGCTAGTACAGGTGCCCTTTGAACGTAGCTTCCCTGCTATACCTATAATGTTTGTACTATAGTTTTCTTCTATGGGTATAATTCCCACAACTACGGAACTTTTTATTACGAAAATTGATGCTCCGGTGTCTAATAAGCATCGTATGACTTTGTTATCGTTAGATTTTATTTGTACGTAAAGGCCGTTTTCTATCTCCGTCGTATATATGGTACTTAGTATATCGGGATTTATAGACTCCCCTCCGAAGGGTCGGCTGCCCCCTCGGTGGGTTGTTCCTTTCCCAATGCTTTTACCCTTTGGTTGTTAGTTGGGTTACCATTGTTTGCCCTACTAGTATTATTATTCTATATATCTCTATTCGGGACGTCGTTTTTACTATCGTAACCCTGTCGGTTGTTGTAATTCTGGTAGCTTGCTCTATGGCGATTATCAGAATAGCTCTGTGGAATTACACTGTTATTGTTATTCTGGTTGGAGTTGTAATTGTTGGTCATGTTATTGTGGTTGCGTCCTCTAGAATTTTGTCCTCTAAAATTTTGTTCTCTAAAGTTGTGTCCTCTAAAGTTGTGTCCTCTAAAGTTCTGTGTTCTGAAGTTCTGGTTATTGTTGAGATAGTTCACCGAGGAATTTGTTGACCCTTGGACTATTTCCAGTAAATGCTGTGCCGCTTCTTGAAAGGTCGTGTGTCTGGCGCTGTCGAGTTTAATACGTAGCCTGTCATTCACCCCTTTTTTAAGGAGTGCTAATCCACTACGATCATTGGTTGTGGTTAGTGTTGCTCGGGTGTTTTCACCATGGCAAGCTACTTCCAGTTCTGTCATTTTGGTTACTAGTGTCTTAATGTCTGTTACGAATTCTCGTATAGGTCGGTTTCCCTGTTGAGTCCTACTAAGTTTTGTTTGTATGAGTTCTATGGTTTACTTTGGTCCGCATTTTTCCGTAAGATATTTTTTAAGTTGTGCAAAATCTTCTGGTTTTTGACTTCCCAACTCGGTGAGTGCACTACCTTGAATTTTGCAGTGCAGGGAGAGTGTATCGTAATAGAACACGATACTGTTTAAAAAGTCCCTAATGTTTTCCAGTCTTTTACCTTCTTCTTCACACGTAAGGGTTTTGTCTGAAAGTTCTGAGTGAAACTGAAACTGAATTCGTCCATCATGTTGCTTATGTTTGTTAGTGTTTCGTTTGGTGTAAGATTTGTGTCTTCTGTTCTTATCTCTTGTATTATACTTTTTTCGATTCTCCATAAGAGAGAATCTTTTTTTGCGTTATTGAATTTACTTAATCATTCTACCGATAACCGCCTTCCTATTACATTCTGTTTTATAATCTCTTTTTTTATAACATTGTTTACTTTTCTGCTTAGTATTCTACGGATATAATTAAATCCTAGAATTATTATTAATACTAATATTATTGTGACTATGTCTATTCCATAGTTCATAGTGTCGTAACTTTTATTGGTTTGAAATATATAAAATTTTATATATATTTATTTTTATTAAAACTTTTTATAGACTATTCATTATCGTCTGCTTCCCAGTTGTCGATTAATTTAAATATTTCCACTAGATGTGGGAACTGGTCTACTTCGGAATTTATTATTCTCGTCTTATATTGCCGAATGACGTCTTCCAATATAAATTCGTCAGTGTCCCTGTCACTTGCGTTGTCCATTTGTGGTAGTTTTCGCTGTTTCTAAATTTTCTTTTGTGCTGTCTGGCTCTGCCCAATGTGTCCTCAAATTATTTGTGGAACGCCTCTGACAGTTTGTCCTTCTTCTTTTCTTTCCTGCTGGTACAAATGGCCTTCTTTAGATCCCTTAGTTGGCGTAGGAATTCTTTTTTTGATTCCTTGGACTGGTTTGGAACATTCGCCAGTCTGTTTAACTCCACTAGTTGTTGTTTGTGTCGCGCTTGTCTACCGCCTCGTTTTTTATTCGGTGACAGTATTGTGGCTTCAACTGTTGGCCTCTTCGATTTCTGGCGTCGTTGGAATTCTATCGACAGTGGCTTTGGTTCCACCTGGTATTGTTCCACCGGAACCTCGGGCTGGAGCAGGGCTTGTGATTCCCTTATATAGTTGGCCGCAAGTTCAAGTTTTCCTTGCTGTCGTTCGTTGGACGACATGTACGGCGATGAAATAATTTTGTCGTCGGGTTTACTGTAAGATTACGAGTGATTTTATTAAGAAAATATTTCTTCTTTTATACAAAAATATTGGATTGTTTTCGACCATATATCGACTCGTGCATGCCTTTTCATCGATATTCCTAAATAATGCTCGATCAGCATAATGTGTGTTAGCATGTAGCATACGACCGACCGCGTTAAGTAACGGGTGGCTGAGACCAAGTGTTACCAAATGAAAACGCTGCAATTTTTTTAATTTTGATTATTTTTTATTGAAATTTCGTGGAATATGTTGAAAACATATTACATTTTATGAAAAACATGTTACTGCTCGATATGACCTCCTTTGGCTCTGATTATTTGATTCAGAAAGAACACGAGCATTGAAGGCCTTGGCCGAACGTCATGAGATTCCAAAAATTGTCTTTTCTGATGAGAAAATTTTCACCATTCAACAGTATGTGAATAAACACCTCTTGGTTTACCTTGACTCCATGTTCGATGAAAACCAGAGGAGTGCGTCCATCTGCAGTCACTGCAGCCCAAACCATAACATAAGCTGGCAACTCTTGTGTCCAAATTATCGTTGGACTTGTGCTCTAACCAAACACGATCATTTTGTTTACTCACCTACTGTTGAATGGTGAAAATTTTCTCATCAGAAAAGACAATTTTTGGAATCTCATGACGTTCGGCCAAGGCCTGCAATGCTCGTGTTCTTTCTGAATCAAATAATCAAAGCCAAAGGAGGTCATATCGAGCAGTAACATGATTTTCATAAAATGTAATATGATTTCAACATATTCCACGAAATTTCAATAAAAAATAATCAAAATTAAAAAAAATTACAGCGTTTTCATTTGGTAACACTTGGTCTCAACCACCCTTTATTTTTGGGTTCGTTCGCCTGTGCTGCTGCGTGGACATATTTATTTCCACAAGCAAACGACCTCATTATTTCATAACCATTTTTATGCGCCTCTTACTCAGCGCAATGCATGGAAACGGTAATTAACGTTCTAAGCGGCCAGCGCTCGTTTGCCCATGATGCTTAGATTGCATATTTATTTTCATAGACGAACGACCGCTGGTCATAAATTATGCTATTGGAAATGTTTTATATTATTTGTTCTCATGCACCGAGTGTGCTATTAAAGAATACGTATGGGTGTTTTTTGTTTGCTTTTGTTTTCTTGCACCAAGCATATTATTGATTTGTGTATTCTCTGATTTTCATGCACCGAGCGTGCTATTAATGAATGCATATTAAGTTTTGTATTTTGCTTTACACTTTGTGAGGCACTAGAGTCGATGTCGGGTCGAAAGCGTTGTATGCTTTTAGGCATATTATTCATGTGGTCGCTGGTGCGATCCCTCACAGAGTTATGAACTCCTGCGGAAATTGAACATATTAGAATCGCCAGACACCCTGATCTCCCATGAGGACTGATTGGCCCAGATTCGTAATCAAGCCATGAAAAATATGAGGCAAATGAGGTCAATGAGTGAACTTACAACACTCGGTCAAGACAGATAAATTTTCGGGTAGGGCAAGAGAGGCAATTTTATACAAGCAATTCCATTGCGAAAGCTGGACTCGAAATTGTGTGCGCATAATGTTGAAATAGCATTAAAGCGTGTTTTGTTTTTTACAAATTAATAGAGTTTGTCTTGTGTTTTGTTGTGATACTTTCCGAACGCGATAAAAAGAAAAAAATGGAAACGAATTGTGTGTGCAGGGAAATTTTTTTTATAAAGATGGGAAACATTTTCTTATATAAATTGCCAAAGCGGCATTATGTGCGAACAATTTTTAATTTCGTGGTAGCACTGTCCGAACGCGATGAAAAAAAACAAGTTTCGTGTGCGCAGTAAAATCAATTTTTAAAGAAAATTCCTTTTACGTAAATTACTAAAAACGGCATTTTGAATTGCATGGTGCGTAATTTGGGAATATGTCCAAAAGGAAAAAAATGTTACCGGAAAAAATGGAAAAGGGGTTTTTCATTCATGTGAAGTTCGAATGAACTTCCGCCATCAAGAAGGTTCCTGATATAAAAATAACATAATTATTATTTGTCAACGCAATTCATCATTAGTGACTGTGTTTTTTTTTGCTCGAGACTCAATTCGTACGCAATTATAGCTGCTTTTTAATTGCCGAGCGAGTTCGAAATTCGAATGTCAAAACCAGCCAAAACCAGCCAAACAGCAGGTTTTCACAATTCCAAAGAAGGAATTCGACAATGCAATCGTTGTTGTTCCTCGGCAAATAAAATACGGCTTATAAAGAATTTTTGCGAATCATTTGGCTCCTTGTGTGAGTTGCACGACGCGGTTCTATGCAACCAGCACGCCTCGAATTGTTAAAGATGGCCGGAAAATATTAACTTCCGCCATCAAGAAGGTTCCTGATATAAAATTAGAATAATTATTATTTGTCAACGGAATTCATAAATAACGACCTTTTTTGCGAATCATTTTTTTTGTGCGAGTTGCCAGACGCGGTTCTATGAAAGGGTGTGCACCGCGACATATGAATGTGGTGCAATTGGCTCCTTCTGGCGGAAACAAAGTCAACTGCAGTCAGACTGCGGCAATCAAGCATACTTTTTGCTGGACGCCATCACCGAATTTTGGCCCGGCAACGGATGCATCAATCTACAGGATCCCGGAACACAGTAACTGCTTAATAACCATCTTTTAAACACTCGCATTTTTTTTATTGATTTATGTTTTCCTAGGAACATTGAATTTATTTTTTATTATTATTTTCGTTTAAACATAAAGTTTGCCTTGCGGGGTAGTACCCATATATATATTTTTTTATATTGAATTGGTCTCATGGTTTTAATTTTAAAAAAAAAAAAAAAAAAAAAACGCGCCGTTCTGGCTCCAAGCTACTTCGTTCTCGCCCAATAATCTTAACGGACTTTTAATTTTCGGTTATAATTTTTTTTTTTGGTTTTATTATCATAAGCCATTAAAGTTATTACAATCGGTGTGGCCCGGGCCATGCTTTAAATTCTAGCTGGTATTTGGATTTTTTTCAGCCATGCTGGACGTCGACCTCGTCAGCGCTGCCGAAGGACATGTACAGGGTTACATTAGTTAAAAAAGTAAATGGTTTATTTGTCAATTTTCAATATATTGCTTAAAGTTAAATAAATAGAATCTTACCTTAATATTAGGACACCACTAATTTTTTCTATCAAAATAATACATACCCTGATACCTTTTCAATATATTACTTAAAATTAAATGAAAAGAAACTTACCTTAATATTAGGATACCATATTTTTTTTTATTAAAACTATGCTTACTATGATACCTTTTCAATATGTTACTTAAAGCTAAATAAAAAGATACTAACCTTAATATTAGAAAACCATTACTATATTTTTTATTATATATATATAGGTGAATAAAAGAAATTGTTGTTTGATACACCCGAATTAACGATGAATTATTATTGAAAACTTTTTAAGCATATCTTCCCGCTAGCTTCATCTCCGAAGGTAAGCTGTGATCACTCGTGGGCTACGACAGTCATTGGTTCTTTTTTTCTCTCTCACTCTTTTCTTAAAGTTCTCGTATGGGCTTCTCCCTTTCCTTTGCCTTCCATGACTTCCTACCGTCCCTCTTACTACCTCCAACCGTGGCATTCAGCATGTTTTTTTTCTCTTTTTTTCTTTGGGTTTTCTTTTATTTCTGCTTTATTTCCGCATAGTGCACGCAAAATAATTTTTATGTAATGAGAATGGGTGGGTGGCAGGCAACCACCCCCCCATAACCCGACGAGTTAGCACAAAGCATCGCTCGGCGTGAACGCCGCCTATAATCACCCCCCCTCCCCCCAGATTGCGCTTCGCGCTTTGGCCATATCATCTTTAACTTTAACTGACTTTAACATCGACGCGAACTAGGTAGCTAACGGATTGTTCCTGGCAGTAGAAACCACTACGCGACGAAAACCAATTTTCGTTCGTTCGTATGGTGGTTCTTCATCGTGAAGCCTATTTCATTGATCAATCTCCACTCTAACATTCGCAAGCAAGCCACAGCATACGTTACATACTTCGAGTGACAAAACTCTGCCATCGGCCTGCCGCCGCAACCATCAGCACACAATTTTTGGGAATTGTGATGCTTCAAGGGGGAAATTCTTCCATCGGCCTGCCGCCGCAACCATCAGCACACAATTTTTGCGAATTCTGCCGCTTCGACTCGAAAAATTCTGCCTTCTACATGCCGGCGCGACCATCAGCACACAATTTATTGGGAATTGTGCTGCTTCGAGTGAAATAAGTCTGCCATCAGCCTGCCGCCACAACTATCGTCACACAATTTATTGGGAATTGTGTTGCTTCAACTGGAAAAATTCCTTCATCGGCCTGCCGCTGCAAACATCAGCACACAATTTTTTGGAATTGTGCTGCTTTGAGTAGAATTTTTTTTCCATCGGCCTCCCGCCGCATCCATTGTCATACAATTGATTGGGAATTGTGCTGCTTCGACTGAAAAAATTCTCCCAATGGTTTTTCACCACCAGCCAGTGCACTAACAATGCACCGACCCCCCTACACAAACTCAACACGGCTAGCACACAGGCCATTCAGTTAAATCTTGGAAGATTCTTCAATAGAACTGTAATGGCGAAACAAATTAAGAGAGATCACCCACTATATGTTTCGCAATAAAATCTTAATTGCTGCCGTGCAGGAGAAAATTCCCAACTCATGCTCATTGACATCCTTTGACGGTTATCAAATCATTCGACATGACAGATCCGACAGAGGCGGGGTACTCGCTTTTAGTCTTCATCAGAAAGTATCCTACAAATACATCTGTCAGCAACCCTCCCTCGATCCTCTTCTTGAGGCAATGAGTATTTCAGTAAACACTGGAGACTTCGAGTTATTACTCATCAATTTTAACATACCACCCGTAAACAGCACAGCAAATGGTTATCAACCATCTCTACTGCACCTTCTCCAGAGTGAAAAATTGTGATGGGGGACTTCAATTTCCATCACCCCCTTTGGTTCTCCGCCTTCCCTGAGGACAACTGTGGAAACTGCATTGTGAAAATACTAGAATATACTGACTTTATCACCCTGAATGATGATTTTCCCACCAGGATCACTGCCACGTGCTCTAGCTTGCCTGATATTACAATAGCCAGCATCTCGCTATTAGGTACCCTATCATGGCGGGCAGCACCAGCGCTAAGCTCTGATCACATCCCCATTGTGATCACAGTGGATAGACCAGACAGCTTTGTCATATCCGAACAGCGAACCTACATAAGCCACAACAAAGCCAATTGTAGTTAGTGCCGCCAAAAGATTCATTCCTGCCGGAAGAATCAAAAAGGTCATTCCATCCTTTCCGCCGGAAGCCCTCCGGCTTGCTTAGCGTCGTGACCAACTAAGAGTTACAGATCCTGCTGACTCTCGAATTACTCAGCTAACCAAGGACATACCAAAACTGGTTGCCGATCACCGGCGATCCAAGTGGCTGAGTCATCTCGAGAACTGCAGGCTAGGATCCAAAAAACTCTGGTCTACGGTCAAAGGTCTTTCTGGGAAATCCCAATCTCAGGGCCTAACCTCGATCTCATTTAATGACCACCAATACAACAGCAGTAAAAAATGCGCATCACATTTTTCACAATTCGTCGAACACCCGTCAGCTCACGAAAAAACCATTCGTCCTGTTCTGCTTCCGAAATGCTCTAGTAAACACACCTGCAATACCTGCAACAAGCGACATCACTCGCTATTGCATTAACAACAAAGAGCGCCAGCAAATCTCACGCATTCAAACTCACGTTCTTCAGACCCTGTGAATGTCGGTGAATTCGCCACCTCGTCTACATCCTTACAGAAACTGTCTTAGAGATTAACGTGGTTACCTGCAATAAAAGCATTTCCCCACGGTGCTCTTCGGACTCGAATTGTACGACAATTGACGGCCATCAACAGATGTACCAGTAGTCAACTTACTGGTAGAAGCTGAGCCTATCTTACACCCATGCCGATTTAAGGGATGACGGCAACCGGTTGTATGAAGCGCAACTCCTCGCCGAGCAACTCCGTACTGGTAACATCAGCCGGTCCTACTGTGTTACCATGATTGGCAACATCAGGGACGTATCTGATGCTACCAATACCATGCTCTACCCGCATATGGGTAGTTGTCTACATCCTTACAGTCCACTTCTCCAATATTCATCCCTAAAGAGGTTCAACACAAATCTTATTTGGTGTACACGCAGGGAAGGATTTTGTTAGTCACTGCCTTGGTAAAGATTCGCGGTCAGGAAGGCAGTCATACTATTCGAGCTTTGATCGACCCAGGCTCAGAGTCGTCAATCATAACTGAAGCTGTTCAAAAGCGTTTGAACTTACCAACTTCGGGATCTGATGTTTCAATTGTAGCTATAAGCGATGCTCATGCAGCAAAATCCAATAAAAATGTAGTTTCTCCGTTGTAAATAACGCTAATCCTGGGGAGCCAATCTTTGTTCAGGCAAATGTGTTGTAAGAAATTAACCGGCAGCTTACCTAGCAGGTCCTTTACCGTTATTGTTCCTCAAGCCTTGGAAGGTATGGAGTTAGCAGATCTCGCCTTCAATCAAGCGTCCCAGGTAGATTTGCTCATAGGAGCTGATCTGTACCCCAGCATTATAAGCAAAGGTGTAAAGTCCATTTCAAGCACCTTGTTAGCACAACAAACCATTTTTGAGTGGATTCTATCGGGGCCCATCCCAATCAATTATGTAAAATCCTTTAGGACTCACGTTCAACAGCAAGAAAGTTCCCCGCTTGATCTACAAGTCCGAAAGTCTTGAGAGCTAGAAGAGCTTCTAGATCGAAGGCACCATGCTTCAGAATCAAATCAGTATTGCGAAGATCTATATTTAAAAACAACCTATAGGCTTGCAGACGGGAGATATGTCGTCGGACT
Source organism: Nephrocerus scutellatus (assembly GCA_947095585.1). Taxonomy (NCBI): domain Eukaryota; kingdom Metazoa; phylum Arthropoda; class Insecta; order Diptera; family Pipunculidae; genus Nephrocerus; species Nephrocerus scutellatus. The sequence goes on along the minus strand of OX352763.1, from coordinate 51,624,625 downwards.
CCGTTTTCGAAACTGATGATACCCTCAGCAAGCTTGGCGATTCGAAAAAAATGCCATTCAGCAGTTCTATCGAACTGAACGCAACCTCACAAAAAAACCAGATCTACAATCGCAGTACACCAGAGTTATGTCCGAGTATCCTACGTTAGATCACATGCGGGAAGTGTCGAAAAGATGTACCGCCAAATCTTAGTCTACTCTGACCACACTAAATGGCAACGAATTTTATTCAGACCATCTCCAGGTGAAAGGATCAAACATTTTAAACTCAGTACCTTTGGAGTGAAGTGTGCTCCCTACCTTGCCATTTGCACTCTCGAGCCGTTAGGTAACGACGCTCGGTCAAAGTATCCTACAGCATGCAAAGCTATTGAGTCAGACTTTTATGTCGATGATCTCCTCTCGGGTGCGCACGATCTTCTAACGGCGAAGAAAATACAAAGGGAACTTATCAAGGTACTCGACTCAGGCGGTTTCCCCCTGTGGAAAGTCAAATGCTTCATCACTTTTAGATCATCTGCCTACCCAACACATCTTAAATGAATGAATTGATTCGGATAGCACAACTAAGACTTTAGGGATTCGGTGGAATGCGAAGGACGATGTCTTTTATTTCTCGATCGAACCGCTCAAAGCATCTGCTTCTTCTACAAAATGAGAAGTCTTTTCTGAAATCTCACGCCTGTTTGACCCTGCCGGTTGGCTTGCTCCAATCATCGTTTCGGCAAACATCTTGATGCAAAGGATCTGGATAGAGCAAACTAATTGGGATGAAACTATCGAACTTTCCACTCTTTTACAATGGAAGTCATTTGCTGAAACTTTTAACATAAATCAGCTTATCCAAATACCACGCTGGATCGAATACACCCCACCGCTACAGCTGCAGTTTCATGGTTTTTGCAATTCGTCTGAGAAAGCGTATGTAGCGGCACTGTTTGTACAAGTTAAACACCCTAAGTTTATAAGCTCTCACTTAGTTTGTGCCAAATCCAAAGTCGCACCTATTAAGTCCATTTCCCTACCTCGACTTGAACTTTGTGGAGCTCTCCTCCTTTCTAGACTGATCAAGACATATCTCCCGCAATTACCCATTGAGTAGTCTTAAACGTTTCTCTGGACGGATTCGTCTATTGTTCTAGCCTGGCTTAAGAAACTTTTATTGCAAACCGAACCAGTGAAATCATTGACAACGTAGGTAATAACAACTGGGCCCATGTCAAGTCTGCCGACAATTCCGCTGATCTGGCCACTGGAGGTGTGTCTCCAATAGATCTAAGAGATAATGAACTTTGGTGGAAATAGGTAATGAACAATGGTGGAAAGGGCCTTCGTGGTTACGTGAACCATAGACGCGATGGCCTATCAGTTCTCCTAGTGCGCTCGACCGCGAGGATTTAGAAGTCAAACCCATATCCACATTTAGTACGATAACCATTCCTGGCGATCTTCTGAGCAGCTTCTCTTCGTCACTCACCGCGCGCATTTTGTCTTATGAGTATCGCTTTACCCGTGGATTACTTAAGACCAAGTTCCCGGCACAAACCCGGATCGGATCTCATTTCTCAGTCTGAGATGACATTTATTCAAAATAGCCTTATATATTTATGTCAGCTCTCACAATTTCCTCGTGAATACCAAGTACTCTCACAGAACGTAGCCATCCGTTCTCAAAGTACCATTTTACCTTTGAATTCCACCTTGGACACAAATAGCCTGCTGAGAAGTCAAATATCTCCTATACCGAGCGCAAACCAATCATTTTACCGTATGCTGCTCGGTTTTTGTCTCTTCTAGAGAAATTCATGCACGATTTAACACTACATGGCGGCAATTGTAAAATCTGTCTTATCCACAAAAAGCAACTACGTCAACAACTAATGGCAGCGGTACCATCAGTAAGATGTAGTTTTTCTCCTGTTATTAAGAGCTTCACGGGACGGAACTGTCGTTTGACTAAGGGCTATACATGCTTGTTCGTATGCTTTTCATCATAAGCTATGCATCTTGAGGCAGCTAGTGAATTGGAATTGGAATTTTATAGGCCCCGTGACTCCGCATATGGGCCTCTGGGAAGCAGGTGTGAAAAGCTTCAAAACCATCTCACATTTGAAGAGTTTGCTACCCTTCTAGCTCGCATTGAAGCCTGTCTGAACTCTCGCCCAATATCTACGATGTCCAGTGATATTTTGGCACTAACCCCTGGGCACTTCCTTACCAGTAGCCCATTGCTGTCATTTCCAGAACTCGACACCACGAAAAGATCACTCTCTGTAATAAACCGGAAAAAAAATCAAATTTATCCGACAGGAATTCAGTAAAAGCTGGAAGCACGAATATTTAAGGGAAATGCACAAGAGATCGAAATGGCAACATGCATCTGAGTACATGAAGATCAATGAATGAATTAATGGCGTATGGGCGGGTTACCAAAGTGCATACCTGAAGCGACGGAAGAGTTCGCGTGGCTACAGTTAAAACCCAGCTCGGTGAAGTAACTCGACCGATAGTAAAACTTTGCCGTCTACCCGTAGAGATCATGACCTCAGATGCTGTTCTTACTCTCAGATGGAGTAATTTTTTAATTTTTTTTGTCCATTCTTTTTCGAAACAACGAACACGTTCACCTTGCATAGTAAGCAAGTAGATGTGAAGAGGGGTAAATCTCCGAAAATATCAAGATCTGTTTGAGGGGAAATCCAATCTACCGTAGATTAGTTTTTGGAATAAACGAACAACTTGACAGCCAAAAAAACAATCTACGACGGATTTTTCTTAAAAAAAAACACGACATAAGTGAACACTAAAATATGTGCTTGTTTTGGATTATATAAATATGTATGTTGTTTTGAATATTATTTAATTATATAAGTCTGTTTCTGTTGCATTAGTACCTAAAGACCATTAAGTGTTGTTTTGAATTATACATGAAGTATATTGCATTAGTACATAAGTAATCCATTATAATAAGAGATTCATAATTTTGTAGCTTGTTGGCACAGTCTGCCAAGGGCGCCGATAATGTCCTCGCCATCTAGGGGCGAATCAATCATCTAGTACATTCGTGGTACTAGATGATTGGTGGCCTGGATTGTGCGAGAAACCCACAACCACATTCACGGAAGCTAGCACTGTGGCTAGGGCATTCGTGGACAATTGGATCTGCAGATTTGGAGTACCACTGGATTCCGATCAAGGGCGGAATTTCGAAACGCTAGTCTTTCAAGAGCTGTGGCAAGTAATAACATCAAGAAAACGAGGACTACTCCGTTACATCCACAATCAGACGGAATGGTCGAAATGTTCAACACAACGTTGGAAGAGCATCTGCGAAAAGAAGTTAATGCCAACCAAGATAAATGGAATCGCTGTATACAGTTGTTTATAATGGGTTATCGTAGCGCCGTACGCAACACGACTAAAACTAGAACTAGGCAACTACGTTAGTTATCTAAGACAGAGGATGATCGCTGTACATGCCGCAGTAAGGATGTAAACGCGATATGACCTGCGTGCGAACTGTGGAGGATTTCAGGAAGGAGATTTGATCTGGCTTTACAATCCCAAAAGAAAATGTAAATCTCCAAAACTACAGCAACGTTGGAAAGGTCCTTACAAAATCACTAGGAGGATAAATAATGTAGTATACCGGACTCAATGTAAAATGAAAGTTGTTCAGATTGACAGATTGACAAGGTACAACATCAGAAGGAGTGCTGAATCTATTCGTGACGAACAGAATTAAGGTGAGGGTAATGTTACGAAAAGTAGTTAGTAGTTGCGCTGATAATCAAATTCGAATTCCAAGATAAATCGCAATTTTTTTTTTTTTTTTTTTTTATATAGAGACTTATTGCCAAGGGATGACTCCCTAATTGACTTACGTCACGGCAATAAGTTGGGCTAAGCCCTTTATTAAATTCAAAATAAAATAAAAATCGAAAGAATGTGATTTACAATATATCACATTCCTCACGTTTGTAGCCGGTTTCAATTTATTTTCTCAGAATTCTCCCTGATTCATTGGAAAAGCAATACGAAAAACGAACACGAATTTAGAACGACGCGAGTCCAAATACTTTTATCAATGAATCATGGTCAGGGAAAACTACAAAAAACCTTGACCAAGAAAATATTACAAATTATAAAAATAATTTAAAAAATACTGATAAACAATTTTTTTTTTTTTTTTTTTTTTTTTTTTTTTTTTTTTATATATTAAGAAAGTGTTGGGTTCTACATGAAAAAAGTTTTAAGGCAAATCTATGTTGATTGCACCTTAAACGAGTGTTTACGTTACTGAAAATACATACTAAAAATACGCACTAAATTAGTATTAAGCACTTTTGAATAGCATATTTTAGGATAAGATTTATTAGATTAGTTGAAATATAACGGACTGCAAGTTTAAATCATTATGTACTGGTCAAAAATGTAGTCAAATGTAAATGTAAAAATGTAGACAAACGCACAAATGTTGTTTGTGAGGTTTGCCCGGTTTGCGGTTTTGTGTACGTACATGATTGTACATGTAGTTTATTTTTAGAAGATGACTCATTACATATGAGTATGGTAAGTTGTAAATAAGGGAATAAGGCCACAATTTTTTGGTCTTTTCTCGATATTTCTGTCTACAAGATTGGAAGTTTCTGGAAACTTTTCAATGAGTATAAATAGAGGTATTTGGCTAAGTTAGTTCTTATTTAAAATTCAACCTGTTAAGTTGGAGAAGCTCTTGCAGAAAAAAAGTGAAATACAATTAAATAATGTTTTTGTGTACATTTAAAGTTATCACTAGTATAATTTTGTGAACTTTAGATAATTTTACTGTTTGTGTAATAAAGTTGTTATTTGTAAATTTATAATTTTGTGTTGTGTTTTATTTGCAAAATCCTTTACGAATTCGAAAAACCTAAATTTCGTAACATTATATTAATAAAATAATAATATTCGGCGCGACAGACCATTGCGGTCCAAGGCCTAACTTCTCGCGACCATTTGTGCTGCGCATCTTAATTTTTGGACACAAATGGATGCCGTGGAAGTGGGCGCCGTGGCTCAGTGGAAGTGCACATGGCTGCTGAGCAGGAGGTTCAGGTTCGAATCCCAGCAACACCAAAAGTATTTTTCACGGTGTCCCACGTCTCGCGAATGGGTGACAAAAGTTCCGAGAGTAATACCTTCTCACGGAAAGCTTCTCAATTCGCCGTTCGGATCCGGCCTTAAATTGTAGATCCCTTCCAACATTATATTAAAAGCCGACATTAAAGGTTAATAATAATAGGGTATAGAGCTCTGCTAAATTAAGAAATTAAAGACAAAACTAAAAGAAGAAAAATGTCAGTTTTTGGTTCAAAAATATATTATTAATGCCATTTTTTCATTTTCATCAATATTTATTAAATTTATTATACAAATCTTTTTCTAACGGCTTTTATAAATTTTACAAGCTTAATATCAGGTAATCTTCTTTCCCGTTCAAATAAATTTCTTGACATATACTTCTGCAATTCTTTGGGTATAAAAATTGTACCATTATCCAGCTGAAAAATAAGTTTACAGTTAATTACAAAAAATTTAAAATTTGTATATAAATAATTAATCTTAAGTCAGCCCTGTAACCGTCAATTTATAGTGTTTCCATACTCGACAAAATTTTTATGTGAAGAAAAAAAACTTCTTAAACCGATCATGAGTGAAATATTATATGATTTAGTTGTTCCCATATAAGAACAGGTATGTTCGATATTGCACTCCATTATATGAAAAACCACATTAACCAGGTACAACTTGATCAAACTTCCGTTTTAGCTGGCGTACGCCCATAAAAAAAGTACGGCCGTGTAGAAGTAATTATCACCTTTCATTTGATACCAATATTTAGGCCCGCCCACTTTTGAACACGCCCCCTGTTGAAATTTTACGTGAAAGTAATTTTTTGCTCTAACTATGTCGAGGGGGGGTTGGATTGGACCAACTTTTTTATAGAACGGAAGGTATTTTTATTGCCTTTTATATGATACCAATTAACCCCATTAAACCACTTAGAAAAATGCATTTTTCAAAAAAGTGCTCAAAACTTAAATACCCCCTCTTGAGGGGGAATTTCCGAGAAACAAGATTGCTGTTTTCGAGGTCTGCTCAATAAGGGCTTTCAGATGGGGGGTTCCGAAAGCCGTAACTCTATGATCCCTAAAACGCACTTTAGCCCCTATTTGTTTGGCATCATGGCAGGTTGTGGTTCGAACAGAATTTTAAGTTGTATTTTCAATTCCAATATAGTGTTATTGAGCAAATTCAAAATCGTGCTTTTTTATTAAATTCTCTATATTAACTTCACTTGCCCGTGTGTTTGTGGGTTTGTGGGCTTGTGGATTTGTCATGGATTCTTGCGATAAATTTTTAACCCACTTCCTACAGCCCGATTTTATTGAAATTTGGCACACATGTGTATTTCCGGAGACAACACTTTCTATTAAATTTTGAGGCCCCTCGGGCTGCGGTTCGGGGGGCTCCCATACAAAAATTTTAAAAAATTTACCCGATTTTCTTCAAATTTTACACACATGTGTATACCCAATAAACAATACTTTTTCGAAAATTTGGTAGTGATCGGGTCCCGGGTTCGGCCGCAAGGCCCTTATACATTTTTTAAATATCTATACTGGCATCAGATATTCGTCGCCCTTTATGGACTGTGTGCGGTGTGTGCTGCGCAGTCGGCTGCGCTGCATGGTTTTGGTGGTAGAGAGAGAGAGAAATCTTAGCTCACGCACAAATGAACCCAGCAAATGAAACGAGACATAAATGTTTTATGCTGGATGCAGGAGCTGACGAACTGGATTGTTATGCTTTCAAAAAGGTTTTCGGACAACAATACCCTCCAGAGAAGACTGGAAGAGTGGGTCCGTAACCGACAACGAAACAATACAGTTTTTCACGGATGGCTAGACGGTAAAGTAGGAGCAGAAGTCTTCTGTGACAATCTGAAAGTAAGCATCTCTGTCCGTCTACCTGATCGCTGCAGCGTATACCAGGCTGAGGTGATAGCGATTGAAGAGGTAATGAGCTGGCTGAAGCATAATGTATTATCCTCAAAGAAGATTAACATTTATGTGGACAGTCAGGCAGCCATAAAATCGTTGGAGGCGGTCTCACTCAAATTTAAGGCGGCGTTGAGTTGTCACTCCTCTCTTAACGAGATGAGTGAGCAGTTCAATATAAGGATCATATGGGTCCCGGGCCACACAGATGTCGAGGTCTGGCCGAAGCTGGACTCAGCAAATGAAACGAGACATAAATGTTTTATGCTTAATTCAACTTACATTTTTATTTACTGAATTTTATTTTTATTGATGTCGTTTTTTGTTGTCGATATCAACTTACAGATAGAACAACAAGTTTTCGCAATATTCTGTCATTTCGCGTTTTCATAAATTAGTTCAGACAGGTTAAGGAGTTCTCAAGATAAATGTTCGTGTTTCTTATTTGTTCAGAGTATGAGCGTGCTCTAAGTGCTCAGAATAAAATGATCTGAGCATTTTCAATTTTAACATCTGATGTCAAATGTCTGTTTCGGTGATTTTCTCCTACAATAAAAAAAAATGGCCCAGGATCGAGGGGCTCCCATATCAATTTCTGCGATTAGAGAATTAAGATGAAAAATTTTAATTTTTATGGGTTGTTTTTTTTTCTGAAGAGATCGTATTCAGCCTAAACACGAACACCTACAGTAAAAAGTTACTGGGCTCAATGACTACTGGCTAGGCAATGGGAATCGGCTTTTGGTCTAATCACAGAAGTATATCCCATCGCAAGCCAGCAAATTTGCACGGTGGGCTAGGGCGTTACAGGAAAATTAGATCTGCAGAATTGGAGTACCACTAGATCTACATTTCGATCAAGGGCGGAATTTCGAATCGCTAGTCTTTCAAGAGCTGTGGCAAGTACTAACATCAAGAAAACGAGGACTCTTACATCCACAATCAGACGGTTGTGAGCAACAGAAAATACTCCTCAAAAGGCAAAACAGCAAAACGACCGTATATTCTTACTAGAAAACCAAACAAAAACAAAAAACAAACGGTTCGCGTGTGCCTGCCTGTTTAGTTAGTGTAAAGTGCAGTGTGTGGTGTCTTGCAGCTATGGAACTTGGTGAAACATAACTCTTGTCTGTGTTGCATGCGGCAGTTTGTTGATGATCTAATTTTTTAGCAATTAGAATAACGGATTGTGAGTGTTTGTTTCTTCTGGTGATTTGACTCATTTTGTCGTGAAGGTATAGCAATGACGACAATTTGTGTCAATAATCCACTGTGAGACATCACAAATTCGGTTAAAAGAAGCGGTTTTGTGTATTTGTTTTTTTGTAGTTATGTTTGATTTCAGAGTGGATCTCAGCAACATACGTGGGCTGAGAAAGAATTTATTCGCTGTGTTTACATATGTAAATGTCCATAGACCAGCAATTCTGGCACTCAGAGAAACTCAGGTATTTGATAATTCCGATAACTCGGAATTAAATCTGCATTGGTGTCATTATTTTTTCCTCGACGCGGTCTCGCAATTTACATAGTCATATTGCGTTGTAGCTTTTGCCTCAATTCAGCCAACGTTCCAATCCGGAATTTAATTTCATATGGCTCAGAGTTAATGTGCAGGAGCGCAACATACACTACTGCTTTTTATACAGAAGCCGCAAATTAGACAATGTTTCAACTCAGAGCGAGTTTAATGCACTGTCTGATTTCCATTTTAAGAATTGTCACAAAATACGAGTATAGTAAACCTAAAATCGTTATGCGGGTGATTTCAATGTACACAAATCTTGGTTGCTTTGCCATTCTGGACAGATAACACCCGAACGAAGGTGTGTTGAGATGCTCGCTGAGTTTAATCACCTTAATCAGCTTGTAAATGAGCCTACAAGAATACCTGTCATTGCAAATCATTCCGCAAACACCCTTGACTTGTTCCTTACCTCTCGTCCTGATAATTACTCCGTCAATATATTATCGCCTCTTGTTAATTTCTCGTTAATAAACCAGTTAGAGAAAAAACTCCCAAAAAAAAAAAACATTATGGCAGTAAGAGAAAGCCAATTGGGACGGCCTTAACAACTTCTTTGGAAGAATTAACTGGTCGCTATTGCTTCGTGATAGCAAAGTGTATGCCGCCGCTGATGCAATCACAAACATCATCCTTATTGGTATGAGAGACTTTATCCCTTCCAGGAATAAGTCTGTCAAACCAAAGGACGGTGATTGAGTCAAAGGGGAACGAGACGGAATGTGCCGGCGGATCCTCGGAGACTGAAGTAGCATGAATGCTAACGATGGGGCGAAGGTAAGTATAAATATGTTAAACATAATTCAAATAAACCTTCACCATACAAAAACTGCTTCGGCAGCTCTTCTACTTAGATTAGCAGAAACGGGGGAAGATCTCGTCCTAATCCAAGAGCCATGGATAAATGGAGCTAGGATCTGTGGGCTCGGACTTAAAGGGTATAAAGTCCTACACTCTAGTAAGTCAGAGAAGATTAGATCTTGTTTTCTGGGTAAAACTAACCTGAATATATTCCTTTTATCACAATATAGTGACGATGACATAACTGCGGCCAGCATTGAAGTCGGCTATGAAAAATTGTGGCATACATGGACCGGGAAAAGCAGACTCCACCAAAAAAACTGGAGGAGATCATCTCTGATGCAGAGAAAAGGAAAATTGGGGCGATCCTAGGATGTGATGCAAATGCTCATCACACAATATGGGGCAGCACCGACGTAAATGAGAGAGGTGAGTCATTTTTTTAATACTTATTAAATACAATCCTCGCTATTTGTAATATTGGGCAAGAGCCCACTTTCATAACAAAGAAGAGACGATAAGTACTCGATGTAACTCTCGTGTCAGACCGCAGGTGTCCGGCCAGGTTTATAGCGTATAAGGTGAGAGAATGGAAGGTTGCAAAAGAACACTCATTCTCAGACCATCGCTATTTAATCTTCAAGCTAAATATCAAACCTGCCCTTCGTGAGTCCTTTAGAAATAAGAAAAGGGCAAACTGGGGTATCTATAGGGATATGCTAGGGAAACTACTACCGGTGGCTCCAAAGCCACCAGTCACTATAGAGGATACCATGGTAAACACTGTAACAGGTGCCATGAATCGCTCCTTCGATGCTGCCTGCCCTGTGATAAGACCAAGGGGCAAATAAAAGCCAACTTGCTGGTCCGCGGAGTTAGGGACCTATCAGAAGGCAAGCAGGAAAGCATTCAATAAGGCCAAAAGAATGGGACTGGCTCTGGACTGGGAATCCTACAAGGAACATCTCAGAAATTATAAGAGGGAATTGAGAAAGGCGCAGAGAAAGTCTTGGAGGCTCTTCTGTGATAAGATGGAAGGGGCCTCGGAGACCTCTCGTCTACGAAAGATTCTCTATGACAAAAACCGCTCCAAGTTATTTAATAAAACCGGATGGTTCATGGACGATCTCGATTGAGGAATCGTTGGAACTACTCATGGTGACTCACTTTCCGGACTCAACTCGGGTGTTGTAGTAGGCAACATCTGGAATCTCAATCGGTTCAAACGAAAGAGATCGCGAGCAAAACGCGAATCCAGTGGGCGATAAGCGGTTTCAAACCCTTCAAATCGGCTGGCCCAGATGGGATAATCCCTGGGGAAAAGTGGTAGCGTATGCTGATGACGTAGCGTTAGCTGTCTCAAGAAAATACCTCAGAACGATTAATGAGGTTATCGTTAAAGAATGGGCAAATAAAAGCGGTCTGGGCGTCAACCCGAATAAGACAGAGCTTGTCCTTCTCACCAGGAAATATAAAATTCAAACAGTTCATCCTCCAACACTCAAAGGTAACCCCTTAGTTTTTTCTGATGAAGCAAGGTTTCTGGGGACAATCATGTACAGGAAACTCAGCTGGAAACCTTATATAATAGAAAGAGTTAATAAAGCTAATATTGCTTTATACCTCGTGCAAGAATGTCTTGGTAAAAAATGGGGTTTGAAACCAAAGCTGGTACACTGGCTTTATACGTCGGTAGTGATACCAATACTACGGTATGGGGTAAGCGTATGGTGGCCAGCTATGGAAAAAACCACGTATATAAGTATATTAGGGAAGGTACAAAGAGCGGCCTGCATGCTTATAAGCGGGGCGCTGAGTTCTACACCAACACGCGCTCTAGAGGTTATGCTTCACCTGATCCCTCTTGATATATTTGGCAAACAGAAAGCGTCAATTACGGCTACGCGACTGTTAGCTGTCAATCAGTGGAGAAGTGTTCAAAAAGGACACTCCACCATAACTAAATCGCTAAAGCAGGAGCTGACGAATTGGATTGTTATGCTTTCAAAAAGGTTTTCGGACAACAATACCCTCCAGAGAAGACTGGAAGAGTGGATCCGTAACCGACAACGAAACAATACAGTTTTTCACGGATGGCTAAACGGTAAAGTAGGAGCAGAAGTCTTCTGTGACAATCTGAAAGTAAGCATCTCTGTCCGTCTACCTGATCGCTGCAGCGTATACCAGGCTGAGGTGATAGCGATTGAAGAGGTAATGAGCTGGCTGAAGCATAATGTATTATCCTCAAAGAAGATTAACATTTATGTGGACAGTCAGGCAGCCATAAAATCGTTGGAGGCGGTCTCACTCAAATCTAAGGCGGCGTTGAGCTGTCACTCCTCTCTTAACGAGATGAGTGAGCAGTTCAAAATAAGGATCATATGGGTCCCGGGCCACACAGATGTCGAGGTCTGGCCGAAGCTGGACTTAAGGCGCTCAACTGAGCTTATTTCCCTACAAAGACGTGAACTAAGAACGGTTGTAGGGATGACAGGACACTGCCTTCTAGGGAAACACGCGAGAAGGATGGGTGTCGAATATAATGACTTCTGGTTGCATGGACGAGGAGAAGGAAGAGACCATAGAGCATCTTCTTTGCTCATGTCCGGCACTAATGCACAGAAGGCACAAACACAAAGGGTAAGCGGATAATGAATAACCTATCAGATCTCGAACACGGCAAAGTGCGAGATATACTCCGATTCATTCTTCTAAAAAGGGGAAAGGTATTAGATCCTGTCCAGCCCATACCCACAAAAGGCGAACCGTAGTCTCCTTCTTCGTACCGACCCATAGCACTTACATCCATTCTTTCCAAGGTCATGGAAACGCTGATCAATTTTCAGCTCATGAAATATCTTGAAATCAAGAAATTCTTAGTGACCGGCAGTACGAAGAAGCTATCTTTTGGACCGCTTAATTCAAGTTGTATTGGACGGTCTCAAGTCTAAAGTACATTACTTCAATGCTGGCGTTCCCCAGGGCTCTTCAGGGATTCGTTCTTCAGCCGTAACACGTATGTGGAATGCTCTTCCTGCTCTGTCTTCCCACATCACTATGATCCACAGGCATTCAAAACACAAGCTAGCTCATATTTTCTCCTCCTTTTCCTTAACGTCCATGCTGTGCCAAGCATATAACCGAGCATTATAAGGGTGCGAACCTCTTTAAGCGTGCGCGAACTATAAAATAAAATAAAAATCTCCAAAGGACAAAACATTTTTGAACATTTTTTGGGGTGAACGAGCCCGTTGCCCATAAAAATTTACATTTTTAAAAAAATAGCCCGATTTTCATCAAATTTTCAACACATGTTGGTTTGTTGGTGGCAAAAAAAAAATAAAAAAAAAATTTCCACACTCGTTTAAGACATCAAGGCACAATGGTACCTTATCACACGGTTCCGTGGTATAAATGTAAAACGATGACCAAATGGAGCCCTTTATTCGTTGACTTAATTAAACTAATCAAAAAGTGCATAAAATTAAAATTTACAGGAAAATATAGAAAATAATTAAAGTATAGATTTTGGTTTTTGAGAATTGAAAAGGTACCCGGGTAGCTCTTAACTCACACACGGGTTAAGTTGACATATGAAAGAATTTACTAACACTTTAATGCATTTTTTCGCGGATGGTGTGTTGTGTGGAACCCTTTCATTTTTATTCACTCTTCAATTTTGATACCACAAATCTTGAGGGACCCAACATGTATATTTGCCCGGTTTAAATCCAGCCTGTAGCGTTCAGATACGAAATCAATTCGATGACCCTGTAATCTGGGTCTGGAAGAAGCCTTTGACACGGTTTGGATCGACGCGCTGTTTTGTAAAATTATAAGTTATGGCTTTTTACATCATTTATTAGAAGTTATTATATCTATGATACACGGTAAGAAATTTGTTGTAACAGATAATAAATACAAACACAACAGTTAGGGCTTTTAATATCGCTAACGGTCTTCCACAGCGCATTCTATTTATATATACAGGGTGTGTTTTTTTTTTAAAAAAATTCAGACTTTTATCTCGAAAACGGTTCTAGATAAAAGAAATTTGTTAAAGGTCGAGGGGACCGTCTAGTGGTGATCTTTAATGACCTTGAAACTTATTAGTTTCGGAAGCATCTAAAGTTAGGTTTTTTTAAAATTATAACTTATACATTTGAGTGCTTTTTTTATTAAGCTGTATGATTTTATTATCAAAAATTGATAGTAAGTTCTAGTGTTAAATAAAATTTAAAGAACTAAAAAAAATTTGTTTCATAAAAATGTTTGTTAATTTAATAAATGTTCATAATGTCCGCCATTTGATCAATTAGATGACTTGTTACGCAGTTTCTCGAGCTGCCTGGCATATCTTTCATTAAAATATATGTATCAATTTTTGTTCATATCTTTGAAATCATACTTTACAAAGAAATTTTGTGAGCAAAAAGTATTTACTTTTAATAGCTTAATTAAAAAAACACTCAAAAGTATAGGTTCTATTTAAAGAAAACCTAACTTTAGTCTATATATTTTGTTCATTTCATTTTATTAAAAGTCATTTTCTCCTATCTAGCACAGTTCTCGAGATAAAAGTCTGGCATTTTTTAAAAACTCACCCTGTATAATAAGTACTGAAGGATATGGATGCGTCACTTACTTATGCTGATGATTTAATGCTATATGTACACGGCTCGAGAGTCGAGGAAAATCAAAGAAATTTGCAAAACAAATTCGATGAATTTTGAGCATACTGCGAAACGTTGGAGCTTAATATTAGCTATTCAAAATGCGAAGTTATACTGTTTCGCAACCTTTAAACACGCCGAAATAACATCCTCCGACACATTCTAAAAGATTTATATTTTTCTTTGTTCAACTCCAAAATTGAATGTGCACTTTCATATATATATATATATATATATATGCATATATTATAATAATCTGAAACCTATCATATTATTACAAAAATATGCGATTCGTATTGTTTTTTAAAAGATCTACTGTTACTTCGTTCCCTTTGTTTAAAACGGCTCAAATTTTACCATTACGATACAGATATGTTAATAAGGTACTAAATATTTTTTATGCGAGAACCGGTCATGTTTTATTGAGATCTATTGTACCTTATAATTTACGTACTAACAATCGATGTGAAATATTTTCGCAGATCTTATCGAGTAATGGCCCCCTATTTATATAATATACTTCCTGAGTATGTGAAGTTATCTAATTCAATTATACAGTTTACAAAAAATTTGAAGTTATGGCTTTTCAATTTTTAACACATAAATGATATAGAACATTTTTTCTAAATAATTTAAGCAGTTGCTTCTGCGTATATTCATGAAGTTTAATTTTGACTATTTATATAATTATTAGTACTATTTATTCTTCGTTCTTGATTCATCTGATTTTCTCGTTCTTTAACTTATCTTTAAATTTTGATTTTTAATTTTTTTTTAAATTTTTAATTTCTTGGTTTTGTATATTGAAATTTTAAACTTTAAACTTATAAATGAATAATTTATTACATGTTATTTTTATCTTACGTTTTACAAAAATATTTAATTTTTTATTTTTTGCTTGATGTACATTAATACCCTGTGCACCTCACGCTCTCTTTTTTGAAGTCACTTTTAATAATTGTCGGTGCAGTTAAAACAAGTTATATCAACTTCGGACTGCTCCTATTATTTAATATTATGAATCTTCGTATACATCATTCATCATTCATCATTGTATGTATTATAAATTAAAAAGTTTTATGATATAAATAAATAAATCTAAATCTAAAATTCGAAAAACTTGCAGATAACTGGTGAAAATGGCTTTCAAATTCCAACAAAGACTGCAGTGCGGTATTTGAGTGTTTATTTGGATACATTCTTGTTTTACAATAAACACGTTAATAATTCTGTGAAAAAAGTATATAAGCTTTTATGGCGCTGAAAGAGCTATTTTATGCACGCCATCTGAGATGGGAGAAAAATATTCTTTGTTAATAGGCGTGTATGCGTGTCCAATATAGTGGAACATCCATCAGTCCCTCATATATATGAAAACATCCGCGTTCTTGAAAGGAAATGCCTTAAAGCCTGTATGAGTATGTTTAGAAGCAAACATTCAGATTAAATGCATTATGTGCTGAATAAGAAACTCCTGGAGGCTCCCGAAGAGTCTAGAATCGATAATGTCATTCTTAATCCATTTTCCTCGGTCAGCCTCTATCGCAAATGACTTAATTTCGGGAGTCTTCTATCCTTATTCTCAGTATTTCGAGAGAGAACTAGAGAGTTGATTGATATCACCTGAGGCATTCTTGTATATGCGTGCACTGGGCTATATGTCGGTTTCGTGCATCGTGCGAGTAACCTACCATATGTTGCTCGAAGGCCAATGAACAAAAGCATCCGACATGCTTCAAGGACTTTGGGTAATAGGAATGCTAACTCGAGATTATTTTTTATTTAATTTGCGCACGCGTAAAGTGGTTCGCACCCTTATAATGCTCGGCTATATGCTTGGCACAGCGTGAGCGTTAAGGAAAAGGAGGAGAAAAGAGTAGATGTCTATGAGCTTGTGTTTTGAATACTTGTGGATCATAGTGATGTGGAAAGACAGAGCTTGGCAGAGCATTCCACATACGTGTTGTACTGATGAGGGTTAAGGGTAAACTGATGATCATTTAGATCGCCACGAGTATTGCGGTTGAATTCAAGGAGAGGTGGCATGCAACTGGCTATTATTGAGCACCGCTGGTGGAAGAAGTGATAAGAGAGTGACAAGCAGGAGACGTTCCTGCGGTGTTCAAGTAAATCTATTGATTTCGCAATGTTTTCGTCACCGATAAGTTTTATCGCACGGTTTTGTATTCTATCTACTTGATGGAAGGTGGTCTTAGGCGCACCAGACCAAATATGACAATTGTACTCAAGTTTATGGCGAATAAAAGCCTTGTAGGTAGTAGCCAGATCAGAGGGAGAGAAATATTTCTTGCACCGGGCTAGTAAACCTAAACTTTTCACAGCATTTTTGGCGACGTTAAATATGTGGTCATTCCAACGAAGCTTGTCGTTGACGCACATACCGAGAATTGCGAGATTTTCAGTTTCCTCGATGCAAGTGCCATTCATGGATAATGGTATGGGGTTTAGGATTCGCTTGGACGACAGGAGACAGGGTTTTGGAAGCGTTAAATTCTACTCGATTGATTTCTCCCCACTGTATTATGCTGTCAAGGTCAGAACTTAACGTGCTTAACATACGTTGTTGTTTGAGTTCCACATGAGAAGTGGAAGGACGTTCCTCAAACTTATATGAAAAGCTGATAGTGATGTCGTCAGCGAAAGAGTGAATTGGTTTAGAAGTCACAGATAAGAGATCAGAGCAGAGCCCTGGGGAACGCCAGCATTTAAGTAATGAACTTTAGACTTGAAACCGTCCAAAACAACTTGAATTGAGCGGTCCAAAAGATAGCTTCTAATCCAATGAAGCAGTTTTTCATCGACTCCAAAAGCACGCATTTTAGAAAAGGGGAGCTTGATGCCAAACTCTGTCAAATGCCTTAGAAATATCGAGTGCAACAGCTTTGCTTTCTTTAAAATTATGCAAAGATAGGTCCCACTGTTCGGTGAGATATACCATCAAATCACCAGTAGAACTTTGCCCAAGCTGATAATTGATCAGCGTTTCCATGACCTTGGAAAGAATGGATGTAAGTGCTATGGGTCGGTGCGAAGAAGGAGACGACGGCTCGCCTTTTTTGGGTATGGGCTGGACAAATGATGTTTTCCAACTTCTCGGGAAGAGTCCAGAAGAATAGGATAGATGGAAAAGCTTACGCAATGGTAATGCCAGCTTGGAAGAACGCCTCTTCAGAACTATTGGGGAAATACCATCTGGCCCAGCGGATTTGTGAATGTTGAGATCTTTTAAAACTATAGCAATGAATATCTGTCCATAGAGTGGAATCGACGACGAGGCTGTATTTTTGATTCTTTTCACGAAAGACCAGAAATTTTTACTACCTTTGGGACATTGCAGTATTTTTTACCTTAATTTTTAGTCGTAGGCGAATTGACTCGCCGAACATGAGCATTGCAATTTCGTTGGTGGAATTTCCCACAATAACGATTTCATTTTTACGATGTTTTGTGACAGTTCGTAAGATTGAATCAGACAGTGCATCAAACCCGCTCTGAGTTGAAACACTGTCTAAGTGGGGGCTCCTGTAAAGGAAACAGTAGTGGATGTTGCACTATTGTACCTTTACTTTGAGCCAAATGAAATTAAATTCCGGATTGGAATTTTGGCTGAAATGAGGCAAAAGTTGAAACGCAACATCACTTCGGACATTGATTGCTTTGAGCCAAATGAAATTAAATTCCGGATTGGAATTTTGGCTGAAATGAGGCAAAAGTTGAAACGCAACATCACTTCGGACATTGATTGCTTTGAGCCAAATGAAATTAAATTCCGGATTGGAATTTTGGCTGAAATGAGGCAAAAGTTGAAACGCAACATCAGTTCGGACATTGATTGCGAGTCTGCGTGAAAAATAATGTTAGCAGGCAGATTCAATTCCGAGGCATCAGAATTATAAAACACCTGAGTTTCACTCAGTGTTAGAATTGCAGGCCTGTGGACATGTACATAATTAAAGACAGCGAAAAAATTCGTTCTCAGCCCACGTGTTGTTGTGAGCGATTTCTGATAAGACAAGCGCCTGCTCGACTCATCAGTGAACTTAGATTTGCAACCTAATGCTTCCAAGGACTGCAATCGGGTCTCCAAAAATTCTAGGTTGCTGTCTTGTCTAGCTTCTTTTTTTAGATAAAGATATTTTATTAAACATTTAAGTAATATACAATTTTGACATAAACTAAACATAACTAATATTAATAAGTGTCGCCTCAACAATAGGGGCCCGAAGTATTTACATTGTCTTTATTTTTTGTATTGCTTATTATTAAATAACATTTATGACTACTTAATCTACTACATGTTTATTTTAAAGGGAATTAAATTTTAAACAATAATTTTAAAATAAAATAAAAATGAGAATATATACGGCGTATATATATAGGGCGAACTTCAGCCTCTGTAGTGTTGGTTGCTGGCGTTTTCGTAGAAGGAGACGTTTATTAAAGATGTCGTCGAATCTAGCATCTGTGAATCCCCTAATGTGTATGTACCGGTGACTTGGCTCGATTTCTTCACTCCTCAATCCTTGCATCTCTGGACTTGGATGTGTTTCCAATCTGCCAACGAATTTCCTCGCCATTTGGAACAAGTGATCGGTTATGAGCAGCAGACCTGCCGCTTCGTAAAGCCTTTTAGTCGACACAAACTTATAGCTGTTTGGCACCCTCCAGAGTCCTGTACATATCATAAGTATCTTCCTTTCAAATAAGAAGATCTTCTTCATCGTTGTTGGTGAAACGGTGAACCATATGGGATACCCATAGGTTATCGCTGGCCTGATGAGCTGCTTGTAGGTGAGCAACCTGGTGTTCTTGGACAGTCTGTTTGGCCTTCTTAGAAGCGTGTGCACCAAATGAACAGCGGTGTAAGCTTTTTTCATTGTTTGATCGTTGTGATAGCTAAACTTTAGCCTCTCGGTAAAGTTGATTCCCAGGTACTTAGTCTCTGACTTGGTGTTTATTGTCGTGTTGTCCGGAAGGGTGATTTTTAAGGCTCTGCACCAGCTTTTGATTTTTCTTATCCTTGTTTCGGTTGCTGGTACTCGGAAGCAGATGAGTTCCGTTTTGTTGGCGTTGATCTTTAGTCCCACTTCTGGTACTAGTACCAAAGATTACGGAGGTGTTCCGCCACTCTACGGGCAGCTATCTCAGGAGATTGGGAAACGGCATACGTTATGGTAAAATAGCTTCTTTATTATAATATGGAGGAGCATTGGATCCCAGGAACTAATGTCGACTAATGTAATGACTTCTAACGCCTAGAGACATTCTTGTGTAATGTAGTGAAATATTTTTATTGAATACGAGCTCTCAATGGTTGATGTCGGCTATGTCAGAAGCTTGTTGAGGACAGCGTTGACTAACTAGGAGGCGTTTGTTTTCATGCCTTTCGTTAATGATCTTCCAGGCCACGTCGTAATTTGCTTCAGTGGCAGCCATGGGACGTATCAATCTACTGCTTCACCGGACATCCGGACACCATCTTTTGACATTTAGCGATGGGTTTGTTGTGTACGAGCTCCGTAAAAAGATCAGAGAACTTCCGCCACTTCATATTGTCGCCATCGAACTTCGGTAGGC
The DNA here is from genome assembly GCA_947095585.1 of Nephrocerus scutellatus. NCBI lineage: Eukaryota > Metazoa > Arthropoda > Insecta > Diptera > Pipunculidae > Nephrocerus > Nephrocerus scutellatus. Next base: position 51,604,985 of record OX352763.1, on the reverse strand, counting down.
TGATCTTTGGCAAATCTATAGTCGCGTTTGACAGATTCGGAGTAGAAGTTGAGTTTGCTGCTCGTGACGTATTCGGCTAATTTGTTAACTGTTCCAATTTGGACGATAATGTGAGAAGATAATCAGTAACATTATCTTCCAAATATTTGTTTAAAATACTTATTTTGAGGCGACAGAATATAGAACACCAAGCTTCAATTAAGCCTTCTACAAGATTGGTGAACAACCGTTGTTTTTTGTGCGGTTGATTTCTGACGTCGAATAATTTTTACGGGCTCTGATAATGGTTACTCTGATTGAGTGGCTCGCGCTGGTGATTGAGTAGATCGCGCAGCAGGCTCTGGAAATTCACGTTCAAATCAAAAAAGGTGTTTTCTTACGAGTAAACTGTGAATGGTGCAATATGATATATTTTTGTGTCTTGTGGAATGTGTAGTGTGTGCTGTGCATTGTGCAAGGTATGCTTGTTATATGACATATTTATCTCTATTTATTATAATGGGTATGTATTTATAATAATGTTTTTATGGTAAATTCAATATTCTTACAATTAAATAATGCATTTATGATATTTTTTCTTAAAACTAAAAAGTTAAATCGTCACTGCTTTGACTATTCGGAACAAATTTTGCTGACACGCGGTTCATGCCCAAAACATCCAAATTTTTATTTGGCATGAACAGATAATATGCCACCATCATCAGCAACCTGTCTAACAGTGATTTGGCAATTGTCATGACCATTTTCTTCACTTTTTCGATGTTGTCATCGGTTGTTTATGTGCTAGGGCGTCCATTTGATGTCGACTTTTCGGTCGCAAAGGGCCCTACAAAATTAGCTGGAGTACTAAGTTATACACCGGTCAAAAGTTCCAATTCGGTATCGGTAATATATCATATATATATTAGTTGGTAAAACTTCTCTAGCTTTCAGTTGATTTTGTAGCTCTTCTTAGCCATATTATTTCTTAGACGGGATGTGAAGTAAAATTCCTGTCAAAAGGAAAAATTACTTCAGTTGACTGGACGCATGGCAGCAACTTCGATCAAACCAGATTTGTGAAAACATTTAAACGTGCACTTCCAAAATTAAAAAAGTTCAAGCCAAACTTGAATGACGATAAATCGACATCAGAGGAGTCAATGTTCGGAAAGAACACACGCATTACAATGGATTTATTGAAGCTAAGAAAACATCTAAGAAATCTAATATTGCATTGAAAGAACCACATTTTAATCGGCGAAATGTAGTCGTGGGCCCAGTGGCTCTAGTGGTTAGTGCTCCGGGTTTGTCCAATCTGCGCGGTTTCCCTTCCTTGCCAAACCACCCACCAGCGACACAAACTCAAGATCTTATCAGCAAGCTGACCGTAAACGTTAAATAACAACACCGCACTTACATCTCTAAGTTTAACAGTTAGGCAATTGTTAAGGCGATATAGACTATAACGTTACGCTATTTTTGTTTATGTAACCCCTGTTTCAATTTTAAAGAAGTTTCGCGTCAAAAATTCCTCAAAACCATCATCTTAATCTAGGTTTTTTAAATTAAATAATGATAAGGAAATTGGCAATAAGCCTCTTTGTTTTTGTTTGCACATACCTGATAATGTTCTAACATTGCTATCAGAAGTCGTGGAATTGCGCATGCTGTTCCATTCACTGTGTGCGCAAACTTTATATCATTATTTTTTGTACGATATCTAATATTTAATCGTTTGGCCTGGTAATCCGTACAATTACTACTGCTGGAAATTTCTCCCCACATGTTTCTTCCTGGCATCCATGCTTCTATGTCATATTTTCGGAACGCTGGTGCTCCCAACTCTGAAGGTGGCATATCTAACAATTTAAAATGAATACCCAATTTTCCAAAAATATTAACTTCCACATTTTTAAATTCTTCTAGCATATCATTCGACATTTGTTCTGCGCATATAGAAAACATTTCCACTTTTGTAAACTGATGAACTCTAAAATAAAAATTTCCCCAATTATACAAATGTTTTACAAGCTTAAATTTTGGTCAAATTAGTTTTTTTGAAAATAATTATAAATTGGCTTTTTATTAAAGAATTCGGCATGAATTCATATAAAATCCCAAAAACTTTTCCGAAACCTATTGCTTTCAAAAGTTGTGCCTCTATTGAAGCTTTTGACCAAACAAGTAAATGTTAAAAAAAAACGTATTTTTTCGGGTACAAACTTTTATGTATATATACATCGTAACACGCCACACAGTCACAGTTTTTAGGTAATAATCGCCAAAGTATCTGTATTTGAGGCGCAAGTGCCACACGCAACTTGAGACACGCGTCAATCGCGGGATATCAAAATTGGCTCCTGACATTCAGCCGTTTTAATGGATTTTGGAAATGTTTTATGTTTAGTTTAGTTTAGTTTATTTAACCTTCAAGGTAATCTTTACAAGATTTATGAACAAAGTAATAAATTAATACAAAAATAAAAATAAATATATTACTAATATTTACGTTTGGTTTTTTCTGTCAAACCACAAACAGAAAAATATTGTGGAAAAAAAAATTAAAATAAATTTAATTAAAATAATTCTATATTTAAAAATTGAATAATTATTTGTTGTTTATTTGTTTTGTTTGTGTGTTTGGTTCTTTTCAAGAAAACATTGTTTTATTTGGGAAACGTTCAAGTCATCAGAAACGCAACATCATTGGATAGAGCTTTGTTTGCTGCCCAAGACCAAATTGGACTTTTAGTTTATAAGTATTTAATTAAGTTGAATTTTTGGTAAGCCTCTCGGCTCGCTGTATGTTCGTGACTCTTGGGTTTTTTTTTTTTTTTTTTTTTTTTTATATATATAGAGACTCATTGCCAAGGGAGGACTCCCTGAATGACTTGGGTCACGGCAATAAGTTGGGCTAAGCCCTTTATAAAAATTCAAATTCAAAATAGAATAAAAATCGAAGGAATGTGATTTACAATACATCACATTCCTCACGTTTGTAGCCGGTTTCAATTTATTTTCTCAGAATTCTCCCTGAGTTATTGAAAAAGCAATACGAAAAAACGAACACGAAACTAAAACGACGCGAGTCCAAATACTTTTATCAATGAATCATGGTCAGGGAAAACTACAAAAAACATTGACCAAGAAAATATTACAAAATAAACAACAAATATTATAAATAATACAAAAAATATACAATCAATAATAATTTTATTATATAAAATAATCGTATCCTCTAATGTTTAATAAAACAGCTTATGAGCACTTCATCCTTCAGGAAGTTGTGAACGGCTAATTTAAAGGCCTGCAGATTATACGATTCGGGAAACACGGGCTCGACAAAATTGATTCCACATCGAAGAAACTCTCTACATGAAAAAAGTTTTAAGGCAAACCTATGTTGATTGGTCCTTAAACGAGTGTTTACGTTACTGACAAAAGGACCTGGAACTAGAGAACGGGTTTCTAAAGAACATTTACCGTTGTAAAATTTGTAGAAAACAGATAAAGCTCCTACATTTCGTCTGTGCTCCAAAGTATCAAGAGACGAAGTAATGGTTACATCGTTTATCAAACGAATAACTCTATTTTGAACTCCATCAAGATGAACCAAATGCGATCTAGGAGCCCCACCCCACACATATGAATTCAATTCTAAAATTGGTCTAACATAAGATTTATATAATCTTAATACGTCAGAGGGAATTAAGTAGAAGTTACAACGTCTTATGAAGCCTAAACATTGGCTAGCTCTTTTTGAAATTTCAAAAATATGATCCTTCCAGGAAAGATCACTTGATACTTTTAAACCTAACCACTTAAGTGAATCTGATATCGCAATATGGGCACCATTTATAACAGGTGAAACGAAATGTTGAACTGTCTTCTGAGAAAAAAGACAAGACTGAAATTTATTTGGGTTAAATTCTACTCTATTAGAAATGCCGAGAAAATCGAGAACGACTTGAATATTCGACAGAATAGTCAAATTCACATAATTAACGCGAACCAATCAAACGAGAATTGCATTCTTTTTGACTGACAAACTCAATGGAAGCCGATAATGTTGTATCATCAGCAAAAGAATGGATATCACAGGTTGTAGAAGACAACAGGTCGTTGATATATATCAAGAAGAGCGTGGGCGACAAGGATGACCCTTGAGGTACGCCAGCATTGATCCCATGTGAAGCTGAAGATATACCATTTAATACAACTTTTATTTTACGGTTCCATAAATAATTCTCAATCCATGCAATTAGAGAGGAGTGTAAGCTCAGCGCACGAATCTTATTAATAAGACAATCGTGCCATACTCTATCAAAAGCTTTAGAAATATCTAAGAAAATAATGCTTAATTTCGTTTGTAAGGCCTGGTACTACAAGCATTTGATTGATTGATATGATTGAGTTTTTCCCATACAAAAACATATTTTATATAGCAACGTGCATTATAGGTTTTACGCGGTTAGGGCTTTCGGACACTGAAAGCCCTTATTGAGCAGACCTCAAAAACTGCAATCTTGTTTGGAAGAGGCTGTTTTAGTGTTTCTAAATTTATTGTTCCGAACTGTAATCCCTTGTTCAATACGATATGGATGGAAATTAAAATTTTAAACCATTCAATGTTTATTTGTTCCCTTTATCGTAGTCCTAATTTGTCCCCTGATGACCCTAATGATAATAATGGGCGTATCTCCAGTATACGGTTTTCGGGTATTTTGCCACGCCCCTTTGCCACGCCCACCGCCCACATTTTGTGGGTGGGGTCTTCCGGAAACGCCCCCTTTAGGTAGGAGGGGCATCCAAAGTTTTGAGTTTTTTTCAGAAAAATGCATTTTTCTGAGTTATTTGAAGGAGCTTTAGGGGTTTATTGGTACCAAATGATAGGTAATACATTTAAAAAAAAAATCTCCATCTCCTCCCCCTTTGACAGAGTAAGAGTCCAAAAACTGACTTTTTATAAAAAGTCGAAGAGGGGGCGTATTCAAAAGTGGGCGGAGTAAATTTTGGTGTCAAATGAAAGGTAAAAACTAACTCTACACAGCCGTACTATTTTTATGGGCGTGGCCAAAGTTTAACGGAAGCTAGATTAATTTGAAATTGGTTTATGTGGAATTTCATGTAATTGAGTGGTATATCATATAATTGAGTTTTTCCCATAAAAAAACAGGTGTTATATGGCAAACTCCATTATACGGTTTTCGAGATTTGGGTTTTCGGACAAACCATTTATGAAAGCCCCAACAGAGCAGATTTTGAAAATCACCATCTTGTTTTCCGGAAATGCCCCCTTTAGGTAGGAGGGGCATCCAAAGTTTCGAGTTTTTTTCAGAAAACGCATTTTTCTGAGTTATTTGAGGGAGGTATGGGGGTTAATATGTATCATACGAAAGGTAATAAAAATACCTTCCATTTAAAAAAAAATGGGACCAATCGAACTATCCTTGCCAGTAGTAGAGCCAAAAAACTGATTTTTTTATAAAATTACCAAAGGGGCGTTCCTAAAAGTGGGAGGGTCCTAAGTATTGGTGTCAAATAAAAGGTGAAAATAAGTTCTACACAGCCACGCCATTTTTATGGACGTGGCTTAATTTTAACGGAAGTTTGATAAATTTATATTGCATTAATGTGGCATTTCATGTAATTATGCTTCTCCCATACAAAAACAGGTGTTATATGGCAAACTCCATTATACGGTTTTCGAGATTTGGGTTTTCGGACAAACCTTTTATGAAAGCCCCAACAGAGCAGATTTTGAAAATGACTTTCACATTTAAGTTCAGCAGGGGGCGTGTGCAAAAGTGGGCGGCCCTAAATATTGGTATCAACTGAAAGGTGAAGATTACTTCTACACGGCCGTACTTTTTTTATGGGCGTGCGCCAACTAAAACGGAAGTTTGATCAAGTTTTTCCTGGTTCATGTGATTTTTCATATATTTGAGTGAAATATCATATGATTGAGTTGTTCACATATAAAAACAGGTATGTATAACAATTAATTGGTATAATATAAAAGGCAATAAAAATACCTTCCGTCCTATAAAATATTTGGTCCAATCCAACCCCCATCGACAGTTATAAAAAAAATGAGTCCAAAAACTGACTTTTTATAAAAAGTCGAAGAGGGGGCGTATTCAAAAGTGGGCGGAGTAAATTTTGGTGTCAAATGAAAGGTAAAAACTAACTCTACACAGCCGTACTATTTTTATGGGCGTGGCCAAAGTTTAACGGAAGCTAGATTAATTTGAAATTGGTTTATGTGGAATTTCATGTAATTGAGTGGTATATCATATAATTGAGTTTTTCCCATAAAAAAACAGGTGTTATATGGCAAACTCCATTATACGGTTTTCGAGATTTGGGTTTTCGGACAAACCTTTTATGAAAGCCCCAACAGAGCAGATTTTGAAAATCACCATCTTGTTTTCCGGAAATGCCCCCTTTAGGTAGGAGGGGCATCCAAAGTTTCGAGTTTTTTTCAGAAAACGCATTTTTCTGAGTTATTTGAGGGAGGTATGGGGGTTAATATGTATCATACGAAAGGTAATAAAAATACCTTCCATTTAAAAAAAAATGGGACCAATCGAACTATCCTTGCCAGTAGTAGAGCCAAAAAACTGATTTTTTTATAAAATTACCAAAGGGGCGTTCCTAAAAGTGGGAGGGTCCTAAGTATTGGTGTCAAATAAAAGGTGAAAATAAGTTCTACACAGCCACGCCATTTTTATGGACGTGGCTTAATTTTAACGGAAGTTTGATAAATTTATATTGCATTAATGTGGCATTTCATGTAATTATGCTTCTCCCATACAAAAACAGGTGTTATATGGCAAACTCCATTATACGGTTTTCGAGATTTGGGTTTTCGGACAAACCTTTTATGAAAGCCCCAACAGAGCAGATTTTGAAAATGACTTTCACATTTAAGTTCAGCAGGGGGCGTGTGCAAAAGTGGGCGGCCCTAAATATTGGTATCAACTGAAAGGTGAAGATTACTTCTACACGGCCGTACTTTTTTTATGGGCGTGCGCCAACTAAAACGGAAGTTTGATCAAGTTTTTCCTGGTTCATGTGATTTTTCATATATTTGAGTGAAATATCATATGATTGAGTTGTTCACATATAAAAACAGGTATGTATAACAATTAATTGGTATAATATAAAAGGCAATAAAAATACCTTCCGTCCTATAAAATATTTGGTCCAATCCAACCCCCATCGACAGTTATAGCAAAAAATGACTTTCACATTTAAGTTCAGCAGGGGGCGTGTGCAAAAGTGGGCGGCCCTAAATATTGGTATCAACTGAAAGGTGAAGATTACTTCTACACGGCCGTACTTTTTTTATGGGCGTGCGCCAACTAAAACGGAAGTTTGATCAAGTTTTTCCTGGTTCATGTGATTTTTCATATATTTGAGTGAAATATCATATGATTGAGTTGTTCACATATAAAAACAGGTATGTATAACAATTAATTGGAATAATATAAAAGGCAATAAAAATACCTTCCGTCCTATAAAATATTTGGTCCAATCCAACCCCCATCGACAGTTATAGCAAAAAATGACTTTCACATTTAAGTTCAGCAGGGGGCGTGTGCAAAAGTGGGCGGCCCTAAATATTGGTATCAACTGAAAGGTGAAGATTACTTCTACACGGCCGTACTTTTTTTATGGGCGTGCGCCAACTAAAACGGAAGTTTGATCAAGTTTTTCCTGGTTCATGTGATTTTTCATATATTTGAGTGAAATATAATATGATTGAGTTGTTCACATATAAAAACAGGTATGTATAACAATTAATTGGTATAATATAAAAGGCAATAAAAATACCTTCCGTCCTATAAAATATTTGGTCCAATCCAACCCCCATCGACAGTTATAGCAAAAAATGACTTTCACATTTAAGTTCAGCAGGGGGCGTGTGCAAAAGTGGGCGGACCTAAATATTGGTATCAACTGAAAGGTGAAGATTACTTGTACACAGCCATTCTCTTGTTATGTGCGTGCGCCAGCTAAAACGGAAGTTTGATCAAGTTGTACCTGGTTCATGTGGTTTTTCATATATTTGATTGATTGATATGATTGAGTTTTTCCCTCAAAAACATATTTTATATAGCAACGTGCATTATAGGTTTTACGCGGTTAGGGCTTTCGGACACTGAAAGTTTGGAAGAGGCTGTTTTAGTGTTTCTAAATTTATTGTTCCGAACTGTAATCCCTTGTTCAATACGATATGGATGGAAATTAAAATTTTAAACCATTCAATGTTTATTTGTTCCCTTTATCGTAGTCCTAATTTGTCCCCTGATGACCCTAATGATAATAATGGGCGTATCTCCAGTATACGGTTTTCGGGTATTTTGCCACGCCCATTTGCCACGCCCACCGCACACCGCCCACATTTTGTGGGTGGGGTCTTCCGGAAACGCCCCCTTTAGGTAGGAGGGGCATCCAAAGTTTTGAGTTTTTTTCAGAAAAATGCATTTTTCTGAGTTATTTGAAGGAGCTTTAGGGGTTTATTGGTACCAAATGATAGGTAATAAAAATACCTTTCATTTAAAAAAAAAAATCTCCATCTCCTCCCCCTTTGACAGAGTAAGAGTCCAAAAACTGACTTTTTATAAAAAGTCGAAGAGGGGGCGTATTCAAAAGTGGGCGGAGTAAATTTTGGTGTTATATGGCAAACTCCATTATACGGTTTTCGAGATTTGGGTTTTCGGACAAACCTTTTATGAAAGCCCCAACAGAGCAGATTTTGAAAATCACTCAAATAACTCAGAAAAATGCGTTTTTCTGAAAAAAACTCGAAACTTTGGATGCCCCTCCTACCTAAAGGGGGCATTTCCGGAAAACAAGATGGTGATTTTCAAAATCTGCTCTGTTGGGGCTTTCATAAAAGGTTTGTCCGAAAACCCAAATCTCGAAAACCGTATAATGGAGTTTGCCATATAACACCTGTTTTTGTATGGGAGAAGCATAATTACATGAAATGCCACATTAATGCAATATAAATTTATCAAACTTCCGTTAAAATTAAGCCACGTCCATAAAAATGGCGTGGCTGTGTAGAACTTATTTTCACCTTTTATTTGACACCAATACTTAGGACCCTCCCACTTTTAGGAACGCCCCTTTGGTAATTTTATAAAAAAGTCAGTTTTTTGGCTCTACTACTGGCAAGGATAGTTCGATTGGTCCCATTTTTTTTTTAAATGGAAGGTATTTTTATTACCTTTCGTATGATACATATTAACCCCCATACCTCCCTCAAATAACTCAGAAAAATGCGTTTTTCTGAAAAAAACTCGAAACTTTGGATGCCCCTCCTACCTAAAGGGGGCATTTCCGGAAAACAAGATGGTGATTTTCAAAATCTGCTCTGTTGGGGCTTTCATAAAAGGTTTGTCCGAAAACCCAAATCTCGAAAACCGTATAATGGAGTTTGCCATATAACACCTGTTTTTTTATGGGAAAAACTCAATGAAAAACTGATATAGATGTTTATATATGCAAGTACAAATTAATCCATATCCAATCTTAACATAAAATTGAGCGCACTTTATTTTTCAGTGTGTGCATAATTTACAAAAACGCCTTTTAAAAGGAAAAACTCCTCTCTAAATATAAATTAATTGAGCGCACTTTATTTTTCAGTGTGTGCATAATTTACAAAAACGCCTTTTAAAAGGAAAAACTCATTTCTAAATATAAATCTATTGAACAATGGAATCCCATCACCTCTTTTTGTATGAAAAAACTCAATCATATGAAATGAGTATATTTTGATGTAACTCCCATTTAAATTGGACCACACCCATAAAAATGACATGGCCGTGTAGAGCTTATTTTCACCTTTCATTTGACACCAATACTTAGGACCCTCCCACTTTTAGGAACGCCCCTTTTTACACTTTTATGGAAAAGTATGTTTTTTACTCTTACTCCGTCGAGGGGGGCTCTATTGGCCCCATTTTTTTTTTAAATGGAAGGTATTGTTATTACCTTTCGTATGATACATATTAATCCTCATACCTCCCTCTAAGAACTTAGAAAAGTGCGTTTTTCTGAAAAAAACTCAAAACTTTGGATGCCCCTGCTACCTAAACGGGGCGTTTCCGGAAAACAAGATGGCGATTTCCAAAATTTGCTCAGTTGGGGCTTTCATGTGAGATATGTGTGAAAGCCCAAATCTCGAAAACCGTATACTGGAGTTTAGCCTATCAATCTTATCACCCAACTCGTCGATAAGCTAAGATAAGATATCCCGATACAACTGGTCAATTACCTCACCTATCAGATTTATTTCTAACTTCTATGCCAGATAAATATTCAATTGATTTATCTGCTCCATTAGGTCTTTCCGACCACGCTCTGGTATTACCCAAATTTTCAATAACCCCAGCCCTTGTAAAGCCTACAAGTAAAAGGCTACTCTGGCACTTCAAAAATGCTAACTGGGAGCTCCTGAATCAATTTTATAGCTCATTTGATTGGTCAAACTGCTTTTCAAACAAAAATGCTGATGAACAGATCACGTCAACCATTCTGCTACGAATAAAAAATTTAATTCCTTCCTTCTTTAAGAAAAGCATTTTTCGTAAGAATAAGTGGTTTAATGAAAACTGCAGAACAGCAGTCGCGAGTAAAAAACAGCCCATTTGGACTACGTTAATTGCCCATCCGTAGAAAACCTTGTAATGTTCAGAAGAGCCAGAAACAGAGCTAACGCTATAATAAACAGGTTAAAAGATTCGGGATAGCATGCGGAAAATTTTAGATTTAGATTCAAACAGTCAAAACGTTTGGTCTTTTTTTCCTTCTTTATTCCATAATGGTATTCTTTATAAAACTAATATATAGAAAGCTAATCTCTTAGCTTCGCATTTTGCTTGTGCGTCCACCCTTCCATTATCTAACCAAAATCCACCAATTCTTCCGAATGTAGGCCCAGGTATGTCTAAAATGTATTTCCTTCAACGGGTTGTTTCTGAAATTCTTAAAGAACTTGAACCCAATAAAGCAACTGGACCCGACGGTATTGCACCATTAATATTGAAAAGATGTCATCATACTTTGGCATAACTGCTTAGCAGATTGTTTCAACTCTCAATGAAGATAGGTTTTTCCGTCAATTTAGAAAATAGCTAGTATTCAACGCGTCACGAAAAAAAGTGATAAATCTGCACCTACTAACTACCGCCCTATTGCTCTGTTGTCGGTTTTATCAAAGGTAATGGAATCTATCATTAATTTCAAACTAATGAGCATCTGGATTCGAATGCTCTTTTATCCGATGCACAGTATGGATTTCGAAAAAATTTATCTTCAAGCGAACTAACATGCATGACTCATTGTTGGGAGGGAAGCATTGAAAATCTAGGCGAATTGAAATTGAAATTCAAAGGCTTTTGATAGATTTGATGTTTGTCTTAATAATAAGATTCGTGCGCTCCGCACGCAAAATAAAAGTTGTATTGAATGGTTTTTCCTCATCTTCGCATGCGATCAATTCTGGCGTTCATCAAGGGTCATATCGTCAACACTTTTCTTAATATATATCAATGACTTATGTTCTACAACCTGTGATATCCATTCATTTGCTGATGATACGACTTTATCGGCTTCCATGGAGTTTATTAGTCAAAAAGAATGCAATTCTCGATTGATTGGTTCACGTGAATTAATGAATTCGGCAATTCTGTCGAACATTCAAGTCATTCTTGATTGGGGCAGATCTTTTTTTTTCCCCCCAATTTTATAATTTTATATTACATCTGTCTTATCGACACCTGGTAATTATTATAAGAGATAATTATCGGGATAAACTTTACATCTTGCAGCCATTGCATTACTTGTTAAACGATACAGAATATTTTTTTTTTACATAATTACAATTACATTACAGATTAAAACTTTCATTGAATATAGCTTTTCTTTATTTAATTATATTGGAGGTCTACCTGTTTGCGTCTTCTACATCGTCTTCTTATGATGGTTTCTTGTTCGGGTAAGCTTTGTATTAGATCATTTGTGTGATTACAAAGCGCGATTTGATGTTTTCTGCTTATCATTTTTTATTTTCGTCTTTTACAGTGAGGATGTTGAGATCACGTTGTAAGTCTTCATTGGTTATATACCATGGTGCGTTTACAATGGTTCTGAGAATTTTTGTTTGCAGTCTTTGAATCATGTTGATGTTTGTCGTACAGACAGTTCCCCATATTTGAATCCCGTAAGTTCATATTGGTTTTATGATAGTTTTATATATTAATAGTTTATTTTCTGTCCTCGTTTATCTTGATTCCCCATTTGAGGAACCATTCTACTGTCCTGTACAGCGCTATTCTGGCTTGTTCTGTGGCTTCTGTGGTTTTATGCATTTGTTTGAGGATAGGATTACAGTGTCATCTGCAAATGTAGCTAGCATGGAGTTGATTGGAGTCGGTATGTCCGCTGTTTAAAGAAGATAGAGCGTAGGGGGTCCTTGGGGTACACCTGCATCTATTTGGCGTAAATCGGAGCACTCATCGTTGTATTGCACGTAGAAGTGTCTATCGTTCAAGAATAGTAGTGAAACAACAAAATCTTATCCCAGACCACCAATTTGGTTTTCGACAAAAATACTCGACTATTCAACAAGTTCAATATTTTCGTCAACAAGTGGTCGGTATGCATCCCAGTCGGTCTTGTGGTTAGTCAAGGGTGGCATTTTTATTTGCAGTCTTACGTTTTTGAGATACTCAATAATGATTGGTGAGTGGTCTGAGGAAAGGTCAAGGCAAGTTTTTATTGTTAGTTGATTTAAGTTAATGTTCTTAGTTATGCAGAAGTCTATGAGGTCATGAGTTTTTCTGGTGTCAGTGGGCTAATAGGTTGGTTCTCCAGTACTTTTTTGTTTGTTAGTCTTGATCCCCAGTCTGTATTCTTTGCGTTAAAGTCTCCACCTGCGATAAAACGTGGCCGCAGGTATTTGAAGTATTCAGTATACTCCAAGGTACTAATTGTGAACTTTGGTGTGCATTATAGTGCAGATATTGTAAGGCGTCCTTGTGTGTCCTCGATTTGGATGGTTGTCGCTTGTAGATAGTCTATTCTGTATTCTTCTAGTTCATGTCATTTGATATCTTGTCTGATTATAATTGCGGTTCCGCCGTGAGCTCGTCCACTAGGGTGGAAGATTTTAAATCTGGAAATTTTTAGAAAACTCTTGCTTGTGAAGTGAGTTTCTGAAGTTAAAAGGATGTCTATTGAGTTTTTTTGAAAAATTGTTTTACTTGTAAAGCATGTTGGATTAGTCCGTTTGAATTCCATATGACGATTTTAAGGTTTAAATTACTGTCCATTATTTATTTTAGTCATTAATAATGTTAGTATGTTTATCATATTAGAGATCTGTGATATTAGTTGTTTCATCATTTCTTTGATTTCGGATAAGTCATCTGTGGGTTTTGTTGAGTTTTCCTGTTTATTGTTTGTGGGAGGAGTATTGTTCTAGGTTCCTGATTGCTGTTTGTAGGGGGAGTATTATTTTTTACAGCAGGAATTGTATTGCTTTTAATTGCCTCAGCATATGTTGTCGAAGGTTGGACCATGCTGGATAAGTTTTGGTTTTGTCAGGGTTTATAACTTCCGAGGTCTGCTCATTGAGCGTTTTTTTCCTTAGTTCCGGATATCTTTGTAGCTTTAGAGCTTTATATACTTCGCAACCCTTAAAGTTTGCGGTGTGTGGTTTCCCGCAGAGTGCGCATTTTAAGTTATTGCAATCCGGAGATAAAGTACATTCAGTCGTCCTGTGTTTTCCGGCGCACTTCACACAGGTTGGTTCGAGTGAGCAAAAATTCTTTGTGTGACCGTATTTTTGGCAATTCATGCACTGGGGGATGGACCTTTTTTGATAAGGTGGTTAGAAAGATATCTTGCAGTGCATAAGGTGAGTTATGTTATATATGTCTTTGTTGTTATTTTTACTTTCAAGTCCAATGGAGAATATTGAAAGGGGGTTCCTCGTTGTAAAATGTTGTGTATGTTTGTAACGCTGTGTCCATATTCGTTTAGTTCTTGTTTGATTTCCTCCTGGTCCGCGGAGTGGTGCATATTACGTAGCATGACTCTAAAGTTACGCTGTTCCTTGGGTTTGAATGTATAATATTGTGTGTTTTTGAGTTTGAGTACTTTTACTATTTTTGTATATGTTATGGAGTCGGTGGTCTGTATTTTTAAATTCTCTATATTAACTTCGCGTGCACGTGGCTGTCTGGTTGGCTGGCTGGCTGGCTGGTCTGATCAATTTTTAGCCCACTTCCCATGGCCCGATTTTATTGAAATTTTGCACACATGTATATTTCCGGTGACAATACTTTCTACTAAAATTTGATTCTTCTCGGACCTCGGACCCAATATTTTACAAAATGTACCCGATTTTCTTTAAATTTTGTACACATGTGTGTGTCTTCGATGGAAAACACTTTTTGTACAAATTTGGAGCGATCGGCCCCTTGGGGACCCCAATTAAATATCGCTATATCGCATCAGATCACGGCAAAGTCTGAGCTCTGTGCCGCTGCGTCATTTGGTGGATGATTTTGCCACAAAACGAGCACGCAGTGTGTGTGTGTGTGTATCCCCGATTAGAGAATTTACAAGAACAATTTTAATTTTTATGGGTAGTTTTTTTATATCATTATTTTGTAAGACTTTTAATTCGTATATGTCATTTGAAGTAATTAGGTTGAGGGTGCCAATGAAGAGATGTATATATCGTACGTCTTTTTTCTCAGAAGGCATACGACGTTATCGGCTTCCATAGAGTTTGTTAATCAAAGAGAATGCAATTCTCGCTCGATTGGTTCGCGTGAAATAATGAATTCGGCAATTCTGTCGAACATTCAAGTCATTCTTAATTGGGACAGATCTAATATGGTGGAATTTAACCCAAATAAATTCCAGGCTTGTCTTTTTTCTCAGAAGGCAATTCAACATTACGTACCACCAATAATTAATGGTGCCACTATTGCGAGATCAGTTTCACTTAAGATGTTAGGTTTGAAAGTTTCAAGTGAACTTTCCTGGAAAGAACATATTTATGGAATTTCAAAAAGAGCTAGCCAATGCTTGGGCTTCATAACGTTGTAACTTCTACTTCTCCCCCTCTGAAGTATTAAGATTATATAAATTTTATGTTAGACCAATTTATTTTAGATCAATAGAAGATTTTGTTATTTAATTTTTTTTTAAAAAAAATATGTTATTGTTTGTATTATGTATTTGTTTTATTTATAAAATTTGTAATATTTTCTTGGTCAAGGTTTTTTGTAGTTTTTCCCTGACCATGATTCATTGAGAAAATAAATTTAAACCGGCTACAAACGTGAGGAATGTGTTATGTTGTAATTCTCATTCCTTTGAATTTTAAATTTTAATTTTAATAAAGGACATACACCTTATTGCCGTGACGCAAGTCATTCAGGGACTTCTCCCTTGGCAATGAGTCTATATATAAAAAAAAAATTAACAAACTTAATACATTTTTTTAAAATATCTCTCTATTCATAAGGAATATGTCTAAATGATTACAATATTTATTAAATACAAAGCAAGCATGAGCAATTGGACCATTAAGTCAATAATTGGATCTATGATTTCTTAAATTCAAAAGGTTACTAACTCTAAACTGCCTATTTGGGGCATGAAAAGGAATTAAACTCTGAAGCTCAGGACAGTCCACCGTGTTCATTATTAAGTCCCTAATGAACATAATGTAATAATAATATTTTCTCAAATTAAGAGGAATTAAATCGATAAGAAGTAATCTCGAGTTATATGGAGGCAGCTCACCCGGCCAATTCAATTTACGAATGGAAAAACGACTAAAATTTTTTTGAACCCCTCCAATTCTATTGAGACTATTTGCGTAATAAGGGCACCAACCTATATAACAGTATTCCAAGACCTAGCGTACAAGAGAGACATATAATGACTTCAATGTATATAGGTCAACAAAATCTACTATTTGCGTAATAAGGGCACCAACCTATATAACAGTATTCCAAGACCTAGCGTACAAGAGAGACATATAATGACTTCAATGTATATAGGTCAACAAAATCTTTAGAGTTCCGCTTTACAAAACCTAACGTTCTATTTGCTCTAGCAATAACAAAATCGTAGTGAAGATGAAGTTTTAACTTAGAGTCAAAAATAACACCAAGATCACAATTTTGAAATATAATTGTTATAATTTGACAAAAAGGGATGCGCTTTTCTTGAGAATGAAAGAACACTGTATTTATTAATATTAAAATAGAGCTTGTTAATGTTACACCATCTTGAATTATTATCAATGTCCTACTGAAGTAAAAAACAATCAGTTTCGTGTTTGATTGAAAATTTTGCATTTTCATTTTTTGCAGAACGCCAGAGGAATTAAATATAAGGTGGGAAGTTACCTCACCTTTTTTTTACTCTTTGGTTTCTGCTCAATAAGTAGCTAGAAAGCCATTTTTACATTGAAGAATGTAATCCTAATTGTTCTAGTTTAGCAATCAAAATCAATGCAATCAATGCTGCACCAGGTCGAAAGCCTTAGCATAGTCTGTATAAACCACATCCACTTGACGACCATAGTCTATCTCATTTACACAATAATCTGTAAAAAAAATGAAAGATTTGTCGCAGTAGAACGGCCTGTTAAAAAGCCACGCTGAAATAATGAAATTCTATTCCTTAAAGTGGACACAATCTTTTTCTTTACAATTGCCTCGAGCATTATTGGTATTGAAATTGAAATTCAAAGGCTTTTGATAGATTTGATGTTTGTCTTAATAATAAGATTCGTGCGCTCCGCACGCAAAATAAAAGTTGTATTGAATGGTTTTTCCTCATCTTCGCATGCGATCAATTCTGGCGTTCATCAAGGGTCATATCGTCAACACTTTTCTTAATATATATCAATGACTTATGTTCTACAACCTGTGATATCCATTCATTTGCTGATGATACGACTTTATCGGCTTCCATGGAGTTTATTAGTCAAAAAGAATGCAATTCTCGATTGATTGGTTCACGTGAATTAATGAATTCGGCAATTCTGTCGAACATTCAAGTCATTCTTGATTGGGGCAGATCTTTTTTTTTCCCCCCAATTTTATAATTTTATATTACATCTGTCTTATCGACACCTGGTAATTATTATAAGAGATAATTATCGGGATAAACTTTACATCTTGCAGCCATTGCATTACTTGTTAAACGATACAGAATATTTTTTTTTTACATAATTACAATTACATTACAGATTAAAACTTTCATTGAATATAGCTTTTCTTTATTTAATTATATTGGAGGTCTACCTGTTTGCGTCTTCTACATCGTCTTCTTATGATGGTTTCTTGTTCGGGTAAGCTTTGTATTAGATCATTTGTGTGATTACAAAGCGCGATTTGATGTTTTCTGCTTATCATTTTTTATTTTCGTCTTTTACAGTGAGGATGTTGAGATCACGTTGTAAGTCTTCATTGGTTATATACCATGGTGCGTTTACAATGGTTCTGAGAATTTTTGTTTGCAGTCTTTGAATCATGTTGATGTTTGTCGTACAGACAGTTCCCCATATTTGAATCCCGTAAGTTCATATTGGTTTTATGATAGTTTTATATATTAATAGTTTATTTTCTGTCCTCGTTTATCTTGATTCCCCATTTGAGGAACCATTCTACTGTCCTGTACAGCGCTATTCTGGCTTGTTCTGTGGCTTCTGTGGTTTTATGCATTTGTTTGAGGATAGGATTACAGTGTCATCTGCAAATGTAGCTAGCATGGAGTTGATTGGAGTCGGTATGTCCGCTGTTTAAAGAAGATAGAGCGTAGGGGGTCCTTGGGGTACACCTGCATCTATTTGGCGTAAATCGGAGCACTCATCGTTGTATTGCACGTAGAAGTGTCTATCGTTCAAGAATAGTAGTGAAACAACAAAATCTTATCCCAGACCACCAATTTGGTTTTCGACAAAAATACTCGACTATTCAACAAGTTCAATATTTTCGTCAACAAGTGGTCGGTATGCATCCCAGTCGGTCTTGTGGTTAGTCAAGGGTGGCATTTTTATTTGCAGTCTTACGTTTTTGAGATACTCAATAATGATTGGTGAGTGGTCTGAGGAAAGGTCAAGGCAAGTTTTTATTGTTAGTTGATTTAAGTTAATGTTCTTAGTTATGCAGAAGTCTATGAGGTCATGAGTTTTTCTGGTGTCAGTGGGCTAATAGGTTGGTTCTCCAGTACTTTTTTGTTTGTTAGTCTTGATCCCCAGTCTGTATTCTTTGCGTTAAAGTCTCCACCTGCGATAAAACGTGGCCGCAGGTATTTGAAGTATTCAGTATACTCCAAGGTACTAATTGTGAACTTTGGTGTGCATTATAGTGCAGATATTGTAAGGCGTCCTTGTGTGTCCTCGATTTGGATGGTTGTCGCTTGTAGATAGTCTATTCTGTATTCTTCTAGTTCATGTCATTTGATATCTTGTCTGATTATAATTGCGGTTCCGCCGTGAGCTCGTCCACTAGGGTGGAAGATTTTAAATCTGGAAATTTTTAGAAAACTCTTGCTTGTGAAGTGAGTTTCTGAAGTTAAAAGGATGTCTATTGAGTTTTTTTGAAAAATTGTTTTACTTGTAAAGCATGTTGGATTAGTCCGTTTGAATTCCATATGACGATTTTAAGGTTTAAATTACTGTCCATTATTTATTTTAGTCATTAATAATGTTAGTATGTTTATCATATTAGAGATCTGTGATATTAGTTGTTTCATCATTTCTTTGATTTCGGATAAGTCATCTGTGGGTTTTGTTGAGTTTTCCTGTTTATTGTTTGTGGGAGGAGTATTGTTCTAGGTTCCTGATTGCTGTTTGTAGGGGGAGTATTATTTTTTACAGCAGGAATTGTATTGCTTTTAATTGCCTCAGCATATGTTGTCGAAGGTTGGACCATGCTGGATAAGTTTTGGTTTTGTCAGGGTTTATAACTTCCGAGGTCTGCTCATTGAGCGTTTTTTTCCTTAGTTCCGGATATCTTTGTAGCTTTAGAGCTTTATATACTTCGCAACCCTTAAAGTTTGCGGTGTGTGGTTTCCCGCAGAGTGCGCATTTTAAGTTATTGCAATCCGGAGATAAAGTACATTCAGTCGTCCTGTGTTTTCCGGCGCACTTCACACAGGTTGGTTCGAGTGAGCAAAAATTCTTTGTGTGACCGTATTTTTGGCAATTCATGCACTGGGGGATGGACCTTTTTTGATAAGGTGGTTAGAAAGATATCTTTAGAGTTCCGCTTTACAAAACCTAACGTTCTATTTGCTCTAGCAATAACAAAATCGTAGTGAAGATGAAGTTTTAACTTAGAGTCAAAAATAACACCAAGATCACAATTTTGAAATATAATTGTTATAATTTGACAAAAAGGGATGCGCTTTTCTTGAGAATGAAAGAACACTGTATTTATTAATATTAAAATAGAGCTTGTTAATGTTACACCATCTTGAATTATTATCAATGTCCTACTGAAGTAAAAAACAATCAGTTTCGTGTTTGATTGAAAATTTTGCATTTTCATTTTTTGCAGAACGCCAGAGGAATTAAATATAAGGTGGGAAGTTACCTCACCTTTTTTTTACTCTTTGGTTTCTGCTCAATAAGTAGCTAGAAAGCCATTTTTACATTGAAGAATGTAATCCTAATTGTTCTAGTTTAGCAATCAAAATCAATGCAATCAATGCTGCACCAGGTCGAAAGCCTTAGCATAGTCTGTATAAACCACATCCACTTGACGACCTCATCTCATTTACACAATAATCTGTAAAAAAAATGAAAGATTTGTCGCAGTAGAACGGCCTGTTAAAAAGCCACGCTGAAATAATGAAATTCTATTCCTTAAAGTGGACACAATCTTTTTCTTTACAATTGCCTCGAGCATTATTGGTATTAAAGGTAGCTTTGAAATTGGCCTATAATTTTCAATAAGTAGGCGAGATCCAGATTTATGAATTAATGAAATATAAGAAAATTTCCATTCTTCCAGGAATTCTCCTTGCTCCAGAGATTTGTTGAAAATATGTAGCAAAGTTTCAGTAATGCTTAACACACAAATTATTAAAAAGACTGGAGGAACCGGTCCACCTTACTTATTGATGTCATTTGATAGTTCAATTTCAACTTCTTCTTTCGTAAGAGATAACTGACAAATCTGTTAGTTCGCCACCAATATTGTAAGCATTATCCCCATTCAGAGTTTCTCTTGCAAAATTTGATCTAAAATAATTTAAAAACATGTTAGAAATGGTCGTTAAATCATTAGATGTACCACAATACGAAAGATTAGAGGGTAATCCAAAGATTTCTTTTTCTTATTCAAGAAATTCCAGAAAACTTTTCGATTACTCTTAATATCAGACTCAACAGCCATTAAATATTGACTAAAGGTGTATTTCTTAAAAAATTCATATTCTTTTCTTAATCGAATAAATTCCATTCGTAGACATGAATTTTTCTTGCTTTGTTTGCCATTTTAGATGTTAAGTTTTCAATCTCTTTAGACTATTTCGACTATTATTATTAAACCAAATAGGCTTATTTCCCTTTATAACCTTTTTTTTGAACAAAAATATGAAAAATGAATTCAATTTTATTCAGGAACACTTCATAACATTCACTTAAACTTAAGTTCTTCAATATATGACTCCAGTCAAAAGTGTTCAGTTAATTTTTGACATTATTTAAATTAACTGCAGTAAAATCATACTTGTAACTTATCAAGGAATTTAAGCCCAAGACAATATTACAAAAGATATTTAGGTTATAATCTATGCATAAAGACTTGTGATGAATACTATCCTTTAATAGCTGAACATTTGCAGACAAAATCTGAGCTTCAAGTTCTCTATGGATAAAAATAAGGTCTAAAATGCGATTAATTTCATTTTTTGCATCATTAAACTTTATAAAAATTAAAGCAAACAATTAATCAATTGTTTTATTTTCCATGTCCTTTGATAAATTTACTGGTATAAGACATTTTTCTCCGTCGGAATAAACCCAACTAAAATTACCTAAGTTAAAATCGACTAGTAAAACTGCAAAACAATTGTCATTGAGTGTATATAACATATAATGTAGACAATATACATGCGCGGAATAAATTTCAATACTGCTATTAGGTGGAATATAGCTTACAAAAAAAAATCTGAATTAAGTTTTTGTTCTCAGCACGCCTACATTTTGGTAGTAGACAGATAAAATTGAAGACAACGAAGAAGAAGGAGAGCGTTAGAAATTTCAGACGATACTCCCTCACCCTGTATAGGGCCTTGTAGCAAAGATGTATCAAAAACTTGAGAAGTTAACGAGAAGTTTGCTCTCGTTCTTTCTCCTTTATAAAAAAAAAGTAAAATTTCAACGTAGCATCAAATACATTATTATAATAATACTCTAAGACAATGAGGTTGAAATCAATACGTTTGAGTAAACTTTCATCAGCATCTTTTTTAATCAATTTATAACAGCTTATATGTTCTTTAGGTAGTTATTGTAGTTATGTGTGATTTCAAAATGGATCTCAGCAACATACGTGGGCTGAGAAAGAATTCTTTCGCTGTGTTTAATTATGTACATTTCCACAGGCCAGCAATTCTGGCACTGAGTGAAACTCAGGTATTTGATAATTCTGATGCCATTAATTTTCTCTCGACGCGGACTTGCAATCTATGTCCGGAATGATGTTGCGTTTCAGCTTTTGCCTCAATTTAGCCAAAGTTCCAATCCGGAATTCAATTTCATTTGGCTCAAAGTAAAGACTTAGACAGTGTTTCAAGTCAGAGCGAGTTTGATGCACTGTCTGATTCAATCTTAAGAATTGACACAAAACATCGTAAAAATGAAATCGTTGTTGCGGGCGATTTCAATGTACACAATTCTGGGTGGCTTCGCCATTCTGGACAGACAACACACGAAGGCAGGTGTGTTGAGTTATTCGTTAAGTTTAATAACCTTACTCAGCTTTTAAATGAGCCTACACGAATACCTGACATTGCTTTATAAACAAACAAACTGGGCTAACGTAGCTACTCATAGTATTATCGCCATGTCATCACTATTAAAATTTGTGTTGGCATTCGCTGGCATTTCAGGCGCGCTGTACTGGATAAACGAGATATGGAAAATCATATCGTGGTACAAAATTCTCAATAAAGCAAGAGTGTGGAATTGGCTGGATTGGCTTTAGATGGTGGTAAAGCGAAAACAGTCGAATGAAGTCGTCATCCAACGTCCACTCGTAAAAGTCGCATCGCACACCTTTCAATCGTCCGTGGCTTATTTCAAATGCTTTATTTTTCCAGACATTTTACAATTGATTCTTTTTACAATTAATTAGTTTTTCTTTACAATTAATTAGTTTTACAACTAATAAAATATGCTATGTCACAATTAACAAAACATACTGGCCGTTGTCATTTTCATCATTTGATCATTTTGTCTTTTTTTTTTTTGCAAATAGTCTCTTTTTTTATATAATGTACACACGCTAAAGGGGTTTGCACCCTTATAATGCTTAGCACAGCGTGGGCGTTAGAAAATTAGGGAGAGGAAGAGATGTGATGTCTATGCACGCGAGTCTTAAACGACTGCAGATCATAAAAATGCGGAAACACAGAATCAGGCAAATCATTCCATATAACAATCGTGCGGCTAACGAAAGAATCTCTGAATTGGTTAGTAGGTCCGAAGATAGGCTTAATGGTAGATCCGTGAGCTCGAGTTGAGGCACGGGTATTACGGATGGGTTGGAGAATAGGCGGGATGCATCTGGATATTTCTTTTGAACACCGCTAATGGAAAAAGCGATAAAGCAATGACAGGCAGGAAACATTCCTACGATGTTCAAGCGATTCGATTGATTTCGCGATATGAACGTCACCAATAAGTTTTAACGCGCGGTTCTGAACTATGTCTAGTAGATGCAATGTAGTCTTGGGGGCACCTGCCCAGACAATACAATTGTATTCGAGTTTAGGGCGAATATACGCCTTGTAAATAGTAGCCAGATCTGAAGGAGTGAAGTACATATTGCACCGTTTTAGGAAACCTAAACATCTCGTAGCATTTTTGGCGATGGCAAATATGTGGTCGTTCCAACGAAGCTTGTTGTTGACGCACATACCGAGAATTGAGAGCTTTTCAGTTTCTTTGATGCATGAACCATTCATGGATAAAGGTTGGGGGTTTAAATTACGCTTAGACGACAGAAGACAGCATTGGGTTTTAGAAGCATTAAATTTAACTCTATTATGTAGTCCCCACCTTGTTATGCTTTCAAGGTCAGAATTTAACGTGCTTAACATACGTTGTTGTTCAAGTTCCACTTGTAACGAAGAGGGTCGTGCAGAAAGCGTGAAGTCATACGAAAAGCTAAGAGTACTGTCATCAGCGAAAGAATGGATTGGATTAGAGGTGGTGGATAGGAGATCATTAATGAAAATTAGAAAGAGTGTCGCAGATAAAACAGAGCCTTGAGGAACACCGGCGTTTATGCGGTGAACATTGGATTTGAATCCGTCCAATACGACCTGGATTGAAAGGTCAGAAAGGTAGTTACTAGTCCAATTGAGCAGGGTGTTATTAATTCCATAAGCATTCATTTTCGACAAAAGAGCTTGATGCCAGACTCTGTCAAATGCCTTGGAAATATCGAGTGCAACAACTTTACTTTCACCAAATTTGTGAATAGACTGGTTCCACTTCTCAGTGAGATAAGCCATCAGGTCACCTGTAGAACGTTGACTACGAAAACCATACTGCTGGTCACTAAAGATTTCACGTGATTCAGGGTATTGCATAAGCTTACGATTGATCAGGGTTTCCATGACCTTGGAGAGTATAGAAGTTAGTGCAATGGGTCGGTACGAGGAAAGGGATGACGTTTCGCCTTTTTAGGAACAGGCTGGATAAAGGCTGTTTTCCAATTCCTTGGGACGACTCCAGAAGAATAAGAGAAATGGAAAAGTCTGCGAAGTGGTAATGCCAACGTTGAAGAACAACTCTTCAAAACTATAGCGGGAATGCCATCAGGCCCAGCAGATTTATGAATGTTGAGATCATTTAATACTCTTGCCACTTGACGAGTACGGAAGTAAATCTGTCCCATAGAGGATTCAACTCTTACAAGTACAGGCGGCGACAACGTGCTATCTGGCAGCGTAGAGCTAGCTGCGAAATGTGAAGAAAGCAGATTAGCCTTGTCTTTTGACCTGACAGTTGGAATGTCATTGTGAATGAGCGTTGGAATTGTAGACGAGGCAGTATTTTTAATTCGTTTCACGAATGACCAAAAATTTTTACTTCCTTTGGTACATTGAAGTATTTTTTGTCTCAGTTTTTGGTCATATTCAAATTTGGCGCGTTTAAGGAAGGCATTGCAATCATTTCTGACTCGTCTAAATTTGGTTCGGTTTTCCACAGTGGGGTTTTTTTATATAACCGAAAGCATACCTCACCAAGCATTTTCCTTCGGTTTGATACACTTTGTCCTGGAAGGGATAAATTGTCTCATACACTCGAGGATTAAGTTAGCGATCGTATCAGAAGTGGCATCCACACCACTATTGGCGTTAAGTGGCCAGTTATAGCTTTTAAAGAAATTATTGAGGCCATCCCAGTTGTCTTTCTCGTATAGCCATACTTTTCTTTTAGGAGTTTTCTCTTTAACTGTTTGGTTTGACAACGAGAAATTAGCTGATACTACACAATGGTCTGAAGAGTCTAGAGGCGATAATACATTGACGGTGTATTTGTTAGGAAGAGAAGTAAGAAACAAGTCAAGGGTATTAGCGTTATGACTAACAATGTCTGGAATTCGAGTGGGCTCATTCACAAGCTGAGTGAGATGGTTAAAATCAGCAAATAACTCAACATCCTTTCCTTGCTGTGTTGTTAAGCCTGAATGGCGCAGCCAACTAGAATTGTGTATGTTGAAATCTCCCGCAATTACGATTTCAGAGAATTCTTCAAGTGATAAAATTCTAGTGATAGATTCGGACAGTGCATCTAGCTCACTACAAGTTGAGACACTGTCTAAATTAGGGCTTCTGTATATGAAACAGTAGTAAATGGTATGCTTACGCACTTTGACTTTAAGCCAAATGAAGTTGAATTCCGCGTTGGAACAATGATTGAAATGTGCTTGGGACTGGTAAGCAATATCACTACGTACATATATTGCGAGACCTCGGTGGGGAAAAAATACTGGCACTAAGTTGTAACCAGGCCAACTAAAATCCGAAACGTCGGAATCAGCATTAACCTGAGTTTCTGTTAGTACCAGAATAGCAGGTTTGAGGTCTGCTAAATGGACGCACGTGGCCGAGAGATTCGATCTAAGCCCACGAATGTTACACACGCCGACCCTGAATTCGCACATTAGACGACCAGTTAATTGGCCCAGGCGACTAACATTGGTCCTTCGAGCCGGATATCCAGGATTCAAAAACTCGATTTTTCAAATCAGATCAACACAGTGAGTGTTGAATCAAATCAGCTCAGCACAGTGAGTGTTGAATCAAATCAGCTCAGCACAGTGGGTGTTGAAAGTGTCGTTGTTCTTGCGCGTACAAAAACTCGATTTTTCAAATCAGATCAACACAGTGAGTGTTGAATCAAATCAGCTCAGCACAGTGAGTGTTGAAAGTATCGTTGTTCGTGCGCGTACAAATAACTTGATTTTTCAAATCAGATCAACACAGTGAGTGTTGAATCAAATCAGCTCAACACAGTGAGTGTTGAATTTAAACCAGATCAACACAGTGAGTGTTGAAAGTCACTGTTCGTGCGCGTACAAAATAACTCAATCTCAATCAGATCAACACAGTGAGTGTTGAATCAAATCAGCTCAACACAGTGAGTGTTGAATTTAAACCAGATCAACACAGTGAGTGTTTAAAGTCACTGGTCGTGCACGTACAAAGTAACTCAATCTAAATCAGATCAACACAGTGAGTGTTGAATCAAATCAGATGAACACAGTGAGTGTTGAATCAAATCAGATCAACACAGTGAGTGTTGAATTAGCAACTCAATATAACACAAATTTAAAGAGCCGGGTACATCAAGGGAGCAACGCTTAAATTCAGGTGTGTGGCATTTTATTTACATTCTTTTTGAAGTTATTTAAAGTTATCGATTGTAATTATATATAAGACTTGTGTGTGTAGGAGTATAGTAAGTCCTTTCAATCAGAATGAGTAAGGGCAAAATTTCTGTAGCAATTGAAGCGATTCAAACAATCGCACTCGAGTTGGATGCCGACTATAAGTCATATCAGGAGCTAAGTATCAAAAGGCGGTCAATTCACATGAACGAGGTGCGTCTTCCAAATCTAGAGACGTCGTTCAATGAAGCTAGAGCTCTTCATCAAAAATTTGTTGAATCTGCTAATGAAGAAACGAAGATAAAATATATGGAAGCCCGCGCGTTCCACAAGTTGAAGGAACTGTTCTTCGCATATTCATGCGAGTTAAAGGGCATCTCACAACCGCCGATAGCCCAAGCTTCTTACACAAATCAATGGCTGGTTCAAAGAGTCCGTCGGTTGAATTGAAGCTTCCTCCGATGAAAATTTCCACTTTTGATGGCTCTTTAAAAATGTGGCCCGAATTCAAGGCATTATTCGATAGCCTGGTGGCAAAAAATTCCTCAATATCCGAGGCACAAAAGTTGCAGTATCTAAAGGGCAACTTAAGCGGTGAAGCTGTGTGTAAGCTACGAAACACCGACACGAATTTCGAAACTGCCTGGGCATTGCTAGCCAAAAGGTTTCAGAATGTTCGATTGTTAAAGGACAATCAATTCAAATTGCTCTTTGATCAACAGCAAATCGTTCAAGAGTCATCGGACGACTTAAAACTACTGCTTGATACAACGAATGAAGCCAATCAATCCTTAAAAAACCTTGGCGTGTCAGTAGATTCTTGGAAAGACGTGCTGATTTTTCATACAGTACAAAAGCTTCCGTCCACCACTCGAGGTCATTGGGAATCTCACATTGCGACGCATGTGGATTATCCGACATACAGCAAATTGGAAGATTTCATTTTAATGAGAGCTAGGACATTAGAGGTCATCGGACAATTGTCTTCAAGTGTCAGTTCATCAAAATCGAAAAAATTCACTCCAAGTACAGAGCGTACACACAACTCTACCGTTTTGAAATATCCAATGTGCCAAGGATCCACGCGATCCGAAACTGTCCGAAATTCAAGGCTCTAAGTCCCGTAAATGACAGGGTATTGTGAAGAGATATAAATTATGCTTCAATTGTCTTTCCAACGCGCTTTACACTAAAGAATGCACGACTACATTTACTTGTCATACTTGCAAGAAAAAGCATCTCTCGCTGGTACATAACGATGCAACAAATACAATGCACTCATGACTCGCGGTCAATCGGTCCGACCCAGTCATCAATTCAAAAGGCCGAGTATTATGGACAAACCCACACCCTACTACATCAGAGCAGCCAACGTGCTTCACCCAAGTTGCTTCAACGTATAATACGTACATAGCCGAAACCGATAAAGTTCAAGTTGTTCTTCTCGCCACTGCACTTATAAAGGTAGTCCCGGAAGGTGGCCAACCGGTGGTCTTGCGTGCACTAATAGATCCCGGATCAGAAACGTCCCTAATTTCAGAATCTGCTTGCCAATTATGAAACTTGAAAAAGGAGAAGACCACCATAATGGTTTTGGGAATTGGAGGAACAAACACTAGTGTCTCCAAACACAAAGTCTCCTTCACAATAAATTCATGGATCAACAACCAATTTGAACTATGTCTAACAGCATTGATTCTACCTAAGGTCACATCTGAGTTGCCAATGAGAAATATTCAGAGCGCTGACTGGAATCACGTCTGCAATTAGCAGATCCGACTTTTAACAAACGAAGCAAAATCGACATCTTACTTGGCGCAGACGTTTTTCATCAATCATTCTTGAGGGTATCGTGAAGGGCACACCAGGCACGCCTATGGCTCATAGTACAGAGCTGGGTTGGGTGTTGTCCGGGGGTGTTCTCCCGAAAAATCCATCGATAACGTCTCTCAATATGACAATATGACAGAGATAAATCGTTGGGAGACCAATATTTCGTTCCACACCACGCGGTGATAAAGGAATCCAGCTCCACCACTAAGATGCGAATTGTATTTGATGCATCATGCAAAACGTCAGATGGTACGTCACTCAATGACCATTTACTCGTGGGTCCAAGGTTGCAAGACGACATATTTGATCACGTCACTCGTTTTCGAAAAAACATTCGCATTCATAGCCGATATCAATAAAATGTACGGACAAATTTGGGTGCCTCCAAACGATTCGGCATATCAACTCATCTTGTCGAGACATAAAAATGACGAAGATATCAAAAAAGCGTACCGTCTGAATACCGTCACCTTTGGTACGGCTGCAGCACCATACTTGTCTGTTCGCACATTGCAACAACTGGTTGCAGTTGAACGAGACGACTATCCGCTGGCATCGAAAATTGCCAAGGAAAATTTCTATGTGGACGATATCATTCATGGGGCAGACTCAGTCAGTGAGGCTCTGGAGATGCAGCACCAACTCATCTCCATGCTGAACAAGGGAGGCTTTCCATTGAGGAAATGGACAAGTAATAGCGAAAAATTATTAGAAGCCGTTCCAGAAGACCGAGAGATAGAAATCCAATTATCATTTGATGACAATAACGCAATTAAAACGTTAGGGATCCAATGGCATCCAGGAAAAGACACATTTTCATTCAAGATAAGGCTTCCAGAACAAACAAGAACTATAAAAAGAACGATTCTATCAGACATCGCTCTGCTCTATGATCCTTTAGGATGGATTTCTCCGTGCGTCATTCTTGGCAAGATCCTAATGCAAGAAATATGGAAGACACACCAATCATGGGACGAAGAAATTGTTACGAATTGGTACACTTTGAAGGCAGAGCTAACAGCACTAAACGACATAGAAATTCCGCGATGGATACATTGCAACAACGAATCGCGCATTGAAATCCACGGACGCATCCGAAAAGGCATACGCTGCAGCAGTGTACATTCGCGCAATCAACGGAAATTCAACACTCACCAATCTACTGTTGTCAAAAACCAGGGTTGCACCTATCAAAACCAAATCGTTGGCGGTTAGAGTTGTACGGAGCTGTACTATTATCACACCATCGAAACCATGGACATAGCGAGGACTCCTGCCCAGGGAACTGATCGATAAGGATCAGTGGAGGAACGGCCCAGAATATTTACACTCATTTGAGGAAAAGTCGTATCCTATGTATGATATCTAATAAAGGGTGTTTTTTAAGGAGGTTTGTTTTTCCGATAGATGTCGTTTTATTTTATGACAGTTGTTTTGACAGCTCAAAGTGGCATTTCTACTCAGTATTGTTTGGCAAATCATTATGAATAGGTTAACTCCAGAACAACGTTTTCAAATCGTGGAAATTTATTTTCAAAATCAGTGTTCAATTAAAAATGTTTATAGAGCACTTCGTGAATTTTATGGTGCACATAATCGTCCGTCAGAGACCACCATAAAGAACGTAATTACCAAATTTCGGTCTACATTCACTCTTTTGGATGCCAAGCCACCGACAAGAATGAGAAGAGTTCGTACAGAAGAAAATATTGCTGTCGTTGAGGCCAGTGTCGAAGAAAACGACAATTTATCGATTCGTCGTCGTGCTCAGCAAATTGGACTTTGTCCATCGACTTTATGGAAAATTTTACGTAAAGATTTGGGTTTGGTGCCATACAAAATTCAATTGGTGCAAGAATTAAAGCCACACGACCATCGTTTGCGCCGTGAATTCAGTGATTGGTCGTTAAATCAATTGAACGAAGATCCATTTTTTTACCGTAAAATTCTCTTCAGTGATGAGGCGCATTTTTTGTTAAATGGATACGTCAACAAACAAAATTGTCGCATTTGGAGCAAAGATAATCCACACGCCGTTCAAGAATTACCAATGCATCCTGATAAATGTACTGTTTGGTGCGGTCTATGGGCTGGTGGGATCATCGGTCCATATTTCTTTAAAAATGAGGAAGGACGACGCGTTACCGTGAATGGAAATCGATACAGAACCATGTTAAATGAGTTTTTGTTGTCAAATCTTGAAGATATGGATATGGATGAAATGTGGTTTCAACAAGATGGTGCCACTTGCCATACAGCACGTGAAACAATCGACTTATTGAAAGAAACTTTCAACGACAACATTATTTCGAGAAATGGTCCGGTGAATTGGCCTCCGCGTTCGTGCGATTTGACGCCACTCGATTACTTTTTGTGGGGATACGTGAAGTCATTGGTTTATGTGGATAAACCTCAATCGATTGACGCTTTGGAAACCAATATTCAACGTGTCATTGCTGACATACGCCCTCAAATGCTTGAAAAAGTGCTGGAAAATTGGACCTCCAGAATGACATTTGTGAAAAATAGTCGTGGTAGCCATATGCCAGAAATTGTGTTTAAATGTTAAATGCCAAAAAATTATCTACCAAATAAAAAAAATTTTTGGTCATTTCATAATTTTATATGTGTTTTATTCAAAAAAAAAAATCGGCAACCTCTTAAAAAAACACCCGTTATATAAAAATGGTGTGTTAATTGTTTGAGATTGCCTTTCTCAGGAACCAGACATCGTAGGAAGCTGAAATTTTCACCATAAATTAGGATTTTGTTTTGGTTTGAACTCTCTAAGTGGCACTGTTGTCAAAATATAACGGTATTTTGTTTCTCAGCAAAGAAGCATCTTAGGAACTTCAGATTTTAACCATAGGTTTGTTTCATTGCTATTTGGGTTTTTGTGAAATTTGGACTTGATAGATGGCGCTGTTTCCAAGATATAACGGTTTTTCTGTTTCTTAGTAACGAAGCATCTTAGGAACTTAAAATGTTAACTATACGTTTATTTCGTTGCTATTTGGGTTTTTGTGAAATTTGGACCCGTTGGGTGGCGCTGTTTTCAATATAGTAGGTGGTAAATCCGCTATTTTTGATATTTATTTAGTTTCATTACAACACGCGCAAGAATACATCGTAGGACGCCAAATTAAAAATAAAATTTATATTTAATCGTAAAAAAACGTTATTACACAAAATAACTGTTTTTATATTATACACATGAGTCACAAAAACTGCATTTGTTTGATTAGTAGTTATTTTATTTTACACACAGGGAATGTAAAATGTTATTATCAGCCACATTTTTAAACTGAATTTTATGAAATTTTTAAGATATATTATTGGCAGGTTGGGGAAAGTTATAGGTATAGTTGGAAGGGGGGAAAGATAAAATTTTAACATGAGATTTATAAACGTATTTTTAATAAAATGTCAACGTACTCCCATCACACCGGAGGTTCATGTGTGCGGGTAGCAAAGCGCCCGGGAAAAGGTAGTAGACCATAAAGATCTGGAGACGAAAGCGTCTGAAATTTCTTAAATCAAAAACGAATTTCTTGAAACCGGACAACCCATAACGAACATTTTTCACATCTGTGCACATGTTTGCTCGTGGGAAGTCAACTAACATTTGTGTAGGTTTTCGTCATTACAGCGACTAATTCGAACTACAGCGTATTGGCTTCGCTTCATCAACAATGTTTGTAAGAAATTAGAGCGGGTGTCAGGGCCGCTCTCAGTAGAAGAGCAAACTTGTGCTCGAATGAGATTAATATGCATAGTACAGCAGGAATTCTTCAGCGAGGAGATTACTCGACTGGCCAACAATGAAACAGTGCATCATCATCATATTTGGCTCTCCACCGGTCCCGATTTCGAGCCGATGTCATCCAGTTTGGCATCCCTAAACTCTGGGCGTCCTGGTCTACGCCATCCTTCCAGCGTAGGCTTGGCCGGCCTTGCTGTCGTGTTCCATAAATACTTCCGCAAAGGACTTTCCGAGCAGGATCGCTCATGCGAGCTAAGTGTCCTGCCCACCGGAGCCTACCGAGCTTAATTTTCTTCACGATGTCGACATCGCGGTAACGCTCGTAGATCTCATCATTATAGAGTCTCCGGAATCGTCCTTCCTCACATACGGGGCCAACAATTCTCCGTAAGACTTTTCTCTCGAACGCGGCTAAGAGGTCAGAATGCATTTTGCTAAGCACCCAAGTCTCGGATGCATATGTAAGTACTGGTCTGACCATTGTCTTATATATCAGCAGCTTGGATGTTATGGATAAGTTGCTGGATTTAAAGAGTCTTGACTCTTTGGCTTTAAGCAACCGTGCGCGTATTTCTGGTTCCATGCTGTTATCGGCTGCTATAGTTGACCCGAGATAGTTAAAGGATTACACTACTTCAAATTCGCGCTCCACTATCTGAATTGAGGGACCAATGTTGGCTCTTCTACTACTCGCAGACATGGCCACCATGTACTTTGTTTTGCTCTCATTTATGTGCAGCCCCAGATTTCGTGCCGCCTACTCTATCTGTATGAAAGCTTCATGTTCAGCTCTTTGGTTTCTACCAACGATGTCAATATCGTCTGCGTAAGCCAATATCTGAATGGACTTATAGAGGATAGTTGCTCTCGCCGTTACGTCAGAGTCGCGGATCACTTTCTCCAACGCCAGGTTGAAGAAGACGCAGGCCAGTCTATCCCCTTTTCGGAGCCCGTTATAGATGTTGAATGGGCTTGATAGTGATCCGGAAAATTTTTACTTGGCTTATAACATTGGTCATGGTCAACCTACTTAGTCGTGTCAGTTGATTTGGGATGCCGAATCATCTCATGGCTTTATAAAGTTCTACTCTGGCTATGCTATCATAGGCGGCTTTAAGTCTATAAAAAGATGGTGTAGTGAGTTTTAAAACTCTAGAAATTTTTCCATCACCTGCCTTAGGGTGTAAATCTGATCAGTTGTTGATTTGCCTGGGATGAAGTCACACTGGTATGGACCAATGATGATTTTAGCGTATGGGGCTATCCTGTCTTGAAGGATAGAGGAAAAAATCTTATACGCGGTACTCAACAACGTTATACCGCGATAATTGCTGCATTTTGTTATATCTCCCTTCTTATGAATGGGACACAGGATGCCCCTTTGCCAGTTTTCTGGCATAACTTCTTCTTCCCATACTTGCACATGCACTTACATGTGGGGTCTCCTATTTTTATCAGTTCCTCTGGGATCCCATCAGATCCCGGGGCCTTATTATTTTTGAGCCGATTTATCGCTCTGCTAACTTCGACTATGCTTGGTGGCGGCAGCATAGTATGATCTTCGGTCATTGGTGGAGCCTCCAATTCTTCAGTTAGCTGGCCATTTAGCAACTCATGAAAGTGCTCTTCCCATCGCTCGAAGATGCCTTTAAGATCGGCGATCAGATTACCCTCTTTGTCCTTGCAGTATGTGCAACGCGGTGTATATTGCGTCATACCGCGGACTCTTTGGTAGAACTTCGGCGCCTGGTGCGGTCCTTGCTCTCTGTACTGTTCCAGTTCACGGACGAGATTCTTCTCCCAGACTGCTTTCTTTCGCCGATGAACTGTTTTTTCATATCTTCTGAGCTCTTTATATTCATCTTCGCGTGCCCGCGTTCTTTGAGATTGTTGCATTGCTCGGTACGCAACATTCTTACGTTCAGTCTCTAGCTTACATTCGTCATCGAACCAGTCGTTTCGATCTCTACGACTACTGCCTAAGATGGAGTCAGCAGTACTAATGACAGTATTCTTAAGGCGTGTCCATTTCTCTTCTACGCCCGACATCTCAGCCCCAGGACTTACTCTCCCTGCCCGGCGAGGCATCTGCACCGACCGTGATTGTGGCACTAATTTCCAAGGAGCCGCAAAAATCATCGATTTAGAAAAACCACATCTACAGAGGCAGTGGGCCGAAGACATTGCTATTCAACTTCAGATAAATGGAACCACTTGGCACTTCAACCCTCCGGCAGCTCCACATTTTTTGTCCGAACTCACGACCGCTCTGTCCCATTAGTGAAGATCCAGACCCTCAAAATGGTTAGACCCTACACCCGATCCACAAATAGGACAAGTAGTAATACTTCCAGAAGAAGCAAAACCTCCTACAATTTTGCGTCTCGGCAGAATTATAGAAACACACCCTGGATTAGATGGAAGGGTTCGTGTAGTTACCATTAAAGCAGCAACAAAAAGCGCCCAGTCACTAAACTTTGCCTTCTGTCAGTGATAGAGAAAGAATTGGGCACACACACACACAAGCAATAATAAAATATAAATAGAAACCATAATTTACTAATTTAATTCACCTCTTATAATAACCTTTCATTGCCACACACCATTGACAGTACCTACCCTTTTTGTTGTTTCATCTTTCATGTTTCATGATCACGAGTACCACAAAATACATCCGAAACCAGGGAGCATCGTCAAGGACAGAAATTACAGGAGAAGATGGAGATAGCCGAAGACATCGACAACTTTTCCGGTTCCCGGCAGGATGTTGCAAAGCAACAAAACATGATGGAGCTATCAGCCTGCATAGAATCCACCTACATAAAAATACAACGCAAGGAAACGGACCAACATCATCATTATGATACAAAGAATGTGCGTCATCACGATTCAATAATATGAGCGTCAGCGGTCCCAATTCAGGATCACCACCATACAATGTAATTCGCATTATCGTTTTACATTGTGACTAACAAAGAGCCGCACTATGTTTAGATTCATCGGCGATTTTAATAATCTGAGCGTCAGCGGTACCACTTCGTTGGTGAGCAATCACCACCATAAAATGTAATCCGCATTATCGTTTTACATTGTGACTAACAAAGAGCCGCACTATGTTCAGCCATGTCATCACTATTAAAATTTGTGTTGGCATTCGCTGACATTTCAGGCGCGCTGTACTGGATAAACGAGATATGGAAAATCATATCGTGGTACAAAATTCTCAATTAAGCAAGAGTGTGGAATTGGCTGGATTGGCTTTAGATGGTGGCAAAGCTAAAACAGTCGAATGCAGTCGTCATCCAACTCGTACGTGGCTTATTTCAAATCCTTTATTTTTCCAGACATTTTACAATTGATTCTTTTTACAATTAATTAGTTTTACTTTACATTTATTAGTTTTACAATTAATAAACTATGCTATTTCACAATTAACAAAACACACTGGTCGCTGTCATTTTCATCATTTGATCATTTTGTCATTTTTTGCAAATAGTCTCTGGACTGGTTTATTGAAACGTGGATGCCGCCGCTGATGCAATCACAAACATCATCCTTATTGGTATGTGAGATTTTATCCCTTCCAGGAATAATTCTGTTAAACCAAAGGAAGATGGATGGTATGACGCGAGCTGTAAAGAGGCTTCTAGGATTAGAGAGGTATGCTTTCGGTTTTACAAAGCTAACTCTACTGAGGAAACCCGCTGGAAATATTTTAAATGAGCCAGAAATGATTGCAATGCCCGCCTTCGGCGAGTCAAATTCGCCTACGACCAAAAATTGAGGCATAAAATACTACAATGTCCCAAAGGTAGTAAAAATTGTTGGTCACTCGTGAAAATAATCAAAAATACAGCCTCGTCGTCGATTCCAACGCTCATTTATAACGACATTCCAGTTTTCAGCTCTATAGACAAGGCCAATCTGTTTGCTGCGCATTTCGCAGCTAGCTCCACGCTTCCAGATTGTTCATTGTTGCCTCCTGCAGTTGCTAGAGTTTTAAACGATCTCAACACTCACAAATCCGCTGGGCCAGATGGTATTTCCCCATTAGTTCTGAATAGGTGTTCTTCCAAGCTGGCATTACCATTGCGTAAGCTTTTCCATCTATACTATTCTTCTGGACTCTTCCCGAGAAGTTGGAAAACAGTCTTTGTCCATACCCAAAAAAAGGCGAGAGGCGTCTCCTTCTTCGGACCGACCTATAGCAATTACATCCATTCTTTCCAAGGTCATTTTGTCTAAAATGCGTGCTTATGAAGTCGATGAAAAACTGCTTCATTGGATTGGAAGCTATCTTTTGGACCGCTCAATTCAAGTTGTTTTGGCCGGTTTAAAGTCTAAAGTTCATTACTTAAATGCGTTAAGCCCGTTAAATTCTGACCTTGACAGCATAATACAATGGAAATAAAACTATCGAGCAGAATTTAACGCTTCCAAAACCCAATGCTGTCTCCTGTCGTCTAGGCGAATCCTAAATCCCATGCCATTATCCATGAATGGCACTTGCATCGAGGAAACTGAAAATCTCGCAATTCTCGGTGAGTGCGTTAACGACAAGCTTCGTTGGAATGACCTCATATTTACCATTGCCAAAAATGCTGCGAAATGTTTAGGTTTTCTAGCCAACTGCAAGAAATATTTCACTCCCTCTGATCTGGCTACTATAAACAAGGCTTTTATTCGCCCTAATCTTGAGTACAATTGCCATATCTGGTCTGGTGCGGCTGGTGCGATTTGGAAATATTATTCAATTTATTGCTAAACTTATTGTCAATAGTTTTTATGCAATTTAAAAGATTTTTTTTTCAAGTTTATAGTCGTTAATTTTTTTATTGATTTCTTCCATATTCCTGAGCAAGATCGCCATTGCGTCATCGAAATTGTAGATGTAGTTGACACAATTATCGCACATGAACCGAATATTTTTCTTATCAAATGTGTTTATGTTATATTGGTCTAAATCGGCACAACTTTGCGTAGGATGAAATAATGTTCCGCAGATACCTACACATCTGATGCCGGATTCACCTCGAATTTGTTTTCTACCATTGGCACATTCCGACATGCTAAAAAAAAATTAAAAACGGAGATACTATAGCAGGAAGTTCTTCTGCTGTTTTCATTACTTTTGTGTTTCTGGTACACTAAGAAATATAGATATGTGGTAAATCACAACATAAATATTTTCTTTAACTATGTGATATAGTTTGGTAGAGTATATATTTTATTTTGCTGTAACAGTATACAATCTGCCTGCAGTTTAAGTGAAAATAAAAATGTAGCCGCTATATTTTATGAAGCAGGACACTAAACTTATTTAACTTAAATTGCCTGGAAGTAATAGATATAATGATTACAATACAATATTTGTTTTTATAACGTACATACGCTCAAGGGATTTGCACCCTTATAATGCATAGCACAGCGTGGGCTGAATAAACATGAAGAGGAAAAAAAAGTATTGCGGATTGGTTGAAGGAGGGGCGGGATGCATCTGAACATTTCTTTTGAACACCTGTTGTGGAAAAAGCGATAAAACGTTGACAAGCAGGAAAAATTCCTACGATTTTCAAGCGATGCGATCGTTTTTGCAATACGTTCGTCACCAATAAGTTTTATCACGCGGTTGTGAATTCTGTCAAGTATTTGCGATGAGGTCTTGATGGCACCCGCCCAGACAAAACAGTTGTTTTCAAGTTTTGGGCGAATATATGCCTTGTAACTAATAGGCAGGTCTGAAGGAGTGAAGTACATATTGCGTCGTTGTAGGAAACCTAAACATTTCGCAGCATACTTAGCAATGGGGAATATTTGGTCGAGATCTTGATGCTCTACTCCTACAAATGCCTTGGAAATATCGAGTGCAACAACTTTGCTTTCAGCAAACAACTTATTACACAACTTATCAGTGAGAAATGGCATCAGATCACCGGAATACATTTTTTAAATTATAATTTATTGAATCTTGAAACAGGGATTTAGAATTGTCCACAATATAAGCCACTGTTCTATGGTTTATAATGTGGAAATCGGCGCCCCTTTAGCCGCTTTACTGCAGTTCAACCAAAAAAACGCCCCACCAACAACACCCTAAGAATTCATCGGCAAGAGGAGACTACATAAATACATATTTGCAAAAAACGTAACAAATAACAAAAAGGGTAGGAAAAATAATGTTTAAAATTCTTTTACCGATAAATGCCTTTCTCTTCGTGCAGACTGGAAGTTTCAGCACGAAAACATCTACTAATTGCTGTTACTCTAATTGGCAAGGCCTTCTCATCAATTATATTATCAGAAAAGTAACCAGCTAATGCCATTTCAGATGTACCTGAAAGACAATTTCCACAATCCAATTTGTATACCTAAATTTAGAAAATGTTCACTAACTTAAAAACTGTATTTTTATGTAATTATACTTGCGTTCTTTCTCCATTAGTTTGCATTCCACATCCCTCAATAATATCATCGCATAATATATCAGGAACAGAAATTAATTTAAATTTGTATTCTCTTAAATTATTTAATGAATATTCTATAAGTGCCTGTTCTATTTCTGCTAACGCAGAAAGTAAATAATAACTTTTATGTCCCATAAAGCTTCTTAAATGATCTATTCGCAAAAAATTTGATTTTTTGGTTGCCTCTGAAAAGTCTTTGGGTTTGAAAGTGAAACACGGTAAATGGTTAAATCTTCGTATTTCTATCGGAATATTGCCATATTCACGAATTTTATGATGTGTATAGTTTGGAAGTTTTTGCAACTCAATCCGTAATATACTTTCTATGTCCGACAAGCATGTACCATGTTGTGCTTTTTTTTTTATGTTTTTAATTTGTTCAAGCAATTCGCGTATTTTAGGAAT
Source organism: Nephrocerus scutellatus (assembly GCA_947095585.1). Taxonomy (NCBI): domain Eukaryota; kingdom Metazoa; phylum Arthropoda; class Insecta; order Diptera; family Pipunculidae; genus Nephrocerus; species Nephrocerus scutellatus. Next base: position 51,566,349 of record OX352763.1, on the reverse strand, counting down.
ATTATTTGGATGATTTCTTAAGTGAATATTTCGCTCCAAATCATCGAGCTTTTGTATTAGAGGCTGCACTTTGCAACATGTATTAATTGGAACCATAGACCTTGAACTTTGAAAACGAATACACAAGCGGCCATTCTTAATATTTTGTAAAAACAGTTCATGAAAACTTTTCATTTGTTTTTTCAAAAACATTTTAATAATTTCAATATCATCTATATATAGTTGCTGTTTTTGGTTGTTTTGTTTTGGTGCGTGCACTCTGGCGATGGCCGCACTGCCAAAGTTAGCTGTATTTTAGCTGTATTTTATTGCCGAGGAATAAGGAATTACAACACCAATTGCACTGTCGAATTCCTTCTTTGGAATTTGAAAACCTGCTGTTTGGCTGGTTTTGACTGGTTTTGACATTCGAATTCCTTATTCGGACTCCAAATAAAATACAGCTATTATTTGCCGAGGAATAAGGAATTACAACACAATTGCAGTATCTTATTCCTTCTTTGTAATAAGAAATCCTGGGAGTCGATTATGAAAGCATTTCGAGTTTCAAAAGACGTCACTTTTGTCGCAATTACGGTTAAACTCGATTATTGAGACATACGACTAGTCGTAGTTTCGACTTAATTGATGGTGTTTCTTTCGAACACCATTTCGATTTCGACAGGGAAATAAATGTAATTAAAATGATTATTTCTGTATGAAATCAACAGCGTAAATAACTTTTAAGTGATATTATTTATAAAATTATCACTAAAATAAAAACAAATATTTAGAATTTTAAATATATTATGCTGCTACATTCATTTGAGTGGCGCCAGCAGCGCCGACCGTTTGGCGTTTTTTTTATTAACTACGTATTTGTAATTTTGTCAATACAAAGTAAACTAGTATAACCAACAACAAAACATGCAATTGAAATGGCAATATCGGGCAATAGTTTTAGTTCGAAAATTTTTTTGTCGTACAAGCTTACATAATTGCGTTATGTAGAAACTACGACTTTGACCATTTCGACTTGTCGTCGAAAGTCGAAATACGACAGATACATAATCGGGCCCCCTGCTGTTTTGCTGGTTTTGACATTCGAATTTCTTATTCCTCGGCAATAAAATACGCCTTAAATGATTCGAATGTCAAAACTAGCAAAAACCAGCCAAACAGCAGGTTTTCTAATTCCAAAGAAGGAATTCGACAGTGCAATTGTTGTTGTAATTCCTTATGCCTGAAACACAAACACGCTTCAGATTCGGCTTCGCTGCGTTACGAGCAACCGCTTTGAAATTGAAACACAAACACGTTTCAGCTTCGTCTTTCTTTAGAATAAGAAATTTTCAAATTATAATTCCTTATTCCTCGACAATAAAAAACGCCTTTAATGTTCAACTTTGGACTATCGGATTGAATTATTATAATGGTTTTAGGTTTGAAAAAATTATTTTTTCATTTGTTTGGACCAACGAATGAATTTACGTGTGAACTAATGATTTTTTCATTCGCGTGGACTATCGGTTGCAAATTAATGGTTTTAGGTTTCAATGAAAGATTTTTTCATTTGTTTGGACCAATGATGGTTTTATGTGTGAACGAATGATTTTTTCATTCGAATGGTTTTACGTTTGAATGAATGATTTTTTCATTCGTTTGGACTTTGGACTATCGGTTGCAGCAAATTAATGGTGATGATAAAACCATTGATAAGAGTACTCCAGTACACGATTACATGTGTTAATGAGAAAATTTCCTGTGGAATTCAACTTAAATCAACTTTACTCGATGTCAATAAAAGACGGCCAATTGGAAGCTAACAAAATCTGTGCGAAAGCAACTTTCCTAGATCCGAGATTTAAGAAAATTGCTTTAGGAAATAACGCAAATGCTACAAATGCGCGAAATTGAAATAGATGACTCCGTATCGGAAATAAATACTTTAAAGCCAATTTCGCTATGGTCAAGGCTTGATCGAAAGGTAACCAAAGAAAAGACGGAAAATTTTTGAAACATTTTTATGGGGCCCTTGGGGGCCCTATCATGAAATCCGCCGCGAAACAATTTTTACACGATATCGTGAATTTGGAATCACCAAACACGATACCTATCCGCCATCTATTGCGATATCGAGAAAAGTTCCGCCAACAAAAAGAAGGCGGACATTTTTCCGATTGACAATTGACACTTCGTTTATAGCTGTATTGCTTTGGCAAAGCCAGCTTGGCGTACAACAACAATCTCATAAGCATAGAGCCGAAAGTAAATCGAAAAAATTTGTAGGATTAAGAAACTAAAGCCATTTCATAGTTATGGTGCTCAACGTAAGGCGGTAAAACCAAAAGCTGTTGCTTTGAGATATAAAGTAAAACAAGTTTAGCTTTACCAAAGCAATACAGCTATTTCGATCTGAATAAAAAAAAATGGCGGCAGATCAAGGTTTTGTGTTTTATTTACCCAAAAAATCAAGAGATTGTTTGATCTAGATAACATTTCAGAAATCACATTTCATTTTTAAGATTTATCCCCAGTTTTCTACCAAATTCACTAATACGTAGAAAGGTAAATTTTTTATTATTATAAATGACAGCTAAAAATCTAAATACACAATTTTGGTTGGCGTCATTCGTGAATTAAATGTTGTATTGTGACTATTGTGACGTTATTTTCGAGTATGAGGTTATAAAACTTAAATTTATAAAAAAATTTACGTATACCTCTTGAAATGGAAATTAAAATATATCACAGGTTATAAGCACTGGTACTTGAGCTTGTATGCAACTTCATACTGAATAAAATTGATTCCTGTTTTGAATTGTCAAAGAGGTTAGACTAAAATTTCATTTTACTTCTCTGCATTTAAAAAAGAATACTTTTATTTTTCAACTGGTTATGGGCCCAGGTTCGAAAAATTAATTTAAGGGTTTCTGTAATAATTGTAGCAGTCATCGATTAACCCACCTTGTCAGTTATTTGCGAGAATTATCGTCAATGATGGAAACATTGCGGGGGCGCGCGAACTTCTCATCATGGAAATTTGCCATGGAGGAATACCTTCAGCATGAAGGTTTTTGGAATGCTGTACTCGGAGTTGATCTGAAAGAAGAAAATGTGACGAAAGCAAAATCAAAAATAGTTATGTTAATCGACGCAAACTACGAAAAATGCCTGGGATAAATTGATCGAAGTATTCGACGACTCGGGATTGACACGTAAACTTCGTAAACTAATTACAATCAAATTGAGTGAATGCGAGTCCATGGAAAAATACGTAAACGAGATAATCTCAACAGCACATCGACTTCGTGAAATAAAGTTTGATGTAAATGACGAGTGGTTGGCTACATTAATGCTTGCTGGACTGCCTGATGTTTATAAGCCTATGATTATGGAATTGGAAAATTCCGGCATTAAAATAACTGCAGACGCAGTTAAGACGAAGCTCTTGCAATATTGTCAGTCTCACCTAGCAGAAGGGAATACTTCAATGGCGCTGGTTAGTCGACGAAACAACAACAACAACAACAACGTAAAGCAAGCTCAATGTTATTCATGCAATGTGTATGGACATTATGCCAATAAATGTCCAAAAACAAAGGAAAGGAACTTTACAAAATTCAAACACCGAACAGGACAACAAAAATCAATGCTTTCATCGCTTGTTTGTACACCAAGTGAAGTGATTGCCACTGGTCATCTTGATAATGGGCTGTTAATGCTGGATTGCTCTCATCCAAATGTCAATTTACTAACACGGCAAGAGAAATTGGTTGACAGTGTAATGTGGCATCGTCGAATGGGTTACATTAGCTATTATAACCTGGAGAATCAAGGAATGCATATCACAACTTTAATTTCACCACAACCGTTTGCTTGTTAGGAAAGCAAAATAGATTTCCATTTCGTAGTTCCGAAAATCGTTCTGACACTGTACTAAGACGAGTACATTCTGATTTATGTGGGCTGATCGAACAGCCATCAATGGGAGGTGCCCGATACATTTTGACATTTGTGGATGACTTCTCACGAAAGGTTTTTGTATACCCAATTAAACTTAAATCGGATGTCTTGTTCAAAGTTTTCATAAATTCTGTGGAAAAAGAACTGAGTCGAAAAATCAAAACCATCCGGACTGATAATGGTGATAATGATAATGGTGATTGCAACACATCATATAAATTTTTCATGCACAAATGCGGGATATAGTATGATTCGTATGCTGATTGAAAATGTGCGTTGTATGCTTTTCGACGCGGCTTTGTCTAAGGAGTATTGGGCGGAGGCGACATCTACTGCCGCATACATCATCAATCGTGACGTCGTGTCGTGACGTAATTTTCTTTGAAAAGGAGCGTTATGGGACTGAGGTAAGCACAGAACAAAGTTCTAATTCGTTTTTTGATATTTTTCCGGTAAACGACTCAATGGAGTAACAAATATAAATGGTATTGGATCAGTAGACGTGGAGTTTGATTCAAGTGACAGTGGTTCAGTGGGTGCTGAACCTAATGACATTGGTTCAGTGGGGGTCATTTTTGATAAAAATGTTGTAAGCGAGGATAATCGTGAAGCAATATTTCAACCAACTGTAAGCACTGGTGAATCAACAGCGACATCCTTCGATGACGAATCGAATTCGAAGTTATCAGATTAAAATTATGCGGATTGCAATGAAACAATTGTATCCGATGAAGAATTTAATCCACCTCAAACTCTAGTTATTCCTCAAGAACCGGTTATAAGATCAGAAAGGCAGCCAAAACCAACACAAATGGGGGATTTTGTGTCTTTTAATGCACGCCACGATGATGTATCGGATCCTATCACCGTGGAAGAAATTGACGTGAGACCTGATAAGCAACACTGGAAAGAAGCTATGAAGGACGAATATAATTCGCTGTTAGGAAAACACACATGGGATCTGCTGAATTTGCCGCCTGGCAAAAAGCCGATTGCATCAAAATAGATTTTTAAAAGCAAACGCGATACTGCTGGCAAAATTGTGAAGCACAAGGCCCGTCTTGTTGCCAAAGGTTGTGCTCAAATCAAGGGTATTGATTACGATGAAACATATTCCCCGGTGGTTCGCTATACGTCAATGGCGGTTCAGTTTAATCTGAAAATAGATCAAATGGACGCTATTACGGCGTTCTTGCATGGAGATTTGAACGAAAAAAAATGGAAAGAAAGTATGTTTGTTGAAGAAATCTAAAGCTAAAGCAGGCAAGCCGATCCTGGAATACAAAATTGGATCAAGCCTTGAAATCGTTCGGCATGAACCAATCCAAGCATGACCCTTGTGTATACTAGACGGTGGGAAAATGTTGTATGTCATGGTTTACGTGAACAACGTGTTGGTTTTCTCAAACAACAAAAACATGAAAGAAAGCCTTAAAGGAAAGTTAATGAGTACATTTAAAATGAAAGATCTTGGCGAAGCACGGTTTTTGCTAGGTATGGAAATTTAGAGAGAACGAGTCAATGGAAAGTTTTGGGTTTCACAACAGTCAGTTATCAACAATTTACTCGTTAAGTTCAAGATGGAGAATTTTAATCCAGTGAAAACTCCGGTCGATGTAAATGTCAAACTAAATTGGAAATGTGTCCCACCACACCAACTGATCAAAACCAAATGAACCAAATTGCGTTCCATATCAGAAAGCAGTTGGTTCCATACTGTATTTGTCTCAAGTTTCTCGTCCAGATTTGTCATTTGCCGTCAACATCGTTGGTCGATATAGTCAGAATCCTGGAAAAGGTCACTGGACTGCAGTGAAAAAATTTATGAGATATTTGAAGATTTCTATAAATGCAAAGTTAGAATTCGACAAATCAAAACCAAGTGCCATCATTGGAAACTGTGACTCCGATTGGGGAAGCGACATTGACACAAGGCGTTCAGTTACTGGATATGTTTTCCATACAGATGTGTGGAGGTCCTATTTCCTGGAATGCTCGAACTCTACGTACCGTAGCCTTATAAATTTGCGAAGCAGAGTACATGTCACTGGCTGCTGGTGTTCAAGAATTGCTATGGCTCAGAGAACTTCAAAAGGAGGTTACAATTTTCGAGACCGCCAATCAATTGCGACAACCAAAGTGGTATTGAATTTTGCAAAAACAACACATACAAAGCTAGAAGCAAACACATGTATATTAAATATCATTTTATTCGCGAGTTAGTGCAGAGTAAGCAGCTCAACGTGCACTACACCTGTACTGATGAAATAATTGCGGATGTGTTTACCAAAGGACTTAGCATCGACAAACATTTTAAGTTCTGTTCTAGAATGGGGATGAAGTCTTAAAACTTATTTTAATTAAGTGGATGTGTTGAAATTAAAATTAAAATATATCACAGGTTATGAACACTGTTACTTGAACTTGTATGTATCTTCACACTGAATAAAATTGCTTCCTGTTTTGAATTGTCAAAGAGATTAGACTACAATTTCATTTTACTTCTCTGCATTTAATAAAGTTTACTTTTATTTCTCATAACCAGATCAAATGTTTTTGTGTTCTAATAGAACTACCAAATCTAGATTTTTTTAAAAAGTTAGAAGAATTCGACATAAATGCGTCTATTAGTTTAATGAGTAGGTTTATGACATTAAATTAGTGTTTTATAGTTTTTTTAATAGAGGAATTTATGATGCGTAAGTTAAATCGGAAGATATCGAAAAAGTTTAAGACTCGCGGCGGAAATCATGATAGGACCCCTTGGTAAAAACGTTGATCAAACAAAATCGAATAGCTAAGGAACAGATTGCGAATTTCGCCACCGGGATAAAAGTCGAAGCTACAGCTATGAATACTCTAAACGAATCAACTTAGAAATCAATTCAACGTCTTGACGCCAGTATGCAGACTTTTCGTTTTGTGCATCAATCGTTCTCATGTAGGTGATAGAGTTTTAAACTATCTCAACACTCACAAATCCGCTGGACCAGATGGTATTTCCCCATTAGTTCTAAAGCGTCGTTCTTTAAAGCTGGCATTACCATTGCGTAAATTTTTCCATCTATCCTATTATTCTGGACTCTTACCAAGAAGTTGGAAAATAGCCGTTGTCCACACAACACAACTTACCGTTTCTTTTAATCGAATTGAGAAGAGTATGTCTCAAAATGGATTATTAACACATATTGTCACCAGTATAGCACAAAAAAATGAGTTAAATCACCAGAAGAAACAAAAACTCACAATCCGTTATTCTAATAGCTAAAGAATTAGATCATAAACAAACTGCCGCATGAAAAACCTACTAAAGTTAAGTTTCACCAAGTTTTTTAGCTGCGCTGTTGAGGGTGGGAAAAACGGACACACACGCTGCACTTTGCACTTACTGATCGGCAGATCGCGTGAACCGTTTGCTTGCACTTGTTTTGATTTTTATATTTCTGTGCGCAAACACACAACACCACACAGTTGTTATTTTTATTTTATTTTCGCGTGTGCTGTAGAGCAGCACGACCGTGCACAGCGGCGATTGAGAGACTATTGAACTTAAACAACTACGTATGTTAAGCACGTTAAACTCTGAACTCAAAAGCATTATAAAATGAGGAAAAAACCATCGAATACAATTTTCCGCTTCCAAACCCCAATGCTGTCTCCTGTCGTCTAAGCGAATCTTAAATCCAATGCCATTATCTTTATATGGCACTTGCATCGTTGGAATGACCACAAATTCACCGTTGCCAAAAATGCTGCGGAATGTTTAGGTTTTTTTACTCCCTCTTTTCTGGCTACTATCTACAAGGATTTTATTCGCCCTAACTATCTGATCTGGGCGCGTAAAAATACCTTGCATCAGCTTACTTACTTACTTATGTCCTATATCCCCTTGTGGGTCCTATGGCCTCTATTAAGCCTACGTGCCATCGCATGTGGTTCCTGGCAATGAGCTTCAGCTCTCTCCAACTCTTCCCCTTAATTGCCGTGACTCCTCTTCAACTGTTCTGCACCATGTATTTCTCGGACGACCCGTTCTTCTACCATCCTGACATAACGGATTCCATTGCATTGAGTAGTTTGTTATGGAACTGTCGCCTTTTCGGAGTGTATGACCAATCCACTACCACTTCCGTTGTTGGATGGTTGTGCCTATTGGTTCCTGACCCGTTCTCTGGTAAAGGTGTTCGTTAGAGATTCGGTTAGGCCAGAAAACCCTTAAGATGTTCCATAGGCACCTATTTACGAACGTTTGTAATCTTTTTGTGATAGTAGCGGTCACCTTCCAAGTGCTGCACCCATACAACAGCACAGATTAAACATTTGAGCGGAACAGTCGCAGCTTGGTGTTTAAGGTGATCGCATTGCTTCGCCATATCATGGACATCATTCCAAACACCGATTTTGCTTTGCCGATTCGGTTGACAATGTCCGTTTCGGTTCCACCTTCGGTCGAGTCAATACTCCCAAGATATTGGAAACTCTCTACACTCTCTACCGGTTGTCCAGTAATGTTAACTTGAGTTACTGAGTTAGTGTTCCAAAAAACGACTGCGCACTTTACGCAGTCTGTTTAAATTGAATGCAAATCCGCAAATGTCATTTTTCTACCAGCAGACTGTAAGTCGGTTTAAAATGCAGCCGCAATTTCGTGCATTCCAACTGCCAGCCATTTTTTTGCACAGCTGCTGAATTCTTGACCGCAGCCTTATTCATTTGCTTCTGACTAAAACACCGATTGACATTAGCGATATAAAAGCATCACGCGTAAAGTTTATTACTTTGAAGGATACATAAATATCTATTTTAATACTTGCATAGTAAAGCATTTTCTTTTAATTAATAGTTTTTCTAGTATTAAATACGTTTATTATTATTATTGTGATTTATATTGAGATTAATTTTTAATAAAAACATATTAAAACATCCACTATTGGTGACCACGATTTGATTGTGGTCGCGACGTATTCGGAGCATTTCGCAAAGTTTTTTTTCTTTTACAAACAAAGAAACCAACAAAAGGCAAATTAATATTACAATTGACTTCGTGCGAGCAGCATCATCACCAACAACAATAACAAAAACATCGACAACCATTCTACCCTTTAGCATCCAGCTTGGAAGATCATTTACATAAAAGCCATCCTTAGTCGAAGCAGATAGAGCAGAACTTCGACAGAAGGTAGGTGGATTTTAATTTTTCTTTTCGTCTGGTAAGGGTTAAATTCGACAAACAAATTTATGAAATAAACTTATTAAAGTATCATATGGACTGTTTTTTTGTCGCAAACAACGCATGCGGCACAAAAACATTTTTTTGTATGATAGCTTTCGTCATTAAAAAATTTTTTTTTTGTTTTTTTTTTAAGAAACCCTAGTCCAAGTGACTGACACCGCGACCTGAAAGATCTATTGTATCAATATGGCATTAATTGTCTAAAAGACATACAACCTTCCTAATAAAGGCTAATATGTCTTTAGTAGCAGAGTTTTTCAACTCCGCTGTTGAGCATATTTCCTTAACCAAATAAGTGCTGGGCAATCGCAGAGAACATGTTCGGATGACTCCTCATCCTCCGCACAGAATCTGCATTCTGTTAGAGAGCCCACACCCATTTTGCTAAGATGGTATCTAAGGCCACAGTGGCCAGTTAGAAAACTTACTCGTTTCCTAATGCTACCTTTATCAAGATTCAGGATTTCTTTGTATGAATAGGGTCTGATCAGTTGTTTGGATTGCCTTAGCCCTGGGGTATTAATCCAATGTGCCAGGCGAAGTTCGCCCTCCCAACAGTTTAACACCTTCGTGGCGGCACACCAGATGACGCTACAAAAAGGTTCAGGTCCTATGAATGCAGTTTCTGAGCCAGCTCTAGCTAGTTCATCTGCGGCTTCGTTGCCTGCGATACCTCTATGACCTGGTACCCAACCGAGCTTAACCCTGTTGTGTCTGGCCAGAGATTGCAATGCTTCGTAGCAGCTTTTTACTGTTAAAAAGTCCATTAAGTTGGACGACAGCGCTTTAATTGCTGCCTGGCTGTCTGAGTAAATATATATTCTAACGCCTTTAACGCCTTTGCTAAGGTTTAACCTGACACAGATCTCTATTGCATGGAGTTCGGCTTGGAAGACCGTTGGACTGTCTCCCATTGGTATCGAGACCTTTGTGTTAGGTCCGTAGACACCGGCTCCAACTCCAGATTCCATCTTTGATCCATCAGTGAACCTAACCAGACCATTAGTGTCTAGTGTCGGAGCACCATTTGACCAGCTTGCGCGGTCTGAGATCTCTACTTCAAATAACCTTCTGAAACAGTACTCCCTGACCATAACGTCCGGTATTGTGCAGAACATGTCTCTTTGGGGAATTGAGTTGAGAATACTCAGGTGTCCCACAAGGTCGCCTGGTTTATACTTAAATTCTAGTTGCAGATTATTTGCGCATATAGCGGCCGTCTTCCTGATGAATACCTGAAGGGGCGAAAGACCTACGATAGCTTCTAATGCTGTCGTTGGGCAGGTGCGCATAGCACCTGTAATACCTAGATAGGCAATTCTTTTGAGCTTCTGAAGCTCGTTTGCCGTTTTTCGCTCGAGTACCTTGGGCCACCATATTATGACTGCATACGAGATTATGGGTCTCACCATCAACGTGTAAATCCAATATATCATCTTAGGATTGAGGCCCCAAGTACTGCCGTAAAGTATCTTGTAGCGCGTTTAGTAGCAGACTTGATATGAGCATTCCAGTCAAGTCTTTTATCAAGGATAACACCGAGGTATTTGACCTCGCTGGAGTACATAAGAGTGGTGCCTTTAATGGTGATTGGGTTTAAGTCAATCAAAATTCTTTTGGTGAAAGGCACTAGAACCGTCTTGCAAGGATTGATGGATAACCCTTCCCTGCTACACCAGTCTAAAACTTTTAAGAGCGCACATTGCATGACAGCAGAGATAGTCTTGCAGTGTTTGCCTCTAATTATAATTGCCAGGTCGTCAGCATAGCCAATGGCGGTGTAGCCTGATCTGTGTAGATTGGACAAGAGATCATCTATGACCAGTGACCACAGAAGGGGAGAGAGAACTCCTCCTTGGGGGCATCCCTTTACTGCGGTCACAGACACTGACACTCCTCCTGAGGAAGATGTAATATCCTGACTCTCGAGCATAGCCCTAATCCACAGATTGGTCGAGGTTTCGATACCCTTGTTGCTAATAGCTCTCTCTATAGAGTCATAGCCAGTGTTATCGAAGGCGCCTTCAATGTCCAGGAATGCACACAAAGCAACCTCCTTGGATCGAAATGTTCCTTCTATCTTTTTAACCAGATAGTGGAGGGCACCTTCTGTGCTTTTGCCTTTTCTGTATGCAAACTGGCTTGAGTGCAAAGGAGCAGACACCTCTAGTCTGCTTCTAATATGAACATCAATAAGTCTCTCCATGATTTTCAGACAAACGATGTTAGACTGATTGGTCTGTATGATTTAGGTAGCTCACTAGGCCTATTGCCTGGTTTGGGGATAAAAATCACGTTTACCTGTCTCCAGGCAAAAGGGAGGTATCCCCAGTTGAAGCTAGCTCTAAATAATAAAAATTACACTTGGAAGGAATGCATCGATCGCCTTCTGTAGAAGAGCAGGAAAGATGCCATCCCCCCCAGGGGCTTTGAATGGTTTGAAGGAGCCTACTGCCCATCTAACCTTATCTGAGGCAAATATCTTACCAGATAAACTATTAGTTCTACTAGCGATACTAACCCTACGGTCAATCGTGTTCGAATTTGTGTGTGGTACACTGTTGTACGAGCCGGGGAAATGAACGTGTAGAAGTGTTTTTAATGTGTCCTCCCGGTCCGTCGTGTAGGTGCCGTCATTCTTTTTCAACAGACCCACACTATTTGTCTGATCCTTAACACGTGCCTTGTGGATTCTCGCTGCTGCTGGCATTTCAGCGATATTCTCGCAGCACTTCCTCCACGTGGCCCGCTTAGATCGTCTTAATTCAGAGTTATATTCTGTAAGGGCGGACTTATATTCGTCCCACCTCTTCGTGTGTTTAGCTGAGTTGAAGAGCTTTCTAACTTTCCTCCTGAGCCTGGCCAGTATGTCATTCCACCATGGAACTTTGCGTTTACAAAGATTAGTTTTGACGACACAACTGCCATGGTAGGAAGTAAGTAGTAAATCATTTACTTGGTAAGCTGCCTCGTCTAGTACCTCTATTGAGTCAATAGGTGAGACAAGCAAATCTAATTTGGAGAGAACTAGTCCTCGATAAAGATTCCAGTCGGTTGACATAGGATCATATCTGGGAGAGGCATGTTCCAACGCGCCTGGAATGTCAAACCTGATGTGTTGGTGGTCTGACAGCGAGGCCTCATCGGACACATGCCAATTAAAAATGGAATTTGAGATAAATGGACTCGCGAGTGTGAGATCTAGTACCTCTTCGCGAATCGCATTTACGAAGGTTGGTTTAGAGCCCTTGTTTACGATATCTACATTATTGCTAATAAGATAATCTAAAAGACACTCACCCCTTCGATTGAAACCGCTGCTTCCCCAAACCTCATGGTGTGCGTTGGCATCACATCCTATGATGAAATGGATGTTCCTATCTTTACAGTGCGTGATCATGTCCTGCACCTCTTTAGGCGGAATGGTATCTTCATCGCCGGGGAAGTATGCCGAGGCACATACAATATTTTGTTTCTCCCTCTCGATCGGAACCTCCACTAGAACGGCAACCAGGTCCCTAGTTGTAAATTCTGGAATGGGAAGGAAGTTAATGTTAGATCTAATAAGGCAGGCCGCTCTTGGAACTGCCTCCCCACATTTTACTATCAACTTACCTTTCCCGTCCTTTAGACCCTTCACCTGTCCGCATTCCTCCTTCTGAGAAAGAGCCTGCCGGATTAGAACCGCTTTTTTGGGGCCCTAACCCCTACGGCAGGCGGTCTGGCTCGGTTGGCCCGTTGGTCTACCATTGCCTATCCTACTCCTAGGAGTAAATGCAGCTCTTGCTGCGTTTTTACCATTTCTGGGAGGAATTGAACCAGATGGCTTGGTAGCCTTGCTGGACGATGGAGCTGATCGTATTACCAGCTTTGATGTTACGGTTCCAGACCTGCTGTGGTCAACCTGCCCGGAAGAGCTGGTGACCGAAGAGACAGTCTTTTGTACAGCTGGCGCTGGGTCGGAGCCACTCAGACACGCTGGCTCAGTGGTATTTTGAGCAGAGCTGCCTGTGTTGGAGGTGCATTGGTCAGATGCAGAGTTCTTATCGGTGCTCTTAAGAATCAGCCTAATCTGATCAAAGCGGTACCCTACAATGCCATTGTTGGCACTAAGTCTTATCACGGAGGCGTCGTCAACCGCCATTACGAGATGAAGGAGCGCACCTTCCTTCTTTCTCTGTACCACCTTCCATGAAATGGCATTTAAGCCTTCGTTCTGGGCCTCGATTGTGGCCAGAACCTTCTCTGAAGGGAGTTCAGTGCTTTGTGGAAAGAACCCACGGACGATGTGTGTATTCGGGAAAGATCCCTCTTCCACTAACATCACGTCCAGTCCATTTTTTTCTTTAATTTTTTGGAAATTGGAGCGCATCCACCCGGCAGTAGCGCTGTCTAGACAGATGAAGATCATCCATCCTGATTTGGAATACGTTCCGGTGAAGCGCGGCCAAATGCCGCAGCCGATCATCTCAATCGAGATGTCGACAACCGCTCTTGAAGGTGAGCGATGTGCTCCTTTGTCAGCGGTTTCTTCGACGGTCGATCGGGACAACCCCCAGTCTGACAGTACTGGTCACTTGACTGAAAGTGGGAATGTCAAGTGAGGGTCCTGCTCTGGCCTTTTTGGCAGTCGATGAAGGCGGTGTCTGGTCTTCCGACCTGACGCGTTTGACAACGCTCTTAGAAAGAGGCGCTGCTTTGGCAAAAACAAGAGCACTGTCTGTGTCTTTCCCTATGCGTAAAGCATGCTTAAAGTGTCTTTTTTCCCTCGAAGTTAGCTTAACATAAGCCTGTTGTTGGATCTGCATTCCCCCTAATGCGATCCCAACCGAGGAGCAACCGGATTTCTCCGAGATGACGTTAATGGTGTCGACAACTTCGGATGTGTCAGACTCGGATGTATTCGAATCCACACCCTTGTTGCCAACATCTAAGAGTGACATTGTGGTCAACACGGGGTTTACCTTGGAGAGCTTAACCCCCACCGACAAAACAACGGTCTGCATTTGAGCAGGTTCCGCGTTTGCTGTCAACACTTGATTGACCGTCGGAAGGGAATCAGTTCCTGACGAGGTTTCGAGTGGCCCAGAAGCACATCTCGATATTGGTGTCACCACTGGGATGACTGTCTGGGGCACAGAAGCCTCTGACATTACAAAGGCCCGCTCTAACGCAGGTACCGAGGTTGATGCGATTGGAGATGCATCGGTCTCATTTATATTAATTGGTTTATCTATATTTCCCACGAGTATCCGGGAAAATATGTCACCCATGGTAGAGCCCGGTATACCACGAGAAGACCGGTTAAAATCGGAGGTTGCCAGGTATCCGAAGTCCCGTGCTAGCGACCAACAACTCATGGCCATGCATCCCTCGGCGCACGTGTCTCACCACTGGATTTAGGATTTTTTAGTCTGTCGAGGTTTACTCCTCCACTTGATTTATTGAGGATAGGGTTGCCCCGTTACCCCACACCCTCCTCCTTAACCCGGGCTTGGATCCGGCATGCTGTCTACTTTAAATTAAAACATACATTTTTAAAACATAAATTATTTTAAATAAAATTGAAAAATTAAACAATTAATATTTAATAATAAGAATTATTATTTATTCAATTAAAATTAAGTATTAATAATTCTTATTATTATTTATTCAATTAAAATTTAGTTTTAGTTTAACAAAATTTTGGTCTGAACATTCTCGAAAGCCAATAATTCGTGAAATCACCAATTTAAAAATGGCTGATAGCTAAACCGACAACGAGTCAAAAGCAAACACGGCTGACACAACTAATGTGTTTAAAATATCCACTAAATATGCACCATTCAATCGTGATGACCCAGAAATTTGGTTCACACAATTGGGCGCACAGTTCCAAATCGGTGGTATCACCGTTTATGCAACCAAATACGGTCATATTTGGTTCACACAATTGGGCGCACAGTTCCAAATCGGTGGTATCACCGTTTATGCAACCAAATACGGTCATATTATCGCGGCTCTTGATCCCCAAGTCGTAAAATGCATACGAAATCAAATCCTTAAAACACCGGACAACAATAAATACGATGTGTTGAAAACAATGACCGAAGAACGATTGTGTGAGTCGGCGAAGATCAAACTTCTTCGACTTCTATCGGGACTGCAACTTACTGATAAAAAACCATCACAGCTCTTGAGGATAGTGGAAACATCCATCGGTCAAATCAAGTGCTACGGAACTTGTGGTTACAACGGCTGCCAACACACGCACAAGAGATTCTATCATGCATGGATGACGCAAACCTCGCAAACGCAGCAGACAAAATAGTTGATATACAAAAGCCTGCTTGTGCTTACAATTTCAACGTATTAACCAACGCTAATAGCAATACACACCAAAATAATTTGGTTTCTTTTATGTTTGGGCGCGATAGAAAACAATACATTAATTTTTTAACCAACAATTTTGTCGGGGATTGAGCTCCCGAAGTTCAGAGGGGTGTTCGGATTAATAACACACAACAAGATACTTTGCTTTACAAATCAATTTATTCGAGCTAAATTTACTATTAAAGGGGATTACACTAAAAAAGGCTAACCATTTTCTTAATACAAATTTTACTTCTCACACCAAGTGTGTCCGCGCTGCCACGAGCAATTCGTTGGGTTCCAGTCGATAGAAATAACTACCTTTGTTGTGCAGCCGAATGCTGCAGGAAAGTTCGCCTCGCTACGCCAGTCCATCCACAAGGCACCATCGTCTGTGACTCCAAGCTCACAAATTCCAGACGTGTAAAGCGTCGAGTAGCTGATACCAAGCCCATGCCTTTGCTATTCAGCTATACCCAACAATCAAAGTGCCTACGCCGGCAACTGCGATAAATTTCCGATTTCCGCGGGAGATATGGCATTCCGATGTATTCACTGAGTTGACAATGTTGCTGCCGCTCGTCGTTGCTGTATTTATTTGCCTTAGCAAATATGCCATCAGACTACATCGCAACGGAGCGAGGTATCGGGTGTCCACACACAGTGCCCAGTCGATGAGTGGACGACGATGAGCTGCACAACAATGAACGTCGCAGTGTGCGTCGTGAGCGAAATAATAATATGCATCGTGGGTATCAGTAGTAGGCAACAAAGTAAGTGCAAGACGAACCGTAGCAGACGGAATGTAGTGCGACTTTGTACGACTGGTGGTGTGGAATGTGGCGCGTCAGCAGTCCGCATTTAGTATGTGTGTTGCTGGTGGCAATACTTTGAATTGAATCAAAGTCAACGGTTGTTGACCGAAAAAATTTAATTTCATTTAATTTGTTTCAAAGAAAATAACTGAATATATACTGAACTGTCTACTGTGCTGTCCGAACAAGAAGTGTGTTAGAAATCTTCTCTGTCGCAGAGCGAATAAGGCAAAATTACAGGCGGCAACGGTGATGACATACACAGCAGTGATGCCATACACAACACCCCTTAACGCCCAGCTGTGTAGAACTGCGGGGCGGTTCGCTGACGAGCTTATCTTCTTACAGGTGTCGGTTGAGTAGATGTTGGTTGCGAACCAGAAATCTTCTGGTCGTTGTTGGGCAATAAAACTGCTTCAAGTTCTGGTGGTTGGTCGACCGGTGGTCGAGTTTTCGGTGAGACAGTCGATGATTTGTTCTTCGGGGAAGCAACTAATAACGGTGTCTCAATACTGAGTTGATCGTCGGCTCGAGCTCTCAGTTGGTCGACGTGGCGTTTACCAATTTGTCCAGACTCAAGACGTTCTTTATAGGATAGTGGGCCAGTGGCTGCATGAATGATGGCGGCGATCCACTTAGATGCTATGGCGTAATTTCTTGACAAGACCCGATCATTCTCTTGAAAACGTTTCGGTTGTTTATCGATCTTCGACGATACTTGTTTCCTTACTAATGAAGAATTAGGATGAATTTTATCAAAATATGTTTTAACTTGCTGTTTGGTATCATCTAGTTCATCACAGTGAATAAAACCATCCAACCTTATGCATTGCATGATAACAACGAAAACTATTTACTATACTACACTATTCTGTACATTTGCCTTTATGTTATGAACTAAAGTTTCACTTGGCATCCAACTATGACGACTACCTAGATCGAAAAGAAAGAAATTGCATTTAATGTCATAACATAATTTATACTTACCTTATACATACTAGTTTGAATAATTATAATGTTCACTAAAGTAACTTATGCATACGTAACTTAAGTAAATACTTACTCGTTGATTTATTGGTCGCTTTGACATTCGTGAAATCTAGTACAATTGTCATTTTGCGACAATTGCTAGTATTTGTTGGAGCGATGTTAAGCTTAACTCGTTTAGAGAATACTCGCAATTGTCGCAAAATGACAAAGAAAAGAATTTGATTGTTCGAATGAAGTTAGTTAGTTTTTTATTCTCTTCGGCTTTATGTGCGACAACGCACCATCTTAAAATCGTTTTTGTACATTTTGAACTAAAACTAAATGAAATAAAAACCTATTTATAGAAATAATTGTAAGAAATAAGATTTAAATTGTCAAATACAATTATGAATTACAGTCCACTACAAGGTGTTTTTGAATAAATCGCGTGTTGCACATTTTTTGGTCCTTCGAGCCGGATGAAACTTGCGAGTGTACAAATAAGCAAATCTAACCATTCTTTTTTGAAAATTGCATAACTAGCGAAACAACGTGGCGATGCCATTTTCAATCAAATTGTAACCTAAAAATTGAGAAGCCTTGGTTATCATAAATACTTGCGACGGCGAAAAATTCCATACAGAAGAAGAAGAAGTTTAATACACATTGCGATCGTTTCAGTGAAGTGTTACATCGAGGGAGTGGAATAAATACGGAAATCAATCATAAGTAAGTGAGGCTAATCATACTAAAGCATTTGTTTCAGAATAGTGTAGTCTTCTCTGCCTGAATATAATATTTGGTATTTGGTTCGTTGGGTTTAACATTTATTGGTTATTCTACATCTAAGAATTAAGTTGTGCTGTGAGAGGTGATTTAGCGTTTATTCAAAATGACAGATAAGGATACCATCAAAGAATACTTTGGCAAGAGGGGATTAGCTAAGGGAAGTATCACAAGACTGCTAACATTGCCGACAAAATTACAGAGAGAACAACGACGTCTGAAGTTTCTAGAAGATTAGATTTATTAGAGAGAGCATTTACGGATTTCATCGAATGCGAGACAGTCTTGGCTAAGCATGACGTGCAATCAGAAATGGATGAAATTGAAAATAAATATTTAAATGTGAAAACCAAATTTGTCGAATTAGTAGCACAGCCATAACAGACCAAACAAGCAAATCAGATCGAAACGTTAATGACTCGCCTACTCATAGAGCAAAATGAATTTTTGTCAAATGTGTCTTCGTCATTTACCAGTTCTTTAAATCAAACAATCAGTAATACGATGGAGGAGCCACACAGTTTGATTCGGTCACCAAGTTTAAATTTGCCAAAGTTCTCCGAAAAATATGAAGATTTTCCTAGCTTTAAAGATTTATATCTAGCTTCGGTTCATAATAAATTGGGTTTTAGTGATGCGCAAAAATTTCAATATTTAAAGACTCAACTTGTGGGTGAAGCAGCTGATCTAATTAAACACATACCGTTATCCGAGGCCAATCATACTAGTTAACACAACTTAAAATTAATTTTCTTGACGCGAAATAATTCTCAGAATTATTTGTTGCAATTCAAAATTCATAAAGTAATTTTCCCATCGCGCCATAATTGACGGAATTTCCTACAATTTGTAGTGGCGATATTTTTGCGCAGCACCCTATTTCTTGGGCCTGAGACAGAATCGCATGCCAACGATTGAGCACAAAAATTGCGATGTATGGAAAGTTTTTGGTTGCATACCGTTTGTCACTAAAAATTCCAGTGCAGGAAATGTGCCGCAAAAACATGCGAGGTGCACATAGCTTGGCGACAAACCGGTTTGCAACCCAACATTCCATTGTCTAAATATGTGTCGGCATAATGTACGATCTCAATAGGGCATACACACACATATATAGGCTAGCATCACTCAACCACGAAGCTGTTGACTGAGACATGAAGAACCGAAAAAGTCAGTCGAATTCACAACTCGCCTAGGTCGGTCGCCTTTTGTCTTCAGACAAAAAAAAAAGTTTGCTCCACTGATTCGTAGCGTCGGGTCAGCACAGCTTGAGCTTGTGCGCGCTTTTTTACTCTAATTTGATTTGTCTAGCTGGAAAGAAATTATCGTCAAAAAAACGACTGTTTTTTTAACTGTTGAATTCAGGTTACCAAAAAGGTTTTACCTAATTGCGTGTGTTTTTTTTTTAAACGGCGCGATATTTCTTTAAAATCGTTTTAATACTTTGTTATACATATTCGCCGAACCTGCAAAAGGAACTGAAATCATTCAAGTGCCGTAGTTATTCTACATCTTCACAAACAACACTTGGACGGTATCAAAGAAAGAGAAAAAAATCTTAATGTCCTCCGTTCTGAATCATTGAAAAAAAAAAGAAAATGTCTAAAAATGAGCAGCATTGTGAAATATTTTTTTCTTTGAATAAGTTCACTATTCATTGGATGAACAAATTGAGTGCATATTTCTAATAGAGGGACAGAGCAGAAATCCTTAGTCCCAGATACCGTTGTTAATATTCGTGACTGTGTGTAATGTAGTTGTGTGCGTAAAGACGCGAGAAAAGAAAATGGCCGACGCCTACTCCACGCTAGTCGACTCAAGTCTTACTGCTCCGAAAAAAATAAATCTATGTAAAAATCTACAAATCCAACTAGCATTAGTGCGTTTACTAGATAAATTGAAGCCCGAGAGCGACTAAGTTCAATTTCGGCCTAATATTAATCGAACTGAACCTGAAAATTGGATACCATCAGTTACGACATTTTAATCGTTCGTGTGAGACGCTAGCCCAGAAATATGGCCGAAGCTTGACCCAGAGCATCTTCATCGAAGTCCGCCGAGGATCCTGCACCGAGACGCTGAGTTGCATCATATTCGTTTTTTTTAGTTATGGTTTCTTATTAACGACAGTGTCATAAGGAAAGAAAAAAAAAGAAATAAAAGGACCATTCCTGGTTCGTTTGAAAACGTTAGGGTTTTGTGTAGTGCCTAAACGAGAGAGAGGCAGAGGGAAAGAGTAAGGATAGAAGACAGGATCTTTCCTTTCAATGGGCCAAATCCCATCATTTACATTAACCCCCGTTTGTTTCAGAAGCCGTCGTCGTCGTCAGCGCTGTCGAGGAGGATGGTGGTTGGATTCAGGGGTAAGTGGATTTTAGTACCTTTTGTTTGTCCATCTCTGGAATTTGTTCATAATTGTCCTTCAACAATTACCCCTTTCTTCTATCACTCAACCCGAACTCGTTCAAAAGTACCTTTAAAATTAAAAACTACTTTTAAAAAACTAAGATGACAAAATATGATACTGTTTCATACTTTAGTATCATATATACCTTTTTTGCACATACCTTAATTACCTTTAAATTAAAAACTACTTTTAAAAAACTAAGATGACAAAATATGATACTGTTTCATACTTTAGTATCATATATACCTTTTTTTTGCACATACCATAATTACCTTTAAAATAAAAACTACTTCTAAAAAACTAAGATGACAAAATATGATACTGTTTCATACTTTAGTATCATATATACCTTTTTTTTGCACATACCTTAAGTACATTTAAAATAAAACCTACTATTAAAACTAAGATAACAAAATATGATACTGTTTCATACTTTAGTATCATATATACCTTTTTTTGTACATACCTTAAGTACATTTAAAATAAAACCTACTATTAAAGCTAAGATAACAAAATATGACACTGTTTCATACTTTAGTAGCATATATACCTTTTTTTGCACATACCTTAATTACCTTTAAAATAAAAACTACTTTATAAAACTAAGATAACAAAATATGACACTGTTTCATACTTTAGTATCATATCTACCTTATTTTTTTTGCACATACCTTAAGTACATTTAAAATAAAACCTACTATTAAAACTAAGATAACAATATATGACACTGTTTCATACTTTAGTACCATATATACCTTTTTTTTCACATACCTTAAGTACATTTAAAATAAAACCTACTATTAATACTAAGATAACAAAATATGACACTGTTTCATACTTTAGTATCATGTCTACCTTTCTTTTTGCACATACCTTAAGTACATTTAAAATAAAACCTACTATTAAAACTAAGATAACAAAATATGACACTGTTTCATACTTTAGTATCATATCTACCTTATTTTTTTTGCACATACCTTAAGTACATTTAAAATAAAACCTACTATTAAAACTAAGATAACAATATATGACACTGTTTCATACTTTAGTACCATATATACCTTTTTTTTCACATACCTTAAGTACATTTAAAATAAAACCTACTATTAAAACTAAGATAACAATATATGACACTGTTTCATACTTTAGTACCATATATACCTTTTTTTTCACATACCTTAAGTACATTTAAAATAAAACCTACTATTAAAACTAAGATAACAAAATATGACCCTGTTTCATACTTTAGTATCATAGATACTTTTTTTTTGTTGCACATACCTTAATTACATTTAAATTAAAACCTACTTTTAAAACTAAGTTAACAAAATATGACACTGTTCTGCTGTTCTATACTTTAGTATCATACCTACCTTTTTTTGCGCATATCAGAAATGCGATTAAAACTAAAACATGCCTTAAATATATAAATAAAAATAAAAAAACCCAAAAGATTGTTACTACTTTAATATTTTTATTATCATGCTATATACAATACCTTAAAACTAGGATAAAAAAATAAAACAAAAGATTATTACTACTTTACCACTTTTAAAACATACCTTAAAACTAGGATAACAAAATACTATGCCTATTAAATATATAGAAAATAACGATACGCCTAAATAAATTCTAATGAATAAAGTGCCCTCTCTTGTTTATACTGAAAGAGGTGGTGTGTTCTTTTGATATGTATGCAGAACCAACCAAATTTCATCGATGGGCCTCCGCGTTCCACTTGCCGGGTAGACAGCACCCAGGAGCAGGGTCCGATGACGGGCGGAGCAGATTTTTCCTGTTCTCTCCCTCCCTCCTTTTCGTGCACGTATTTTTTTTATGGTGAAGAAAGCAAAGGATGGTGGTGCAAGAATCCACCCATTTCGGCGAGCTAAGTCTAAGCAATCAGCAAGACGTGCACCCCGCATCTCTCCATCCATTGCAGGACTTTAGCGATTTGACCATCCGATCGCAATAATAAGTCATAAACTTGTTGTTACACAAAAGTTCAATTCATTACAAATTCAAAACTCCTAAAGTCATTCTCCCATTGCACAATAATTCGCAGAATTAATTGTTGCAATCTAAAATTCCTAAAGTAATTTTCCCATCGCGCCATAATTCACAGAATTACTTCTTACAATTCAAAATTCTTAGTCATTCTCCTATTCCACAATAATTCGCAGACTTAATCGCCGCAGACTAAAATTCTTTAAACCATTTTCCCATTGCACAATAATTCGCGGAATTAATTGCTGCAATCCAAAATAGCTAAAATCATTTCTCGGAACTTTACTGCACGACTTCTTGACGCGAAATAATTCTCAGAATTATTTGTTGCAATTCAAAATTCATAAAGTAATTTTCCCATCGCGCCATAATTCACGGAATTATTTCCTACAATTCAAAACTCCTAAAGTCATTCTCCCATTGCACAATAATTCGCAGAATTAATTGTTGTAATCTAAAATTCCTAAAGTAATTTTCCCATCGCGCCATAATACACAGAATTACTTCCTACAATTCAAAATTCTTAAAGTCATTCTCCTATTCCACAATAATTCGCAGACTTAATCGCCGCAGACTAAAATTCTTTAAACCATTTTCCCATTGCACAATAATTCGCGGAATTAATTGCTGCAATCCAAAATAGCTAAAATCATTTCTCGGAACTTTACTGCACCTGACGCAAAGCCGTCCCCACTATTAAACAATTGAAATGCTGACATTGCACTTGATGCAATCGCGCGATGAACTTACCTGTGTTGACTAAACAGGTGAAGCCTAACTCAACGGAACAAGATTAGTCAGTCTCGTTATTATCTCGCACGGTTAGGGTTGGTTCCCGCAGACTAAAATTCTTTAAACCATTTTCCCATTGCACAATAATTCGCGGAATTAATTGCTGCAATCCAAAATAGCTAAAATCATTTCTCGGAACTTTACTGCACGACTACTTGACGCGAAATAATTCTCAGAATTATTTGTTGCAATTCAAAATTCATAAAGTAATTTTCCCATCGCGCCATAATTCACGGAATTATTTCCTACAATTCAAAACTCCTAAAGTCATTCTCCCATTGCACAATAATTCGCAGAATTAATTGTTGCAATCTAAAATTCCTAAAGTAATTTTCCCATCGCGCCATAATACACAGGATTACTTCCTACAATTCAAAATTCTTAAAGTCATTCTCCTATTCCACAATAATTCGCAGACTTAATCGCCGCAGACTAAAATTATTTAAACCATTTTCCCATTGCACAATAATTCGCGGAATTAATTGCTGCAATCCAAAATAGCTAAAATCATTTCTCGGAACTTTACTGCACCTGACGAAAAGCAACAGCAACAGATGTGATGCATTAGACTCGTGTAAATCCGCGAAACAAACACCAAGAACAAGTGCTGCTAGGTCTCACCAGATTAATCTAATAAAGCCTAACGATGCTCAATGTGTTTACTGTAAAGAATCTCATCGTATTTATGCATGTGATAAATTCAAGGGTTTAAATGTTAATCAACGACGAGAGGAAGCATCAAAACTACGGCTGTGTTTTAATTGCTTATCGACCAGTCATAGAGCGAACCAATGTGCAAGCACTGTAAGTTGCATCAAATGCAATCGTCGACATCATAGTCTTCTTCATCACACCGCAGTTGCCAATTCAGTTGTGATTTCACCAGAGTTACCAATCGAGATAAATGGGATCGAAACGCCAGCAGACGCAAATGAAGGTTCAACGAATACAAAATGCCATCAGTTTAATACAAAATTGTCGAATACATGTAGCGCCGGAAATACTATACTTCCAACGGCTATTATCAACGTCAAGGATAATAATCGTGCCGACTCTTGTTAGATTCCGGATCGCAGACATCGTTTATGTCTCAAACATGCGCAAATCGTTTGGTTGTCAAACGTAAAGCTGGTAAAATTCGCGTGGAAGGTTTAGCCACCTCAAATGTTTCTACAACTGGAAGTACAAAGTGTACATTATATTCTCGGTTTGATAATTCCCAATTTTTGAAATGTTAAGTTGTATATATTACCGAAAATCACAACATTAGGAGCAACTGAAGATACAAAATATGTACCAGATGTACCATATTCAAATTTACAATTAGCAGATCCCACATTTCTGGAACAAAAGGAAATTGATATCTATATCTTGTTGGGTGCTGACTATTTCTTTTACATTCTGCGAAGCAAACGAGTCCAATTTTCAAACGATATATTCGCCCAGAATACAATGTTTGGATATGTAGTTGCGGGTGGAACACAGGCAGATGCCAATACGAATAGCATGTTATCATCTCAAATATTTCAAGTGGTTATAGCTGACGAGCAATCTTTAGAACAGACACTTAGAAAATTTTAAGAACAGGAGGAAGTGCTGGAAGATCATTCATGGACCCCAGGCGAACAATTATGTGAAGATCACTTTCAATCAACATACGTAAAAAATAAGAACGGTTGTTATATTGTACAATTGCCGTTGAAAGATAGTAGTCCACCTCTTGGTCATTCATATACGGTTGCATTGCGACGAATGCGAGAAAATTTAATCGACAACCGGAATTCGGAGAAATGTATAGGCAATTCATGGAAGAGTATATACAACTAGGTCATATGCGAAAGATACCATATGAGGAACTAAACAAAAGCAATCATGAGACGCACTACCTTCCTCATCATGGAGTACTCAAGGAAAATAGTTCAACGACCAAATTAAGAGTGGTATTCGATGGTTCAGCAGCCACGTCGACTGGAATTTCACTAAACGACAAATTGTTGGTAGGCCCAACATTCCAAGATACGCTTTGGACAATTTTATTAGGTTTCCGATAGTTTAAAGTCGCGATTTGAGTCCGATATCGAGAAAATGTATCGGCAAGTTTTGATTGATGCAAATCAGACGTCGCTTTAGCGTATCTTATGGCGCAAGTCACCAACTGATCCCATCAGCCGTTACGAATTACTTACAATAACTTATGGGACGTCTTCCGCTCCACTTTTAACGATACGCGTTTTATTCCAAATCGCCGAAGATTGTAAATCGAGCTATCCATGGGTATCAGATGTAATTAAGCAAAATTTGTACGTGGACGATTTGCTAACATGTCCTGATAACGAGAAACAAGCTAAAAAATTGAAAGAAGACATTTCGGACGTTTTGTCTCAAAGTGGATTTCGGTTGAGGAAGTAGCGCTCGAACATAAAAGGACTGAACGATTCGAATGATTTAGCACAAATTACCGAAGAAGGCAACATATCACCAATGCTAGGGCTCTATTGGAGCCCGACGACCGATTATTTGATGTTCCAAATTCCAGAGATGCCGTACGATTCATGTACTAAACGCAACGAATACATAGTTAATTTACTCACAGCAAAATGCAAGGTTGCGCCAATTTCTCAAATTAGTTTACCAAGATTAGAATTATGTGGAGCACATCTGTTGGCAAAGTTACTACAAAAGGTTCTCAACGCATATCAGCTCAATAAAGTATCTCGATGGACATGGACAGATTCTATGGTCGTACTCTCATGGCTATCAAACCTACGGGAAGGTGGCAGACATTTGTCGCTAATCGAGTAGCAGCAATCCACAAACTACTCCCACAAACTGTTTGGCGATACGGGAAAGGAACCGAAAATCCTGCGGACCTAGCAACTCGGGTTTTGATGGCAGATAAGCTAGCAAATAATGAAATATGGTTCAACGGGCCACGTTGGTTATCATTATCGGAAGGAACCTCGCCAACTAAATCAACTATACCACAAACTCTTCAAGATAGTCGCATGAAGGAGGTACAACTATTTCATACACAAATAAACATCGACAAAACCCATCCAATATCTTGTTTGCTAGCAAAGTTTTCCAATTGGAATAAACTAATACACTCAATGGCATTTGTTTTGAGATTTGTAAATAACATGCGTTGTAAAGTGAACCTGCCGAAGTTCATTAGTATAGCCGAACTAGAAAGTGCTAAGCTCGAGATTATTAAGTACATTCAGGATATCGAATTCGAAAGAGAGATAAAGGTATTGACGAGACAGCAAAGGTTACCGTCAAGTTCCAGACTAATTTCATTGACACCATTTGTAGACCACAATAACGTGTTGAGAGTTGGTGGCCGCTTGCAAAATTCCCGATGCTCATATGACATGAAACATCCAATAATAGTATCCAAAAATCACCAAATCACAAATATGATTTTACGACAGTTGCATAAAAAGTATCTTCATCCAGGTTCCTCATTGCTAACCGCGTGTCATGTCATAAATATTGGTTTTGAGGAGTTCGCGAAGAATGTCGCAAAATTTGTCACGATTGCGTAACTTGTTTCAGGCACTCAACATTGCGATCCACTCAACTAATGGGTTGCTTACCAAAACCACGAGACACACCTAGTAGACCATTTTCAGCAGTTGGAGTTGATTATGCAGGGCCAGTTTTATTATTAACACGAAAGGGAAGAGGGGCCAAATTTATTAAAGGATTCCTAATCATTTTCGTATGCTTCTCAACTAAGGCGATGCACATAGAGGTTGCATCTGATCTTACGACTGATGCGTTTCTCGCAAGTTTAGACCGATTTGTGGCACGGAGGGGAGCACCAACTCAAGTGTATAGCGATAATGGCTCAAATTTCCTTGGAGCAAGGCGAAAGTTGCAAGAGCATTATAGTTTATTAGCATCAACGGAATGTCAAACTAAAGTGAGTGAATACGCACTATGTAAACGAATTGAATGGCATCTAATTCCTCCTATTTCTCCCCACTTTGGTGGCATCTGGGAAAGAGCAGTTAAATCTGTCAAAACACATTTGATTAAGATTGTGGGCAAAGCTCATTTGACATATGAAGAGATGCATACTATCACAAG
This sequence comes from Nephrocerus scutellatus, assembly GCA_947095585.1. Classification (NCBI taxonomy): domain Eukaryota; kingdom Metazoa; phylum Arthropoda; class Insecta; order Diptera; family Pipunculidae; genus Nephrocerus; species Nephrocerus scutellatus. Next base: position 51,538,949 of record OX352763.1, on the reverse strand, counting down.
TCAGATCGAAGGCATTCTCAATTCTAGACCGTTGTTAATATTCGTGACTGTGTGTAATGTAGTTGTGTGCGTAAAGACGCGAGAAAAGAAAATGGCCGACGCCTACTCCACGCTAGTCGACTCAAGTCTTACTGCTCCGAAAAAAATAAATCTATGTAAAAATCTACAAATCCAACTAGCATTAGTGCGTTTACTAGATAAATTGAAGCCCGAGAGCGACTAAGTTCAATTTCGGCCTAATATTAATCGAACTGAACCTGAAAATTGGATACCATCAGTTACGACATTTTAATCGTTCGTGTGAGACGCTAGCCCAGAAATATGGCCGAAGCTTGACCCAGAGCATCTTCATCGAAGTCCGCCGAGGATCCTGCACCGAGACGCTGAGTTGCATCATATTCGTTTTTTTTAGTTATGGTTTCTTATTAACGACAGTGTCATAAGGAAAGAAAAAAAAGAAATAAAAGGACCATTCCTGGTTCGTTTGAAAACGTTAGGGTTTTGTGTAGTGCCTAAACGAGAGAGAGGCAGAGGGAAAGAGTAAGGATAGAAGACAGGATCTTTCCTTTCAATGGGCCAAATCCCATCATTTACATTAACCCCCGTTTGTTTCAGAAGCCGTCGTCGTCGTCAGCGCTGTCGAGGAGGATGGTGGTTGGATTCAGGGGTAAGTGGATTTTAGTACCTTTTGTTTGTCCATCTCTGGAATTTGTTCATAATTGTCCTTCAACAATTACCCCTTTCTTCTATCACTCAACCCGAACTCGTTCAAAAGTACCTTTAAAATTAAAAACTACTTTTAAAAAACTAAGATGACAAAATATGATACTGTTTCATACTTTAGTATCATATATACCTTTTTTGCACATACCTTAATTACCTTTAAATTAAAAACTACTTTTAAAAAACTAAGATGACAAAATATGATACTGTTTCATACTTTAGTATCATATATACCTTTTTTTTGCACATACCATAATTACCTTTAAAATAAAAACTACTTCTAAAAAACTAAGATGACAAAATATGATACTGTTTCATACTTTAGTATCATATATACCTTTTTTTTGGACATACCTTAAGTACATTTAAAATAAAAACTACTATTAAAACTAAGATAACAAAATATGATACTGTTTCATACTTTAGTATCATATATACCTTTTTTTTGCACATACCTTAAGTACATTTAAAATAAAACCTACTATTAAAACTAAGATAACAAAATATGACACTGTTTCATACTTTAGTATCATATATACCTTTTTTTGCACATACCTTAATTACCTTTAAAATAAAAACTACTTTATAAAACTAAGATAACAAAATATGACACTGTTTCATACTTTAGTATCATATCTACCTTATTTTTTTGCACATACCTTAAGTACATTTAAAATAAAACCTACTATTAAAACTAAGATAACAATATATGACACTGTTTCATACTTTAGTATCATATATACCTTTTTTTTGGACATACCTTAAGTACATTTAAAATAAAACCTACTATTAAAACTAAGATAACAAAATATGACACTGTTTCATACTTTAGTATCATATATACCTTTTTTTGCACATACCTAATTACCTTTAAAATAAAAACTACTTTATAAAACTAAGATAACAAAATATGACACTGTTTCATACTTTAGTATCATATATACCTTTTTTTTGCACATACCTTAAGTACATTTAACAAAATATGACACTGTTTCATACTTTAGTATCATATATACCTTTTTTTGCACATACCTTAATTACCTTTAAAATAAAAACTACTTTATAAAACTAAGATAACAAAATATGATACTGTTTCATACTTTAGTATCATATATACCTTTTTTTTGCACATACCATAATTACCTTTAAAATAAAAACTACTTCTAAAAAACTAAGATGACAAAATATGATACTGTTTCATACTTTAGTATCATATATACCTTTTTTTTGGACATACCTTAAGTACATTTAAAATAAAACCTACTATTAAAACTAAGATAACAAAATATGATACTGTTTCATACTTTAGTATCATATATACCTTTTTTTTGCACATACCTTAAGTACATTTAAAATAAAACCTACTATTAAAACTAAGATAACAAAATATGACACTGTTTCATACTTTAGTATCATATATACCTTTTTTTGCACATACCTTAATAACCTTTAAAATAAAAACTACTTTATAAAACTAAGATAACAAAATATGACACTGTTTCATACTTTAGTATCATATCTACCTTATTTTTTTTGCACATACCTTAAGTACATTTAAAATAAAACCTACTATTAAAACTAAGATGACAAAATATGATACTGTTTCATACTTTAGTATCATATATACCTTTTTTGCACATACCTTAATTACCTTTAAATTAAAAACTACTTTTAAAAAACTAAGATGACAAAATATGATACTGTTTCATACTTTAGTATCATATATACCTTTTTTTTGCACATACCATAATTACCTTTAAAATAAAAACTACTTCTAAAAAACTAAGATGACAAAATATGATACTGTTTCATACTTTAGTATCATATATACCTTTTTTTTGCACATACCTTAAGTACATTTAAAATAAAACCTACTATTAAAACTAAGATAACAAAATATGATACTGTTTCATACTTTAGTATCATATATACCTTTTTTTTGTACATACCTTAAGTACATTTAAAATAAAACCTACTATTAAAGCTAAGATAACAAAATATGACACTGTTTCATACTTTAGTAGCATATATACCTTTTTTTGCACATACCTTAATTACCTTTAAAATAAAAACTACTTTATAAAACTAAGATAACAAAATATGACACTGTTTCATACTTTAGTATCATATCTACCTTATTTTTTTTGCACATACCTTAAGTACATTTAAAATAAAACCTACTATTAAAACTAAGATAACAATATATGACACTGTTTCATACTTTAGTACCATATATACCTTTTTTTTCACATACCTTAAGTACATTTAAAATAAAACCTACTATTAATACTAAGATAACAAAATATGACACTGTTTCATACTTTAGTATCATGTCTACATTTCTTTTTGCACATACCTTAAGTACATTTAAAATAAAACCTACTATTAAAACTAAGATAACAAAATATGACCCTGTTTCATACTTTAGTATCATAGATACTTTTTTTTTGTTGCACATACCTTAATTACATTTAAATTAAAACCTACTTTTAAAACTAAGTTAACAAAATATGACACTGTTCTATACTTTAGTATCATACCTACCTTTTTTTGCGCATATCAGAAATGCGATTAAAACTAAAACATGCCTTAAATATATAAATAAAAATAAAAAAACCCAAAAGATTGTTACTACTTAATATTTTTATTATCATGCTATATACAATACCTTAAAACTAGGATAAAAAAATAAAACAAAAGATTATTACTACTTTACCACTTTTAAAACATACCTTAAAACTAGGATAACAAAATACTATGCCTATTAAATATATAGAAAATAACGATACGCCTAAATAAATTCTAATGAATAAAGTGCACTCTCTTGTTTATACTGAAAGAGGTGGTGTGTTCTTTTGATATGTATGCAGAACCAACCAAATTTCATCGATGGGCCTCCGCGTTCCACTTGCCGGGTAGACAGCACCCAGGAGCAGGGTCCGATGACGGGCGGAGCAGATTTTTCCTGTTCTCTCCCTCCCTCCTTTTCGTGCACGTATTTTTTTTATGGTGAAGAAAGCAAAGGATGGTGGTGCAAGAATCCACCCATTTCGGCGAGCTAAGCCTAAGCAATCAGCAAGACGTGCACCCCGCATCTCTCCATTCTCTCCATCCATTGCAGGACTTTAGCGATTTGACCATCCGATCGCAATAATAAGTCATAAACTTGTTGTTACACAAAAGTTCAATTCATTACAAATTCAAAACTCCTAAAGTCATTCTCCCATTGCACAATAATTCGCAGAATTAATTGTTGCAATCTAAAATTCCTAAAGTAATTTTCCCATCGCGCCATAATTCACAGAATTACTTCCTACAATTCAAAATTCTTAGTCATTCTCCTATTCCACAATAATTCGCAGACTTAATCGCCGCAGACTAAAATTCTTTAAACCATTTTCCCATTGCACAATAATTCGCGGAATTAATTGCTGCAATCCAAAATAGCTAAAATCATTTCTCGGAACTTTACTGCACCTGACGCAAAGCCGTCCCCACTATTAAACAATTGAAATGCTGACATTGCACTTGATGCAATCGCGCGATGAACTTACCTGTGTTGACTAAACAGGTGAAGCCGAACTCAACGGAACAAGATTAGTCAGTCTCGTTATTTTCTCGCACGGTTAGGGTTGGTTCCCGCAGACTAAAATTCTTTAAACCATTTTCCCATTGCACAATAATTCGCGGAATTAATTGCTGCAATCCAAAATAGCTAAAATCATTTCTCGGAACTTTACTGCACGACTACTTGACGCGAAATAATTCTCAGAATTATTTGTTGCAATTCAAAATTCATAAAGTAATTTTCCCATCGCGCCATAATTCACGGAATTATTTCCTACAATTCAAAACTCCTAAAGTCATTCTCCCATTGCACAATAATTCGCAGAATTAATTGTTGCAATCTAAAATTCCTAAAGTAATTTTCCCATCGCGCCATAATACACAGGATTACTTCCTACAATTCAAAATTCTTAAAGTCATTCTCCTATTCCACAATAATTCGCAGACTTAATCGCCGCAGACTAAAATTCTTTAAACCATTTTCCCATTGCACAATAATTCGCGGAATTAATTGCTGCAATCCAAAATAGCTAAAATCATTTCTCGGAACTTTACTGCACGACTACTTGACGCGAAATAATTCTCAGAATTATTTGTTGCAATTCAAAATTCATAAAGTAATTTTCCCATCGCGCCATAATTCACGGAATTATTTCCTACAATTCAAAACTCCTAAAGTCATTCTCCCATTGCACAATAATTCGCAGAATTAATTGTTGCAATCTAAAATTCCTAAAGTAATTTTCCCATCGCGCCATAATACACAGGATTACTTCCTACAATTCAAAATTCTTAAAGTCATTCTCCTATTCCACAATAATTCGCAGACTTAATCGCCGCAGACTAAAATTCTTTAAACCATTTTCCCATTGCACAATAATTCGCGGAATTAATTGCTGCAATCCAAAATAGCTAAAATCATTTCTCGGAACTTTACTGCACCTGACGCAAAGCAACAGCAACAGATGTGATGCATTAGACTCGTGTAAATCCGCGAAACAAACACCAAGAACAAGTGCTGCTAGGTCTCACCAGATTAATCTAATAAAGCCTAACGATGCTCAATGTGTTTACTGTAAAGAATCTCATCGTATTTATGCATGTGATAAATTCAAGGGTTTAAATGTTAATCAACGACGAGAGGAAGCATCAAAACTACGGCTGTGTTTTAATTGCTTATCGACCAGTCATAGAGCGAACCAATGTGCAAGCACTGTAAGTTGCATCAAATGCAATCGTCGACATCATAGTCTTCTTCATCACACCGCAGTTGCCAATTCAGTTGTGATTTCACCAGAGTTACCAATCGAGATAAATGGGATCGAAACGCCAGCAGACGCAAATGAAGGTTCAACGAATACAAAATGTCATCAGTTTAATACAAAATTGTCGAATACATGTAGCGCCGGAAATACTATACTTCCAACGGCTATTATCAACGTCAAGGATAATAATCGTGCCGACTCTTGTTAGATTCCGGATCGCAGACATCGTTTATGTCTCAAACATGCGCAAATCGTTTGGTTGTCAAACGTAAAGCTGGTAAAATTCGCGTGGAAGGTTTAGCCACCTCAAATGTTTCTACAACTGGAAGTACAAAGTGTACATTATATTCTCGGTTTGATAATTCCCAATTTTTGAAATGTAAAGTTGTATATATTACCGAAAATCACAACATTAGGAGCAACTGAAGATACAAAATATGTACCAGATGTACCATATTCAAATTTACAATTAGCAGATCCCACATTTCTGGAACAAAAGGAAATTGATATCTATATCTTGTTGGGTGCTGACTATTTCTTTTACATTCTGCGAAGCAAACGAGTCCAATTTTCAAACGATATATTCGCCCAGAATACAATGTTTGGATATGTAGTTGCGGTAGGAACACAGGCAGATGCCAATACGAATAGCATGTTATCATCTCAAATATTTCAAGTGGTTATAGCTGACGAGCAATCTTTAGAACAGACACTTAGAAAATTTTAAGAACAGGAGGAAGTGCTGGAAGATCATTCATGGACCCCAGGCGAACAATTATGTGAAGATCACTTTCAATCAACATACGTAAAAAATAAGAACGGTTGTTATATTGTACAATTGCCGTTGAAAGATAGTAGTCCACCTCTTGGTCATTCATATACGGTTGCATTGCGACGAATGCGAGAAAATTTAATCGACAACCGGAATTTGGAGAAATGTATAGGCAATTCATGGAAGAGTATATACAACTAGGTCATATGCGAAAGATACCATATGAGGAACTAAACAAAAGCAATCATGAGACGCACTACCTTCCTCATCATGGAGTACTCAAGGAAAATAGTTCAACGACCAAATTAAGAGTGGTATTCGATGGTTCAGCAGCCACGTCGACTGGAATTTCACTAAACGACAAATTGTTGGTAGGCCCAACATTCCAAGATACGCTTTGGACAATTTTATTAGGTTTCCGATAGTTTAAAGTCGCGATTTGAGTCCGATATCGAGAAAATGTATCGGCAAGTTTTGATTGATGCAAATCAGACGTCGCTTTAGCGTATCGTATGGCGCAAGTCACCAACTGATCCTATCAGCCGTTACGAATTACTTACAATAACTTATGGGACGTCTTCCGCTCCACTTTTAACGATACGCGTTTTATTCCAAATCGCCGAAGATTGTAAATCGAGCTATCCATGGGTATCAGATGTAATTAAGCAAAATTTGTACGTGGACGATTTGCTAACAGGTCCTGATAACGAGAAACAAGCTAAAAAATTGAAAGAAGACATTTCGGACGTTTTGTCTCAAAGTGGATTTCGGTTGAGGAAGTAGCGCTCGAACATAAAAGGACTGAACGATTGGAATGATTTAGCACAAATTACCGAAGAAGGCAACATATCACCAATGCTAGGGCTCTATTGGAGCCCGACGACCGATTATTTGATGTTCCAAATTCTAGAGATGCCGTACGATTCATGTACTAAACGCAACGAATACATAGTTAATTTACTCACAGCAAAATGCAAGGTTGCGCCAATTTCTCAAATTAGTTTACCAAGATTAGAATTATGCGGAGCACATCTGTTGGCAAAGTAACAACAAAAGGTTCTCAACGCATATCAGCTCAATAAAGTATCTCGATGGACATGGAAACATTCTATGGTCGTACTCTCATGGCTATCAAACCTACGGGAAGGTGGCAGACATTTGTCGCTAATCGAGTAGCAGCAATCCACAAACTGTTTGGCGATACGGGAAAGGAACCGAAAATCCTGCGGACCTAGCAACTCGGGGTTTGGTGGCAGATAAGCTAGCAAATAATGAAATATGGTTCAACGGGCCACGTTGGTTATCATTATCGGAAGGAACCTGGCCAAATAAATCAACTATACCACAAACTCTTCAAGATAGTCGCATGAAGGAGGTACAACTATTTCATACACAAATAAACATCGACAAAACCCATCCAATATCTTGTTTGCTAGCAAAGTTTTCCAATTGGAATAAACTAATACACTCAATGGCATTTGTTTTGAGATTTGTAAATAACATGCGTTGTAAAGTGAACCTGCCGAAGTTCATTAGTATAGCCGAACTAGAAAGTGCTAAGCTCGAGATTATTAAGTACATTCAGGATATCGAATTCGAAAGAGAGATAAAGGTATTGACGAGACAGCAAAGGTTACCGTCAAGTTCCAGACTAATTTCATTGACACCATTTGTAGACCACAATAACCTGTTGAGAGTTGGTGGCCGCTTGCAAAATTCCCGATGCTCATATGACATGAAACATCCAATAATAGTATCCAAAAATCACCAAATCACAAATATGATTTTACGACAGTTGCATAAAAAGTATCTTCATCCAGGTTCCTCATTGCTAACCGCGTGTCATGTCATAAATATTGGTTTTGAGGAGTTCGCGAAGAATGTCGCAAAATTTGTCACGATTGCGTAACTTGTTTCAGGCACTCAACATTGCGATCCACTCAACTAATGGGTTGCTTACCAAAACCACGAGACACACCTAGTAGACCATTTTCAGCAGTTGGAGTTGATTATGCAGGGCCAGTTTTATTATTAACACGAAAGGGAAGAGGGGCCAAATTTATTAAAGGATTCCTAATCATTTTCGTATGCTTCTCAACTAAGGCGATGCACATAGAGGTTGCATCTGATCTTACGACTGATGCGTTTCTCGCAAGTTTAGACCGATTTGTGGCACGGAGGGGAGCACCAACTCAAGTGTATAGCGATAATGGCTCAAATTTCCTTGGAGCAAGGCGAAAGTTGCAAGAGCATTATAGTTTATTAGCATCAACGGAATGTCAAACTAAAGTGAGTGAATACGCACTATGTAAACGAATTGAATGGCATCTAATTCCTCCTATTTCTCCCCACTTTGGTGGCATCTGGGAAAGAGCAGTTAAATCTGTCAAAACACATTTGATTAAGATTGTGGGCAAAGCTCATTTGACATATGAAGAGATGCATACTATCACAAGTCAGATCGAAGGCATTCTCAATTCTAGACCTTTATGCGCAATTAAAAAGGATGATGTTGGTAATATTGACATGTTAACGCCGGCACACTTCTTAACGTTGGGACCAATTACAGCATTATCGTATGCAAGCCTAGAAGAAATTAATATGTCTCGCTTGAATCGGTGGGAACAAGAACAAAGGCTGTTTCAAATTTTTTGGCGAAATTATTCAATAGATTATTTGAACACCCTACAACAGTGAAATAAGTGGCAGCAAAAGGGTAGAAACTTGCAAGTTGATGATGTAGTATTGGTGTACGTTAACAATTCACCACCTCTCACTTGGCCACTAGGTCGAGTAATCGACACACATACGGGAGCAGATGGGCTTGTAAGAGTGGTAACGATTCAAACGAGATCATCAAAATTTAAAAGACCTATATCGAAGATATATCAATTACCAATGGATGATTAAAAGAGAAAAAATATATGTAAAATATATTTTGGAGGGGAGTATGTTTGGTATCATCTAGTTCATCACAGTGAATAAAACCATCCAACCTTATGTATTGTATTTATTTGTATTTATTTATTGAATTTATAAGCATTTTAAAACAAAGTGTCTTATTTATAATACTTTTAATGTATGGATTTAAATTAAAATTTAATTGAAATTTCAAAGAGATTAAAAAAAAAAAATATATTAACTGAAATATTATTTTATAGAAGTTATTGAAGTTATTATACATTATGTAAAAATATTGAATTTTTCAATGATAACCAATGTTTAGAAATATTTTCAGCATTTATATAGGTTTTTTAAAGAGAGAGTTTTCAAAGGAAATATAGCTGTTCAGACCCCTCAAGTTCGCCGGCAGGGAGTTCCAGAGGCCAACAGCATGTACAAAAAACGGATTCTTAGAGTTTCTATATCTAAAGGTTGGGACAATTAGAATATTACTTCTTTGTGATACTGGGAAAATTAGTTTCTCGAAAAGATAATTAGGAGATCTAGTTTGTATGAGTTTAAAAAGAAACGTTAAACTTAGAAAATCTATATACCTGTTTAGAGGCATATTAAAAACACTACCTGCTTGTACCGAAACATGATCGAAGCGACGTAATCCATAAATAAAACGAACAATGTTATTGAACACTACTTGAAACTTGCGCTTGTTTGCACTATCCAAACAGCAAAAAATAGGACTTCCGTAGAAAAGGGTTGGCAGAACAAGAGTTTTGGCTACTATCATTTTTGTTGAGACTGGAAAGCAACTTCCAGCAATGCATAAAACCCGCAGAGCAGCATAGATTCGACCAACTGAGTTAGCCAGATGATTGTCCCACGATAGTGCTTGGTTAAAAACAACCCCTAAATTTTTTACTGTTTTGACGTAGTTCAATGTTTTCCCCTCAAGTTCGATACTTGGCAGGTATGACATATCAATAGCAGTATTACTAATAACAATTGCCTGACATTTATTAGCATTAAGTTTAAGGTGATTTTCTCTAGACCACTGTGCTATACTCATCAGATCTTCGTTTATTCTGGCCGTTGCATCTTCAACCATGCCAATTCGGTAGCTTAAATGAATTTGCACATCGTCTGCGTACATATGAATATTACAATACTTGAGTATAGGGGGAAGGTCTTTGTTGAATAGCGTGAACAAAAGTAGTCCCAATATTGATCCCTGGGGCACACCAGTAGCGGAGGGGAGAAAATCATTAAAGCTGAGTTTTCGAAAAAGAAATAATTCTTAAGCTTTTTCAAAAGTATATTATGCGAGACAGTGTCAAACGCTTTGGAGAAATCCAGTACAACCAGAGTTGAAACTAAATTATTATCAATTTGCTGCCGTATGTCATCAGTTATTTTAAGAAGCGCAGTTGTGCAGCTGTGTTTTGGTCTGAAACCAGATTGCGTCGGTGTTATCAGGCTATGGGTTTCCAAAAACTTCATAATTTGTCGACTCATAATTTTTTCAAATGCTTTGGAGATGAAAGGTAGGATGGAAATTGGTCGGTATTCTTTTTGTTGCTTGCTTGACTTCTTCAGAATTGGAATTATTTTTGAAGCTTTCCATAATTTTGGATAACAAGACTTTGTTAGGATGGTGTTAAAAATGTGTGTCAGGAAAGGAGATATAAAGATGAGAATAATTTTAACAAACTTAGGATGCATATTGTCTAATCCAATAGCTTCCGATTTTATGTCTTTTACAGCTTTGTACACCTCTACTTCAAAAACTCTTTTAAAACTGAAACTTAAAAAGAAATCCTCATCAGTTCCGTTAAAAATTCTGCCAAGCTCTGCACCAGCATTTGTGTCTGAGACAGAATTTACAAACTTATTGTTTAGCTCATTTACATCACAATTATCTTCAGCATTCTTTTTTTGCCTTGCAATACCAAAAGATTTGATATTTTTCCACAGTTTTTTGGAAGACAAATTATTAAATTTTGAAGCAAAAAATCTCCGTTTGGAATTTCTTATTTCAACATTTACTGCATTTCTTAAATTTTTATACTAGTGTAACATTTGTGGTAGTCTGAATCTTTTCCAGCGTCTATAAGCTGTATCTCTTCTTATGATAAGGTTATCAATTTCGCTAGTGTACCATCCTAAATCAGGGTTTTGAATTCTTATAGTTTTAATAGGTACAAAAGTTTCAAACATGTTTCCGACATACAGATGATGTCCATAGCTGTATCATTAAAAATGCTTTTGAATTCGTCCAAATGTTTCAGCAAACTTTGAGAATTTATATGACAAATAGATAATCCATCGTATCTATTTCGGAAAACGTTTAACATCGTCCTAGTTTTGTTTTGTTCAATCTTGTTGAACTGCCAACCTGTGAAACCCCTCTACCGTCAACTGCACTCATTAGCATCGATAGTTTTAAGACGCCCCCTGAGGAGGACCAAACAACCATTCCATGATTGAAAACTTGTTATTACAAAAGGTTTGCTGAAAGTATTTCCCATTGATTCTGACAGAAATTAGTAAAAAATTAATTTATATTTATAAGTAAGAAAAATTTTGAAAAACTCTAATTCATAAATAGAAAATATTGATAAAAGAAAAGGTAGTGAAATATTTGTGAAGAATGCAGTAAATGTTACAGTAGAAAATGAAAGAATACGCAAATTACTAAAGTTGCTCCAGCGACGGATCTGGTTCATCATCATTGTAATTTTGTGCAGCTTCGTAGTAGTTGTTTTTGTTTTGCTCCTCATTTGACAATTCTTCATTATTTGTTTTTTTGTTTGCTTTTGTCGTAATTGAATTTAGCATATCTACATAATTAACTGTTTTTGGCACGTTGGCTTGTAAGTTTGATGTAAACAAGTCCACTTGAAGTGAAAACCGAAAATAATTGGTGTTTACGCCTGATACGAATTGCTTGTCGAAGAATAACTCGATTATTTTTGGTTAAGCTCTCGTGGAAATAAATCGGGGTGCTCGAGTCTTCACCGAGATCTTTAAGCAAAAGTTGCCGGGAATTTGTTCTTCGAAAAGCAGCAAACGCCTTGAGTGTAGCATTTTTATCATGTGCGGTGTGAAATTTAACAATTATAATGGAGTCTTCTCTGTGGCTTGCACGGAAGATTCGACACAGTTTTGGTGGCTGAAAATTTAACGTGTGACAAATGTTGTTAAACGTGTTTTTTAAAACCTCTCCCGGTAACGTTGGTATTCCGATAAGAATTGCATTTGTTTCTAAATTTTTTACATTTATTGCTTCAATCTGTGCCTTTAAGCTAGCGATTTCAGTGCATACAGTGTTGTTGTGAAATAAGTTGGCATGATTATTTTCATTCATCGTTGTTGTTGTGATTCTCTTTTGAACCTCCTCCTCCAGACAATCTACCCGTGTAAGAAGTTCCTCGAGGACAGTGACGCGATCATTGAGTTTATTTATATTTTGGTCCAAGTCGTCGATTATTTTCATTTTTTGTTCTATTACGATGATTCTCGTTGTTAAGTTTTCTTCCATGGCTCTAAGTTGTTCAGAAAGTGATTCACCTTGTATTTTTATCAAAGCGAGGGTTTCAGTGACGTCACTAGTTGTTGTTGACGTAGTCGTTGTTGTTGTCGATGCCTTTGGTGAAACTTTAGCAATTTTTGCTTTTCCCGCTCGTGTTTTTGCTTCTACGTGTGAGTAAATTGATGGTGATAATGGGAGTGGAGAGTTTGACATCTTCATTAGTTTTGTATTTTGTTGATGGGTCATTATTTTATGTGTTTGTTTAAATTGTTTGGTTTATTACAAATTCATTTTTTTGCTTCCGAGCAATTTTTAATTTATATTTTTCATTTCTATTTGAAACTTTATAGTAGTTATATATATTGAAATTTATTTTACTTTTATAAATTTATTTGTGTTTAACAAGCACAAAATATTTTCCAAGCAGAGAAAGAAAAACACGTCCGATCGGTTGAGAACTCTACACTACACCATTTGCATGATAACAACGAAAACCATTTACTATACTACACTATTCTGTACATTTGCCTTTATGTTATGAACTAAAGTTTCACTTGGCATCCAACGATGACGACTACCTTGATCGAAAAGAAAGAAATTGCATTTAATGTCTAATGGCTAATGGCTAATGGGTCTGAGGTCTTTTGGACTGACGTGGGAACATTTACCTGCTATTGGAATGAAGACCACTTTCACTTCTCTCCATATGACTGGAATATAGACCAGATCAAGACAACTTTTCAAAATTGTCTCAAGCAAAGGAAGGATAATGTCCGAAGTCCTTTGCAGTTCGGCTAGAATTATGCCGTCTGGTCCTGCAGATTTATATGGTTTGAAGCTATGTAGTGCCCAAAGCAATTTGTACTTGGCTTTCCTCAATTTTTTTTATACACTTTAAGGGATTCTTTGTAGGCATTCCAGTCGGTCTCTATTCCTATGAACTTGGCGAAGCGAAGCCAAGTTGAGTTCCTTGACTTTATTGTCAAGCTCAAAAACGTTAGAGGGAGGATAACTAGTCCCATCGTTAAGATGACGTCTAAACGTATCTCCATACTTGAGCCAATCGGTTTTGCGATCATTTCTGAATACTGTTGGCTTGGGAGATCCTTGTTCAGAATAAACTGAAAGTAACGGTGATCTGAGAAAGAGCGCTCAGCCGAAACCTTCCAGTTTAGAATTTTGTGGTGAATTGAGTCGGAGATGTCTAGGACCTCTTGTCTATTTTTGATAATGAACGTTGGTTCATTACCTATATTGGAAACAACCAGGTTAGTACTTAAAATGTAATCAAAAAGTAGCTCACCTCTGTCGTATATGTCCGTACTGCCCCATACCGAATGGTGCGCGTTAGCGTCACATCCGATTATTAGGCTGGTTTTCTTAGATTTCGCTTCCTCGATTAATCTTTCCAGATTGACACCTGGTAGAAATTCCACGCAGTCGTGAATACATTTTTCACTAATATGCAAGATCTTGGTTTACTTTTGTCTGCCTCATATAGTGGATAGTAGTTAGGAGTCCTGAGTCCACAAACTCTGTTGTTAACAACCCAAGGCTCTTGTATCAGGACTATATCTTCTCCGTCTTTACAAATACAGAGTAGAAGGCAGGCCTTGGAGTGCTGGAGATTAATCTGTACCACCCGCAGTATTATTGCTACCCTTGAGCAGAGAAACCTCCACTACAGTGTTGTTCAGCTCATCCCCCTCCGAAGGCGAGTTGAAAAACTCGTCTTCATTGCAAGAATCCCTGAATAGAAGGTCCTCTCACTCCAAGTCCGACAGAGTGTCAGCCATGGAGACGGAAGACTGCGACGAATTGGCCGAAACTTGAGGAACATCGTCAACTGTCATGGAGACAGAAGACTGTGACAGGGTAGCCGAAGCTTGGGGAGCAACGTCATCCATCGTAGGGAAGGTGACGGATGTTCCCTGTTCAGGAACTTGAAACTCCGAGTCCGAGGGATGAGGGGGTGGTTTACCAGGTCCTGTGCGACCCTCATAAAGCTCGCGAAACTGCCTGATAGTTTGACATTAATTTGATGCCACCGATCAGGAGAGATGGATCCGTCTATGTCGCTACGATCTATTACCGCGACGATGATCCTGTCTTTTAGGACGTCGATTAAGGACCACTGAGATGTAATGGTGGAGTGACTAGGGGTGGTTGCATTATGTGCCTTAGACCGGAATGGCCTCCTCCACCGATCTTTGTCGCTTCGATGTAGACTCTCTGCTGGTCTTCCTGCTGTCCTTATCAAGAAAGTCTTGGACCCATTTAAGTTTAACGATTTGGCTCGGCGTCATTCTGGTCTCCGGAATAGCTCCTAAGGGCCTTCAGTGTCCGATTGGCATTAGGCCGGTCCTTGTGGAGTGACCTTGTTGGATCGCTGTCGCGAACTATTACTACAAGATGCACTCCCAAGTGAAGTAGTCGGTACGACTTTACCTCCTTTGTTGTAGCATGTGGCGGGAGGGTCATGAGTAGCCACAACCCTGCCACTTCTGGTAGAAGGATTCCCTTTATTAGCCGCTCTGCGCTTGTTGTCAGTTGATAAATCACCACCCACCATTGCAGGGGCCCTTTCGGTAGCCAGCGATTGCACCGTGCTACCGTCCGGTATAAAAGAAGAACCGGTAATTAAAAATTTCTTTTTTGCCTTAATAACCGCTCTGTGTTTGTCGGCAGTGGTTAACCACCATCACTTATTGCAGGGGCACTAACAGTAGACAGCGATTGCACCGTGCTACCGTCCGGTATGGAAGGAGAACCGGTAATTGAGAAATTATTTTTTGCCTTAATAACCGCTCTGCGTTTGTCGGCAGTGGATAAACTAGTTTTCTCAAAACTAGCAAAAGAAAATTTTGATTATTTGCTGCCTGATGCCCACGAGTGGCGGAAAAAGGAGGTCCATCTGTACAGAGATCCGCCATATACAGATAAGGCTAGTTTAGTCAGGAGGGTTCCAGGTGCCCGTGACACTCCGTTTGAGACTGGGCTATTTATAAAAACTGGGCCCCCAGCCAGGCTGATTATCAGCACGGGTCGTATGACACCTTAATCCAGTCCAAGGGGTAAGGACGGGGATGTGGATAGTAGATGAAGGAGATGTTAGGAGGAATTAGGAAAGATGGTACAACAGTACGTGCGCCCTTTAGTTTCAGGACTTATCTTAGGGAAAAATTCCCAAGAATCTTTGACCTTACTTAGCCCCTACAACTCTTCAAGTTCGACGCTCAGGAAGGAGACCTGAATGTAGAGCATTGAGAATTTTTGCTTGGCCTTCAGGTGGAATGATTGTACGGTTTCCCCACAATAAACAACCGAGTGAAAAATGGCTTGAGATTTTCTTTGTCTGAAGGAAGCTTTTCCGGCCACCCCCCTAGCGCCCAGCTTAGAAATTTTTGATAGATCGAATTTTTTTATGTTATTTTCGCTAAAGATTCAGCGTCGAGCACAGTCTTCGCTTCATAAGAACCTCTTCGCTTTCCTCCGACGTTAATTCAGCTGCTGGCATAGGCAGGCGGCTTAGAAAATCAGCATTTTCCTTCCTGGTTGATGAACTATATCGTATTCGTAAGCACTCAGAAAAATTATGCGGCGTAGCATTGGAGTCGAAACTATTTTTGGAGTTTGTTTGTTCGGATTAAATAACTCCAGTAGTGGGCGATGGTCTGTGACGATTGTGAACTTCCGACCATACAAAAATGCATGATATTCTTTGACTCCTACGATGGAGACTGATTCACGATCGATCTGTGCATAATTCCGCTGTTCTTTTGACAAGGTTTTCGAATAAAACGAAATAGGCTTTTCAGCTCCGTCGGTCATACGGTACGTACGTACGTACGTACGTACGGTACGGCACCCAGACCATATGGCGAGGCATCACACACTATCAAGAGAGGCAGTTTTTCATTGTAGTGTACCAAAACTTGGCCAGACGCTACCATGTTTTTTAAATCATAGAAAGCCTGTTGGTGAATTTTTGTCCAATCCCATTTCGTGTTCTGATCAAGAAGACGGTGCAATGGTTCGGCGATAGTTACGTTTTGCGGAAGGAATGTGTGGTAAAAATTCAAGAGACCCAACAACGTTTGTAGTTGTTTCTTGTCATTCGGTGGAGATGCTTTTTTGATGGCGTGGATCTTCTCAGTGGTTGGACGAATTCTCAATCCATCGAATTTGTAACCAAGAAAATCGATTGTCGGTACGCCAAATTTACATTTTGTAAGCTTAAGGCGAAGGCCGGACTTATCAAATCTGGATAGAATTTCAGTTAATCGCTCAGCCAGTTGGATTTCGTCGCGCGCGGTGACAACGATATCATCAAAATGCGGAAGTACGCCTTCAATATCTCTGAGCAACCCCTCAATCAAATTCTGAAATATCCCAGGAGCGGATGAGATTCCGAATTGTAATCTGGTAACTCGGAAGGCTCCTTTGTGGGTTACAATTGTCTGAAGCATAGACGATTTATAATCAACTGACAATTGTTGATACGCCTGTGCTAAATCAAGTTTAGCGAAGACGCTTCCTCCGTCGATTTTGGAAACAGTGCGGTCTTGACGTCTTGTTAAGTGTTGACTTGTAGTCCCCACAAATTCGAACGGTGCCATCGCTCTTCGGTACTGGGACGATGGGTGTGGCCCAGTCCGAGTATTCGATTGATTCCAAAATCCCTTGATCGATCAATCGATTTAATTCAGCTTCGACTTGACCTCTGGTGGCGATTGGAATTCGTCGAAGAGGGAATCGAATTGGTTGAACTGTAGAATTTGCAATGACACTGGCGGACCGGTATAGCAGGCAAGCTCATTGCTAAATAGATGCTGGAATTT
The DNA here is from genome assembly GCA_947095585.1 of Nephrocerus scutellatus. Lineage (NCBI taxonomy): Eukaryota > Metazoa > Arthropoda > Insecta > Diptera > Pipunculidae > Nephrocerus > Nephrocerus scutellatus. The sequence continues at coordinate 51,521,351 of OX352763.1, read as the reverse complement.
CTTAATGACGTCTTGGACTGATTGGTTGATACGGTTGACTTCCTGTAAACTGATCCCTAACGATAAAAAACAGTTACAGCCCAATACATTTGATCGTGTGCCCTCTACAACAACAATCGGCGGATTTTCGATGGTCTTGCTATTGTAGGACACATTTACGTCGATAACCCCGACAATTGGGATGTGATTTCGTTGAAAATTTAATAAATTCAACTAACATTTCGAGATTTCTGGTTTACAGCAAGTCCAAATCGATTTAAATGTGTTTATAGAGATGATTGTGTAGTTTGACCCTGAATCCACTTCAAACCCACAAACTTGCCGTACCAATATTACAAGACATAATAGTTTATGATCTGTTCGGTTTCGATTATCAATACTACAATACAATAATAAATAATTAATCCTACTATAATATCAGACAAGTTATGATGTAATAATATTAATTAAGTAATAATGTAATAATATTGAAGTAATAATGGTCATCTACTCTAAATATACATTGTAACGGAGTTTTCCCAGCCGGGGTAAACTCAGGGTTCAGAGAAAGGGGTCGTTGCAATAAAATTTATCTTTGGTGACTCTTCAAATTGTGTTTCTTTATTTCTCTTTTCTTATCACTTATAATTTAAGTCGACAGCATAAATTCAGGGCGATGCGCTAGTCTCAGACGAGCGTAGGTCCCGAGCGATGTGCTAGCCTTAGGCGAGCGTAAGTCCTGAGCGATGCATGAGCGTAGTACGAGTCGAGCGTCAATCGTGAGCGACTTGTGGGCGTGCGCCTGAGACAAGTGAGATTCCTGAGTGATGCGTTAGCCTGAGATAGTTGTGACTCCTGTGCGATTCGTGGGCGTGCGCCTGACGATCGTGAGTCCTGAGAGACAAGTAAGAATCCTGAGCGATGCGTGATCGTAAGCTTGAGACGAGCGTCAATCCTGAGCGACTTGTGGGCGTAAGCCTGAGACAAGTACAAATCCTGAGCAATGCGTTATCGTAAGCTTGAGACGAGCGTCAATCCTGAGCGACTTGTGGGCGTAAGCCTGAGACAAAGTAAGAATCCTGAGCGATGCGTGATCGTAAGCTTGAGACGAGCCTCAATCCTGAGCGACTTGTAGGCGTAAGCCTGAGACAAGTACAAATCCTGAGCAATGCGTTATCGTAAGCTTGAGACGAACGTCAATCCTGAGCGACTTGTGGGCATAAGCCTGAAACAAGTACAAATCCTGAGCGATGCGTGAGCGTTAGTTTGAGACGAGCGTCAATCCTGCGACTTGTGGGCGTAAGCCTTAGACAAGCAAAAATACTGAGCGATGCGTAAGCGATGTGTGTGCGGAGTTAGAGGCGAGCGACAATCCTGAGCGACTTGTGGGCGTGCGCCTGAGACAAGTGCGAAGCCTGAGCGATACGTGAGCGTAGTTCGAGGTGAGCGACAATCCTGAGCGACTTGTGGGCGTGCGCCTGAGACAAGTGAGAAGCCTGAGCGATACGTGAGCGTAGTTCGAGGCGAGCGACAATCCTGAGCGACTTTAAGGGACACCACACAGTGAATTACGTTGTACGACGGCAGAGTTACGGCGACCGCGAATGGACGACGTTGGCAGCGATGTGCAGGGCGACGTCGACAGCGATATGCTGAACTTGTGGGCGTGAGCCTGAGACAAGTACGAATCATGAGCGATGCGTAAGCGAAGTGGGTTGTGGCAAACGGGGTGAACGATGTCGGCAGCGATATGCTAAGCTGTACTATCGTAAAACCTGAAGGGACACCACACAGTGAATTACGTTGTACCACGGCAGAGTTACTGCGACCGCGAATGGACGACGTTGGCAGCGATGTGCAGGGCGACGTCGACAGCGATATGCTGAACTTGTGGACGACCGCGAATGGACGACGTTGGCAGCGATGTGCAGGGCGACGTCGACAGCGATATGCTGAGCTGTACTAGCGTAAAACCTGAAGGGACACCACACAGTGAATTACGTTGTACGACGGCAGAGTTAGGCGAGTGCGACGTTGGCAGCGATATGCTGAGTTGTACTAGCGTAAAACCTGAAGGGACACCACACAGTGAATTACGTTGTACGACGGCAGAATTAGGCGAATGCGACGTTGGCAGCGATATGCTGAGCTGTACTAGCGTAAAACCTGAAGGGACACCACACAGTGAATTACGTTGTACGACGGCAGAGTTAGGCGAGTGCGACGTTGGCAGCGATATGCTGAGTTGTACTAGCGTAAAACCTGAAAGGACACCACACAGTGAATTACGTTGTACAACGGCAGCGTTAGGCGAGTGCGACGTTGGCAGCGATATGCTGAGTTGTACTAGCGTAAAACCTGAAGGGACACCACACAGTGAATTACGTTGTACGACGGCAGAATTAGGCGAATGCGACGTTGGCAGCGATATGCTGAGCTGTACTAGCGTAAAACCTGAAGGGACACCACACAGTGAATTACGTTGTACGACGGCAGAGTTAGGCGAGTGCGACGTTGGCAGCGGTATGCAGTGACGGCGACAGCGGAACGCGAACCAAAGTTTTATATATATTGAATTTCAAGCACTTACCGAGGCGTGATCCGGTCAGCGCAATGCCAACTAAAAAAAGCGACTAAGAGAGCGATCGCTTGCGTGCTCGCCCTTTTATAGCATTTTGCGTTGCAAAATCTCTGAATCACGTGCTGCGAGGTGATTGGTCAATCCGGTGGCGTGATGTTGTTTCAGCTACTTTGCTTTTATATGCATTTGTTGGCTGCACTGCGTAGGTACTGGGTGCACCCGAATTTGGAAAAAAAGTATGTGGCATGGTTTGTGTGAACAAAATTCGGCCACAAGAATTTTGTTCTTCACAACATCTAAATATAATTCTTAGGGTGTTTGTTTGTTATTTTTTATTCATTGAGTTTGGAGGATTCCGTAGCATTTCCTGCCCCAGTTGAATCGGTTGATTCAATGGGAAGTCAACAGATCTTCTGGACTGGGCGAGTATTAGTATTTGACTTAGTTCTGATGGTGACAATAACCAAACCATCCTTACTAAGATGAAGCTGCTGTAAGACACCCGGTGCCCACTGTGCAGGTGGATAATTTTATTCCTTGATTTCTACGACATCGCCAATTTCAAAGTTATGTCTTCTGTACTGCCATTTTATTCGCCGCTGTTACGATTTTTAATGCTCAGCTTACCATCAAAGCCAAATATGTTATACGAATTGCTGAAGAAATTTCCAGCTTGTTAGCGGTGTTTATTTGACATCAACGAGATTTGGTTCAGGCACTCTCTTCATCTTCTTCTTCTTTCTTTATGTCCTGTATCCCCTTGTGGGTCCTAGGGCCTCTACTACGCTTACGCGCCATCGCGTGCGGTTCCTGGCAATGAGCTTCAGCTCTCTTCAACTCTTCCCCAATTGCCGTGTCTCCTCCTCAACTGTTCTGCGCCATGTATTTCTCGGACGACCCGTTCTTCTACCATCCTGAGATAACGGGTTTCATTGCATTGCGTAGTTTGCTATGGCACTGTCGCCTTTTCGGTGTGTATGACCAATCCACTGCCACTTCCGTCGTTGGATGGTTGTGCCTATTGGTTCCTGACCGGTTCTCTGGTAAAGATGTTTGTTAGAGATACGGTTAGGCCAGAAAACTCTTACGATGTTCCGTAGGCACCTATTTACGAATGTTTGTAATCTTTTTGTAATAGTAGCGGCCACCTTCCAAGTGCTGCACCCATACAACAGCACAGATTCAACATTTCAGCGGAACAGTCACAGCTCGGTGTTTAAGCTGATCGCATTACTTCGCCATATCATGGACATCATTCCAAACACCGATTTTGCTTTTCCGATTCGGTTGTCAATGTCCTGTTCGGTTCCACCTTAGGTCGAAACAATACTCCCAAGATATTGGAAACTCTCTACTTTCTCTACCGGCTGTCCAGCAATGTTAACATGAGTAACTGAGTTAGTGCCGAGGTTGATGATTTTGGTTTTGGCAGTATTAATCTTCAAACCCGCAACATTTGCCTCCCTCTCCACATTTGTTGCCATTTTGTGCAGCTCCATAATTCTGTGTGAGAGTAAACAAACGTCGTCAGCGTAATCCAGATGTTTGAGTTGAGATGTAAGAGTCCAACGAATTCCTCCGTTTCCAGTAGATAAAGCTGCGCGAATTACATCGCTAATCACCAACAAAAAAAGTATCGGCGATAGAATGCAACCTTGTCGTACCCCACTTAGGATCTCGAATTCCTCTGACAGCTTTCCTCTATGCAGCACATGACATTTAGAGCCATCATAGGTTGCTTTAATTATAGCTATTAGTTTATCCTGCGCAAGGCGAGCCAGATAAACTGTCTGTTGACACTGTCAAACGCCTTCTCAAAATCGATGAACAGCAGGTGCAGTGGTGACCGGAATTCGACGCACTGTTCAATAATGATCCGCAGGGTGTTTATGTGGTCTACGCAGGAGGATCCAGTGCGGAAACCTGCTTGTTCGGCATCGAGTGTATCTTCTAGATGTTCCTTAATACAATCAAGCACTACTTTGGCTATTACTTTTGCAACTGCAGGGAGAACGCAAATGCCTCTCCAGTTTTCGCACTACATAAGACTACCTTTTTTAGGAAGCTTGACAATCATTCCCTTCTTCCACTCGTCGAGGAATCTTTCTACCTCCCAAGCTCTCTCTACAAGAGGATATAAAAGCTCTGCTAATGTCGTTGGAGCTGCACGCAGAAGCTCTGCGGGTATACCATCTAGTCCTACCGACTTGTTGTTCTTTAGTGCGTTAGTCGCGGTAGCGATCTGGTCTTTACTGGGAGTTTAGGTGCGAATTCGGGAAATTGTTACTTCCGGCAGCTCCGTTTGATTTAGGTGCATATCGTTAGCAAATACACGGTTAAGGACCGTAGAGAAATGCTCCTTCCATCGCTTGAGCTGATCCTCATCTGAAACGAGTACGGCACCATCTACGCCTTTCACCGGATGTTGGCTAGAGCGGTGACCACCTGTTAGCTATTTGGTGATTCTGTAAACGGTTCTGCTATCGCACCTGCTCGCTGCTTCCTCTGCTTCTGAGGCCAGGTTGTTAATATAGTTACGCTTGTCACGTCTTACACTACGCTGCACTTCTCTCATTTTTCTTCGATACATGGACTCTAGCTCGCTCCTCGCTGCTGCTGGGATATCTACAATACGAGCTTTAAGTAGCTTACGTTCTTCAATCCGCCTCCAGGTATCTTCGGTAAGCTACGTGCTGTACTTTGCCTGTTTTCTACCAACAATACTTTCCGCTCCAGATGTAAAAACATTTTTCACAGCCTTCCAATGTTCCTGGATGGTTGTCGGCAGTGAGCTGCTGATTGCTTCCACTCCTTGCGATAAATAATCCCTTAACTTTTGGCGTACTGAGGGGATCTTTAGCCGGTCCATGTTATACCTAGGCATTCGGATGATATTACGGATTCTATGAACTGATGCAGTACGTAACTGGACAGTAGCTACCATAAGGTGATGATCACGTACCATACCCATGTCGGCTCCTCGTCTGTTTCGGACGTCTATCAGACAGCTCCTAAAACGTCGGCTGATCGCCACATGGTCGATTTGGTTGGATGATGATTGCCTGTCATTTGACACCCAGCTGACCTTGTGGCAAGTCTTATGCTCAAACATGGTGCCTCCTATGACAAGGTTGTTAGTGTTGCAGAAATCAACAAATCTTTCACCATTGTCATTTCATTCGCCGAGGCCGTGCTTCCCAATCACATGCTTAAGTCCTTCATTGTCGTTGCCAACCTTGGCATTCAAGTCCCCCATCACGATGACGATATCTCCGTTCGGCGTTGCGTTGAATACAGCGTTTAGTTGATTGTAGAAGTTGTCCTTTTCATCCTCAGTCGAGGGATTCGTTGGGGCGTAGCTCTGTATGATCGTGACGCGCCGTACTCTAGTCCGAAATGTGGCCGATAAGATCCTATCACTATGCGGGTGCCAGGAAATTAGGCCTCTACGTGCTGTTGGCGTTAGCAGCAGACCCACTCCAGATTCACGGGGACTGCCGGAGGGTTTGCCATATTAGAGTAGCACAGTGTTACACGTTGGGGATTGGTACTCTCCCGCGTCGAACCATCTTACTTCACTCACTCCCAGTATGTCCAAATTATATCGAAGAAACTCACGTTCCAGTTGAAGAAATCTGGCATTTTGAGGTCCTTCACTCCCAGAGTCAAGAAGCGTCCTCACATTCCAGAAACCAATCTTAGTCCGGGTACAATAGCCAAAAGTCGTCATTATTCGATCATTACTTATCCGAGGCGTTGTGTCAGTTTTAGTGGCGGGTATTTTTCAGTACAGCAGGGTGCTAGCCCACGTTACCTAGACTATAAACGCTAGACCGTTCGCACTTGCAGTTTTAGCCTACATGTATAAGGATTTATACACATAGTTGCCCAGGGACCACCACGAGGAGGTAGAGCAAGCACTACATCACGAACTTGATTGTTGCGCTACTGGCCCAAACCAAGTTTTGAGCAGTCAGTAGTTTCCCGATCAATCGCAATGCAGATCGTCTCTTCATGGAGCAGCCAATTAAAAAATGCGCCGGTGTCAACGGATCTAGCTGGTCAGGTGATACTGAACATATCAGTCGTTAGTTCATTATTGCTTCGATTTCTATTATCAGGGTGTTCAGTTCCTCATACGTTAGTATGGTGTTGCCTATGCCTATCACTCGCTGTAAATGATATTTCATCAATTTCACAGTAATAACGTTGGTATAGCATGGTGATTCCTTATGTACAGCTCTTCAATAATAAAGTATGCGAGCCCTCGGACCTTGTTATGATTACCGGATGGTTTAACTCGTATGAGACTCGTGACTGGTTGATTCGGCCTCCTACCTTCAGTATTCTTTGTCGATCCAGAAAAGGATCAAACGATTTTAATTAGCTATTTCACCCGACTGGATGCTTATCACTCAACGACTCAATCTCTTCTGTGGGCTCTTATGTATCTGTCGTTTTTCTACTTTCGACTTACGACAAGTCGAAATCCTCAAAGTCGTCATTTCGACATATCACAATTATTGAAGCATATACGACAAAAAAAAATTCGAGCTAAAAGTAATGCCCTATAGCGCCATTTCGAATTTAGATTTTGTTGTTACTTATACTTGTGGAAAAAATTCCCTGATTGTTTGCGTATTGCGAGTATTATACTGATTGTAATTATCATATATTCGTAATTATCATAATGCTCGTAATACGTAGATAATCGGAGAATTTTGTATTTTATGATAAACACTAGCTGATTACCCTGCGTTGCCCAGGTATTTATTCATCTCAATCTTCTATTAGGCAGGGGTGGGAAAAATAATGATATCTATCTTTAAGGTAAAATTGCAATTTTTTTTAATAAAATAAGTATTTTAAATTATAAAGTATTCAAACTATAAAAACAATTTAAAAAAAATAAATAAAATAAATTTTAAACGAAACTTGGTTCTATACAATGCTTTTAGTTTCACCTTCAAGAGCAAGAATAAATAATTTCTTAGGTGAACCCTCTAGGGTAGCAAAAAAAAGTTGTCTCAAATCTCAAATCTAATAACTGTCTTAATAAACTGTCCGACTTATTGATCGTCATCGGAAGCGAAAGTTTTACTGGAATTGCAATCTCTTAAATTTAAAAGGTAGATCCGTCGAAACGAGTGCTATTCGTGGGATAAAAACTGCTTCACTCGAAATCCATCCGGTCGAGTACCATTCTAAGCACCACTATTCATCTCTGAGATCCCGAAAACTAATGGATCGGCACTAATATCTGTCACCCTCCCCCCTCCGGAAAAACAACTCACCTAAGAAGTGTCCTACCAACACTATTCATCTAAGTGACCCCGAGAACTATAGAATGGACACTAATACCGGTCATCCCCACCCCTCAGTTATCGACCCCATCCACATAGGGCTGTATTACCATCACCATTCAACTCAGCGACCCCGAAAACCATAGAATCGACACTAATATCGGTCACCCCCCGCTCAGTTATCGACCCCATTCACCTAGAGCTATCTTACGATCACCATTCAACTCAGCGACCCCGAAAACCATATAATCGACACTAATATCGGTCAACCCCCTCTCAGTTATCGACCCCATTCACCTAGAGCGGTCTTACCATCACCATTCAACTCAGCGACCCCGAAAACTATAGAATCGACACTAATATCGGTCACCCCACTTATCGACCCCATTCACCTAGGGCTGTATTACCATCACAATTCAACTCAGCGACCCCGAAAACCATAGAATCGACACTAATATCGGTCACCTCCCCCCCCTCAGTTATCGACCCCATACCCTAGGGCTGTATTACCATCACCATTCAACTCAGCGACCCCGAAAACCAAAGAATCAACACTAATGTAGGTCACCCCCTACACTCAGTTATCGACCACTTCCACCTAGAGCTGTCCTACCATCACCATTCAACTCAACGACTCCGAAAACCATAGAATCGGCACTAATATCGGTCACCCCATCTCAGTTATCGACACCGAAAACCATAGAATCGACACTAATATCGGTCACCCCCCCCCCAAACTCAGTTATCGACCCCACCCCCCTAGAGCTGTCTTACCATCACCATTCAACTCAGCGACCCCGAAAGCCAAAGAATCGACACTTATGTCGGTCACCCCCTACACTCAGTTATCGACCACTTCCACCTAGAGCTGTCCTACCATCACCATTCAACTCAGCGACTCCGAAAACCATAGAATCGTCACTAATATCGGTCACCCCATCTCAGTTATCGACAGCGAAAACCAAAGAATCGACACTAATATCGGTCACCCCCCCACTCAGTTATCGACCCCATGCACCTAGAGCTGCCTTACCATCACCATTCAACTCAGCGACCCCGAAAACCATAAGAATCGACACTAATATCGGTCACCCTCCCACTCAGTTATCGACCCCATGCACCTAGAGCTGTCTTACCATCACCATTCAACTCAGCAACTCCGAAAACCATAGAATCGTCACTAATATCGGTCACCCCCTCTCAGTTATCGACACCGAAAACCATAGAATCGGCACTTATATCGGTCACTCCCCCCCCCCCCCAACTCAGTTAACGACCCCATCCCCCTAGAGCTGTCTTACCATCACCATTCAACTCAGCGACCCCGAAAACCGTAGAATCGACACTAATATCGGTCACCCCCCACCCCCTCTCAGTTATCGATCCCATCCTCCTAGAGCTGTCTTACCATCACAATTCAACTCAGCGACCCCGAAAACCATAGAATCGACACTAATATCGGTAACCCCACCTCCCTCAGTTAACGATCCCATCCCCCTAGGGCTGTATTACCATCACCATTAAACTCAGCGACCCCAAAAACAAAAGAATCGACACTAATGTCGGTCTCCCCCTACACTCAGTTATCGACCACTTCCACCTAGAGCTGTCCTACTATCACCATTTAACTCAGCGACCCCGAAAACCATATAATCGACACTAATGTCTGTCACCCTCCTCCCTCCCGAAAAACAACTCACCCATAGAAGTGTCCTACCAACAATATTCATCTAAGTGACCCCGAGAACTATAGAATGGACACTAATATCGGTCACCCCCCACCCCTCAGTTATCGACCCCATCCCAATAGGGCTGTATTACCATCACCTTTCAACTCAGAGACCCAGAAAACAATATTATCGACACTAATATCGGTCACCCCCCCCCCCACTCCATCCAACTCAGTTAATGACCCCATCCCCCTAGAGCTGTCTTACCATCACCATTCAACTCGGCGAGCACGAAAACTATAAAATCGACACTAATATCGTTTACCTCACCACCCCAGTTATCGACCCCGTCCCCATAGAGCTGCCTTACCATCACCATTCAACTCAGCGACCCCAAAAACCATAAAGTCGACACTAATATCGGTCACCCCCTCTCAGTTATCTCACCGAAAACCATAGAATCGACACTAATATCGGTCACCCCCCACTCAGTTATCGCCCGCATTCACCTAGAGCTGTATTACCATCACCATTCAACTCAGCGACCCCGAAAACCATATAATCGACACTAATATCGGTCACCCGCCCACTCATTTATCGACCCCATCCTCCTAGAGCTCTCTTACTATCACAATTCAACTCAGCGACCCCGAAAACCATATAATCGACACTAATATCGGTCACCCCCCCCCCCCCTCAGTTATTGACCCCATCCCAATAGGGCTGTATTACCATCACCATTCACCTCAGCGACCCCAAAAACCAAAGAATCGACAGTAATGTCGGTCTCCCCCTACACTCAGTTATCGACCACTTCCACATAGAGCTGTATTACCATCACCATTCAACTCAGCGACCCCGAAAACCAAATAATCGACACTAATGTCGGTCACCCCCTACACTCAGTTATCGACCCCTTCCACCTAGAGCTGTCCTACCATCACCATTCAACTCAGCGACCCCGAAAACCATATAATCGTCACTAATATCGGTCACCCCATCTCAGTTATCGACACCGAAAACCATAGAATCGACACTAATATCGGTCACCCCCCCCCCCAAACTCAGTTATCGACCCCATCCCCCTAGAGCTGTCTTACCATCACCATTCAACTCAGCGACTCCGAAAACCATAGAATCGTCACTAATATCGGTCACCCCCTCTCAGTTATCGACATCGAAAACCATAGAATCGACACTAATATCGGTCACCCCCCCCCCCCCCAAACTCAGTTATCGACCCCGTCCCCATAGAGCTGCCTTACCATCACCATTCAACTCAGCGACCCCGAAAACGGTAGAATCGACACTAATATCGGTCACCCCCCCCCCCTCTCAGTTATTGACCCATCCTCCTAGAGCTGTCTTACCATCACAATTCAACTCAGCGACCCCGAAAACCATAGTATCGACACTAATATCGGTCACCCCCCCATCTCAGTTATAGACCACTTCCACCTAGAGCTGTCCTACCATCACCATTCAACTCAGCGACCCCGAAAACCATATAATCGACAGTAATGTCTGTCACCCTCCCCCTCCCGAAAAACAACTCACCCATAGAAGTGTCCTACCAACAGTATTCATCTAAGTGACCCCGAGAACTATAGAATCGACACTAATATCGGTCACCCCCCCACTCAGTTATCGGCCCCATGCACCTAGAGCTGCCTTACCATCACCATTCAACTCAGCGACCCCGAAAACCATAAGAATCGACACTAATATCGGTCACCCTCCCACTCAGTTATCGACCCCATGCACCTAGAGCTGTCTTACCATCACCATTCAACTCAGCGACTCCGAAAACCATAGAATCGTCACTAATATCGGTCACCCCCTCTCAGTTATCGACCCCGAAAACCATAGAATCGACAGTAATATCGGTCACCCCCCCACTCAGTTATCGACCCCATGCACCTAGAGCTGCCTTACCATCACCATTCAACTCAGCGACCCCGAAAACCATAAGAATCGACACTGATATCGGTAACCCCCCCCCACTCAGTTAACGATCCCATCTCCCTAGGGCTGTATTACCATCACCATTCAACTCAGCGACCCAGAAAACCATATTATCGACACTAATATCGGTCACCCCCACCCCACTCAGTTAATGACCCCATCCCCCTAGAGCTGTCTTACCATCACCATTCAACTCGGCGAGCACGAAAACTATAAAATCGACACTTATATCGTTTACCTCACCCCCAGTTATCGACCCCGTCCCCATAGAGCTGCCTTACCATCACCATTCAACTCAGCGACCCCGAAAACCATAGAGTCGACACTAATATCGGTCACCCCCTCTCAGTTATCTCACCGAAAACCATAGAATCGACACTAATATCGGTCACCCCTCCCCCAAACTCAGTTATCGACCCCATCCCCCTAGAGCTGTCTTAACATCACCATTCAACTCAGCTACCCCTAAAATCATAAGAATCGACACTAATATCGGTCACCCCCCCACTCAGTTATCGCCCCCATTCACCTAGAGCTGTATTACCATCACCATTCAACTCACCGACCCCGAAAACCATATAATCGACACTAATATCGGTCACCCACCCACTCAGTTATCGACCCCATCCTCCTAGAGCTGTCTTACCATCACAATTCAACTCAGCAACCCCGAAAACCATATAATCGACACTCATATCGGTCACGCCCCCCCCTCAGTTATCGACCACTTCCACCTAGAGCTGTATTACCATCACCATTCAACTCAGCGACCCCGAAAACCAAATAATCGACACTAATGTCGGTCACCCCCTACACTCAGTTATCGACCCCTTCCACCTAGAGCTGTCCTAACATCACCATTCAACTCAGCGACCCCAAAAACCATATAATCGACACTAATATCGGTCACCCCCCTCAGTTATCGACCCCATCCCCCTAGGGCTGTATTATCATCACCATTTAACTCAGCGACCCCGAAAACCATATAATCGACACTAATGTCTGTCACCCTCCTCCCTCCCGAAAAACAACTCACCCATAGAAGTGTCCTACCAACAATATTCATCTAAGTGACCCCGAGAACTATAGAATGGACACTAATGTCGGTAACCCCCCCCCACTCAGTTAACGATCCCATCTCCCTAGGGCTGTATTACCATCACCATTCAACTCAGCGACCCAGAAAACCATATTATCGACACTAATATCGGTCACCCCCTCCACACTCAGTTAATGACCCCATCCCCCTAGAGCTGTCTTACCATCACCATTCAACTCTGCGAGCACGAAAACTATAAAATCGACACTTACATCGTTTACCTCACCCCCAGTTATCGACCCCGTCCCCATAGAGCTGCCTTACCATCACCATTCAACTCAGCGACCCCGAAAACCATAGAGTCGACACTAATATCGGTCACCCCCTCTCAGTTATTTCACCGAAAACCATAGAATCGACACTAATATCGGTCACCCCTCCCCCAAACTCAGTTATCGACCCCATCCCCCTAGAGCTGTCTTAACATCACCATTCAACTCAGCGACCCCTAAAATCATAAGAATCGACACTAATATCGGTCACCCCCCCCACTCAGTTATCGCCCCCATTCACCTAGAGCTGTATTACCATCACCATTCAACTCACCGACCCCGAAAACCATATAATCGACACTAATATCGGTCACCCACCCACTCAGTTATCGACCCCATCCTCCTAGAGCTGTCTTACCATCACAATTCAACTCAGCAACCCCGAAAACCATATAATCGACACTCATATCGGTCACGCCCCCCCCTCAGTTATCGACCACTTCCACCTAGAGCTGTATTACCATCACCATTCAACTCAGCGACCCCGAAAACCAAATAATCGACACTAATGTCGGTCACCCCCTACACTCAGTTATCGACCCCTTCCACCTAGAGCTGTCCTAACATCACCATTCAACTCAGCGACCCCGAAAACCATATAATCGACACTAATGTCTGTCACCCTCCTCCCTCCCGAAAAACAACTCACCCATAGAAGTGTCCTACCAACAATATTCATCTAAGTGACCCCGAGAACTATAGAATGGACACTAATGTCGGTCACCCCAACCCCCTCAGTTATCGACCCCTTCCCCCTAGAGCTGTCTTACCATCTCCATTCAACTCAGCGACCACGAAAACCATAGAACCGACATTAATATCGGTCACACCCCCCTCTCAGTTATCGACCCCATCCTCCTAGAGCTGTCTTACCATCACCATTCAACTCAGCGACCACGAAAACCATAGAACCGACATTAATATCGGTCACACCCCCCCCCCCCCTCTCAGTTATCGACACCATCCCCTAGAGCTGTCTTACCATCACCATTCAACTCAGCTAGCCCGAAAACCATAGAATCGACACTAATATCAGTCACCCCCCCCCACCCTTCAGTTATCGACCCAACCCCCTAGAGCTGTCTTACCATCACTATTCAACTCAGAGACCCCGAAAACCATAGAATCGACACTAATATCGGTCACCCCCCCCCCCCTTCAGTTATCGACCCCATCCCCTAGAGCTGTCTTACCATCACCATTCAACTCAGCGACCCCGAAAACCATAGAATCGACACTAATATCGGCCACCCCCCCCCCCCCCACCCCGAGTTATCGACACCATCCCCTAGAGCTGTCTTACCATCACCATTCAACTCACCGAACACGAAAACCATAAACTCGACATTAACATCGTTTACCCCCCCCCCTTCAGTTATCGACCCCATCCCCATAGAGCTGTCTTACCATCACCATTCAACACAGCGACCCCGAAAACCAGAGAATCGACACTAATATCGGTCACCCACCACCCTGCGGCGATACATAACTCATCCATAGGAGCGTACTACCAACACTATTCATCACGGTGATACCGAAAACTGTAGCAGAGGGGGAAGCAGGTTTTTTGCCTTTGGTTGGGGTGGCAGCAGCCTCCCACAGCTAAAAAACGTGCTACCCACCACCACCTATGTTTGATTCCTGATAGTAATTAATATGTGTACCAAGTTTGGTTAAAATTGGTCAAGGCGTTCCAGAGCTAGTTAGGCACATGTATACATACAAATTCTCTATTTTATATATATAGATTATGTTATACTACTTTGTACCGTATAATGTGCACATCAAGCACACATTCTTTGTACACACCATTATATTTATATGATGTTATTGTTGTAGTCAGATTACTTACCTAAATTCTACATTGCACCTCGAGCACAAAGTTCTGGATCACATGGCATGAAATTCGCAGGTAAGCTGAGATCATTACTTTGCTTGCTATGATTTTGCTTGCTTGCGTGTTTCATGTCGTGTGTCCGTGCAGGCTTTCCCACGACCGTCAGCACATAAATTAAATTTATTTTATAGAAATAAAGTCGAGTTGCTTTTTATTCGTCAACCGGTCGTGCGTGACTTGTCTTCACCATAAAGTAATCTTACCTCTAACGTAACACATTATTATTATTATTATTTACATCTACAAGTGAAATAAATATATTATTAAAAGAAACTAGTGAATGTAGTTTTCTTTATAAAAAAGAGCGATTAACGGAATAATCACCATCTGCCACGCCCTATGGCAGGCCCACACCTCCCTATGCCTAAAAAAGTTACCAGAACTTTGGGGCGGCGCCCCCTTTAGGAGGGAGGACCTTCATAAATTTTGAATTTAATACAATTTTTTATAAAATTAATGTTTTTAAATATATAAAAAACTATTGGCGCATATACGGTTGAGCGATTAACGGAATAATCACCATCTGCCACGCCCTATGGTACGACCCCACCTTCATATACCTAAAAAAGTTACCAGAACTTGGGGGCGGCGCCCCCTTTAGGAGGGAGGGGCTTCCAAAGTTTTGAATTTTTTTTGGAAAAATTAATTTTTTTCAGTGCTTTGAAGAAGGTTTGGGGGTTAATTTGTATCATATAAAAGATGCGATAAAATACCATTCATAAAAAAAATTAGGCCAATCGAACCGACTTTTTAGTAAAAGTTTAACAAAGGGCGTGGTTAATTCCTCGAGCTTGATGAGGAATTTCTCAAGCACCAGGTAATGCTCCGGCTTGTTGAGACCAGTCATGAATGTGAGAACCTTGAAGATCCTCCGCTGTGCAATGTGCGACATCGAATTTTTAGCACTTGAAATTCACACGGTTGGTGTAGTCATCGTAACTCTTACCTGAATCCATTTCCATGCGAAGGCATTTGTATCGGAGTGAGAACAGAGATTCCTTACGTCCGAACATTTGCTTTAGCTCGTCGACTGCCGTGTTGAATGGGATCATTCCCTTTGTAAGCGGAATGCTGTCAGAAAAACTTTGATAATCAGCATTTGAGAGCTTTTCGGTGAGCAGACTGACTTTTTGCGGCAGAGATAATCCAACAGCGTCTTCCTCGAAGATTGACTGATATCGAGCATACCCGTGTTCAAACGTGACTTCATCTTCAGGGCAGTACACGAATGCTGTTATACAGCTGGACAGATCCTTGTAGAGAGTAGCGATCTGCTGAGCTGCAACTGGTGCTTGAGCTGCTGGGTCACCTGCAACTGCTGGAACTTGCTGATGTGCCAATTGTACGTTTAGCCTTCCCATTCGTTCGTCAACTTGTCGAGTTTGTTCGGCTTGTCGTCCTTCAGATTTAGCTGCTTGATCGGCCATTGCGTTGATCAATTTTTAAATATTTTGATCCATTTTTTCCAGAAACACGTTTTCGTGGTTAAGAAAAATTAAAATTTCGTTTAAATGCTTAAATTGTTGTTTTTATCGCGTAAATTCTACTGATCCTCGTCGCTACTGTTGTAATCCTGAAATTGGAGCGTATTGGGATAGTGAAACGCTAAGAATTACTGCTTTAATTATTATTTATTTAAGCGCGATGTGAACTGTGTGCAGTACAATGTAAGACTGACTTCCATTGGTGTTGGTGCTGAAAAGATGATGTGCCACAATACAATGTAAGACTGAGGTTCTATTGGTGTTGGTGCTGAATAGAGGGTGTGCACCATGGGTGAAACGAAGAGTTTACTCGGAAACAACATTAAACGTGACCGGAGTCATGGAATTTTGAGAATTAACCAACGCAGCTATCTAGATGACGTATTGCAACGTTTTGGAATGGCCGATTGTAAACCGAGTTCGACTCCAATGGAATGAATGCCAACTGAATTTAGAAAGGAAGGCTGACGCAGAACTGAACTGTGGATTATTGGTGGACATTGGAGAACCTCCGAACAACCAATAATATTGCACGAAGATAATCAAGGTGCGATTGCGATCTCATCTCAGGAAAAGGAAATGAAGTGGACGAAGCACATTGATGCGACCATTCTCTTTAATTTCAAATTTCGCCATTTTTATTTGTGCTGACCTTGAAAATCGCTACAAGTTATTCTACAAGATTTTCCTTTCAATTCGGCTCTAAATTTTTGAAGCCCGTATACGTGTACTTGCACACAAGCAAATTCTTTAATTGTCCTCATTCTCCTCATCAAACGAATAAGTGAATGAAAGGAAATCAAATAATCATATGTCAAAATTTCAGCAACTCGATTTCTTGGACTTTCGTACTGTGGAATTTTTTCCCAACCGTCGCAGGCAAACTTGTCCATGAAATTTTTGACGTTTCTTGTTTGCTCCATTCATAATTTTTGTCGTTCTCTTTACTTCTTTCGTCAACACAGTATTCGCATCTGCTCCCGAACGGAATTTTCAGCATACGATTACGCGCCGTTTCCACGTCAAATAATAGTAATTATGGTACAATAAAATAATTTGCTTGGTTGAGAAAAATTATGGAGTTATCGCTGAATAAGTAAGTATTGTAAGGTAATATGTATTCTAAATATTGAGTTTGGTAGTACTTTAGTTGTGCTTTCGTTTATAATCTCTTTTCCTCCATCTCGGTGTTTGCAGTGCGACCCTTCTCTTCAATTTCAAATCTCGTCATTTTTATTTGTGCTGACCTTGAAATAATCTTACAACATTTTCATCTCGGCTCACATTTATTGTAGCATTATTTAAAGCGCGTAGCACCCAAACAAATTATTTTATTTTAGCTTTATTTTTATTTGCCGTGGAAATGGCGCGTTACTTCTTATAATGAAACGAATAAGCGAATAAGAGGAAATCAATTAATTATATGTCAAAATTTCAGCCACTCGATTTCATGATCTTTCATAAGAACTGCATTTTATTTGCCGAGGAATAAGGAATTACAACAACAATTGCTCTATCTTATTCCTTCTTTGAAATAAGAAAACCTGCTGTTTTGCTGGATGTTCACTTTTTTTGCGAAGAACATCATAAAAATATAAGGCATTTTCACTGTAGTCGAAAACATAAAGCGTATTTTATTGCCGAGGAATAAGGAATTAGAATTTGAAAACCAGCAAAACAGCAGGTTTTCTTATTCCAAGAAGGAATAAGATAGTGCAATTAGCAGTATTTAATTGGAATCCGAATACGAATTCGAATGTCAAAACCAGCCAAACAGCAGGTTTTCAAATTCCAAAAAATCAATTCGACAGTGCAATTGTTGTTTTAATTCCCAATTCGATTTCAAATTAAATACAGCTATTGGGTCTATTATTTTATTCAACCCGAGCGAGTAAATTTACCCGGAGTACACCGAGCGAATGTTGCACGGCTTAGAATGCTATATTGCTTTCAACAAAATGAGTTAGGTATTTTTTGTGGTTAACGGGTGATCAAAGCAACAGAAAAAACTAACCAAATTTTTGTCAATTTTATGTTTCATGTGTTTGCCAACTTATCCATATATAATTTTTAAAAGTCGGCTCTGGTGGTGGGAATTATAAATAAAAATTTGGTTAAATATTTCTTAACCACAAATTTTTTTTGGTTAACGCTAAACAATTTTCTGGTCTATCCGATGTGTTTGTTGTTGTAATTTTTATTTTTTTGTTGAAAGCAATATAGCAAAAGTATTTGGTGTGTAAACTGGGTTACTTTACTCGCTCTTACTCTGCCTTACACTGATATTCACTTCAGAGTAGAGATGGGCTAAGTTGTGAATTTCCGTTCGCAGTTATAACTGCGAATGCGATTTCTTATTCACTGTGAATTAAAACTACTAATTTCAATTCGTAATGGAGCAAATTTTTTATTCACTATACATCGATGACGTATAATAACTTTTTTTTACATATATTTAATTTATTGAATAGTGCAAGAAATTCATTTGGACCAAAAAATGTATTTTTTTATTTTTAATCGCAGTAATTGACATTAATTAAATAAAATATATGCATGAAAATATTGAGAAAAAGAAATATAATAAAAAATTGTATTGACTTTTGTATCAAAATCAAGAGCCAAATTTTTAAACGTTGAAACGCTGTTTAAATTTCAACAGCCAAACATTTGAAATTGATTCGAACAAAAAGCACAACTTAGCAACTTCTTGGTAAATCGCAGTGTTGCACTCATTCACAGTTTTGATTCTCCCACTCGAAAATCGCATTCGCAGCGAAATAGCAACTTAGCAAGTATTCATAAGCTATGCTGCTAACTGCTAATTCTGCTATATACCAACCAACCAAACTTTCAAACCAGCTGCGACTGCGATTGCGATATGCTATTTTTTGAATTAGTAGCAAGTAGCAACTTAGCAAGTATCAATTGAGCTGCTATTATATACCAACCAACCAAACATTCAAACCAACTGCGACTGTGATTTTGATATGCAACCTTGTGAATAGGTAGCAACTTAGCAAACATTAAGTATAACATGTGCTGCTAATAGCAACCAACCAAATTTTCAACACAACTGCGACTGCGATATGCAACGTTAACGTTGTGAATTGGTTTGATGCCTGTTAGCGCATCATAAAAAGTTTCGCTGCCAGACACAATGACACATGTTCCAAAAGAAAATTTGGTGCGACGTTCAGCAGATATCGAGCAAAACGATAGTCTCTAGATTTATAATTTTGTTATACCTCTTCTTCTTCACGTTTTTCGTATGAAACAAATTCATTTTGTGTTTGGTGTATGGAAAATAAAATTGTGACTCGTGATTCGTGAATAGAAGCGAGACAAATAGCAATAGCAGTATATTTAGAAGTTGTTAGCAGGTTGTGAATGTGAATTTTCATTAGCAGTAAATGAGTAGCAGGTTGCGATTTTTTGCTCAACTCTACTTCAGAGTAAAAAATAGGAAACTGTGTATACACCGTGTCGTGCTCGGAGCACAATAAAAAACACAGAGTACAGAGTAAAATTACCCCGGGTGAATAAAAAAACACAGTGTAAATTTTTGACGTGCACTCTGCACTGCTCGCTCGGCATCTCCTTCTTTTTCCTTGGGATTTTTTCTAACATAAATCCACTTTAACTGCAATTTTAACTCAAAATAAATTTTAACACAGATTTTATATCACAAAAGCAATGTTTCACTTTGTAAAAAGATTGTTTAAATTGAGGAATGCTCTTATCAAAGATCATCTTAACTTTAACACAAAAAATTGTAGGCGGAGTCAGTGGCTCTTAAATTCGTTTTTGTTTGAAAAACAAGTGAGAATGGAAAGTTGTAATATTACCTTCTTTGACTTTTCTTTATTGCACTAGTTAAAAAGCTTCAAGTCGGAATATAATGCAGTTTTAGGAATTTTGGATCGATCCTTCAATATAAGTCGTGATGATATGCGCAAATTTCATAGCTCTGTGTTATTTAATAAAAGTAGATCTGGAAGCTTTAAAGGAGAGAACAATCGCGAACAAGATGTTGCTAATAGAAAGTCATCATTAAGCGAGACTGATCAGTCATCTGTTAACAGAGGAAATAAC
Source organism: Nephrocerus scutellatus (assembly GCA_947095585.1). Classification (NCBI taxonomy): domain Eukaryota; kingdom Metazoa; phylum Arthropoda; class Insecta; order Diptera; family Pipunculidae; genus Nephrocerus; species Nephrocerus scutellatus. Next base: position 51,501,009 of record OX352763.1, on the reverse strand, counting down.
AGCAGTAATAACAATGATGACAAGGACGAAAATGATGAAAAAATTAAGTCCATCATAACGAAAGCCCTTCTCTGGGTGTTTACGACTTATATGTTAATAGCGTTTCTTTCCTTGGTATATTCGTCTAAAACAGATAAGCCGGAGGTATGCAAAATACATATTTTTTATATAAATGGAATTGCCCCTTCGAGAACAGACTATTTATTATTTACTTTTAATTACATAATGCAGGTAGTTTGCTTTGGCGGCGGGGCATTTACCATTTAAAGTATAGTATTTTTAATGAACAAATTAAAATACAAACTAGTTTTCAGACTTATACCAGGTATGTATCATGGAATGAATTTGTACATCACATGATAGCTTCTGGTGAAGTTAAGGAGTTAATTATAAGACCTGAGATGGAAATGGTGACAATAATCTTGCATGATGGAGCGATCATCAAAGGTAGACAGGTTGCATCAACGGTATTCCATATGGCAATTGCAGATGTAACAAAATTTGAGCAGAAACTAAGAAGTGTTGAAAACCGTCTTGGAATTGTTGATGGTAAACTATCATGATCATGCACCATTGCCAAATACATTAAACTCGTTGAACTCGTTTTAGACATACCACTTACCTACGACAGACAGAGTGATATAACTGGTAGAATTATCTTATTTTTCCTACTAATTGCTTTGTTAATTTCCTTTGGCTCACGTTTGAAGGGCTTCCGAAGTCCATTCAATATGGACTCTTTTGTAATTACCTAATTGTTTCCTTTAATTTAATTTCAAATTATTATTGATATTATGTTTAGAGCCAAATGGGAAGAGCTAAATTCACTTTATTCGATCCATCCGATGGTGGACTCGGTGTCTTTTTTAAAGATGTGGCTGGTTTGGAAGAAGCAAAGCAGGAGGTCATGGAGTTTGTTGACTACCTGAAAGCTCCAGAGAAGTATCAGAGGCTTGGTGCAAAAGTGCCAAAAGGGGCTTTGCTGTTTGGGCCACCTGGATGTGGTAAAACACTCCTTGCAAAAGCCGTGGCAACTCAAGCCCAGGTACCATTTTTAAGTATGAATGGATCAGAGTTTATTGAGATGATTGGGGGTCTTGGAGCCGCTCGAGTTAGAGATCTCTTCAAAGAAGGAAATAAGAAAGCACCGTGTATAATATATATTGACGAAATTGATGCTATAGGGAGAAAACGTTTAGGTGTCGCAATTGGAAGCCAGTCGGGTTCTGGAGAATCGGAGCAGACTCTTAATCAATTGCTTGTAGAAATGGATGGAATTGCATCAAAGAAAGGAGTACTTATTTTAGCTAGCACAAATCGAGCTGATGTATTGGACATTGTAAGAAAGTTTTCTCCTAGAATAATTTGTTAATTATATTTTCCATTCAAAGGCTCTGCTTCGTCCTGGCCGTTTTGACCGCCAGATTCTCATAGATTTACCTACACTGCTCGAACGTCGTGAAATATTCGAAAAACATTTATCAGGAATTTATTTAAAAAACGACCCAAAAACTTATTCAGAGAAGTTAGCCCGACAAACGCCAGGGTTTTCTGGTGCGGATATTGCCAATGTTTGCAACGAAGCTGCCTTACATGCAGCTAGAAATTTGCAAAAGGTAGTGTGCAATAAAAACCTTGAGTACGCTGTAGAACGTTTAGTTGGTAAGAATAACGGCATACAACATGGTTTTTTCGGTTTCTGAATATTTCGTTTATAGGAGGAACAGAAAAACGATCACATGCACTTTCTCTCGTAGAAAGGAAAATAATTGCTTATCATGAATCGGGACATGCCCTTGTTGGTTGGCTTCTACCTAATAGTGATACGCTAATAAAAGTAACAATTGTTCCTAGGACAAGCTTGGCACTTGGTTTTGCCCAACATACACCTAGTGAACAAAAGCTTTTTACAAAAGAAGAGTTATTTAACAAAATGTGCATAGGTCTCGGCGGCAGAGCAGCAGAAAATTTGATTTTTGATCGGATTACAACTGGAGCAGAAAATGATTTAGAAAAAGTGACAAAAATCGCTTATGCACAGGTATAATCATTTCAATCTAATTTATTTTGGCATACAATGGTTTTATTTTAGATAAAAAAGTTTGGTATGAGTGAAACAATTGGTCCTATGTATGTAGCTGGCTCAGATGAAAGTGATGGTACTCCGAAAACAGATAAAATGTTTTCAAAGGCATTAGAAGATAAAATAGACAGAGAAGCGCGTAACATTGTAGCAATGGCATACAAAAAAACGAACGAAATACTTTCTGAGAACATAGATAAGCTTCAAAAGGTCTTATTATGACATATTACATCGTAATTATTATAATTATTTTGTTTCAAATGTATCTAGTTGGCTGAAGCACTCTTAGAAAAGGAAACATTGGGTTACGAGCAAGTTGTAGAGCTCATTGGACAACCTCTTCATGGTAGATCAAAGCCCAAGACACAACAAGTGAACTCACAAGATTCCATCAAGAGCTTATATGTCGACTGTGAATAGATTCGTTTATTTAAATGATAATATTTTGTCTAAAGTTTGTTTAAAGTTAATCATTAAGTCTTGAGTTACCACGTACAGTCAATTTTATTTGTATACATAAACTCTCAAGTGAGCTTGGACAAACGTGAGTAAATTTGATTGCGCGTAGACCTGCACAACGTGAGCGTGGACGAACGTAAGTAGATTTAACGATGCGTACACCTGGAGAGCGTGAACTTGTCAAGGGTAGCATGGACAACGTGCAAGTTTTGCCGATGTGTAGATCTGAACACGTAAACGTGGATGAACGTGACTTGAGCGTAGATGCGTAGATTCAATGAGCAGGAGCTATTATGTGTGGGCAAGCGTTGTGACCTGAGACTCAACTGCAAGTACAGGACTTTTCAAAGAGATCGTCAACAGAAACGTAGGCAGTTGCTCTGGACAAACGTCATGCCCTTAGGCTTAACTGTATGTACGAATTTGCTTTCGATAGTGAGAACGTCGGCGGAAAATTGCAGCTGTGGACAAACGTTGTGACCTGAAACTTAAATGTAGGTAAAAGATTGCAATTCTGTCGACAGTGGAAACGTCGTCTGGGAACTGTGCTGTGTTGGTCGGCAGTGCACTGGTTAGCACCGTCTTTCGTCGGAAGACACCGGGTTTGATTCCCGGCGCGTTCAAAAAACGCACGAATTCTTCTGACCGCACTGCTTATCTTGATTATAAGTACACATGATACGATGCTGTAGATGTGATTAAAGTTGCGTATAATGCTGTAATCACACGTACGGTTGAGTTGATTTTTATACATGTAGAAGCAACAATAGGGGGGTTTATGATCACAATATTCTATTTTGTGAGTGCTCTGCTCTGAGCTCAACTCCACCATTCTCTATCTTCTTTAAAACTAAAGTGCGTTTTAAGGAGCATAACGTTACGGCTTGCGGACCCCCCCCCTCAAGAAGAGAGTGGGTTTAAAGTTTTGCGCACTTTTTTGAAAAATGTATTTTTCTAAGTGGTTTGATAGATGTTATGTTAGGGGGTTAATTGGTATAATCTTAATCACTACAAGCCGACTGGCAGCACGAGCAAAACTTGAACTTCACAAAAAAATGCGGATGTAATCAAAGAGGAGTTTAATAATTGTTGGATTATAGCTGTATTTAATTTGGAATCCAAATAAGGAATTCGAATGTCAAACCCAGCCAAACAACAGGTTTTCAAATTCACAAGAAGGAATTCGACAGTGCAATTGTTGTTGTAATTCCTTATTCCTCGGCAATAAATTACGGCTTATATACTTTTCACAGATTTAGTGATGCCAACATTAATTTGTAAATAGTCGGAGGAAACAAGTGATTGATCTAACCCTGATAAACGACAAAATTATCAATCTAATTAAACGATGGAATTTGTTTTAAAAATCTGCGCTCGAGTTCAGATTTTTTCTCGACAAATCGAAAAGCGAGAATCTTTTGTTCACATTAATTTTGTTCAATGAGAAAAAAGGCAGAAAAGATCATCACAAATTTGTGAATAATGTCAAATACTTATGGATAGTACACAAAATAATTTAAATCTTGAGGGCGGTGCTCCTCCAAACGCGCCAACCTCAGAAGCCAAGGACCACTCAGGTCCTAACTCTGAGAATGATAACAACAACTACGACAGCGCAGACTCGTCGACAATAACCGTGGATTATGTCTCTGCACCATCCAACGTGCCAAAATGCTCGGACAACATGTCCACATCGACTACCTCTGACTTAAGAGAAGGACTGACAAGTCTAGACCTTGAGGACAGACAGAAAAAAAGACTTCACTTAAGTGGGGCGGCAAGGAAACTCACGTTCCTAAAACAATCGGGGTTCACCCACGACGAGGCATTAACTATGTGCCAGACCAAAATCAAAGACAGGAAGACTGACACGAAAATCAAACGAGTTCGATCCGACGACTCCAGCCCCAAAAACCCGCCAAAGCGAGACAAACCTACGCACACCCCCACAAAAGTAACCAAAACACCCAGCACCACTGCAAATACAGGTTCGGGTCAAGGCGAAGAAAAAGTGGTGGCAAGCGGATCTGGGACAATGCCACGATACAGTGACGTCACGAAAGCCATCAGGCTGGCGATTACCGACCAAGGCTTTCCTGATGTCAGACTGGAAACGGCACAGATGAAACAAATTCAAGACTCCATTATGGACGCAGTAGCTGAGCTCCCACTCGATGGCATAAGCCCTAACTTCCTGGGCTGCAGACCAAAGAATGGGTGGCTATCAGTGAACTGCGCAGATGAAGACACTGCAACATGGCTCACCAAGACTACCCCAAGTCTAATACCATGGCCAAATGCCAGCCTAAAGATTGTTGGAGAGGAAGAAATACCACGCAATCAAATTTTTTACGTATATCTTCCTCACAGCAGAAACGAACCGAATGAAAAAATTCGCAGGCGCCTAGTGGTCCAAAACAGAGAGCTAAGGAATGCGGATTGGAAGATATTCTCAAGAAAAGACAGAGAAAAGGAGTATCTCCAATTGACCATCTCAGCCTCGCCAAAAATTGCTGAGAACCTTAAAGGCTCAAATTACAAAATCAACTGGCTCTTGGGGTCTGTTTATTTCAGGCTCAAAAAAGACCACGAAAAGGAGAAAGCAGATGCGAACGTGGTACACGACAAGGCGCCACCAAAACCAGGGCAATCAAGTCTCTCAGGAAGACTAAGGCATCACCCAAAAACAACTACCACTAAAAACACTACCAAACCAGACCAGGCTAAACGGTCCAAAAAACATGGCCTAGCAGCAGCAAGACCGACAAAGTCCACCGAGACCACGAAAACACAGGGCTCTCAAGACAAGCCGGTTAGCCAAAAAAATACCCAAAATGCTGAAGTGCGTGCAGATAAATCTGCATAAATCCAAGGCAGCAACCACCAACCTATGCCTGCTCTTCGCAGCCAAAAACTGGGACATAGCTCTCATCCAAGAGCCATGGACCAAATACGACAAAATTCTGGGAATACCAAACAATATAGGTAAGTTGATTTACAGCAAAGGGAACGAAAGACCAAGGATAGCAATCCTATGTCGCCACTCGTTCAACATTTACTCTCTAAATCAATTTATTTCCAGAGACCTAGTCGCGATCTCCCTAGAGACGCCCATTAACACCGGAAGCAAGAGCACCATCAATTTTGCCGCTGCCTACTTCCCGGGAGAATACTGCATAGCTCACAGACAGAGATTCGTGATCGGATGCGATGCAAATTCTCACCACACAGTCTGGGGAAGCACCGACACAAACACAAGAGGTGAGCAACTTCTAAACTATTGCTTAACAAACAATATTATTATAAATAATGTGGGGAATGATGCAACCTTCATAAACGCCATCAGGAGAGAGGTACTGGACCTTACCCTGTCAGACGCAGGTACGGCCAGCACGATCCAAAACTGGCACGTAATGAAAGAGGCATCATTCTCCGATCACATGTATATCAATTTCAATATCGAAACACCCCACAGGGTTCAATCTCTAATAAGAACCCCTAAACACATTAACTGGCAAGTCTTTCAAGACACACTCCAAGCTAACCTAACAGGCTTCAGTAACCCAATTAGAACAATTGCAGAATAAGATAGCACTGCAAATGACCTTACCGAGGCAATCATGAATGCCTACCATACAAGCTGCCCCGCAGTACGAGTCAGAGAGCTGTTCCATGGTGGAACCACGATCTCGAGGCGAAAAGAAGAGAGGTCAGAAAACTTTTCAACAAGGCTAAACGGTCAAACAACTGGACGGCCTATCGAACCTCCCTTACTAGATATAACGCTGCACTAAGAAACAGCAAAAGGAACAGTTGGAGAGAATTTTGCGAAAGTATTGACAAACTACCAACAGCATGTCGACTACACAAAGCTCTCTCTCTCGACCATAAAAATCCAATCGGATCAGTCAAAAAACCAAACGGTGAATTGACATCCAACAGACTAGAAACTCTTGACTGCCTAATAAAAAGTCATTTCCCCAACTGCCGAATACTAGGTAACCAAGAAGAAAACGAGGACATTAACACAAACCTCTATCTTATCCCCGCGGAAGCTTACAGACGCTCAAACAAAATCTTCACCACTGAAGGAATTCGATGGGCAGTAAATTCCTTCGGTCCCTATAAATCCCCAGGAGGAGACGGAATATACCCGATACTCCTACAACGCGGTTTGCACCTATTAGAATCTCTACTCGTAAGACTATAAATCCAGCTATAGCCTAGAATATGTACCAAGGTGCTGGAGAGATGTACGAGTGATTTTCTTACCAAAGGTAGGGAAAAAATCCCCCGAGGATACAAGGTCATACAGGCCTATCAGCCTTACATCATTTATTCTCAAATCCATGGAAAAAATCTTAGGTCACTACATAAGATCTAATACACTCCAATCAAATCCAATTAACCCCAGCCAACACGCATATCAAGCTGGGAAATCAACAGAAACAGCCCTCCACGAGCTGACCACTGAAATCGAAGATACACTCCGAAGCAAAGAGATGTTACTCTGCGCCTTCATCGACATCCAAGGCGCTTTCGACAACACTAACTTCAAAGTAATTCAAGCACAAGCTAGAACAAGGAGAATAGATTCCTCTATCATAGGTTGGGTCATGTGCATGCTAAGGGGTAGGAAAATTCGGGCCTCATTTGGTGACGAAACCATCACAATAGCGGCAACAAGAGGTTGCCCACAAGGAGGCGTTTTATCACCACTCTTGTGGTACTGGTGATGGATCAGTTGCTAGACAGGCTTAAGAACAATCTTATCACAAATATTGGCTATGCGGATGATCTAGTCCTATTGGTTCGAGGTAAATTCGAAAGCACGATAACAGAGCGCATGCAATTAGCTCTCAAAATAGTAAACGAATGGTGCCGGAAGGCAGACCTAAGTGTCAACCCAGATAAAATCGTATGCACCGTTTTCACAAAAAGAAGGAGAACAACTCTTTCCGTCCTAAGATTCCAAGGCAAAATACTCCAAATAATGCCTGAAGCAAAATACCTGGGGGTAATGTTTGACCAAAAACTAACATGGAACTCCCACATATCATACATCACCAACAAAGCTAACAAAGCATACTTCACTTGCCAACGCATGTTCAGCAAAACGTGGGGAGCAAACCCGCAAGTTACTCTATGGCTATACCAAAGCATTATCAGGCCTAGGCTCACTTACGCAGCCCTGATATGGTGGCCAAAAACAGAGCAGTGGAAAACACGCTCAAAACTCAGCAAAATTCAAAGATTAATACGTCCATCTGATCATCATCAGGAGCCATCAAGACTTGCCCAACAGCAGCACTAGAAAAAATACTAGGACTCACACCTCTTCACTTACACATCAAAAGTGAAGCGGGAGCAAGAGCCATCTCACTCAAGGTAACCAACAAACTCAAAGTCAATAGACCAGGACATACAAGCATCATCACAAAAATCTATTTGGAAAGCGAATTCGTCCTCCAATCAGACTCAATGATAAAAACAACTAATTTCCAAAGGAACTTCTCAGTAAAAGTATCGGACCGCAATCAAGTTGAAAATATCATAAATAACCTCCCCAATCATGCATCTGTATGGTACACAGATGGATCCAAAACGAACTCAGGAACAGGTTTTCAATTCAAAAATAAAGTGGAGCTGCTACTGCCACCTAAACGAACTGGCAAAAACCAATAAGGTTAACCTGATGTGGTCCCAGGCCATTCAGGCATTTATGGCAACGAGACAGCAGACCTCTGCGCAAGAGCAGGCGCGGAAGAGACCTTCACTGGCCCCGAGCCAAGCATTGCCTTCAGCAAAAGCCACCTCAAAAATAAGATAAAAGAGTGGGCAAACAACGCCATCGAGACTGAATGGGAATCATCAACTACGATGAAACAAACCAAAAAGCTTCTCAAATACAACATCAAAAATATAAACAAAGCAATCAAGCTAAACCGACAAACACTGAGATCCTTTGTCTGGTACATGACAGGACATGGTCCATTTAATGGCCACTTAACAAAAATGGGGAAATCTCAGACAGATCGCTGCCGCTTTTGCGGCGAGGCAGAGGAGACGCCAGAACACATACTATTTATATGTGATGCCCTCACCCGGAAAAGACTTCGATACCTCAAGGCTCATACAGTTCTATGGCAGAATGCCAGACCTATCGACCTGGCGGATATATTGGCACTTATAAAAGGACTAGGCCACCACATAATGTGGTAGACATCTGGGACGCACAATAGACCTTAAGTTCGCAGTGCACAAGGCTTCTCAGCCCACCAACAATAACATAACATAACATAATGTCAGATCAAGTTAGAACAGAAGATCACAGCCATTTGTCAAAATTTACTTCATTTTCTATTAACGGATAGTTTATTTTAGTTTTGACTGAGGTGTAAGAGCAATCGTGAAATATAAATTAAAAAAGAATGGTGGAGCTTTATTATTTTTTTTTTTTATAATTTGCGCACGCTTCAAGTGGTTCGCACCCTTTTAATGCTCGGCTATATGCTTGGCACAGCGTGGTCGTTAAGGAAGTGGAGGAGAAAAGAGGAGATGTCTATGAGCTTGTCTTTTGAATGCCTGTGGATCATAGTGATGTGGGAAGACAGAGATTGGCAGAGCATTGCACATACGTGTTGTACGGCTGAAGAACGAATCCCTAAATTTAACTGTACGTCCGAAGATGGGCTTAAGGGTAAACTGATGAGCATTTAGAGCGCCACGAGTATTGCGGTTGAATTCAAGGAGAGGTGGCATGCAGCTGGCTATTTCTCTTGAGCACCGCTGGTGGAAGAAGCGATAAAACAGTGACAAGTAGGAGACGTTCCTGCGGTGTTCAAGCGAATCTTCTGATTTCGCAATGTTTTCGTCACCGATAAGTTTTATCGCGCGGTTTTGTATTCTATCTAGCTGATGCAAAGTAGTCTTAGGCGCCTTGTAAATGGTAGCCAGATCAGAGAAACTGAAATATTTCTTACACCGGGCTAGAAAACCTAAACATTTCGCAGCATTTTTAGCGACGGTAAATATGTGGTCATTCCAACGAAGCTTGTCACTAACGCACATACCGAGAATTGCGAGATTTTCAGTTTCCTCGATGCAAGTGCCATTCATGGATAATGGCATGGGGTTTAGGGTCCACTTAGACGACAGGAGACAGTATTGGGTTTTGGAAGCGTTAAATTCTACTCGATTGATTTCTCCCCAATGTATTATGCAGTCAAGGTCAGAATTCAACGTGCTTAACATACGGAGTTGTTTGAGTTCCACATCAGAGGTGGAGGGACGTTCCACAAACTTATATGAGAAGCTGAGAGTGCTGTCATCAGCGAAAGAGTGAATTGGATTCGAAGTCACAGAAAAGAGATCATTAATAAAAATGAGAAAGAGTGTCGGGGACAGAACAGAGCCCTGGGGAACGCCAGCATTTATGTGGTATATTTCAGACTTGAAACCGTCCAAAACAACTTGAATTGAGCAGTCCAAAAGATAGCTTCTAATCCAATGAAGCAGTTTATCATCGACACCATAAGCACGCATTTTAGACAAAAGAGCTTGATGCCAAACTCTGTCAAATGGCTTTGAAATATCGAGTGCAACAGCTTTGCTTTCTCCAAAATGATGCAAAGATCGGTTCCACTGTTCGGTGAGATAAACCATCAAATCACCAGTAGAACGTTGCCCACGAAATCCATACTGCCGGTCACTAAGGACTTCGTTGGTTTCAAGATATTTCTTAAGCTGATAATTGATCAGCGTTTCCATGACCTTGGAAAGAATGGATGTAAGTGCTATGGGTCGGTAGGAAGAAGGAGACGACGGCTCGCCTTTTTTGGGTATGGGCTGGACAAAGGCTGTTTTCCAACTTCTCGGGAAGAGTCCAGAAGAATAGGATAGATGGAAAAGCTTACGCAATGGTAATGCCAGCTTGGAAGAACACCTCTTCAGAACTATTGGGGAAATACCATCTGGCCCAGCGGATTTGTGAGTGTTGAGATCATTTAAAACTCTAGCAACTGCACGAGTACGAATAATTATCTGTCCCATAGAGTGTTCAATACTCTGAAGTGCAGGAGGCGGCAATGCACAATCTGGAAGCGTGGAGCTAGCTGCAAAATGTGCAGCAAACAGATTGGCTTTGTCTTTAGAGTTCACAACTGAAGCGTCATTTTAAATGAGCGTTGGAATGGCCGACGAGGCTGTATTTTTGACATTGTAGACATTGTTTGGGACATTGTAGTATTTTTTGCCTCAATTTTCGGTCGTAGGCGAATTTGACTAATTATAATAATTATTAATTAATGAATTAATTATAATAATGAATAATTGCCTTTCTACTTCTAGAGTTCCACGACGAAAGTGGACGGGAGCCGAAACCAGAATGCTACTCGTTTGTGTTATCAACAGATTAGAGTAGTTTACACACAAAACAAAAAAGAAGAATGTTTTTAAAATTTATTAGAAGACATGCTGTCATCAGGAATAGTGCCGGTATGTAAATTCATTTTTTTTATTATTTGATTATTCTAATCACATAATTTACAGAATTTATTAGAAGACATGCTCTCATCAGGAATAGTGCCGGTATGTAAATTAATTTTTTTTATTATTTGATTATTCTAATCACATAATTTACAGAAAGCCCATTACACCGGTGATGATATAAAAAATAAATTGAAATCATTAAAAATGGCCTACAAACAGGCCATTGATAATAATAATCGTACTGAAGCTGCACCATCGGTAGGTCCATTCATGGATTTATTAGATCATATTTATGGTCTGGAAAATGCACCACCAGAACTTTCTTCAGTCGCTACCACCAGTATAGGTATTCATCGCTTAGATACGGGTGAAGATAATTTTGATGATATCATCGAAATATCCCCGGGAACACCTCCAGAATCCAGTTCATCAGAAATGGAAAGTGCACCGCCTTCCCAGAAAAGACCAAGAATAACCGCGAGACAGACCGCAGAAAAAATAAAAATGGATTTTTTAGAAAAAAAATTAAAAATTACTGAGGCAAATAAATTAAAAATGTTTGCGAAAAAGGGCAGCAAAGGAATGTAGGAATCAAGAATTGATGGCACTACTCAGAGAAGAGAGAAGCCGTCAAAACAATTAAATTTTTATAATATTATTTTATTTAATAATCAATAATCAATATGTACATAATTTAATAAATGAATTTAATTTGAAGTAAAATGAATTAAATTTTAAATTTTTATTTACATAATTCCATCATTTCTTAGATCGTTTATAACCAATAATCTTCTATCATTGACTCTTAAATTTGTTTCGATTGTTTCATTATCGATGTCCATATCAAGTGGGCAGTCTTCATCTTCTGTTTCACTGCACTCATCTTGCTCATCAATACAAATATTATTTAATACACAGCTGGCAACGGTAAGGTTTACCACCGTTCTTGAATTTGTATGCTCTGTAAAATGAAGTAGACAACGAAATCTATTTTTTTTGTTGGAGTCTACCACAGCTTGCATTAAAATGCTGAAATATTTTTTTCCGTTGCAATATAGATGACGATTTTTGGAAATGCTTTAATGCGTATGTGTGTGTCATCTATTGCACCAAGCACTCCTTTGATACCTTTTAATCTTTGGAACCCAGAGGTGATTTGGGTGACAGATTGTTGCGTTCTCGGCCATTTGATATAATTATCAGCGATAGTCATCATCCAAGATGCCACTCGTTTAATAATGGCCCAAGCTGTCTTTTCAGCAATTCCAAATAATTGGCTTAGTTGCCGATAAGTGATGGTGTTCGCAACGTACCATTAAAACACATAAATTTCCTTCTGTGCACCCACTTTCTTCCTGCCTCCATGATTATGGTTAGGACACAATGTTGATGACGAATAAGAATCTGAAATTATAAACCATGTGTATATTAATTATCGTATAATGGAAAATCACCTGTTAGATATAATTCTACCAAAACACACGAACCATGTGTCTAAGCAACTATCAGAAGCGAATAAATCAGTAACTGGGTTTATCAAAAAGTATTACCTATTAAAATATTTGCAGTATGTCGCGATAAAAGGAAGTGTTTCTTAAAATTCATCTCATCATGCAAATTTATCGTCTCCATAAAATTTTTGATGGTATGATGTTGATTCAATTCTGCCTCGCTACTGCTGCAGTCAGATGATTCATCAAAGTTAGACGAACTGGTTTCATTGTTTTGAATAATTTTCTGAAATTATTCATTCCGGATTGAAATTTATATGGAATTGTTGTTGTAAAATTCACAAAGTAAGACAGTTTTGTAGCGTTATTGTAATTTGATGTGGAAACGGCGCGTAATCGTCTGCTGAAACATTCTGTGTCGATGCGACTAGTGCGGTTGACGAAAAATTAAAGAGGATGACATAAATTACGAATGGAGAAAAAGTCAAAAAATTTCATTGACAATTTTGCCCGCGATGGTTCGGGAGAAATATCTTCCTTTTCATTACCCTTCCCTCTTGCACTTATAAAATTCCAGATTTCATGGAAGGACTTTTCAGCGTTTAGATTGGGTCTAAGTAATTTTTTTTTTAATTGTTGATAATTCAAGGGTTATTCCACTTTTACGGCCATATTATTCACTCGGTTTGAATTTGGTTTATTTTAAATCATTTTAAACCAAATTTTTTCTGAAATTTCATATTATTCACTTGGTTTAAAAAACTTACACCAAAATTTTTAAACCAATTGGCCGATAAACCATGATAAACCACGCCGATTTTAAACCACACTCCGACGGCCGGTTTATTGACATTTTCGTTGGTTTAATCCATGTTTTCATATTATTCACTCATTTTTCAATGCAAGCAGTTGTGAATTTTGTCAAAATTAATAATTTTTTATTGATTGTATGTTCATCGTTTGAATGATTGCTATTTGCGTGAACCGCTTGGAGCGTGAATGTTTTGTTGGTATCGTAATATCAATATATAAATTACCGTCCTTCATATTCATTCCCTTTCTGATTTTTAGAGACGAAAAATACAAATTTATTAAATTAAAATACACAAAACAAAACTTTCTACCTTACCTTACTCGAATGATGCAAGAAAAATTTATTTTACTGCTGCAATTGCGTTTACCTCGAATGGCAGACACTTTTCTGCTTATTTCGGTTAAAGAAAGTATTTTCGAACAAATAACTTTCTACAGTTTTACCAAGATTAATAAGGAATAAACCAAACGAGAAATATCAAATGGTTGTCAAATCACGCAAATCTGACATTTCATGGCCGTTAAACTGTTTAAGAAAATAAACCGAACCGAAACCGAAATAAATCAAAATAAACCAAACAGATTTAAGCCAGAAAAGTAGTTAATAATATGGATATGGTTTAAAACACTATGGTTTAAAATCGGGTGGGTTATTTTGGTTTATTTTTTTGGTTTAAAAGTGTTTAAGTGACGACTTACTTTGTGAAAAAAATTGAAAAAAAACATTTTGTTGTGAATGGCCCGGTATGTGATACCATTTTAAAATCTGTATTAAACAGGCATTTTTTACAATAGTTGGTTTTCACCAAGTACGTTTAACATTTTACAAAAAAAAATTTACCACATTTATGATTAAAATTGAAGTTGAGATTTGTTCGAAAAAATTAAAACAGGTACTGATGCGATTTACTGCTTATCTGTTGGTTGGTATAATAAATGAAAAATAGTATAATACCGAAAAACCGATGGATTTCATTTATTTGTAGCTGTTGTATAAGTTATCGTTTGTTGCACCTAAGCAACCAAATATTTTACACGAGCCGCTAAGTCAGCAAAGTGCAGTGGAAACGTTGGCAGAGGAACAGCAGCGCAGCGCAAAGTAGTGGCTTAGGTTCAAGCTAAGAAATTATTGTAAGTTCAGTTTTTGTACTCACTTCAAACCGACAGACAGCGGCTGTAATAAATTGTTAATAAACTAAAAACAAATTGTTTAATTGGCGCCCAACGTGGGGCCGCGAACCGAAACCGAAATAAATCAAACTAAACCAAACAGATTTAAGCCAGAAAAGTAGTGAATAATATGGATATTGTTTAAAATCGGGTGGGTTATTTTGGTTTATTTTTTTGGTTTAAAAGTTTTTAAGTGACGACTTACTTTGTGAAAAAAATTGATAAAAAAACATTTTGTTGTGAATGGCCCGGTATGTGATACCATTTTAAAATCTGTATTAAACAGGCATTTTTACAATAGTTGGTTTTCACCAAGTACGTTTAACATTTTACAAAAAAAAATATTTACCACATTTATGATTAAAATTGAAGTTGAGATTTGTTCGAAAAAATTAAAACAGGTACTGATGCGATTTACTGCTTATCTGTTGGTTGGTATAATAAATGAAAAATAGTATAATACCGAAAAACCGATGGATTTCATTTATTTGTAGCTGTTGTATAAGTTATCGTGAGAAGCCCTCCCATTCAACATTCACACAGGTTGGTTGCACCTAAGTAACCAAATATTCTGCACGAGTCAGCACATTCACCGTTCACACAGGTTTGTTGCACCTAGGCAACCAAATATTTTACACGATCCGCTAAGTCAGCAAAGTGGAAACGTTGGCAGAGGAACAGCAGCGCAGCGCAAAGTAGTGGCTTAGGTTCAAGCTAAGAAATTAAGTTCAGTTTTTGTACTCACTTCAAACCGACAGCCAGCGGCTGTAATAAATTGTTAATAAAATAAAAACAAATCGTTTAATTGGCGCCCAACGTGGGGCCGCGAAAATTAAGTCGAAAATTGAATTACGAGCTATAGAGTAACGCAAATATAAAAATATAACAAGATACCATTTCGCGAAATAAAATAAAAATTTTAAATTTAGACATCTTTTTCTCCTATCAACCCAGTAAAGTACTCTTAATCCTTAAATTAGAGCGAAGCAGATTTAAGTCACTAAGGAACGAATTATCCTTGGGAAGCGTCTGGAACGAGCGAAGTCGAATTAAGTCACCAAGGAACAAATTATCCTTGGGCAGGGTGTTTAACGAAATCATTCAGGATCATCGAGAATATTGAAGCCAAAAATTTACATAGGTCGCCATCAATTTAGTAAGTTGCGAAATTACTCTTGAGGAAATAAAATTTCTTCCAGAATTTTTTGGTCACCGGGCACCTATGTGTCTTGGCGTGAGGCTGCCGATGCAGCACTTTCGTCCTTTAACACGGTGCTGAATGTTAGTGCAATAATCTCCCCTCTCGACCTCATCGAACAGGAACTGTCAACACTAAGACAGGGTTTAATGTCGTGTTTAAAATTCTACGACGAGGTAGAAAGGAAATTAACTCTCTTAGCAAATAAAATGTCATGCGAAAGCGGTGTGGCGGACACCATAAATAGTATAGGGCCGATGCACTCAGGGTATTCATATCAGGTTTAAGAAAACCTTTATGCGATATTCGCGTCGAGACCATCTGACCTTCCATCAGCCCTGTCCTTGGCGCAAGAGGTAGATGCTAATAACGAGCGCTACGCCTTTGTGACAAATTTTGCAAACAGATCTCATGAAAGTTCTTACAACAAAAAAAGCCAGTGGAACCTATAATTCCAGTAATCAAAAGACCTTTAACTCTGAGCCTAGTGTAGGTCATAAGAATCCACATTATTCAGTCGGTAAACAAAACAGGCAGGCTGGTCACGCACAGAACTCCGTCAGTAACCTGGAGCCATATACCAGTAGTAACTATTCGGGTCAAAGGGTCATTGAGCCTGTGAAGGTGGATCCTTCCATGTCCCAATTTAAACACCTATCGAATAATCCTAGCCAAGACCATTATAGTAGGCCGCAGGGGAATCTGCAGAAATGTGCAGCAAAATCAGGGCGTTACACCGCACCTAAGATACAACGCGTAAATCATCTAAACGACGAGCCTGATTTACCTAACGAATCAACGTATGATAAAGAAGCGGAACAAGCGATGGATAGCATCGAGAATGATGAGCTTAATTTTTTAGGGCAAAGTCCCTCCTTCCTTAGATTTCAAGGTCAATAGAAGGGAAAGAGGTTAGCAGAATTTTTAGTACTACCCAATCTGACATCATTTGCTGGTGTAATTGGCCTAGACTTGTTGAACAAAGTTCTATCGATTTAAAGACAAACGCGATAACACAAGGATTCGGCAAGGAGATTATTTTATTCATCACGAGCCAGGATATAAGTTACCTACAACTGCAGGCCAATCAGTTCCAAAGCATTTAGAAGAAGCTTTCTCCAAGTTAATTGGGAATGTAAATGGGGTATTTGCAGATCCCAACGAAGCCCACCTTTATAATACAAACGTGGTGGCGTCTATTCGCACCGAGAATGAAGACCCAGTGTACTCAAGGTTACACACTTAGCCACTGGGCGTTTCGGATTTCGGTCGAATGATGCTGTTTACGACCTATTGGTAAACAGCATCATTCGACCGTCTAGGTCACCATACAATAGCCCTATATAGGTTGTTAAGAAAAAAGACTTTGAAATTTGGCAAGAAAAAAAGCGATCGGTAATAGACTTTCGCAAACTAAATGAAAAAAACATCAGTGACAAAGCGGACGCTTAGTACAAGCTCGCCGAAATGGGTGGGTTTATGCAGCTTTATAAGCTGTAACCTTTATTAATAAAAAAGTATACGTGCACATTGTGGAGAGAAAACACAAGAAGAAGATCTAAAAATAGATGGCTTGCCCCGTCATCGGCATTAGGCATTTCTGAGAATGGAAATGTAGACCCCAAGTAAAAGTTGTTCTAAGTTTGACATAATGGACTCACAAGAGGAAAGCCAAGAAAAACTAGAATTTAGCCTAATTTATTTTTCTTCTTAGACCTATGGAGCTTAATCAACAACCAAAAACCCGAGGAAAAAAAATTCAATAGGTCAATTTGGGTACAAATTTAATGGGCTTTATTTACCGATAACTAGTAGGTTTGTACAAAAAAAATAACGTATATAACTACAAAAAAAATTCATTTACCAAGGGTCAATATTGTCTACAAAAACTGTCAAAAAGGTAAGTTATTATTTACTCCGTAAGGTTTAAAGTAATAATTTTCTTAATAATTATAAAAAGGTAAGTAAATATGTATTAAACAATGGTATCAACCATTATTATTAAGTTTAAAACAAATTTTTAAAGGTAAATATGTTCTTTTCTTTTTAAAAAAGTATTAAAATGTAGGTAAATATGTATTAAACAAAGGTGTCTTTTTATTAAGCAAAGGTATCAATCATTATTAAGTTTAAAAGCAATTTTAAGAAAAGTAAATAAATATGTTCTTTTCTTTTAAAAAAAAAGTATCAGAAGATAGGTAAATATGTATTAAACCTTTCCAGTATTATTAAACTTAAATACAATTTTAAATGGTAAGTAAATGTGTAGTACACAAGGCTATCAATTAAAAATCATAAATACTTTTCTTTTTTAAAAAGTATCAAAAGGTAAGTTAATATGTAATAGGCATAGGTATCCATAGTGTTATTAAGTTAAAACCAATTTTAAAAGGTAAGTAATTAGGTAGTGCACAAAGGTATTAAACAAATATGTATATATATATATAGTTAAGTATTAAAAAAAATTTAGTATCTCCCAAATTATGAATTCTTTATAGGATTTGGTATCCAGATCCAAAGGAGAGTAACGTTCATTTTACCCTTCTTTTCTTTTCGAAGGAAAACAAATTTAACTCAACTTACTACGTTTCTATAAAAAATATAATCCTCCTCCTCGGCAGCGCTGACGACGATGAAGATCTCTGCAATAAAACAAGCTATAATGATTAGCAACCGCCCGATGCAGAGACGATGGGGCGCGAAACGAAATTAATAAAACAAAACGACACAATAGACGTCTCTCCCTTCTTTATTTTAATTAGATATTGGTAACTTTTAAATTAAACTAATTCTTAGGGAAATTGGCGCCGTGGCTCAGTGGAAGTGCACATGGCTGCTGAGCAGGAGGTTCGTGGTTCGAATCCCAGCAACACCAAAAGTATTTTTTACGGTGTCCCACCTCTCGCGAATGGGTGACAAACGTTCCGAGAGTAATACCTTGTCACGGAAAGCTTCTAAATTCGCCGTTCGCCAAATAAGCGTAGGGTTTCGTACTAAAATCTTTCTCTTCCACCTCTTTTTTCTTTCTCAACGTGTTCTTGATGCTTTGACTTTAGGGTCTGCTGACAACCCTTTTCTTTGGCATAATACAATGCTAGAACTGGAACAAGCTCGATATACCGTGGGTAAGAAATATACTTTCCACTTCCACTTTGCGAACTTATGGTTTTCGAGCGTCAAATTTTGTGGCGTTTTTCGTTAATATAGCGTGGGTAAGAAATATACTTTTCACTTCCACTTGGCGAACTGTGATTTTGTGCGTCTAATTTTATGGCGTTTTTCGTTAATGTACCGTGGGTAAGAAATAACATTTTTCACTTTCACGTTGCGAACTGTGATTTTTGTTCGTCAAATTTTATGGCGTTTTTCGTTAATACACCCAGGATAGTAAATAAAATTTTCACTTCCATTTTGCGAACATAATTTTTTTAGTGCGTTAAACTAGTTGCTTACTTTATAAGACGAACAAAAAAGTATACAGAAAATTTAACTACACATACAACTCAGTATGCACCG
This sequence comes from Nephrocerus scutellatus, assembly GCA_947095585.1. Lineage (NCBI taxonomy): Eukaryota > Metazoa > Arthropoda > Insecta > Diptera > Pipunculidae > Nephrocerus > Nephrocerus scutellatus. The sequence goes on along the minus strand of OX352763.1, from coordinate 51,481,829 downwards.
CACAAGCGGACATCTGCCTGACCGGTATTGAAAAACGGAAATCGCAAAATAAGTCAACCTCGCACTACGATGCTTGCCTATTGACTGCCACTGGTTGGATTTTTCTTTCCTTCCTGCCGCTTGTCTACCCCATTGAAAAAAATTCAATGACAGAGTACGCGGTCGCACAGTGATGGTAGGCAGAAACTGATTTTTTTTTTCATTAATTATTACATAAGCAATATTTAAATTTCCTGCGAAGCTAGGAAATAATATTCAAATAATGTGAGCTTAATGATTTTTATACTGAAATTAAATTATTAACAATATATTTTTCTATTGAAACTAGAAATTACAAAATTGAGATTATTAGCATTAAAATTTTAAGTAATTTTAAGTAACATATTTTAAGTAGGAATAGATACAATATACTCGTATTAGTTAATTAATTCAATTTAAGCCAAGTATGAATTTTTTTAATTTATGTTTGAACAAGTTTTGGTTGTTTATAATCTTTAGGTACATCGGAAGTTTGTTGATTACAGTTGGTACTGTGTACTTTTGCTCTCTTCTACCAAATACGTTATAGAAGCCTGGTACTTGGCGCATCTGTTGAGCTCGTCTTCTCGTGTTGAAACTGTGTGTTATGGCACTCTGGAAGCGGGCATCATCTTTATATTCGATTGCCAACGTCACTTCGAAAATTTGCTGCGTATTTAGTACCTTAAAATTTAATAAACTAGATTCAGAGCTTGAAATAAAAATATTCCGCAGTATTGTTGTCTGTAGTGTGTTTAATTTATCGATATGGGTTTTTGACGCGTTACCACATGATAGTACACCAAATCGTTATTTTGACTCCACCAAAGCATAATACACTTTTTTTTGTACCTTCCTCGTCGAATACTTTTTTAGGTAAACTAACGCGAACAATGCACTTTTGAGCTCTTTACGTATTCTATCAACCTGGAAATCCCATCTAATGTGCGAGTCAATCGTAACTCAACGGTAATTATAGGTGTCCACAACTTCTATCGGCTTTTCCGTCATTCCATTTGGGCAATCTTCATTTCTGACAGTTATTCTTGGATTAGAGGCCCTATGATGGGGACCCCTAATATGCATCAGTTTAGTTTTTAATGTATTAATAACCAGGCCGTTGTCGTGACACCATCTAACTGCTTTATCAACTTCCGATTGCATGTAGCAGATTGCCGTTTCCAGGGAGCGATGCCTTACGGCGGTATCGTCCGCATAAGCAAACGCAGTTGATTTCTTAAAAATGCGAAGCATTTCGTTTGTGTAAATAATGAAAAGCAATGGACCAAGCTTTGATCCTTGTGGAACTCCATAATTAGATGCTTTGCTGGAACTAAACGTATTTTTTTATTTAAACCTTGAAGCTCCTGTCACTAAGATAATTTTTACTACCATTTACCAGATTTGAAAACTCTCCCAGAAGTTTGTTTATACTTTATTTTTTCGAAATCCATATTGGTTTTTATGTAACAGGTTATTATTTTCAATGAAATTAGAAAGTCGTCTTACAACAACTTCTTCTAGGCATTTATCAATTACTGGAAGTATGGAAATAGGCCTATAATTGCACATATCACTCCTAATTCCTTTTTTTAAAATTGGCCGTATCGTTGCAGTTTTTAGTAGATTTGGAATCTTGCCTTGTGTTAGGCTTAAATTAACAATTTTTGTTATTATTGGTGCAAACACACAAGCGTTAAGTTTAATGTCCTTAGCCCGAATTCCATCAACCCCTGGAGCTTTATTTGGGTTAATTGATCTCAATATTGCATGCATTTCGACTTCATTGGTTTCTTCAACATATATAAAACTGGAAATGCTACCATTTATTTGATTTGAAGTTATCGCAACGCATTGGTGAATTATACTCGTAGCTTGTTCGGAGAAACTTTCCGCAAAATCATTCGTTAATTGAGCAATATTTTTATCTAGCGGGAATTTTTTAATAAGGCTGTCGTCAATATTTGGTTTTTTTCTTCCCAATATCTCATTTATTAGACTCCATGTTTTTTTTTGGATCATGACAGGCTGCATTAAATTTCTCTTCATAGTAGAGCGATTTTTTGGACGATAATTCCTTATTTAAAATGTTTCGATATCGTTAGTACTCCATCTCATAAGTTTTGTTCAGTCTATTGTTTTTCCATCTCCTGTAAAGCGCATCTCGTTTTTTACATTGTGACAAGAGTTCAGAAGTAATCCATGGGTTTGAAACGGTTCATTCAGAAATGAACACGTTCCCGAATTTTCGACCTGGAGTAACCCAGCTGGCAGCTTGGTCCGGCTCGGCTCAGCATAGTGATGGGGGGGGGGGGTTTGCTGGGTCTCCAGAACGAATTTAAGTTCGCTGCCTTTGTAACGATTCACGAGAGAAAACAAAGAGAAAATGCCGCACCCCCTGCCTCACTTGGCCCACGATCACCCTCCCCGGCGATGAACGACTTTAACGACGCATGGGTATTTGTTTTAATACCCGATAGAAAAAGCAAAATTAAACGATATTCAATTAGGTTTATTAATATTGAGACAATAACATAAGGGTAAAGATTGAACTCATTACATTACTAGGAGTAGAAATGATTTACTTAATAGAAGATGATAATTGGATTTATTCATACCAATGTAATAGGAAGAAGAATGGTTAAATGGTGAAAACCAATATTTATATATAAAAAAAAATAGACATAGATAGAAAAATAGATCATTAAAGCTACTTATCTTAATATGATGAGAAAGTGGTAATTAAAGTTATTCATACTTAATATACTAGGATAAGTAACGATTAAATTCATGAAAACTAATACACTAGGAAAAGTAGCAACTAACTTTATCAAACTATGATAAGGGAAAAAGTAGTAACTAAACTTATTAATAGTGTATAATAAAATAGATAGTAATTAAATTCGTAAATTCGGTGAAAAGATTATAAATGGATTTATTAAACTAATATAATCGATAAGTGGTATCGATAGGTATTAATATTAGTTTAATGTAAAAGCAATAGTTACTTAATAATATTATAATATATAGTAGAATGGTAGTAGTAAAATTCATTAATACTAAGATAATCTAAAAATAGTATCTATAGGTAATGATACTGATCTAATGGAAAAAAAAGCAATATTTCATCCTATTAACACTAATATAAAATAGCAAGGTAGTAGTTAAATTGATTAATACTAATATATGGGAAATCTTACAAATGAACTCATTAATACAAATGTAAGCGAAAATTAGTATCCATATGTATTGATAATCATTTAATGGAACAGTAATCGGCTCAACGCCTTACTATGGGTACACATTATGCGTGTGACGTGGATCAGCCTCCAGTTATCGGGACGACCGAGCTCGATGATCCTCCAACCGGTGCTATTCTAGGCAAAGAAGACAAAATGTAATAAACAAGAGAAAAAAATTAGTATCATCTTATACATACTATTCGTCAAAATTATCGTAATGTAAACAATTAAGTTTCATTTAGCTAGGTATACAGATATTCAATAAGACAAGAAAAATAATTTTGTTTTTTTTTCTTTTGTTTTTTTACGCTGGCCAAAAAAAGGAAGTCTTCGTCTCCAGGATGTCCGGGGTATACAAGATGAAGATGAGCCAAAACACTGTCCGTTCTTGTCGATGATGACATCGTCCCAATGCGGAAGTTTTGGTGGTGTCCAGGATGCATTAGTTTGGGCACAACCTGCACTATCGTTCATCAGATTTGTGACTGGAACCTTGTTGCTCAGATAACTTCCAAGCCGCCAAGAAAAGAAAAATGTGAAGTCTGGTCGTTCCTCCGACTTTGCATTTGCAGTTTTCCAACTAAGATAATGAGATAATCGGAAAAGGACTGGACCTTTTTCTTCTCTTCTGTTGGGAATATAATGGTTCAATGCTCCTTTCAACTCTAAATTAATGTTATAGACGCTCGCATAGATGGAATAACGCTAACAATATTTTATGTTCGCAATAAATTTCTTTTGGGTTATCGCACGTGCAAGGCATCTTTCGGATTTGCGTGGGGTCCCCAATGTGCAGATTAATTTGAAAATTCCGAGTCACTGTTAAATAATATGTTGTGTCATAGCAGCACCTTTTTTGCTGCGGAAAAGTTTATTTATTAGTCTGGCGAATAAGCGAAACTTCTGATAAACTTTTAATAAACTTTTGATGAAATAGAATACATGCTATAATTTATTAATAATCATGTTAAAATTTTGAGTGTTGCAATTTTGGGGTTTATTTATTTTGACACTGCAATAACCTTTGGGCAATTGATTCAAATACTAATCCGAGATCACCATATACGAATTTCACGGATGGTTGCAGATTAAAATCGCAGTAAATTAATGACTACTGCAGCAAACAGATAGCCGGTCTCGAAGTAGAAGAAAATAACACAACTCACTATGGCCGTGTTTGCTGTTCGCAGTCGTCTTTTCACAATTCCGATGACTTTGCATATCGAGGCGGCCACGCTTTACAAAACCGTTTATCCGAGTTTGTAGCACGAAGGTTTATGTACATATATACTCTGGCGGTCGGTATATCATTCACACACAGGATTCATGCGGTTTATTTAAGGCTTAATGGCGTTGCTTATGGCAAAGAAATGTAAAGTCTGGGCGCTCCTCCGACGTTGCATTTGCATTTTTCCAATTTAGGATAGTTAACCAAAAAAAATTTCCAGCGTGGGTCTGATACCGAGAAACACGACTCGATATCGCCACTTGACATTGTAATCACTTTTTTGGCAATCGTTTTGATTGCTAATCCGAGATCACCATAAACGAATTACCGGATGGTCGCAGATTCAAAATCGCAGTCAATTAATGACTAACACTCGTATATACTAATACTCAAAAAAAATAAGGCGAAAATGGTTTTCCTCTCGCTCGTTGGTCTCCTCCATCCACACACTCTGCTCGGTCACCGGAAACTGAACACCACCAACCCAAACCTCGCCATGACAACCTCCTGTCAGTTCTGCCAACTTAGTGATGAGTAAAAACCCATGTCGAGCCTATTGCGTTTACACGATGAATTTTACTTTCCAGTGAAAATCGCATTGAATAATCGGAATGACCGTCGACGAAGACGGTCGTTACAAATCGTGGGGCTGTCCCACACCAGAGAGGAGAGGTCTCAAGCCGGGCCTAACACTTACTGGGAGCGGTTCCTAGCGTATGCTTTAACTACGAAGGAATCGTCTCCTGCTACGACCGGACGAATGAGGTGAAACGAACCATCGCCAAGGTGGGTTAGTTAAGTGCGGATATCCTTAACATGGTAGGTACCCAACACCTTACCCTCCAGACTTCTGATACGATAGGCCACGTTACCAACCTTGCCATCGATGATAGCTGGAACGAATTTGGCTGATAATTTGGCCGAGAACTTATTCGCAGCGTTACTTTGGACAAACGATCTAACGAAGACGGGTTGGTTCAGACTAAAATGTCGATGTCTACTTCGTAAGTTATACGGCTGCGCCGATTTTTCATGAGCAACCCGGAGGTAATGCCCAACCTTATGTTTGACTAAGCTGAGGCGATTTGCTTTAGCCAGTGTAAACACTTCATTGGAATCGTCTGATACACCTAATAAGCTCCTTAACGCGTATTCTGACCCATGTAGGGACATGTGCTGGCCGAACACGAAATAATGGGGAGAATAGTGCACAGTATCATGTACGCAATTGCGTAGAGCTGCGGCTAACTCAGGCAGACATCCGTCCCACTCAGTGTGTTCGTGATCATTGATATAGGAGCGGATTGCCGAAAGCAGTGTGCGGTTGACTCGCTCCGAGGCGTTGCTCTGGGGGGAGTGAACGGGTGTGCGGACATGACGGACTCCATATTTTGTCAACAGATCCCTAAACAGGAGGGAAGTAAACTGCCGACCATTGTCGGAAATTACTACTTCCGGAACAGAAAACATCAAGAACACCTCGTTTTCCAAAAAGGCGCACATCAGGGGAGCCGTGGCTTCTCGTAAGGCTTTGATAATAACAAACTTGGAAAAGTGGTCAAGAACTATGACGATGTATGCATTTCCCCTTTTGGAGCGGGGATACGGACCCACAAAATCGATGAAAAGCTTCTGAAAGGGACGCGTAGACACCATGGCTGGTCGGGTTGAATAATTTACCGCCTTATTCATCTTACACTTAGGGCAGCTGGCAACAAATTCCTTCACTTGACTCGACATGCGGGGCCAAAAAAAGTGTCGTTGTAGCCTTTCGAGTGTTTTGCTTCTGCCTAAATGTGCTGAGGTGGGTGGATTATGGGCTTGTTCAATCAGGTTGCTAGTCATGGACTGGGGCACAACTAATTTAAAAACTGGGATGTCCGAGTCAAGGTACCGTAACCCATATGCCGGGGCGATGAGAATTTTGTTGTCCCGAATTGTAAAGTTGTGAGTACAGTCCTTCATTTGTTGTATTTTGGCGATCTGGGCCACATACTCAGGTTCCTGAAAAGACGGAGAATTAAGATCAATATGTAACACCGGTGTCGACAAGCTGGAGATAGTTAAGGAATCGGAAACATCTGCATGTTCAACAGAACCTATCAGTCGACCTTCATGTGGCGTATCCGAATCGTTAGGACTAACACCATGGGCAGGGCTGTCTTCGCCAAAAGCTCGAGATAGCGTATCCGGTACAACATTGACTGATCCTTTTCGATATCCAATTTGAAAGTCAAATGCCTGAAGCTTTAGACTCCATCGTGCAAGCCGCCCAGACAGATCCTTTCGTGTCATTAGCCAGCGCAAACTGGAGTGATCCGTGTAGATCACGAAGGTATAACCCTCTATATAGGGCCTGAATTTTTGTACACTAAGTACCTCGGCGTAGCACTCCAATTCCGTCACGGAATAGTTCCGTTGGGCCGCATTGAGCTTGTGGGAGATAAACTCAATGGGCCTTTCGTTACCTTCGTCGTCAGTCTGAAAAAGAACGCTGCCCACACCGACTGTACTAGCATCGCACTGTATGAAAAAGGGCTTATTGTAATCCGGGTTAGCCAATACGGGGGCAGACGATAACGCATTCTTCAGAGCGTTGAAAGAAACATCTGCGGCCGCTGACCATTTTGACTTCGTCTTGCCGGTAAGGTCGATGAGCGGGGCAGCCAAAGCAGCAAAGTTGCTTATGAAGCGGCGATACCAACCACACATTCCCAGGAAGCGCCTGATTTGTTTGGTGGTCGTAGGGGTAGGGAACTCCAATATGGCTCTACACTTCTCTGGGTTGGTACGGAGGCACCCATCGCCGACGACATACCCTAGGTAATCTACTTCCCGCAACACGAATTTGCTCTTGGCCAAATTAATGGTCAGACCAGCGATTTTCAGGAGGCGGGCTACCTCCCTCAACAACCCAAAATGCTCAGCAAGCGTAGCAGAGGTGACCAGGAGGTCGTCGAGGTACACAAAAACCTTATCATGTAACGAATGGGGTATAACCTGGTGCATAAGGCGGCAAAGGGTCTGTGGTGCATTGCATAAGCCAAAAGGCATAACGGTGAACTGGTACAAGGGCCGGCCAGGAACCGTAAATGCAGTCTTATCCCGGGAGGACGGGTCGAGTGGTATCTGCCAAAAGGCGTCCTTTAAATCAATGGCCGTAATAACTCTAGTTTGGTCCAAACGACCCAACAATCCACTGATAAGAGGCAACGGATAAGCATCCTTGGTGGTAACCCTGTTCAGTTCCCTGGCATCCAAGCACAGGCGGACTTTGCCATTGCCCTTCCGAACCAGCGTAACCGGTGAGCACCAGGGACTCCGCGATTCCTCGATAACCCCCAAAGACAACATTCGATCCAACTCGCCGTACATCAATCCTTGTATGGCGGGGGAGACGGAGTAAAACCGCTGTTTAACCGGCTTAGCCGACCCAACGTCTATGGAATGTGTTATAAACGACGTTCGTCCCAAGCCTACTTTGTCACTGGCCGGAAAGAGTTCTTTAATAATGTTCAGTTCCTGTTGATCACTACCCGTGAGAACATGATATTTAGGCGTAGTGGGGTGCTCTAGAAAGTCGTCTGAGATATTCAAGGAACAGAGTTTCGGAACTATCCTAAACCGGTTCCAAAAGTCTATCCCTAGGTAAAGCGGTTGTTCCAAGGATGGGACTAGGTAAAGTGTAAATCTATGGGTGACCCCGTTAAAGCTAACCATCGCCTCGATATAACCATGTACACGCTGAGACTGACCACTCGCTGTGCGAATCGGCATAGGAAAATTGTGCACATTCACAAAAGGGTTCGCCAGTAATTTCTCAGACCCGCGTCCCAATACGCTGATAGTGGCCCCACTGTCTAAAAGGCCTCTGTACGGGATGTTATTGACTAAGACGTTCGCGTATGGCCGATTATCGCCATCTTCTGGAGCCACCACCGAGGAGATAATGTCGGATCGCATTTTCTTTCGTTGGTCCCAGTATTTTTGATATCTAGTAGACTGCTTGGACAACATAGAGCCAACCTTATTCGTTAAAGGGTTGTGGTTATTATGAGGAAGTGTTCGACGTGGGTTAGAGCGACCAGTCACTACTAATACCGTTTTGCTATCGTGGTCGATAATCGTTGAGTCTGTGGGCCGGCATTGCTGCCCACACTCTATGAGTTGCTGCTGGGCGATGTGGCTGCCGGTGGTACCCGATTCCCAGTTCTCCGAGAACCACCTTGCTGGTTTTCCGCACATCTCTGACACCGAGGAGTAATAGTGTCCTTTTGACCACATCGATAGCAGAAGATACCAGTTGGTGCTATAGGGCAATTCATGAAGGTATGTCCCATGTTCGAACAGTTGAAACAAATTCGGTAGTTAGCCGGTACGGTAAATGGGGTTTTATGGTTGTCGGAGCATCTGGTTCCATTCTGTCGCGGAGTAGACATCGGAAACTTGGGGGTCGTCTGCAAGGCTGATAGGGGGCGTCCGATGGTCGCATCGGTTATAGAGGCACCCCCGCATGGCAACCCCATCTCTATCGCTTCATACGAGTCCTTGGAGAGTTCATTGATGCTCCTTCGGGGGTACAAGGCCGATTCGGGTGGGACTTTAACGCGTTTTAACACATCCTCCCAAGCTGTGCAGCTCTTGATCAGCTCGTTAATATTGCTAAACTGGCGATCAGTAAGGTGAAACTGCAAAGCGGGCTTCATATTTGCGATTAATAGCTGTAGGAATTCCTCATCGGTATACGGCGTAGGGGATTGAAGTGTTAGACCCCACAAGTGGTGATAGAATTCCATAAAACTCTCATTAGGGTGCTGTTTCCGAGCCTCAATTGTCTTTCGTATTAAACTCATTCCATGAGGCCATGGGATGATGCCTTCGATATATCCAGTACCACTGGAGGGCGACATCCCTCAACACTGTACTCATTTCCATCAATAGCATCTCCGAGGACAAGTTCATAGTGGATGCTACAGTTTCCAACTGGAAGAAAAACATGTCGACGGTAATCCCCGACGAATGACCGTTGTACATTATACCACTGCGAGATATCTGCCGATGACCATATCCAGCCGTAACTGAGGAAGATAGGTTCGTTTGTCCACCCATAGGATGATGATCATTCCTTGGAGTGGCCAAATCAAACATGCTGTTGTGCTGAAATCCTCGCGACTGATTCCAAAGGGATTGATGGGCGGCGCCAGGTACACCACCAGGAGCCGAATGGCTGGGGTTAGTAGTGACTACCAAAGGTGTCGTGGACATGTTCGGCTGGGGCTTGGGGAGGGCGCCGCTTGTAACATGTGTATGGGGAACTACTAAGGATTTTCCGTTCAAAGAGTTTGGATTTAAAGCCGGCGGCTGCCGGTCAATTAATAGTGGAGCCTGGGGATTAGTGGACGTATTCCAAGACCCGAAACTACCTTTCTGACCTGAGGAACATTCAACCTGGGCTCGCAGGTCGTCCTGTTGACTATTTAGAGCATGGATTTGCTCCGTTAATAAACGCAGTTGCGACATCACGGCTGTCAAGAGAGGGTTAGATTCCGTCGAAGGATGTGTATTCTCAGTTTGAGGTTCTACACTTAGCGATTTAGCTGGCACGGAAATACCCTCAGGGACAATCGGTGGGTCTGTCTGAATGGCCGAACTCCCCGGGATATCAACGTTCTTTGCTGTATCAACCGAGTTATTTAAATCATTCGGATTAAGTAAATATCCCTATGAGGACTCCATTAACTGAGCGCAAGATTTCAACAAGTTATTCGCGGCGTCCCGATACGTAGCGGATTGAGCCGCACGTTCCAGGCGACCACGTACATGACTCAAGCGAGATGTAACTTGTTGCGCTTGAGAACTTTGTTGGTCCTCGTGCGTAGCTTGAATGGTAGCAATCTTATCTTGCCATTGCATGAGCTTAGCGCGACATGCCTCTATTTCCGCGTTCGGATTCCGTGCCGCGCGTTTATGCATCCGCTTGGGAGCATCAACAGAGCCAGCCTTTTCAGCCTCGATTTGTTGCTGCAAAATCCGAAGAGAATCGTCCGATCCGGACAGGAGTCCTCGAACCTCAAACTCTATTTCGATTTCCTCCGGGGTCAAGGCGGTGACATCCATTTCGGATGTATGCTAAGTCCCACAAAGACAGCAGTGCACGAAAACAAACAAAATGTTTCCAATGTCGAACCGACACTGAACAATTCTGAATCAGGTATTAACAGACTTCCTGCCCTTACGATTAATATATAGATTATATGAAAGTATATGGTGGATCTGGTCCCAAAAAGTTAAGAGTAAGCAAAAACTTACCGGTAACAGTAGGATGCCCGGGTCAAGCAAAAATAATTCAAGTTGATTTGAGAGTATACGAGGTATGATTGTCGGGGAGGCGATCACGGAGCGTGCAGGTGTGTGTGTGCGGCTAAATGAGAAAAACAGATTATTAGTAATGATAAGTAAAAAAAAAAAAAAATATAGTCGGGTCGACGACCACCAGCCAGTCAACATTTAAATAATGGATTAGGCTCAGTGTCGAGGAAAAAACAAAATGCAAGGCCCAGCACAAGTTAGACGCCACATAGATGATCAAACACCGATGTGGACAAATCTTGTGGCTAACCATAACTGAACGTGGGCCAAACAGTTGTGCCGATCCGCCTTCATTCGATTTAGAATCCATAGTCAAACTTCCGTGTTATGGAAATTTCCGGCGATTGAAGGGGCATCGTCACCTGAAAAAGGACAAAAATTGTAAATTAATCATCAAACAATTAGAAGGAAGAATTAAATTAGAAACGCGTTCGAGCTTTTGCAATTCAACCGGCTACACCGAGATAGGCAAACCGCCGAACCCGCAGAGACAAAAAAAAAATGCAAATGGATTGAAGCTACAAGATATACTAAAACGATCAAAAAAAATGCCGATTATAGAAGGCCAAATGTTTGGGCGCCATCTGAAACGGTTCATTCAGAAATGAACACGTTCCCGAATTTTCGACCTGGAGTAACCCAGCTGGCAGCTTGGTCCGGCTCGGCTCAGCATAGAGATGGGGGGGGGGTTTGCTGGGTCTCCAGAACGAATTTAATTTCGCTGCCTTTGTAACGATTCACGAGAGAAAACAAAGAGAAAATGCCGCACCCCCTGCCTCACTTGGCCCACGATTTGCATTTGCAGTTTTCCAACTAAGATAATGGGATAATCGGAAAAGGACTGGACCTTTTTCTTCTCTTCTGTTGGGAATATAATGGTTCAATGCTCCTTTCAACTCTAAATTAATGTTATAGACGCTCGCATAGATGGAATAACGCTAACAATATTTTATGTTCGCAATAAATTTCTTTTGGGTTATCGCACGTGCAAAGGCATCTTTCGGATTTGCGTGGGGTCCCCAATGTGCAGATTAATTTGAAAATTCCGAGTCACTGTTAAATAATATGTTGTGTCATAGCAGCACCTTTTTTGCTGCGGAAAAGTTTATTTATTAGTCTGGCGAATAAGCGAAACTTCTGATAAACTTTTAATAAACTTTTGATGAAATAGAATACATGCTATAATTTATTAATAATCATGTTAAAATTTTGAGTGTTGCAATTTTGGGGTTTATTTATTTTGACACTGCAATAACCTTTGGGCAATTGATTCAAATACTAATCCGAGATCACCATATACGAATTTCACGGATGGTTGCAGATTAAAATCGCAGTAAATTAATGACTACTGCAGCAAACAGATAGCCGGTCTCGAAGTAGAAGAAAATAACACAACTCACTATGGCCGTGTTTGCTGTTCGCAGTCGTCTTTTCACAATTCCGATGACTTTGCATATCGAGGCGGCCACGCTTTACAAAACCGTTTATCCGAGTTTGTAGCACGAAGGTTTATGTACATATATACTCTGGCGGTCGGTATATCATTCACACACAGGATTCATGCGGTTTATTTAAGGCTTAATGGCGTTGCTTATGGCAAAGAAATGTAAAGTCTGGGCGCTCCTCCGACGTTGCATTTGCATTTTTCCAATTTAGGATAGTTAACCAAAAAAAATTTCCAGCGTGGGTCTGATACCGAGAAACACGACTCGATATCGCCACTTGACATTGTAATCACTTTTTTGGCAATCGTTTTGATTGCTAATCCGAGATCACCATAAACGAATTACCGGATGGTCGCAGATTCAAAATCGCAGTCAATTAATGACTAACACTCGTATATACTAATACTCAAAAAAAATAAGGCGAAAATGGTTTTCCTCTCGCTCGTTGGTCTCCTCCATCCACACACTCTGCTCGGTCACCGGAAACTGAACACCACCAACCCAAACCTCGCCATGACAACCTCCTGTCAGTTCTGCCAACTTAGTGATGAGTAAAAACCCATGTCGAGCCTATTGCGTTTACACGATGAATTTTACTTTCCAGTGAAAATCGCATTGAATAATCGGAATGACCGTCGACGAAGACGGTCGTTACAAATCGTGGGGCTGTCCCACACCAGAGAGGAGAGGTCTCAAGCCGGGCCTAACACTTACTGGGAGCGGTTCCTAGCGTATGCTTTAACTACGAAGGAATCGTCTCCTGCTACGACCGGACGAATGAGGTGAAACGAACCATCGCCAAGGTGGGTTAGTTAAGTGCGGATATCCTTAACATGGTAGGTACCCAACACCTTACCCTCCAGACTTTTGATACGATAGGCCACGTTACCAACCTTGCCATCGATGATAGCTGGAACGAATTTGGCTGATAATTTGGCCGAGAACTTATTCGCAGCGTTACTTTGGACAAACGATCTAACGAAGACGGGTTGGTTCAGACTAAAATGTCGATGTCTACTTCGTAAGTTATACGGCTGCGCCGATTTTTCATGAGCAACCCGGAGGTAATGCCCAACCTTATGTTTGACTAAGCTGAGGCGATTTGCTTTAGCCAGTGTAAACACTTCATTGGAATCGTCTGATACACCTAGTAAGCTCCTTAACGCGTATTCTGACCCATGTAGGGACATGTGCTGGCCGAACACGAAATAATGGGGAGAATAGTGCACAGTATCATGTACGCAATTGCGTAGAGCTGCGGCTAACTCAGGCAGACATCCGTCCCACTCAGTGTGTTCGTGATCATTGATATAGGAGCGGATTGCCGAAAGCAGTGTGCGGTTGACTCGCTCCGAGGCGTTGCTCTGGGGGGAGTGAACGGGTGTGCGGACATGACGGACTCCATATTTTGTCAACAGATCCCTAAACAGGAGGGAAGTAAACTGCCGACCATTGTCGGAAATTACTACTTCCGGAACAGAAAACATCAAGAACCCCTCGTTTTCCAAAAAGGCGCACATCAGGGGAGCCGTGGCTTCTCGTAAGGCTTTGATAATAACAAACTTGGAAAAGTGGTCAAGAACTATGACGATGTATGCATTTCCCCTTTTGGAGCGGGGATACGGACCCAGAAAATCGATGAAAAGCTTCTGAAAGGGACGCGTAGACACCACAGGAGCCCCCATGGCTGGTCGGGTTGAATAATTTACCGCCTTATTCATCTTACACTTAGGGCAGCTGGCAACAAATTCCTTCACTTGACTCGACATGCGGGGCCAAAAAAAGTGTCGTTGTAGCCTTTCGAGTGTTTTGCTTCTGCCTAAATGTGCTGAGGTGGGTGGATTATGGGCTTGTTCAATCAGGTTGCTAGTCATGGACTGGGGCACAACTAATTTAAAAACTGGGATGTCCGAGTCAAGGTACCGTAACCCATATGCCGGGGCGATGAGAATTTTGTTGTCCCGAATTGTAAAGTTGTGAGTACAGTCCTTCATTTGTTGTATTTTGGCGATCTGGGCCACATACTCAGGTTCCTGAAAAGACGGAGAATTAAGATCAATATGTAACACCGGTGTCGACAAGCTGGAGATAGTTAAGGAATCGGAAACATCTGCATGTTCAACAGAACCTATCAGTCGACCTTCATGTGGCGTATCCGAATCCGGGAGGAGGCGGGCTACCTCCCTCAACAACCCAAAATGCTCAGCAAGCGTAGCAGAGGTGACCAGGAGGTCGTCGAGGTACACAAAAACCTTATCATGTAACGAATGGGGTATAACCTGGTGCATAAGGCGGCAAAGGGTCTGTGGTGCATTGCATAAGCCAAAAGGCATAACGGTGAACTGGTACAAGGGCCGGCCAGGAACCGTAAATGCAGTCTTATCCCGGGAGGACGGGTCGAGTGGTATCTGCCAAAAGGCGTCCTTTAAATCAATGGCCGTAATAACTCTAGTTTGGTCCAAACGACCCAACAATCCACTGATAAGAGGCAACGGATAAGCATCCTTGGTGGTAACCCTGTTCAGTTCCCTGGCATCCAAGCACAGGCGGACTTTGCCATTGCCCTTCCGAACCAGCGTAACCGGTGAGCACCAGGGACTCCGCGATTCCTCGATAACCCCCAAAGACAACATTCGATCCAACTCGCCGTACATCAATCCTTGTATGGCGGGGGAGACGGAGTAAAACCGCTGTTTAACCGGCTTAGCCGACCCAACGTCTATGGAATGTGTTATAAACGACGTTCGTCCCAAGCCTACTTTGTCACTGGCCGGAAAGAGTTCTTTAATAATGTTCAGTTCCTGTTGATCACTACCCGTGAGAACATGATATTTAGGCGTAGTGGGGTGCTCTAGAAAGTCGTCTGAGATATTCAAGGAACAGAGTTTCGGAACTATCCTAAACCGGTTCCAAAAGTCTATCCCTAGGTAAAGCGGTTGTTCCAAGGATGGGACTAGGTAAAGTGTAAATCTATGGGTGACCCCGTTAAAGCTAACCATCGCCTCGATATAACCATGTACACGCTGAGACTGACCACTCGCTGTGCGAATCGGCATAGGAAAATTGTGCACATTCACAAAAGGGTTCGCCAGTAATTTCTCAGACCCGCGTCCCAATACGCTGATAGTGGCCCCACTGTCTAAAAGGCCTCTGTACGGGATGTTATTGACTAAGACGTTCGCGTATGGCCGATTATCGCCATCTTCTGGAGCCACCACCGAGGAGATAATGTCGGATCGCATTTTCTTTCGTTGGTCCCAGTATTTTTGATATCTAGTAGACTGCTTGGACAACATAGAGCCAACCTTATTCGTTAAAGGGTTGTGGTTATTATGAGGAAGTGTTCGACGTGGGTTAGAGCGACCAGTCACTACTAATACCGTTTTGCTATCGTGGTCGATAATCGTTGAGTCTGTGGGCCGGCATTGCTGCCCACACTCTATGAGTTGCTGCTGGGCGATGTGGCTGCCGGTGGTACCCGATTCCCAGTTCTCCGAGAACCACCTTGCTGGTTTTCCGCACATCTCTGACACCGAGGAGTAATAGTGTCCTTTTGACGGAGCATCTGGTTCCATTCTGTCGCGGAGTAGACATCGGAAACTTGGGGGTCGTCTGCAAGGCTGATAGGGGGCGTCCGATGGTCGCATCGGTTATAGAGGCACCCCCGCATGGCAACCCCATCTCTATCGCTTCATACGAGTCCTTGGAGAGTTCATTGATGCTCCGTCGGGGGTACAAGGCCGATTCGGGTGGGACTTTAACGCGTTTTAACACATCCTCCCAAGCTGTGCAGCTCTTGATCAGCTCGTTAATATTGCTAAACTGGCGATCAGTAAGGTGAAACTGCAAAGCGGGCTTCATATTTGCGATTAATAGCTGTAGGAATTCCTCATCGGCATACGGCGTAGGGGATTGAAGTGTTAGACCCCACAAGTGGTGATAGAATTCCATAAAACTCTCATTAGGGTGCTGTTTCCGAGCCTCAATTGTCTTTCGTATTTCGAGCGAAGTTCTCCGGTCTCGAAATCTTTCTATGAAGTCAGTCTTAAACTCATTCCATGAGGCCATGGGATGATGCCTTCGATATATCCAGTACCACTGGAGGGCGACATCCCTCAACACTGTACTCATTTCCATCAATAGCATCTCCGAGGACAAGTTCATAGTGGATGCTACAGTTTCCAACTGGAAGAAAAACATGTCGACGGTAATCCCCGACGAATGACCGTTGTACATTATACCACTGCGAGATATCTGCCGATGACCATATCCAGCCGTAACTGAGGAAGATAGGTTCGTTTGTCCACCCATAGGATGATGATCATTCCTTGGAGTGGCCAAATCAAACATGCTGTTGTGCTGAAATCCTCGCGACTGATTCCAAAGGGATTGATGGGCGGCGCCAGGTACACCACCAGGAGCCGAATGGCTGGGGTTAGTAGTGACTACCAAAGGTGTCGTGGACATGTTGGGCTGGGGCTTGGGGAGGGCGCCGCTTGTAACATGTGTATGGGGAACTACTAAGGATTTTCCGTTCAAAGAGTTTGGATTTAAAGCCGGCGGCTGCCGGTCAATTAATAGTGGAGCCTGGGGATTAGTGGACGTATTCCAAGACCCGAAACTACCTTTCTGACCTGAGGAACATTCAACCTGGGCTCGCAGGTCGTCCTGTTGACTATTTAGAGCATGGATTTGCTCCGTTAATAAACGCAGTTGCGACATCGCGGCTGTCAAGAGAGGGTTAGATTCCGTCGAAGGATGTGTATTCTCAGTTTGAGGTTCTACACTTAGCGATTTAGCTGGCACGGAAATACCCTCAGGGACAATCGGTGGGTCTGTCTGAATGGCCGAACTCCCCGGGATATCAACGTTCTTTGCTGTATCAACCGAGTTATTTAAATCATTCGGATTAAGTAAATATCCCTCTGAGGACTCCATTAACTGAGCGCAAGATTTCAACAAGTTATTCGCGGCGTCCCGATACGTAGCGGATTGAGCCGCACGTTCCAGGCGACCACGTACATGACTCAAGCGAGATGTAACTTGTTGCGCTTGAGAACTTTGTTGGTCCTCGTGCGTAGCTTGAATGGTAGCAATCTTATCTTGCCATTGCATGAGCTTAGCGCGACATGCCTCTATTTCCGCGTTCGGATTCCGTGCCGCGCGTTTATGCATCCACTTGGGAGCATCAACAGAGCCAGCCTTTTCAGCCTCGATTTGTTGCTGCAAAATCCGAAGAGAATCGTCCGATCCGGACAGGAGTCCTCGAACCTCAAACTCTATTTCGATTTCCTCCGGGGTCAAGGCGGTGACATCCATTTCGGATGTATGCTAAGTCCCACAAAGACAGCAGTGCACGAAAACAAACAAAATGTTTCCAATGTCGAACCGACACTGAACAATTCTGAATCAGGTATTAACAGACTTCCTGCCCTTACGATTAATATATAGATTATATGAAAGTATATGGTGGATCTGGTCCCAAAAAGTTAAGAGTAAGCAAAAACTTACCGGTAACAGTAGGATGCCCGGGTCAAGCAAAAATAATTCAAGTTGATTTGAGAGTATACGAGGTATGATTGTCGGGGAGGCGATCACGGAGCGTGCAGGTGTGTGTGTGCGGCTAAATGAGAAAAACAGATTATTAGTAATGATAAGTAAAAAAAAAAAAAAATATAGTCGGGTCGACGACCACCAGCCAGTCAACATTTAAATAATGGATTAGGCTCAGTGTCGAGGACAAAACAAAATGCAAGGCCCAGCACAAGTTAGACGCCACATAGATGATCAAACACCGATGTGGACAAATCTTGTGGCTAACCATAACTGAACGTGGGCCAAACAGTTGTGCCGATCCGCCTTCATTCGATTTAGAATCCATAGTCAAACTTCCGTGTTATGGAAATTTCCGGCGATTGAAGGGGCATCGTCACCTGAAAAAGGACAAAAATTGTAAATTAATCATCAAACAATTAGAAGGAAGAATTAAATTAGAAACGCGTTCGAGCTTTTGCAATTCAACCGGCTACACCGAGATAGGCAAACCGCCGAACCCGCAGAGACAAAAAAAAAATGCAAATGGATTGAAGCTACAAGATATACTAAAACGATCAAAAAAATGCCGATTATAGAAGGCCAAATGTTTGGGCGCCATCTGAAACGGTTCATTCAGAAATGAACACGTTCCCGAATTTTCGACCTGGAGTAACCCAGCTGGCAGCTTGGTCCGGCTCGGCTCAGCATAGAGATGGGGGGGGGGGGTTTGCTGGGTCTCCAGAACGAATTTAAGTTCGCTGCCTTTGTAACGATTCACGAGAGAAAACAAAGAGAAAATGCCGCACCCCCTGCCTCACTTGGCCCACGATCACCCTCCCCGGCGATGAACGACTTTAACGACGCATGGGTATTTGTTTTAATACCCGATAGAAAAAGCAAAATTAAACGATATTCAATTAGGTTTATTAATATTAAGACAATAACATAAGGGTAAAGATTGAACTCATTACATTACTAGGAGTAGAAATGATTTACTTAATAGAAGATGATAATTGGATTTATTCATACCAATGTAATAGGAAGAAGAATGGTTAAATGGTGAAAACCAATATTTATATATAAAAAAAAATAGACATAGATAGAAAAATAGATCATTAAAGCTACTTATCTTAATATGATGAGAAAGTGGTAATTAAAGTTATTCATACTTAATATACTAGGATAAGTAACGATTAAATTCATGAAAACTAATACACTAGGAAAAGTAGCAACTAACTTTATCAAACTATGATAAGGGAAAAAGTAGTAACTAAACTTATTAATAGTGTATAATAAAATAGATAGTAATTAAATTCGTAAATTCGGTGAAAAGATTATAAATGGATTTATTAAACTAATATAATCGATAAGTGGTATCGATAGGTATTAATATTAGTTTAATGTAAAAGCAATAGTTACTTAATAATATTATAATATATAGTAGAATGGTAGTAGTAAAATTCATTAATACTAAGATAATCTAAAAATAGTATCTATAGGTAATGATACTGATCTAATGGAAAAAAAAAGCAATATTTCATCCTATTAACACTAATATAAAATAGCAAGGTAGTAGTTAAATTGATTAATACTAATATATGGGAAATCTTACAAATGAACTCATTAATACAAATGTAAGCGAAAATTAGTATCCATATGTATTGATAATCATTTAATGGAACAGTAATCGGCTCAACGCCTTACTATGGGTACACATTATGCGTGTGACGTGGATCAGCCTCCAGTTATCGGGTCGACCGAGCTCGATGATCCTCCAACCGGTGCTATTCTAGGCAAAGAAGACAAAATGTAATAAACAAGAGAAAAAAATTAGTATCATCTTATACATACTATTCGTCATAATTATCGTAATGTAAACAATTAAGTTTCATTTAGCTAGGTATACAGATATTCAATAAGACAAGAAAAATAATTTTGTTTTTTTTTCTTTTGTTTTTTTACGCTGGCCAAAAAAAGGAAGTCTTCGTCTCCAGGATGTCCGGGGTATACAAGATGAAGATGAGCCAAAACACTGTCCGTTCTTGTCGATGATGACATCGTCCCAATGCGGAAGTTTTGGTGGTGTCCAGGATGCATTAGTTTGGGCACAACCTGCACTATCGTTCATCAGATTTGTGACTGGAACCTTGTTGCTCAGATAACTTCCAAGCCGCCAAGAAAAGAAAAATGTGAAGTCTGGTCGTTCCTTCGACTTTGCATTTGCAGTTTTCCAACTAAGATAATGGGATAATCGGAAAAGGACTGGACCTTTTTCTTCTCTTCTGTTGGGAATATAATGGTTCAATGCTCCTTTCAACTCTAAATTAATGTTATAGCCGCTCGCATAGATGGAATAACGCTAACAATATTTTATGTTCGCAATAAATTTCTTTTGGGTTATCGCACGTGCAAGGCATCTTTCGGATTTGCGTGGGGTCCCCAATGTGTAGATTAATTTGAAAATTCCGAGTCACTGTTAAATAATATGTTGTGTCATAGCAGCACCTTTTTTGCTGCGGAAAAGTTTATTTATTAGTCTGGCGAATAAGCGAAACTTCTGATAAACTTTTAATAAACTTTTGATGAAATAGAATACATGCTATAATTTATTAATAATCATGTTAAAATTTTGAGTGTTGCAATTTTGGGGTTTATTTATTTTGACACTGCAATAACCTTTGGGCAATTGATTCAAATACTAATCCGAGATCACCATATACGAATTTCACGGATGGTTGCAGATTCTATGGCAGAATGCCAGACCTATCGACCTGGCGGATATATTGGCACTTATAAAAGGACTAGGCCACCACATAATGTGGTAGACATCTGGGACGCACAATAGACCTTAAGTTCGCAGTGCACAAGGCTTCTCAGCCCACCAACAATAACATAACATAACATAATGTCAGATCAAGTTAGAACAGAAGATCACAGCAATTTGTCAAAATTTACTTCATTTTCTATTAACGGATAGTTTATTTTAGTTTTGACTGAGGTGTAAGAGCAATCGTGAAATATAAATTAAAAAAGAATGGTGGAGCTTTATTTTTTTTTTTTTTTATAATTTGCGCACGCTTCAAGTGGTTCGCACCCTTTTAATGCTCGGCTATATGCTTGGCACAGCGTGGTCGTTAAGGAAGTGGAGGAGAAAAGAGGAGATGTCTATGAGCTTGTCTTTTGAATGCCTGTGGATCATAGTGATGTGGGAAGACAGAGCTTGGCAGAGCATTGCACATACGTGTTGTACGGCTGAAGAACGAATCCCTAAATTTAACTGTACGTCCGAAGATGGGCTTAAGGGTAAACTGATGAGCATTTAGAGCGCCACGAGTATTGCGGTTGAATTCAAGGAGAGGTGGCATGCAGCTGGCTATTTCTCTTGAGCACCGCTGGTGGAAGAAGCGATAAAACAGTGACAAGTAGGAGACGTTCCTGCGGTGTTCAAGCGAATCTTCTGATTTCGCAATGTTTTCGTCACCGATAAGTTTTATCGCGCGGTTTTGTATTCTATCTAGCTGATGCAAAGTAGTCTTAGGCGCCTTGTAAATGGTAGCCAGATCAGAGAAACTGAAATATTTCTTACACCGGGCTAGAAAACCTAAACATTTCGCAGCATTTTTAGCGACGGTAAATATGTGGTCATTCCAACGAAGCTTGTCACTAACGCACATACCGAGAATTGCGAGATTTTCAGTTTCCTCGATGCAAGTGCCATTCATGGATAATGGCATGGGGTTTAGGGTCCACTTAGACGACAGGAGACAGTATTGGGTTTTGGAAGCGTTAAATTCTACTCGATTGATTTCTCCCCAATGTATTATGCAGTCAAGGTCAGAATTCAACGTGCTTAACATACGGAGTTGTTTGAGTTCCACATCAGAGGTGGAGGGACGTTCCACAAACTTATATGAGAAGCTGAGAGTGCTGTCATCAGCGAAAGAGTGAATTGGATTCGAAGTCACAGAAAAGAGATCATTAATAAAAATGAGAAAGAGTGTCGGGGACAGAACAGAGCCCTGGGGAACGCCAGCATTTATGTGGTATATTTCAGACTTGAAACCGTCCAAAACAACTTGAATTGAGCAGTCCAAAAGATAGCTTCTAATCCAATGAAGCAGTTTATCATCGACACCATAAGCACGCATTTTAGACAAAAGAGCTTGATGCCAAACTCTGTCAAATGGCTTTGAAATATCGAGTGCAACAGCTTTGCTTTCTCCAAAATGATGCAAAGATCGGTTCCACTGTTCGGTGAGATAAACCATCAAATCACCAGTAGAACGTTGCCCACGAAATCCATACTGCCGGTCACTAAGGACTTCGTTGGTTTCAAGATATTTCTTAAGCTGATAATTGATCAGCGTTTCCATGACCTTGGAAAGAATGGATGTAAGTGCTATGGGTCGGTAGGAAGAAGGAGACGACGGCTCGCCTTTTTTGGGTATGGGCTGGACAAAGGCTGTTTTCCAACTTCTCGGGAAGAGTCCAGAAGAATAGGATAGATGGAAAAGCTTACGCAATGGTAATGCCAGCTTGGAAGAACACCTCTTCAGAACTATTGGGGAAATACCATCTGGCCCAGCGGATTTGTGAGTGTTGAGATCATTTAAAACTCTAGCAACTGCACGAGTACGAATAATTATCTGTCCCATAGAGTGTTCAATACTCTGAAGTGCAGGAGGCGGCAATGCACAATCTGGAAGCGTGGAGCTAGCTGCAAAATGTGCAGCAAACAGATTGGCTTTGTCTTTAGAGTTCACAACTGAAGCGTCATTTTAAATGAGCGTTGGAATGGCCGACGAGGCTGTATTTTTGATTCTTTCCGACATTGTAGACATTGTTTGGGACATTGTAGTATTTTTTGCCTCAATTTTCGGTCGTAGGCGAATTTGACTAATTATAATAATTATTAATTAATGAATTAATTATAATAATGAATAATTGCCTTTCTACTTCTAGAGTTCCACGACGAAAGTGGACGGGAGCCGAAACCAGAATGCTACTCGTTTGTGTTATCAACAGATTAGAGTAGTTTACACACAAAACAAAAAAGAAGAATGTTTTTAAAATTTATTAGAAGACATGCTGTCATCAGGAATAGTGCCGGTATGTAAATTCATTTTTTTTATTATTTGATTATTCTAATCACATAATTTACAGAATTTATTAGAAGACATGCTCTCATCAGGAATAGTGCCGGTATGTAAATTAATTTTTTTTATTATTTGATTATTCTAATCACATAATTTACAGAAAGCCCATTACACCGGTGATGATATAAAAAATAAATTGAAATCATTAAAAATGGCCTACAAACAGGCCATTGATAATAATAATCGTACTGAAGCTGCACCATCGGTAGGTCCATTCATGGATTTATTAGATCATATTTATGGTCTGGAAAATGCACCACCAGAACTTTCTTCAGTCGCTACCACCAGTATAGGTATTCATCGCTTAGATACGGGTGAAGATAATTTTGATGATATCATCGAAATATCCCCGGGAACACCTCCAGAATCCAGTTCATCAGAAATGGAAAGTGCACCGCCTTCCCAGAAAAGACCAAGAATAACCGCGAGACAGACCGCAGAAAAAATAAAAATGGATTTTTTAGAAAAAAAATTAAAAATTACTGAGGCAAATAAATTAAAAATGTTTGCGAAAAAGGGCAGCAAAGGAATGTAGGAATCAAGAATTGATGGCACTACTCAGAGAAGAGAGAAGCCGTCAAAACAATTAAATTTTTATAATATTATTTTATTTAATAATCAATAATCAATATGTACATAATTTAATAAATGAATTTAATTTGAAGTAAAATGAATTAAATTTTAAATTTTTATTTACATAATTCCATCATTTCTTAGATCGTTTATAACCAATAATCTTCTATCATTGACTCTTAAATTTGTTTCGATTGTTTCATTATCGATGTCCATATCAAGTGGGCAGTCTTCATCTTCTGTTTCACTGCACTCATCTTGCTCATCAATACAAATATTATTTAATACACAGCTGGCAACGGTAAGGTTTACCACCGTTCTTGAATTTGTATGCTCTGTAAAATGAAGTAGACAACGAAATCTATTTTTTTTGTTGGAGTCTACCACAGCTTGCATTAAAATGCTGAAATATTTTTTTCCGTTGCAATATAGATGACGATTTTTGGAAATGCTTTAATGCGTATGTGTGTGTCATCTATTGCACCAAGCACTCCTTTGATACCTTTTAATCTTTGGAACCCAGAGGTGATTTGGGTGACAGATTGTTGCGTTCTCGGCCATTTGATATAATTATCAGCGATAGTCATCATCCAAGATGCCACTCGTTTAATAATGGCCCAAGCTGTCTTTTCAGTAATTCCAAATAATTGACTTAGTTGCCGATAAGTGATGGTGTTCGCAACGTACCATTAAAACACATAAATTTCCTTCTGTGCACCCACTTTCTTCCTGCCTCCATGATTATGGTTAGGACACAATGTTGATGACGAATAAGAATCTGAAATTATAAACCATGTGTATATTAATTATCGTATAATGGAAAATCACCTGTTAGATATAATTCTACCAAAACACACGAACCATGTGTCTAAGCAACTATCAGAAGCGAATAAATCAGTAACTGGGTTTATCAAAAAGTATTACCTATTAAAATATTTGCAGTATGTCGCGATAAAAGGAAGTGTTTCTTAAAATTCATCTCATCATGCAAATTTATCGTCTCCATAAAATTTTTGATGGTATGATGTTGATTCAATTCTGCCTCGCTACTGCTGCAGTCAGATGATTCATCAAAGTTAGACGAACTGGTTTCATTGTTTTGAATAATTTTCTGAAATTATTCATTCCGGATTGAAATTTATATGGAATTGTTGTTGTAAAATTCACAAAGTAAGACAGTTTTGTAGCGTTATTGTAATTTGATGTGGAAACGGCGCGTAATCGTCTGCTGAAACATTCTGTGTCGATGCGACTAGTGCGGTTGACGAAAAATTAAAGAGGATGACATAAATTACGAATGGAGAAAAAGTCAAAAAATTTCATTGACAATTTTGCCCGCGACGGTTCGGGAGAAATATCTTCCTTTTCATTACCCTTCCCTCTTGCACTTATAAAATTCCAGATTTCATGGAAGGACTTTTCAGCGTTTAGATTGGGTCTAAGTAATTTTTTTTTGAATTGTTGATAATTCAAGGGTTATTCCACTTTTACGGCCATATTATTCACTCGGTTTGAATTTGGTTTATTTTAAATCATTTTAAACCAAATTTTTTCTGAAATTTCATATTATTCACTTGGTTTAAAAAACTTACACCAAAATTTTTAAACCAATTGGCCGATAAACCATGATAAACCACGCCGATTTTAAACCACACTCCGACGGCCGGTTTATTGACATTTTCGTTGGTTTAATCCATGTTTTCATATTATTCACTCATTTTTCAATGCAAGCAGTTGTGAATTTTGTCAAAATAAATAATTTTTTATTGATTGTATGTTCATCGTTTGAATGATTGCTATTTGCGTGAACCGCTTGGAGCGTGAATGTTTTGTTGGTATCGTAATATCAATATATAAATTACCGTCCTTCATATTCATTCCCTTTCTGATTTTTAGAGACGAAAAATACAAATTTATTAAATTAAAATACACAAAACAAAACTTTCTACCTTACCTTACTCGAATGATGCAAGAAAAATTTATTTTACTGCTGCAATTGCGTTAACCTTTCATGGCCGTTAAACTGTTTAAGAAAATAAACCGAACCGAAACCGAAATAAATCAAAATAAACCAAACAGATTTAAGCCAGAAAAGTAGTTAATAATATGGATATGGTTTAAAACACTATGGTTTAAAATCGGGTGGGTTATTTTGGTTTATTTTTTTGGTTTAAAAGTGTTTAAGTGACGACTTACTTTGTGAAAAAAATTGAAAAAAAACATTTTGTTGTGAATGGCCCGGTATGTGATACCATTTTAAAATCTGTATTAAACAGGCATTTTTTACAATAGTTGGTTTTCACCAAGTACGTTTAACATTTTACAAAAAAAAATTTACCACATTTATGATTAAAATTGAAGTTGAGATTTGTTCGAAAAAATTAAAACAGGTACTGATGCGATTTACTGCTTATCTGTTGGTTGGTATAATAAATGAAAAATAGTATAATACCGAAAAACCGATGGATTTCATTTATTTGTAGCTGTTGTATAAGTTATCGTTTGTTGCACCTAAGCAACCAAATATTTTACACGAGCCGCTAAGTCAGCAAAGTGCAGTGGAAACGTTGGCAGAGGAACAGCAGCGCAGCGCAAAGTAGTGGCTTAGGTTCAAGCTAAGAAATTATTGTAAGTTCAGTTTTTGTACTCACTTCAAACCGACAGACAGCGGCTGTAATAAATTGTTAATAAACTTAAAACAAATTGTTTAATTGGCGCCCAACGTGGGGCCGCGAACCGAAACCGAAATAAATCAAACTAAACCAAACAGATTTAAGCCAGAAAAGTAGTGAATAATATGGATATTGTTTAAAATCGGGTGGGTTATTTTGGTTTATTTTTTTGGTTTAAAAGTTTTTAAGTGACGACTTACTTTGTGAAAAAAATTGATAAAAAAACATTTTGTTGTGAATGGCCCGGTATGTGATATCATTTTAAAATCTGTATTAAACAGGCATTTTTACAATAGTTGGTTTTCACCAAGTACGTTTAACATTTTACAAAAAAAAATATTTACCACATTTATGATTAAAATTGAAGTTGAGATTTGTTCGAAAAAATTAAAACAGGTACTGATGCGATTTACTGCTTATCTGTTGGTTGGTATAATAAATGAAAAATAGTATAATACCGAAAAACCGATGGATTTCATTTATTTGTAGCTGTTGTATAAGTTATCGTGAGAAGCCCTCCCATTCAACATTCACACAGGTTGGTTGCACCTAAGTAACCAAATATTCTGCACGAGCCGTAAAGTCAGCACATTCACCGTTCACACAGGTTTGTTGCACCTAGGCAACCAAATATTTTACACGATCCGCTAAGTCAGCAAAGTGGAAACGTTGGCAGAGGAACAGCAGCGCAGCGCAAAGTAGTGGCTTAGGTTCAAGCTAAGAAATTAAGTTCAGTTTTTGTACTCACTTCAAACCGACAGCCAGCGGCTGTAATAAATTGTTAATAAAATAAAAACAAATCGTTTAATTGGCGCCCAACGTGGGGCCGCGAAAATTAAGTCGAAAATTGAATTACGAGCTATAGAGTAACGCAAATATAAAAATATAACAAGATACCATTTCGCGAAATAAAATAAAAATTTTAAATTTAGACATCTTTTTCTCCTATCAACCCAGTAAAGTACTCTTAATCCTTAAATTAGAGCGAAGCAGATTTAAGTCACTAAGGAACGAATTATCCTTGGGAAGCGTCTGGAACGAGCGAAGTCGAATTAAGTCACCAAGGAACAAATTATCCTTGGGCAGGGTGTTTAACGAAATCATTCAGGATCATCGAGAATATTGAAGCCAAAAATTTACATAGGTCGCCATCAATTTAGTAAGTTGCGAAATTACTCTTGAGGAAATAAAATTTCTTCCAGAATTTTTTGGTCACCGGGCACCTATGTGTCTTGGCGTGAGGCTGCCGATGCAGCACTTTCGTCCTTTAACACGGTGCTGAATGTTAGTGCAATAATCTCCCCTCTCGACCTCATCGAACAGGAACTGTCAACACTAAGACAGGGTTTAATGTCGTGTTTAAAATTCTACGACGAGGTAGAAAGGAAATTAACTCTCTTAGCAAATAAAATGTCATGCGAAAGCGGTGTGGCGGACACCATAAATAGTATAGGGCCGATGCACTCAGGGTATTCATATCAGGTTTAAGAAAACCTTTATGCGATATTCGCGTCGAGACCATCTGACCTTCCATCAGCCCTGTCCTTGGCGCAAGAGGTAGATGCTAATAACGAGCGCTACGCCTTTGTGACAAATTTTGCAAACAGATCTCATGAAAGTTCTTACAACAAAAAAAGCCAGTGGAACCTATAATTCCAGTAATCAAAAGACCTTTAACTCTGAGCCTAGTGTAGGTCATAAGAATCCACATTATTCAGTCGGTAAACAAAACAGGCAGGCTGGTCACGCACAGAACTCCGTCAGTAACCTGGAGCCATATACCAGTAGTAACTATTCGGGTCAAAGGGTCATTGAGCCTGTGAAGGTGGATCCTTCCATGTCCCAATTTAAACACCTATCGAATAATCCTAGCCAAGACCATTATAGTAGGCCGCAGGGGAATCTGCAGAAATGTGCAGCAAAATCAGGGCGTTACACCGCACCTAAGATACAACGCGTAAATCATCTAAACGACGAGCCTGATTTACCTAACGAATCAACGTATGATAAAGAAGCGGAACAAGCGGTGGATAGCATCGAGAATGATGAGCTTAATTTTTTAGGGCAAAGTCCCTCCTTCCTTAGATTTCAAGGTCAATAGAAGGGAAAGAGGTTAGCAGAATTTTTAGTACTACCCAATCTGACATCATTTGCTGGTGTAATTGGCCTAGACTTGTTGAACAAAGTTCTATCGATTTAAAGACAAACGCGATAACACAAGGATTCGGCAAGGAGATTATTTTATTCATCACGAGCCAGGATATAAGTTACCTACAACTGCAGGCCAATCAGTTCCAAAGCATTTAGAAGAAGCTTTCTCCAAGTTAATTGGGAATGTAAATGGGGTATTTGCAGATCCCAACGAAGCCCTCCTTTATAATACAAACGTGGTGGCGTCTATTCGCACCGAGAATGAAGACCCAGTGTACTCAAGGTTACACACTTAGCCACTGGGCGTTTCGGATTTCGGTCGAATGATGCTGTTTACGACCTATTGGTAAACAGCATCATTCGACCGTCTAGGTCACCAAACAATAGCCCTATATAGGTTGTTAAGAAAAAAGACTTTGAAATTTGGCAAGAAAAAAAGCGATCGGTAATAGACTTTCGCAAACTAAATGAAAAAAACATCAGTGACAAAGCGGACGCTTAGTACAAGCTCGCCGAAATGGGTGGGCTTATGCAGCTTTATAAGCTGTAACCTTTATTAATAAAAAAGTATACGTGCACATTGTGGAGAGAAAACACAAGAAGAAGATCTAAAAATAGATGGCTTGCCCCGTCATCGGCATTAGGCATTTCTGAGAATGGAAATGTAGACCCCAAGTAAAAGTTGTTCTAAGTTTGACATAATGGACTCACAAGAGGAAAGCCAAGAAAAACTAGAATTTAGCCTAATTTATTTTTCTTCTTAGACCTATGGAGCTTAATCAACAACCAAAAACCCGAGGAAAAAAAATTCAATAGGTCAATTTGGGTACAAATTTAATGGGCTTTATTTACCGATAACTAGTAGGTTTGTACAAAAAAAATAACGTATATAACTACAAAAAAAATTCATTTACCAAGGGTCAATATTGTCTACAAAAACTGTCAAAAAGGTAAGTTATTATTTACTCCGTAAGGTTTAAAGTAATAATTTTCTTAATAATTATAAAAAGGTAAGTAAATATGTATTAAACAATGGTATCAACCATTATTATTAAGTTTAAAACAAATTTTTAAAGGTAAATATGTTCTTTTCTTTTTAAAAAAGTATTAAAATGTAGGTAAATATGTATTAAACAAAGGTGTCTTTTTATTAAGCAAAGGTATCAATCATTATTAAGTTTAAAAGCAATTTTAAGAAAAGTAAATAAATATGTTCTTTTCTTTAAAAAAAAAAGTATCAGAAGATAGGTAAATATGTATTAAACCTTTCCAGTATTATTAAACTTAAATACAATTTTAAATGGTAAGTAAATGTGTAGTACACAAGGCTATCAATTAAAAATCATAAATACTTTTCTTTTTTAAAAAGTATCAAAAGGTGAGTTAATATGTAATAGGCATAGGTATCCATAGTGTTATTAAGTTAAAACCAATTTTAAAAGGTAAGTAATTAGGTAGTGCACAAAGGTATTAAACAAATATGTATATATATATATAGTTAAGTATTAAAAAAAATTTTGTATCTCCCAAATTATGAATTCTTTATAGGATTTGGTATCCAGATCCAAAGGAGAGTAACGTTCATTTTACCCTTCTTTTCTTTTCGAAGGAAAACAAATTTAACTCAACTTACTACGTTTTTATAAAAAATATAATCCTCCTCCTCGGCAGCGCTGACGACGATGAAGATCTCTGCAATAAAACAAGCTATAATGATTAGCAACCGCCCGATGCAGAGACGATGGGGCGCGAAACTAAATTAATAAAACAAAACGACACAATAGACGTCACTCCCTTCTTTATTTTAATTAGATATTGGTAACTTTTAAATTAAACTAATTCTTAGGGAAGTTGGCGCCGTGGCTCAGTGCACATGGCTGCTGAGCAGGAGGTTCGTGGTTCGAATCCCAGCAACACCAAAAGTATTTTTTACGGTGTCCCACCTCTCGCGAATGGGTGACAAACGTTCCGAGAGTAATACCTTGTCACGGAAAGCTTCTCAATTCGCCGTTCGGAGCCGGCCTTAAATTGTCGGTCCCTTCCATTTGTGTCCAAAAATATACATGCGCAGCACAAATGGTTGCGAGAAGTTAGGCCTTGGACCGCAATGGTCTGTCGCGCCGAATATTATTATTAATTGTTAGGGAAAAAGACCAAAACTAATTTAAGTCCAAGAAAAAGAAGAAACGTTATTCCTTTATATTTTTGATGCGGCTGGCAACTTTCGCTGTCCGTCCTGAGCTCTTCGTCTGGTTGACAAGGGTATCCAAATAAGCGTAGGGTTTCGTACTAAAATCTTTCTCTTCCACCTCTTTTTTCTTTCTCAACGTGTTCTTGATGCTTTGACTTTAGGGTCTGCTGACAACCCTTTTCTTTGGCATAATACAATGCTAGAACTGGAACAAGCTCGATATACCGTGGGTAAGAAATATACTTTCCACTTCCACTTTGCGAACTTATGGTTTTCGAGCGTCAAATTTTGTGGCGTTTTTCGTTAATATAGCGTGGGTAAGAAATAACATTTTTCACTTTCACGTTGCGAACTGTGATTTTTGTTCGTCAAATTTTATGGCGTTTTTCGTTAATACACCCAGGATAGTAAATAAAATTTTCACTTCCATTTTGCGAACATAATTTTTTTAGTGCGTTAAACTAGTTGCTTACTTTATAAGACGAACAAAAAAGTATACAGAAAATTTAACTACACATACAACTCAGTATGCACCGCACAAGCGGACATCTGCCTGACCGGTATTGAAAAACGGAAATCCCAAAATAAGTCAACCTCGCACTACGATGCTTGCCTATTGACTGCCACTGGTTGGATTTTTCTTTCCTTCCTGCCGCTTGTCTACCCCATTGAAAAAAATTCAATGACAGAGTACGCGGTCGCACAGTGATGGTAGGCAGAAACTGATTTTTTTTTTCATTAATTATTACATAAGCAATATTTAAATTTCCTGCGAAGCTAGGAAATAATATTCAAATAATGTGAGCTTAATGATTTTTATACTGAAATTAAATTATTAACAATATATTTTTCTATTGAAACTAGAAATTACAAAATTGAGATTATTAGCATTAAAATTTTAAGTAATTTTAAGTAACATATTTTAAGTAGGAATAGATACAATATACTCGTATTAGTTAATTAATTCAATTTAAGCCAAGTATGAATTTTTTTAATTTATGTTTGAACAAGTTTTGGTTGTTTATAATCTTTAGGTACATCGGAAGTTTGTTGATTACAGTTGGTACTGTGTACTTTTGCTCTCTTCTACCAAATACGTTATAGAAGCCTGGTACTTGGCGCATCTGTTGAGCTCGTCTTCTCGTGTTGAAACTGTGTGTTATGGCACTCTGGAAGCGGGCATCATCTTTATATTCGATTGCCAACGTCACTTCGAAAATTTGCTGCGTATTTAGTACCTTAAAATTTAATAAACTAGATTCAGAGCTTGAAATAAAAATATTCCGCAGTATTGTTGTCTGTAGTGTGTTTAATTTATCGATATGGGTTTTTGACGCGTTACCACATGATAGTACACCAAATCGTTATTTTGACTCCACCAAAGCATAATACACTTTTTTTTGTACCTTCCTCGTCGAATACTTTTTTAGGTAAACTAACGCGAACAATGCACTTTTGAGCTCTTTACGTATTCTATCAACCTGGAAATCCCATCTAATGTGCGAGTCAATCGTAACTCAACGGTAATTATAGGTGTCCACAACTTCTATCGGCTTTTCCGTCATTCCATTTGGGCAATCTTCATTTCTGACAGTTATTCTTGGATTAGAGGCCCTATGATGGGGACCCCTAATATGCATCAGTTTAGTTTTTAATGTATTAATAACCAGGCCGTTGTCGTGACACCATCTAACTGCTTTATCAACTTCTGATTGCATGTAGCAGATTGCCGTTTCCAGGGAGCGATGCCTTACGGCGGTATCGTCCGCATAAGCAAACGCAGTTGATTTCTTAAAAATGCGAAGCATTTCGTTTGTGTAAATAATGAAAAGCAATGGACCAAGCTTTGATCCTTGTGGAACTCCATAATTAGATGCTTTGCTGGAACTAAACGTATTTTTTTATTTAAACCTTGAAGCTCCTGTCACTAAGATAATTTTTACTACCATTTACCAGATTTGAAAACTCTCCCAGAAGTTTGTTTATAATTTATTTTTTCGAAATCCATATTGGTTTTTATGTAACAGGTTATTATTTTCAATGAAATTAGAAAGTCGTCTTACAACAACTTCTTCTAGGCATTTATCAATTACTGGAAGTATGGAAATAGGCCTATAATTGCACATATCACTCCTAATTCCTTTTTTTAAAATTGGCCGTATCGTTGCAGTTTTTAGTAGATTTGGAATCTTGCCTTGTGTTAGGCTTAAATGAACAATTTTTGTTATTATTGGTGCAAACACACAAGCGTTAAGTTTAATGTCCTTAGCCCGAATTCCATCAACCCCTGGAGCTTTATTTGGGTTAATTGATCTCAATATTGCATGCATTTCGACTTCATTGGTTTCTTCAACATATATAAAACTGGAAATGCTACCATTTATTTGATTTGAAGTTATCGCAACGCATTGGTGAATTATACTCGTAGCTTGTTCGGAGAAACTTTCCGCAAAATCATTCGTTAATTTAGCAATATTTTTATCTAGCGGGAATTTTTTAATAAGGCTGTCGTCAATATTTGGTTTTTTTCTTCCCAATATCTCATTTATTAGACTCCATGTTTTTTTTTGGATCATGACAGGCTGCATTAAATTTCTCTTCATAGTAGAGCGATTTTTTGGACGATAATTCCTTATTTAAAATGTTTCGATATCGTTAGTACTCCATCTCATAAGTTTTGTTCAGTCTATTGTTTTTCCATCTCCTGTAAAGCGCATCTCGTTTTTTACATTGTGACAAGAGTTCAGAAGTAATCCATGGGTTATTTTTACGTTTCTATTTATGGGAATTGTGGAAAGTCGATTTTTCGTAAATTTCATTCATTTTGCATACAAACAAATTATAGACTATTTATACGTCGGTCTCGTTGAGAACATTATACCAGTTGGTTGTTTTATAAGTTCATTCGCCGTGTTTGAGCAGAGGTACTTGTATTTTGTGCTGTCTTCATTAGGCGCTACGATTTGCATCGAACAATTTCCGTACCATAGGCCATAATGGTCCGAAATGTCAGTCTCGATAACGGCCGAATATATTTGCTGTTCCGGCATGCTAATAACAATGTGATCAATTAACGAAGACGTTCCTGTCTGTCCATGTCTGTTCTTGTATTTGCTTTTATAATATTTATAAGTCCTTTTGACGCTAGCATTTCCTGGTAGTCTTTGACCTAGCTTTTTGTTACGTCTTGAACATTAATGTTTATCTCTCCCATGAGTATGCTTTCCTTTATCCCATTGGTTTCTTGCAAGTTATTTGCCGTAGCCCGGAGGCCTATACACTCCTAGTAAAAGTTTATCTTTGTCCTTTTCTTTTATTACGATCTTTAAACATTCAAATGATGTTGTTTCAATTTCAAAATTTTTATACTTAATGGTATTCTTTATGTAAATTGCAATTCCTCCACCTCTACGATGTTTTCTATTTAGAAATTCTGAGTTGAACCCATCTATTGTGTAAAACAAATTTTCTTCTTTTTTAATATTAACTTCTACCAAAACTATTATATCTATGTATTCCAGAATTTTACTAATGCTGATTTGAAATGTATTCCAATTTTTCCTTATAGATCTAATATTAAAACATAAGACAGCCAAAATTAATCATACGAAACTGTTCCGGTTTTATGTCGCTAAAACCTTGAATTACCCTAAAATCTATATTAGTTATCGATTCTTCACTATTTTCATTTGAGTTTTCCATTCTTATTAGATATAAGAATAAGTCTCTATATTAAAAAAAAAATATATATTTATTAGTTTATTCGATTGTTGAGTTTAATAATAACTGTGGAAAGATTATATAATTTTATTTATATCATCATTTGTAAATATGCGCATCGCTTGTACTCCGTCCATTATTCTTGCCAATATTCTTCCATCCTTTACCCACACATATTTCCAGTTGGCTTCTCTTGCTTTGTTTTTTGTTAGCCATAGCAGCTGACGATTTGTTGCTGTAAGTTGTGGATTAGTGTATATTATTTGGTTTTGGTTTTCTACGGATGTTGTCATATTTGGCAGTATTTGCTTTAATTGGAATGTTCCCTTTTTACGTGTGTTCTTTAGAAATCTATTTCTGGCATTTCTCCTTATAGATCTAATATTAAAACATAAGACAGCCAAAATTAATCATACGAAACTGTTCCGGTTTTATGTCGCTAAAACCTTGAATTACCCTAAAATCTATATTAGTTATCGATTCTTCACTATTTTCATTTGAGTTTTCCATTCTTATTAGATATAAGAATAAGTCTCTATATTAAAAAAAAAATATATATGTATTAGTTTATTCGATTGTTGAGTTTAATAATAACTGTGGAAAGATTATATAATTTTATTTATATCATCATTTGTAAATATGCGCATCGCTTGTACTCCGTCCATTATTCTTGCCAATATTCTTCCATCCTTTACCCACACATATTTCCAGTTGGCTTCTCTTGCTTTGTTTTTTGTTAGCCATAGCAGCTGACGATTTGTTGCTGTAAGTTGTGGATTAGTGTATATTATTTGGTTTTGGTTTTCTACGGATGTTGTCATATTTGGCAGTATTTGCTTTAATTGGAATGTTCCCTTTTTACGTGTGTTCTTTAGAAATCTATTTCTGGCATTTCTGACGTTTCGGTCGATAAATTTCTTCAATGGCTTTTGCTTCTATACATGTATCTGTATGTTTAGCTAACAGGTCGAAGATTTCCAATAAGTTTTCATTTGGGCTTTCTGGGATGTTTTTAATTTCAATATTGCTTTGTAATAATTGTTGCTCTATGTGACATATGCGTTCTGTAAGGTGTTTTATGTGCGTGTCTTTGTCCTTGTTATTCTGCACAAGTTCGGCTACCTGGTTCGTTAGTTCTTTAATTAACTCATTGCAGCTTTGCACCGTATTTTTAATTTCCTCGTATTGCTTAGCCATAAATTCAGTTGACGACATAAAGTCGTTTAGCATGGATTTCATTTCATTAACATCATTTTTTAGTTCAATAACTGCAGTAGTGTTGGGCGCATTCGAATGATATAATCGATTATTGAAAGTATGCCCAACACTAAACTGCAGTGTTTTCGTATGGTCTGAATTTTTTTGCCTGGTTTGTTCCCTGTTCATGTTCATCTAAATCTCGGTATTTTTTGCACCGGTTGTTTGGTTTTTTTCTGCGAGTCAGTTCGTTGATGAGCATTGTTCTCTTTTTCTAGTTGGTTTTCCATATTAATTTAGCATTTTTGGCATCTCCACTTTGACTTGTTTGAAGAAGACATAGCTCGATATGTAGATTCCCTAATTGTTGTGCATGTATAGTGCAGTCCATTGGAGCAACCGTTGCACCGAACAAAGTCCCCAGTATTTGGAAGTGGATCAGTACATATCGAGCAGTTTTCCTCCATATTGATCATATCAATGCAATACTAATTCGAAATCACAAATTCTTAATGAGAGAGAAATGAGTTCCCCTGATATCTCACTCGCACTTCTGTTGTGTTGTCTGATTGATGCGTTGCACTACTTATTCTGCTATCAATACAATATTAAGTCGAAATAACAAATGGACTCACCAGTCACCTGGGTATTCCGGGTATTCCAACGGCACCTGCGACATGCGTTTGGTGTTGCAAGCGTAATAATTTTCGCTCTCTTTTTTTTTGTTTTACATTTTTCTGTGACTTACACAGCCGTGATATACCTCGCAGGATCTAACTTTCAAACTTCCATCAGGGTCCTCTTCACTTCCGAGTACCACTTCCAGATCACACTGATGACAGGGGATGAGAGTGCACACTGATAGGGAACTAAAATTAAATTGATTTTAACTGCTTTCGACAATCGAACCATCGGGTGTTTACGAGATCAGCCAGTTCCATTCCCACACTCAACTACCGCCATTCCAAGAAGTAGTGGTGAGGTAGTCAGCTCTAAGCTAAAATCCTGCAATTCCAAGAAGAATCGAGTCCTATCCGGTCAGCCCTCCAGCTTGAAGCGGAGACCACCGGTCAAAGAAAATCCCAGATAGTTCGAGATTTGTAAAACAGACGAAAAAAATAAAATAGATTAAAGTTTAGTAAATGCAAACTCATCCTCTTATCCATGAATTAACCTGTTTCTATAACCACTGCTATTCCAAGAAGAACTGTTTTTCCTCTGGTCAATTGATCAAATAGTCGTTAACATTAACAAGGCTTAAAGAAGGACCGATTCACTTATGGTCAGGTCCAAGCTTAACTCCTGCAATTCCAGGAAGGATCCAGTCACAATCCCTTCAATCAGACAAGCAAAATTAGAAAAAAAAAAGTTCGTTCCAGCGAGAAATGTCTTTGGACAGAAGAGAAACTGTCAACAAAAATTAAAGAGTTAAATCGTATAAGTGTCAACGGTCAAGAAATCAGCCGTCGCACACCAATTCTCTTTCATTTCCGGATGCGCTTGCACAATCAAGCCCACTGGAGGTATAAAAATAGGCAGTTCCATTAAGGAAACAGTTTTAATTAAGCTATTTGAAATTGAAATTGGAGAAAGAAAGAAAAGTGTGGAACTCGAAAGAATCTACCAAAAAGCAAACTCCTTCGTACCCCACGTTGGGCGCCATTTTATGTAATGAAGTTCCTATTAGGATTTTTCTTAATTAGAGAGATCACTTGGTAATTTGAGTGGTGGATGTTGACATAACTCTCAGCGAATGCTGTGGTGCGGGGTGCACGTCTTGCGGACGCTCAGTACAAGCTCGCCGAAATGGGTGGGTTTATGCACCGCCATAAGCTGTAACCTTCATTAATTAAAAAGTTTACGTGCACATTGTGGAGAGAAAACACAAGAAGAAGATCGAAAAATGGATGGCTTGCCCCGTCATCGGCATTAGGCATTTCTGAGAATGGAAAGGTAGACCCCAAAGTAAAAGTTGTTCTAAGTTTGGCATGATGGACTCACAAGAGGAAAGCCAATAAAAACTAGAATTCAGCCTAATTTCTTTTTCTTCTTAGACCAATGGAGCTTAATCAACAACCAAAAACCCGAGGAGAAATAAATTCAATAGGTCAATTTGGGTACAAATTTAATGGGCTTTATTTGTCGATAACTAGTAGGTTTGTGCCAAAAAAATAACGTATATAACTACAAAAAAATTGATTTACCAAGGTTCAATAATGTCTACAAAAACTGTCAAAAAGGTAAGTTATTATTTACTCCGTAAGGTTTAAAGTAGAAATTTTCTTAATAATTATAAAAACGTAAGTAAATATCTATTAAACAAAGGTGTCTTTTTATTAAGCAAAGGTATCAATCATTATTAAGTTTAAAAGCAATTTTAAGAAAAGTAAATAAATATGTTCTTTTCTTTAAAAAAAAAAGTATCAGAAGATAGGTAAATATGTATTAAACCTTTCCAGTATTATTAAACTTAAATACAATAAATGGTAAGTAAATGTGTAGTACACAAAGGTATCAATTATATATCATAGTGTTATTAAGTTAAAACAAATTTTAAAAGGTAAGTAAATAGGTAGTGCACAAAGGTATTAAACAAATAGGTATATATATATATAGTTAAGTATTAAAAAAAATTTAGTATCTCCCAAATTATGAATTCTTTATAGGATTTGGTATCCAGATCCAAAGGAGAGTAACGTTCATTTTACCCTTCTATTCTTTTCGAAGGAAAACAAATTTAACTCAACTTACTACGTTTCTATAAAAAATATAATCCTCCTCCTCGGCAGCGCTGACGACGATGAAGATCTCTGCAATAAAACAAGCTATAATGATTAGCAACCGCCCGATGCAGAGACGATGGGGCGCGAAACGAAATTAATAAAACAAAACGACACAATAGACGTCTCTCCCTTCTTTATTTTAATTAGATATTGGTAACTTTTAAATTAAACTAATTCTTAGGGAAATTGGCGCCGTGGCTCAGTGGAAGTGCGAATGGCTGCTGAGCAGGAGGTTCGTGGTTCGAATCCCAGCAACACCAAAAGTATTTTTTACGGTGTCCCACCTCTCGCGAATGGGTGACAAACGTTCCGAGAGTAATACCTTGTCACGGAAAGCTTCTCAATTCGCCGTTCGCCAAATAAGCGTAGGGTTTCGTACTAAAATCTTTCTCTTCCACCTCTTTTTTCTTTCTCAACGTGTTCTTGATGCTTTGACTTTAGGGTCTGCTGACAACCCTTTTCTTTGGCATAATACAATGCTAGAACTGGAACAAGCTCGATATACCGTGGGTAAGAAATATACTTTCCACTTCCACTTTGCGAACTTATGGTTTTCGAGCGTCAAATTTTGTGGCGTTTTTCGTTAATATAGCGTGGGTAAGAAATATACTTTTCACTTCCACTTGGCGAACTGTGATTTTGTGCGTCTAATTTTATGGCGTTTTTCGTTAATGTACCGTGGGTAAGAAATAACATTTTTCACTTTCACGTTGCGAACTGTGATTTTTGGATAGTAAATAAAATTTTCACTTCCATTTTGCGAACATAATTTTTTTAGTGCGTTAAACTAGTTGCTAACTTTATAAGAAGAACAAAAAAGTATACAGAAAATTTAACTACACATACAACTCAGTATGCACCGCACAAGCGGACATCTGCCTGACCGGTATTGAAAAACGGAGACCCCAAAATAAGTCAACCTCGCGCTACGATGTTTGCCTATTGACTGCCACTGGTTGGATTTTTCTTTCCTTCCTGCCGCTTGTCTACCCCATTAAAAAAAATTCAATGACAGAGTACGCGGTCGCACAGTGATGGTAGGCAGAAACTGATTTATTCTTTTTCATTAATTATTACATAAACAATATTTAAATTTCCTGCGAAGCTAGTTGCTTTTCTGCAGGAGGTTACATTTCAGGAATTTCAAATAATGTGAGCTTAATGATTTTTATAATGAAATTAAGTTATTAACAAAATATTTTTCTATTGAAACTAGAAATTACAAAATTGAGATTATTAGCATTAAAATTTTAAGTAATTTTAAGTAACATATTTTAAGTAGGAATACATACAATATACTCGTATTAGTTAATTAATTCAATTTAAGCCAAGTATGAATTTTTTTAATTTATGTTTGAACAAGTTTTGGTTGTTTATAATCTTTAGGTACATTGGAAGTTTGTTGATTACAGTTGGTACTGTGTACTTTTGCTCTCTTCTACCAAATACGTTATAGAAGCTTGGTACTTGGCGCATCTGTTGAGCTCGTCTTCTCGTGTTGAAACTGTGTGTTATGGCACTCTGGAAGCGGGCATCATCTTTATATTCGATTGCCAACGTCACTTCGAAAATTTGTTGCGTATTTAGTACCTTAAAATTTAATAAACTAGATTCAGAGCTTGAAATAAAAATATTCCGCAGTATTGTTGTCTGTAGTGTGTTTAATTTATCGATATGGGTTTTTGACGCGTTACCACATGATAGTACACCAAATCGTTATTTTGACTCCACCAAAGCATAATACACTTTTTTTTGTACCTTCCTCGTCGAATACTTTTTTAGGTAAACTAACGCGAACAATGCACTTTTGAGCTCTTTACGTATTCTATCAACCTGGAAATCCCATCTAATGTGCGAGTCAATCGTAACTCAACGATAATTATAGGTGTCCACAACTTCTATCGGCTTTTCCGTCATTCCATTTGGGCAATCTTCATTTCTGACAGTTATTCTTGGATTAGAGGCCCTATGATGGGAACCCCTAATATGCATCAGTTTAGTTTTTAATGTATTAATAACCAGGCCGTTGTCGTGACACCATCTAACTGCTTTATCAACTTCCGATTGCATGTAGCAGATTGCCGTTTCCAGGGAGCGATGCCTTACGGCGGTATCGTCCGCATAAGCAAACGCAGTTGATTTCTTAAAAATGCGAAGCATTTCGTTTGTGTAAATAATGAAAAGCAATGGACCAAGCTTTGATCCTTGTGGAACTCCATAATTAGATGCTTTGCTGGAACTAAACGTATTTTTTTATTTTAACCTTGAAGCTCCTGTCACTAAGATAATTTTTACTACCATTTACCAGATTTGAAAACTCTCCCAGAAGTTTGTTTATACTTTATTTTTTCGAAATCCATATTGGTTTTTATGTAACAGGTTATTATTTTCAATGAAATTAGAAAGTCTTCTTACAACAACTTCTTCTAGGCATTTATCAATTACTGGAAGTATGGAAATAGGCCTATAATTGCACATATCACTCCTAATTCCTTTTTTTAAAATTGGCCGTATCGTTGCAGTTTTTAGTAGATTTGGAATCTTGCCTTGTGTTAGGCTTAAATTAACAATTTTTGTTATTATTGGTGCAAACACACAAGCGTTAGGTTTAATGTCCTTAGCCCGAATTCCATCAACCCGTGGAGCTTTATTTGGGTTAATTGATCTCAATATTGCATGCATTTCGACTTCATTGGTTTCTTCAACATATATAAAACTGGAAATGCTACCATTTATGTGATTTGAAGTTATCGCAACGCATTGGTGAATTATACTCGTAGCTTGTTCGGAGAAACTTTCCGCAAAATCATTCGTTAATTGAGCAATATTTTTATCTAGCGGGAATTTTTTAATAAGGCTGTCGTCAATATTTGGTTTTTTTCTTCCCAATATCTCATTTATTAGACTCCATGTTTTTTTTGGACAGGCTGCATTAAATTTCTCTTCATAGTAGAGCGATTTTTTGGACGATAATTCCTTATTTAAAATGTTTCGATATCGTTAGTACTCCATCTCATAAGTTTTGTTCAGTCTATTGTTTTTCCATCTCCTGTAAAGCGCATCTCGTTTTTTACATTGTGACAAGAGTTCAGAAGTAATCCATGGGTTATTTTTACGTTTCTATTTATGGGAATTGTGGAAAGTCGATTTTTCGTAAATTTCATTCATTTTGCATACAAACAAATTATAGACTATTTATACGTCGGTCTCGTTGAGAACGTTATCCCAGTTGGTTGTTTTATAAGTTAATTCGCCGTGTTTGCGCAGAGGTACTTGTATGTTGTGCTGTCTTCATTAGGCGCTACGATTTGCAACGAACAATTTCCGTACCATAGGGCATAATGGTCCGAAATGTCAGTCTCGATAACGGCCGAATATATTTGCTGTTCCGGCATGCTAATAACAATGTGATCAATTAACGAAGACGTTCCTGTGGCCATGTTTCTTCTTGTATTTGATTTTATAATATTTATAAGTCCTTTTGACGGTAGCATTTCCTGGTAGTCTTTGACCCAGCTTTTTGTTACGTCTGGAACATTAATGTTTATGTCTCCCATGATTATGCTTTCCTTTATCCCATTGGTTTCTTGCAAGTTATTTACCAATTCTACGATAAAATTGTTTATGCTGTAGCCCGGAGGCCTATACACTCCTAGTAAAAGTTTTTCTTTGTCATTTTCATTTATTACGATCTTTAAACATTCAAATGATGTTGTTTCAATTTCAAAATTTTTATACTTAATGGTATTCTTTATGTAAATTGCAATTCCTCCACCAATACAATGTTTTCTATTTAGAAATTCTGAGTTGAACCCCAGTTCGTTGATGAGCATTGTTCTCTTTTTCTAAATTTCATTCATTTTGCATACAAACAAATTATAGACTATTTATACGTCGGTCTCGTTGAGAACGTTATCCCAGTTGGTTGTTTTATAAGTTCATTCGCCGTGTATGAGCAGAGGTACTTGTATGTTGCGCTGTCTTCATTAGGCGCTACGATTTGCATCGAAAAATTTCCGTACCATAGGGTATAATGGTCCGAAATGTCAGTCTCGAT
Source organism: Nephrocerus scutellatus (assembly GCA_947095585.1). NCBI lineage: Eukaryota > Metazoa > Arthropoda > Insecta > Diptera > Pipunculidae > Nephrocerus > Nephrocerus scutellatus. The sequence continues at coordinate 51,439,492 of OX352763.1, read as the reverse complement.
AACGGCCGAATATATTTGCCGTTCCGGCATGCTAATAACAATGTGATCAATTAACGAAGACGTTCCTGTGGCCATGTCTGTTCTTGTATTTGCTTTTATAATATTTATAAGTCCTTTTGACGCTAGCATTTCCTGGTAGTCTTTGACACAGCTTTTTGTTACGTCTTGAACATTAATGTTTATGTCTCCCATGATTATGCTTTCATTTATCCCATTGGTTTCTTGCAAGTTATTTGCCAATTCTACGATAAAATCGTTTATGCTGTAGCCCGGAGGCCTATACACTCCTAGTAAAAGTTTTTCTTTGTCCTTTTCTTTTATTACGATCTTTAAACATTCAAATGATGTTGTTTCAATTTCAAAATTTTTATACTTAATGGTATGCTTTATGTTAATTGCAATTCCTCCACCTATACGATGTTTTCTATTTAGAAATTTTGAGTTGAACCCCAGTTCGTTGATGAGCATTGTTCTCTTTTTCTAGTTGGTTTTCCATATAAATTTTGCATTTTTGGCATCTCCACTTTGACTTGTTTGAAGAAGACATAGCTCGATATGTAGATTCCCTAATTGTTGTGCATGTATAGTGCAGTTCATTGGAGCAACCGTTGCACCGAACAAAGTCCCCAGTATTTGGAAGTGGATCAGTACATATCGAGCAGTTTTCCGCCATATTGATCATATCAATGCAATACTAATTCGAAATCACAAATTCTTGATGAGAGAGAAATGAGTTCCCCTGATATCTCACTCGCACTTCTGCTGTGTTTGCTGGTTAGTGCTTTGCTCTACTTATTCTGCTATCAATGCAATGAAATGTGCTTGACTGACATCTCACTCGCACTTCTGTTGTGTTGTCTGATTGATGCGTTGCACTACTAATTCTGCTATCAATAAAATATTAAGTCGAAATAACAAATGGACTCACCAGTCACCTGGGTATTCCGAGTTATAATTTGTATTTTGGTTTAATTGATGACTTTACGAACTCCATTTTGTACAGAATTATTTTTACCATTTATTGGTGTTGGTTGTATAATTGTACTAAAATTGTTACTTTGGAAATTTTGCGGCGCAATTTCTGCGCTGGAATATTTGATAACCAACGGCACCTGCGACATGCGTTTGGTGTTGCAAGCGTAATAATTTTCGCTCTCTTTTTTTTTGTTTTACATTTTTCTGTGACTTACACAGCCGTGATATACCTCGCAGGATCTAACTTTCAAACTTCCATCAGGGTCCTTTTCACTTCCGAGTACCACTTCCAGATCACACTGATGACAGGGGATGAGAGTGCACACTGATAGGGAACTAAAATTAAATTGATTTTAACTGCTTTCGACAATCGAACCATCGGGTGTTTACCAGATCAGCCAGTTCCATTCCCACACTCAACTACCGCCATTCCAAGAAGTAGTGGTGAGGTAGTCAGCTCTAAGCTAAAATCCTGCAATTCCAAGAAGAATCGAGTCCTATCCGGTCAGCCCTCCAGCTTGAAGCGAAGACCACCGGTCAAAAAAAATCCCAGATAGTTCGAGATTTGTAAAACAGACGAAAGAAAAAAAAAAGATTAAAGTTTAGTGAATGCAAACTTTGGTCATCCTCTTATCCATGAATTAACCTGTTTCTATAACCACTGCTATTCCAAGAAGAACTGTTTTTCCTCTGGTCAATTGGTCAAATAGTCGTTAACATTAACAAGGTTTAAAGAAGGACCGATTCACTTATGGTCAGGTCCAAGCTTAACTCCTGCAATTCCAGGAAGGATCCAGTCACAACCCCTTCAATCAGACAAGCAAAATTAGAAAGAAAAAAAAAGTTCGTTCCAGCGAGAAATCGTATAAGTGTCAACGGTCAAGAAATCAGCCGTCGCACACCAATTCTCTTTCATTTCCGGATGCGCTTACACAATCAAGCCCATTGGAGGTATAAAAATAGGCAGTTCCATTAAGGAAACAGTTTTAATTAAGCTATTTGAAATTGAAATTGGAGAAAGAAAGAAAATTGTGGAACTCGAAAGAATCTACCAAAAAGCAAACTCCTTCGTACCCCGAGTTGGGCGCCATTTTATGTAATGAAGTTCCTATTAGGATTTTTCTTAATTAGAGTGATCACTCGGTAATTTGAGTGGTGGATGTTGACATAACTCTCAGCGAATGCTGTGGTGCGGGGTGCACGTCTTGCGGACGCTCAGTACAAGCTCGCCGAAATGGGTGGGTTTATGCACCGCCATAAGCTGTAACCTTCATTAATTAAAAAGTTTACGTGCACATTGTGGAGAGAAAACACAAGAAGAAGATCGAAAAATAGATGGCTTGCCCCGTCATCGGAATTAGGCATTTCTGAGAATGGAAAGGTAGACCCCTAAGTAAAAGTTGTTCTAAGTTTGACATGATGGACTCACAAGAGGAAAGCCAAGAAAAACTAGAATTCAGCCTAATTTCTTTTTCTTCTTAGACCTATGGAGCTTAATCAACAACCAAAAACCCGAGGAGAAAAAAATTCAATAGGTCAATTTGGGTACAAATTTAATGGGCTTTATTTATCGATAACTAGTAGGTTTGTACAAAAAAAATAACGTATATAACTACAAAAAAATTGATTTACCAAGGGTCAATAATGTCTACAAAAACTGTCAAAAAGGTTAAAACAAATTTTAAAAGGTAAATATGTTCTTTTCTTTTTAAAAAAGTATTAAAATGTAGGTAAATATGTATTAAACAAAGGTGTCTTTTTATTAAGCAAAGGTATCAATCATTATTAAGTTTAAAAGCAATTTTAAGAAAAGTAAAAAAATATGTTCTTTTCTTTTAAAAAAAAGTATCGGAAGATAGGTAAATATGTATTAAACCTTTCCAGTATTATTAAACTTAAATACAATTTTAAATGGTAAGTAAATGTGTAGTACACAAGGCTATCAATTAAAAATCATAAATACTTTTCTTTTTTAAAAAGTATCAAAAGGTAAGTTAATATGTAATAGGCATAGGTATCCATAGTGTTATTAAGTTAAAACCAATTTTAAAAGGTAAGTAATTAGGTAGTGCACAAAGGTATTAAACAAATATGTATATATATATATAGTTAAATATTAAAAAAAATTTAGTATCTCCCAAATTATGAATTCTTTATAGGATTTGGTATCCAGATCCAAAGGAGAGTAACGTTCATTTTACCCGTATTAGTATTATTCACGGTGTCCCACCTCTCGCGAATGGGTGACAAACGTTCCGAGAGTAATACCTTGTCACGGAAAGCTTCTCAATTCGCCGTTCGGAGCCGGGCTTAAATTGTCGGTCCTTCCATTTGTGTCCAAAACTATACATGCGCAGCACAAATGGTTGCGAGAAGTTAGGCCTTGGACCGCAATGGTCTGTCGCGCCGAATATTATTATTAATTGCTAGGGAAAAAGACCAAAACTAATTGAAGTCCAAGAAAAAAAGAAATGTTATTCCTTTATATTTTTAATGCGGGTGGCAACTTTCGCTGTCCGTCCTGAGCTCTTCGTCTGGTTGACAAGGGTATCCAAATAAGCGTAGGGTTTCGTACTAAAATCTTTCTCTTCCACCTCTTTCTTCTTTCTCTGCCTGCTCAACCCTTTTCTTTGGCATAATACAATGCTAGAACTGGAACAAGCTCGATATACCGTGGGTAAGAAATATACTTTTCACTTCCACTTTGCGAACTTATGATTTTCGAGCGTCAAATTTTGTGGCGTTTTTTCGTTAATATAGCGTGGGTAAGAAATATACTTTTCACACGCCCATAGACGAAAGTGACTGTTTCGTACGCTATAAACTAGCCTCGAAAGTAGCCCATAACAACACTAGTTATGTTATGATATAAACGTCTTTTGTTATTTACTACAATCTCAGCGAACACATTGCGCATGAGCAAGAATTCTCTTTTGTTTGTCGTTTGTGATTTCTGCTTCTTTCTCGATTCAGCAGAAAAACCGGTTTGGGCGCGTGAAAAATTCATTTCTTTGTTAGTTACTGCAGTCACAGCGAACACACATTCTGACATTTCTGCTTCTCTCTCTCGATATAGCAGAAAAACCGGTTTGGACGCGTGAAAAATAGCGTACATGACTTGCAGAAAAGTGCTCATCGTGCTCGTTAGATTGCCGAGGTCAAGCTTCGACCTCGCACGATAAACTCCACTTTCCTTGCTCGTTCTATAATATACTATTTCACTTCCACTTGGCGAACTGTGATTTTTGTTCGTCAAATTTTATGGAGTTTTTCGTTAATACACCCAGGATAGTAAATAAAATTTTCACTTCCATTTTGCGAACATAATTTTTTTAGTGCGTTAAACTAGTTGCTTACTTTATAAGACGAACAAAAAAGTATACAGAAAATTTAACTACACATACAACTCAGTATGCACCGCACAAGCGGACATCTGCCTGACCGGTATTGAAAAACGGAGACCCCAAAATAAGTCAACCTCGCGCTACGATGCTTGCCTATTGACTGCCACTGGTTGGATTTTTCTTTCCTTCCTGCCGCTTGTCTAACCCATTGAAAAAAATTCAATGACAGAGTACGCGGTCGCACAGTGATGGTAGGCAGAAACTGATTTATTTTTTTCATTAATTATTACATAAACAATATTTAAATTTCCTGCGAAGCTAGTTGCTTTTCTGCAGGAGGTTACATTTCAGGAATTTCAAATAATGTGAGCTTAATGATTTGTATAATGAAATTAAGTTATTAACAAAATATTTTTCTATTGAAATTAGAAATTACAAAATTGAGATTATTAGCATTAAAATTTTAAGTAATTTTAAGTAACATATTTTAAGAAGGAATACAATATACTCGTATTAGTTAATTAATTCAATTTAAGCCAAGTATGAATTTTTTTAATTTATGTTTGAACAAGTTTTGGTTGTTTATAATCTTAAGATACATCGGAAGTTTGTTGATTACAGTTGGTACTGTGTACTTTTGCTCTCTTCTACCAAATACGTTATAGAAGCCTGGTACTTGGCGCATCTGTTGAGCTCGTCTTCTCGTGTTGAAACTGTGTGTTATGGCACTCTGGAAGCGGGCATCATCTTTATATTCGATTGCCAACGTCACTTCGAAAATTTGCTGCGTATTTAGTACCTTAAAATTTATTAAACTAGATTCAGAGCTTGAAATAAAAATATTCCGCAGTATTGTTGTCTGTAGTGTGTTTAATTTATCGATATGGGTTTTTGACGCGTTACCACATGATAGTACACAAATCGTTATTTTGACTCCACCAAAGCATAATACAATTTTTTTTGTACCTTCCTCGTCGAATACTTTTTTAGGTACACTAACGCGAACAATGCACTTTTGAGCTCTTTACGTATTCTATCAACCTGGAAATCCCATCTAATGTGCGAGTCAATCGTAACTCCAAGGTAATTATAGGTGTCCACAACTTCTATCGGCTTTTCCGTCATTCCATTTGGATAATATTAATTTCTGACAGTTATTCTTGGATAAGGGGCCCTATGATGGGGACCCCTAATATGCATCTGTTTAGTTTTTAATGTATTAATAACCAGGCCGTTGTCGTGACATCATCTTACTGCTTTATTGCATGTAGCAGATTGCCGTTTCCAGGAAGCGATGCCTTACGGCGGTATCGTTCGCATGAGCAAACGCAGTTGATTTCTTAAAAATGCGAAGCATTTCGTTTGTGTAAATAATGAAAAGCAATGGACCAAGCTTTGATCCTTGTGGAACTCCATAATTAGATGCTTTGCTTAAACTAAACGTATTTTTTATTTTAACCTTGAAGCTCCTGTCACTAAGATAATTTTCTATCCACTTTGATAGTACCCTGCGAATCCCGACTCTCTCTAGTGCAGAAATTATCTTATCATGGTTCAGTGTATCGAACGCTTTACTAAAGTCTATAAATACAACAAGTATGTGATGGTTTTTGTTTAAACTACCATTTACCAGATTTGAAAACTTTCCCAGAAGTTTATTTATACTTTATTTTTTCGAAATCCATATTGGTTTTTATGTAAAAGGTTATTATTTTTAATGAAATTAGAAAGTCGTCTTACAACAACTTCTTCTAGGCATTTATAATTACTGGAAGTATGGAAATAGGCCTATAATTGCATATATCACTTCTAATTCCTTTTTTAAAAATTGGCCATATCGTTGCAGTTTTTAGTAGATTTGGAATCTTGCCTTGTGTTAGGCTTAAATTAACAATTTTTGTTATTATTGTTGCAAACACACAAGCGTTAAGTTTAATGTCCTTAGCCCGAATTCCATCAACCCCTGCAGCTTTATTTTGGTTAATTGATCTCAATATTGCATGCATTTCCACTTAATTGGTTTCTTCAATATACAGGGTGTATCCGTTAAGGTGGCAAATACTTAAAGGGATGATTCCTTGGTTAATTTCGTGAAAAAAATCGTATGGGAGGGGGGGGGGGTCTTTTTTCACCCCCTGCGGTGTACGTAGCGTTTTAATGCGAAGAAATGTACTTTTGACCTTACATCACTTCACACCCTGTAACTCTTGAACGCTTCTAGCTACAAGGCCACTGTTGGTCATTTTTGAAAGAAAATTAAATTTATAAGATCAAATAATAAACATTTTCTTAAATTCTTTAAACCGTTATCGATATAAACGTCTTCAAAATCCAGAAATCTTTTTTTTTTTTAATTTTATTTTTAAACGCGAATATTTCGAAAATCGCTCTCGGATAATTTTTTTTTGACAAATGCAATAATAAAGCCTATTCAGTTTTCTATAAATCCACATCACAATATTTATACATTCGGTCAACAGGAGCAGGGTTAAAAGTGAAAGTTTCTAAATTGAACGAAGACGTACTTTTGACCTTACATGACTTCACACCCTATAACTCTTGAACCCTTCCAGATACAAGGTTACTATAAATCTTTTTTGAAAGAAGAGTACATTTTTAAGATCAAACAATCTACATTTTTTTAAATTATTTAAGCGATAGCGATATTAAGGCATTCAAAATTAATTTTTTTTTTAAACAATGGTATTCACAAACACGATTAATTCGAGAAATGCTATCGGATACATTTTTTTGACAAATGAGGTATTAAAGTCTATTCAATCTCCTACAAATCCATATCAAAATATTTGTGCATTCAGTCAAAAAGAGGGAGATAGTGCGGGTTGTGTTACTACTATTACGTATAAGAAGAGTTGCATGACGTCTCAGTGTTCCCGTAGCAAGAGTGCAGCAAAATTACACGTAGAACGGATGCACCCTTGCCAGTTCACTCCAGTGCATAATCTGCTTTAACAGGACATACCCAAAAGGACCTAATTTTGTGAGTGGTCACCATTTACATGTGTCCATTTAGACCACCAATTTTATGTGTCCATTCGATGTTGTGAAATCGACTCACAAAATTAGGTCCTTCTTGGTAAGTCCTTTTGAAGCAGACTTTGCACTAGAGTGAAGTGGTAAGGGTGCATCCACTGCCGGTGTAATTTTGTTGCACTGATGCTGCAGGAACACTAGGACGTCATGCAACCCTTCTTATGCGTAGTAGTAGTAACACAACCCACACTATCTCGCTCTTGTTGACAGAATGCATAAATATTTTGCCATGTTTTTATAGGAATTTAAACAGGCTTCAATACTGTATTTATCAAAAAAATTTATCCAAGAGTATTTCTCGAAATAATCGTGTTGGTAAAAATAATTTTAAAAAATGTTGTTTTGAATTTGACGACCTTTATATCGGTATGGCTAAAATAATTTAAAAAAATGTACATTGTTTGATCTTAAAAATATACTCTTCTTTCAAAAAAGATTTATAGTAACCTTGTATCTGGAAGGGTTCAAGAGTTATAGGGTGTGAAGTCATGTAAGGTCAAAAGTACGTCTTCGTTCATTTTAGAAACTTTCACTTTTAACCCTGCTTCTGTTGACCGAATGCATAAATATTGTGATGTGGATTTGTAGAAAATTGAATAGGCTTTATTATTGCATTTGTCAGAAAAAAATTATCCGAGAGCGATTTTCGAAATATTCGCGTTTGAAAATAAAATTTAAGAAAAGAAAAAAGATTTTTGGATTTTGAAGACGTTTATATCGATAACAGTTTAAGAATTTAAGAAAATGTTTATTATTTGATCTTATAAATTTAATTTTCTTTCAAAAATGACCAACAGTGGCCTTGTAGCTAGAAGCGTTCAAGAGTTACAGGGTGTGAAGTGATGTAAGGTCAAAAGTACATCTCTTCGCATTAAAACGCTACGTACACCGCAGGGGGTGAAAATAGACCCCCCCTCCCATACAATTTTTTCACGAAATTAACCAAGGAATCATCCCTACACCCTACACCCTGTATATAGAACTGAAAAATTTTAAAAAAATAACAATAAAATAATAACTGCATAATGGCGAGCCCGAAGGGCGAAGCTTATACCCAGACGACATGAAAATTTTTCATCAAACGTGTGTACGTTTGGAAGTTTGTCGTGTCGTATATCTCGGCTTCTGCCAGTCAAAATTTTATGGGACTTGTGTTAAGACAATTGGTTAGCGCTCGGCTTGCGATAGCGTAATTTTTTCATTCATAGGGGATACTACCCCTGAGAATACTGAAAGAAATACTTAATGTAGCATCGCTATCGATTTATTTAAAGCCTAAATGGTTGCAAAGTAAAATGTGGTTTTTTCAGTCTATACATACACGGGTGTGTGTAGTGACTTGTAGAGCAGAATACAATAGCTCGTGTGTCTATAGTAGTGGAAAGTTTTTGGTAGGAACTCGTACATATTTCGGCTTCTTCCAGTCAAAATATAATGGGGCTAGTTTTAAAGCAATTGTGACGCGTGAGGCGAGTATGGCGCGTGTGACGCGTGTAAAAAAACGATTTTTTACGAAGTTTGTGAATTAAATGGGCTATTGGGCTTTTAAGATAATTCAGTTTTTAGACTGAATTACAACGATCTATATGGCTATCTTCTGAGAAAATCATTCGAATGATAATCGATTATAGCAATCATTCTAATACTCCATAATCGATTATTGAAATCATTCGATTATGCCCAACACTAAACTGCAGTGTTTTCGTATGGTCTGAATTTTTATGCCTGGTTTGTTCCCTGTTCATGTTCATCTAAATCTCTCGGTATTTTTTGCACCGGTTGTTGGGTTTTTTTCTGCGAGTCAGTTCGTTGATGAGCATTGTTCTCTTTTTCTAGTTGGTTTTCCATATTAATTCTGCATTTTTGGCATCTCCACTTTGACTTGTTTGAAGAAGACATAGCTCGATATGTAGATTCCCTAATTGTTGTGCATGTATAGTGCAGTCCATTGGAGCAACCGTTGCACCGAACAAAGTCCCCAGTATTTGGAAGTGGATCAGTACATATCGAGCAGTTTTCCTCCATATTGATCATATCAATGCAATACTAATTCGAAATCACAAATTCTTGATGAGAGAGAAATGAGTTCCCCTGATACCTCACTCGCACCTCTGCTGTGTTTGCTGGTTAGTGCTTTGCTCTACTTATTCTGCTATCAATGCAATGAAATGTGCTTGACTGACATCTCACTCGCACTTCTGTTGTGTTGTCTGATTGATGCGTTGCACTACTTATTCTGCTATCAATACAATATTAAGTCGAAATAACAAATGGACTCACCAGTCACCTGGGTATTCCGAGTTATAATTTGTATTTTGGTTTAATTGATGACTTTACGAACTCCATTCAGAATTTTTTGTACAGAATTCTTTTTACCATTTATATGTGTTGGTTGTATAATTGTACTAAAATTGTTACTTTGGAAATTTTATTTAAATTTACGAGTACTTGTTTGACACCACTGTTGCACTTACCAGTGTTCACCAGGCATCACATCGCCTGATTTTGCGGCGCAATTTCTGCGCTGGAATATTTGATAACCAACGGCACCTGCGACATGCGTTTGGTGTTGCAAGCGTAATAATTTTCACTCTCTTTTTTTTTGTTTTACATTTTTCTGTGACTTACACAGCCGTGATATACCTCGCAGGATCTAACTTTCAAACTTCCATCAGGTTCCTCTTCACTTCCGAGTACCACTTCCAGATCACACTGATGACAGGGGATGAGAGTGCACACTGATAGGGAACTAAAATTAAATTGATTTTAACTGCTTTCGACAATCGAACCATCGGGTGTTTACCAGATCAGCCAGTTCCATTCCCACAATCAACTACCGCCATTCCAAGAAGTAGTGGTGAGGTAGTCAGCTTTAAGCTAAAATCCTGCAATTCCAAGAAGAATCGAGTCCTATCCGGTCAGCCCTCCAGCGGAGACCACTTGTCAAAGAAAATCCCTGATAGTTTGAGATTTGTAAAACAGACCAAAGAAATAAAATAGATTAAAGTTTAGTGAATGCAAACTTTGGTCATCCTCTTATCCATGAATTAACCTGTTTCTATAACCACTGCTATTCCAAGAAGATCTGTTTTTCATCTGGTCAATTGGTCAAATAGTCGTTAACATTAACAAGGTTTAAAGAAGGACCGATTCACTTATGGTCAGGTCCAAGCTTAACTCCTGCAATTCCAGGAAGGATCCAGTCACAATCCCTTCAATCAGACAAGCAAAATTAGAAAGAAAAAAAAAGTTCATTCCAGCGAGAAATGTCTTTGGACAGAAGAGAAACTGTCAACAAAAATTAAAGAGTTAAATCGTATAAGTGTCAACGGTCAAGAAATTAGCCGTCGCACACCAATTCTCTTTCATTTCCGGATGCGCTTGCACAATCAAGCCCACTGGAGGTATAAAAATAGGCAGTTCCATTAAGGAAACAGTTTTAATTAAGCTATTTGAAATTGAAATTGGAGAAAGAAAGAAAATTGTGGAACTCGAAAGAATCTACCAAAAAGCAAACTCCTTCGTACCCCACGTTGGGCGCCATTTTATGTAATGAAGTTCCTATTAGGATTTTTCTTAATTAGAGAGATCACTCGGTAATTTGAGTGGTGGATGTTGACATAACTCTCAGCGAATGCTGTGGTGCGGGGTGCACGTCTTGCGGACGCTCAGTACAAGCTCGCCGAAATGGGTGGGTTTATGCACCGCCACGTGCACATTGTGGAGAGAAAACACAAGAAGAAGATCGAAAAATAGATGGCTTAGAGGAAAGCCAAGGAAAACTAGAATTCAGCCTAATTTCTTTTTCTTCTTAGACCTTTGGAGCTTAATCAACAACCAAAAACCCGAGGAGAAAAAAATTCAATAGGTCAATTTGGGTACAGGTTTGTACAAAAAAAATAACGTATATAACTACAAAAAAAATTGATTTACCAAGGTCAATAATGTCTGCAAAAACTGGCAAAAAGGTAAAGTAATAATTTTCTTAATAATTATAAAAAGGTAAGTAAATATGTATTAAACAAAGGTATCAACCATTATTATTAAGTTTAAAACAAATTTTAAAAGGTAAATACGTTCTTTTCTTTTTAAAAAAGTATTAAAATGTAGGTAAATATGTATTAAACAAAGGTGTCTTTTTATTAAGCAAATGTATCAATCATTATTAAGTTTAAAAGCAATTTTAAGAAAAGTAAATAAATATGTTCTTTTCTTTAAAAAAAAAGTATCAGAAGATAGGTAAATATGTATTAAACCTTTCCAGTATTATTAAACTTAAATACAATAAATGGTAAGTAAATGTGTAGTACACAAAGGTATCAATTAAAAATCATAAATTCTTTTCTTTTTTAAAAAGTATCAAAAGGTAAGTTAATATGTAATAAGCATAGGTATCCATAGTGTTATTAAGTTAAAACCAATTTTAAAAGGTAAGTAAATAGGTAGTGCACAAAGGTATTAAACAAATATATATATATATATATAAAAATTTGGTATCTCCCAAATTATGAATTCTTTATAGGATTTGGTATCCAGATCCAAAGGAGAGTAACGTTCATTTTACCCTTCTTTTCTTTTCGAAGGAAAACAAATTTAACTCAACTTACTACGTTTTTATAAAAAAAATGCGTGGGCTGGAATTTTGGGTAACCAACGAATGTGTAACACATCTTTTTTTCGCACATTCTGTTGGATTGTTTATTACCCAAAAAATCGAAGTGCAGGTAATAGGGTGCATTCCAATAATGTCGCCACTGCATGATGTAATTTTTTTTTTCGAAAAATGAACGACAGCACTTGGAAGATGTTGAAACAGTTTTAAGGAGTCTATTTGAAGCCAATATGAGGGTCTCGGCGGAAAAATCCAAATTTTTCCAAACCGAGGTCGAATATTTAGGATACCTGATTTCACAAGGGGGAATTAAAACGTGCCCAGAAAAAGTCGACACAATTCAGAAATTCCCGGAGCCCACCACTCTAAGGGGGCTAAGGTCATTTTTAGGATTGGCAGGGTACTATCGCTGTTTCATAAGAGATTTTTCCAAAATAGCGAAACCACTGTCAAACATCTTGAGAGGAGAATACGGCCAAGTTACTGCAGCACAGTAAAAAAAATCAGAATTGTTTTGACTGATGAGCAGAAAAAGGCCTTCAATAATTTAAAACAAATACTAGCACCCGAGGATGTAACGCTAACGTACCCGGATTTTACGAAACCGTTAGACCTAACTACGGACGCATCCTCACACGCTATAGGTGCTGTCCTCTCTCAAGAAGGCGAACCTATTACTATGATGTCCCGTACTTTGTCCGGTAGCGAGGAACATATTGCTACAAATGAAAGAGAATTATTGGCCATTGTCTAGGCATTAAAAACACTTAGAAACTATCTTTACGGCGTACCAAAACTAAATGTTTTCACAGATCATCAACCGCTAACTTTTGTTCTTTCGGATATAAATCCGAACTCGAAAATTAAGAGATGGGAAGCTTTCATAGAAGAATGCAATGCAAAACTAATCTACAAACCAAGTAAGAAAAACGTAGTCGCGGATGCGTTGTCTAGGCAGTACATAAATGTCTTAGATAATATGAGCGTTGAGAGAATTCACAGCGAAGAGTCATCAACCAACAAAATTGCGAGAACCGATGAGCCGGCAAATGGTTTCCGTAATCAGATATTTGTAGAAGAAGGCATAGAACCGCAGAGAGGAACCTTTATTATTTTTGGAAAGAAGACAAGAGACTTAATTACGTTCCGAACCAAAGACGACTTAATGAGACTCCTACAAGAGGCTGTAAAGGTAGACGTAGTAAACGCACTACAGTGTGAGTTGCATACATTGGCACAATTTCAACATAACTCAATCGAGCTAATTCCAACCGTAAACTTCAGACATACGGAAAAACTAGTCACCGATATATCAGACCCGAACGAACAACAAGAACTTATCGCGGCTGAACATAATTTGATAGGATTATCTTTTTCCAAAAATGGAAAAGAAGGCTAAGCAGTTTGTGGCAAACTGGTGCGTATGCTCTTAGGCGAAGTATGACCGCCCCCCGAAAAAGCAACTTTTTGCTCAGACACCCATGTCAACATATTGTGGAAAGGTCCTCCACATTGACATATTTTCCAGCGGTGACTTGCATCGACAAATTTTCAAAGTTTGTGATATTACAGTCATTGAAGTCTAGAACGATAGTGGATATTAAACCACAGCTTCTACAGTTACTTAAGATGTTTTTTCGGTACAATAACTATTTATTGTGATAACAAAAAGTGACTAAATTCGCACAACATCAAAGCTACATTAAAAAATCATTTCGACATTGACATCGCGAATGACCCACCCCTCCACAGTACGTCAAATGGTCAGATAGAGCGATTCCATAGCAAATTGACAAAAATCTAGAAGATATCGAGGAAATAGTCCTTGCCACGATTGAATATAACAGGTTCATTCATACAGTGACTGGGATGAAACCCATTACCGTCTTTCGTCCAACAAAGGACGACGCACAAATAGCATCCCGATTAAAAAGCGTATATAGGAATAGGAATAGAGAGGATAAGGAGTTTCCCGTAGGAGAGAAGGTGCTCGTCAAAAATAATAGGAGGACACAGAAGAAGAGAAGAATTTAGGCACAACGGTTCTCATAAGAGGGAGTAGGGTCAATAAGGACAACCTTCGTTAAAATTGAATTTAAAATCTGGGAATGAACGCCATAATTCCTAACGGTAATTAATTAGTTTTAATAAAAAAAATTCTTGTATGTTTTTAGGATTGTCAAAGAATTGGTTATAGCCATATTAGAATCGGCATCAACAGGAGGAGTAATAGACATTCCGGTGGCCGGCGGTGACCTCGTAATTTGGGAAAACTTTGGATGCATCAAGCACGTCACCAACTTGACCCTATACTAAGGGACGAGACAATCAACGCTACAGACCACTTTCCTCAAACACACATTAGGAAGTTGCTGGATGCGTAAGTAAACCAGATAAGTAAATATTCACCACAGGCAGGCGAGAAGCTTGAACGCTCTAGGGACGGTCCTAAAATACTTCACCGGGACCCCTGACCATGACGACTTTGACAGACTAACGAACACAGCGGAACAACTAATTGACTCGCAAGACATGCAGTTTACCATTAACACCGAAGTGAAAAAGGAAATCAATAGCTCTGCCATTACAGTAAATAAGCAGCAAAACGAAAGGAAATAGACACAGGTCACCTCTATGACAGGACAATAATTACAGAATTAGATAACGTAATTACTTCCATCACATTCGCAAAAGACAGTTAGACAGTTCATTTAATTAATTCATTTAATTTAATTCTTTAATTTATATCAAATAAACAATACAGTAAAATAAGACCATACATTATTTTAGTAGTACAAATTCCAATTACATACTAATGTTGGATAATTAAATAATATATTAATAAGTTGAAAAAAATATATTATAATAATACAATAATACTAATATACAATAAAATAATAACTAAGAAAAGAGAAGGTTAAGAAAAAATTGAAAAAATAAAAATAAAAAATAAATAAAAGAACAGAAAGAATAAAATGAAAAATAGAAGAAGCCGCTAAGATGATTAAATTGCAACTGTAACATAAAATAAATGTTTAACTAGAATTGTCTCTAAAATATCGTATATTGCCTGTCTAAAGCTATTAAAAGTTCCACAATCTGACAGCATGGATGAAGAACAAGCGCTGACTATTCTAGTAGTTATATCGAGGAATGCACAGACATTAACAACGAGTTGTAACGTTTCTGCTCGGGTGACGCTCGCCGGTCACCCAGGGTTCTTTTCCTCTACTACGGTGTTACAAATTGTTGTTTTAAATGATTAAATTAAATGAATTAAATAATTTATAAATAAGTTAAAAAAAAATATTATTATAATACAATAATACTAATATACAATAAAATAATAACTAAGAATAGAGAAGGTTAAAAAAAATAGAAAAAAAATAAAAATAAAAAGAATGAAATGAAAAATAGAAGGAGCCGCTAAGATGATTAAATTGCAACTGTAACATAAAATAAATGTTTAACTAGAATTGTCTCTAAAATATCGTAAATTGCCTGTCTAAAGCTATTAAAAGTTCCACAATCTGACAGCATGGATGAAGAAGAAGCGCTGACTATTCAAGTAGTTATATCGAGGAATGCACAGACATTGACAACGAGTTGTAACGTTTCTGCTCGGGTGACGCTCGCCGGTCACCCAGGGTTCTTCTCCTCTACTACGGTGTTACAAATTGTTGTTTTAAATAATTAAATTAAATGAATTAAATAATTTATAAATAAGTTAAAAAAAATATTATAATAATACAATAATACTAATATACAATAAAATAATAACTAAGAAAAGAGAAGGTTAAAAAAAATAGAAAAAAAAAAAAAAAAAAAGAATGAAATGAAAAATAGAAGAAGCCGCTAAGATGATTAAATTGCAACTGTAACATAAAATAAATGTTTAACTAGAATTGTCTCTAAGATATTCGTATATTGCCTGTCTAAAGCTACTAAAAGTTCCACAATCTGACAGCATGGATGAAGAACAAGCGCTGACTATTCAAGTAGTTATATCGAGGAATGCACAGACATTGACAACGAGTTGTAACGTTTCTGCTCAGGTGACGCTCGCCGGTCACCCAGGGTTCTTCTCCTCTACTACGGTGTTACAAATTGTTGTTTTAAATAATTAAATTAAATGAATTAAATAATTTATAAATAAGTTAAAAAAAAATATTATAATAATACAATAATACTAATATACAATATAATAATAACTAAGAATAGAGAAGGTTAAAAAAAAAATAGAAAAAAAAAAAATAAAAAAGAATGAAATGAAAAATAGAAGGAGCCGCTAAGATGATTAAATTGCAACTGTAACATAAAATAAATGTTTAACTAGAATTGTTTCTAAGATATTCGTATATTGCCTGTCTAAAGCTACAAAAAGTTCCACAATCTGACAGCATGGATGAAGAACAAGCTCTGACTATTCAAGTAGTTATATCTAGGAATGCACAGACATTGACAACGAGTTGTAACGTTTCTGGTCGGGTGACGCTCGCCGGTCACCCAGGGTTCTTCTCCTCTACTACGGTGTTACAAATTGTTGTTTTAAATGATTAAAAAAAAATAATACAATAATACTAATATACAATAAAATAATAACTAAGAAAAGAGAAGGCTAAAAAAAAATTGAAAAAATAAAAATAAAAAATAAATAAAAGAACAGAAAGAATGAAATGAAAAATAGAAGAAGCCGCTAAGATGATTAAATTGCAACTGTAACATAAAATAAATGTTTAACTAGAATTGTCTCTAAAATATCGTATATTGCCTGTCTAAAGCTACTAAAAGTTCCACAATCTGACAGCATGGATGAAGAACAAGCGCTGACTATTCAAGTAGTTATATCGAGGAATGCATAGACATTAACAACGAGTTGTAATGTTTCTGCTCAGGTGACGCTCGCCGGTCACCCAGGGTTCTTCTCCTCTACTACGGTGTTACAAATTGTTGTTTTAAATGATAATTCGGTTTTGTTGGTATTTTGTTTTGTTTTTTTATTATTTTCTCTGTTTTTCTTCTTATCTTGAGATTAATAATAATGTACAGCTTTCTGATACTTAATCTAAGAATAACTACTTATATATATATATATATATATATATATATATATATATATATATCTATACCTACATATAGGGGTATTTGCCTATATAGGGGTTTGGCGCTTCCAATACCCTATAACACAGTCGTACCTCTCGGTCGATGGAAGAGAGCTGGCTACAGTGGGAAAGGCAGATTGAAATCACTTATTCCCCGCTGTATGCGATGCTGTATTGACCATAAGGGGCTTTAATGAGGAAGGGGCGATTAAATCTACTTACTTCCTATTAAGTGCAGTGCCGGTCAGTAGACTATGGCACAAGTAAGGAAAGGCGATTCAATCTACCAACTTCGCTCTGCGTGTATTGCCTGTCGATTTCCAGCCAGGTTGCAATATGTTAGTAAGAGAAGGCGATTGAATTTACCAATCTCTTACTAAAATACTACAGAAGCTGCTTTATATATATAGTAGTAGATTACTGTTCCCTTGAAAATGTGTTTGTGCAGAACTTTGAGAGAATCTTACCACTTTCAGTATTTGGAATTTCTTTCCCTTGTTCGTGTAGAACCCAGAAAGACGTATACTGAAGTTGGTTTTTGGAGTTTATTCTCTGCTTGTACTGAATTTTCGGTCCCTATGTCTTTAACTAAAAATAGAGGCTTGTTGAGAATTATATGGGTATTCAAAACCAAAAAGTAATTGCTAATAATCATTGACTGATTATTTAGTGTTTAATTAACAATGATATTTTATGTGAATATAACCTTTTCTCCAATTTTTATAACAAATTCCAGCCTTTTCCTTTATTATAAAGACATAGGGCCCAATGTGTATTTTATTACAGGTGATATATAAATTAAAAAAATCCGAGTCAATGCCGGGGTATGAACTCGGCAACTAGAGATTTCTAGTTCACAGCTCTCCTCTGGCGCTATTGACTCAGTTGAGTAACCCAAGAATATCTCTCAATATCAACTCCGCCTTGTTTTCCGTCGTGTGGGAGTGGGAGTGGTCTCTGAGTTGGTCACAAATCACAGCTGTTCACTCTTTAGAGATGAGTAGGTGTGATTTTTTGGCAAGAGAATGAGACGACCACCTCTCCTAGTACGTAGACAGCATGCCGGTCCCAAGCCCGGGTAAAGGAGGAGGGTGTGGGGTAACGGGGCAACCCTATCCTCAATAAAGCAAGTGGAGGAGTAAACCTCGACAGACTAAAAATCCTAAATCCAGTGGTGAGACACGTGCGCCCAGGGATGCATGGCCATGAGTTGTTGGTCGCTAGCACGGGACTTCAGATACCTGGCAACCTCCGATTTTAACCAGTCTTCTCGTGGTATACCGGGCTCTACCATGGGTGACATATTTTCCCGGATACTCGTGGGAAATATAGATAAACCAATTAATATAAATGAGACCAATGCATCTCCAATCGCATCAACCTCGGTACCTGCGTTAGAGCGGGCCTTTGTAATGTCAGAGGCTTCTGTGCCCCAGACAGTCATCCCAGTGGTGACACCAATATCGAGATGTGCTTCTGGGCCACTCGAAACCTCGTCAGGAACTGATTCCCTTCCGACGGTCAATCAAGTGTTGACAGCAAACGCGGAACCTGCTCAAATGCAGACCGTTGTTTTGTCGGTGGGGGATAAGCTCTCCAAGGTAAACCCCGTGTTGACCACAACGTCACTCTTAGATGTTGGCAACAAGGGTGTGGATTCGAATACATCCGAGTCTGACACATCCAAAGTTGTCGACACCATTAACGTCATCTCGGAGAAATCCGGGTTGCTCCTCGGTTGGGATCGCATTAGGGGGAATGCAGATCCAACAACAGGCTTATGTTAAGCTAACTTCGAGGGAAAAAAGACATTTTAAGCATGCTTTACGCATAGGGAAAGACACAGACAGTGCTCTTGTTTTTGCCAAAGCAGCGCCTCTTTCTAAGAGCGTTGTCAAACGCGTCAGGTCGGAAGACCAGACACCGCCTTCATCGACTGCCAAAAAGGCCAGAGCAGGACCCTCACTTGACATTCCCACTTTCAGTCAAGTGACCAGTACTGTCAGACTGGGGGTTGTCCCGATCGACCTTCGAAGAAACCGCTGACAAAGGAGCAAATCGCTCACCTTCAAGAAGCGGTTATCGACATCTCGATTGAGATGATCGGCTGCGGCGTTTGGCCGCGCTTCATCGGAACGTATCCCAAATCAGGATGGATGATCTTCATCTGTCTAGACAGCGCTACTGCCGGGTGGATGCCCTCCAATTTCCAAAAAATTAAAGAAAAAAATGGACTGGACGTGATGTTAGTAGAAGAGGGATCTTTTCCGAAGACACACATCGTCCGTGGGTTCTTTCCACAAAGCACTGAACTCCCTTCAGAGAAGGTTCTGGCCACAATCGAGGCCCAGAACGAAGGCTTAAATGCCATTTCATGGAAGGTGGTACAGAGAAAGAAGGAAGGTGCGCTCCTTCATCTCGTAATGGCGGTTGACGACGCCTCCGTGATAAGACTTAGTGCCAACAAAGGCATTGTAGGGTACCGCTTTGGTCAGATTAGGCTGATTCTTAAGAGCACCGATAAGAACTCAGCATCTGACCAATGCACCTCTAACACAGACAGCTCTGCTCAAAATACCACTGAGCCAGCGTGTCTGAGTGGCTCCGACCCAGCGCCAGCTGAACAAAAGACTGTCTCTTCGGTCACCAGCTCTTCCGGGCAGGTTGACCACAGCGGGTCTGGAACCGAAACATCAAAGCTGGTAATACGACCAGCTCCATTGTCCAGCAAGGCTACCAAGCCATCTGGTTCAATTCCTCCCAGAAATGGTAAAAACGCAGCAAGAGCTGCACTTACTCCTAGGAGTAGGATAGGCAATGGCAGACCAACGGGCCAACCGAGCCAGACCGCCTGCCGTAAGGGTAAGGGCCCCAAAAAAGCGGTTCTAATCCGGCAGGCTCTTTCTCAGAAGGAGGAAGGATGAGCACCATAAAGGTGCTACAGGCGAATCTACATCATGCTAAGGGGGCGTCCGCTACACTTAGCAAAAGATTCGCCGAAGAGAACATAGCCCTTGGCCTCATACAGGAGCCTTGGCTATTAGCGGACAGGTGAAGGGTCTAAAGGACGGGAAAGGTAAGTTAATAGTAAAATGTGGGGAGGCAGTTCCAAGAGCGGCCTGCCTTATTAGATCTAACATTAACTTCCTTCCCATTCCAGAATTTACAACTAGGGACCTGGTTGCCGTTCTAGTGGAGGTTCCGACCGAGAAGGGGCTCTAAACCAACCTTCGTAAATGCGATTCGCGAAGAGGTACTAGATCTCACACTCTTGAGTCCATTTATCACAAATTCCATTTTTAATTGGCATGTGTCCGATGAGGCCTCGCTGTCAGACCACCAACACATCAGGTTTGACATTCCAGGCGCGTTGGAACATGCCTCTCCCAGATACGATCCTAAGTCAACCGACTGGAATCTTTATCGAGGACTAGTTCTCTCCAAATCAGATATGCTTGTCTCACCTATTGACTCAATAGAGGTACTAGACGAGGCAGCTTACCAAGTAAATGATTTACTACTTACTTCCTACCATGGCAGTTGTGTCGTCAAAACTAATCTTTGTAAACGCAAAGTTCATTGGTGGAATGACATACTGGCCAAGCTCAGGAGGAAAGTTAGAAAGCTCTTCAACTCAGCTAAACACACAAAGAGGTGGGACGAATATAACTCCGCCCTTATAACTAGAATATAACTCTGAATTAAGACGATCTAAGCGGGCCACGTGGAGGAAGTGCTGCGAGAATATCGCTGAAATGCAGCAGCTGCGCGAATCCACAAGGCACTTGTTAAGGATCAGACAAATAGTGTGGGTCTGTTGAAAAAGAATGATGGCACCTACACGACGGACCGGGAGGACACACTAAAAACACTTCTACATGTTCATTTCCCCGGCTCGTACAACAGTGTACCACACACAAATTCGAACACGATTGACCGTAGGGTTAGTATCGCTAGTAAAGCCATTAGTTTATCTGGTAAAATATTTGCCTCAGATAAGGTTAGATGGGCAGTAGGCTCCTTCAAACCACTCAAAGCCCCTGGGGGGATGGCATCTTTCCTGCTCTTCTACAGAAGGCGATCGATGCAATCCTTCCGAGTTTAATTTTATTATTTAGAGCTAGCTTCAACTGGGGATACATCCCTTTTGCCTGGAGACAGGTAAACGTGATTTTTATCCCCAAACCAGGCAATAGGCCTAGTGAACTAGAAGGAACATTTCGATCCAAGAATGTTGCTTTGTGGACATTGAAGGCGCCTTCGATAACACTGGCTATGACTCTATAGAGAGAGCTATTAGCAACAAGGGTATCGAAACCTCGACCAATCTGTGAATAAGGGCTATGCTCGAGAGTCGGGATATTACATTTTCCTCAGGAGGAGTGTCAGTGTCTGTGACCGCAGTAAAGGGATGCCCCCAAGGAGGAGTTCTCTCTCCCCTTCTGTGGTCACTGGTCATAGATGATCTCTTGGCCAATCTACACAGATCAGGCTACACCGCCATTGGTTATGCTGACGACCTGGCAATTATAATTAGAGGCAAACACTGCAAGACTATCTCTGCTGTCATGCAATGTGCGCTCTTAAAAGTTTTAGACCGGTGTAGCAGGGAAGGGTTATCCATCAATCCTTGCAAGACGGTTCTAGTGCCTTTCACCAAAAGAATTTTGATTGACTTAAACCCAATCACCATTAAAGGCACCACTCTTAAGTACTCCAGCGAGGTCAAATACCTCGGTGTTATCCTTGATAAAAGACTTAACTGGAATGCTCATATCAAGTCTGCTACTAAACGCGCTACAAGGGCCCTATGGGCCTGCAGGAGACTTTACGGCAGTACTTGGGGCTATGCGCACCTGCCCAACGACAGCATTAGAAGCTATCGTAGGTCTTTCGCCCCTTCAGGTATTCATCAGGAAGACGGCCGCTAGATGCGCTTTTAAGCTGCAACTAGAATTTAAGTATAAACCAGGCGACCTTGTGGGACACCTGAGTATTCTCAACTCAATTCCCCAAAGAGACATGTTCTGCACAATACCGGACGTTATGGTCAGGGAGTACTGTTTCGGAAGGTTATTTGAAGTAGAGATCTCAGACCGCGCAAGCTGGTCAAATGGTGATCCGACACTAGACACTTATGGTCTTGTTTGGTTCACTGATGGATCAAAGATGGAATCTGGAGTTGGAGCCGGTGTCTACGGACCTAATACAAAGGTCTCGATACCAATGGGAGACAGTCCAACGGTCTTCCAAGCCGAACTCCATGCCATTGAGATCTGTGCCAGGTTAAACCTTAGCAAAGGCGTTAAAGGCACTAGAATATATATTTACTCAGACAGCCAGGCAGCAATCAAAGCGCTGTCGTCTAACTTAATGGACTCTTTAATTGCAATCTCTGGCCAGACACAACAGGGTTAAGCTCGGCTGGGTACCAGGTCATAGAGGTATCGCAGGCAACGAAGCCGCAGATGAACTCGCTAGAGCTGGCTCAGAAACTGCACTCATAGGACCTGAACCGTTTTGTAGCGTCAACTGGTGTGCCGCCACAAAGGTGTTAAACTGTTGGGAGGGCGAACTTCGCCTGGCACATTGGATTAATACCCCAGGGCTAAGGCAATCCAAACAACTGATCAGACCCTATTCATACAAAGAAATCCTGAATCTTGATAAAGGTAGCATTAGGAAAATAGTAGGTTTTCTAACTGGCCACTGTGGCCTTAGATACCATCTTAGCAAAATAGGTGTGGGCTCTCTAACAGAATGCAGATTCTGTGCGGAGGATGAGGAGTCATCCGAACATGTTCTCTGCGATTGCCCAGCACTTATTTGGTTAAGGAAACGCATATTCCATAAGGAAATGTGCTCAACAGCGGAGTTGAAAAGCTCTGCTACTAAGGACATATTAGCCTTTATTAGAAAGGTTGTATGTCTTTTTGACAACTAATGCCCTATTGATATAATAGATCTTTCAGGTTTCGGTGTCAGTCACTTGGACTAGGGTTTCCAAAAAAAAAAAAAAATCTCTCAATATCAACGCCTGGTAGGTATGCCTATTGAATGAATTATTCTGCCGCATACTTGCTACGTTGATATTGCCTCTCCTAGGTGGTTACTCACGAAATTACTTTGGTAATTTATACGCGTGTATGTACGTATGTATATATTTTTACCGGCGCTATGAAATTTATATGGGAATCGTGCGCACATATTATATACATATATATTTTAAATATAATTATTAGCCGTATGGTTTGTGGCGTAGTTGCTGAAAGGCAACTTCGTTACATTCCCCTCCTACTTCGGAAAGAAACGAAAATACGAGGGTGGTATAACTAATGATAACTATATTAACATATACACATAGTTGATATATACAAGTTTTTTTTTCTCTATTATAACTAATTCTAATGGTATATTCGTTGAATATATATGTAAATATATGATTTTTTATATATAAAAAAATTTCTCTAGTACAACTAATTCTAATTGTATTTTTGTTGAATATCTTACAATGAAACAACCATAGACACGCACACACCAAAAACACAACAATCACAACACTCCATAACCCAGCGATTGCCGTTCCCTTGGGAAATGCAAAATCAGCATAATTCACTCCAACATGACGATCAGTAACCAAGCGAGCAATTAATGCAAAATCAGCAGATTTCTCCCCATAGACTCATGTCGATTCTTGTTCATCAGTTCCGTAGCGCGTAACTATTGCAAAGTTAGCGAATATCACCCCATCGATGATCAGACGTCCGACACACAAATAATGCAGAGTCAACAGATTGCGGCCACTCACGATCGGATGCGTAGTTTTCCTTTTATATAATAAGCTTATTGTAATTTAGTCTTAGTTGGATTCTCTTATAATAAAGACCAAGTGGTTAAAAAATATGTGTTTTTCAATCTTTTTTAACTAAAAGATTTTACTGGCGCCCGAGCAGGGACCGATAATAATAATTTTGCATTAAGTGATTGCCAAGACTCAAGTAGCTCAAGTGCATCACTGAGAGCCTCAAGAAGCTCCGCCTGCATATTATTAATTTCGGTTCCAAAAAATTGCATTAGGTAGAAACTCGAAAAGTAACAGCAAAAATACAATTGCTGCGCGTGTGACACAAAAATAATTAAGTGCAGTATGTGAGACAAACTTTCGGTTCTATTCTAAAAGAACAAGCTAAATTTGTTGTGGAAAGTGTTGTAGTCAGTGGACAAAACAGCCTGTGCGGAAAGAGGACCCGGAGTCACAAAGGAACATCGAAAGATCGGATCTAGAAAAAAACGGAATCTTCCTCACCGTCACCACAACTAAACAAATATGATTCAAAGGTATATTTTATTGTAAGTTATTAAAAATTATTATATTAAAGTTTAGTAGTAGTTGGAAACACATACAGAAAAAATTCGTGAATATTTTATTAATTACTTTTCATATAAATATTAAATAAGAATTTTTTTTATTGAGAAATCCTCTGGTACAACCAAACAAAGATATTTTATTATTATTATTTTGAAAATTGCATTATAAGTGACAAAAATTAAAAATAATGAACGAAGATTTAATAAGACCTCCTGTCCTTAACGTCCGTCAACCTAACATCCCTCAAACTAACGACTCGACGAATACTAACCAAATAACAATGTCATCTATAGAGGATACCATTCTTAGAATGGTGAACAAAGTTTTCAAAAGTGAAGGTAGTAAGTTAATAGACAAAGCGATAAACCCGAACCACGAATTCCTTCATTTAACAGACGAACCTATGACAACACACCGCAGACCGCGTTCCCGAAATAGCAAGAACAATTAGGGAATTTTCAGGAAATCCTAATGAATTTAGCTCCTGGAAAAAAAGTGTAGAAAGACTTAAAGCATACTATGGGCAATCCCAAGGAACTCCAAAATATTTTGGAATCCTTATGGCCATACGCAACAAAATAGTAGGACATGCAGATGAGGTTTTTGAATCATACAACATTCCACTAAACTGGGTAGCAATCCGTTCTTATTTAGCATGGCACTATGCCGACAAAAGAGATCTTAAAACTGTTGAATACCAATTGTGTAGTTTAGTTCAGGGTCGACTACCACTTCACGAATTTTATCAGACAGTATATTCCCACCTTTCCCTAATACTAAATAAAATTTCCTGTATGAAGGAAAGCGCAGATTCCATCAGACTTCTCACACAAATGTACAGAGAAAAGGCCAGAGACGTATTCATAAATGGTCTCAATGGAGATTTACCAAGACTTCTAGGAGTTAGGGAACCAAAAGATCTCCCACATGCACTACATTTATGCGAGATCCTCGAAAACCAAACATATTTCTCGCCCCACCAAAGATCTAATCGACAACCACCCCCAGTCCAAAATAAACCAAACTTGCAGAGAAACATGCCTATTAATACGCGTTTCCACTCAATTATCAGAGACCACAATTTACTTATCCAACTCAATATCCCACAATACCACCAAGAAACTACTACCAAAATCAACCATTCCCTCAATCAAACTGGAACAGGCCATCTTTCCAGCCTTCTCCACAATACCAAAATAACTTTAAACCCTCTCGACCAACTGATCCTAAGCCATTACCAAAACCGGAACCTATGGATGTTGATCGATCCATGCAGTCCAGAACGATCAATTACATGACAAAAAACAGACCAAATCCCGTCCGTCAAACTTTTCTCATCAGATCCCCACATTAACACCGATACTCGAGAAATGGAGCAACTACAGGATTACAACCAAGAATGGGCCCCGAATACTTAAAATATTAATAGATAACGGATCAAGCAAGAACTATATCCAACCACAGTTTGTCTCAAAACCACTTCCCAATAAGAAACCCTTTTTCGCAAATTCAATAGCTGGACAAATAGAAATCACACACCACACCCTAGTTGGCCTCTTTGGAAGTAAAGAAACAAATCTAAAATTCTTTCTTCTTCCCACATTAAAATCCTTCCATGGCATCCTTGGTAACGATAGCCTTAAAGAACTGTCTGCCGGTAACAAACTAAAAGTTAAAATCAAACAACAACTTTCACCAGCAGTTAACAAGATTGACGTAAGAACAGAACATATGACGACACAAAAGCCACACATAAAACAACTCACAAGAAAATACCCACAACTTTTTTTCAGAACAGGACGAAAAACTTACATACACCACTGCCGTAGTCGGAGAGAACTTCTTCCGATACTCCCGTTTACACCAAATACTACCCATACCCTTTAGCAATGAGAGACTTTGTAACAAAAGAAATAGAAAACCTACTAAACGACGGAATCATTAGACCATCCAGATCAGCATACAACTCTCCTGTTTGGGTTGTACCAAAAAAATTGGACGCTTCCGGACAAAAAAAATACAGACTCGTGATCGACTACTGATCCTATCTGAACACAATGACAATAGCAGACAAATATCCGATACCAGAAATAAATGAGATAATTTCTCAATTAGGAAATAGTAAATATTTTTCTGTACTTGATCTGAAAAGTGGTTTTCATCAGATCCCCTTGAAGGTATCTGATATAGAAAAGAAAAGACAGTTTTTTCAATAAATAATAATGGGAAATATGAGTTCACAAGACTCCCATTTGGCTTGAAAAACGCACCAGCTATCTTTCAGCGAGTACTTGACGACATACTTCGTGACCAGATAGGAAAACTATGTTATGTCTATATCGACGACATCATAGTATTCGGTAAAGACGAACAGAGCCACCTTGAGAATCTGGAAAAAAATTTCCGAACTCTCGAGGATGCCAACATGAAAATACAGCTGGGCAAGTGCGAATTCTTCAAAGAAGAAGTCGAATTCTTAGGCTTCATTATATCAATAGACGGAATAAAATCAAACCCTTCCAAAGTTAAAGCTATTCAAGAATTTCCATGTCCAAAGACGCTAAAAGATCTAAGATCTTTTCTTGGCCTATCAGGCTATTATCGACGCTTCATCAGAGATTACGCTAAATTAGCAAAACCTCTAACCTCGCTTTTAAGAGGGGAGGATGGACTAGTGTCCAAAAACGCCTCAAGCAAAAAGCCAGTGGTATTTGATAATAACGCATTAGAAGCCTTTAACAAGATAAAGAACACACTAGCATCAGAGGAATTTACACTAGCATATCCGGTTTTCAAAAAAGAATTTCATCTCACTACAGACGCATCGAACTACGCATTAGGAGCTGTCCTAGAGCAAAGAGGCAAACAAATAACGTACATATCCAGATCATTGAACAAAACGGAAGAAAGCTTTGCCGCCAATGAAAGAGAAATGTTGGCAATAATCTGGGCATTAAACACGCTAAGAAATTATTTGTACGGATCAGCCAAAGTTTTAATCTTCACTGATCACCAACCCCTTACTTTGGCATTTAGTAATAAAAACCACAGCGGAAAAATGAAAAGGTGGAAATGTATATTAGAAGAATACAACTACGAATTGAAATACAAAGCAAGCAAAACGAACGTAGTCGCTGACGCATTGTCAAGACCACCTAAATCTGAAATAAATACCCTTACAACAACTTGCAACAGTGATGTAAGTTCCCCGCATAACCTCATACCAGCCACAAAAGCTCCGATCAACGCCTTCAAAAACCAAATATTCCTTCTGTTCGGAAATGAAAGTAACTACAAATTTGAAATCCCTTTTCCCACTTACCACAGACACACAGTCACCAAACCAGACTACTCAACGCAGGACATAATAAACATATGAGTCCAGCTCTTAACAACGGACTGTACACGACAGAAAGCCTTATGGGTAAAATTAAAGAAATTTACCCACTTCACTTCAAAGACCTTAAAATACGCTTTACACAAACCCTAGTAAAAGACATACTATCCGAAACCGAACAAGAACAGATAATTCTCAAGGAACACCAGCGAGCACATAGAAACAGCCTCGAAAACAAAACGCAAATTCTAAAATATTTCTATTTTCCTAGCATGCATTCAAAGATACGAAAAATAGTGAAACAATGTTCGACTTGCTGCGAACAGAAATATGACAGCCACCCACCGAATCCACAAATTCAAGCCATTGATATTTACACTACTGAAAAAAAATGTATCCTTACCTCCGTTGATAAATTTTCTAAGTACGCACAAGTAAAAAGTATTCCGTCTAGAGCAATAGAACACATTAAAGACCCAATACGAGAACTAATGATTGCATTTGGAATCCTAAAGTTTATAGTTATTGATAATGAAAAATCCCTAAACTCTGCCTCTATTTCATCGCTATTGAAAAACCAAATCAAGTCTATACTACACCCCTTACACTAGCACTACCAACGGCCAAGTTGAACGATTTCATTCAAAACTCTCAGAAATAATGAGATGCCTTAAGTCCGATAACACAAATATGACATTCGAAGAGCTACTATTCAAATCAGTGCAAGAATATAATTCGACAGTACATTCAACAGTTAAGAAAAAACCTTTAGAAATATTTTTCGGAATTAGAGATAGCAATGACCCTGATAAGTTAGAACAATCTAGACAGGAAAATGTAAATTTACTAAAAAGAAAACAAGACCACGACCTTCTATACCATAACAAAAAAAGACAAGACACTAAAGACTACACCCCAGGTCAGGAAATCTTCGTAAAAATAAACAAGGGAATAGGTACAAAATTATCCCCCAGATATAAAAAGGAAATAGTGACAGAAAACAACAAGAGACAGTCAATCATAAGGCCGATTTCGGTCGCAAATGAGTCTAGACTCCTGAAGGTGAGATGTCATTTTCGTATATGTACGAGGTGTATAGCATACAATTTTATTGTTGTGTTATGTTTTTTCTTTCTTTGGGTTAGTGTAAATTAATTGACAGAAAGTAGTAAAATCTTGTACATAATTGCCGAATCCATTCACTCTTGCCTCATGCTGTAGTCTAGCCACATGCTGGCGACTACGTGAAAAGTCTTTATCTGTCAAAATTGTAGTTAAACACTAATCATATGCTTATGACCAGTGCTGCTGCTAAATTGCAATCAAGGTATTATACTACTATTTCATTAGCCGCACTATTATACTACCTTAAACCTAATTATACTAACTACTTTTATAAAGTAATTCTAAATCGAATCGATACCAAATTTATTTGATTTTTTAGCAAAAAAATGGTTTCTTTTACAATTACATGTTATTAAGTCTGTAAATTTCTCTCCGAACTATCAATAATTATTATGAAGGAATTTTTACATTTCCCAAAAATTATATTGACCAAGAATGTATGTCAAAAAATAAACAAAACACAAATAACAAAATTTGGTATTTTATTTCGATTGATGCCTTTGCTTCCAAATTGAAAGCCAAATACTATTATATAATATACTAAGAAACCGACGAGTTTTTTTCGATTGATTTTTGTAAAATCTTTATATGATTTTGTTTTCGGATATATATATAATACACAAAATAAACGTCGGTTTATTTGTTATATTTTGGTACTTTATTTAAGGCATTTGTATTTAGTTGTTGTAATGTAGTTAAATAATAAAAGTATAAGTACATCATCGTACTTGTGTAGACATAATGAAACACAGGAATATAAGCATGGAATAATTTATTTTGTGCAATTGCAAAATATTTATATAATATAAAAGGCTTTTTTGTTTTCTGTTGGAACTATTTTTACAAATATTTTTATCGTATAATCCAGTATACTTCCAAAAAGCCGATAATATACTCCGCTCTAAAAATGTAAGCCAGCAGCACTGCTCTCGACATAAAAGCAAAATCAAATTATGCGCATGCGTCAAAACGTCGTACCACTACACATAACATCTACTTACACCACAAACTTGCGGTTGTTTAGGAGTCTAGACTCATTTGCGACCGAAATCGGCCCCCAGGTCGATCAGGTTCATAAAAGCCATATTAGAAGTTAAAATCTCTTTTTCAGGTTTTGTGTCGCACTATGCAGCGCGGACACACAAATTTTGGACTACAAGAACGCACAGCTTATAACACTAAAAGAAGGTATAGCTAAAATACAAGAAGGAACATTTAAAATCATCCATATCATTAACACAACACAATATGACGAATTAACAACAGAACTCGAACAGACAATTGCACACAATATTTCACTGAACCAGCCTTTACGTCCTTTCCTAATCCATGAGATAAACCGAATCCGTACCCTCCTATTCAATTTAACCCCTAAATAAAAAAAGAAACGGTCGCTGGACTTTCTTGGCTCGGCTTGGAAGTGGATCGCCGGCAGTCCAGATCACCACGACCTCAAAATAATAAATAACAACATAGGTAACTTGTTGAAAAATAACAATAAACAAGTAATTATTAATAAAAAGTTCATTGATAAAATTAACGAGGTAACAAACAGAAACAATGAAATAATTAAAGATTTAAAAACTAAAGAAGAAATAAAAACAGAGATAGGTTTAAGAATAAAATTTAAATTACAATTAATAAAAGAGGAGTTAATAAACATAGAATACGCTCTACACCGGGCAAAATCAAATATTGTTTATTCATATATATTGTCAAATCTTGAAATAAATACAATAGAGAAAATTATAGAAAAGGAAGAAATACCCTATATTAATATTGAAGAAGAATTACCGCGAATGGTACAACAATAATTTATATTTTAAGCTTACCAACTACAAAGAAGTTGTGAAAAATTAAGAAATAAAGAAGTAAAAAAAAATAATAAAATTAATAAGATTGATTTTGAAAAAATACTTAAATGTAAAGAAAAAATATTTGGATTTGCATGTAAAGAATATAATAAAATAACAATTTGTAATGAAAACAGTTTAATAGAGATAAGTAATAATAGTTGTGTTAGTAATTTAATAAATAGTAAACGACCAAACTGCACCCGCATCAACGCCGAGACCTATCCCTATCAAAACTTTCTTTCCACGTAAAAATGTCCATGGAACTATATAGTTCCGCGGACATGTTTCCGGGAACTAGTTCCTTTCAAAAAAAGAAACGTTCCGTGTTTGTTCCACCATTGGAACTGTTTCGCGCAACTCTAACGCCGACCATATAAATGACATCGAAGAAGTACAACCCGGAATACTGCTCCTAAACGACTACAATGGAACTATAATCATAGATGAACAACCGTTGGAATTGAGTGGCACATTCATCATAAAGCATCACAACTCCACCATAAAGGTACAAAACATACTCTTCTATGCCTGTGAAATGAGGAGTTAACGCCACATCTTACAATGAAACAACCATAGACACGCACACACCAAAAACACAACAATCACAACACTCCATAAGCCAGCGATTGCCGTTCCCTTGGGAAATGCAAAATCAGCATAATTCACACCATCATGACGATCAGTAACCAAGCGAGCAGTTAAAGCAAAATCAGCAGATTTCTCCCCATCGACTCATGTCGATTCTTGTTCATCAGTTCCGTAGCGCGTCACTAATGTAAAGTCAGCGAATATCACCCCATCGATGATCAGACGTCCGACACACAAATAATGCAGAGTCAACAGATTGCGGCCACGCACGATCGGATGCGTAGTTTTCCTTTTAGATAATAAGCTTATCGTAATTTAGTCTTAGTTTGATTCTCTTATAATAAAGACCTAGTGGTCAAAAAGTAAATTTTTCAATCTTTTTTAACTAAAAGATTTAACTTATATACACATAGTGGATATATACAAAACATTTTCTGGTCTTAGAATAATAATATCGGCGCGACAGACCATGCGGTCCAATGCCTGACTTCTCGCCACCATTTGTGTTGAGCATGCGTATTTTTACACACAAATGGAGGGACCTACAATTTAATGCCGGATCCGAA
This sequence comes from Nephrocerus scutellatus, assembly GCA_947095585.1. NCBI lineage: Eukaryota > Metazoa > Arthropoda > Insecta > Diptera > Pipunculidae > Nephrocerus > Nephrocerus scutellatus. The sequence continues at coordinate 51,407,564 of OX352763.1, read as the reverse complement.
CGGCGAATTGAGAAGCTTTCAGTGACACGTTATTACTCTCGGACATTTGTCAAATTTTCGCGAGAGGGGGACACCGTGAAATCTACTTTGGTGTTACTGGGATTCGAACCATGAACCCCCTGCTCAGCAGTTCTAATTTGCTCGGTCGGTGTGGTCACTCTCTTTTATGGTATTACCTTTATTTCTCGTGCCAGTCACCGGCCCGAGTTACACAAATAAAGAATATATATTTGATTATATGCTTTTTTTTTTATATATACATTTTTTTCCAGGTTTTATATATTTCTTTTCTTCTTTTTTTTTTTCATTTATTTTCTGTTTGCCTTGTTCCGCAGGGTGATTGGTGTGCCTCCGTCTTTATGAATACAGTGTCGTCTGCGATCTGCTTCCCATATAGATGCCCTAGGGGGCCGGTCAGTCTAAACCGTCGTGGACGTCCATTTTTGCTCTGGTATGGTCTCGGCGGCACCATCTTCACTCCTTCCACGGCTCTGTGATCGAATAGTTCGCTCTTGGCTACGATCTCAAAAGCCATCAGGAGCATGTCATCATCCTGTGGTTCCATCGGGGTGCTCGGTACTGTGGTTGATATTGGGGTGGTTGTGTTGTCTGTAGGTTTGACGGGAAATATAATCATTGACTGGACGTGGATTGGGGATTTGTTTCGGGTTGTGTCGGGGACAGGTTTTATGGGTAGGTTGGTTGGTCTAGGGATTGTTTCGTGAAGCCGTGGGGGTGTGTGCTACCCGTGGTTTAGTGGCAGTCCGGGTGATTGTCTTCGTGGGCTGCCTCGTTGTATCAACGCTTCCACCCTGTGTTGCGACCCGGGATGTCGTGGGGCGCTCGACCGTGATGGGGCGTTTCGAGCAAATGGGTAAGGGGCTTGCGGCGCTTCCTGCATCACTCAGAACGACCTGACAGAGCCGGTTGAGCTCATTGCTCGTCAGCGGTCGGTTTGATGGTGGTGGCCTTTTCTTCCACTTCACATGCCTTAATAATTGTTGCGGTGTCCTTTTGGGTGGAGGAGCCGTCGGTGGTCGTGGCCTGGTACGACGATGAGCTCCTGGCACCGGGGGTTCGTCCGTGAATTTGGTGAGGTGTTCGCTGCTGGACATCTCGTTGGTGACTAACACCTCTCGGTTGAATATACCCACGTTCTGAATTGTCTCCTCCTGCAGGATTTCGGATATTTCCTTACAGTCTTTTACGTGGGCTGTGAGGGTTTTCTTGTTATCTCCTTCCAATACGAATATGACGGGGGAAATTCTCTTTTGTACTCGGTAAGGTCCGACGTACCGTGGGGCCAATTTGGCGGCAAATTGCTGAGCGGCCGAGGAGAGCGGTCGATGTCGATAATACACAATTTCTCCTACTGCAGGTGTCCACGGGCGGCGTCTGAGGTCGTAGTACCTCTTCTGGGTTCCGAATGCTTTTGCCAGATTCAGCCGGACTAAGGCGAGTATCTCATGCAGCCTGGTTACGCGTTTTGCCATGTCAGGCTCGGAATTTAGTGGTATGTCCGGTGTGGACGGTAGGCGTAATTCGCGGCCAAAATTTAGATATGCCGCTGAATAACCTGTTACTTCGTTACGCCAAGAGTTTATAGTTAACATTAGCTCGGGTAAATGCTCATCCCATTTGCGATGGTCGGTCTTCACGTATTGTGAGATCATGGTCTTGATGACGCGATTTAACCTTTCAGTTGGGTTGGCTTGCGGCGTGTATGGCAGAATAAACCTTTGCTTTATCTGGAGTTGCGCGAGCAGATTTTGGAACTGTTTACTTCTGTATTGCGTACCGTTGTCAGTAATTAACATTTTTGGGCAGCCATACCGGCTAAGTATCCGTTCCCTCTTATCAACGCGGGAGTTGTGGCATCGTGCAAAGCCATGACTTCCGCCCATTTCGAAAACTTATCGTAGAAAACGAGTATCATCGTATTTCCCTTGGTCGAACGTGGCAGTGGTCCCACAAACTCGGTCTGGGGACGCAAATCTTCCATGCAGATTGAGCGGTATCGGTATAACAGGTTGGGTTAAAGATGTATCTGTATAAGATTCTGTTAAGGTCCTGGTATTCGGGGTTGTCCTCTGGTTTCGTGGTGATTGCCTGGATCTTGGAGTCATACCTATAACAGGTTTCAGTAACAGGTAATAATTTATTTATTTGGGGTTCCTCGGTAGGGTGTCTAGACACAGTATTGGATGATCCCTTTCGGTAACGAATCTCGAAGTCGTGTTGTTACAACTCTATGTCCCAGCGCGCCAGATGTCCAGATGGGTTGTCGATGCTGTGCAGCCATCTCAGCGATTGATGATCAGTCTGTACAAGGAAATGATACCCTTCTAGGTATGGTCTCATTTTCTGTATACCCCACACTACCGCCAAACACTCCCTTTCGGTGGCTGAGTAATTTCGCTCAGCGTCAGTAAACGTTCGACTAGCGTCTGCCAGAGTACCGCTCCAAGTCCATCGGCGCTAGCGTTCGTTTGCAGGACGAACTGTCTGGTAAAATCAGGACAGTGCCTCGGTTAGTTTTGTTTTCAACGTTTCGAGTGCTACTTTTGGGCTTCTCCCACGACCACTTCTGGTTATTTTTTAATAGTTTGGTTAAAGGTGCAGTAATGGTCGAAAAATTTGGGACGAAGCGTCGATACCATGATGCGATTCCAATTATGCGACGAAGTTCCTTTATGTTTCGCGAGGTACCAGCGATTTAACAGCTTCGATTTTATCGGGATCTGTGTGAATACCACTCTGATTCATCATGTTTCCAAGATATCGCATTTCTGCCTTGCCGAACTCACATTTCTCAGCATTGATCTTAAGTTTTGCCAACTTCAGGCGTTTGAATACCTCGGTTACGGCAGCCATATGCTCAGCGAAGGTACTTCCGATGACGATTATGTCATCCAAGTAGGCGAACGCGTACGGTACCAATTCCGGACTGATAATTCTGTCGACCAGTCGTTGAAAAGTAGCAGGGGCTGAGTGTAACCAAAACGGCATGACTTTCCACTGGTAGAGTCCTCGACCAGGAACTGTGAACGCGGTATATGGTCGACTTGTTGCCTTCAGCGGTATCTGCCAGTATCCTTGCTTAAGTTCGATCGTAGAAATGTATTTGGCTCCATTGAGCTTGTCCAGTATGTGGTTAATCTGTGGCAGCGGATATGCATCTTTGATTAAGATTTCGTTTATTTGTCGATAGTCAACGCATAGCCTCCAGGTACCTTAACAAACACGATGGGTGAGCTATATGGACTGTTGGATGATTCGATTTTCCCTTCCGCCAATAATTGGTCGATCTCTTCGTTAATAATCGCTTGCATCGCGGGGTTTCTTGGCATGTACCGCTGTTTGAACGGCCGCTGGTGTTTGAGTCGAATCTCATGTTCGGTAACACTTTAACATTTTCAAACTGTGCCAGGAATTTGTCCAACTGCTGCCTTTCGGTCAGAAGACTTTGGATTACTGGTTGACTAGGTTCGGTTCCGACTATTATTGTATTTTCTATTTTCCCTTGGTTAATGGTGAAACCAAAATTCGATAGGAAGTCAGTTCCGATTAGGAACATGTCCATGAGTTCTGGTATGAAGACAAACTCTTGGGTGTACGTTTAGCCTTCCCATTTTAATTGTATCATATATGCCTGACGAGCGGTGACTGTGGATTTGTCGGCTAAGGCGAAAGTCATAGCAATCGGTCTGACTGGTACTTGGTTGGTTATACAGACTTGCTGTATCGTTTTTCCGATGCATAATTTCCTAGCCCCAGTATCGATGACGGCATTATATTGGTTATTGTAACATTCAATTTGTAATGTGTATGAGGCGTGACTCAGGATAGTCGGGTCTGGGGTATCTAATGCCTCATGAAATTGGACGGCCCGCTGGCGTTTCCCGATTTACATTGACCGTTGCGGTGCTGTATACCATTTACGCCGCAGTATGAACAGAACAGTTGTCGTGCCCGTTGACATTTCTTTCGAACATTCCCTGGTTGACCGCACTTCCAACAATGGGATTTCCGTTTATATGCGCTGGTGGGTGGTATACTTCTTCTTTCTTTATGTCCTGTATCCCCTTGTGGGTCCTAGGGGCTCTACTGCGCCTACGCGCCATTGCGTGCGGTTCCTGGCAATAAGCTTCAGCTCTCTCCAACTCTTCCCCAATTGCCGTGCCTCCTCTTCAACTGTTCTGCGCCATGTATTTCTCGGACGACCCGTTCTTCTACCATCCTGAGATAACGGGTTCCATTGCATTGCGTAGTTTGCTATGGAACTGTCGCCTTTTCGGAGTGTATGACCAATCCACTGCCACTTCCGTCATTGGATGGGTGCCTATTGGTTCCTGACCCGTTCTCTGGTAAAGATGTTCGTTAGAGATACGATTAGGCCAGAAAACCCTTAAGATGTTCCGTAGACACCTATTTGCGAATGTTTGTAATCTTTTTGTGAGAGTAGCGGTCACCTTCCAAGTGCTGCACCCATACAACAGCACAGATTCAACATTTGAGCGGAACAGTCGCAGCTTGGTGTTTAAGCTGATCGCATTGCTTCGCCATATCATAGACAACATTCCAAACACCGATTTTGCTTTGCCGATTCGGTTGACAATGTCCTGTTCGGTTCCACCTTCGGTCGAGACAATACTCCCAAGATATTGGAAACTCTCTACTCTCTCTACCGGCTGTCCAGCAATGTTAACATGAGTAAGTGAGTTAGTGCCGAGGTTGATGATTTTGGTTTTGGCAGTATTAATCTTCAAACCCGCAACATTTGCCTTCCTCTCCACATTTGTTGTCATTTGGTGCAGCTCCATAATTCTGTGTGAGAGTAAACAAACGTCGTCAGCGTAATCCAGATGTTTGAGTTGAGATGTAAGAGTCCAACGAATTCCTCCGTTTCCAGTAGATAAAGCTGCGCGAATTACATCGCTAATCACCAACAAAAAAAGTATCGGCGATAGAATGCAAACTTGTCGTACCCCACTTAGGATCTCGAATTCCTCCGACAGCTTTCCTCTATGTAGCACATGACATTTAGAGCCATCAAAGGTTGCTTTAATAATAGCTATTAGTTTATCGGGTATACCTCTCCTGCGCAAGGCGAGCCAGACAAACTGTCTGTTGACACTGTCAAACGCCTTCTCAAAATCGATGAACAGTAGGTGCAGTGGTGACCGGAATTCAACGCACTGTTCAATAATGATCCGCAGGGTGTTTATGTGGTCTACGCAGGAGGATCCAGTGCGGAAACCTGCTTGTTCGGCATCGAGTGTATCTTCTAGATGTTCCTTAATACAATCAAGCACTACTTTGGCTATTACTTTTGCAACTGCAGGGAGAACGCAAATGCCTCTCCAGTTTTCGCACTACATAAGACTACCTTTTTTAGGAAGCTTGACAATCATTCCCTTCTTCCACTCGTCGGGGAATCTTTCTACCTCCCAAGCTCTCTCTACAAGAGGATATAAAAGCTCTGCTAATGTCGTTGGAGCTGCACGCAGAAGCTCTGCGGGTATACCATCTAGTCCTACCGACTTGTTGTTCTTTAGTGCGTTAGTCGCGGTAGCGATCTGGTCTTTACTGGGAGTTTAGGTGCGAATTCGGGAAATTGTTACTTCCGGCAGCTCCGTTTGATTTAGGTGCATATCGTTAGCAAATACACGGTTAAGGACCGTAGAGAAATGCTCCTTCCATCGCTTGAGCTGATCCTCATCTGAAACGAGTACGGCACCATCTACGCCTTTCACCGGATGTTGGCTAGAGCGGTGACCACCTGTCAGCTCTTTGGTGATTCTGTAAACGGTTCTACTATTGCACCTGCTTGCTGCTTCCTCTGCTTCTGAGGCCATGTTGTTAATATAGTTACGCTCGTCACGTCTTACACTACGCTGCACTTCTCTCATTTTTCTTCGATACATGGACTCTAGCTCGCTCCTCGCTGCTGCTCGGATATCTACAATACGAGCTTTAAGTAGCTTACGTTATTCAATCCGCCTCCAGGTATCTTCGGTAAGCCACGTGCTGTGCCTTGCCTGGCTTCTACCAACAATAATTTCCGCTCCAGATGTGAAAACATTTTTCACAGCCTTCCAATGCTCCTGGATGGTAGTCGGCAGTGAGCTGCTGATTGCTTTCACTCCTTGCGATAAATGATCCCTTAATTGCTGGCGTACTGAGGGGATCTTTAGCCGGTCGATGTTATACCTAGGCATTCGGATGATATTGCGGATTCTATGAACTGATGCAGTACGTAACTGGACTGTAGCTACCATAAGGTGATGATCACGTACCATACACATGTCGGCTCCTCGTCTGTTTCGGACGTCTAACAGACAGCTCCTAAAACGTCGGCTGATCGCCATATGGTCGATTTGGTTGGATGATGATTGCCTGTCAGTTGACACCCAGCTGACCTTGTGGCAAGTCTTATTCTCAAACATGGTGCCTCCTATGACAAGGTTGTTGGTGTTGCAGAAATCAACAAATCTTTCACCATTGTCATTTCGTTCGCCGAGGCCGTGCTTCCCAATCACAAGCTTGAGTCCTTCATTGTCGTTGCCAACCTTTGCATTCAAGTCCCCCATCACGATGACGATATCTCCGTTCGGCGTTGCGTTGAATACAGCGTTTAGTTGACTGTAGAAGTTGTCCTTTTCATCCTCAGTCGAGGGATTCGTTGGTGCGTAGCACTGTATGATCGTGAAGCGCCGTACTCTAGTCCGAAATCTAACCGATAAGATCCTATCACTATGAGGGTGCCAGGAAATTAGGCCTCTACGTGCTGTTGGCGTTAACAGCAGACCCACTCCAGATTCACGGGGACTGCCAGAAGGTTTGCCAGAGTAGAGTAGCACAGTGTTACACGTTGGGGATTTGTACTCTCCCGCGTCGAACCATCTTACTTCACTCACTCCCAGTATGTCCAAATTATATCGAAGAAACTCACGTTCCAATTGAAGAAATCTGGCATTTTGAGGTCCTTCACTCCCAGAGTCAAGGAACGTCCTCACATTCCAGAAACCAATCTTAGTCCGGGTACAATAGCCGACAAAAGTCGTCATTTTTCGATCATTACTTATCGGAGGCGTTGTTTTAGTTTCAGTAGCGGGTATTTTTCGGTACCGCAGGGTGCTAGCCCACGTTACCTAGACTAGAAACGCTAGACCGTTCGCACTTGCAGTTTTAGCCTACATGTATAAGGATTTATACACATAGTTGCCCGGGGACCACGAACTTGATTGTTGCGCTACTGGCCCAAACCAAGTTTTGAGCAGTCAGTTGTTTCCCGATCAATCGCAATGCAGATCCCCATACTACTGGTGGGTATCTGTATCGGTATCTGGTCGTTGATCTGACTGGTATGCTGTGGATATGTTACATCGTTGGCTACGATAGGGTATGTGACATTACTGGCATGATGCGGATATGTTACATCGTTGGCCAAGATAGGGTATATGACATTACTGGCATGATGCGGATATGTTACATCGTGGGCCACGACAGGGTATGTGACATTACTGGCATGATGCGTATATCTTACATCGTTGGCCACGATAGGGTATGTGACATTACTGGCATGATGCGGATATGTTACATCGTTGGTTTGTTGTATTGGCGCGAAGATTTGTCGAACTGGCTGGATGGTCGTCTGGAATGGAACGGGCACCTGCTGGGGTGCTGATGTGGGTGGCACAACGGTTGGTCGGAATGGTGATGCTGTGTGACGAAACGGTGGTGCAGTAGGACGTAGTGGTACTTGCCGATTCGGTGGCTGCATTGGCCGTGACGAATGCTGTTCGGGCGTCAGGCACTCGAAGTGCTCGATAAGGGCGGTGAGTTCTGACAAATATGTGAACTCTCGGCGTTTAATGTAATGCCGGTATTCGGGGCGCAAGTTGTGGTAAATTCGCTGCAGCTTCTCGTCGGTCATGAGGGAAGTATGCCATCTCATCAGGGCCTGAATTGCCGTGATGAAATCTTTCCCCTTTTCTTAATTATCCTGTGTTCGAGTTCGAAGTTGTGAGTAGAACCGTGGAGGTAAAAAGAAACGGTGCAGTTCTTCGCTAATCGTGTCCCAGCTATTTAGCAATTCTTTATTGTTTCTGTACCACACTAGCGCGTTCCCTTTTAGTAATTCAGATAGCGTGCGTACAATTCGGTTAAGAGGCAACTGGTAACAATCAGCCAGTTCTTTCACGCGTTCCAGAAATTCTAGTGGGTTATTTGTACCCCATCATACCTTACATTCCATTTCCTTACTTTATCCATTACTTCAGAGTCAGATGGACGATAGGCTAGCGGCTGCGAAGTACTTGCATCTACTGTTGGGTGGATGACTATATGAATTTCTGCCATTTTTCTGTTTGATGCTACTGTTTCCCCAGTCCGCAGGTCTTCACAAGATTTAAACTTCTTTAATTCGGCCACTAATTTCTTTCGTAGTTCATCAACGGTTCCTTTCTGGTCTATGCCACGCCGTTCCAGTTCGCTGATCAGTTCTTCCTTTTTTAAAGAGTACACCCCAGATGCACTCAGTCCAGTCCCTGTGGTTCCATTGCCAAAAAGGAGGTTTGTTGCTCGGGTCTGAATTGGGACACTCCCCGGTTGGTGCCCAGACTATGTCAGTGGTGACGCTTTCACCAATCTCAGCAAAATTTCCTTTTGGTAGTTGGCCAGGTAGATGTTTCGCAGATAATAATAATAAAGCCGATTTTTCTTTTTTCTGCTGCGACTATTCTAATTGGTTACTTAGAGTAATGCGGATTCTAATTTTAATAATTTTTCTTGTGGTGCGACTGTTCGTGTCGTCTGCTTTTGCTATTTTTTTTTTCTTGCGATTAATACTAATGTACAGCTTTCTGATACTTAAGCTAAGAATAACTACTTATATATATATATATATATATATATCTATATATATATCTATACCTACATATAGGGGTATTTGACTATATAAGGGTTTGGCGCTTCCAATACCCTATAACACAGTCGTACCTCTCGGTCGACGGAAGAGAGCTGGCTACAGTGGGGAAACGCAGATCACTTATTCCCCGCTGTATGCGATGCTGTATTGACCATAAGGGGCTTTAATGAGGAAGAGGCGATTAAATCTACTTACTTCCTATTAAGTGCAGTGCCGGTCAGTAGACTATGGCGCAAGTAAGGAAAGGCGATTGAATCTACCAATCCCTTACAAGCCCACGAGGAGTTTCGGCAGAAAATACCGTCAGTGACGAAAAGGCGATTGAAGCTACCAATTTCACACTGCGTGTATTGCCTTTCGATTTCCAGCCAGGTTGCAATATGTTAGTAAGAAAAGGCGATTGAATCTACCAATCTCTTACTAAAATACTACAGGAGCTGCTTTATATATATACGGTTTAGTAGATTACTATTCCCTTCAAAATGTGCTCGTGCAGAACTTTGAGAGACTCTTACCACTTTCAGTATTTGGAATTTTCTTTCCCTTATTCGTGTAGAACCTAGAAAGACGTATACTGAAGTTGGTGTTTGGAGTTTATTCTCTGCTTGTACTGAATTTTTGGCTCCTATGTCTTTAACTAAAAATAAAGGCTTGTTGAGAATTATATGGGTATTCAAAACCAAAAAGTAATTGCTAATAATCATTGACTGATTATTTAGTGTTTAATTAACAATGATATTTTGTGTGAATATAACCTTTTCTCCATTGTTTATAACAAATTCCAGCCTTTTCCTTTATTATAAATGATATAAAAATTAAAAAAATCCGAGTCAATGCCGGGGTATGAACTCGGCAACTAGAGATTTCTAGTTCATAGCTCTCCCCTTGCGCTATTGACTCACTTGAGTAACCCAAAAATATCTCTCAATATCAACGCCTGGTAGGTATGCCTATTGAATAAATTATTCTGCCGCATACTTGCTACGTTGATATTGCCACTCCTAGATGGTTACTCACGAAATTACTTTGATAATTTATACGCGTGTATGTACGTATATATATATTTTTACCGGCGCCATGAAATTTATATGGGAATCGTGCGCACATATTATATACATATATATTTTAAATATAATTATTAGCCGTATGGTTTGTGGCATAGTTGCTGACCGGCAACTTCACAGAGTGGTCTGCAAAAGTTGTATCTTATCGAACAAGTAACTAGGCTTTCGAAAATATAGTATTTTATGAAGGAAGGAAGATAAAGTTTCTAATGATGAAGTAGTCTTTCAGCGTACAATTGAGGAAAGCTGTGTTATAACTAGAAATATGGATATATCTAGGAATCATGAAAACATATCTAATCATGGCATTGTGAGCATCTTGAAGTCTGTGAAAAGAAATTGAGTCCAAGGAGCAGTAAATATTCTCGGAGTATGCTAGAAGTGATTTTAGGAGTGTCTGAACCAGCTTTATACGAATACCCCGGGGAGTGTAAACAGCACTCTTCCACAGGTAGCGAATGGTATAATATATTTTATGCCAACAACTGAGTTAATATGGTCATTAGCAGACAGACCACTGTTGATAATGACACCAAGATTTTTAACTTTAGTGCAATATTGGATTGCATTGCCATCAAGCATTATGCTAGGTAAATCATTAGCCAGTGGCAAGAATCGGGCAATTAACAGGCATTGTTTTTTTGCTTGATTAAGTCGCAGGCAATTTCTACGAGCCCACTCATGAATACGGCCAAGATCCTCATTAAATCTGGTAACACAATCTTCCATAAGCCCTCTGGGTCGTGAGAAGTAAATTTGTACATCATCAGCGTACATATGCACATACAGGGCAAAGAGAAGTGGGCCAAGGACAGATCCCTGTGGTACTCGAGTGCAGAGGAGTATTGACCATTTACAAATACTCGCTGTGTTGTACCAGTAAGGTAATTAAAAACAAATTTAACGGCAGAGTTACTAAAGCCGAAGTATACTTTTAATTTATCGCACATAATTTGGAAGCAGTCAAATGCCTTTGAGAAGTGTAGCAAACACAAAACGGAGATGAAGCCCTTATCAAAATCAATGCGGAGATCATCCAGTATTTTTAATAATGCTGTATTAGAGCTATGGTGTTTTCTAAAACCAGATTGAAAAGGAGTTAGCAAGCTATTAGTTTCAACATAAGACATAATTTGTTCTTTCATAAATATTTCGAGAATTTTAGAGAGGCAAGGCAGTATACTGAATGGCCTATAATCATCCGGCAGGGTAGTACTGTTAGCTCTCTTAGCAATGGGTATTATTTTTGCGGCTTTCCATGATTTAGGGAAATAAGAGTGCAAAACGCACTGATTCAGTATACGTCTTTCTGGGTCTTTCTGGGTTCTACACGAATAAGGGAAAGAAAATTCCAAATACTGAAAGTGGTAAGAGTCTCTCAAAGTTCTGCACGAGCACATTTTGAAGGGAATAGTAATCTACTAAACCGTATATATATAAAGCAGCTCCTGTAGTATTTTAGTAAGAGATTGGTAGATTCAATCGCCTTTTCTTACTAACATATTGCAACCTGGCTGGAAATCGAAAGGCAATACACGCAGTGTGAAATTGGTAGCTTCAATCGCCTTTTCGTCACTGACGGTATTTTCTGCCGAAACTCCTCGTGGGCTTGTAAGGGATTGGTAGATTCAATCGCCTTTCCTTACTTGCGCCATAGTCTACTGACCGGCACTGCACTTAATAGGAAGTAAGTAGATTTAATCGCCTCTTCCTCATTAAAGCCCCTTATGGTCAATACAGCATCGCATACAGCGGGGAATAAGTGATCTGCGTTTCCCCACTGTAGCCAGCTCTCTTCCGTCGACCGAGAGGTACGACTGTGTTATAGGGTATTGGAAGCGCCAAACCCCTATATAGTCAAATACCCCTATATGTAGGTATAGATATATATATATATATATATAAGTAGTTATTCTTAGCTTAAGTATCAGAAAGCTGTACATTAGTATTAATCTCAAGAAAAAAAAAATAGCAAAAGCAGACGACACGAACAGTCGCACCACAAGAAAAATTATTAAAATTAGAATCCGCATTACTCTAAGTAACCAATTAGAATAGTCGCAGCAGAAAAAAGAAAAATCGGCTTTATTATTATTATCTGCGAAAGAGACATCTACCGGGCCAACTACCAAAAGGAAATTTTGCTGAGATTGGTGAAAGCGTCACCACTGACATAGTCTGGGCACCAACCGGGGAGTGTCCCAATTCAGACCCGAGCAACAAACCTCCTTTTTGGCAATGGAACCACAGGGACTGGACTGAGTGCATCTGGGGTGTACTCTTTAAGAAAGGAAGAACTGATCAGCGAACTGGAACGGCGTGGCATAGACCAGAAAGGAACCGTTGATTAACTACGAAAGAAATTAGTGGCCGAATTAAAGAAGTTTAAATCTTGTGAAGACCTGCGGACTGGGGAAACAGTAGCATCAAACAGAAAAATGGCAGAAATTCATATAGTCATCCACCCAACAGTAGATGCAAGTACTTCGCAGCCGCTAGCCTATCGTCCATCTGACTCTGAAGTAATGGATAAAGTAAGGAAATGGAATGTAAGGTATGATGGGGTACAAATAACCCACTAGAATTTCTGGAACGCGTGAAAGAACTGGCTGAGTGTTACCAGTTGCCTCTTAACCGAATTGTACGCACGCTATCTGAATTACTAAAAGGGAACGCGCTAGTGTGGTACAGAAACAATAAAGAATTGCTAAATAGCTGGGACACGATTAGCGAAGAACTGCACCGTTTCTTTTTACCTCCACGGTTCTACTCACAACTTCGAACTCGAACACAGGGTAATTAAGAAAAGGGGAAAGATTTAATCACGGCAATTCAGGCCCTGATGAGATGGCATACTTCCCTCATGACCGACGAGAAGCTGCAGCGAATTTACGACAACTTGCGCCCCGAATACCGGCATTACATTAAACGCCGAGAGTTCACAAATTTGTCAGAACTCACCGCCCTTATCGAGCACTTCGAGTGCCTGACGCCCGAACAGCATTCGTCACGGCCAATGCAGCCACCGAATCGGCAAGTACCACTACGCCCTACTGCACCACCGTTTCGTCACACAGCACCACCATTCCGACCAACCGTTGTGCCACCCACATCAGCACCCCAGCAGGTGCCCGTTCCATTCCAGACGACCATCCAGCCAGTTCGACAAATCTTCGCGCCAATACAACAAACCAACGATGTAACATATCCGCATCATGCCAGTAATGTCACATACCCTATCGTGGCCAACGATGTAACATATCCGCATCATGCCAGTAATGTCACATACCCTGTCGTGGCCCACGATGTAACATATCCGCATCATGCCAGTAATGTCATATACCCTATCTTGGCCAACGATGTAACATATCCGCATCATGCCAGTAATGTCACATACCCTATCGTAGCCAACGATGTAACATATCCACAGCATACCAGTCAGATCAACGACCAGATACCGATACAGATACCCACCAGTAGTATGGGGATCTGCATTGCGATTGATCGGGAAACAACTGACTGCTCAAAACTTGGTTTGGGCCAGTAGCGCAACAATCAAGTTCGTGGTCCCCGGGCAACTATGTGTATAAATCCTTATACATGTAGGCTAAAACTGCAAGTGCGAACGGTCTAGCGTTTCTAGTCTAGGTAACGTGGGCTAGCACCCTGCGGTACCGAAAAATACCCGCTACTGAAACTGAAACAACGCCTCCGATAAGTAATGATCGAAAAATGACGACTTTTGTCGGCTATTGTACCCGGACTAAGATTGGTTTCTGGAATGTGAGGACGCTCCTTGACTCTGGGAGTGAAGGACCTCAAAATGCCAGATTTCTTCAATTGGAACGTGAGTTTCTTCGATATAATTTGGACATACTGGGAGTGAGTGAAGTAAGATGGTTCGACGCGGGAGAGTACCAATCCCCAACGTGTAACACTGTGCTACTCTACTCTGGCAAACCTTCTGGCAGTCCCCGTGAATCTGGAGTGGGTCTGCTGTTAACGCCAACAGCACGTAGAGGCCTAATTTCCTGGCACCCTCATAGTGATAGGATCTTATCGGCCAGATTTCGGACTAGAGTACGGCGCTTCACGATCATACAGTGCTACGCACCAACGAATCCCTCGACTGAGGATGAAAAGGACAACTTCTACAGTCAACTAAACGCTGTATTCAACGCAACGCCGAACGGAGATATCGTCATCGTGATGGGGGACTTGAATGCCAAGGTTGGCAACGACAATGAAGGACTCAAGCATGTGATTGGGAAGCACGGCCTCGGCGAACGAAATGACAATGGTGAAAGATTTGTTGATTTCTGCAACACCAACAACCTTGTCATAGGAGGCACCATGTTTGAGCATAAGACTTGCCACAAGGTCAGCTGGGTGTCAACTGACAGGCAATCATCATCCAACCAAATCGACCATATGGCGATCAGCCGACGTTTTAGGAGCTGTCTGTTAGACGTCCGAAACAGACGAGGAGCCGACATGTGTATGGTACGTGATCATCACCTTATGGTAGCTACAGTCCAGTTACGTACTGCATCAGTTCATAGAATCCGCAATATCATCCGAATGCCTAGGTATAACATCGACCGGCTAAAGATCCCCTCAGTACGCCAGCAATTAAGGGATCATTTATCGCAAGGAGTGAAAGCAATCAGCAGATCACTGCCGACTACCATCCAGGAGCATTGGAAGGCTGTGAAAAATGTTTTCACATCTGGAGCGGAAATTATTGTTGGTAGAAGCCAGGCAAGGCACAGCACGTGGCTTACCGAAGATACCTGGAGGCGGATTGAAGAACGTAAGCTACTTAAAGCTCGTATTGTAGATATCCGAGCAGCAGCGAGGAGTGAGCTAGAGTCCATGTATCGAAGAAAATGAGAGAAGTGCAGCGTAGTGTAAGACGTGACAAGCGTAACTATATTAACAACATGGCCTCAGAAGCAGAGGAAGCAGCAAGCAGGTGCGATAGTAGAACCGTTTACAGAATCACCAAAGAGCTGACAGGTGGTCACCGCTCTAGCCAACATCCGGTGAAAGGCGTAGATGGTGCCGTACTCGTTTCAGATGAGGATCAGCTCAAGCGATGGAAGGAGCATTTCTCTACGGTCCTTAACCGTGTATTTGCTAACGATATGCACCTAAATCAAACGGAGCTGCCGGAAGTAACAATTTCCCGAATTCGCACCTCAACTCCCAGTAAAGACGAGATCGCTACCGCGACTAACGCACTAAAGAACAACAAGTCGGTAGGACTAGATGGTATACCCGCAGAGCTTCTGCGTGCAGCTCCAACGACATCAGCAGAGCTTTTATATCCTCTTGTAGAGAGAGCTTGGGAGGTAGAAAGATTCCCCGACGAGTGGAAGAAGGGAATGATTGTCAAGCTTCCTAAAAAAGGTAGTCTTATGGAGTGCGAAAACTGGAGTGGCATTTGCGTTCTCCCTGCAGTTGCAAAAGTAATAGCCAAAGTAGTACTTGAGCGTATTAAGTGTATCTGGAAGATACACTCGATGCCGAACAAGTAGGTTTCCGCACTGGATCCTCCTGTGTAGACCACATAAACACCCTGCGGATCATTATTGAACAGTGCGTCGAATTCCGGTCACCACTGCACCTACTGTTCATCGATTTTGAGAAGGCGTTTGACAGTGTCAACAGACAGTTTATCTGGCACGCCTTGCGCAGGAGAGGTATACCCGATAAACTAATAGCTATTATTAAAGCAACCTTTGATGGCTCTAAATGTCATGTGCTACATAGAGGAAAGCTGTCGGAGGAATTCGAGATCCTAAGTGGGGTACGACAAGGTTGCATTCTATCGCCGATACTTTTTTTGTTGGTGATTAGCGATGTACTTCGCGCAGCTTTATCTACTGGAAACGGAGGAATTCGTTGGACTCTTACATCTCAACTCAAACATCTGGATTACGCTGACGACGTTTGTTTACTCTCACACAGAATTATGGAGCTGCACCAAATGACAACAAATGTGGAGAGGGAAGCAAATGTTGCGGGTTTGAAGATTAATACTGCCAAAACCAAAATCATCAACCTCGGCACTAACTCACTTACTCATGTTAACATTGCTGGACAGACGGTAGAGAGAGTAGAGAGTTTCCAATATCTTGAGAGTATTGTCTCGACCGAAGGTGGAACCGAACAGGACATTGTCAACCGAATCGGCAAAGCAAAATCGGTGTTTGGAATGATGTCCATGATATGGCGAAGCAATGCGATCAGCTTAAACACCAAGCTGCGACTGTTCCGCTCAAATTTTGAATCTGTGCTGTTGTATGGGTGCAGCACTTGAAAGGTGACCGTTACTATCACAAAAAGATTACAAACATTCGTAAATAGGTGCCTACGGAACATCTTAAGGGTTTTCTGGCCTAATCGTATCTTTAACGAACATCTTTACCAGAGAACGGGTCAGGAACCAATAGGCACAACCATCCAACGACGGAAGTGGCAGTGGATTGGTCATACACTCCGAAAAGGCGACAGTTCCATAGCAAACTACGCAATGCAATGGAACCCGTTATCTCAGGATGGTAGAAGAACGGGTCGTCCGAGAAATACATGGCGCAGAACAGTTGAAGAGGAGGCACGGCAATTGGGGAAGAGTTGGAGAGAGCTGAAGCTTATTGCCATGAACCGCACGCGATGGCGCGTAGGCGTAGTAGAGGCCCTAGGACCCACAAGGGCATACAGGACATAAAGAAAGAAGAAAAACGCACTGATTAAAAATGTAAGTTAGTGAACAGTAGTGAAATAAATTTCATAATAGCAAACGAGCACTTCACAAAACCTTACTGTAGCCTTACAATACAATAATGTAATATATTTTCTAATAAGATACCCTATTCCTAAGCTTAGATTTAAGAAAATTACTATTTTACCAGTGGCTCGCGGCCACCAAAGAATCCATCTTAGCTACGTGTCGCAATCACACCTTAGCGGTGAGGAACTATAGCGACAAAACACCAACGTTTTGCCTGCCATCTACAACCACATCATGCGCCCAGCAACTAATGACACACAACACCGCCAGTTGCGGCACTACATTTACTAACCCCGCACCAATTACAACGATAAGTGATGGTCTAGTCGTCATCAATGATCAACTGGCTGTTAAAGAAGAAAATAACGAGGCCCTTATCACGGTCAACGGTAGCGTAGCTATCTTCAAGGATAGCGTAAAAATCAATGGCACGATATTTTACAATGAAAATTCAACGACGGCTCTGAAACCTGAAACTCCATAGGCTTCCACAACCTAACGCAGCATACCGAGATACAGATCGCCTCCTACCTCCACCATGTCTCTACAATCAGCAGAACCTTCGACACATCAATCATCTGCGACAGTTGAACAAGGTCGCATCGCAGGTTTGTCGGCTACAGGGGTCTTCTTAATTGTGGGACTCGCAGCTTACGTACTCCGACGCATGGCCATGACCAAGAGGAAAATTTTCATAACCAAGTCCGTCGAGGTTGCAATTAAAAACGTTGCTACGAGGACCGTGGACGTCCTCACTTAGAAGGAAAGGAGTTATCGTAAGAAGCCTTTTCATTCAACATTCACACAGGTTGGTCGCACCGAAACAACCAAATATTCTACACGAGCCGCTAAGGCAGCATATTCAACATTCACACAAGTTGGTTGCACCTAAGTAACCAAATATTCTACACGAGCCGCTAAGTTAGCACATTCAGCGTTCACACAGGTTGGTTGCAGCGTTGGCAGAGGAACAGCAGCGCAGCGCAAAGTGGTGGCTTAGGTTTTAGCTAGGAAATTATTGTTAGATCAGTTTTTGTACTCACTTCAAACCGACTGCCAGCAGCTGTAATAAATTGTTAATAAACTAGAAACAAATCGTTTAATTTATATATAAAATATAAACGCAAAGAAGTGTGAAAATAATCGGCCTTTTTAAAAAAAAATATCAATGGACTTTTGGAGTAGAGATGTAGTACCTCTTACCCTATAGAAAAATAATAATTAAACCAGAGAAGCGAAATTCTCGGTCATATAGAGCTAACGTTTGAAATACCGACTGATCAAACTGATTTGTGGAGAGGTCGTACCTCTGCCCCTAGAGAAAAATAATAATTTAACCAGATAATCCCTTACCGTGGGTCAGGAGAAATTCTTGGCTATAACTAACTCTGTGGCGAATCGAAAGCGAAAAGAAAAAAAAATGTTGGCCAGAGAACATCTTACCACGTACGGCTATTATTATATTACCATCATCATCATTATTATGGGCAGACTCATTAAGGAGATGTACCGGAAGCGTTTGGCCCAGGTACAAAGACGCGGTGCCTTAGGAGTGGCCTCGGCATACCGTACGGTATCTGAGGCAACTGTTCTACTAATATCCGGGTGTATCCCAATTATTAGCCATGGAGCGCAAAGCCGTTTATGAGCGAAATACCGTGGTTGGAAAGAAAATAGTAAGCAGGGAAGAAAGATGCCACACACTGGAACGCTGGCAGGCAGACTGGCAACGCGAGACAAAAGGGAGATGGACAGCGAGACTTATTGCTGAAATTAGTCCATGGATGGAGAGAAGGCACGGGGAAGTTGATTATTACCTACTCAATTCCTAAGCGGCCACGGCTACTTTAGAGAGTACCTGAATAAAATGGGAAAAGCAAGATCGGAGTAATGTATGTATTGCCCAGGCATCAAGGACGACGCTGAGCACACCTTTTTCAAGTGCGAGAATTGGACACAACAAAGAGACGTAGTGGGGGGAGCCTTAGAAACATGGTCCCCAGAGACCGAAATAGGAAAGATGGTTGGCGATGAGGATGCATGGAGAGAGGTGAGAAAATTTGTAGTGATCGTCTTGAAGAAGAAGAAATAAGATCTCGAAAGATGTGGAACATAAGCGCTAGGCTCTCATGAGAGTAGGGAAGCCTACTTTGAAGTAATGTATTGAACGGTCGCAGAGTAGCCAGGAAGAAGGGGAGGAGTTTTTAGTCGGTAGTTTAGAGAAGCAAGAGCCCGACTCTTTGTGCGTAAAAGAGCTTTTTCACCTCCCAGAAAAAAATATCATTATTATTATTATTATTACAGATTTTAATTGACGTTGAACGTTGTTGGGTCCTGGATGCGTGTTGCGGAAAGTAATGCATTCCAAGTAAGGAAATCCCGCATTGACATTTAGCCATCCTACAGAAGACCTATGTCTCCGCAAATCCGCTCAACCAATTGAAATGTATACAGGATAACATCTCAGTTGGCAGAATAAGGATTGTGCGGACGGTACTTCTGCAAATATCCTAGCCGAAACAAACGAAATTTTAAGCGCCAAGTGGTTGTGGGTTATTAGAACCAAACCATGGTAGTCATAGATTTTATATGTATCGTAGAATGACGTTGGGTCCTGGATTTTTGTGATGCGGAGGGCAAAGCGTTTCCGGTTAGGAAACCCATATACCCGGGCAGTGACAAACATCCTGCAGGTAATATCCTGCATCTAACCTAGCCGCAACAAACGAAAGAATTTAGAAAGGTAGAACAAAAATTAGAAAGGTAGTAAGACAGATAGATGGAAAGACAGGAAATAAAAAATAGAAGGACAGGAAGACAGAAAAATAGAGAGATATAAGGAAAGAAAAAGGAAAAGGAAGAAGTAGGACAAGGAAAATAAGAGGATAGAAAGTAGAAAAGGAGAGAAGGCTGGGAAATTGGGTAGAATAAGGACAAAAAAGGACAGGAGGATAGAAGAGGCAGAAGACAAGACAGAAGAAAGTAGAAATGAAGAAAATTGTAGAAGTTTTAGAAAAGTGGGGTAAAATGTAGATATTGTAGAAAAGTGTGGAAAATTGTACAAAAATGGAAAGAAAATGTGGAAAAGTAGAACAAAAAATTAGTAAGACAGATAGATGGAAAGACAGGAAATTAAAAAGTAGAAAGACAGGAAGACAGAAAAATTAGGAAGATATAAGGACAGGAAAAGGAAGAAGTAGGACAAGGAAAACAAGAGGATAGAAAGTAAAAAAAGGAGAGAAGGTTGGGAAATTTGGTAGAATGAGAATGAGAAAAATGTATAAAAGTGGAAAGAAAATGTGGTGAAGAGAATAAAAATATAGAAAGATGTCGAGGAGAGTAGAGAAGTGTGGAAAAATGTAGAAAGTGTAGAAAAGTGTGAAAAAATGTAGAAAAGTGTAGGATAAGGTAAAGGATATTAGGAAAGGAAAGTAGGAAAAATGTAGAAAGATGTGGAGTAGAGTAGAAAGGTAGAAGAAAAAAGATAGGACATATAGATGTAAGACAGGAAAAGTTAGTGAAATAGATAGATAGATAGATAGATAGATATTTGATATTTGATTTTTTTTTCATTACTTATTACATAAACAATATTTAAATTTCATGCGAAGCTAAGTGCTTTTCTGCAGGAGGTTACTTTTCAGGAATTTCAAATAATGAGAGCTTAATGATTTTTATAATGAAATTAAGTTATTAACAAAATATTTTTCTATTGAAATTAAAAATTAATTGAGAATATTTGCATTAAAATTTTAAGTAACATATTTTAAGTACGAATAATAGTGACATTATACTCGTATTAATTAACTGATTCAATTTAAGCCAAGAAATACCAACAAACCAAGATGAACAAATCCTGGACTTTAAATTCAACCAATAAATGCCGCGTGTTAAGTATTAAAAACAAGTCGCTATTTAAATGTAAACGATACAGAGAGTATCGTCCGCAGTCGGAATGCACAGAGGTTATCGTCCGCAGTCAAAATGCCTCGTGTTATTATAAACAAATCGCTATTTAAATGTAAGCGATACAGAGAGTATCATCCGCAGTCGGAATGCACAGAGTTTATTGTCCGCAGTCAAAATGCTGCGTTAGCAATTAAGCACTATAAAAAAACAACCTATTAAATTAAAATTTTTCATCTAAATTCTCTAATAGGAGATTGGTATGTGTTAACATTTGAAGAAAATCGGGCTAATTTTTAAAAAATTTACATGGACACCACACGGGTCTCAGGGCCCTATCACTCCAACAAATTTACAAAAAGTTTTGTCCATCAGTGATACACATGTGTTTAAAATTTGAAGAAAATCGAGCTAATTTTTAAAAAATTTATGTGGGCACCCTTCGGGCCTCAGGACCCGTTCACTCCAAAAACTTTACAAAAAGTGTTGTCCATCAGAGATACACATGTGTAAAAAATTTGAAGAAAATCGAGTAAAATTTTGTAAAATATTTGTATGGGAGCCCCCCGACCCCGTGCCTCGACGGGCCTCAAATTTTAATAGAAAGTGTTGTCGGAAATACACATGTGTGTAAAATTTCAATAAAATCGGGCTTTGGGAAGTGGGTTAAAAATTGATCGCAAGATTCCACGACAGACGACCGACGACCGACCCACGGGCAAGTGAAGTTAATATAGAGAATTTAAAAAGGGATCGCTTTATCTCAATTAACTCAGCCTTTAAGCAGTCATCACTTATAGCTGACGATTTCCCCCCATCAATGGTAAGTGATCCGAAGCTCTAGTCTTAATTACATAAATTCTCAAATAATAAAGATATTCATTTTGAAATTAAAATATTGTTTTTTTTAACTAAATTTGAATACTTTATTAAAATTGGCACAGTCGGTAGAATTGACTAAATAGAACGAATATCTGTTAATTTAAAAAGTCAATCCGTGAAACGAATAAAACGCGAAAAATCTGCAAACCGCGTAAATATTGAAAACATTGAAAGTGAAAAGTGTCTCATTGATGAACGAAAATCATCAATTTACATTTAAAACAAATTCAGTGTTTAAACACAAAATAAAGTGAAAAGTGAAAACCACTTGACCGAATTTAGTGATAACAAATTATTCGAACGAAAATCGAATTATCGAACGAAAATCGAATTATTCGAACGAAAATCGAATATTGAAAATTAAATTATTTAGTAACCAAGATGAGCAAAAATAATTAATGTTACGAAACCTCATAGAGAGGAAATAATTTGAAGTAAAGTGAAGAAAATTAAAAAATAATAAAACAAATACAAAAATAATATCATAAAAATTGAGGGAAATTATGAACAATCAATAAAAATCAAAACAACAAAAAAGAACTGAAGAAAAGTGGTATAATCTTATGCCCCAACGTGATCGACAAATGAAGAAGATTAAAAAACAATTAAGAAAACAACGTAAATTCAACCCTTACAAACAGCAACAGTCATCTAATAATTCAAGCTCCGAAGAGGACGACGCAGGCATCATGATGAATAATCAACACGAACAACAACAACCACTACTAGGAAATGGTAATAATATTAATAATAATAATAATAATAATGTAGTTTTAAAAAGTCTACAATTAAACCCATTAAAATACATAGAAAGACTTAATACTTTTGATGGAAGAACGGAGGATCTTCCAATTTTTATTCAAAATATTGATGACATTATTCCCACTTTATTGGAATACAATGATCAGGGCCAAAAAATGTGTATTAATTTGTTAAAATCGAAATTTATAGGAAGAGCAAGACAAAGTATAGAAATTCATACCCACTTAACGACATGGACAGATATCAAAGCTATGCTAATAGAAAATTTCGGTGGCTTCAAAAATAGCAACCAATTATATGAGGAATTGAGATGTTCTCAATACAGAGCGGATGTTTTTAAATTTTATAACTACATTCAGAAAATCCTCTCTTCATTAAATCAAAAATGCCAACAAGAAAATAACCTCTTAGATATTCCTAGAAATAACCAAGCGGCACTTAATATCTATTAAGAAAAATAGCCAACTCATATGAGGACAATCCTCTATGCTCTAAAACCAAACACCATGGAGTTAGGCACGTTATGAGTTAAATACTGCAGGATTTGTCATAAGACAAAACAACGAAGTAGACAGTTACAATGAAAAACAAAAACACTATAATAAAAAATTACAAAATAGGTATGAGCACAAAAATAGTAATAATTTTAAAACCCCCAATAACCCCTTCAGAAATAATTACAATAGGGAAAAAAATAATAACAACAAAAATAATAATAATAATTGGCAACCAAAAACGTAGATGCCAAACAATCAAAACAATTACCAAAGATCAAATAATAACAATTATAACAAAAACTATAACCCCAACAACTATAGACAACACCCCCAAAAATTTGAGCCTATGGATGTAGATCCTAGATCTTCTCAAATCAAACGAATATCAAAACCTAATTATGCAGAAGACACAGGAAGTAATACAAATTTTCGGTATGCAGCCTCGGAACAAGAAGAAATTAAAAAAAGGACAAACAACTTTTAGAATGCTCATTGATACAGGAGCAACTAATAGTCTTCTTAGAGATGTAGATGCTCCAAAGAAATTTATTAAAATAAGAAAAAATCCTCTAATTATAAAAACTTGTGGGAACCCAGTAACTATAAATAAAGAAATAATTATACCTAAAGATCAATTTATTTTTTCAGTCATTAAAGATTGTGAATTCAAAATCAACACGTTCAGTTCAGAATACAACGGAATAATAGGGCATAATAACGGGTGTTTTTTTAAGAGGTTGCCGATTTTTTTTTTGAATAAAACACATATAAAATTATGAAATGACCAAAATTTTTTTTTATTTGGTAGATAATTTTTTGGCATTTAACATTTAAACACAATTTCTGGCATATGGCTACCACGACTATTTTTCACAAATGTCATTCTGGAGGTCCAATTTTCCAGCACTTTTTCAAGCATTTGAGGGCGTATGTCAGCAATGACACGTTGAATATTGGTTTCCAAAGCGTCAATCGATTGAGGTTTATCCACATAAACCAATGACTTCACGTATCCCCACAAAAAGTAATCGAGTGGCGTCAAATCGCACGAAAGCGGAGGCCAATTCACCGGACCATTTCTCGAAATAATGTTGTCGTTGAAAGTTTCTTTCAATAAGTCGATTGTTTCACGTGCTGTATGGCAAGTGGCACCATCTTGTTGAAACCACATTTAATCCATATCCATATCTTCAAGATTTGACAACAAAAACTCTTTTAACATGGTTCTGTATCGATTTCCATTCACGGTAACGCGTCGTCCTTCCTCATTTTTAAAGAAATATGGACCGATGATCCCACCAGCCCATAGACCGCACCAAACAGTACATTTATCAGGATGCATTGGTAATTCTTGAACGGCGTGTGGATTATCTTTGCTCCAAATGCGACAATTTTGTTTGTTGACGTATCCATTTAACAAAAAATGCGCCTCATCACTGAAGAGAATTTTACGGTAAAAAAATGGATCTTCGTTCAATTGATTTAACGACCAATCACTGAATTCACGGCGCAAACGATGGTCGTGTGGCTTTAATTCTTGCACCAATTGAATTTTGTATGGCACCAAACCCAAATCTTTACGTAAAATTTTCCATAAAGTCGATGGACAAAGTCCAATT
Organism: Nephrocerus scutellatus; assembly: GCA_947095585.1. Taxonomy (NCBI): domain Eukaryota; kingdom Metazoa; phylum Arthropoda; class Insecta; order Diptera; family Pipunculidae; genus Nephrocerus; species Nephrocerus scutellatus. The sequence continues at coordinate 51,383,106 of OX352763.1, read as the reverse complement.
TGCTGAGCACGACGACGAATCGATAAATTGTCGTTTTCTTCGACACTGGCCTCAACGACAGCAATATTTTCTTCTGTACGAACTCTTCTCATTCTTGTCGGTGGCTTGGCATCCAAAAGAGTGAATGTAGACCGAAATTTGGTAATTACGTTCTTTATGGTGGTCTCTGACGGACGATTATGTGCACCATAAAATTCACGAAGTGCTCTATAAACATTTTTAATTGAACACTGATTTTGAAAATAAATTTCCACGATTTGAAAACGTTGTTCTGGAGTTAACCTATTCACAATGATTTGCCAAACAATACTGAGTAGAAATGCCACTTTGAGCTGTCAAAATAACTGTCATAAAATAAAACGACATCTATCGGAAAAACAAACCTCCTAAAAAAACACCCTTTATTTTAATTCCAAATAATTGTGCAATCAATTACAAAAATAAAATATTAAAGTTGAACGGTAATACCATACCTTTCTTCCTCAACAGAAATGAAGAAGAAGAATATGAAAGAACAATCAATTACTTTAATAATATTTCACCTCTTAATATAATTATTGATCATTCTTTTACAAATGAACTTAGGACTTTGAACTCAGAAGAAAAAAATACATTAATAAAATTATTAAAAACTCACGAAAATTATTTTAACCTTAAAATTGAATTGTGTTTCACCAACCACGTAAAACACAACATACCAACGGAAAATACTTCTGCTATATATACAAGAATATACAGATATCCTGAAATCCACAAAAAAGAAGTGGATAGGCAAATAAAAGAAATGCTAGAATCTAAAATAATTCAGCATCCCACTTCGCCTTATAACGCTCCAATCTGGGTCGTACCTAAAAAAGAAGACCACACTGGTAATAAAGAGTGGCAAATCGTAATAGACTACAGAAAATTAAATAATGTTACCAAAGAAGATAAATATCCAATCCCAAACATGGATTCGACTTAGATAAACTAGGACAAGCAATATATTTTACAACATTAGTTCTCACAAAAGGATTTTTTCAAATAGAAGTTGATGCTAGATAGAGAAAAAACAGCATTTAGCAAATTAACTGGACACTATGAGTTTTTACGAATGCCAGTCGGTTTAAAGAATGCATCCGCAACCTTTTAAAGACTCATGAATGAAGTGTTGAAAGACTACATAGGAAAAATATTCGTCTATTTAGATGATATCATAATATTTTCCTCTAGCCTACAAGAACATATGGATTCACTCCATAAAAGCTTATTGACACTTAAGAACGCAAATCTTAAAGTATCATTAAACGAATCTGAATTTCTACGTAGGTTAGGTTAGGTTAGGTTGCGGTGGCAGCTAATGCTCACTTAGACCATTCGCGATCTTTTGTGTTACCACAGGATCTTACACCTTTCCTTTTTTGAGAAGATCCATTCAGAGCTCTTAATGAATCGGAGTATATCTCTCACTTTGCCGTTTTCGAGATCCGCTTACCCAGTGGCCTGTCGTTATCCCTACAACCGTTCTTAGTTCACGTCTTTGTAGGGAAATAAGCGCAGTTGAGCGCTTGAAGTCCTGCTTCGGCCAGACCTGTCTTGAAATATTACAAGTATCGGTGTTTTCCCACCTTACATTTGTTATTGTTTCTGCCTCTTTCCGAAGCACAAGTTTCAGTGTCGCGATAGCACTCCCCACCTCCGCCCTTTCCGGTAGCGTTCTACCACGTCTAGCTAACTCGTCCGCCCTGCAGTTCCCCTCGACATCCGTGTGGCCCGGAACCCATATGATCCTTATATTGAACTGCTTACTCATCTCGTTAAGAGAGGAGTGACAGCTCAACGCCGCCTTAGATTTGAGTGAGACCGCCTCCAACGATTTTATGGCCGCCTGACTGTCTACATAAATCTTAATCTTCATTGAGGATAATACATTATGCTTAAGCCAGCTCATTACCTCTTCAATCGCTATCACCTCAACCTGGTATACGCTGCGGCGATCAGGTAGACGGAAAGAGATGCTTACTTTCAGCTTGTCACAGAAGACTCCTGCACCTACTTTACCGTCTAGCTTAGAGCCATCCGTGAAAAACTATATTGTTTCGTTATCGGTTACGGATCCACTCTTCCAGTCTTCTCTGGAGGGTATTGTTGTCCGAAAACCTTTTTGAAAGCATAACATTGGTGTTATGCAATCCAGTTTCGTCAGCTCTTGCTTTAGCGAATTAGTTATGGTGGAGTGTCCTTTCTGAAGACTTCTCCACTGATTGACAGCTAACAGTCGCGTAGCCGTAATTGCCGCTTTCTGTTTGCCAAATATGTCTAGTGGGATCAGGTGGAGCATAACCTCTAGAGCGCGTGTTGGTGTAGAACTCAGCGCCCGCTTTTAAGCATGCAGGCCGCTCTTTGTACCTTCCCCAATATACTTGTATACGTAGTTTTTTCCATAGCTGGCCACCATACGCTTACCCCATACAGTAGTATTGGTCTCGCTAACGACGTGTAAAACCAGTGTACCGCTTGGGGTTTCAAACCCCATTTTTTACCAATGGCATTTTTGCACGAGTATAAAGCAATGTTAGCTTTATTAACTCTTTATATTATGTTAGGTTTCCATATCAGTTTCCTGTCCAAGATTGTCACCAGAAATCTTGCTTTATCGGAAAAATCTAAGGGAATCCCATTTAATGTTGGAGGATCAACTGTTGGAATTTTATATTTCCTGGTGAAAAGGTAAAGCTCTGTCTTATTCGGGTTGACGCCCAGACCGCTTTTATTTGCCCATTCTTTAACGATTAGGAGGGTATTTTGCATAACCTCCTTAATCGTTCTGAGAAAGCTAACGCTACATCATCAGCATACGCTACCACTTTTATCCCCTCTCCCTCCAGTTTCAACAGCAATTTGTAGATTACTATATTCCAGAGTAGAGGGAATAATACACCTCCTTGCGGTGTTCCTCTAACTGCCTGCCTTTTAAGATGGAACCACCCAGCTCCGCACTTATAATCCTTCCTAGAAGCATATGATTGATTAGTTTGCTTGAAGGGTAGTCTACCTCTAGGACTGACAGTTCAGTGTCTACAGACTTCCCCTTGCAGTAAGTATGTTGGGACTTTGCCCAACTGCTTGGTTTTACCTTAGCCCTTATATGAACATCTATCAATCTTTCCAGGGTTTCCAAAAGAAAGGATGATAGAGTTATAGGTTTTACGTCTTTTGGGTAGCCATGTGAGCTTTTACCCGCCTTCGGTATAATAACTACATTGACTTCTTTCCAAGCCCGATTGAGGTTCCAGATGTTGCCTGCTCATTTCTGAATCACATACCCGAGTTGTGTCAGGAAAGTGAGTCTCCATGAGCAGTTCCAACGATTCCTCAATCAAGATCGTCATCCGGTTTTATTAAATAACTTGGAGTGGTTTTTGTCATAGAGAGAATCTTCCTTCCATCTTATCACAGAAGAGCCTCCAAGACTTCCTCTGCGCCTTTCTCAATTCCCTCTTATAGTTTCTGAGATTTTCCTTGAAGGATTCCCAATCCAGAGCCAGTCCCGTTCTTTTGGCTTTATTGAAAGCTTTCCTGCTTGCCTTCTGATAGGTCCTTAACTCCGCGGACCACCAAGTTGGCTTTTGTTTGCCCCTTGGTTTTATCACAGGGCAGGCAGCATTGAAGGAGCGATTTCCTGTTACAGTATCTACCATTGTATTTGTCTCCTCTATAGTGACTGGTGGCTTTGGAGCCACCGGTAGTAGTTTCCCTAGCATCTCCCTATAGATACGCCAGTTTGTCCTTTTCTTATTTATAAAGGACTCACGAAGGGTAGGTTTGATGTCTAGCTTGAAGATTAAATTGCGATGGTCCGAGAATGAGTGTTCTTTGCAACCTTCCATACTTTTACCTTATACGCTATAAAGTCGGATACGAGAGTTACATCGAGTACTTCTCGCCTATTCTTTATTATGAAAGTAGGTTCTTGCCCAATATTACAAATAGCGAGGTTCGTCCGGAGTCCGACAAGTTTTCATCGTCAGACTCCATGGCAAAAAGGTTGCCCATCCTCGATTCCAACGAGGATTCGCTGGACCGACTGTCAGTTTCTAGGGCAACCCCGATATCAACATGGCAGTCGGGACCCCCGTGATCGGAATGGTCCGCTTCTTTACCCTTGTTGGCATCGTCTGCCTATAGACCTTGAGAGTTATCGACCCAAAACCGAAGTTGACAACTCCCTTAGTACTTGCAAGAGAAACCAGGGATTCCTTGTTGATTACCATAGTTGATAATCTAAACGCGTGCCCTTGGCCTGCTAGGAATTCCTTCCCTTCTTACGGCCGCAAGCTTTGCTCCTGGCCACACTTCACCCACTTCGGCAATCGCTTTTTTATAGAGATCAACCGATCTCTGACCAACTTCGCCCATGCTACGGACTCCTTTTGTCTTTTCGTTAGCTGCTCCTCAGGGATACCAGCCAACTTTTCCAAGACTTTAAAAGCCGCTCGACGATCCCGGTACCGTTTCTTCGTCGGCGGTATAGTGCGTGACCCGTTATCGGCTTTACTTTGCTGGTGGTGCTGGTTCCTGGCCTATGGGCCTGAGGATCCAATACTACCTTGGATTTAGCGGCCGGGACCCCACCTTTACGGTTAGAGCCACTTGCCACGCTTGTTTCCAGCTTTTGGTAAGTGCTGGTCTCGTTTTGTTTCGGCTTTTGGTGAGTGCCGGTCATGGTTTTAGAAGAAAGTTTTTTAGTGTGCTGCATTTTGAGTCCCACATCTAGAGGTTACCAGGTATCTAGATGGCTCCGTGCTATTTATGGGCCCCCAGCCTGGTCGATTCTCGGCTCGGGTCGCGTTACACCTTGATCCAGCCCATTAGTTGTCATTTAGCGTGACCCGCTCCGCACCTAGGTTTTGAAACTCACAACCTCTGTCCGCAACTAGAGGTGAGCCTAGGGCACCACACTTCAGTCACGGTCAGAGGACCCGGAGGCGACAACAATTACGAAGCGAATTTCTACGTAAAAAAACAGAATTTTTAGGGCATGTGGTGACTCCAAATGGTGTAAAACCAAACCCAAAGAAAATAGAAACTATAAAGAATTTTCCTATTCCAAAAACAGTAAAAGAAATCCAAAGCTTTCTAGGTTTAACAGGTTACTACAGAAAATTTATAGATGACTACGCAAAAATAATTAAACCTTTAACTTTATGCCTAAAGAAAGATAGTAAAATAAATACAAACGATCAAGATTACATAGAATCCTTTCATAAATTAAAATCGTTAATGACAAATGATTTAATAAATAGACACCCACCTTTTCAAAAGGATTTACACTAACAACTGATGCAAGCAATTTTGCTATTGGAGCAGTATTAAGTAAATCTAATGGTCCCCTTTGTTTCGCTTCACGCACATTAAACAAACATGAGTGCCAATATAGCACAACAGAAAAGGAATTATTAGCCATTGTCTGGTCTACCGCTCAATTCCTACATTATTTGTACGGAAGACAGTTCGTCATTACGACTGACCACAAGTCATTAGTATGGCTTAGCAATTTAAAAGAATAAAACAGCAAATTACAAGGCTGGAAAATCCAACTCGAAGAGTACGATTTTGAGATACAATATATTCAAGGAAAATGGAATAAAGTGGCTGACGCCCTATCTCGAGTAAAAATAAATATGCTACAACAAGATGACTTAGCAACCATCCGCAGTGCTGAATCAGATAGTTCACATCTTATTCCTATTAGTGAAAATCCGGTTAATTTATTTAATATTTAGTAAAAAAGAATACAAAGAGAAAGATTTTTTAGAAATAATAAAAGAAGATATAGATACTATAAAAGCGTTAACAAAGATTTTCTCATATATGGGATCACCGAATTTCATAACTCTCGACAACGAGAATGCTTTTGTTTCAACTATTTAACAAATAAAGACATTAAAATACATTACTGTAAAGCCAACCGGCACACAGAAAATTCTGACATTGAATGACTACATGGAACCCTCAACGAACATTTGCGTATTTTATCATCAATCGAACAATTTGGTGAACAACTTGATCCAAGTGATTATACGGTTCAAGCTTTAAATGCTTATAATAATATTATCCACCTAACAACTCGAGAAAAACCCTTCGATATCCATTTTGGTGTCATAAATAAGGAAATAATTTTTAAACGAATAGAAGATAGTAAAAACAAGGTAATTTACAAATTAAATGAAAAACGTAAGAATATTGAAATAAATGAACAATACGTGAAAACAACCGATTCCGAAAATTAAAAAACAAATTAACCCCTCAATAAAAAAAAATAAACGTAAAGGAAAAAGTATACTCTTAAAGAAGTCAATGGATTCAAAAGTAAACCCAACAGAACCTTTTTATTATTATTATTATATTAGGTGGGGCCGAACAGCCCTGAGCACTGCGACCTTTAGGTCTATTGTGCGTCCCTGACGGTTTACCACATTATGTGGTTGTTCAGTTCATTCGTGAATGCCACCACATCTGACAATGCGATTGGTCTGGCATTCGGTCATGGAACCGTATAGGCCTTGAGATGTTTCATTCTTTTCTGGGTGAGGGCTACGCATACGTAGAGTATATGCTCTGACGTTTCCTTTGTCTCGTTACAGAATCGGCAGCGGTCCGATTGGGATTTGCCCATTTTCAAAAGATGGTCTTGGAATGGGCCATGTCCTGTCATATACCAGATTAGTGTTCTTAGTGTATGGCGGTCCAGTTTGATGGCCCTGTCCATATGACTAATGTTGTAGTTTAGAAGCTTCTTGGCTTGTCTCATCCCAGACGAAGAATTCCATTCTGCTTCGATAGTAGCCTTTTTCCACTCTTTAATTTTTCTGTTGATATGGCATTTGGAATAGGCAATGCTGGGTTCTGGGCCAGTGAAAATTCCTTCTGCGCCTTCTCTTGCACATAGGTCTGCTGCCTCGTTTCCTGATATGACTGAGTGTCCGGGAGACCACATAAGTGTGATTTTGTTGTTTTTGGCAAGTTCTTCTAAGTGGCGGAAAAAGCTCCACGTTGTTTTAGAGTAAAAGACAAAGAAAAGAAAAAGGAATCCTTGAAGGATTCCCAATCCAGAGCCAGTCCCGTTCTTTTGGCTTTATTGAAAGCTTTCCTGCTTGCCTTCTGATAGGTCCTTAACTCCGCGGACCACCAAGTTGGCTTTTGTTTGCCCCTTGGTTTTATCACAGGGCAGGCAGCATTGAAGGAGCGATTTCCTGTTACAGTATCTACCATTGTATTTGTCTCCTCTATAGTGACTGGTGGCTTTGGAGCCACCGGTAGTAGTTTCCCTAGCATCTCCCTATAGATACGCCAGTTTGTCCTTTTCTTATTTATAAAGGACTCACGAAGGGTAGGTTTGATGTCTAGCTTGAAGATTAAATTGCGATGGTCCGAGAATGAGTGTTCTTTGCAACCTTCCATACTTTTACCTTATACGCTATAAAGTCGGATACGAGAGTTACATCGAGTACTTCTCGCCTATTCTTTATTATGAAAGTGGGTTCTTGCCCAATATTACAAACAGCGAGGTTCGTCCGGAGTCCGACAAGTTTTCATCGTCAGACTCCATGGCAAAAAGGTTGCCCATCCTCGATTCCAACGAGGATTCGCTGGACCGACTGTCAGTCTCTAGGGCAACCCCGATATCAACATGGCAGTCGGGACCCCCGTGATCGGAATGGTCCGCTTCTTTACCCTTGTTGGCATCGTCTGCCTATAGACCTTGAGAGTTATCGACCCGAAACCGAAGTTGACAACTCACTTAGTACTTGCAAGAGGAGCCAGGGATTCCTTGTTGATTACCATAGTTGATAATCTAAACGCGTGCCCTTGGCCTGCTAGGAATTCCTTCCCTGATTACGGCCGCAAGCTTTGCTCCTGGCCACACTTCACCCACTTCGGCAATCGCTTTTTTATAGATATCAACCGATCTCTGACCAACTTCGCCCATGCTACGGACTCCTTTTGTCTTTTCGTTAGCTGCTCCTCAGGGATACCAGCCAACTTTTCCAAGACTTTAAAAGCCGCTCGACGATCCCGGTACCGTTTCTTCGTCGGCGGTATAGTGCGTGACCCGTTATCGGCTTTACTTTTGCTGGTGGTGCTGGTTCCTGGCCTATGGGCCTGAGGATCCAATACTACCTTGGATTTAGCGGCCGGGACCCCACCTTTACGGTTAGAGGCACTTGCCACGCTTGTTTCCAGCTTTTGGTGAGTGCTGGTCTCGTTTTGTTTCGGCTTTTGGTGAGTGCCGGTCATGGTTTTAGAAGAAAGTTTTTTAGTGTGCTGCATTTTGAGTCCCACATCTAGAGGTTACCAGGTATCTAGATGGCTCCGGGCTATTTATGGGCCCCCAGCCTGGTCGATTCTCGGCTCGGGTCGCGTTACACCTTGATCCAGCCCATTAGTTGTCATTTAGCGTGACCCGCTCCGCACCTAGGTTTTGAAACTCACAACCTCTGTCCGCAACTAGAGGTGAGCCTAGGGCACCACACTTCAGTCACGGTCAGAGGACCCGGAGGCGACAACAATTACGAAGCGAATTTCTACGTAAAAAAACAGAATTTTTAGGGCATGTAGTGACTCCAAATGGTGTAAAACCAAACCCAAAGAAAATAGAAACTATAAAGAATTTTCCTATTCCAAAAACAGTAAAAGAAATCCAAAGCTTTCTAGGATTAACAGGTTACTACAAAAAATTTATAGATGACTACGCAAAAATAATTAAACCTTTAACTTTATGCCTAAAGAAAGATAGTAAAATAAATACAAACGATCAAGATTACAAAGAATCCTTTCATAAATTAAAATCGTTAATGACAAATGATTTAATAAATAGACACCCACCTTTTCAAAAGGATTTACACTAACAACTGATGCAAGCAATTTTGCTATTGGAGCAGTATTAAGTCAATCTAATGGTCCCCTTTGTTTCGCTTCACGCACATTAAACAAACATGAGTGCCAATATAGCACAACAGAAAAGGAATTATTAGCCATTGTCTGGGCTACCGCTCAATTCCTACATTATTTGTACGGAAGACAGTTCGTCATTACGACTGACCACAAGTCATTAGTATGGCTTAGCAATTTAAAAGAATACAACAGCAAATTACAAGGCTGGAAAATCCAACTCGAAGAGTACGATTTTGAGATACAATATATTCAAGGAAAATGGAATAAAGTGGCTGACGCCCTATATCGAGTAAAAATATATATGCTACAACAAGATGACTTAGCAACCATCCGCAGTGCTGAATCAGATAGTTCACATCTTATTCCTATTAGTGAAAATCCGGTTAATTTATTTAATATTTAGTAAAAAAGAATACAAAGAGAAAGATTTTTTAGAAATAATAAAAGAAGTGGACACTACAATGATAAATTCCATATATGTCAAAGATGATAAAATATTTAACAATTCCAAAAAGTTTGGAAAATGAAAATAAAGGTAAGAAAAATATTTTATATCGTAGCACAAAACTTTTAAATGACCTTAACACAATAGAAGCCGATGAGCTTATCCACAATATACACAAAAAATATCATATAGGAATAGAAAAAGTTTATTTAGAGATATCCAAAGAAATTTATATACCCAATCTAAAACTCATGATAAATAAAATTTTAAATAATTGTGCAATATGCATGACCAAAGTTGATAGAAATCCTGTTAAACTGCCATTTGAGAAGACACCCACACCAACAGGACCGAGGCAGCATTATCACATTGATATATGGTTTTTAAACAAAAAGAAGAAATATGTTACATGTGTAGACAAATTTAGCAAATATGCCGCAGCAGAACCTATAAAACATAAAACTCACATAGATACTATAAAAGCGTTAACAAAGATTTTCTCATATATGGGATCACCGAATTTCATAACTCTCGACAACGAGAATGCTTTTGTTTCAACTATTTAACAAATAAAGACATTAAAATACATTACTGTAAAGCCAACCGGCACACAGAAAATTCTGACATTGAATGACTACATGGAACCCTCAACGAACATTTGCGTATTTTATCATCAATCGAACAATTTGGTGAACAACTTGATCCAAGTGATTATACGGTTCAAGCTTTAAATGCTTATAATAATATTATCCACCTAACAACTCGAGAAAAACCCTTCGATATCCATTTTGGTGTCATAAATAAGGAAATAATTTTTAAACGAATAGAAGATAGTAAAAACAAGGTAATTTACAAATTAAATGAAAAACGTAAGAATATTGAAATAAATGAACAATACGTGAAAACAACCGATTCCGAAAATTAAAAAACAAATTAACCCCTCAATAAAAAAAAATAAACGTAAAGGAAAAAGTATACTCTTAAAGAAGTCAATAGATTCAAAAGTAAGCCCAACAGAACCTTCTTATTATTATTATTATATTAGGTGGGGCCGAACAGCCCTGAGCACTGCGACCTTTAGGTCTATTGTGCGTCCCTGACGTTTTACCACATTATGTGGTTGTTCAGTTCCTTCGTGAATGCCACCACATCTGACAATGCGATTGGTCTGGCATTCGGTCATGGAACCGTATAGGCCTTGAGATGTTTCATTCTTTTCTGGGTGAGGGCTACGCATATGAAGAGTATATGCTCTGACGTTTCCTTTGCCTCGTTACAGAATCGGCAGCGGTCCGATTGGGATTTGCCCATTTTCAAAAGATGGTCTTGGAATGGGCCATGTCCTGTCATATACCAGATTAGTGTTCTTAGTGTATGGCGGTCCAGTTTGATGGCCCTGTCCATATGACTAATGTTGTAGTTTAGAAGCTTCTTGGCTTGTCTCATCCCAGACGAAGAATTCCATTCTGCTTCGATAGTAGCCTTTTCCCACTCTTTAATTTTTCTGTTGATAAGGCATTTGGAATAGGCAATGCTGGGTTCTGGGCCAGTGAAAATTCCTTCTGCGCCTTCTCTTGCACATAGGTCTGCTGCCTCGTTTCCTCATATGACTGAGTGTCCGGGAGACCATATAAGTGTGATTTTGTTGTTTTTGGCCAGTTCTTCTAAGTGGCGGAAACAGCTCCACGTTGTTTTAGAGTAAAAGACTGGACCTTTTAATGCTACCAATGCTGCTTGACTGTCTGAGATCACATAGATCTCGGTTCTTCTGTACTTTCTTTTAGTACATTCCAGGACGCATGCTTCTATTGCTATAGTTTCTGCCTGGAATACTGTTGGAGATCTACCTAGGGGTATTGGTAGGGTGATTCTGGGTCCGAATACTCCTGCTCCGGTTCCTGTGTTTGTTTTTGATCCGTCTGTATACCAGATGGATGCATGGTTTGGAATGGTAGTTATGATATTTTCAACTTGATTCCGATCGGGTATTTGAATTGAAAAATTCCTTTTGAAATTAGTAGTTTTTATCATTAGGTCTGATGGTTGGACAGTTACATATTCCAAGTCTATTTTGGTTATGATGCCGGTGTGTCCTGGTTTGTTTGCCTTTATTTGTTTTAGGATTTTTAGTTTTGTGGCTCTTGATACAGCCTCGCTTTTGATGTGTATGTGCAGGGGAGGAAGTCCTAGAAGTTTTTCCAGAGCTACCGTTCGGCAGCTCTTAACTGCACCCGTTGCATTTAGACATATTAGTCTTTGAATTTTGTTCAGTTTTGAGCGTGTCGTTGATTGCTATGTTTTTGGCCACCAAACCAGGGACATACGCTGACAGGCAAAGTAAGCTTTATTAGCTTTGTTTGTGATATGTGGGGGTTCCATGTTAGTTTTTTGTCAAACAATACCCCTAAATACTAGCTTCTGGCATTAATTGAAGGGTTTTGCCTTGGAATTGTATTGCTGGTAGTGTTACTTTTTGTCTTTTGGTGAATAGGGTGCAAACTATCTTGTCAGGATTGACGCTTAGTCCAACCTCTTTACACCAGTCTTTGACTTGTTTGAGAGCAACCTGCATGCGATCTGTTATCGTGCTCTCGAATTTGCCACGAACTACTAGGACTAGGTCATATGCATAGCTAATATTAGTTAGGCCATTGTTTTCTAGCCTAGCGAGCAGCTGATCCATCACTAATAGCCACAGAAGGGGCGGTAGGACACCACCTTGTGGACAGCCTCTGGTTGCCGCTATTGTGATGCTTTCCTCGCCGAATGAGGCTTGAATCTTCCTGCTTCTTAGCATGCTCATTTCCTATGGAAGAGGAGTCGATGCCCCTTGATCTGGATTGTGTTTGAATTACTTCGAAGCTTGTGTTGTCAAAAGCGCCTTGTATGTCGATGAAGGCGCATAATAACATTTCTTTGCTTCGAAGTGTGTCTTCGATTTCAGTTGTCAGCTCATGTAGTGCTGTTTCCGTCGATTTACCAGTCTGGTATGCGTGTTGGCTGGTATTCAAGGGAGTTCGTTGGAGCGCATTCGACCTTACGTAATGACCTATTATTTTCTCCATAGACTTAAGGATGAAGGATGTAAGACTGATAGGTCTATACGACCAAGTATCCTCGGGGGATTTCTTTCCTCCTTTTGGTAAGAACAGAACCCGCACATCTCTCCAGCACCTTGGAACGTATTCTAGGCTGTGACTGGCTCTGTAGAGTTTTACGAGTACTGGTTCTATTAATTAAATGCCTTGCTGTAGGAGGATTGGATACAGCCCGTCTCCACCTGGAGACTTGTATAGACCGAAAGAGTTTATCGCCCAGCGGATGCTTTCTGGTGGGAAAAAGCTAGCTGAGCGTCTGTAGGCTTCAGTTGAGATAAGGTGTGGGTGCATGTTTATATCCTCGTATACTTCTTGATTATCTAGGATGATGCACTTGGGAAAGTGACTCTTAACCAGACACTCAAGAGTTTCTTGTCTAGAGGATGTAAGTTCCCCTTTTGGTTTTTTCACCGAACCAAGTGGATTATTGTGGTCAAGTGAGAGGGCTTTGTGTAGTCGACAAGCTGTTGGCAGTGTGTCGATGCTTTCGCAAAACTCTCTCCAGCTTTTTCTTTTGCTGTCCCTGAAAGCCACGTTGTTTAGGCCGTCCAGGTGTATGTACGCTTGGCTTTGTTAAAGAGTTTACGAACTTCTCTTCGTTTAGCCTCGAGGTCGTGATTCCACCATGGAACGTCCCTGGTGCACCTGATGCGAATTATAGGGGAACTTGCGTGGTAGGCGTTTATGATTGCCTCGGTAAGGTCGTTTGCTGAGTTGTCAAGTTCAGCAATAGAGTTAATGGGGGTACATATACAAGTTAAGTTACATTTGAGTTGGTCTGTGTAGACTTGCCAATTAGTATGTTTAAGGGTTCTTATAAGGGATTGAGCCCTGTTAGGAGTTTCAATATTGAATCTAATATACATGTGGTCGGAAAATGATGCCTCCTTCATTACGTGCCATTTATGGATCGTGCTGGCCGTCCTTGTATCGGATAGGGTAAGATCCAGTACTTCGCTCCGTATGGCGTTTATGAAGGTTGCATCGTTCCCCACGTTGTTTATCATAATATTTTTAGATGAACAATAGTTAAAGAGTTGCTCACCTCTGATGTTAGTGTTGGTGCTTCCCCAGACTACGTGGTGTGCGTTTGCATCGCATCCAATTAAATATTTTTGACCTTGAGCTGTACAGAAGTTGATGAAGCTCTGTGTTGTCTCTGGAGGGGGGTCTTCTTCCTCGCCTGGGAAGTAGGCAGCAGCAAAGTTTGTGGTGCTCTTACTTCCTTGTGGCGAGAGCGTCTCTACGGAGATCGTGACTAAATCTCTGAAAATAAATGTATTTATGGAGTCAATGTTGAGGGAGTGACGGCACAGAATTGCTGACCTTGGTCTCCCATTTTCTTTGTCATAAATCAACTTACCTAGTTTACTTGGGAATCACAGAATTTTTTCGTTCTTGGTCCAGGGCTCTTGGATAAGAGCAATGTCCCAGTTTTTGATTGCGAAAAGGTGGCAGAGATTGGCAGTAGCTGCCTTCGACCTATGCAAGTTTATTTGCACGCATTTCATCGCTTTGTTTTGTAACAGAACCTTAGATAAAGATCAATTCCATTGATCAAAGAAATTCACAGAAAATATTCCTGTTCACAGGGACAACACTTCATTAGAAGAAGCCCCTTGCGGATCTTCATCTGATCAACTCACTACTTCTAAGGGTAACCATCATAATTATCCTCATTTTTCCAATAATTAAAACCCAAGAAATTCAAGTAACAGATTTAAACCATGGTAATGGTTTCACAGTTATACAGCTACAACAGATGCAAATTATAGAAAACTTCACTAAAATACTACACATTATAAATTTAACTAATTACGAAATAAATTTAAATATACTAGAAGACCAAGTAAAACTTTTACGCAAACAAAATATGGACATTATTAATCTAATGAAACACACAAGAAAATAATTTGAAACTTTAATACCACACGTTAAACAGAAAAGAAGACTTTTTAATATTTTAGGTACAGGGATGAAATTTTTATACGGAACTATGGATGATGGTGGGCGCCGTGGCTCAGTGGAAGTGCACATGCTGCTGAGCAGGAGGTTCAGATTTGAATCCCAGCAACAGCATAAGTATTTTTACGGTGTCCCACCTCTCGCGAATGGGTGACAAACGTTCCCAGAGTAATTTAACCTTGCCACAGAAAGCTTCTCAATTCGCCGTTCGGATCCGGCCTTAAATTGTAGGTCCCTTCCATTTGTGTCCAAAAATAAACATGCGCAGCACAAATGGTCGCGAGAAGTTAGGCCTTGGACCGCAATGGTCTGTCGCGCCGAATATTATTTATTATGGATGACGAGGATACAAAAGAAATAGAAGAAAGGTTAATATTAATAGAAACAAATACACATAACGTAATAGATAATTCAAACTTACAAATACAAATAAATAATCATTTTAACGAACAAATTGCATTACTAACTAATACATTTAATAAAAAAACTAAAAAATTAATTGAGTATGTAGAAAAATTTACTCGCACAGAACACGATTTAGAAAGAGACTTTCACGAATTAAAATTGGAAATAGAAATTAAAGACAATATAAAATACCTAATAAATGACATAGAAAAAATTAAAGACATAGTTTTAACATCTAGATTAGGAATCCTAAGCAAGGATATTTTTTCAGAAACAGGACTTAACGAAAACAATATAACAATAGAAAAACTTTCACAGGTTAAATTAGAACTTGCTCTATATAAATATATAAAAATACTATCATATGTATAATTAAAATCCCCAACTTTTCAAATGAAACATACAAACTAATCTATATCCAACCGATACAAATTTAATTTATAAATTTAGAAGATAATCAACAATTAGTAATTAGTAATAAAATGTATTTGACAAAAAAGCAAACAATTTATAATAATACCACAATGAAAAAATATTTATCAGAAATAGACGACAATTGTTTACAAAATTTATTTAAAAATCAAATGAATTGTAAATTAATAAAAAAAATACAAGTGAGCAAATAAAAGAAATAGGAAATAACAATTTAATGTTAATTAATGTAAGATTACAAGAAATAATCCAAAATTGTAACAGTCAAAACATTATTGTCAAAGGTAATTACTTAATTAAGTGTGAAAATTGTAAAATTAAAATAGATAATAAAAATTACGAGAGAAGAAACTACAATTATACTAAATCAAATGATTTAACTTTCCAAGAATTGAATTATCAAAATATAAAAAACTTAAAAGAAATTCAAGAATTAAAATACAAACACAACTATACAAATTTAACTATGTATATTATAATTTTAACAATTATATTGATCATAATCTTTTATATCTATCTTAAATTTAAAAATAAAAAAATGAAAATTATAAATAATGTCAATCTTCCACGAGTCGCTTTTCGACCCACAGAAGACTTTAAAGGGGGAGGTGTTATATCAGAGCCATCGTGTACGCCCCAACAAATACAACAAACCAAGATGAACAAATCCTGGACTTTAAATTCAACCAATAAATGTCGCGTGTTAAGTATTATAAACAAATCGCTATTTAAATGTAAACGATACAGAGAGTATCGTACGCAGTCGGAATGCACAGAGTTTATTGTCCGCAGTCAAAATGCTGCGTTAGCAATTAAGCAGTATAAAAAGGGATCGCTTGATCTTAATTAATTCAGTCATTAAGCAGTCATCACTTATAGCTGACGATTTCCCCCCAACAGTGGTAAGGGATCCGAAGCTCTAGTCTTAATTACATAAATTCTCAAATAATAAAGATATTCATTTTGAAATTAAAATATTGTTTTTTTTTAACTAAATTTAAATACTTTAATTAAATTTATAGATAGATAGAAAGATAGAAGGATAGAAAGATAGTGTTGTGTTTTTACTTGCAAATGTTAATAAAAACACACTGCCACTAATTAATAAAGAACTTAAGAAGCGTATATTTAATGTTACTGTTCAGCTAAAGTTAAAAGTAAAAAGCAAAAGTAAAAGTTTGTGGTGGCGACGACAAATTACAAAAAAAAAGAAAAAAAAACAATTTATATATAAAATACCGCATTGTTGTCGATTTACCTTAATTTGGTTTTAATTTACATCGAAATTGAATCATTGTAGTTAAACATCATGCCTGGGGAATGTTACACACTCTCTCGAAAAATTTTTTACCGACTGCATCATATTTCGACACATCGCCGGGTGCAGCGGCTATCACACTTACACTCCCTTGCATCTGTATCGCAGATAAACATATTGCAACGTACTTGTGTTTGGAATCAACCTGCCTTGTGAAAAAAAAAACGCATCAACACTGATGTCGTCGCCAAATAACTTGTGCACCAACGCAGTTTTTTTCTCTCTTTTGCTGTACCGCTTTAATGGCAGACATTCATTAACAAGCATCACCAACCAGTGGCTAACACCACCGTAGAAGAAGGAAATAAAGAAAAGAGAGGCGAGAGAGTACATTTAGTCAACACCAAGGCGAGTCTCATGGTTGAAGTACACCACGCCGTGGAGGAGCTGAGAAGAGGAGATCGAAAAAACAAACTTAACAAGATTTGGTAATAGATAACGTCGGTGTCGAGTCGGGGAAAATTGCGTGACCAACTAGCGCCAGGTTCTTTGGTTTAGTTGAATTATTGTTTCCAAATTGGAAGATAATAAAATTTAGTTTTTTTTACCAGCATTTCTAATTTTTTTTGCAGAATTTCATCGGCGTTAAATGCCACTACAATTTAAGAAATTACCGGGTAATTTATAACCAAATTTCCTGGATTCCTGAAAAATAAAAAGAATTTATACTTACAGTAAAAAGTTATAACTACGGTAAAAAAATGAAAATTTTTAAAAATGGTGGCCCTGCGTCGCGTCATTAAAAGTTCCAATTATGGAAATTATTTTTTTTTTGCATCACCATTTCTGATTTTGTTTGCAAATTTTCATCGGCGTTAAATGCCACTACAATTTAAGGAATTACCGGGTAATTTATAACCAAATTTCCTGGATTCCTGAAAAATAAAAAGAATTTATACTTACCGTAAAAAGTTATAACTACTGAAAAAAAATAAATTTTTTAAAAATGGTGGCCCTGCACGTGCGCGTCGCGTCATTAAAAGTTCCAATTATGGAAATTATTTTCTTTGCATCAGCATTTCTGATTTTGTTTGCAAAATTTCATCGGCGTTAAATGCCACTACAATTTAAGAACTTACCGGGTAATTTATAACAAAGTATCCTGGATTCCTGAAAAATAAAAACTTGATACTTACTTAATGGCGGACCCCACTGTACACTACCTACGAATCCGTAAAGTTATTAAGCTAAGACTGTGAAAGGAGAAAACTAAAGAAAAGAAAAAAAAACTCTTTCCAGTGGAGAATCACGCATATTGCGTTTGTTTAAAAGGTATGCATTAGTACCCTTTAAATATGATGGGTCCATGCCCATGTGCTGTATCCGGTTCCATCATGGCTGTACCCGCCTGTTCATCGGGGCACCGTTACACGTCGCCCATCACCACGTTCGGCGGAACCAACTCGGTAATCTCCATCTAAGAAAAACTTGATAAAGGGAAACAAAACAAAAAGGAACTAAGGAGAGAGGGGAGATTACGGATGAGCACCGTGGGCGTGGTAGACCGATAAACTATATTCATGCTGATTTAATAATTTTTTTTTTGTTTGCAACTTTTCTTTATGCCTCATATATTTAGTATTATTTTTAGCATTAAATAAATTAATTAGCTCTAGCTCTACCCATAGTTACAAAACAAGCGAAAAAAAAATTTGTAAATTTTTATCCCTAAAGGAGAGCTCAGAAAAGGGGCTCATAGGATTATTAGAAAAGAAAAATTTGCGGTTAACTTTCGATTTTTTTTATTGATTTTTGTTGTTGTTACGAATAAAGTGTAAATATCAATACCTAAAGGGTGAAGTTTAATAAGTTTAGACCGTTTTGTTATATTTTTTTTTTTGCTTGTAAACCAGCACCAAAGAAGGGAAAATTTAGAAACCAAAGAAAAAGGGGAATGTTGGCCTGTTCACGGTAGAATATGAGAATTGTTAGTCGTGGCCAAGTCACGACCAATTTCGGTATAGTGGAAAAGAACACCTCCACTTCACACCTTTAATAATAAACTTTTATTTCAGAAAGAAAACTAATAAAACAGATAACCTAACGTCGAACTCGTCAGCGCTGCCGAAGGAGACAATCGTCCTATACGAGGTAATTTATTTAATAAATATAAAATCGTTGGTTCTCTTTTGGGTTTCCTTTCTTTCTCGCTGGACCTAGAGATACCTACTTATTATATATATCTTTATCGATTTACAATTAGATTAATATCATTATTATAATTATTAATATAACTATGGTATCAATCTTCAATTTGGATGGTGTAATTTGTAACAACCCAGAGGTACGATCAAATCGCAGTAGTACTATTTGAATAACAGCAACAAAAAAAATAAGGGGGAGCGGAATTTAGCTCGTTAAGAAAAGATACGGATGTGAGGATTGTTCCATAAGGGACAGCCACATTTCGCTAAAACCTATCCATTGTTAAAGTATTCTTATATATATACAACGTAAAATATCTTAAGATCGTATAGTAGTGGCTTAAAGTCTAATATCATCATATTTTGCTCTACAACCGGGGTCCGGTCCTGGCCTCCCGCAAAAAGTCTCTCCACCGGTCCCGATTTCGAGCCGATGTCATCCAGTTTGGGATCCCTAAACTCTGGGCGTCCTGGTCTACGCCATCCTTCCAGCGTAGGCTTTGCCGGCCTCGCTGTCGTGTTCCATAAATCCTTCCGCAAAGGACTTTCCGAGCAGTATCCTCTTCGCTCATGCGAGCCACCCACCGGAGCCAGCGAGCTTCTTCACGATGTCGACATCGCGGTAACGCTCGTAGATCTCATCATTATAGAGTCTCCGGAATCGTCCTTCCTCACATACGGGGCCAACAATTCTCCGTAAGACTTTTCTCTCGAACGCGGCTAAGAGGTCAGAATGCTTTTTGCTAAGCACCCAAGTCTCGGATCCATATGTAAGTACTGGTATGACCATTGTCGTATATATCAGCAGTTTGGATGTTATGGATAAGTTCCTGGATTTAAAGAGTCTTGACAGGCTATAGTAGGCTTTGTTGGCTTTAAGCAACGGTGCGCGTTTTTCTGGTTCCATGCTGTTATCGGCTGCTATAGTTGACCCGAGATAGTTAAAGGATTGCACTACTTCAAATTCGCGCTCCACTATCTGAATTGAGGGACCAATGTTGGCTCTTCTACTCGCAGACGTGGCCACCATGTACTTTGTTTTGCTCTCATTTATGTGCAGCCCCAGATTTCGTGCCGCCTGCTCTATCTGGATGAAAGCTTCCTGTACAGCGCTTTGGTTTCTACCAACGATGTCAATATCGTCTGCGTAAGCCAGTATCTGAATGGACTTATAGAGGATTGTTCCTCTCGCCGTTACGTCAGAGTCGCGGATCACTTTCTCCAACGCCAGGTTGAAGAGGACGCAGGCCAGTCCATCCCCTTGTCGGAGCCCGTTATAGAAGTTTGATTGGGCTTGATAGTGATCCGGATATTTTTACTTGGCTTATAACATTGGTCATGGTCAACCTACATAGTCGTGTCAGTTTATTTGGGATGCCGAATTCTCTCATGGCTTTATAAAGTTCTACTCTGGCTATGCTATCATAGGCGGCTTTAAAGTCTATAAAAAGATGGTGTAGTGAGTTTTGAAACTCTAGACATTTTTCCATCACCTGCCTTAGGGTGTAAATCTGATCTGTTGTTGATTTGCCTGGGATGAAGCCACACTGGTATGGACCAATGATGACTTTAGCGTATGGGGCTATCCTGTCTTGAAGGATAGAGGATAAAATCTTATACGCGGTACTCAACAACGTTATACCGCGATAATTGCTGCATTTGGTTATATCTCCCTTCTTATGTATGGGGCACAGGATGCCTCTTCGCCAGTCTTCTGGCATAACTTCTTCTTCCAATACTTGCACTATTATTTCATGAATTGCTAGGTGTAATGTGGGCCCTCCTATTTTTATCAGTTCCGCTGGGATCCCATCAGATCCCGGGGCCTTATTATTTTTGAGCCGATTTATCGCTCTGCTAACTTCGACTATGCTTGGTGGCGGCAGCATAGTATGATCTTCGTCATTGGCGGAGCCTCCAATTCCTCAGTTAGCTGGCCATTTAGCAACTCATGAAAGTGCTCTTCCCATCGCTCTAAGATGCCTTTAAGATCGGCGATCAGATTACCCTCTTTGTCCTTGCAGTATGTGCAACGCGGTGTATATTGCGTCATACCACGGACTCTTTGGTAGAACTTCCGCGCCTGGTGCGGTCCTTGCTCTCTGTAATGTTCCAGTTCACGGAAGAGATTCTTCTCCCAGGCTGCTTTCTTTCGCCGGTGAACTGTTTTTTCATATCTTCTGAGCTCTTTATATTCATCTTCGCGTGCCCGCGTTCTATGAGATTGTTGCATTGCTCGGTACGCAACATTCTTACGTTCAGTCGCTAGCTTACATTCGTCATCGAAGCAGTCGTTTCGATCTCTACGACTACTGCCTAAGATGGAGTCAGCAGTACTAATGGCAGTATTCTTAAGGCGTGTCCATTTCTCTTCTACGCTCGACATCTCAGCCCCAGGACTTACTCTCCCTGCATTTAGGGCAAGTCCTATCGCTTGACCGTAGTTGTTTCTGGTCTTCCGTGATGATGGAATCCGCGCTCGGAGCACCATACCAACAAGATAGTGGTCCGAGTCGACGTTGGCACCTCGGTACGTTCGTACCGTCATCAGCTTCGGGTTGTGGCGGCGGTCTATCAACACGTGGTCTATCTGGTTGCGAGTGGCTCCATCGGGAGATACCCAGGTGGCTTTATGGATATTTTTACGCGCAAACCTTGTACTCGCAACGACCAAATTATTGCTTGCTGCCATCTCTATGACTCGTTGACCATTGTCATTAGTATTCTCGTGTAAGCTATGGGTGCCAATGTACTGCCTGAATACTGGCTCCCTACCAATTTTAGCGTTCATATCCCCCAGAATGATTTTTACATCATACTGAGGGCAGGCATGGAGTTCCTGTTCGACTGATTCAAAGAATTCTTCTTTTTCATCATCTGGGGAATCCTCTGTAGGTGCGTGAACGTTTATGAGGCTTATGTTTTTAAATTTGCCCCGCACGCGAAGGTTGCATAGCCGTTCATTTACTGCATTAAAGCCGATAACGGTGGGTTTCATTCTTTTGCTGACTAGAAACCCCACCCCGAGCACATGATGTCAAGTACCACTTCGTTACATACATCCAGGGAATACTAAGTAGATTGCCGCGGGCTGAATTTATATCTAGTCTGGATCTTAAAGACGCCTTTTGGCAAATTCCACTTGAATTAAATTCGCGACAGAAGACAGCTTTCTCATTTCCCAAGCGGCCCTTATACCAGTTTAAGGTTATGCCATTTTGGTTATGTAACGCGCCACAAATCATGTGCCGGCTCATGGATAGAGTTATTCCTGCTGTTCTTCACGATAAAGTTTTCGTATATCTGGCTGACCTGTTGGTTATAACCGACGATTTTGATAGTCATGTGAATACTCTTCAGGAAGTCGCAAGCCATCTCCGTCGTGCTGGTCTCATCCTAAATGTTGCAAAGAGTAAGTTTTGCCTTTCGGAAGTACGGTACCTTGGCCATATAATCGGTAATGGTGGCTTAAGGACTAATCACGAGAAAGTCCAAGCAATTGTGGAGTACCCTGTCCCTAAAACGGTGCGACAGCTTTGCCGCTTCCTCGGTATGGCAGGTTGGTACAGAAAAATCATTTCGAATTTTACGCAAACCTGTACCCCTTTGACCGATTTGCTTAAAAGGTCGCAGAGCTTATGTTGGAACAGCGAAGCGCAGGCGGCGTTCGAAGCACTTAAGACTAAACTCACGTCCTCACCTGTGTTGTATACACCTAATTTTGCAAAACCATTCTTGATTCAATGCAACACGTGTCAGTCTGGGGTTGGGAGCGTTCTGGCACAAACTTTGGAGGACGGCTCGGAGGTGCCGATAGCATATAGTTAGGTCGCGGAAGCTCAACAAGGCCCAACGAAATTACAGCGTTACAGAACAAGAATGTCTGGCCGCGGTCCTCAGCATTAAACATTTCCGTCCTTTTGTTGAAGGGTTAGATTTTACCGTAATAACAGACCACGCATCCCTGCAGTGGCTTATGCGTCAGACGGACCTTAGTGGTAGGTTAGGAAGGTGGTCGTTAAAACTGCAAGGGTACAAATTCTCTATCCGTCATCGAAAGGGTTTGGAACACAAGGTCCCGGATGCGTTATCTTGGGTCCACGAGAATGAGATTGCGGCTTTAGAGTTGATAACCTCAGGGATTGATTTGAACTCGCCAGAATTCTCTTCCGCTGAGTAAGAAACTTTAAAACAGCAGGTCAGAGACAACAGTAATCGATTGCCGGATCTGTCGGTGGTGGACCGCTACCTCTATAAGCGAACCGAATTCGACCGTGGGGGAGAACTCCAAGAGCAATCGACTTGGAAACTATGGGTTCCGAAAAGTCTGACGAAGCAAGTAATAGAGCGGGCGCACGACTCCTTAACGGCAGCACATGGTGGAATTAATAAAACTTATCAAAGACTAAAAGCAAGCTTTTTCTGGCCGCAAATGTTCGTGGAAGTGCGAGACTACGTTCTAAAATGCCCTTTTTGCAAAACTACTAAGCATCCAAATGTGACTTTGAGACCACCCATGGGCCGCCAGAATGTCTCGCTAAGACCCTTTCAGCGCCTCTACGTGGACCTGATTGGGCCATTCCCACGATCCAAAGCGGGACACATTGGGTTGTTGATCATTTTGGATCACTTTACAAAATTCCACTTCCTGCTACCTCTCAAGAAATTTGTTTCGAAACCGATTACCGACTATTTAAAAAATAACATCTTCCCGACGTTTGGGGTCCCCGAAACCATTGTCACAGACAATGGAGTGCAATTCAAGATTCAAGATTTCAACCAGCTTCTGGCCAATTACGGCGTGGAGCATACCTACACCGCGCTATATGCGCCTCAAGCAAATGCGTCAGAGCGAGTAAACCGATCCCTAATCGCGGCTATCCGGGCTTTCTTGAATGATGACCACTCGAACTGGGATGTTAACCTGGGTCATATCACTACGGGGTTTTCACCGTATTTCCTAACATTTGGCCAAAATATGATCACCCACGGGGATACTTATGAACTTTTGCGGAAATTGGCCTTCCTAGAGCCACCGGATACCTTCATTTCCCCTTGAGGACGGGTTAGCACAAGTACGTAATAAAGCAAAAGAAAACATGAGACGAGCATACGAGGTAAATGAGAGGAAATACAATACCCGGTCCAGGCACGTAGATTTTCAAGTGGGTCAAGAAGTATATCGCCGAAACTTTGCTCAAAGCAAGTGGTTAAAAGGTTTTAACGCCAACTACCTACAACCTTCCTGAAGGCACGTATCAGGGAAAAGCGGGGAAACTGCTACTATTCATTAGAGGATCTCCAAGGTAAAAGTTTAGGTATCTTTCACGCTAAAGATATTAGACAGTAACTCCCGGTATCATGGATAGTCGCCTTGTCTCAGTCTTTTCGGTGTGTCCAGTGAACCCCCCGTAAAGCCTGTTTTGTGGTGGCGACGACAAATTACAAAAAAAAAAAAAAGGAAAAAAAAAACAATTTATATATAAAATACCCCATTGTTGTCGATTTACCTCAATTTGGTTTTGATTTACATCGAAATTGAATCATTGGGAATTAAAGGATGGTTAAGTCAACTCCTACCGACAGTAGTTAAACATCATGCCTGGGGAATGTTACACACTCTCTCCAAATTTTTTTTACCGACTGCATCATATTTCGACACATCGCCGGGTGCATCGGCTATCACACTTATACTCCCTGGCATATGTATCGCAGATAAACATATTGCAACGTACTTGTGTTTGGAATCAACCTGCCTTTTGAAAAAAAAAAAAAATTATGCATCAACACAGATGTCGTCGCAAATTAACTTGTGCACCAACGCAGTTTTTCTCTCTCTTTTGCTACACCGCTTTAATAGCAGACATTCATTAACAAGCATCACCAACCAGTGGCTAACACCACCGTAGAAGAAAGAAATAAAGAAAAGAGAGGCGAGAGAGTACATTTAGTCAACACCAAGGCGAGTCTCATGGTTGAAGTACACCACACCGTGGAGGAGCTGAGAACAGGAGATCGAAAAAACAAACTTAACAAGAGTTGGTAATAGATAACGTCGGTGTCGATTCGGGGAAAATTGCGTGCCCAACTAGCGCCCGGTTCTTTGGTTTAGTTGAATTATTGTTTCCAAATTGGAAGATAATAAAATTTTGTTTTTTTTACCAGCATTTCTGATTTTGTTTGCAAAATTCGGCGTTAAATGCCATTTCTAATTTTGTTTGCAAAATATCATCGGCGTTAAATGCCACTACAATTTAAGAACTTACCGGGTAATTTATAACAAAATTTCCTGGATTCCTGAAAAATAAAAATTTGATACTTACCGTATAAGTTATGACTCCCGAAAATTGAGAATTTTTTTTTAAATGGCGCCCTCACTGTACACTACCTACGAATCCGTAAAGTTATTAAGATAAGACTGTGAAAGGAGAAAACTAAAGAAAAGAAAAAAAACTACTTCCGGGGGAGAATCACGCATATTGCGTTTGTTTAGAAGGTGTGCATTAGTACCCTTTAACTATGATGGGTCCATGCCCATGTGCTGTATCCGGTTCCATCATGGCTGTATCCGCCTGTTTATCGGGGCACCGTTACACGTCGCCCATCACCATGTTCGGCGGAACCAACTCGGTCATCTCCATCTAAGAAAATCTTGATAAAGGGAAACAACAACAAAAAAAGGAACTAAGGACAGAGGGGAGATTACGGATGAGCACCGTGGGCGTGGCAGACAGCTACATGCCGATAAACTATATTCATGCTTTTCTTTATGCCTCATATATTTAGTATTATTGTTAGCATTAAATAAATTAATTAGCTCTAGCTCTACCCATTGTTACAAAACAAGAGATTTTTTTTAAATTATTTTTGTAAATTTTTATGCCTAAAGGAGAGCTCAGAAAAGGGGCTCATAGGATTATTAGAAATGAAAAATTTGCGGTTAACTTTAGATTTTTTTTTATTGGTTTTTTTTGTTGTTACGAATAAAGTGTAAATATCAATACCTAAAGGGTGAAGTTTAATAAGTTTAGACCGTTTTATTATATTTTTTTTGCTTTTAAACCAGCACCAAAGAAGGGAAAATTTAGGAACCAAGGAAAAAGGGAAATGTTGGCCTGTTCACGGTAGAATAGGGAGAATTGTTAGTCATGACAAATTTCAGTATAGTGGAAAAGAACACCTCAACTTCACACCTTTAATAATAAACTTTTATTTCAGA
The DNA here is from genome assembly GCA_947095585.1 of Nephrocerus scutellatus. NCBI lineage: Eukaryota > Metazoa > Arthropoda > Insecta > Diptera > Pipunculidae > Nephrocerus > Nephrocerus scutellatus. The sequence goes on along the minus strand of OX352763.1, from coordinate 51,357,143 downwards.
AAGAAAACTAATAAAACAGGTAACCTAACATCGAACTCGTCAGCGCTGCCAAAGGAGACAATCGTCCTATACGAGGTAATTTATTTAATAAATATAAAATCTTTGGTTCTCTTTTGGGTTTCCTTTCTTTCTCGCTGGACCTATAGAGATACCTACTTATTATATATATCTTTATCGATTTATAATTAGATTAATATCACTATTATAATTATTAATATAACTATGGTGTTAATCTTCGATTTGGATGGTGTAATTTGTAACAACCCAGAGGTACGATCAAATCGCAGTAGTACTATTTGAATAACAGCAACAAAAAAAATAAGGGGGAGCGGAATTTAGCTCGTTAAGAAAAGATACGGATGTGAGGATTGTTCCATAAGGGACAGCCACATTTCGCTAAAACCTATCCATTGTTCAATTATTCTTATATATATACAACGTAAAATATCTTAAGATCTTAGAGTAGTGGCTTAAAGCCTAATAACCATCGTTAAAAATAAAGAAAAAAAAGGTTAATTAAAAATAAAGAATTGTTGATGTTGTTGATTGATGAAAAGGAAATGCGTTTTCATTAGTAATTAGAAGGACATCTTTCTCTCTCCTCGGGTTGCTCTCCCTCTCCTATTTTCAGGTTTGGCGATTGGCTGTTTTGGGCCAGACCCTGATAGAAACCACCTGTCAGACGGTGGACTTATATTCAAATTTGTTTTCCCCTCTTCCCAATGAAGTGCACGTAAAATTTTTTTATGACGAAGTGGGCAACGAATAGTCCACCCATTTAGGTGAGCTAGACCCGAGCAAGGAGGCAAGACGTGCACCCCGCACCCTCCCATTCGATGCAGAATCGCGAAATAATAAATATATATATATATTCATACATACCTGTTGTCAAACAAGTACCACTTCGTTACAAGTTGTATTCCATGTATATGATAAGTCAGAAGTGTGTAATTAAACCAGTTTCGCTCGTGTCAATCCTTCTTCGTTGCGGCGGGCTTAGACTGGTCCTTTATTCGGCTGCCAACACCTCCCCTTTAATAAAGAACATAAGGCTCAAGATGATGTGGTAGTTGGCGAGCCCTGTTAGGGCGTAGATGTGCTGCAGGTTGAGGCACTTTCTCTCTAGTTGTTTGATTTTCGATAAATCTAGTTGCGCACCATCTGTGAATGTTTCTGGACTTCGTAAATTGAATGTATCATATAAAATACTTATTGGTAGATGCGAACTGTCAATTAAGTTTTGATCTCTGGCTCTTGATCTGAGTTGGTTGGTATGTGATCTTATTACACGATCATTATTCTCCAGAATGATTTTATACATGACCTTTCCAACTGGTTCTATGATTTTACCTGCACAGCAACGGTAAGTGTTATGATGATAGACTTTAGCGTAAACTAAATGGTTTTTCTGAAAAGTTCTTGCTTTGGCACCATGCTTTTTATTGAACTGATAATTTTGTTTTTGCTTTGATGAATAATCCACAGTGGCTAATGAGTCTGTTGTTGATGGTGATCAAGGACGGTCCTCATTGGTCTTCCAAACATAATCTCAGCTGGCGATTTACCATTCGGTGTATTTAGATTTGGTGTTGACCCATAGCTTTCTAAGAAAATTTGCAGAGTTTCCTCCAGAGATTCTCCCTCTTGAATTTTGCTCTTTTTAAAGTATCAACAAAACGTTCAGCTTGTCCATTGGACTGTGCGTGATATGGTGAAATTCGAGTGTGTTGGATACCATTTGATTCGCAAAACTGTTGGAAATGGTTAGATGTAAACTGAGTACCATTATCCGACCCCATTTGTATCTACTAGTCCGAACTGAGCGAAAACTTTTCGGATAATGTTGACTGTACTGCTAGCTGTAGTGGATGATGTTTGGTATATTTCTGGCCATTTGGAAAATGCGTCCAATATAACCAAAAAATAAACATCATTGTATGGTCCTGCATAGTCGATATGTATTCGTTTCCAAGGACCATTTGGTACAGGCCAAGATTTTAATAGCGTTTTTGTTGGTGATTTTGCGACACTAGCACATGAATTGCATTCTTTGACTAATTGCTGTATTTGGTCGTCAATTCCAGGCCAATATACATGACTGCGGGCGATAGATTTTATACGTTCCATTCCTTGATGTCCTTTATGCAATTGTCGTAGTATTCGTTCTTGAAAAACACGAGGAATTACTATTCTATCTCCGAATATGACACATTCGTTGACAACTGAAAGTGATTGTTGTCGTTAAAAGAATGCCTTGACTTCAGAATTTTGAATGAATGTTGAGGCCAGTCTGTTTGAATATGCTTGATAACTTCTTGTAAAATTTTACAATTAGTCGTCGCCTTTCTAATCATCGGAAATGTGACAGGTATATGACTGATTGCCTCAGACTGTGAGTCATTTAAATCTTGTTCGAGATGAATAGAAGCGATAACAAAATCTTCATCAGGTTTTACGTGTGCATTGATTAACCGTGAGAGTATGTCAGCATGTCCAAACTGTTTAGTTGGAACATACTCAATTTCGAAATTATAGAGTAGCAGAGTACAAGCCCATCTTTGAAGTCTATTTGCGGTGTAAGCTGGAATACCTTTTTTGGATCCAAAGATGCTAAGTAACGGCTTGTGGTCAAATTGTGGAACGAACTTGCGACCATAGATCATACGGTGAAATTTGGTTACAGCAAATACCAATCCCAAACCCTCTGTCTCTATTTGACTTCAATTCCTTTCGGCTTTGGTAAAAGTTCTTGAAGCAGGACTGATTGCGTTGATTGAATTGTCCGGAAATTTGTGATAAATGCAGGCTCCAATCCCTGTGCTAGAAGCATCTGCTGCAACGATGATCTTCAAGTTTGGATTGTAGTGTGTGAGAAGTAAATCAGACTTGAGAATTTCTTTGAATTTATTGAAATATTCTTGATATTCGGTTGTCCAATTCCATTTAGCATTTTTTTGTAAGCAAAGCATCCAATGGTCGACGGAGTTTATACATGTCTTTTACAAATTTGCCATAATACTGAATGCCACCCAAATATGATTGCAGGGTTGAAACGTCCGACGGTAGAGGCATGTTAACAATAGCATCCACTTTTGATGAATCTGGCCTGAGTCCATCTCGATCAATAATATAACCCAAAAATTTTATTGAATTCATGAAAAATTCACATTTATCAATTTGAATATGAAAACCATAATTTGAATGCGTTCAAGGAGTTCAAACAAATTGTGGTTATGTTCTTCTATAGTTTTGCAGACTAAATCATCGATAAATGCGCTTACTCCCTCTAAGTCTTCAACCATAGTGCCAGTCATTTGTTGAAAAGCACCTGGTGCTGGTTTTACACCAAAAGGCAGTCTTTTGAAATTGAATAAGCCACGGTGAGTATTGATTGTGAGCAGCTTACGAGATTCTTCATCTACTTCCACTTGGAAAAATGCATCTAACAGGTCGATATGACTGAAAACTGTACCATTAGCTAATTTTGCGAAAATATCTTCTGGCAGAGGAAGTGGAAATTGCTGAGGCTCTAATGAATCATTTAGACCGGTTGAATAGTCAGCACAAATACTGATTTTCCCATTGCTTTTCTTGACAACAACAATTGGAACGGCCCATTCAGAATAATTGACTGGTGTGATGATGCCCAAGTTTCCAATCGTTGAAGCTCTTCGTCGATTTGATTTAGCGCTGCATATGCTACTGGTCGCTTAGCACGATAAATTGGTATTGTTCCTGGTTTTGTATGTAGTGTAACTTGGGTTTTAGTACACAATCCCAAGCTGTCAGAAAAAACACTCGGAAATTTCTTTTTTAAAACTTGAATTTTTCGAATCTGCAAACTGATGTGATTACAAGCTGCGAACTGATTGATTGGTACATCGCAAAGATTAAATTTGTCTATCCAATCAAGACCAAGAAGGTTTAATCTTGCAATTACTGATACGAAACAAATTCCTGATTTCGTAGCCCCCCTGAATGACATGTCGCATTCGAATTGTCCTAAAAATTCCATAGGATTTTCCGAAGCATCAAATGTTTTGTTGTTTTTGATGGAATGCAGTTTTGGTTCACCAATTTTCATCCATGTAGCTTGTGATATCATTGTAATATCTGATGCACTATCTAGTTGTAACTTTGCACCACCATTAATGGAAATGTTGATGTATTTCCTTTTTGTTGACGGCTGTTGTTTGACACTGGATGTGGAAGAAACGCTCTTTACAGATTTATTAGACTTCTTTTTATTTGAATTAAAACTTAGCTGATTTTGCTGCGGTTTTTTGGCAAAGCAGCTACAGTAGCCTTCTTTGTGCCCAACTTTGCTATACATTTGACAGAGATGACTGCTGTACGTACAATCCTTGGAGTAATAAAGACCTCCACATCCCCAACACGGAGTTCTTGGTGTCTTGAATAATTGTCCCAGATCCGGTTGTGTGTTGGATTGTGTTTTATGAAACTGCTTTTTGTATGCGCCATGAAAAGATTTTCCATGTTTTTCAATCATGTTTGTGTCTTGTTTGAGATTGATGATTTGTCGACATTAAGTGATGAGGCTTTCAAGACTGACTTTTGTGTGCTCAGTCTCATTTTCGATTTTGTGCAAAAGTCGAGTACGAATATCCGCATCGATTGAAGATCGAAGACCACTGATGAATATCAGACACTTGAACTGATCTGCGGTTAGCTTGTCAAGTTGAAAACTTTCACAATGTCTATTGATTCTCCCAGCGTATGAAACGAAATCTTCTAAACTCTTTTTTTCTTGGCTAAGACATTCGTAACGCATATTGAAAATTGATTTTTGTGGACCAAACATCTTTTTTAGTGTTTCAACTGTTTCATCAAATGTAAAATCACGTGGCTTTTTGGTAAAATGAGGTTAACATACTTCTCATGATTTGACGTATGTAACTTTCGAATAAGTAATCTCACTTTTGCGTTGTCATCGAGATTTTTTGCATCTTCTCTGCGTCGAAACAAAACTCCGTAATTTGACTGGATAAATTGTATGTTCGCGCATCAGTTTTTGAGGTTGTGTTTTTTGCATCGCCCTCATGTTTAGCTAACTTCTTATCATCCACTAAAACTTTAAGCAATTCTTTTACTTCACCTGCTGACTGCTGCTTATGGTTCTTAACTTGCGTGATAGCTTCAAACATTTTTATGGTAGCCGGATCCATGATTTTTGTATAAAAATTTAACAAACACACAAAATAAATTTTTTCCTCGTCGCCACAATTATGTTGTGTTTTTACTTGCAAATGTTAATAAAAACGGCGTTTCTATCCTCGGGAACGGTATTTTCCCCCCAGAATGGAATGACAACGCCCAGGAATCTTTCGAGAAGTTGAAATTATCTCTTACCTCAGCCCCCGTCCTGTGTAATCCCGATTGGACTCAGCCATTTTTCATTCAGTGTGACGCGTCCATGACTGGTATAGGTGCTGTGTTGTTTCAACGATCTGTCGGTGGTGATGAACGCCCTATCGCTTTTGTCTCCCAGAAACTTAACGCAGTGCAGCGAAATTATAGCGTTACAGAGCTGGAATGTTATGCGGCTCTACTAAGTGTCGGGAAATTTCGGCAATACGTGGAGGGTTATCGTCTTACAATCATTACCGACCACGCAAGCTTGAAATGGCTAATGGGACAGAAGGAGCTCTCTGGACGGCTCGCTCGGTGGAGTCTCAAACTTCAGGGTTTCAACTTCTCGATTGAATACCGCAAGGGGAAAGATAATGTCGTAGCAGACGCCCTCTCAAGGCGAGTTGAGGTATTGTCCTTGGATGTTGGCGTGGATATCATACCGTTATATCCAGATTCGGATGCACTTTATTTTCAAGACCCTGAATACATAACCCAAAAGGAACTTATTCAATCAAAAGGCGAGATTAAATCAAATCTTAGAATAGTTAACGATAAGATCTTGATCCGGACGAAACCTGAATCTGATTTATTTTCCGATATTCCTTCTTGGAAAGTTTATGTCCCAAAACCACTTATTCCAGTTCTACTCGAAAGTGTTCACTCTCCGCCTAAAGCTTCACATTTTGGAATCCGTAAAACTTTAGAAGTTCTACGCCGGTATTATCATTGGCCTAAAATGGCTGTACACGTGCATAAATTTATAATGAATTGTCCGATATGTAAGGCTAGCAAACCAGCAAATATTATAACTTGCCCGCCGATGGGGAAATACACCGAAGTCCGAGTTTTTCAATATTTATATATTGACTTTATGGGTCCTTTCCCGCGTTCAAAACAAGGTAATACTTATCTTTTTGTAGTTCTAGACCAATTTAGTCGCTTTGTTTTGCTTGATCCCATGCGGGATGCTACTACTATAAACGTAATTAAATTCTTAGAAAATCGAGTTATTAACGTTTATTTAAACTTTCTTCATATATTAATAATGCCCGGCTTAGAGACATTTCTCATGGTATCGTAGGACAGCCCCACGATTTGTGACGATGGACGTACTGAGTGATTGAGTCACTCAAGCAAGTTGAGTCATCATGCAGTGTTGTTAGCGGTTTTTTTATAATAAGATCGTTGTAGAAAGGAAGGAAAAGAGAAGTTGTCGTTTTTTTAATAAGATTTGTATTTTATAAGATTTGTTATATGATTATTATGAATTGTTATATTAGTATTGAGATTATTGAGATTATATGGACACATTATATTGATATGCACAATTTGGAGTGAATTGAGGAGGAGGAATGTTACCAACGCGAGTGGGTATGGAGTCTTTGACGTGAGTGGTCGCGAAGAGTTTTGGCGGTCTCCTGAGAAAAGGGTCATCGAATCGTGTTGTTGCTTCTCGTCTTCGTCTTCGTAACGCAGGAAAAATTATAAATAATAAAATATATAAAAAATACATAAGACATTGTTATGTAAATAAATACATAAGATTTTTCTTTAAATGCATCGTCGTGTTACATCGAAACCATCAGCATTCCAGCATATGTGGGTTAAATAGGTTTCTATAACCGAAACCTTTATGAACTTTTGAAGGTAAATAAAAATAGTGTTATTCCTAGTGGAATTGTTCTCATTGCCGTAATAATACTTCTCTGGCCTTAATAACAAGCAGCGGGGTGCGGGTCGTCGAATTCGTTGAAGACATTAGCGGTGGTGTTAGGCTGTACCAGGGGGTGTTCTCGATTGGCGGTTTGGGTGGTTGTGAGGAGAGATATTTGGAGATCCGTTTTGCAGGATTACAGTTTGCTAAGACCACTGTGTAGTGAATAAAAAGCAGTTTTCAATAGCTGAACAGGAAATTCGATATTTCAAGTTTGTCAGAGTATGTCCAGAGTATGCTCAGTTAACTCGCTGTTTGTGTGTGAGAGCATAGACTGGAAACCTCATCGACCAACGCAGCATCATCACGGAAAAAACCAACGCTTCAACGGCATCATTAGCGGCGCCGCATAAGGTTTTTTTTACTTTATTATTCTTATTTATATATATATTTACAAATTATTTATATGTATATACTTATATTATATATATGTATTTATATATATATATATATAGCTTTTTTTTTAATATTCATAATATTAATAATCCTTTTTATTAGAAGTAATTCTATTTTTTTTTGCTAAATGAAGCACAACTTGTATGAAATCACTTTTCCTTATTTTCTTTTTCCTTCCCACCCCTACAATGGGATTCTAAATGGTTTGATATTGTCGTGTGGGTGACTCAGTTCCCCGGATGATGAGTACATGTTCACGTTGTTGCTGCCCGTTAGTTGAATATCCCTTTTGGCCACGTCCTTTCCTCACCCTGCGGTCTAAAACAGGCCTTGTGCAAGTTCGTAAACCCCGCCCGTATGCCTGAGTGCTTAGCCGGAGCATTTGACTGTACGAACCTCTGCACATCGCAATCTGCTAACGCCACCATTAAAATGGTGGCCGTTACAGTGTGTAATTAATCCAGGTTCGCTCGTGCCAATCCTTCTTCTTTACGACGGATTTAAACTGGTCCTTTATTCGGCTGCCAACAGATAGATAGATAGATAGATGGATAGAAAAAAAGATAGATATATAGATAAGATAGATAGATAAATAGATAGATAGATACCTAGATAATAGATAATATTGATATTTATTTATTTTTTCATTAATTATTACATAAAATTTTTTTTTTATATATATAGACTTATTGCCAAAGGGAGAAGTCCCTGAATAACTTGCGTCACGGCAATAATGTGGGCTATGCCCTTTATTATAATTAAAATTTAAAATTTGAAGGAATGAGAATTACAACATATCACATTCCGCACGTTTGTAGCCGGTTTCATTTCATTGAAAAAGCAATACGAAAACGAACACGAAACTAAAACGACGCGAGTCCAAACACTTTTATCAATGAATCATGGTCAGGGAAAAACTACAAAAATAAATATAAATAAAACAAATAATACAAACAATAATATATATTTTTTTAAATTAAACAATAAAATCTTATATTGATCACTACGGTCGTCCTTCAGGAAGTTGTTGACGGCTATTTTGAAGGCCTGTAGGTTAAAAGATTCAGGAAACACGGAGTCCACTAACTGATTCCACATCGAAGTCACTCTCGGATAAAAGGAAGATTTGAAGTGTTGGGTTGTACATGAAAACGGTTTTAAGTCAAATCTATGTTGATTAGACCTGAAACGAGTGTTAACGTTTCTGACAAAAGGATCTGGGAATAGAGAACGGGTTTCTGAATAATATCTACCGTTGTAAAATTTGTAGAAAACAGTTAAAGCTCCTACATTTCATTTATGCTCCAAAGAATCAAGGGATGAAGTAATGGTTACATCGTTTATCAAACGGATAACTCTAATCTGAATTCCATCAAGATAAATCAAATGCTATTAGGATATATAAATTAAATTCTTAAATTGGTCTAACATAAGATTTATATAATCCTAATGCTTCAGAGGGGGAGAAGTAGAAGTTACAACGTCTTCTGAAGCCCAAGCATTGGCTCGCTCTTTTTGAAATTCGATAAATATGTTCCTTCCAGGAAAGTTCACTTGAACCTTTTAAGCCTAACATCTTAAGTGAAACTGATCTCGCAATAGAGGCACCATTAATTACTGGTGGTACGTAATGCTGAATTGCCTTGTGAGAAAAAAGACAAGCCTGGAATTTATTTGGGTTAAATTCCACCCTATTAGATCTACCCCAATCAAGAATGACTTGAATGTTCGACAGAATTGCCGAATTCATTAATTCATGCGAACCAATCAAGCGAGAATTGCATTCTTTTTGACTAACAAACTCCATGGAAGCCGATTACGTCGTGTCATTAGCAAATGAATGTATATCACAGGTTGTAGAAAACAACAAGTCTTTGATATATATTAAGAAAAGTGTAGGCGATAAGGATGACCCTTAAGGAACGCCAGCATTAATCGCATGCGAAGATGAGGAAAAACCATTCAATACAACTTTTATTTTGCGGTTCCATAAATAATCCTCAATCCATGTAATGAGAGAGGTGTGTAAGTTGAGCACACAAATCTTATTAATAAGACAAACATGCCATACTCTATCAAAAGCCTAAGAAATATAAAAGAACACAACGCTTGATTCGCCTAGATCACCTGAAGATCGATTTTTTCGAAATCCGTACTGTACATCGGATGAAAGAGTATTCGAATCCAGATAGCTCATTAGTTTGAAATTAATGATAGATTCCATTACCTTTGATAAAATCGACAACAGAGCAATTGGGCGGTAGTTAATAGGTGCAGATTTATTACCTTTTTTCAGGACGGGTTGAATTTTAGCTATTTTCCAAATTGACGGAAAACACCAGTCTAAAACAATTTGCTAAGCGGTTTTGCCAAAGTATGATGACATCTTTTCAATATTAATGGTGGAATACCGTCGGGTCCAGTTGCTTTATTGGGGTCAAGTTCTTTAAGAATTTTAGAAACAACCCGTTGACGGAAATAAATTTTAGACATACCTGGGCCTACATTCGGAAGAATTGGTGGACTTTGGTTAGATAATGGAAGGGAGACTGTTTGAATCTGAATCTAAAATTTCCCGAATCTTTTGGTCATTTATTATTTTGGACCTGTTTATTATAGCGTTAGCTCTGTTTCTGGCTATTCTAAACTTTACAAGGTTTTCTACTGATGGGCAATTAACGTGGTCCAAATGGGCTGTTTTTGTACTCGCGACTGCTGACCTGCAGTTTTCATTAAGCCACTTATTCTTACGAATTTTGCTTTTCTTAAAGGAGGAAGGAATGAAATTTTTCATTCCTAGCAGAATGGTTGATGTGATCAGTTGAGATGCTTCATCAGCATTATTGTTGGAAAAGCAGTTTGATCAAATGAGCTATAAAATTTATTCAGGAGCTCCCACTTAGCATTTTTGAAGTGCCAGAGTAGCCTTTTACGAGTAGGCTCTACAAGGCCTGGGGTTATTGAAAATTTGGCTAATACCAGAGCGTGGTCGGAAAGACCTAATGCAGCATTTAATATTTATCTGGCATAGACGTTAGAAATAAATCTGTTTAGTAATATTCGAGTATTCGAGTTGCTGAACATGACCCACAATTGTTCTTGGCGTTACGGCTGCCACCTAGCGTGCGATGTTCGTCAATTCCTGGTTGCGGCTCACTTCATTGTTTCGGAGTTTTTCCGTCTCTCGCTGTGGTGCAACTGGGCCTGCCAATTTGGGTAGTTCTCTCTCTTCTGTTAACCATCAACGCGAATGTCAAGCGCACAGTTCCGACTTTTATAATTACAATGAATTAATATCAAATACGATTAATTTACTTTAACGTTTGTATAAATTATTGGATATACTAAGTACACCAAAAAGCAAATAAGTTTGTCTACTAATTAATAAAATTAAAAGGTTTCTAGCACTCGATATTTTAATTTCATTCAAACATCCATTCATATAAAGGTAAACGTGAACCAGCATTCACGTTCACACACATTAAAATTGGTCCTTCAAAACCGGATAACTTTTCGTGATGAATTCGCTAAAACTAAGGTTAGGTAATGTGAAAGGTCGTCTCACTCTTGCAATGAATTTTGTAGAGATGATGAGAAATTACGTTGTTGATACCACAACATTGGAAATGCTCGAGGTTCGTCTAACCAAATTGGATGAAACGTGGGCACAATTCACAGCATTGCACGATGAAACCTTAAAAACCACAGAAGCAAAAGACATGGAAGAACTTGAAGTGGAGTTCGGTGAGTACGAAAATCGATATTTTTTCATTCATTCTTCATTGAGGAAATCGATTCGCGAACGGCAATCTGCGCAACGTGATTATTCGGTTTGCGACCAGCAACCGAAAGATCGACGTAACCTCCGAGAAAACGCCCGTTCAGTTACCAAAATTAACAGTGCCACATTTCACTGGAAACATAAGGATTGCCGTCATTTCGGGACACCTTTATGGGTGCGGTTGGTAATAACCAAAATTTAAGTGCAACCCAAAAGTTTCACTATTTAACATCATACCTCCGAGATGATGCAGCAACGCTTATAAAACATTTATCGGTCACCGAAGGTAATTATGTTGAAGCGTGGCGGCGCCTAGAGAAACGATATGATCGCGTAAATCTTATTGTGCAAGCATATATACAAACCTTTTTATCTCTTCCATCGGCATCGATGAGTAATGTTCACATGCTGCGAAAACTCACATACGGTGCGGATGAAGCTATTCGTGGATTAAACGCGCTCGGCTCAAATTCGCGTGATCCGTGGTTAATATATTTATTAGCTAATAAGCTCGATGTGGACACAAAACAAGTTGTTAAATTTTTTGCAATCAAGATGCGATGCATTAGAATGTTGCCAATCTCTCGCACGCGTTGGTGCTTCTCGAGATAAACCTAAAGCCCAGATTCGTTCACATTTCGCAGAATCTCATTCGAATGCTGTAATGCAGTCACATTGTCCAAAGTGTAACGGCAAACATATTTTACCAAAGTGCGAACAATTTTTATTACTTAATGTGGACATGCGTCTTGCGTTCGTAAAGTCAACACAATTGTGTCTTAATTGCCTTCGGCCAGGTCATCCTGCAGGCAAATGTCGCTCATCATTTCGCTGTCGTGTATGCCACTCCCGTCACCATTCGTTGGTACACGCAGATACAAATAACGCGTCGTCTTCACATCATACTGAGACCGCTCAACACATTGAACCCACACCCAGCTGTTTACAACTTTCCGCTAATCCTCAGCCTGTAAGCAATCACTCATCGCTCATCGTCGGCCTACCAAGGCAAACTATTTTACCCACTATTTTGGCGCAGGTTCAGGACACTCAAGGAGATTCGATAAGCTGTCGCGTGTTGTTGGATTCGGGGTCTCAACTTTCGTTTATTGTAGAGTCGTTCGCTCAACGTCTAGGCCTTCCTCGTAGGCAGGCAAGAGTGTCCGTTCCTGGTGTTTCATCCAAAGAAGCAGGACAAACTAGAGGTCGTGTTTCCATTAATTTAGGCTCTCGGCTTAACAAAACAACTCTTATGGTGAATGCAGTTGTATTGACCAAGCTTACTTCTAATCTGCCGTCGCAATCGTTTGATACCTCAGGGTGGTCCCACCTACAAAACTTGGAATTGGCAGATCCGAACTTTAATGTCCCGGGACCGATTGACATGCTGCTTGGAGCGGACAAGCTATGGTGCATTTTGCGAGGTAACCAGGTTCAAGGTTCAGATGGGCTACCAATCGCCCAGAATACGTCCTTTGGTTGGGTGGTAACAGGTGAAGTGTTGGATGCTGAACAATCGCATCATCAGACAGTGTCATCATTTCATTCTGTACTAGATGTAGATGTTTTGCTACAGCGGTTTTGGGAGCTCGAAGAAGTGACTCCATTCAACCGGGCTTCGTTTGCTGACGACGCAGCTGAGCAGCACACATTTTCCCGCACGTCCGACGGTCGTTATGTTGTTCAGTTACCGTTCAAAACTCCGTCACCGGTCTTCGGACCTTCTCTCAACGGCGCGATTAGGCGCCTGCATTCAATGGAACGTCGGTTTAAAAGTGATCCAGAGCTCTATAAAACGTATGTGAAATTTATGCAAGAGTATCTAGATTTGGGTCATATGGTTCGTATACCATCAGCCGAGTTAGAAACAACCCCGGGTGACCATTTCTATTTACCTCATCATGCAGTTCTGAAACTCGACAGCTCGACAACCAAATTACGGGTAGTTTTTGATGGTTCGGCTAGTGATTCACAAGGTACCTCGCTTAATAGTCAGCTGATGATAGGTCCTCCGATTCAACGGGACTTGGTCGGAGTTTGTCTACGGTTTCGGCAACATAAGTACGTGTTTACGGCTGACGTTGTTAAAATGTTTCGTCAAATCTGGGTGGACAATCGGCATGTAGACTTTCAGCGCATAGTTTGGCGTGAAAGCCCGTCGGAAGAAATCGGTCATTTTCGCTTACTTACGGTAGCCTATGGAACTGCATCGGCACCCTTTTTGTCAGTTCGAGTATTGATGCAGTTAGCGATAGACTATCAAACGCAATACCCAAATGCTTCACGCGTATTATTAGAAAATGTGTATGTAGACGATGTTATGACCGGAGCAGACTCAGTCGAAGAGTTAATTAAACTTCAGGCTGAACTCGTTTCCTTATTGTCAAATGCTAAACTCGAATTGCGCAATTGGAATTCAAATTGTTGGGCATTACTCGCGCGGTTGCCTAAAGAAGACTGCGTATTTTCGTGGTTTGATACGGAACGCTCAAAATCCATTGTTAAAATCCTCGGTATGTACTGGAATCCTAATTCCAACCAATACTCGTTTCGCATGAACGGTGTTCGGGGGTGCGCTACACCTTCAAGACGTTCGCTTCTGTCGGAAATATCTCGCATATTTGATCCCTTTGCACTTTTAGCCCCATCCGTCGTGTTGTTTAAAATGCTGTTTCAGGAGTTGTGGTCATCAGATCTTAAACTCAGTTGGGATGATCCACTTCCGTTACAACTAGCTAAAAAATGGTCGCGCTACCAACATGAATCGCATTTTTTTGAAAAGGTACAAGTACCAAGAAACATTTTCTCATCTTCAGAAGACATTGAATTACACGGGTTCTCAGATGCTTCATTGTTGGCCTACTCAGCAGTGGTGTATGCTCGTTGTAAAGTGGCTCCTAATAAATTCAAGGTCGTAATAGTTGCTGCGAAGACAAAGGTCGCACCAATTAAACCTATGTCGATTCCTCGATTGGAGCTTTGCAGGGCATTACTTCTGTCTCGTCTAGTCACGCTAATCAGGTCGTCCGTATCAAGAAACCATCCGGTGTTTGCTTGGTGTGACTCACAAATAGTACTTCATTGGTTGTCGTCGTCACCTCGTCGTTGGAGTACATTTGTTGCCAATCGAACAGCCGCGATTTTAGAAAAGATTCCACGATATTCATGGCAGCATATTGCTTCGGAGTTCAACCCGGCAGATTGTGCGTCACGAGGAATACTACCATCCGCTTTAATCTAACATTCGCTCTGGTGGACTGGACCTGCATGGCTATCGCTATCACATCATCATTGGCCATCATCAACGATACCAGCAGAGCAAGTTGATAACCCGGAAATAACAGTAGAAGAAAGATATCCACAGACACAGATCCTTTTTACGTCAGCTGAGATAAATGTTTTTGATCGCTTAATTGAGAAAATATCATCGTGGACGCGGTTGCTGCGTATCGTCGCGTATTGCATTCGTTTTCTTAACAATTGTCGCCCGAAAGGATACTCAAGGTGTACGGGCGGGTTAACCGTCTCCGAACTTCAGCTGGAAGAACACCATATCCTCAAATTAGTGCAAAAACATTCGTTCGAAAATGAAATTCGCCAACTTAACCGCAATCGTGATATCAAACCAAAATGAAAACTGTTGAGATACTCCCCATTTCTTGACAAGGACGGTTTACTTCGAGTGGGAAGTAGAATCAAACTTGCCTACGTATCATTTACGATAAAACACCCAATAATACTTCCAAAAGATTCAATTTCTCCCCTGCTAGTAAACCACATACACAAAAGGTACCTACACCCAGGAGTGTCCGAAACATTCGCTATAGTCCGCCAGCGGTACTGGATCTTAGGAAGTCGGAACCTGGTACGCGCGGTTGTGCATCGATGCAGGGCATGTTTCCTGCAAAGAAAGGTCACACGCAATAAGCTCATGGGTGACTTGCCGCCTGAACGTGTTCGACAAAGTCGACCATTTATAAATGCAGGCTGTGACTACGCCGGCCCGTTCACTATCAGGCTTTCTCGGGGACGGAATCCCAAGACGTCTAAGGCGTATCTTGCCATGTTCGTGTGCATGTGTACCAAGGCAGTTCATCTGGAGTTAGTAAGCGACCTAACAAACGATGCATTTCTGGCCGCACTACGACGCTTCGTGTCCCGCCGTGGGAAATGTTCAAATATATACACGGATAATGGAACTAATTTCCAAGGTGCACGCCGAATCCTTAATGACATGCAAAGGGTGGTATTGTCGCAGACACATAGTGAGGACATCAAAAGCTCCCTAGCAATGGATGGAATTACATGACATTTCATCCCACCATCTGCCCCACACTTCGATGGATTGTGGGAAGCGGGGGTAAAATCGGCAAAATTGCATTTACGTCGGGTGGTCGGTAGTTCAGTTCTTACCTTTGAAGAGCTTTATACTATGTTTACGGAAATAGAAGCAGTTTTAAATTCGCGGCCTCTTTGTGCAATCTCAGATACTGACTTAAATCCTTTAACACCTTCTCATTTTTTGATAGGAGAACCTCATACAGCAGTTGCAGAGCCTAATCTGTTGGAGGTGCCGTTCGGCCCACTGGAAACATCTTCAGGGCGTGGTCCAAGGTTTTTGGAAGCGATGGCAGATCGAATACATCACCAGTCTTCAAGAACGACCAAAATGGAAATCGAAGCAAGTCGACATACAGGTTGGCGACTTTGTGGTTGTCAAGGAACCACATCTACCCCCAACAAAATGGCTGTTGGGTGAGAAGATTGTTATTTGAAAATAGTTCTGGGGATTCACCTGTTCGATCTCTACCATTCGAATATGTCAACCAAGAATCATTATGGACATTAAAATCGCCCAAGACTATCAATTCTGAAGTTGGTGAGGATGGGTAAATCTTGTTAATAGTTTCCCATAAATAATCAAATTCTTTAATAGTGTCATCAGGTGACAAATTAGGACTACGATAAAGAGAATAAATAAACATTGAATGGTTTGAAATTTTAATTTCAATCCATATCATATTGAACAAGGGATTACAGTTCAGAGCAATAAATTTAGTAACACTAAAACAGATATCATCTCTAATAAAGAGAATAACCACTCGATGCGGAACCAAACAGTCGACACGAGAATACCCCGGACATGAATATTATTTGGGGTACCAATAAAAGAAACCTGCGTTTCACATAAACTAAGAACCGCAGGTTTATTCGCGTGAAGATGCGCTACGATGGAGTTAAAATTACCCTTAAAGCCGCGAATATTTGTGAAATGAATTTCAAAATAAAAATTCATTTCACAAAGTAACAATACCGAAATCGGAGAATACACGATAAAATGAAAAAATTAAAATAAAAACAATTAAAAAAAACAACAATAAGATGAATTTTTAAAGCCAACAGTTCAGCAGAAAATCCAAACGGATTCGCTTGTAGTACCAGGCCTTACAAACGAAAGAGTCACGAACAATCAGCGAACCGAGAGGCTTACCAAAAATTCAACTTAATTAAATACTTGTAAACTAAAAGTCCAATTTGGTCTTGAGCAGCAGACAAAGCTCTTTCCAATGATGTTGCGTTTCTGATGACTTGAACGATTCCCAAATAAAAAACCTTGACAAAAACCAAACACACAAACCATGTATGTTATAGAAGCCTGGCACTTTTCGCATCTGTTGAGCTCTTCTTCTCGTGTTGAAACTGTGTGTTATGGCACTCTGGAAGCGGGCATCATCTTTATATTCGATTGCTAACGTCATTTCGAAAATTTGCTGCGTATTTAGTACCTTAAAATTTAATAAATTGGATTCAGAGCTTGAAGCAAAAATGTTCCGCAGTATTGTTGTTTGTAATCTGTTTAATTTATCGATATGGGTTTTTGACGCGTTACCCCATGATAGTACACCAAATCGTAATTTTGACCCCACCAAAGCATAATACACTTGTTTTTGTACCTTCCTCGTCGAATACTTTTTTAGGTACACTAACGCAAACAATGCACTTTTGAGCTCTTTACGTATTCTATCAACCTGGTAATACCATCTAAAGTGCGAGTCAATCGTAACTCCCATTATAGGTTTCCACAACTTCTATCGGATTTTCCGTCATTCTATTTGGGCAATCTTCATTTCTGACAATTATTCTTGGATTAGAGGCCCTATGATAGGGACCCCTAATATGCATCAGTTTAGTTTTTAAAGTATTAATAACCAGGCCGTTGTCGTGACACCATCTAACTGCTTCATCAACTTCCGATTTCGTGTAGCAGATTGCCGTTTCCAGGGAGCGATGCCTTACGATTATTGCGGTATCGTCCGAATATGCAAACGCAGTTGATTTCTTAAAAATACGAAGCATTTCGGTTGTGTAAATAATGAAAAGCAATGGATTCTTGTGGAACTCTTTAATTAACGGCTTTGCTGGCACTAAATTTCAATCCACTTAGATACTACCCCGTGAATCCCAACTCTCTCTAGTGCATAAATTATCTTATCATGGTTTAGTGTATCGAACGCTTTACTAAAGTCTATAAATACAACAAGTATGTGATGGTTTTTGTTTAAACTACCATTTACCCGCTTTGAAAACTCTCCCAGAAGTTTTTTATACTTTTATTTTTTCGAAATCCATATTGGTTTTTATGAAACAGGTTATTATTTTCAATGAAATTATAAAGTCGTCTTACGACAACTTCTTCTAGGCATTTATCAATTACTAGAAGTATGGAAATAGGCCTATAATTGCACACATCACTCCCAATTCCTTTTTTAAAAATTGGCCGTATCGTTGCAGTTTTTAGTTGATTTGGAATCTTGCCTTGTGTTAGGCTTAAATTAGCAATTTTTGTTATTAGTGGTGCAAACACACTAGCGTTAAGTTTAATGTCCTTAGCCCGAATTCCATCACCCCTGGAGTTTTATTTGGGTTAATTGATCTCTGATCTGATCTGGACGCATTGGTGAATTATACTCGTAGCTTGTTCGGAGAAACTTTCCGCAAAATCATTCGTTAACTGAACAATATTTTTATCTAACGGGAAGTTTTTAATAAGGCTGTCATCAATATTTGGTTTTTTTTTTTCCCAATATCTCATTTATTAGACTCCATGTTTTTTTTTTGGATCATGACAGGCTGCATTAAATTTCTCTTCATAGTAAAGCAATTTTTTAGACGATAATTCCTTATTTAAAATGTTTCGATATCGTTTTACTCCATCTCATAAGTTTTGTTCAGTCTATTGTTTTTCCATCTGCTGTTAAGCTCATCTCGTTTTTTAAAATGTGACAAGAGTTCAGAAGTAATCCATTTTTACGTTTCGATTTATGGGAATTGTGGAACGCTATTTTTCGTAAATTTCATTCATTTTGCATACAAACAAATTATAGACTATTTCTACGTCGGTCTCGTTGAGAACGTTATCCCAGTTGGTTGTTCTTATAAGTTCATTCACCGTGTTTGAGCAGAGGTACTCGTATGTTGTGCTGTCTTCATTAGGCGCTACGATTTGCATCGAACAATTTCCGTACCATAGGGCATAATCGTTTATGCTGTAGCCCGGAGGCCTATAAACTCCTGGTAAAAGTTTTTCTTTGTCCTTTTCCTTTACTACGATCTTTAAACATTCAAATGATGCTGTTTCAATTTCAAATCTTTCATACTTAATGGTATTCAATGTGTATATTGCAATTCCTCCACCTCGATATTTAGAAATTCTGAGTTGAAGCCATGTATTGTTTAAAACAAATTTTCTTCTTTTTTAATATTAGCTTCTACCAAAACTATTATATCTATATATTCCAGAATTTTACTAATGCTGATTTGGAATGTATTCCAATTTTTTCTTTTAGATCTAATATTAAAACATAGACAGCCAAGATTAATCTTACGAAACTGTTCCGGTTTTGTGTCGCTAAAACCTTGTATTACCCTAAAATCTACATTAGTTATCGATTCTTCATTATTTTCATTTGTGTCCTCGATTCTTTGGTCTATTTATATTTATATATTAATGTTTACAGAGAAAAAAAAACTAGGTTTGTTTAGATTTATTTTGCTAACGTCATTTTCATTACTCATGAGAAGAGCTTGACCGTTCTCATTTTTTTTGCGAGGATTTTACCAGCACTCTCCCACACAAAACTCCAGTTCTCTTCTTTTGCCTTTTGTTTTGCCAACCAAAGCAGATGTTTGTTTTGCCTGGTCAGCTGGTTGTTGACATAAACTTTGATGTCGTTGACCTCACTAGCTGCAGTTTGCATCACATTATTTGGTCTTAAATTTCTCCTTATACGAGCATGTTTAATAAATTCCGTTTTGGTAATGTTAGATGCAAACGCAGCTATGATTTGGGAATTTTTATTGTTTTTGGGTTTCGTTCTGTAAATATCAATAATGTCGCGATCGTGTAATTCAAAGTTTGTGGCTTTGCCTATACTATTAACTATTTCAGTCAGATATTCTTGTGGTTTAATTGGAATGTTAATAATGTCAATGTTGTTTTTTATTATCTGCTGTTCAAGTGTGTTAATTTGAGTTTGCATTTTGTTAATTGTTTCCTCTTTCTTGATGTTGGTTTCTTTTAACTCCGCTATTTCTTTTGTTAATTTTTCAATGATGATGTTGTTTTTCACCATATTGGCATTAATATGGTCATACTTTTTTTCAACAAAATCACAACTGCGAGCTCTTTTATTTCTGCTCTCATCAACTGTAATTCTGCTAAAACAGTGGTCGTTATCGCTTGTGGCTGCTCTGGGCTGTTTGGCAACAAATTGTGTTAGGCTTAAATAAGCAATTTTTGTTATTAGTGGTGCAAACACACTAGCGTTAAGTTTAATGTCCTTAGCCCGAATTCCATCACCCCTGGAGTTTTATTTGGGTTAATTGATCTCTGATCTGATCTGGACGCATTGGTGAATTATACTCGTAGCTTGTTCGGAGAAACTTTCCGCAAAATCATTCGTTAACTGAGCAATATTTTTATCTAACGGGAAGTTTTTAATAAGGCTGTCATCAATATTTGGTTTTTTTCCCAATATCTCATTTATTAGACTCCATGTTTTTTTTTTGGATCATGACAGGCTGCATTAAATTTCTCTTCATAGTAAAGCAATTTTTAAGACGATAATTCCTTATTTAAAATGTTTCGATATCGTTTTAATCCATCTCATAAGTTTTGTTCAGTCTATTGTTTTTCCATCTGCTGTAAAGCTCATCTCGTTTTTTAAAATGTGACAAGAGTTCAGAAGTAATCCATTTTTACGTTTCGATTTATGGGAATTGTGGAACGCGATTTTTCGTAAATTTCATTCATTTTGCATACAAACAAATTATAGACTATTTCTACGTCGGTCTCGTTGAGAACGTTATCCCAGTTGGTTGTTCTTATAAGTTCATTCACCGTGTTTGAGCAGATGTACTCGTATGTTGTGCTGTCTTCATTAGGTGCTACGATTTGCATCGAACAATTTCCGTACCATAGGGCATAATCGTTTATGCTGTAGCCCGGAGGCCTATAAACTCCTGGTAAAAGTTTTTCTTTGTCCTTTTCCTTTACTACGATCTTTAAACATTCAAATGATGCTGTTTCAATTTCAAATCTTTCATACTTAATGGTATTCAATGTGTATATTGCAATTCCTCCACCTCGATAATTAGAAATTCTGAGTTGAAGCCATCTATTGTTTAAAACAAATTTTCTTCTTTTTTAATATTAGCTTCTACCAAAACTATTATATCTATATATTCCAGAATTTTACTAATGCTGATTTGGAATGTATTCCAATTTTTTCTTTTAGATCTAATATTAAAACATAGACAGCCAAAATTAATCTTACGAAACTGTTCCGGTTTTGTGTCGCTAAAACCTTGTATTACCCTAAAATCTACATTAGTTATCGATTCTTCATTATTTTCATTTGTGTCCTCGATTCTTTGGTCTATTTATATTTATATATTAATGTTTACAGAGAGAAAAAAACTAGGTTTGTTTAGATTTATTTTGCTAACGTCATTTTCATTACTCATGAGAAGAGCTTGACCGTTCTCATTTTTTTTGCGAGGATTTTACCAGCACTCTCCCACACAAAACTCCAGTTCTCTTCTTTTGCCTTTTGTTTTGCCAACCAAAGCAGATGTTTGTTTTGCCTGGTCAGCTGGTTGTTGACATAAACTTTGATGTCGTTGACCTCACTAGCTGCAGTTTGCATCACATTATTTGGTCTTAAATTTCTCCTTATACGAGCACGTTTAATAAATTCCGTTTTGGTAATGTTAGATGCAAACGCAGCTATGATTTGGGAATTTTTATTGTTTTTGGGTTTCGTTCTGTAAATATCAATAATGTCGCGATCGTGTAATTCAAAGTTTGTGGCTTTGCCTATACTATTAACAATTTCAGTCAGATTTTCTTGTGGTTTAATTGGAATGTTAATAATTTCACTTTTGTTTTTTATTACCTGCTGTTCAAGTGTGTTAATTTGAGTTTGCATTTTGATAATTGTTTCCTCTTTCTTGATGTTGGTTTCTTTTAACCCCGCTATTTCTTTTGTTAATTTTTCAATGATGTTGTTGTTTTTCACCATATTGGCATTAATATCGTCATACTTTTTGCAACAAAATCACAACTGCGAGCTATCTCTTTTATTTCTGCTCTCATCAACTGTAATTCTGCTAAAACAGTGGTCGTTATCGCTTGTGGCTGCTCTGGGCTGTTTGGCAACAAATTGTGTTGTCTTTTGGCAGGTGGTATAATTGCTGCAGCTGCACCATAGTCGGAAGGATTTTATTGAATTCCTACCGAAGATTGTTGATTATCTACTGGATTCCTGCAGAACTGACATTTCCATGCCTCCTTTCCAAGATTTTTCAGTGATAGTGGTAGATCCGCAGTGCAATTTACGCGAGCAATTAGAGCAAGCAACGAAATCGCCCTCTTGGGAAAGCGGTTCATTGCAGTGACTACAGATATACATACCGTAAAAATAGCAACAACAAGGTTAGGTACGGCTACAAAGAGAGCAGACAACAGCAAAGAAACTCGAAATACTTGAAATAGATCCGTTTTCTGATCTTTTTTTTATATTATTTTTGAAGTTTATTTTTAAATTTCAAAACATAGATCGCATATACTATTTATTATTTTTATGTCACTTTTAAAAATTCACTATTCTAGGATTAGGTATTTTATAAATCATTTTTACACTTGATATTATAGGAATTCTAAGAGCAGGATTAAAACATGTCTGAACAACAATGCTCACAACTATATGATAGTTAGATAGATAGATAGATTGATAGATTGATAGATTGATAGATTGATAGAATGATAGATTGATAGATTGATAGATTGATATATTGATAGATAGATAGATAGATGGAAAGATAGATAGGTAAAGAGATAGATAGATAGATAGATAGATAGATATTGATATTGATATTGATATTGATATTTATTTTTCATTAATTATTACATAAACAATATTTAAATTTCCTGCGAAGCTAAGTGCTTTTCTGCAGGAGGTTACTTTTCAGGAATTTCAAATAATGTGAGCTTAATGATTTTTATAATGAAATTATGTTATTAACAAATTATTTTTCTATCAAAATTGAGATTATTTGCATTCAAATTTTAAGTAACATATTTTAAGTAAGAATAGTGACATTATATTCGTATTAGTTAATTGATTCAATTTAAGCCAAATATGTATTTTTTTAATTTATGTTTGAATAAGTTTTGGTTGTTTATAATATTTAGCTACATCGGAAGTTTGTTGATTACAGTTGGTACTGTGTACTTTAGCACTCTTCTACCATATACGTTATAGAAGCCTGGTACTTGGCGCATCTGTTGAGCTCGTCTTCTCGTGTTGAAACTGTGTGTTATGGCACTCTGGAAGCGGGCATCATCTTTATATTCGATTGCCAACGTCATTTCGAAAATTTGCTGCGTATTTAGTACCTTAAAATTTAATAAATTAAAGTCAGAGCTTGAAATAAAAATATTCCGCAGTATTGTTGTCTGTATTCTGTTTAATTTATCGATATGGGTTTTTGACGCGTTACCCAATGATAGTACACCAAATCGTAATTTTGACCCCACCAAAGCATAATACACTTGTTTTTGTACCTTCCTCGTCGAATACTTTTTTAGGTACACTAACGCAAACAATGCACTTTTGAGCTCGTTACGTATTCTATCAACCTGGTAATACCATCTAAAGTGCGAGTCAATCGTAACTCCAATTATTGGTTTCCACAACTTCTATCGGATTTTCCGTCATTCTTTTGGGCAATCTTCATTTCTGACAATTATTCTTGGATTAGAGGCCCTATGATGGAGACCCCTAATATGCATGAGTTTAGTTTTTAAAGTATTAATAACCAGGCCGTTGTCGTGACACCATCTTACTGCTTCATCAACTTCCGATTTCATGTAGCAGATTGCCGTTTCCAGGGATCGATGCCTTACGATTATTGTGGTATCGTCCGCATATACAAACGCAGTTGATTTCTTAAAAATACGAAGCATTTCGTATCTGTAAATAATGAAAAGCAATGGACCAAGCCTTGATCTTTGTGGAACTCCATAACTAACTGCTTTGCTGGCACTAAACGTTTTTTTTTTATTTTAACCTTGAAGCTCCTGTCACTAAGATAATTTTCTATCTACTTGGATACTACCCCGTAAATCCCGACTCTCTCTAGTGCAGAAATTATCTTATCATGGTTTAGTGTATCGAACGCTTTACTAAACTCTATAAATACAACAAGTATGTGATGGTTTTTGTTTAAACTACCATTTACCAGCCTTGAAAACTCTCCCAGAAGTTTGATTATACTTTTATTTTTTCGAAATCCATATTGGCTTTTATGGAACAGGTTATTATTTTCATTGAAATTATAAAGTCGCCTTACAACAACCTCTTCTAGGCATTTATCAATTACTGGAAGTATGGAAATAGGCCTATAATTGCACACATCACTTTCAATTCCTTTTTTAAAAATTGGCTGTATCGTTGCAGTTTTTAGAAGTTTAATGTCCTCAGCCCGAATTCCATCACCCCTGGAGTTTTATTTGGGTTAATTAATCTCAATATTGCATGCATTTCCACTTCATTGGTTTCTTCAAAATATTTAGAACTGAAAATACTACCATTTATGTGATTTGAAGTTATCGCAACGCATTGGTGAATTATAATCGTAGCTTGTTCGGAGAAACTTTCCGCAAAATCATTCGTTAACTGAGCAATATTTTTATCTAGCGGGCTTTTTTTTTATAAGGCTGTCATCAATATTTGGTTTTTTTTCTTCCCAATATCTCATTTATTAGACTCCATGTTTTTTTTTTGGATCATGACAGGCTGCATTAAATTTCTCTTCATAGTAAAGCGATTTCTTAGACGATAATTCCTTATTTAAAATGTTTCGATATCGTTTGTACTCCATATCATAAGTTTTGTTCAGTCTATTGTTTTTCCATCTCCTGTAAAGCTCATCTCGTTTTTTACATTATGACAAGAGTTCAGAAGTAGTCCATGGGTTATGGGAATTGTGGAATGCGATTTTTCGTAAATTTCATTCATTTTGCATACAAACAAATTATAGACTATTTCTACGTCGGTCTCGTTGAGAATGTTATCCCAGTTGGTTGTTCTTATAAGTTCATTCACCGTGTTTGAGCAGAGGTACTCGTTTGTTGTGCTGTCATCAGGCGCTATGATTTGCATCGAACAATTTCCGTACCATAGGGCATAATAGTCCGAAATGTCAGTCTCGATAACGGCCGACTATATTTGATGTTCCGGCATGCTGATAACAATGTGATCAATTAACAAAGACGTTCCTGTGGCCATGTCTGTTCTTGTATGTGCTTTTATAATATTTATAAGTCCTTTTGACGTTAGCATTCCTGGTAGTCTTCGACCCAGCTTTTTGTTACGTCTTGAACATTAATGTTTATGTCTTCCATGATTATGGAATTTCCTTTTCCTTTATTACGATCTTTAAACATTCAAATGATGTTTTTTCAATTTCAAATCTTTCATACTCAATAGTATTCATTAGGTATATTACAATTCCTCGACCTCTACGATGGTTTCTATTTAGATATTTGGGGTTGAAGCCATCTATTGTGTACAACAACTTTTCTTCTTTTTTAATATTAATTCTACCAAAACTTTTATATCTATATATTCTAGAATTTTACTAATACTGATTTGGAATGTATTCCAATTTTTCCTTATAGATCTAATATTTAAACATAGACAGCTGAAATTAACCTTACTAAACTGTTCCGGTTTCATGTCGCTAAAACCTTGAATTACCCTAAAATCTACATTAGTTATCGATTCTTCATTATTTTCATTTGTGTTCTCCATTCTTTTGTCTATTTATATTTATATACTAGCAGTTCCCGGGCGCTTTGCTACCCGCCCACTTACACCCGCGTTTCCCGGCTGCCGCATCCCACTGACCCCCGCCCACTGACCTCCCGCCCACTGACCACCCACCCATTGACCTCATACACACTGACCCACCGCCCACTGAACTCACACCCACTGACCTCCCGCCCACTGACCTCCCGTCCACTGACCTCCCACCCATTGACCACCCACCCATTGACCACATACACACTGAGCCACCGCCCACTGAACTCACACCCACTGACCTCCCGCCCACTGACCACCCACCCATTGACCTCATACACACTGACCTCACACCCACTGACGCCACACCCACTGACCTCCCGCCCACTGACGCCACGCCCACTTACACCCTAATAACTAACCAACTTACCAATCCATAAACTAAAGAATCGCCAACTTCTCCTCGGTTTAACAAACCGACAATTTTTTTTTTTTTTTTTTTTATTAAAAACATTCCGTGGAACTTTAAGGAACATACGAAAAAAATTAGCCGAATTGGTCGAGCCGTTCTCGAGTTATGCGCTTAGCAACATTAATTTTTATTTATATAGATTAATGTTTACAGAGAAAAACAAAAAACTAGGTTTGTGTTATTTTGCTAACGTCATTTTCATTGCTTATGAGAAGAGCTTGACCGTTCTTATTTTTTTTTGCCAGGATTTTACCAGCACTCTCCCACACAAAACTCCAGTTATCTTTTTGTGCCTTTTGTTTTGCCAACCAAAGCAGATGTTTGTTTTGCCTGGTCAGCTGGTTGTTGACATAAACTTTGATGTCGTTGACCTCAAAATTAGAGCTTGTACTAGATGCAGTTTGCATCACATTATTTAGTCTTAAATTTCTCCTTATAGGAGCATGTTTAATAAAATTCCGTTTTTTAATGTTAGATGCAAACGCAGATGATTTGGGAATTTTTATTGTTTTTGAGTTTCGTTCTGTAAATATCAATAATTTCGCGATCGTGTAATTCAAAGTTTGTGGCTTTGCCTATACTATTAACTATTTCAGTCAGATATTCTTGTGGTTTAATTGGAATGTTAATAATTTCAATGTTGTTTTTTATTATCTGCTGTTCAAATGTCTTAATTTGAGTTTGCATTTTGATAATTGTTTCCTCTTTCTTGATGTTGGTTTCTTTTAACTCCGCTATTTCTTTTGTTAATTTTTCAATGATGATGTTGTTTTTCACCATATTGGCATTAATATGGTCATACTTTTTTTCAACAAAATCACAACTGCGAGCTATCTCTTTTATTTCTGCTCTCATCAACTGTAATTCTGTTAAAACAGTGGTCGTTATCGCTTGTGCCTGCTCTGGGCTGTTTGGCAACAAATTGTGTTGTCTTTTGGCAGGTGGTATAATTGCTGCAGCTGCACGATAGTCGGAAGGATTTTTTTGAATTCCTACCGAAGATTGTTGATTATCTACTGGATTCCTGCAGAACTGACATTTCCATGCCTCCTTTCTGGCTGTACCCATTGTTCTCCAAGATTTTTCAGTGATGGTGGTACATCCGAAGTGCAATTTACGCGAGCAATTAGAGCAAGCAACGAAATCGCCCTCTTGGGAAAGCGGTTCATTGCAGTGACTACAGATATACATACCGTAAAAATAGCAACAACAAGATTAGGTACGGCTACAAAGAGAGCAGACAACAGCAAAGAAACTCGAAATACTTGAAATAGATCCGTTTTCTGATCTTTTTTTTATATTATTTTTTGAAGTTTATTTTTAAATTTCAAAACATAGATCGCATATACTATTTATTATTTTTATGTCACTTTTAAAAATTCACTATTCTAGGATTAGGTATTTTATATATCATTTTTACACTTGATATTATAGGAATTCTAAGAGCAGGATTAAAACATGTCTGAACAACAATGCTCACAACTATATGATAGTTAGATAGATAGATAGATTGATATATTGCCAGAATGGTAGAATGATAGATTGATAGATTGATAGATTGATATATTGATAGATAGATAGATAGATGGAAAGATAGATAGGTAAATAGATAGATAGATAGATAGATAGATAGATAGATAGATATTGATATTGATATTTATTTTTCATTAATTATTACATAAACAATATTTAAATTTTCTGCGAAGCTAAGTGCTTTTCTGCAGGAGGTTACTTTTCAGGAATTTCAAATAATTTGAGCTTAATGATTTTTATAATGAAATAAAGTTATTAACAAAATATTTTTCTATTCAAATTAAAGATTACAAAATGGAGACTATTTGCATTTAAATTTTAAGTAACATATTTTAAGTAAGAATAGTGACATTATATTCGTATTAGTTAATTGATTCAATTTAAGCCAAATATATTTTTTTTAATTTATGTTTGATTAAGTTTGGTTGTTTATAATCTTTAGGTACATCGAAAGTGTGTTGATTACAGTTGGTACTGTGTACTTTAGCTCTCTTCTACCATATACGTTATAGAAGCCTGGTGCTTGGCGCATTTGTTGAGCTCGTCTTCTCGTTTTCAAACTGTGTGTTATGGCACTCTGGAAGCGGGCATCATCTTTATATTCGATTGCTAACGTCATTTCGATTTGCTGCGTATTTTGTACCTTTAAATTTACTAAATTGGATTCAGAGCTTGGAATAAAAATATTCCCCAGTATTGTTGTCTGTAGTCTGTTTAATTTGTTGATGTGAGTTTTTGACGCGTTACCCCATGATAGTACACCAAATCGTAATTTTGACTCCACCAAAGCATAATACACTTGTTTTTGTACCTTCCTCGTCTAATACTTTTTTACTTAGACAAACAATTCACTTTTGAGCTCTTTACGTATTCTATCAACCTGGTAATACAATCTAAAGTGCGAGTCAATCGTAGCTCCAAGGTAATTATAGGTTTCCACAACATCTATTGGATTTTCCGTCATTCTATTTGGGCAATCTTCATTTCTGACAATTATTCTTGGATTAGAGGCCCTATGATGGCGAACCCCTAATATACACCAGTTTAGTTTTTTAAGTATTAATAACCAGACCGTTTTCGTGACACCATCTAACTGCTTCATCAACTTCTGATTTCATGTAGCAGATTACCGTTTCCAGGGAGCGATGCCTTACGATTATTGCGGTATCGTCCAAATATGCAAACGCAGTTGATTTCTTGAAAATACGAAGCATTTCGTTTGTGTAAATAATGAAAAGCAATGGACCAAGCCTTGATCCTTGTGGAACTCCATAATTAACTGCTTTGCTGGCACTAAACGTTTTTTTATTTTAACCTTGAAGCTCCTGTCACTAAGATAATTTACTATCCACTTAGATAGTACTGTGAATCCTGACTCTCTCTAGTGCAGAAATTATCTTATCATGGTTTAGTGTATCGAACGCTTTATTAAAGTATATAAATACAACTAGTATTTAATGGTTTTTGTTTAAACTACAATTTACTAGATTTGAAAACTCTCCCAGAAGTTTGTTTATACTTTTATTTTTTCGAAATCCATATTGGTTTTTATGAAACAGCATAATACACTTGTTTTTGTACCTTCCTCGTCGAATACTTTTTTACTAACGCAAGCAATGCACTTTTGAGCTCTTTACGTATTCTATCAACCTGGTAATACCATCTAAAGTGCGAGTCAATCGTAACTCCAATTATAGGTTTCCAAAATTTCTATCGGATTTTCCGTCATTCTATTTGGGCAATCTTCATTTCTGATAATTATTCTTGGATTAGAGGCTCTATGATGGGGACCCCTAATATGCAGCAGTTTAGTTTTTAAAGTATTAATAACCAGGCCGTTGTCGTGACACCATCTAACTGTTTCATCAACTACCGATTTCATGTAGCAGATTGCCGTTTCCAGGGATCGATGTCTTACGATTATTGTGGTATCGCCCGCATATGCAAACGCAGTTGTTTTCTTAAAAATACGAGGCATTTCGTTTGTGTAAATAATGAAAAGCAATGGATTCTTGTGGAACTCTTTAATTAACGGCTTTGCTGGCACTAAACGTTTTTTTATTTTAACCTTGAAGCTCCTGTCACTAAGATAATTTTCTATCCACTTGGATACTACTCCGTGAATCCCGACTCTCTCTAGTGCAGAAATTATCTTATCATGGCTTAGTGTATCGAACGCTTTATTAAAGTCTATAAATACAACAAGTATTTAATGGTTTTTGTTTAAACTACAATTTACCAGATTTGAAAACTCTCCCAGAAGTTTGTTTATACTTTCATTTTTTTGAAATCCATATCGGTTTTTATGAAACAGGTTAATATTTTCAATAAAATTAGAAAGTCGTCTTACAACAACTTCTTCTAGGCATTTATCAATTACTTGAAGTATGGAAATAGGCCTATAATTGCATACACATCAGATGTCAAATTTGTAAATGCTCAGATAA
The DNA here is from genome assembly GCA_947095585.1 of Nephrocerus scutellatus. NCBI lineage: Eukaryota > Metazoa > Arthropoda > Insecta > Diptera > Pipunculidae > Nephrocerus > Nephrocerus scutellatus. The sequence goes on along the minus strand of OX352763.1, from coordinate 51,327,061 downwards.
TTTTATTCTGAGCACTTAGAGCGCGCTCATACTCTGAGCAAATAAGAAACACGAGCATTTTTCTTGAGAATTCTTTGACTGCTCTGAACTAATTTATGAAAACGCCAAATGGCTCGTTTCATTTGCTGGGTTCATTTGTGAGTGAGCTAAGATTTCTCTCCCGTGGTTTCAGTTTAACGTTGCATTTGCGAACTGTGCCCGTAGTACGGTTTGTTTTTATGTAACTTTGTTTTGTAACCGATAATGTTACTTTGCTACCCGTCGACATTCGGGTACATCGGGCATTCACCTCGTTCACCTCGAAAACTCTGTAACTTTGAAAGCTAACCTATGGGTATGGTTTCGGATACGGTTTGTGCAATTGAAAAGAGACATTAGTAAACAAAAAACATACATATTACTTAAAGATGAAAGGGTTCATAATCGATTCGACTTTTATATCTACTATTACGCACATTCATGGTAACTTTGTGAAATGGCATTAATAATGATTGTGTAAGTCGGAGTAATGTATATTGATGCTTGAGAAATGATGTGAAACAGAAAATTATTAATAACCGCGTATTAGTAACCGTGTAAGTGCCGAGTTAAAAATATGGCGACGCAAACTCGTAGTGCTTCCATGAACAGGCAGAATAGATTTTGCAATCAAAATCCACCACCAAACCAAGCAGCGCAGCCGACTGCGCAGCATACACCGCACAGAGTCGTTGAAGTGCGACGGTATTTAAAAAATGTATCAAATCAAATATCTTCCAAATTTTAGAAAAAGTATTGTTTATTGGGTATACACATGTGTGTAAAAATTGAAAAAAATCGGGTAATTTTTATTTTAAATTTGTATGGGAGCCCCACGAACCCGGGGCCCGATCACTTCTAAAATTTAAAAGAAAGTATTGTCACCGGAAATACACATGTATACAAAATTTCACTTCAAAAATTTCACAAAAAGTTTTGTCCATCGGAGATACATATGCGTATAAAATTTGAAGAAAATCGGAAACTTTTTTCATCTAATTTGTATGGGGGCCATGGGAAGTTGGGTTAAAATATATCAGAAAATCTGACCAGCCAGCCAGCCACGTGCACGCGAAGTTAATATCGAGAATTTAAAAATTAGCCGTTTCGTTGCAGTTTTTAGTAGATTTGGAATCTTGCCTTGTGTTAGGCTTAAATTAACAATTTTTGTAATTAGTGGTGCAAACACACTAGCGTTAAGTTTAATGTCCTTAGCCCGAATTCCATCAACCCCTGGAGCTTTATTTGGGTTAATTGATCTCAATATTACATGCATTTCCACTTCATTGGTTTCTTCAACATATATAGAACCACCATACCATTTATGTGAATTGAAGTTATCGCAACGCATGGTTGAATTATACTCGTAGCTTGTTCGGAGAAACTTTCCGCAAAATCATTCGTTAACTGAGCAATATTTTTATCTAGCGGGCATTTTTTTTATAAGGCTGTCATCAATATTTGGTTTTTTTTCTTCCCAATATCTCATTTATTAGACTCCATGTTTTTTTTTTGGGATCATGACAGGATGCATTAAATTTCTCTTCATAATAAAGCGATTTCTTAGACGATAATTCCTTATTTAAAATGTTTCGATATCGTTTGTACTCCATATCATAAGTTTTGTTCAGTCTATTGTTTTTCCATCTCCTGTAAAGCTCATCTCGTTTTTTACATTGTGACAAGAGTTCAGAAGTAATCCATGGGTTATTTTTAGGTTTCGATTTATGGGAATTGTGGAATGCGATTTTTCGTAAATTTCATTCATACATATACATTATAGACTATTTCTACATCGGTCTCGTTGAGAACGTTATCCCAGTTGGTTGTTCTTATAAGTTCATTCACCGTGTTTGAGCAGAGGTACTCGTTTGTTGTGCTGTCGTCATCAGGCGCTATGATTTGCATCGAACAATTTCCGTACCATAGGGCATAATAGTCCGAAATGTCAGTCTCGATAACGGCCGACTATATTTGATGTTCCGGCATGCTGATAACAATGTGATCAATTAACGAAGACGTTCCTGTGGCCATATCTGTTCTTGTATGTGCTTTTATAATATTTATAAGTCCTTTTGACGTTAGCATTTCCTGGTAGTCTTTGACCTAGCTTTTTGTTACGTCTTGAACATTAATGTTTATGTCTTCCATAATTATGGAATTTCATTTTCCTTTACTACGATCTTTAAACATTCAAATGATGTTGTTTCAATTTCAAATCTTTCATACTCAATAGTATTCATTAGGTATATTGCAATTCCTCCACCTCTACGATGGTTTCTATTTAGAAATTTGGGGTTGAAGCCATCTATTGTGTAGAACAAATATTACTAATACTGATTTGGAATGTATTCCAATTTTTCCTTATAGATCTAATATTTAAACATAGACAGCCGAAATTAATCTTACGAAGCTGTTCCGGTTTCATGTCGCTAAAACCTTGAATTACCCTAAAATCTACATTATTTATCGATTCTTCATTATTTTCATTTGTGTTCTCCATTCTTTTGTCTATTTATATTTATATATTAATGTTTATAGAGAAAAACAAAAAACTAGGTTTGTGTTATTTTGCTAATGTCATTTTCATTGCTTATGAGAAGAGCTTGACCGTTCTCATTTTTTTTTGCCAGGATTTTACCAGCACTCTCCCACACAAAACTCCAGTTATCTTTTTGTGCCTTTTGTTTTGCCAACCAAAGCAGATGTTTGTTTTGCCTGGTCAGCTGGTTGTTGACATAAACTTAGATGTCGTTGACCTCAGAATTAGAGGTTGTACTAGCTGCAGTTTGCTTCACATTATTTAGTCTTAAATTTCTGCTATACGAGCATGTTTATAATAAATTCCGTTTTTTAATGTTAGATGCAAACTCTCTTTAGGAGGAAACACACACACAAGTTCCATAACATGTTCAAGAAGACAAATGCAGCTATGATTTGGGAATTTTTATAGTTTTTGAGTTTCGTTCTGTAAATATCATTAATGTCGCGATCGTTTAATTCAAAGCTTGTGACTTTGCCTATACTTTTAACAATTTCAGTCAGATTTTCTTGTGGTTTAATTGGAATGTTAATAATTTCACTTTTGTTTTTTATTACCTGCTGTTCAAGTGTGTTAATTTGAGTTTGCATTTTGATAATTGTTTCCTCTTTCTTGATGTTGGTTTCTTTTAACCCCGCTATTTCTTTTGTTAATTTTTCAATGATGTTGTTGTTTTTCACCATATTGGCATTAATATCGTCATACTTTTTGCAACAAAATCACAACTGCGAGCTATCTCTTTTATTTCTGCTCTCATCAACTGTAATTCTGTTAAAACAGTGGTCGTTATTGCTTGAGGCTGCTCTGGGCTGTTTGGCAACAAATTGTGTTGTCTGGTGGTATAATTGCTGCAGCTGCACCATAGTCGGAAGGATTTTTTTGAATTCCTACCGAAGATTGTTGATTATCTACTGGATTCCTGCAGAACTGAAATTTCCACGCTTCCTTTCTGGCTGTACCCATTGTCCTCCACGATTTTTCAGTGATAGTGGTACATCCGAAGTGCAATTTACGCGAGCAATTAGAGCAAGCAACGAAATCGCCCTCTTGAGAAAGCGGCTCATTGCAGTGACTACAGATATACATACCGTAAAAATAGCAACAACAAGGTTAGGTACGGCTATAATCTTTAGGTACATCGAAAGTTTGTTGATTACAGTTGGTACTGTGTACTTTAGCTCTCTTCTATCATATACGTTATAGAAGCCTGGTATTTGGCGCATCTGTTGAGCTCATCTTCTAGTGTTCAAACTGTGTGTTATGGCACTCTGGAAGCAGGCATCATCTTTATATTCGATTGCTAACGTCATTTCAAAAATTTGCTGCGTATTTAGTACCTTTAAATTTACTAAATTGGATTCAGAGCTTGGAATAAAAATATTCCCCAGTATTGTTGTCTGTAGTCTGTTTAATTTGTCGATGTGAGTTTTTGACGCGATAGTACACCAAATTGTAATTTTGACTCCACCAAAGCATAATACACTTGTTTTTGTACCTTCCTCTTCTAATACTTTTTTACTAAGGCAAACAATGCACTTTTGAGCACTTTACGTATTCTATCAACCTAGTAATACAATCTAAAGTGCGAGTCAATCGTAGCTCCCAGGTAATTATAGGTTTCCACAACTTCTATCGGATTTTCCGTCATTCTATTTGGGCAATCTTCATTTCTGACAATTATTCTTGGATTAGAGGCCCTATGATGGCGAACCCCTAATATACACCAGTTTAGTTTTATAAGTATTAATAACCAGGCCGTTTTCGTGACACCATCTAGCTGCTTCATCAACTTCTGATTTCATGTAGCAGATTACCGTTTCCAGGGAGCGATGCCTTACGATTATTGCGGTATCGTCCGAATATGCAAACGCAGTTGATTTCTTGAAAATACGAAGCATTTCGTTTGTGTAAATAATGAAAAGCAATGGACCAAGCCTTGATCCTTGTGGAACTCCATAATTAACTGCTTTGCTGGCACTAAACGTTTTTTTATTTTAACCTTGAAGCTCCAGTCACTAAGATAATTTTCTATCCACTTAGATAGTACCGTGAATCCTGACTCTCTCTAGTGCAGAAATTATCTTATCATGGTTTAGTGTATCGAACGCTTTATTAAAGTCTATAAATACAACTAATATTTAATGGTTTTTATTTAAACTACAATTGACTAGATTTGAAAACTCTCCCAGAAGTTTGTTTATACTTTTATTTTTTCGAAATCCATATTGGTTTTTATGAAACAGGTTAATATTTTCAATAAAATTAGAAAGTCGTCTTACAACAACTTCTTCTAGGCATTTATCAATTACTTGAAGTATGGAAATAGGCCTATAATTGCATACATCATTCCCAATTCCTTTTTTTTTTTTAAATTTTCATCTAAATTCTCTAATCGCAGAAATTGATATGGATGTTTTTTTTTATTGAAGGAGAAAATCATCGAAAGACACATTTGACATCAGATGTCAAATTTGTAAATGCTCAGATAATTTTATTCTGAGCACTTAGAGCGCGCTCATACTCTGAGCAAATAAGAAACACGAGCATTTTTCTTGAGAATTCTTTGACTGCTCTGAACTAATTTATGAAAACGCCAAATGACTCGTTTCATTTGCTGGGTTCATTTGTGAGTGAGCTAAGATTTCTCTCCCGTGGTTTCAGTTTAACGTTGCATTTGCGAACTGTGCCCGTAGTACGGTTTGATTTTATGTAACTTTGTTTTGTAACCGATAATGTTACTTTGCTACCCGTCGACATTCGGGTACATCGGGCATTCACCTCGTTCACCTCGAAAACTCTGTAACTTTGAAAGCTAACCTATGGGTATGGTTTCGGATACGGTTTGTGCAATTGAAAAGAGACATTAGTAAACAAAAAACATACATATTACTTAAAGATGAAATGGTTCATAATCGATTCGACTTTTATATCTACTATTACGCACATTCATGGTAACTTTGTGAAATGGCATTAATAATGATTGTGTAAGTCGGAGTAATGTATATTGATGCTTGAGAAATTATGTGAAACAGAAAATTTCTGTTTTCGTTCATTATTAGAAATAATGACATTATTAGTAACCGTGTAAGTGCCGAGTTAAAAATATGGCGACGCAAACTCGTAGTGCTTCCATGAACAGGCAGAATAGATTTTGCAATCAAAATCCACCACCAAAGCAGCGCAGCCGACTGTGCAGCACACACCGCACAGAGTCGTTGAAGTGCGACGGTATTTAAAAAAATGTATAAGGGTCTTGCGGCTGAACCTGGGGCCCGATCACTACCAAATTTTAGAAAAAGTATTGTTTATTGGGTATACACATGTGTGTAAAAATTTTAAAAAATTTTATTTTAAATTTGTATGGGAGCCCCACGAACCCGGGGCCCGATCACTTCTAAATTTTAAAAAAAAGTATTGTCACCGGAAATACACATGTATACAAAATTTCAGGAAATTCGGGCTTTAAGAAGTGCGTTAATAATAATGATATTTAAAAAAAAAAATTGTATGGGAGCCCCCAAACCCCGGGCCCGATCGCTTCAAAAATTTCACAAAAAGTTTTGTCCATCGGAGATACATATGCGTATGAAATTTGAAGAAAATCGGAAACTTTTTTCATCTAATTTGTATGGGTGCCCGCCCCCCGACCCAGGGGCCCGATCACTTCCAAATTTTTATAGAAAGTGTTGTCCATCAATGATACACATGCGTATAAAATTTGAAGAAAATCGGGTAAAATTTTAAAAAATTTGGTATGGGAGCCCCCTGACCACGAGGTCCGAGGGGACTCAAATTTTAATAGAAAGTATTGTCACCAGAAATATGCATGTGTGCAAAATTCGGGCCATGGGAAGTTGGGTTAAAATTGATCAGAAAATCTGACCAGCCAGCCAGCCACGTGAACGCGAAGTTAATATCGAGAATTTAAAATTGGCCGTATCGTTGCAGTTTTTAGTAGATTTGGAATCTTGCCTTGTGTTAGGCTTAAATTAACAATTTTTGTAAATAGTGGTGAAAACACACTAGCGTTAAGTTTAATGTCCTTAGTCCGAATTCCATCACCCCTGGAGTTTTATTTGGGTTAATTGATCTCAATATTACATGCATTTCCACTTCATTGGTTTCTTCAACATATATAGAACCACCATACCATTTATGTGAATTGAAGTTATCGCAACGCATGGTTGAATTATACTCGTAGCTTGTTCGGAGAAACTTTCCGCAAAATCATTCGTTAACTGAGCAATATTTTTATCTAGCGGGCATTTTTTTTATAAGGCTGTCATCAATATTTGGTTTTTTTCTTCCCAATATCTCATTTAATAGACTCCATGTTTTTTTTTTGGGATCATGACAGGATGCATTAAATTTCTCTTCATAGTAAAGCGATGTCTTAGACGATAATTCCTTATTTAAAATGTTTCGATATCGTTTGTACTCCATATCATAAGTTTTGTTCAGTCTATTGTTTTTCCATCTCCTGTAAAGCTCATCTCGTTTTTTACATTGTGACAAGAGTTCAGAAGTAATCCATGGGTTATTTTTGCGTTTCGATTTATGGGAATTGTGGAATGCGATGTTTCGTAAATTTCATTCATACATACAAATTATAGACTATTTCTACGTATTTCTCGTTGAGAACGTTATCCCAGTTGGTTGTTCTTATAAGTTCATTCACCGTGTTTGAGCAGAGGTACTCGTTTGTTGTGCTGTCGTCATCAGGCGCTATGATTTGCATCAAACAATTTCCGTACCATAGGGCATAATAGTCCCAAATGTCAGTCTCGATAACGGCCGACTATATTTGATGTTCCAGCATGCTGATAACAATGTGATCAATTAACGAAGATGGCCATATCTGTTCTTGTATGTGCTTTTATAATATTTATAAGTCCTTTTGACGTTAGCATTTCCTGGTAGTCTTTGACCTAGCTTTTTGTTACGTCTTGAACATTAATGTTTATGTCTTCCATAATTATGGAATTTCATTTTCCTTTACTACGATCTTTAAACATTCAAATGATGTTGTTTCAATTTCAAATCTTTCATACTCAATAGTATTCATTAGGTATATTGCAATTCCTCCACCTCTACGATGGTTTCTATTTAGAAATTTGGGGTTGAAGCCATCTATTGTGTAGAACAAATATTACTAATACTGATTTGGAATGTATTCCAATTTTTCCTTATAGATCTAATATTTAAACATAGACAGCCGAAATTAATCTTACGAAGCTGTTCCGGTTTCATGTCGCTAAAACCTTGAATTACCCTAAAATCTACATTATTTATCGATTCTTCATTATTTTCATTTGTGTTCTCCATTCTTTTGTCTATTTATATTTATATATTAATGTTTATAGAGAAAAACAAAAAACTAGGTTTGTGTTATTTTGCTAATTTCATTTTCATTGCTTATGAGAAGAGCTTGACCGTTCTCATTTTTTTTTGCCACGATTTTACCAGCACTCTCCCCCACAAAACTCCAGTTATTTTTTTGTGCCTTTTGTTTTGCCAACCAAAGCAGATGTTTGTTTTGCCTGGTCAGCTGGTTGTTGACATAAACTTAGATGTCGTTGACCTCAGAATTAGAGGTTGTACAGTTTAAATTTCTGCTATACGAGCATGTTTATAATAAATTCCGTTTTTTAATGTTAGATGCAAACTCTCTTTAGGAGGAAACACACACACAAGTTCCATAACATGTTCAAGAAGACAAATGCAGCTATGATTTGGGAATTTTTATAGTTTTTGAGTTTCGTTCTGTAAATATCATTAATGTCGCGATCGTTTAATTCAAAGTTTGTGACTTTGCCTATACTTTTAACAATTTCAGTCAGATTTTCTTGTGGTTTAATTGGAATGTTAATAATTTCACTTTTGTTTTTTATTACCTGCTGTTCAAGTGTGTTAATTTGAGTTTGCATTTTGATAATTGTTTCCTCTTTCTTGATGTTGGTTTCTTTTAACCCCGCTATTTCTTTTGTTAATTTTTCAATGATGTTGTTGTTTTTCACCATATTGGCATTAATATCGTCATACTTTTTGCAACAAAATCACAACTGCGAGCTATCTCTTTTATTTCTGCTCTCATCAACTGTAATTCTGTTAAAACAGTGGTCGTTATTGCTTGAGGCTGCTCTGGGCTGTTTGGCAACAAATTGTGTTGTCTGGTGGTATAATTGCTGCAGCTGCACCATAGTCGGAAGGATTTTTTTGAATTCCTACCGAAGATTGTTGATTATCTACTGGATTTCTGCAGAACTGAAATTTCCACGCTTCCTTTCTGGCTGTACCCATTGTTCTCCACGATTTTTCAGTGATAGTGGTACATCCGAAGTGCAATTTACGCGAGCAATTAGAGCAAGCAACGAAATCGCCCTCTTGAGAAAGCGGTTCATTGCAGTGACTACAGATATACATACCGTAAAAATAGCAACAACAAGGTTAGGTACGGCTATAATCTTTAGGTACATCGAAAGTTTGTTGATTACAGTTGGTACTGTGTACTTTAGCTCTCTTCTATCATATACGTTATAGAAGCCTGGTATTTGGCGCATCTGTTGAGCTCATCTTTTCGTGTTCAAACTGTGTGTTATGGCACTCTGGAAGCAGGCATCATCTTTATATTCGATTGCTAACGTCATTTCAAAAATTTGCTGCGTATTTAGTACCTTTAAATTTACTAAATTGGATTCAGAGCTTGGAATAAAAATATTCCCCAGTATTGTTGTCTGTAGTCTGTTTAATTTGTCGATGTGAGTTTTTGACGCGATAGTACACCAAATCGTAATTTGGACTCCACCAAAGCATAATACACTTGTTTTTGTACCTTCCTCTTCTAATACTTTTTTACTAAGGCAAACAATGCACTTTTGAGCTCTTTACGTATTCTATCAACCTAGTAATACAATCTAAAGTGCGAGTCAATCGTAGCTCCCAGGTAATTATAGGTTTCCACAACTTCTATCGGATTTTCCGTCATTCTATTTGGGCAATCTTCATTTCTGACAATTATTCTTGGATTAGAGGCCCTATGATGGCGAACCCCTAATATACACCAGTTTAGTTTTATAAGTATTAATAACCAGGCCGTTTTCGTGACACCATCTAACTGCTTCATCAACTTCTGATTTCATGTAGCAGATTACCGTTTCCAGGGAGCGATGCCTTACGATTATTGCGGTATCGTCCGAATATGCAAACGCAGTTGATTTCTTGAAAATACGAAGCATTTCGTTTGTGTAAATAATGAAAAGCAATGGACCAAGCCTTGATCCTTGTGGAACTCCATAATTAACTGCTTTGCTGGCACTAAACGTTTTTTTATTTTAACCTTGAAGCTCCAGTCACTAAGATAATTTTCTATCCACTTAGATAGTACCGTGAATCCTGACTCTCTCTAGTGCAGAAATTATCTTATCATGGTTTAGTGTATCGAACGCTTTATTAAAGTCTATAAATACAACTAGTATTTAATGGGTTTTGTTTAAACTACAATTGACTAGATTTGAAAACTCTCCCAGAAGTTTGTTTATACTTTTATTTTTTCGAAATCCATATTGGTTTTTATGAAACAGGTTAATATTTTCAATAAAATTAGAAAGTCGTCTTACAACAACTTCTTCTAGGCATTTATCAATTACTTGAAGTATGGAAATAGGCCTATAATTGCATACATCATTCCCAATTCCTTTTTTTTTAAATTTTCATCTAAATTCTCTAATCGCAGAAATTGATATGGATGTTTTTTTCATTGAAGGAGAAAATCATCGAAAGACACATTTGACATCAGATGTCAAATTTGTAAATGCTCAGATAATTTTATTCTGAGCACTTAGAGCGCGCTCATACTCTGAGCAAATAAGAACCACGAGCATTTTTCTTGAGAATTCTTTGACTGCTCTGAACTAATTTATGAAAACGCCAAATGACTCGTTTCATTTGCTGGGTTCATTTGTGAGTGAGCTAAGATTTCTCTCCCGTGGTTTCAGTTTAACGTTGCATTTGCGAACTGTGCCCGTAGTACGGTTTGATTTTATGTAACTTTGTTTTGTAACCGATAATGTTACTTTGCTACCCGTCGACATTCGGGTACATCGGGCATTCACCTCGTTCACCTCGAAAACTCTGTAACTTTGAAAGCTAACCTATGGGTATGGTTTCGGATACGGTTTGTGCAATTGAAAAGAGACATTAGTAAACAAAAAACATACATATTACTTAAAGATGAAATGGTTCATAATCGATTCGACTTTTATATCTACTATTACGCACATTCATGGTAACTTTGTGAAATGGCATTAATAATGATTGTGTAAGTCGGAGTAATGTATATTGATGCTTGAGAAATTATGTGAAACAGAATATTTCTGTTTTCGTTCATTATTAGAAATAATGACATTATTAGTAACCGTGTAAGTGCCGAGTTAAAAATATGGCGACGCAAACTCGTAGTGCTTCCATGAACAGGCAGAATAGATTTTGCAATCCAAATCCACCACCAAAGCAGCGCAGCCGACTGTGCAGCACACACCGCACAGAGTCGTTGAAGTGCGACGGTATTTAAAAAAATGTATAAGGGTCTTGCGGCTGAACCTGGGGCCCGATCACTACCAAATTTTAGAAAAAGTATTGTTTATTGGGTATACACATGTGTGTAAAAATTTTAAAAAATTTTATTTTAAATTTGTATGGGAGCCCCACGAACCCGGGGCCCGATCACTTCTAAATTTTAAAAAAAAGTATTGTCACCGGAAATACACATGTATACAAAATTTCAGGAAATTCGGGCTTTAAGAAGTGCGTTAATAATAATGATATTTAAAAAAAAAAAATGTATGGGAGCCCCCAAACCCCGGGCCCGATCGCTTCAAAAATTTCACAAAAAGTTTTGTCCATCGGAGATACATATGCGTATGAAATTTGAAGAAAATCGGAAACTTTTTTCATCTAATTTGTATGGGTGCCCGCCCCCCGACCCAGGGGCCCGATCACTTCCAAATTTTTATAGAAAGTGTTGTCCATCAATGATACACATGCGTATAAAATTTGAAGAAAATCGGGTAAAATTTTAAAAAATTTGGTATGGGAGCCCCCTGACCACGAGGTCCGAGGGGACTCAAATTTTAATAGAAAGTATTGTCACCAGAAATATGCATGTGTGCAAAATTCGGGCCATGGGAAGTTGGGTTAAAATTGATCAGAAAATCTGACCAGCCAGCCAGCCACGTGCACGCGAAGTTAATATCGAGAATTTAAAAATTGGCCGTATCGTTGCAGTTTTTAGTAGATTTGGAATCTTGCCTTGTGTTAGGCTTAAATTAACAATTTTTGTAAATAGTGGTGAAAACACACTAGCGTTAAGTTTAATGTCCTTAGTCCGAATTCCATCACCCCTGGAGTTTTATTTGGGTTAATTGATCTCAATATTACATGCATTTCCACTTCATTGGTTTCTTCAACATATATAGAACCACCATACCATTTATGTGAATTGAAGTTATCGCAACGCATGGTTGAATTATACTCGTAGCTTGTTCGGAGAAACTTTCCGCAAAATCATTCGTTAACTGAGCAATATTTTTATCTAGCGGGCATTTTTTTATAAGGCTGTCATCAATATTTGGTTTTTTTTCTTCCCAATATCTCATTTATTAGACTCCATGTTTTTTTTTTGGGATCATGACAGGATGCATTAAATTTCTCTTCATAGTGAAGCGATTTCTTAGACGATAATTCCTTATTTAAAATGTTTCGATATCGTTTGTACTCCATATCATAAGTTTTGTTCAGTCTATTGTTTTTCCATCTCCTGTAAAGCTCATCTCGTTTTTTACATTGTGACAAGAGTTCAGAAGTAATCCATGGGTTATTTTTGCGTTTCGATTTATGGGAATTGTGGAATGCGATGTTTCGTAAATTTCATTCATACATACAAATTATAGACTATTTCTACGTATTTCTCGTTGAGAACGTTATCCCAGTTGGTTGTTCTTATAAGTTCATTCACCGTGTTTGAGCAGAGGTACTCGTTTGTTGTGCTGTCGTCATCAGGCGCTATGATTTGCATCAAACAATTTCCGTACCATAGGGCATAATAGTCCTAAATGTCAGTCTCGATAACGGCCGACTATATTTGATGTTCCAGCATGCTGATAACAAAGTGATCAATTAACGAAGACGTTCCTGTGGCCATATCTGTTCTTGTATGTGCTTTTATAATATTTATAAGTCCTTTTGACGTTAGCATTTCCTGGTAGTCTTTGACCCAGCTTTTTGTTACGTCTTGAACATTAATGTTTATGTCTTCCATAATTATGGAATTTCATTTTCCTTTACTACGATCTTTAAACATTCAAATGATGTTGTTTCAATTTCAAATCGTTCATACTCAATAGTATTCATTAGGTATATTGCAATTCCTCCACCTCTACGATGGTTTAGAAATTTGGGGTTGAAGCCATCTATTTTGTAGAACAAATTTTCTTATTTTTTAATATTAACTTCTACCAAAACTTTTATATCTATATATTCCAGAATTTTACTAATACTGATTTGGAATGTATTCCAATTTTTCCTTATAGATCTAATATTTAAACCTAGACAGCCGAAATTAATCTTACGAAACTGTTCCGGTTTCATGTCGCTAAAACCTTGAATTACCCTAAAATCTACATTATTTATCGATTCTTCATTATTTTCATTTGTGTTCTCCATTCTTTTGTCTATTTATATTTATATATTAATGTTTACAGAGAGAAACAAAAAACTAGGTTTGTGTTATTTTGCTAACGTCATTTTCATTGCTTATGAGAAGAGCTTGACCGTTCTCATTTTTTTTGCCAGGATTTTACCAGCACTCTCCCACACAAAACTCCAGTTATCTTTTTGTGCCTTTTGTTTTGCCAACCAAAGCAGATGTTTGTTTTGCCAGGTCAGCTGGTTGTTGATATAAACTTAGATGTCGTTGACCTCAGAATTAGAGCTTGTACTAGCTGCAGTTTGCATCTTAAATTTCACCTTATACGAGCATGTTTATAATAAATTCCGTTTTTTAATGTTAGATGCAAAAGCAGCTATGATTTGGGAATTTTTATTGTTTTTGAGTTTCGTTCTGTAAATATCAATAATGTCGCGATCGTTTAATTCAAAGTCTGTGACTTTGCCTATACTTTTAACAATTTCAGTCAGATTTTCTTGTGGTTTAATTGGAATGTTAATAATTTAAATTTTGTTTTTTATTACCTGCTGTTCAAGTGTGTTAATTTGAGTTTGCATTTTGATAATTGTTTCCTCTTTCTTGATGTTGGTTTCTTTTAACTCCGCTATTTCTTTTGTTAATTTTTCAATGATGTTGTTGTTTTTCACCATATTGGAATTAATATCGTCATACTTTTTTTCAACAAAATCACAACTGCGAGCTATCTCTTTTATTTCTGCTCTCATCAACTGTAATTCTGTTAAAACAGTGGTCGTTATCGCTTCTGCTGCTCTGGGCTGTTTGGCAACAAATTTTGTTGTCTTTTGGCAGGTGGTATAATTGCTGAAGCTGCACCATAGTCGGAAGGATTTTTTGAATTCCTACCGAAGATTGTTGATTATCTACTGGATTCCTGCAGAACTGACATTTCCATGCTTCCTTTCTGGCTGTACCCATTGTTCTCCACGATTTTTCAGTGATGGTGGTACATCCGAAGTGCAATTTACGCGAGCAATTAAAGCAAGCAACGAAATCGCCCTCTTGAGAAAGCGGTTCATTGCAGTGACTACAGATATACATACCGTAAAAATAGCAACAACAAGATTAGGTACGGCTACAAAGAGAGCAGACAACAGCAAAGAAACTCGAAATACTTGAAATAGATCCGTTTTCTGACTATTTTTTTATTATTTTTTATAGTTTATTTTTAAATTTCAAAACACAGATCGCATATACTATTTATTATTTTTATGTCACTTTTAGAAATTCACTATTCTAGGATTAGGTATTTTATATATCATTTTTACACTTGATATTATAGGAATTCTAAGAGCAGCATTAAAACATGTCTGAACAACAATGCTCACAACTATATGATAGTTAGATAAATAGATAGATTGATAGAATGATAGATTGATAGATTGATAGATAGATAGATAGATGGAAAGATAGATAGGTAAATAGATAGATAGATAGTAGATATATATTGATATTGATATTTATTTTTCATTAATTATTACATAAACAATATTTAAATTTCCTGTGAAGCTAAGTGCTTTTCTGCAGGAGGTTACTTTTCAGGAATTTCAAATAATGTGAGCTTAATGATTTTTATAATGAAATTATGTTATTAACAAATTATTTTTCTATCAAAATTGAGATTATTTGCATTCAAATTTTAAGTAACATATTTTAAGTAAGAATAGTGACATTATATTCGTATTAGTTAATTGATTCAATTTAAGCCAAATATGTATTTTTTTAATTTATGTTTGAATAAGTTTTGGTTGTTTATAATCTTTAGGTACATCGGAAGTTTGTTGATTACAGTTGGTACTGTGTACTTTAGCACTCTTCTACCATATACGTTATAGAAGCCTGGTACTTGGCGCATCTGTTGAGCTCGTCTTCTCGTGTTGAAACTGTGTGTTATGGCACTCTGTAAGCGGGCATCATCTTTATATTCGATTGCTAACGTCATTTCGATTTGCTGCGTATTTTGTACCTTTAAATTTACTAAATTGGATTCAGAGCTTGGAATAAAAATATTCCGCAGTATTGTTGTCTGTAGTCTGTTTAATTTATCGATATAGGTTTTTGACGCGTTACCCCATGATAGTACACCAAATCGTAATTTTGACCCCACCAAAGCATAATACACTTGTTTTTGTATCTTCCTCCTCGAATACTTTTTTAGGTACACAAACGCAAACAATGCACTTATAAGCTCTTTACGTATTCTATCAACCTGGTAATACCATCTAAAGTGCGAGTCAATCGTAACTCCAATTATAGGTTTCCACAACTTTTATCGGATTTTCCGTCATTCTTTTGGGCAATCTTCATTTCTGACAATTATTCTTGGATTAGAGGCCCTATGATGGGGACCCCTAATATGCATGAGTTTAGTTTTTAAAGTATTAATAACCAGGCCGTTGTCGTGACACCATCTAACTGCTTCATCAACTTCCGATTTCATGTAGCAACGTCATTTCGAAAATTTGCCGCGTATTTAGTACTGTTTGTATTTTAGCGATTACCGATGCGATGGTTACCCACTCTTTTTTTATAAACAAGAATTTTATAATAAAGAAGTTCACTCAATTCTGTTTAAAGATGTATTTACTTCACTTGTAGGGAATAATAATACAAAAATATAATAATAATTTTTACTTTTACTAATAAGATAACTTTATGGTACGACCGGGCCGGTTGACGAATAAAATTCAACTCCTCCTTTATTTTGCTAAAATAAATTTAATTTTGACCACCGTCCACACAGAACGGTGAAATGTGCTGACGGTCGTGGGAAAGCCTGCACGGTCACACGACGTGAAACACGCAAGCAAGCAAAATCAAAGGGAGTTGAGTAGCAAACTAAGTAATGATCTCGGCTTATCTGCGTATTTCATGCCATGTGATCCAGAACTTTGTGCATGAGGTGCAATGTACAATTTTAGATCATATACATATAATGATGTGTACAAGGAATATGTGCTTGATATGCACATTATATGGTACAAAGTTGTATTACATAATGTTTATCATACGTTGCAAAATTCTTCGATATCTACGTATTACGAGCATTATGAAAAATCATAATTACACTCAGAATAATACTCGCACCACGCAAGCAATCAGGGAATTTTGTCCAAGTACCTTAAAATTTAATAAATTAAATTCAGAGCTTGAAATAAAAATATTCCGCAGTATTGTTGTCTGTAGTCTGTTTAATTTATCGACGCGTTACCCCATGATAGTACACCAAATCGTAATTTTACCCCACCAAAGCATAATACACTTGTTTTTGTACCTTCCTCGTCTAATACTTTTTTAGGTACACTAACGCAAACAATGCACTTTTGAGCTCTTTACGTATTCTATCAACCTGGTAATACCATCTAAAGTGCGAGTCAATCGTAACTCCAATTATAGGTTTCCACAACTTCTATCGGATTTTCCGTCACTCTATTTGGGCAATCTTCATTTCTGACAATTATTCTTGGATTAGAGGCCCTACGATGGGGACCCCTTATATGCATCAGTTTAGTTTTTAAAGTATTAATAACCCGGCCGTTGTCGTGACACCATCTAACTGCTTCATCAACTTCCGATTTCATGTAGCAGATTGCCGTTTCCAGGGATCGATGCCTTACGATTATTGTGGTATCGTCCGCATATGCAAACGCAGTTGATTTCTTAAAAATACGAAGCATTTCGGTTGTGTAAATAATGAAAAGCAATGGACCAAGCTTTGATCTTTGTGGAACTCCATAACTAACTACTTTGCTGGCACTAAACGTTTTTTTTATTTTATCCTTGAAGCTCATGTCACTAAGATAATTTTCTATCCACTTGGATACTACCCCGTGAATCCCGACTCTCTCTAGTGCAGAAATTATCTTATTATGGTTTAGTGTATCGAACGCTTTACTAAAGTCTATAAATACAACAAGTATGTGATGGTTTTTGTTTAAGCTACCATTTACCAGCTTTGAAAACTCTCCCAGAAGTTTGTTTATACTTTTATTTTTTCGAAATCCATATTGGTTTTTATGAAACATGTTATTATTTTCAATGAAATTATAAAGTCGCCTTACAACAACTTCTTCTAGGCATTTATCAATTACTGGAAGTATGGAAATAGGCCTATCATTGCACACATCACTTCCAATTCCTTTTTTAAAATTGGCTGTATCGTTGCAGTTTTTAGTAGTTTAATGTCCTTAGCCCGAATTCCATCACCCCTGGAGTTTTATTTGGGTTAATTAATCTCAATATTGCATGCATTTCCACTTCATTGGTTTATTCAAAATATATAGAACTGAAAATACTACCTGTTCGCGCCATCTCATGTGAATTAATCATACTAGATTATTGATTGCCAGGATGATGCGAGCAAGCCGCATCCTACTTCACTTGTCTTTGCTATCATCTGCAACCACCGACAGCGAAGTTCATGCTGTCGGTCACTTTCTTTTTGAGCTTCGGCACGTTCGCACGTTTTGTCTTTTTAGTGTTATAGAAGTTTCGTTGTATTCTTTAGAATTTTTGGTATTAAAATTATCTGAGATAAATATCGGACTTGTAAAAATAACATCAGTCTTTTTTTTGTGTTGGAAGTTTAAAAAGTCTTTTCATTGCCATCCGAGCATCACAAACAATTCGAGCCGGATTAAATCGGCAAAAAGGAAAAGGAATCAGCAAACGCAAATTCATACAATTGTGCTACATATTTTTTGGAATTGTGCTGCCATTGCTCTGCCGCAACAGCAAACGCAAAATTCATACAATTGTGCTACATATTTTTTGGAATTGTGCTGCCATCGCTCTGCCGCAGCAGCAAACGCAAAATTCATACAATTGTGCTACATATTTTTTGGAATTGTGCTGCCATCGCTCTGCCGCAGCAGCAAACGCAAAATTCATACAATTGTGCTACATATTTTTTGGAATTGTGCTGCCATCGCTCTGCCGCAGCAGCAAACGCAAATTCATACAATTGTGCTACATATTTTTTGGAATTGTGCTGCCATCGCTCTGCCGCAGCAGCAAATGCAAATTCATACAATTGTGATACATATTTTTTGGAATTGTGCTGCCAACGCTCTGCCACAGCAGCAAACGCAAAATTCATACAATTGTGCTACATATTTTTTGGAATTGTGCTGCCATCGCTCTGCCGCAGCAGCAAACGCAAAATTCATATAATTGTGCTACATATTTTTTGGAATTGTGCTGCCATCGCTCTGCCGCAGCAGCAAACGCAAAATTCATACAATTGTGCTACATATTTTTTGAAATTGTGTTGCCATCGCTCTGCAGCAGCAGCAAACGCAAAATTCATATAATTGTGCTACATATTTTTTGGAATTGTGCTGCCATCGCTCTGCCGCAGCAGCAAACGCAAAATTCATACAATTGTGCTACATATTTTTTGAAATTGTGTTGCCATCGCTCTGCAGCAGCAGCAAACGCACAATTCTGTAATTCGTGCCATCTATATTTTTTGGAATTTCTACCAGTGCATTTGTGCGCAGTTTCTGCCATCGGCCTGCCGCCGCAACAATCGGCGCACCGACGCAACTTGCCGCATCAAACGCATCAACTACCAGCGCGTATTTTTTGGAATTGTGTTGCCATCGCTCTGCAGCAGCAGCAAACGCACAATTCTGTAATTCGTGCCATCTATATTTTTTGGAATTTCTACCAGTGCATTTGTGCGCAGTTTCTGCCATCGGCCTGCCGCCGCAACAATCGGCGCACCGACGCAACTTGCCGCAGCAAACGCATCAACTACCAGAGTATTTGTGCGCAGTGTCTGCCATCGGCCTGCCGCCACAACAATCGGCGCACCGACGCAAATTGCCGCATCCAACTATAACCACCAGTGCATTGGTGCGCAGTTTCTGCATTCGGCCTGCCGACGCAACAATCGGCGCACCGACGCAACAATCGGCGCACCGACGCAAATTTCCGCATCTAATTTTAACCACCAGTGCATTTGTGCGCAGTTTCTGCCATCGGCCTTCCGCTGCAACAATCGGCGCACCGACGCAAATTGCCGTATCGGACGTGTATGCTCAGCAGTGTTTTATGGGCACATAAGTTGTTACCATCAGCTACAAGCCCCAACTTCAATCAATTGTCCAACCATCATTCGGAGTGTTCGCTCCATACTCAGCTATCGCAACATCTTTACAGCAACAGGAGAGACAACATCAAACTACAACCAAGAGTCACAGTCAGAGTGATATCAAAAGCAGGTTCACATTTTTATATAAGCAAATGTTTAAGCAAATTTCTTATTACTTCTTTCCTTTCATTTGAATTACTATTTACTCTTACATTCGTTTAAAGAAAAATTCTACACATCGATCTGCTTAGAATCTACAGAAAGAATATATCTAAGTAACATGGATTTGAATAGAATCTAATTCACATTTTTATATATTATAGTTTACGCCATATATTACATAGCAAATTTATCTAGTATATAATTGACGAAATCATATTTATCAATCAAGCTGTACTGAACGGTTGAGCATTCTTCGTTTGCGTTTTTTTTTTATGTTAATTTTAGTTTTTTTTTTGCGTAAGACATCACTTACGTATACTTTTATTAGCCTAACGAAAATACGTACATAATCGTGTTCGTCAGACTAGTTGTAGGGTGTGCGTACCGGGTCATATTTCGCGTCGTGTTCTTTTTTAAATTTAAAAAAAAATCGTGTTCTGTAGAGACCATCAAGTCTGCACGAATTGTGAACTGTCGCGAGTCTTCACAAGATCAGCGGTAACATCCCTGTCTCATTTTCACTTGAGATTCTCCTTGCTCACACCTAATACTCTGATCGGTGTGCTACTTGTCACAACCACCCTCGCATTTGGTATCGGCACTGTGACGTGTTTTGTTTCAATTTGACATCTCGGTGCGTGAGGACATAACTCTACAATGTCGCTATTAGACGATTTCATCTTTTCCGCCGATCAGCTGGTAAAATACTTTGCTGCGGCAAAGGAAGTACCTGAGAGCAATCACACGATGGCTACTCTTGACGCTCGTAAGGACGTCTTAAAGAGCTAATGGCTAGATCTAAAGAACAATTACATCGCTTGCATTCGAGCCACCCCTGCACCAGAAGAGGAGGCTCTCGATCCAGGAATAATTGAGTCCAAATTTGCAAGCTCCAATTAAACTTACGTTTCTTGCCTGGGACTGTTTTTAGAGCTTCAAACGAAGCTGAGCGATGCTCAAGCAAAGCCTTGCCTCGCCGCTCCGGTTTTTGAAGGTTCGGGAGTTAGTGCCAAAGCAACGAGAATCACATTGTTTGAAGCTTCCTCCTTGCGACACTGAGGTATTCCCGGGAGATTATTTGTCCTGGCCCTCGTTCCGTGATATGTTTCAAGCAGTTTACGCAAACCATCCTAACCTTGGAGCCGTTGAGAAGCTTTTCCACCTTCGAGCAAAAAGGAGTGGCGAAGCCAATAGGATAGTATGCAGATTTCCTTTGACCAACGCGAGTTTTGAGTTGGCATGGAACGCGCTACGAACGACTTATGAGAACAAGAGAATACTAGTCAACAACCAAATCAAAATCTAATTTAATCTACCTAATGTCAAAGAAGAATCGGCCGCGTCCATAAAAACTCTGCAAAGGAGCATCAATGATTGTAAAGCATCGGTTCAAGCTCATGATATTCGCACAGATGGCTGGGATCCCATTCTCATTTTCGCGTCTTCTAACCGACTGCATCCCACCACGCTTGCGTTATGGAAACAATCATTGACCAGGCCGACTGATATACCCAGTTGGGCTGAATTGGATGCTTTTTTATGCAACAGAGTTCAGGTCCTCGAATCTATTGCAGATGCTACCACGTCTCGATCGGTGGGCCGTCCACCCACGCCGAAATCCAATCCAAATACCTCCTATCGTCCGAGCAATAACCACGTAACACTTTTCCACACCAAATCACAAGAGTTCAGTTGCGAGGCGTGCTCAGGAAAACACAATCTTCGATCCTGCTCAAAATTTTTGACATTGCCAGTGACTGACCGTTTTGACCTTGTACGAAAAAGAAAGATGTGCTTCAATTGTCTGTCGGTACATCATATGCTTCCGAAATGCACTAGTGAATACACTTGCAACACCTGTTACCAGCGACACCACTCGCTTTTGCATTTACCACAAAGAGCTCCAGCGAATCACACGCATTCCAACTCACGTTCTTCAGATCCTGTGAATGTCGGTGAATCCACCACCTTATCCTCACCATTACAGTCCACTTCTCCTCCATTTATACCTAAGGAGGTCCAACACAAATCCTATTTGGTGTACACGCAAAGAAGGATTCTGTTAGCCACTGCTTTAGAAAAGATTTAGAAGGATTCTGTTAGCCACTGCTTTAGAAAAGATTCGAAGACTGCTTTAGAAAGAAAAAATGTAGCTTACCCTCATAAATAACGCTTGTCCTGAGGAGCCAATCTCGGTTGAGGCGATCGTGCTGAAGAAATTAACGGGCAGCTTGCCGAACCGGTCATTTACTTTAATCGATCCTCAGGCCCTGGAAGGCATGGAATTAGCAGACCCCACCTTCAATCAAGCGTCCCAGGTAGATTTACTCATAGGAGCAGATCTATACCCCAGTGTTATAAGCGAAGGTGTCAAAAACATTTAGGACTCGCGTGGTTAATCCACAAAGCACCTCGCTAGACCTACAAATTCGAAAGTTTTGGGAGCTGGAAGAGCTTCCAGATCGAAAACGCCATGCGTCAGAGTCAGATCAGCATTGTGAAGATCTGTATGAAAAAACAACCTACAGGCTTGCAGACGGGAGATATGTCGTCAGACTACCTTTCAAATCAGATCCACGCAATACACTCGGTGATTCGAGAAACCATGCCGTTCAGCAGCTCTATCGAACTGAACGCAATCTTACAAAGAAACCAGAGCTACAATCCCAGTATGATAGAGTTCTTGCCGAGTATCTTACGTTGAACCATATGCGAGAACTGTCTCCGCACGAAATAAACGCTACCACAAAGTAACCCTCGTTTTATCTTCCACACCATGCCGTGATCAAGCCAGAAAGCACTTCCACTAAGGTACGCGTGGTATTCAACGTTTCAAGTGCGTCTTCCAGTGGCATTAGTTTGAACGACTGTCTTCATGCCGGCCCAGTACTGCAAGAAGATTTGCCATCACTTCTTATCAGGTGGCGTTTCTTCCGATTTGTCTTTAACGCTGACATCGAAAAGATGTACCGCCAAATTTTAGTCCACCCTGACCACATCAAATATCAACGCATTTTTTTCAGACCATCGCCATGTGAAAGCGTCAAACAGTTTGAACTTCGCACTATTACATTCGGAGTCAAGTGTGCTCCATATCTTGCCATCCGCACTCTTAAGCAATTAGGTAAGGAAGCTCGGTCCATGTATCCTCTAGCTGGAAAAGCCATAGAGTCCGACTTTTATGTCGATGACCTCCTCTCGGGTGCTCACGATCTTCCACAGCCAAGAGAATCCAGATTGAAGTTAAACAGTTTGAACTTCGCACTATTACATTCGGAGTCAAGTGTGCTCCATATCTTGCCATCCGCACTCTTAAGCAATTAGGTAAGGAAGCTCGGTCCAAGTATTCTCTAGCTGGTAAAGCCATAGAGTCCGACATTTATGTCGATGACCTCCTCTCGGGTGCTCACGATCTTCCAACAGCCAAGAGAATCCAGATTGAAGTTATTGAAAAACTCGAATCAGCGGGTTTCCCTTTGCGTAAGTGGACGTCAAATACATCACCGCTATTGGATCACCTGCCTCCACAGCACATCTTAAGTGAAGAGTTCCTTCAAATAGAGTCGGATAGCACGATCAACACGTTGGGAATTCCAAGCTCGACGTCTTTTATTTCTCTATCGAACCGCTCAAAATATCGGTGGCTCCCACCAAACGAGAAGTCTTTTCGGAGATTTCACGTCTGTTTGACGTGGCTTGCTCCAATAATCGTTTCGGCAAAGATCTTGATGCAACGGATCTGGATTGAGCAAACGAATTGGGATGAACATATCGAACCTTCCACTCTTTTACAATGGAAGGCATTTGCAAACGCTCTTAGTGGAATTGGACTCATCCAAATACCGCGCTGGAATGATTACACCCCAA
This sequence comes from Nephrocerus scutellatus, assembly GCA_947095585.1. NCBI lineage: Eukaryota > Metazoa > Arthropoda > Insecta > Diptera > Pipunculidae > Nephrocerus > Nephrocerus scutellatus. The sequence goes on along the minus strand of OX352763.1, from coordinate 51,303,634 downwards.
CGTGTCAGCTGCAGTTTCATGGGTTTTGCGACGCGTCTGAGAAAGCATACGCAGCGGCGCTGTTTGTAATGGTGAATTGCCCTGAGTTCACGAGCTGTCACTTACTTTGTGCAAAATCCAAAGTAGCACCTATTAAGTCCATTTCATTACCAAGACTGGAACTTTGTGGAGCTGTGCTCCTTTCTAGGTTGATCACGACATATCTCCCTCAATTACCCATTGAATCGTCTCAAAGGTTTCTCTGGACGGATTAGTCTATTGTCTTAGCCTGGCTTAAGAAACATCCAGGCACCTGGAAAACTTTCATTGCAAACCGGACCAGTGAAATTATTGAGAACGTGGGTAACAACAACTGGGGTCATGTCAAGTCAGCTGACAATCCAGCTGATCTGGCCACACGAGGATTGACTCCAGTCGACTTAAGAGATAAGGAACTTTGGTGGAAAGGACCTCCGTGGTTACAGGAACCACAGACGCACTGGCCTATCAGTTGCCCGAGTGCGCCCGACCATGAGGACTTAGAAGTCAAACCCATTTCAACATTTAGTACGCTAACCATTCATGATGACCTTTTGATCAGATTTTCATCATTACCGCGCGCGTTACGAGTTCTGTCGAATGCTTATCGTTTTATACGTAGCTCATTAAAGTCCAAATTTCCGGCACTCACATATGAGTCGCATCTTATTACCCAGGCGGAGATTACATTCATTCAAAATCGCCTTATCTATGTGTGTCAGCTTTCGCATTTTCCTCGAGAATATCAAGCACTCTCACGAAACATAGCCATTCCTTTTAAAAGTACCATTCTACCGTTAAATCTCACCCTGGAATCAAATCACCTGATGCGAGTTAATGGCCGATTGGCTAACGCAAATATCCCCTATAATCCCAACCCTATCATTTTACCCCACGCAGCTCGGTTTTCGTCGCTTCTAGTGAAGTTCGTTCATGCTTTAACGCTACACGGCGGGAATGCATTAATGATGCGCGTCATTCGCCAAATGTATTGGGTCCCAAAATTAAAGAATCTTGTCAAAGCCTGCATCAACAATTGCAAAACCTGTGTTATCGGGAATCGACTTCGCCGGGCCCTTCGTTAACAAGAGCTTCACTGGACGAAACTGTCGCTTGACTAAGGGGTATACATGCTTGTTCGTCTGCTTTTCTACGAAAGCTATACATCTTGAGGCAGCCAGCGACTTGTCCTCCGAGGTGTTCTTAGCAGCCTTTGCTAGTTTCGTAGCTCGGAGAGGACTTCCGAAAGAAGTCTACTCAGACCACGGTACTAACTTCGTTGGGGCGGATTCTGTACTCCAGCGGGAATTTAAGAAACTGCTAACATCGTTACCACATTTAACGGCTTCTAAGTACGGTGTCCAAGGTCTGCACTGGCACTTTATACCCCCCGGTGCTCCTCACATGGGCGGCCTATGGGAAGCAGGTGTGAAAAGCTTCAAAACTCACTTTCGCAAATTAGTCTCGCACATACACCTTACCTTTGAAGAGTTTGTTACCCTTCTAGCTCGCATTGAAGCCTGTCTGAACTCTCGTCCAATATCTCCGATGTCCAGTGATCCAGGTGATCTGCTGGCACTAACCCCTGGACACTTTCTCACCGGTAGCCCTTTGTTGGCCTTTCCCGAACTCGACACCACGGAAAGATCACTTTCTGTCATCAACCGATGGGAAAAACTCAAATCCCTCCAACAAGAGTTCAGTAAACGCTGGAAGAACGAATATTTACACGAATTGCACAAGAGATCAAAATGGCAACATGCTTTCGATAACATACAGATCAATGATTTTGTCGTTATCAGACAAGAAAACCTCCCATCTACGGAATGGCGTATGGGCCGTGTTATCAAAGTGCATACCGGAACCGACGGAAAGGTTCGAGTGGCTACCATAAAAACCCAGCTCGGCGAAGTTACTCGACCGAAAGTGAAACATTGCCGTCTACCTGTAGAACGCACGACTTCCGATACCGATCTGACAACATAACTATTATGTACCCTCTGATAGTGTTTTTTTTTTTGCCTTTAGTCAAACGGGCATACCATGCATCTAAGCAATCATCAACCGATCTGAAAACAGACAACGATAAATTTCGTATCGTAGCATCTGCAAACAATGCAGTATCTATATATATCGATCTTGAATTGTATAAGTATATCAATTTCGTATCGTAGCACCTAAGCAAACAATGCAGTATATATATATATATCTATCTTGAATTGTATAAGTATATCAATTTCGTATCGTAGCATCTAAGCAAACAATGCAGTATTTATATATATCTATCTTGAATTGTATAAGTATATCAATTTCGTATCGTAGCATCTAAGCAAACAATGCAGTATATATATATATATCTATCTTGAATTGTATAATTATATCAATTTCGTACCGTAGCATCTAAGCAAACAATGCAGTATATATATATATCTATCTTGAATTGTATAAGTATATCAATTTCGTATCGTAGCATCTAAGCAAACAATGCAGTATTTATATATATCTATCTTGAATTGTATAAGTATATCAATTTCGTATCATAGCATCTAAGCAAACAATGCAGTATATATATATATATCTATCTTGAATTGTATAATTATATCAATTTCGTACCGTAGCATCTAAGCAAATAATGCAGTATCTATATATATCTATGTATTTGAATTGTAACGGGTGTTTTTTTAAGAGGTTGCCGATTTTTTTTTTTGAATAAAACACATATAAAATTATGAAATGACCAAAATTTTTTTTTATTTGGTAGATAATTTTTTGGCATTTAACATTTAAACACAATTTCTGGCATATGGCTACCACGACTATTTTTCACAAATGTCATTCTGGAGGTCCAATTTTCCAGCACTTTTTCAAGCATTTGAGGGCGTATGTCAGCAATGACACGTTGAATATTGGTTTCCAAAGCGTCAATCGATTGAGGTTTATCCACATAAACCAATGACTTCACGTATCCCCACAAAAAGTAATCGAGTGGCGTCAAATCGCACGAACGCGGAGGCCAATTCACCGGACCATTTCTCGAAATAATGTTGTCGTTGAAAGTTTCTTTCAATAAGTCGATTGTTTCACGTGCTGTATGGCAAGTGGCACCATCTTGTTGAAACCACATTTCATCCATATCCATATCTTCAAGATTTGACAACAAAAACTCATTTAACATGGTTCTGTATCGATTTCCATTCACGGTAACGCGTCGTCCTTCCTCATTTTTAAAAAAATATGGACCGATGATCCCACCAGCCCATAGACCGCACCAAACAGTACATTTATCAGGATGCATTGGTAATTCTTGAACGGCGTGTGGATTATCTTTGCTCCAAATGCGACAATTTTGTTTGTTGACGTATCCATTTAACAAAAAATGCGCCTCATCACTGAAGAGAATTTTACGGTAAAAAAATGGATCTTCGTTCAATTGATTTAACGACCAATCACTGAATTCACGGCGCAAACGATGGTCGTGTGGCTTTAATTCTTGCACCAATTGAATTTTGTATGGCACCAAACCCAAATCTTTACGTAAAATTTTCCATAAAGTCGATGGACAAAGTCCAATTTGCTGAGCCGACGACGAATCGATAAATTGTCGTTTTCTTCGACACTGGCCTCAACGACAGCAATATTTTCTTCTGTACGAACTCTTCTCATTCTTGTCGGTGGCTTGGCATCCAAAAGAGTGAATGTAGACCGAAATTTGGTAATTACGTTCTTTATGGTGGTCTCTGACGGACGATTATGTGCACCATAAAATTCACGAAGTGCTCTATAAACATTTTTAATTGAACACTGATTTTGAAAATAAATTTCCACGATTTGAAAACGTTGTTCTTGAGTTAACCTATTCATAATGATTTGCCAAACAATACTGAGTAGAAATGCCACTTTGAGCTGTCAAAACAACTGTCATAAAATAAAACGACATCTATCGGAAAAACAAACCTCCTTAAAAAACACCCTTTATAATCCTTGTACCATCCTTGCATTTTGTTGTCACAGTATGCCAAGGGGGCCGGTAATGTTCGCGTCATCTCGTGGTGAATTAATCATACTAGATGATTGATTGCCGGGATGATGCGAGCAAGCCGCATCCTACTTCACTTGTCTTTGCTATCATCTGCAACCACCGACAGCGAAGTTCATGCTGTCGGTCACTTCCTTTTTGAGCTTCGGCACGTTCGCACGTTTTGTCGTTTTTAGTGTTATAGAAGTTTCGTTGTACTCTTTAGAATTTTTGGTATTAAAATTATCTGAGATAAATATCGGACTTGTAAAAATAACATCATATATTGCATATAATTTGCATAATAAATTCCGAATAAGTTACCATTTTAAAAAAAACTTCTTTTCAATTAAATAGTTATCCCCCTACCCAATGTAAGGTGACTATTTCAAGTATTTCAAGTGCAAGGAGAAATTTCTTCAAACAGTGGTCCTTCGAGCCTGGACAGTTTATAATCATTTCCAAGCCATTCTTTCGTATCCTAGTGTGAGGCTTTACTAGGGTGGTTATAAACAGTCGCATACATAAAAGTAACAGTTTACTTTGCCAAGCATATAAAAGTAATAGTTTACGTTATACGAATTTAGAAGTAATAGTTTACTTTACAAACGCATTAACACGCACTTTACTTCAACATGGACCAACTTGGACGAGTTATCGATAACCTACAAGATGTCATCATCCAGCTGGAAGAGGTTAGAGTTAACCTCGTCAAACTGGGATTAGAAAAGCGTTCTCCAGAAACGCTTTCCAGGCAGTAGGAAAAGGCTAAGAGCCTTTGGACTTCCATCGAGACTTAATATGCTAACTTATCTTAGCTAAGCAAAAAAGTCGCTGCCGAGTTCCTGCCAAAATTCGAGGCAGCTCAAACAATCTTCGCAAACATTAAAGAGTTCATCAAGAAGAACTCCACACAGCTGTTGGATGAGGACAAAACCGAAGACGGAAATTCTGGAGATGCAGTTGCCCCAACTGATGAGGAAACCAGCTTTACTCCCGCAGCACAATAGGCCGTTCCAATCCTCAAACGGACAAAAGGAATAATTCACCAGAGCACATCCATACGACACCATCATCAAAATTAAAATCAATTACGCCCGTTACATCTGTCGATTGCTGCAAGTCGTCTAACGATCCCCGACTCAGCGAGCCCATTCAGCCCCTTTCAGCCAATATATACATACGTGCAAGGAGTTGGGTTTGTCCTACAAAATCCCGCGGGAGGGATGTGTGGTCAAGAATACATCTCTCCTTCACAGCCGTCCAACTTACCTCAACATGAAAGTAATACAACCGAAGCACTTATACATGCCATAGCCAAACTAACGCTTGATCGAGAGAAAGAATCGAAGGCAGACGGAACGCGTGCAGAGGGTAACAAAATCTCGGAGGTACACCTAAGAGAATATAGTGGTGACATCACGAAGTACCGTGAATTTAAAAAGCAATTCAATTCACTGGTAGAGGAAAGCTGAATGTCAAACATCGATCGCTTCACTTTACTCAAGTCGAAGCTCCCTGGAAGAGCATTGGACGCAATTACCGATTTGGACTTGACTGGAGACAACTATCCGATTGCCTGGTCAACATTGGACCGAACGTTTGACAATCCCAGACAAAAAGTTGAACAAGAGGCTATGCTAGCTCTACCATGACGTCCAACAATCCCAGGAAATGCAGAGTCTATAAATTCATAGATGCACTACACTAAAGGACGGGTCTCCAATCTCAAAAGAAAAAAATAAGTAGAGAACAGATCATGGCCTATTTAATCCTTCAAGGCTTAGTTCCTATCACACGTGGCAGATTGGACGATTTCTACAACTGTAAAACCAGACTTCCTACCTAAGAGGTAATAGAAGACTTCATGTTTAAGGAATATCAGCATCATCTAGATCAAGATGACAATTGTCAAATTATTCAGTTATCTCGTAAGGTACCTAGGAAGGATTTCAGTATGCCGCATACCAAAGTACATGTTACACTTTAATCGAAAGAAGCAGCAACAAAGGTAACAAGGAAGTGCTTCATCTGCACAGAAAACCATCCAGTTGTGGACTGTCTAAAGTTCCTGAGCTCACAGAATCGGAAAGCCATGCTACGTGACCACAAGATCTGCATCTATTGCTTAAAGCATCGTTTCGACTATCGCTGTCCTTGTTAATCAAGAGAGTATTTAAAATGCAGAACCTGTCAACCGATAGATAGATAGGTAGAACAAAAACTAGAAAGGTAATAGGACAGATAGATAGAAAGGCAGGAAATAAAAAATAGAAGGACGGGAAGACAGAAAAATAGAAAGATGTAAAGACAGGAAAAGGAAAAGGAAGAAGTAGGACACGGAAAACAAGAGGATAGAAAGTGGAAAAGAGAGAAGAGGAAATGGGTAGAATAAGGACAAAAAGGACAGGAGGATAGAAGGGGCAGAAGAAGGTAGAAAGAAGAAGAAATAAAGAAAATTGTAGAAGTTGTAGAAAAGTATGGAAAAGCGTAGAGAATGTAGCTGTTGCAACGCAACAAACCAACGCATTGGATGTGCGTCATCAGCAAAATCTGAACGTCAACGATCCCAGTTCGTCGGTGGGCTTACATTTTTCTGTTGCATAAATACGATACATTGTAAGTCGAATCATCGCCTTACAGTGTGATTCACAAGGAATCGCTATGCAGCAGAACACATGGGCGATTTTATTAACATAAGCGTCAGCGGTCCCAATTCATTGGTGAGCAATCACCACCATACAATGTAATCCGCATTAACGTTTTACATTGTGATTAACAAAGAGTCGCACTATGTTCAAATTCATTGGCGATCGCTTCGTCTCAGCATTTGATAACACTCCACAAGTTTATCGCCTTGCCACTACATTCGACACCACATTCCAACCGTGCAATAAAGTAACGCGACCCAATTAGTGTGCTTTATAAACAAACACACTGGTCGAACATAGATACTCATAGTATTATCGCCATGTCATCACTATTAAAAGCTGTGTTGGCATTCGTTGGCATTTCAGGCGCGCTGTACTGGATAAATGAGATATGGAAAATCATATCGTGGTACAAAATACTTAACAAAGCAAAAGTGTGGAATTGGTTGGATTGGCTGTACCTGGAGTTGGTGGCAAGGCGACAGCACCAAATCAGTTGTCACACAGCACTAAACCATCCCGGTCGCAGCGCGCATCCAAACAATATAAATCGTCCGTCGTCAAGTCTTTGATCATCAAATTCATCATTCATTATTGTTTAAAAATAGAATAAAGAATTAAATTAAGATCTACCTTTTAAAATAAAATAGTAAATAAATAAGGAAATCATTGTAACAAATTAAAATCCAAAATTTGTGTTATTATTATCTGGGAAGATTTTAAATGAAGATTTCAGTTTAGGAAGTCCTTAAAATATTTGCAAATGCCCTTGGATCCATTAAGGTCCAGGCGGCATACATTGGTCCTTCGAGCCGGATTGGGACTTGAAAATCGTTGGTCGGTATTAAAAGTGTTCGTTGTTCGTGGGCGTAAAAGCAGCCAGCAGTCGTTCTTCGTGCGCGTACAAACAATTCTATCAACACAGTGAGTGTTGAACAAATCAACAGAGGAAGTGCAGATTTACTCAACCCAACACAGAATTTTGACTGATCTCACGAAGCGGGTGATGCGAGGGAACAACGCATAAAGTCAGGTGTGTGGCATTATTCTTAACTTTTTTATATTTTTTAAATAAAAAATTGATTATGACTATATTAAGACTTGTGTGTGTGGGTAGATTAAGTCCGTTGTAACAAAATGAGTAAGGGAAAAATGTCCGAGGTAGTTGACGCGATTCAAACAATTGCTCTAGAGTTGGATGCCGACAACAAGGCATATCTAGAGTTGGGGGTGAAAAAGCAATCAGTGCACATGAACGAGGCGCGTCTATCAAATTTAGAGACATCGTTCAATGAAGCTAGAGCTCTTCATCAAAAAATTGTTGAGTCTCCTAGTGAAGAAATTAAAGTGAAATATATGGAAGCCCGCACGTTCCATAAGTTGAAGGAACTGTTCTTCGCATATTCATGTGAGTTAAAGGAAAGGCTCACAACCGCCGATAGCCCAAGTTTTCTCAACAAATCAATGGCTGGATCGAAGAGTCCCTCCTTTGATGGTTCTCTTAAAATGTGGTCCGAATTCAAGGCGTTATTCGAAAGCCTAGTGGCTACAAATTCCTCAATATCTGAGGCACAAAAGTTGCAACATCTAAAAGGCAACTTAAGCGGTGAAGCAGCGCGTATGCTACGGAACACCGACACTAATTTTGAAACTGCTTGGGCATTGCTTGTCAAGCGGTTTCAGAATGTTCGATAGTTAAAGGACAATCAATTTAAATTGCTTTTCGATCAAGAGAAAATTGTTCAAGAGTCATCTGATGACTTAAAACTACTGCTTGATACAACGAATTAAGCCAAGCAATCCTTGAAAAACCTTGGCGTGTCAGTGGATTCTTGGGAAGACGTGCTGATTTTTCATACAGTACAAAAGCTTCCGTCCACCACTCGAGGTCATTGGGAATCCCACATTGCAACGCACGTGGATTATCCGACATACAGCATATTGGAAGATTTCATTTTGATGAGATCAACGACATTAGAATTCATCGGACAACCGGTCTCAAGTGTCATTTAATCAAGATCGAAAAAATACACTCCAGGTACAGTGCGTACACATAATTCTACAGTTTTGAAATGTCCAATGTGCCAAGGATCCCACGCGATCCGAAACTGTCCTAAATTCAAAGCTCTAAGCCTCGTGAAAAGACAGGACATTGTGAGGAAATATAAATTATGTTTCAACTGTCTCTCTAATGCTCACTACATGCATGCATGCACGAGTACATTCACTTGCTATAAGTGTGAGCAACGGCATCACTCGCTGTTACATAACGATGTAACAAATGCCACACGGACTCATGACTCGCGGTTACCAGGGGCAACTCAGTCATCAGTTCAACATGCCGAGTATTATGGGCACAATCCACAACTCACGACCACAGAGTAGCCAACGTGCTCCACCCTTCTAGATCCAAGATCAGAAACCTCCCTAATTTCAGAGTCTGCTGTCCAATCATTAGGATTGCGAAAAGAGAAGGCAACTGTAACGGTGCTGGGAGTTGGAGAAACCAACACAGGTGTCTCCAAACACAAGGTCTCCTTCACGATAAACTCCTGCATCAACAATCAATTCGAACTACATCTAACGGCACTAATTCTACCTAAGGTCACATCTGATTTGCCAATGAGGAGCATTCAGAACGCTGACTGGAATCATCTCCGAAGTTTGCAATTAGCAGATCCGACATTCAACAAGGACAGAGCTTGGATGGGTGCTGTCCAGTGGAATTCTCCTGACAAATCCATCGATAACTTCTCTCAACATTACCACAGAAGACAAAGACATAGACAAAATGCTCTTGAAATTTTGGGAACTGGAAGAAATCCGGAAGAAGTCTATGCTGTCACTAGAAGATGAACAATGTGAATTCCACTTTTGTCGAACCCATCAACGTCAGGCCGATGGAAATATGTGGTTCAGCTTCCACTCAAGGAAGGAATACGACCGCCAATAGGACGATCATACAATTCATACATACAACACATTCGTCGCCAACAGAGTCGCTGAAATTCAAGAGCTGACTGACCCTTAGTGTTGGAGATACGTTCCGTCCAAGGATAATCCAGCGGATATCGCTTCAAGAGGACTCTTGCATAGATACCTGATTGCTAAGGATCAGTGGTGGAACGGCCCGGAATATCTACAGACATTTGAAGAACAATCTTATCCCATGTATGATATAGACAATACGGATCTTGAAACGAATGCATCCGAAATTTCTAAGGTAAAAATATTTTTCACATCTGTACACTTGTTAATTCGTGGGAAGTCAATGGACTATTGTACAGATTTTCGTCCTTACAGCGACTAATACGAACTACAGCGTATTGGCTTCGCTTTATCAACAATGCTCGTAAAAAATCCGAGCGAACGTCAGGTCCGCTCTCAGCAGAAGAAATTACTCAGGCTAGATTTCGGTTGCTATGCCTAGTTCAACACGAATCCTTCAATAAGGAGATTACTCGAATCTCCAATAATGAAACAGTGCACAAAGGAAGTAAATTAGCTAGACTTTCACCCATTCTGGATGACAACAAGATACTGAGAGTCGGTGGACGGTTGGAGAATGCGGACTTGCCCTATTCACAACGTCACCCTATAATTTTGGCTTCGCAGAATGTTTTAACCAAACTCATAGTCCATGACACTCATATGAGATTATTGCATGCCGGCCAACAACTAATGATGGCAACTCTTCGCACAGAATATTGGATTCTTCAACTCAAATCAAATGTTAAGAATTGCATCCACAAATGTCTCAAATGTTTTCGATATACAGCTACGATGATGCAACAAAAAATGGGAAACCTACCAGCTCCGCGATTTAATGAGGCTCGACCGTTCCAAACATCTGGTGTGGATTATGCTGGACCTGTGCAATTAAAAGCATGGAAAGGACGCTGCAACAAAATCACGAAGGCATACATTGCGATTTTCATTTGTTTTTGCACGAAAGCTGTTCATCTTGAGTTGGTGAGCGATTACAGTACGCCGGCCATTCTAGCAGCCTTCAAGCGCTTTACGGCCCGGCGAGGCTATGCACTGGTCTTTATAGTGACTGCGGAACTAATTTTCAAGGAGCTGCATATATCATGGATTCAGAAAAACCACATCTACAGAAGCAGTGGGTCGAGGACATCGCTATGCAACTCCAGGTAAATGGAACTACCTGGCATTTTAATCCTCCAGCAGCGCCACATTTCGGAGGGCTCTGGGAAGCAGGAGTAAAGTCAATGAAACACCACTTGAAGAGAATCATCGGGCATTACACTCTTACCTTCGAAGAGTACGCCACTGTATTAGCACAGGTGGAAGCTTGTATGAACTCGCGACCGCTCTGCCCGGTTAATGAAGATCCAGAGGATCTATCAATTTTGACACCAGGACATTATTTAATTGGTTCATCATTACACACTACACCCGAAAGGAACTTAAGTGACAGCAAGTCAACTCATCTGGACAGATGGCAACTATTGCAGAAAATTCAACAAGATCTGTGGAAGAAATGGAAATCCGAATACCTCGGTCGACTTCAACACCGCTCAAAATGGATAATCCCAATTCCAGATCTGTAAATAGGACAAGTGGTCATACTGCCAGAAGAAGCAACACCTCCTACAATTTGGCGTCTTGGTAGAATTGTAGAAACTCACCCTGGACCAGATGGAAAAGTTCGTGTAGTGACCATCAAAACAGCAACAACCATACTTAAGCACCCGATCACAAAACTGTGCCCTTTGCCAATGGTTAAAGAAGATATGTCGCACCCACACACACAAGCAAATAACTGAATTCGTCTATCAAATAAATAGAATATATAACATACTAACCTAATTCACCCACTCTAATAACCTATTATTGCCAGACACCACTGACAGTACCCACCCTTTTGTTTCATGTTTCATGTTCACGAGCTGACGATGCGGAGCGGATTACCAGTTATTGATTGGAAAAACAGGAGATTCTTCGAAGGATTGAATGCAGTTAAGAAAAAACAGCCAAGGACACCTACAACCTTTAAGGCGGCCCAGCAGGATGTTCCAACGCAACAAACCAACGCATTGGATGTGCGTCATCAGCAAAATCTGAACGTCAACGATCCCAGTTCGTCGGTTGGCTACAATAGCCTTACATTTTTCTGTTGCATAAATACGATACAGTGTAAGTCGAATCATCGCCTTACTGTGTGATTCACAAGGAATCGCTATTCAGCAGAACACATTGGCGATTTTATTAACATGAGCGTCAGCGGTCCCAATTCATTGGTGAGCTATCACCACCATTCAATGTAATCCGCATTATCACACACTGGTCGATCGTAGATACTCATAGTATTATCGCCATGTCATCACTATTAAAAGTTGTGATGGCATTCGTTGGCATTTGTTGGCATTTCAGGCTCGCTATACTGGATAAATGAGATATGGAAAATCATATCGTGGTACAAAATACTTAACAAAGCAAGAGTGTGGAATTGGTTGGATTGGCTGTACCTGTAGTTGGTGGCAAGGCGACAGCAGCAAATCAGTTGTCACACAGCACTAAACCATCCCGGTCGCAGCGCGCATCCAAACAATATAAATCGTCCGTCTTCAAGTCTTTGATCATCAAATTCATCATTCATTATTGTTTAAAAATAGAATAAAGAATTAAATTAAGATCTACCTTTTAAAATAAAATAGTAAATAAATAAGAAAATCATTGTAACAAATTAAAATCCAAAATTTGTGTTATTATTTTCTGGGAAGATTTTAAATGAAGATTTCAGTTTAGGAAGTCCTTAAAATATTTGCAAATTGCCCTTGGATCCATTAAGGTCCAGGCGGCATACAGTAGCATTTTGCTGTAACTTACCTTGAATATCCTTAAATATGCTTAATCAATCAATTTTTAGATATTGAGAATAGTAAAATAGATTTTAATTTGTTAAAGCCTAGGAAATTATACGTTACTTAAGTATGAAGCACTTCTTAAAGAATGATTTACTTTTGGAAGAGATCAGGGTATTTAAGCGAACATTTTACACATTTTATAACACCCCGCTCCACCAGGTAGCTATCGAGCGATGATTAAAGGGTTTAATTACCCTGCTTGCATCATAGTCTACTGCATGCAATGTCCTTTTTCATTGTAAAAGTGTAATTATAAATTACTTTGTAATTTTTTTTCGAGTTTTGTTCTTGATACGACAAGACGTGTTTTTAAAAGTGTTGTGGGGTAAGCACTTTTACTTAATTTTAGTCGTTGGTTTTTAAATTAAATATGAATTGCTCAGTTTCCAAAGAAAAATTGGATTGCAGTGATGTGACAAAAGTTTATTGTGGTGACTGCAAAAATATTTTCCATGGTTCTTGTGTGAATATACAGTAGACCGATATTGCTTATTTAAAACACTAACAATTTAACTTATCGGTGTGACAAGTGTAGTGCTCTGCGCCGCAAATCATTACAGCAAGAGGAGCTCATTAAGTTACCACAAACATCTGCAGTAAAGCAAAGAAATCAGTCGGAAGGTGTAAAAACGGCCACACCAAGTCTGCCGCATTCACAACCATTCAAGGAAAACGAAGTAAGAATTGCAAATTTAGCGAAACAGCAATAAAAACTTCAGATTTTAAAGCAAATCAAAAAAGATCTGTAGCGAAAAAACAGCTAAATATATCAGTGCACAACCAGCAAGCAGCATTAGCATCTTCGTCTAGCAGTCCAATAACACTGCAGCAACTATACGAGGAGATCATTAGTCTCAAACAATTAAACAGTGACTTCCTCAAGACGGTACAGCTGTTAAAAGAAGAAAACCATTTCAATAAACTCGAAAGCAAATTAAACTGGAGGGAACAACAATTAGAAAATCAAATTGATATTTTTGGTGTACCCGAGGTGGACATAAATAATGCAGACGAATATGTGCACAAAAAATTTCTCTAAGGTTTGATGTAAACATTGAAACAAACGATATTAAAAAATTAAAGCAATTTATTATGGCTTTTTTCATTCTAAATTACAATATGGAATAATCTGTTGGGGAGGTGCGTACTTCAATAAAATCCAGCAATTGGCTGTACTGCAAGTGTGTTATTAGAAATATTTGTTATGCAAACCGTTTAACTCATTCAATGGAGTTTTTTTAGATTGCTGAAAATGCTATCAGTAAGACACTTATGCTACTTTAAGAGTGTTAGGTGTTAGGAGAGTGTAAAGTGTTCTTTAGTTTTCATAGGACTCCATATGTAGGTCTAAATTTACGTATCAACTCAGGCTTTGTAGCAGATGTTCCTTCATTTTATACAACACTATTCAGTCGACCCTATACCATCATATCTTATCGATTATTTAACAAGCTCCCTGTAAGTCGTCGTTAGAAAATTACCAGTTATTTAAAAAAAAATATAGCTTCTTGATTTAAATCTCGTCGAAATTGAAACTTTGCTGCTCTTTGTTACATAAATGTAAAGATGTTAATTCTAATGTAGTTTTTATTTGTTGGAATTAATTTAAATATAACCAACCCATAAATGTAGTAAAAATTAAGCATTATTTACCCCACTATTTCATCAATTAATATGTAACTGAAGGGACATTTTAAACTAATTTTAAATTACAACATGTCAATAAATTTTTTTCTCACATAGTAATCATGAAAATTTTCGAACTCGGGATTTTTGCAGATTTACCCATTACCGTATCTCCTGAGTTAGAAAAAGCGAAAATAAAAAATCTCTGTCTGTGTCAAAAATTAAGCATTATTTACCCCACTATCTCATCAATTAATATGTAACTGAAGGGACATTTAAAACTAATTTTAAATTACAACATGTCAATAACTTTTTTTCTCACATAGTAATCATGAAAATTTTCGAACTCGGGATTTTTTCAGATTTACCATTACCGTATCTCCTGAGTCAGAAAATGCGAAAATAAAAAATCTCTGTCTGTGTCCACTCTACAGCCCAGGCGGCTGAACTTATGGGGATGAAAATTCATATTTAAGCTTTTTACATAAATTTTGAGGGACCAGCTGATTTTGACGGAATTGTTGTGAATTATAAATTGTGAACTTGTGTTAATTTTATTGTTGTTCATTAAAATTGTTATTTGTAAGTTAATTAACTTGTGTTGTGTTTTATTTGCAAAATCCCTTTTGAACTCAAAAGCATGAATTTCGTAACAATTGGTGTCAGAAGTGGGATTTTGCAAATCGTGAGACATTAAAATTTTGCAAATCGTGTAAATTAAGAGACAATAAAATTTTGCAAATTTTGAGACAGTAAATAAATAAAGTGAAATTTTTACAAATTGATAAACAGTAAATAACAAAATGGAAAGTGCAGTGAACATTAAATCCTATAGTTCCCAGGAGCTTAAATAAGAGCTTGGACGGCGAGGTCTAAGCACTGCTGGAAATAAGCAGGAGTTATTTCTCCGATTGCACCAAGTCGTTAAAGCAGAAAAACAGCTGGCTGGTGAAGCGTTTTCAATTGAGACGGAGTTAGTGGAGCGAAAAACGGCTACTTCGGAAGATAAAGAAGTACCAAACATGGAAGCGATGCATATTGGGCTTGGATTTCATAACAGAGCACGAGATGTCCCTTGATCTGAAGAACCACGTGTTAAAATGGTGTAATGTGGAAGTACCCCTCCAAATAAACGACAACCAGATTGGCGGGCTAAGAATCATTATTGAAGAAGGAGATTCCACCGATGTGTGAGAAAATCATCTATGGCAAAGTAAACGGTGATCTTGGACAGTACAGTAGGAATGGTGGAGGCAACCAACTTCGACAAGAACGGATTGCTATGCGGAAGAACTCTAGTGAAACTCCAGCCTAAGATACCAGTGAGAATAATGAACGTTAGCCCATCACCGAAAGTAATAAAAGAAGGAACAGTCATTGGAAAGACTCAGGGAGTAAGCTACATCGCAAACTGCCAGCCTGTAAAAGTAAAGAATACGCCGCTACATCTAGAAAGGAAGCATATAATTCGTTCGTTGTTCAAACATCTTCCAGCAGCACAGCTACAAGCAGCAGAAAAGGCGCTAGAGCAATTTGCCGACGTTTTTGCTGTCAGCGACAACGACATGGGTAAAACCAATATAGTGCGACATCGAATCGATACAGGAAATGCGACTCCAATTCGACAGGAGCCAAGACGATTACCACTTGCTAAGTAACAAGAAGCAGAAACGCTAGTTAAGAAAATGGAACGAGATGGAATCATAGAGAAGTCCAAAAGCCCATGGAGCTCACCTTTGTTACTTTTTCAAAAGAAAGATGGTTCAACGAGATTTTGTCTGGACTATCGGAAACTGAACGATGTCACCAAGAAGGATAGTTATCCACTACCACGTATAGACGACACGTTGAACCTAATCGCAAGCCAGAATCTTCAGTACATTGGATCTGAAAAGCAGATACTGGCAGGTAGCAATTCATGACAAAGACAAGGAGAAGACAGCATTTACTGCGGGAAACGGGTTGTATCAACTTTCTGTAATGCCGTTTGGTTTATGCAACGCTCCTGCTACGTTCGAGCGGTTGATGGAACATGTTTTGCGAGGCCTTAGTTGGAAGACATGTTTAGTCTATTTGGATGACATCATAGGGTTTTGGTCGTACATTTAATGAGCACGTGAATAATCTTCGGCAAATTCTGGAAACCATAAAAGCAGCCGGATTAAAGTTGAGTCCGCCGAAATGTAGCCTTTTCAAAAATGAATTGAATTATTTGGGCCACATTGTATCCAGACAAGGAGTATGCACGGATCCCAAGAAGTTGGAAGCTGTTAACGAATGGCCGGTACCAAAGAATTTACATGAGCTGCGAAGTTTTCTGGGGCTATGCTCATACTATCGACGGTTTGTGCCTAACTTCGCAGATGTTGCACGAAGCCTTCATCGCCTGAGAAGAACCAAAAGTTCCGATGGTCGAGTGAGCACCAAAAATCATTTGATTTGCTGAAGGGAAAGCTGTGTAGTTCTCCAATTTTGGCATATCCACAGGCAGGAGAATTCTTCATCCTGGACACTGGCGCGAGCAATGCGGGAATAGGAGCGGTTCTATCGCAGAATCAAGAAGAAAAGGAGCGTGTTATAGCGTACTACAGCCGACCGCTTTCTAAGCCCGAGAACAACTACTGCGTAACGCGAAGGGAATTGCTAGCTGTTGTCAATAGCGTCAAACACTTCCAAAAGTACCTATATGGGCACGAATTTCTTCCTCGAACTGACCATGCAGCACTCAAGTGGTTAATGTAGTTCAGGGAACCAGAAGGTCAAGTGGCCAGATGAATCGAACGACTGCAGGCATATTCATTCAGAACAGAGCATCGAAAAGGAATGCTGCACAATAATGCCGACGAGTTATCCAGAAGACCTTGTGCACCCCAATGCAAACATTGCACAAGGCAAGAAAACAAGAAGTGCTCTGAAGTAGTTGCACAAATAAGACTACAAATCGAAGATCGCTGAACAAAAGAGCAGCTAAGGGAGGAACAAGTGCGCGATGATTCGATTGCTCCAATATTTCAATGAATGGAGCAAGGTGAAAGACCGGAGTGGCACGAGATATCAGCAGCAAGTCCTACATTAAAAAGTAAATGGGCTCAATGGCAGTCATTGAGATTGGAAGATGGACTACTGGTAAGGCAATGGGAATCGGCTGATGGTCGAAGCAGAAAATCGCAGATTGTGCTACATACAGTGTGCCTTGTGACAAACGCAAGCAAACAAATTTATTCAAAAAAATATATGTAATAAATTTTATTTAAAATAATTGAAAATATTTTTTCTTTTTTTCATTTTAATTAAAAATTAACTTTTTTCTTTCAAATTGTGTTTTATACCATTCAGTATTTATTGTTGTGTTGAACATTTTCAAGAATACTTTTTGATATATTCTAAGCGTGATAACTATATTGGTCAAGATCGATAAAGAAAGCCATCCACTTTCTTAAAAAGAACAAATTGGACATTTGTACAATCAAGAATAGCAACGAAAGTGGTTTAGATTTACCAACAAAAACGGAAACAATCGCTGTGTCTGGTGCTGTTGGATAATCTAAACGACAAGAACATCACACTAAATCACCAAAAG
Organism: Nephrocerus scutellatus; assembly: GCA_947095585.1. Taxonomy (NCBI): domain Eukaryota; kingdom Metazoa; phylum Arthropoda; class Insecta; order Diptera; family Pipunculidae; genus Nephrocerus; species Nephrocerus scutellatus. Next base: position 51,285,853 of record OX352763.1, on the reverse strand, counting down.
AAGTCAAACAAAATCCTTGCGTCAAAAATTGTTGAACTCGAACAGCGTATACAAGCGTTATCCGGTGATTGTTCAACCGCAACCAATGGTTTCTCACCATCACAGATTCTTTTGCACGGATATTATTCATCAAGCGTGGAAACTGCTGATAGCAATACCATCGAAACAAAGTCATCATCTCGTAACGTTACCGAAGATTCGGGCACAAAAAAGCAGTTACGTTAAAAAGTATTTTTATTCAAGTTTTTCAATTTTTTTAAATAATTTATTTTATTTGAGTAGTTTTTAGAAGAAGAATTTTTATTGACTTTCTGTCTCAGTAGCTGTGCGTGCCTTTTTCGTTTGTTAGGCCTGGTACTACAAACGAATCAGTTACGTTTTCACTGTTGAGTGGTTGGTTCGTAGAAATTCTTCTTATTATTTTTATTTTTAATATTTTTTTTTGTTATATTCTTATCTTATTTTACGTATATTTTCCTCATCTTGACGGGTCCGGTATTTTTACATTGTAAAATGAACTCTTATTTTGAAATTCATTTCACAAATATTCGCGGCATTAAAAGTAATTTCAACTCGATCGTAGCACATCTTGACGCGAATAAACCTGCGGTTCTAACTTTATGTGAAACGCAGGCCTCTTATATGGGTACCGCAAATGATTTTCCTTGTCCGGGGTATTCTCGTTTCGACTGTTTGGTTCCACATCGTGGGGTTATTTTATTTATACGAGATGACATCAGTTTTAGTGTACCTAAATTTAATATTCCAAACAGTAATCCCATGTTTAATACGATATGGATTGAAATTGTAATTTCAAACCATTCGATGTTTATTTGTTCCCTTTATCGTAGTCCTAATTTGTCATAGACACTAATATTGAGTTTAATTACTTATCGGACACTATAGACAAGATTTACCAATCATCACCAACATCAGAATTGGTAGTCTTGGGTGATTTTATTGTCCACAATGATTCATGGTTGACCTATTCGAATGGTAGAGATCGATCTGGTGAAACCGCTGAACTATTTTCAAATATTAATCTTTTCACCCAACTCGTTGATAAGCCAACTAGGTATCCCGATACTACTGGTCAATCACCTTACCTTTTAGATTTATTTCTTACTACTATGCCAGATAAATATTCAATTGTTGTATCTGTTCCATTGGTCTTTCTGACCATGCTTTGGTAGTAGCCAAATTTTCAATAACACCAGCCATTATAGAGCCTATAAGTAAAAGGCTACTATGGCACTATAAAAATGCTTACTGGGAGCTCCTGAACCATTTTTATAGCTCATTTGATTGGTCAACCTGTTTTTCCAGCAATAATGCTGATGAAGCATCACAACTAATCACGTCAACCATTTTGCAAGGAACGAAAAATTGCATTCCTTCTTCAATCAAAAAGAAAAATACTCATAAAAATAAATGGTTTAACGAACATTGCAGGTCAGCAATCGCGCGTAAAAAAGCAGTCCATGTGGACTACGTTAATTGCACTGCTGAAGAAAACCTTGTAAAGTTTCGAATAGCTAGAAACAGATCAAACGCTATATTGAAAATGACCAAAATAATATATGACCTTAAGATTCGAGATAGCATGCGAAAATTTTTGGATGGATTCTGATTCAAACAGTTGAAGCTTTTGGTCGTTTGCTGCATTGGATAAAAGAAACTTTGCAGACAATACTTCGCCTATTCCTTCCTTATTTCATAATGGTATTCATTATAGAACTGATATTGAGAAAGCAAATCTCTTAGCTTCTCATTTCGCTGGTGCGTCTACCCTTCCTTTAACTAACCAAAGCCCCCCAATTCTCCCAAATCTAGGCCCAGGTATGTCTAAAATCTATTTTCGGAAACGGGTTGTTTCAAATATTCTGAAAGAACTTGACCCCAATAAAGCGCCTGGCCCCGACGGTATTCCGCCATTAGTATTGAAAAGTTGTCATCATACTTTGGCAAAACCGCTTAGCAAATTGTTTCATCTCACAATGAAGACAGGTGTTTTTCCATCGATTTGGAAAATAGCAAATATTCAACCCGTTCCGAAAAAAGGTAATAAATCGGCACCTACGAACTGCCGTCCTATTGCTTTGTTGTCGGTTCTATCGAAGGTAATGGAATCTATCGTTAATTTCAGACTAATGAACTATCTGGATTCGAATGTTCTTTTATCCGATGTTCAGTATGGATTTCGTAAAAATCGCTCTTCAGGTGAACTAATGACGTGCATGACTCATTGTTTGGAGCGAAGCATTGAAAACCTAGGTGAATCAAGCGTTGTTTCCTTAGATATTGCTAAAGCTCTTGATAGAGTATGGCATGATTGTCTTATTAATAAGATTCGTGCGCTGAACTTACACTCCTCTCTCATTATGGAACCATAAAATAAAAGTTGTATTAAATGGTATATCTTCAGATTCACATGGGATCAGTGCTGGCGTGCCTCCTTGTCGCCCACGCTCTTCTTGATATATATCAACGACCTGTTGTCTTCTACAACCTGTGATATCCATTCATTTGCTGATGATACAACACTATCGGCTTCCATTAAGTTTGTCAGTCAAAAAGAATGCAATTCTCGCTTGAATGGTTCGCGTGAATTAATGAATTTAACTATTCTTTCGAATATTCAAGTCATTCTCGATTGGGGCATTTCTAATAGAGTAGAATTTAACCCAAATAAATTCCAGTCTCGTCGTTTTTCTCAGAAGACAACTCAACATTATGTTCCACCTGTTATTAATGGTACCCCTATTGCGAGATCTGATTCACTTAAGTTGTTAGGTTTAAAAGTATCAAGTGATCTTTCCTGGAAGGAACATATTTATGAAATTTCCAAAAGAGCCAGCCAATGTTTGGGCTTCATAAGACGTTGTAACTTCTACCTCACTCCCTCTATTATTAAGATTATATAAATCTTATGTTAGACCAATTTTAGAATTTAATTCATATGTGTGGGGTGGGGCTCCGAGATCGCATTTGGTTTATCTTGATGGAATTCAGAATAGAGTTATCCGTTTGATAAACGATGTAACCATTACTTCGTCTCTTGATACTTTGGAGCACAGACGAAATGTAGGAGCTTTATCTGTTTTCTACAAATTTTACAACGGTAAATGTTCTTTAGAAACCCGTTCTCTAGTTCCAGGTCCTTTTCTCAGTAACGTAAACACTCGTTGAAGGTCCAATCAACATAGATTTGCCTTAAAACTTTTTTTATGGTCGAGCCTGTGTTTCCCGAATCTTATAATCTGCAGGCCTTCAAATTAGCAGTTAACAACGTCCTGAAGGATGATGGATAAAATATTCATAAGTTGTTTATATAAAATATATATTTAACAAAAAAATTGTTTATCAGTATTTTTTACAATATTTTTATAATTTGTAATATTTTCTTGGTCAAGGTTTTTTGTAGTTTTCCCTGACAATGATCCATTGATGAAAGCATTTGCACTCGCGTCGTTTTAGTTTCGTGTTCGTTTTTTTCGCATTGCTTTTTCAATGAATCAGAGAGAATTCTGAAAAAATAAATTGAAACCGGCTACAAACGTGAAGAATGTGATATATTGTAAATCACATTCCTTCGATTTTTATTTTATTTTGAATTTTAATAAAGGGCCTAGCCCAACTTATTGCCGTGACGCAAGTCATTCAGGGAGTCCTCCCTTGCCAATAAGTCTCTATATATAAAAAAAGAGAAAAAGTCAGAGAAGTCCTGGAAGAACTACATCATGGGACATCAGAAGCACATTTTGGCGTTAATAAGACGCTAGATAAAGTCAGGAATCGCTTCTATTGGGTAAATTCCCGTAGAGATGTGGAAGGCTGGTGTCGAACGTGTGACATGTGCGCAGCAAGCATAGGACCGCAACCAAAAACTAGAGGAAAAATGCAACAGTACAATGTTGGAGCACCATTTGAGCGGGTGGCAATGGACATAGCTGGTCCATTCCTAGAAACAAGAGATGGAAATCGCTATATACTCGTGTGCATTGATTACTACAGTAAATGCGCAGAAGCGTATCCCATCGCAAACCCGGAAGCTAGCACGGTGGCCAGGGCATTCGTGGACAATTGGATCTGCAGATTTGGAGTACCACTGGAATTACATTCCGGTCAAGGGCGGAATTTTGAATCGCTAGTCTTTCAAGAGCTGTGCCAAGTACTCAACATCAAGAAAACGAGGACTATTTCGTTACATCCACAGTCAGACGGAATGGTCGAAAAGAAAAATAAATTGCCACTCACAAGCTAAACATTTATTTATAATTCAGTTTTTATGATCCGTATGAACTGTACGTATGACGATTGAACAAGAAGTATTCACTGAGAAGAAATGACAAATCATTTCTCCTATAGATGCATGAGCATGATAACACTTTAATATACCTATACAATACAAGTAGAAGAAATCAACGTTATAACTATGCGCAGCAACTCACTAATACTAATGTAACATAATAATGAATAAAGACTATTGATTTATTATTTCTCCCTTCTTAATTTATCACTGTCCAGTGGATGCTGGGAATCGAACGGTTCTAATTTTTTTGAGCTCCGATCTTCGTGGTGTAGTAACTTCACTGGTTTGCCTCAATGGTTGAATAATTTGTTGTGGTGATATTGAACAACTGGGATTTGGTCGAAAAACAGGATCTTGACCAGCAGCATCTAATGTTGACGCTTGACTATTAGTCACACAAGATCTTCCCGGACACGACAAGTTGTTTTGGTGGTTCGCCCGCATTGATTGCAATTCCGTAGATTATTCAGTTGATACTTTAATGTTCGGCTGATCTGAGCTAAAATGAGATAAAGGTTTTTTAATTAATTTTGATGTCTTCTACAAACTCTGATTTCGGTCTCGACCAAATACATTTTTCTTCCAATTTTTATTATTATTCGATCCACTTGACACCTCTTGAAAAATTCCTCGCTAAAACGAATTGATTCAGTTGAAACTTGCTTTCATCATCATCCCTGCATCTATGTTGATCGTTTGGTAGAAGAACCGAGAGTTGGTTTCGAGGTTGTCTACCGTGAAGTAGTTCCGCTGGTGACTTTTGTGATATTGGATCAGGTGTTGATCGATACGTTGATAAAAAATCCGGCAACCGGCCAAGAGGAAAAATTCCCCTTCGGATTACTGGAGGCAACTTGACATGTTTCACATCTTTTAACTAATTGTTCAATGTTTTTGTCGATGTTTGAGAACAAGCAATATTGTCGAGCTGATCTGATTGATCTAATGAACATTATGTAGTTTTGACTCGTAGTCATCAAAGTTGGTATCAGGACCCATAGGTAATCGTGAAAGTGCATCAGCGTTAGCATGCTGTGTGGTATTTTTGTATTTGATGGTATATGTATATCCTTGAAGTAGGATAGCCCATTTCTGAAGGCGATGTAAGGTCATGACAGGTAACTTCTTGTTCGGATTACGGCACGTTGAGAGCTTTAGATGCAAGTGCAATTGGTTTTTCTGAGCCATCTGGATAACGATGAGATATAACAGCACCGATTCCAATCGCTGAAGCATCTGTAGCTAAAATTACCGGGTATTCCTCATTATAATGTACTAGGCGCGTAGCATTGATAATCGAATTTTTCAATGCCTGAAACGATTCTTCCTGACGATCACTCCACACAAATGGCACGTTTTTGTGTCAAAGTTCGTTCAACGGTGCGGCCACTGATGAAAAGTTTTTAATAAATTTATTGCAATAATTTATTTTACCTCTTTCACGTTAGTTGGGCGCGGCATCAGTTTCAGTGCGTCTAGTCGGTTTTCGGAAGGTAAAATACCCTCAGCATTGATCACATGTCCAACATATTCAGTATGTTCAGCCGCTAGCTGACATTTATTTCGTTTACATCTTAACCCTAATTTCTCAAATCGATTTCGGTTAGATTTGCGTTCGTCCTCGTTTGTTTCTCCAGAAACAATTACATCGTCGAGATAAGCAGCGCATATCGGTACAGCCGCAATGACTTCCTCCATGAAACGTTGAAAAATTCCAGGAGCGCTGGCCACTCCGAAAGGAAGCCTTTGATATTCAAATAATCCAAATGGCGTATTGATTACCATTAATTTTTTCGATTCGTCTGCTAATTCGATTTGCAGATACGCGTCGGTTAAATAAATTTTCGTGAAAAAATTTACCTCATGGTAATGTGTGGAAGAGCTCCTCGATTCGCGGTATTGGATAGCGATCGATCGCAATTTGGGTTTACAGTAACTTTAAAGTCACCACAAATTCGAATTTTCCCGTTCGGTTTCGAGACAATTACAATGGGTGCAGCCAATTGACTAAATTTTACTGGTTTTAAAATATTTTGACTGACCAGCCTGTCGATTTCCTCACGAACTTGTTTGGCGTACGCAAAAGGCATATTGTAAGGCTTGAAAAACTTCGGACACACATCCAGCTTGAGTACTATTTCTTCTTTAAAGGCTTTGCAAAGACCTAGTGTTGATGAAAATAAATTTGGATGTTCGGCACACAAATTATCAACTCGCTCGATTAGTTTTCGATGATCTAAATCTAAAATAGAATTAATTGTATTTTTAGAACTGGAATAACTTTTTGGATACGAAATATCAAATTTAAGTGCTTTAAACCAGTCTAATCCCATAACATTTGTAGCCTTGTTACTGTTAACAATTAAGAGATCGCCTTCAAATGATTGATCTGCTAGTGAAATAACAACTTCAGTAACTCCTTTTAATTCAAGAAAAATTCCACCGTATGATGTTTAGGATTTGTTTGTAGGATGGCATCGTGGCGACCCTAACTTCCTATACACATCCAGTCCAATCAATGAACACGAGGCACCGGTGTCGACTTGAGAAGTCATTGCGACGCCGTTAACAAGAAGATCCACGGCGATTTTACTGGATGACTCATTCATAATTGATGAGCTGACGTTGACTTCAACTGAATTCGTGTAATGGAATAAACTAACTGAATTAATTCTCTCTTCTTGTTCAATCGATTCTCCGTTATTATTATAACGGTTACGACTTCTACCACGTTGATGATAATCATAACTGTTAATAACTTTTGTATTACCACTATTAAAATTTGTTCCAGAGGATGAACGGGATAAACATACTGGCGAAATATGACCTTTCTTACCACAATTTTCACACACGGACTTAATGTGCTTACAGTCACGATGATAAATATTGCATCCAGAGCATGATTGATTACCCGTATATCGCCGCTGCGATGAAAATGCACGATTATTGTGATTTGTATGACGTGATCGTCTGTGATTAGAATGGTAACGATGATGATTTTTTCCATATTTAGTCGATTTTACTTGACTAACATCAGCCGTTGCGAACGTGGTTGGTTTTTCTTTGACTTCTCTACATGAGTGCTGAGTAGACTCGTAGATGGTTGCAATTTCAAGAACTTCCTCTAATGTCGGATTTGTTTTTTGAAGTGCACTAATACGAACTTGGTCGTGTGGTGTATGCTTGACTATCACGTCACGAATTTCAAAATCAGCACACGAAGTGTTGCATTCAGCTTTTTGGCAAACAAATAAACAATCTCGAAAAGCGCCCTTTAAATCGGCTACCCAATCAGAATATGTTTAGTTATGTTTCATTAATGTTTTATTAAAATGACAAGCACGTTTTTTTGCCACAAAATGTTCACTTAGTTTTTTAGTTAATTTTTTAAACGTTTTACTCACCAGATTATCCGAGAACAATTTTTGTAATAATTCAATTGTTTCGTTACCTACCCACGATAAGAAACATGCTCGTTTTTGACTATCCACCATTACATCGCTACCTTCAAAATGCTGTTCTAATTGTAGCTCATAGTTTGACCATGCGACTTTTTCCTTTTCGAACGGATGAAATACTGGAACCGCTTGTGTAACGTTAGTATTATCCACTGATGGTGTAACCGTTTTAAAGAAATTTTGCTGATCCACTATGACTTTCTTCATGAAAGCTTCATTTTGTTCTCGCAGCATCTTTAATACAGCTTGTAGTTCCTCCCTATTCATTTTTGGATATTTAAATTGTACACAATGGATTTAATTTCCTAATCCTCGTCGCCAAAATGTTGAGATTTGGAAGACTCACTCGGAGCGAATTGCATTAAAAAGAAAAATAAATTGCCACTCACAAGTTATACATTTATTTAGTTTTTATGATCCGTATGAACTGTACGTATGACGATTGAACAAGAAGTGTTCACTGAGAAGAAATGACAAATCATTTCTCCCATAGATGCATGAGCATGAGAACACTTTTATATATCTATACAACACAAGTAGAACAAACGTTATACTTATAACTATGCGCAGCAACTCACTAATACTAATGTAACATAATAATGAATAATAAAAATTAATAAAGACTATTGATTTATTATTTCTCCCTTCTTAATTTATCACTGTCCAGTGGATGCTGGGAATCGCAAGGTTCTAATTTTTTTGCGTTCCGATCTTCGTGGTGTAGTAACTTCACTGGTTTGCCCCAATGATTGAATAATTTTATGTGGTGATATTGAACAACTGGGATTTGGTTGAATAACAGAATCTTGACCAGCAGCATCTAATGTTGACGATTGACTATTAGTCACACAAGATCTTCCCGGACTCGGCAAGTTGTTTTGGTGGTTCGCCCGCATTGATTGCAATTCCGTAGATTGTTCAGTTGATACTTTAATGTTCGGCTGATCTGAGCTAAAATGAGATAAAGGTTTTTTAATTAAACTGTTACAACGAAGTTGGTTTTGATGTCTTCTACAAACTCCGATTTTTGTCTCGACCAAATACATTTTTCTTCCAATTTTTATTATTATTCGATCCACTTGACACCTCTTGAAAATTTCCTCGCTAAAACGAATTGATTCAGTTGAAACTTGCTTTCATCATCATCACTGCATCTATGTTGATCGTTTGGTAGAAGAACCCAGAGTAGGTTTCGAGGTTGTCTACCGTGAAGTAGTTCCGCTGGAGACTTTTGTGATAATGGATCAGGTGTTGATCGATACGTTGATAAAAACTTCAGCAAAGCAAACTGACTGTTTTTCTCCTCCGTAATTATTTTAGAAAATGACGTTTTAAAAGTTCTAACAAAACGTTCAGCTTGCCCATTTGACGCTGGATGAAACGGTGCGGTTGTTAGATGAATAATTGAATTTAGCTTACAAAATTCTTCGAATTCACGGGATACGAGTTGAGGTCCATTATCGGATACGATTGTTTCAGGCAACCCTTCTATTGAAAAGATTTTTTGTAAAGCCAGAATGGTTGCTGTTGACGTTATATTACACATTTCCACCGCATATGGATGCTTTGAAAATGAATCCACGCAAATTAACCATATTTTGTTAAAAAATGGTCCAGCAAAATCTATATGTATTCTTTCACAAGGTTTTGTAGCGACCGGCCAACAGGAAAAATTCCCCTTCGGATTACTGGAGGAAACTTGACATGTTTCACATCTTTTAACTAATTGTTCAATGTTTTTGTCGATGTTTGAGATCCAGCAGTATCGTCGAGCATGTTGTTTCATTCTTGCAACTCCCCGATATCCTTCGTGCAACATTTGTAGTATGGGTTGTTGGAGTGCTTGTTGTATGACAACTCTGGTGTAATCTGTTTGAAGTAAAACGATTTTGCTCTGGTTTGGTTGGTTGAAAATCAATTTTGTCTTTTCTTGAAGCTTCTCCGGCCATCGGTTCTGAATAAAATCAGAAACTCTGGATAATATTCGGTCTTCTGATGTGTATTTTTCGATCAATTTTGCGTTTATTGGAAAATCTGTAATGATTTCATGATTGATCTGATGAACATTATGTAGTTTTGACTCGTAGTCATCAAAGTTGGTATCAGGACCCATAGGTAATCGTGAAAGTGCATCAGCGTTAGCATGCTGTGTGGTATTTTTATATTTGATGGTATATGTATATCCTTGAAGTAGGATAGCCCATCTCTGAAGGCGATGTAAGGTCATGACAGGTAACTTCTTGTTCGGATTAAAAATTAAAGTGAAGTTAATGATTGATGATCGGTGAAAAGTTCAAACTTTCGTCCCGACAAGTACTGATGAAATTTAGTCACTCCGTAGACAATTGATAAAGCCTCTTTTTTGGCTATATGCACGTTGAGAGTTTTAGATGCAAGTGCAATTGGTTTTTCTGAGCCATCTGGATAACGATGAGATATAACAGCATCGATTCCAATCGATGAAGCATCTGTAGCTAAAATTACCGGATATTACTCATTATAATGTACTAGGCGCGTAGCATTGATAAACGAATTTTTCAATGCCTGAAACGATTCTTCCTGACGATCACTCCACACAAATGACACGTTCTTGTGTCGAAGTTCGTTCAACGGTGCGGCCACTGATGAAAAGTTTTTAATAAATTTATTGTAATATTTTATTTTACCAATGAATTTTTTTTTATAATGTACACACGCTAAAGGGGTTTGCACCCTTATAATGATTAGCACAGCGTGGGCGTTAGGAAATTAGGGAGAGGAAAGGATGAGATGTCTATGCACACGTGTCTTAAACGACTGCAGATCATATAAATGCGGAAACAGAGAATCAGGCAATTCATTCCGAATGGGTTGGAGAATGGGCGGGATGCATCTGGATATTTCTTTTGAACACCGCTTGTGGAAAAAGCGATAAAACAGTGACAGGCAGGAAACATTCCTACGATGTTCAAGCGATTCGATTGTTTTCGCGATATGTACATCACCAATAAGTTTTAACGCGCGGTTCTGAACTCTGTCTAGTAGATGCAATGTGGTCTTGGGAGCACCTGCCCAGACAATGCAGTTGTATTCAAGTTTAGGGCAAACACCTCTTTCACATTAGTTGGGCGCGGCATCAGTTTCAGTGCGTCTGTTCAGCCGCTATTTATTTCGTTTACATCTTAACCCTAATTTCTCAAGTCGATTAAAAATTTCGGTTAGATTTGCGTTCGTTAAGAAACAATTACAGCGTCGAGATAAACAGCGCATGTCGGTACAGCCGCAATGACTTCCTCCATGAAACGTCGAAAAATTCCGGGAGCGCTGGCCACTCCGAAAGGAAGCCTTTGATATTCAAATAATCCGAATGGCGTATTGATTACCATTAATTCGATTTGCAGATACGCGTCGGTTAAATCAATGTTCGTGAAAAATGTACCTACTTGTAATGTGTGGAAGAGCTCGTCGATTCGCGGTATTGGATAGCGATCGATCTCAATTTGTGGGTTTACAGTAACTTTAAAGTCGTTCGAATTTTCCCGTTCGGTTTCGAGACGGTTACAATGGGTGCAGCCCGTTGACTAAATTTTACTGGTTTAAAAATATTTTGACTGACCAGCCTGTCGATTTCCTCGCGAACTTGTTTGGCGTACGCAAAAGGCATATTGTAAGGCTTGAAAAACTTCGGACACACATCCGGCTTGAGTACTATTTCGTCTTTAAAGGCTTTGCAAAGACCTAGTGCTGATGAAAATAAATTTGGATGTTCGGCACACAAATTATCAACTCGCTCGATTAGTTTTCGAGGATCTGGAGAATCTAAAATAGAATTAATTGTATTTTTAGAACTGGAATAACTTTTTGGATACGAAATATCAAATTTAAGTGCTTTAAACCAGTCTAATCCCATAACATTTGTAGCCTTGTTACTGTTAACAATTAAGAGATCGCCTTCAAACGATTTATCTGCTAGTGAAATAATGACTTCAGTAACTCCTTTTAATTCAAGAAAAGTTCCACCGTATGATGTTAAGGATTTGTTTGTAGGATGGGATCGTGGCGACCCTAACTTCCTATATCCATCCAGTCCAATCAATGAACACGAAGCACCGGTGTCGACTTGAGAAGTCATTGCGACGCCGTTAACAAGAAGATCCACGATGATTTTACTGGATGACTCATTCATAATTGATGAGCTGACGTTGACTTCAACTGAATTTGTGTAATGGAATAAACTAACTGAATTAATTCTCTCTTCTTGTTCAATCGATTCTCCGTTATTATTATAACGGTTACGACTTCTACCACGTTGATGATAACCATAACTGTTAATAACTTTTGTATTACCACTATTAAAATTTGTTCCAGAGGATGAACGGGATAAACATACTGGCGAAATATGACCTTTCTTACCACAATTTTCACACACGGACTTAATGTGCTTACAGTCACGATGATAAATATTGCATCCAGAGCATGATTGATTACCCGTATATCGCCGCTGCGATGAAAATGCACGATTATTGTGATTTGTATGACGTGATCGTCTGTGATTAGAATGGTAACGATGATGATTTTTTCCATATTTAGTCGATTTTACTTGACTAACATCAGCCGTTGCGAACGTGGTTGGTTTTTCTTTGACTTCTCTACATGAGTGCTGAGTAGACTCGTAGATGGTTGCAATTTCAAGAACTTCCTCTAATGTCGGATTTGTTTTTTGAAGTGCACTAATACGAACTTGGTCGTGTGGTGTATGCTTGACTATCACGTCACGAATTCTAAAATCAGCACACGAAGTGTTGCATTCAGCTTTTTTGCAAACAAATAAACAATCTCGAACAGCGCCCTTTAAATCGGCTACCCAATCAGAATATGTTTGGTTATGTTTCATTAATGTTTTATTAAAATGACAAGCACGTTTTTTTGCCACAAAATGTTCACTTAGTTTTTTAGTTAATTTTTTAAACGTTTTACTCACCAGATTATCCGAGAACAATTTTTGTAATAATTCAATTGTTTCGTTACCTACCCACGATAAGAAACATGCTCGTTTTTGACTATCCACCATTACATCGCTACCTTCAAAATGCTGTTCTAATTGTAGCACATAGTTCGACCATGCGACTTTTTCCTTTTCGAACGGATGAAATACTGGAACCGCTTGTGTAACGTTAGTATTATCCACTGATGGTGTAACCGTTTTAAAGAAATTTTGCTGATCCACTATGACTTTCTTCATGAAAGCTTCATTTTGTTCTCGCAGCATCTTTAATACAGCTTGTAGTTCCTCCCTATGCATTTTTGGATATTTAAATTGTACACAATGGATTTAATTTCCTAATCCTCGTCGCCAAAATGTTGAGATTTGGAAGACTCACTCGGAGGGAATTGCATTAAAAAGAAAAATAAATTGCCACTCACAACTTATACATTTATTTATAATTTAGTTTTTATGATCCGTATGAACTGTACGTATGACGATTGAACAAGAAGTGTTCACTGAGAAGAAATGACAAATCATTTCTCCTATAGATGCATGAGCATGAGAACACTTTTATATATCTATACAACACAAGTAGAACAAATCAACGTTATAACTTTGCGCAGCAACTTACTAATACTAATGTAACATAATAATGAATAATAAAAATGAATAAAGACTATTAATTTATTAGGTTCAACAGGACGCTGGAAGAGCATCTGCGAAAAGAAGTTAATGCCAACCAAGATAAATGGGATCGTTGTATACCATTGTTTATGATGGGTTATCGTAGTGCTGTTCACAACACAACTAAAAACTCTCCAGCAATGATTGTATTTGGCAGAGAACTTTGTCTACCATGCGACATCAAATTTGGATCACCACCAGTAGAGCCGACAACAAAGGATGACCTCTGTTCATGCTGCAGTAAGGAGCAAGATTGTGGATGCCAGCAACCGGATGAAAACGCGATATGACCTGCGAGTTGGGGAGGACCATATAAGATAATTAAAATGATTAATGATGTCGTATATCGGATTCAACAAAGCCCCAGATGTAAAATGAAAGTGAAATGAACACAGGTTCAAAATTTATATTGGTGATTACTTTTTAATGCACACAAAACACATATAATTCTTGTACTTTACAGTAATTCTCTTAGGAGAGAGCAGTAATACTTTACAAGAACTTTTACAACTTCACTGGTTAAAATCCAATTAAGTAATAATCTTACTTCGGCCTCTATTTATACTCAATCAAAAGCTTCCAGAAATTTCCAATATTGTAGACAGAAATATCGCGAAAAGACCAGAAAATTGTAGCCTTATTCCCTTATTTACAACTAATAAGTCATCTTCTAAAAATAGACTTCATGTTCAATCATGTTCTTTACAAAAACCGTGCAAACCGCACAAACCGGTTTGACTACTTGTTTGACCAGTACACAATGATTCAATCTTTTCAATTCAATACATTTCAAATTTTAAATATATATAAAAGTGAAACTTTGTATGTATGTATGTATGTATGTCCGGTATGGACTGCCAAACCCTTCAACCGATCGCGTTCTAACTTTGCATATGGTTTTTCTACCATAATAGGCACTTAATAGGCATGTTTTGAAAGTGGTCAGACTCCTAGGTCAAGGGGTCGCCATACGAATTTTTTTATTGTTTTTACAAATTGCATGTTTTTATGAATCGATCGCGTTCTAACTTTGCATATGGTTTTTCTACCATAATAGGCACTTAATAGGCATGTTTTGAAAGTGGTCAGACTCCTAGGTCAAGGGGTCGCCATACGAATTTTTTTATTGTTTTTACAAATTGCATGTTTTTATGAATCGATCGCGTTCAAACTTTGCATAGGGGTTTTCTACCATAATAGGCACTCAATAGGCATATTTTGAAAGTGGTCAGACTCCTAGGTCAAGGGGTCTTCATACGAATTTTTTTTATTGTTTTTACAAATTGCATGTTTTTATGAATCGATCGCGTTCAAACTTTGCATCGGGGTTTTCTACCATAATAGGCACCCAATAGGCATATTTTGAAAGTGGTCAGACTTCTAGGTCAAGGGGTCACCATACGAATTTTTTTGTGGTTTTTACAAATTGCATGTTTTTATGAATCGATCGCGTTCAAACTTTGCATAGGGGTTTTGTACCATAATAGGCACTCAATAGGCATATTTTGAAAGTGGTCAGACTCCTAGGTCAAGGGGTCACCATACGAATTTTTTTATTGTTTTTACAAATTGCATGTTTTTATGACTCCTGAGTCAAAGGGGCTCCATATGCATTTTTTATGAATTTTTCAGAATTTTTAAATATTAGCGTTTTGAAATTTTGCACAACTCATTAGTGAAAAGAAAACAAGAATAGTCACATTTTGGAATGGTTCGGACACTTTCGCAGAGTGCCAAAATTTCTTTTTCAAATCTTATTTTCATAAATTGTCCTTCAATTCCTTCAATTATACAGACGAAAACGAACCCGTCATATTTGGGGGCTATGTGTAGTGATGGATAGTGATTATGAAGAAAGATTAAAGAGGGGATGATGGGAGCCGATGGGGCTGGTGGCTGGGTTACGGGGCCACAGGCAACGCCGGGCACTTCAGCTAGTTTTAAATAATCTAAAGTCTTACAGCCTAAAAGTATGCTACATAAGAGTGATTATTTTTAGTATGCAGTATTTTCTTAGTTTTAATTTTTAGTACTTATTTTTGGTACATTGCGAGTTATCTAGAATTCGAATCCTCTGCACTACCGACTACTTTTCGTAGCATTTGCTTATTTTAGATATGCAGTATTTACATTGCGATTTATCTTAGGATTCTAATTCTACTACAGGGTGACTGACACGAAGTGTTACCAAAACAAAACGCCTCAGAAATTTTGTTTTTTGATGAATTTTATTGAATCAAAGTTAAAAATGTTCACAAATATAAACAGTTAAATAATTTTCGAATTGCATTAGCAGTTTTCGATTTGGTCACCCTTAGCCGCGATTATGGCCTTCAAACGGCCGACAAAGCTATTGCATGCAGCACGAAAGTGGCTCTGCGGTATTTTGGCCCATTCCCGGTGAAGCGCTTGCTTGAGATGATCGACACTTTGGTATTTTTTTGTCCCAACCTTGCTCTTTAAAATACCCCAAACCGAGAAATCTAGCGGATTTGCATCCGGTGAATTTTGTGGCCATTGGGCATTGGAAATGAACCACGGAACTTTGTTTCTAAGCCTCTGTCTAGGCTCTGCGGCCGAAACGCCCAATACCCAAGGCTTCTACGCTCCCTCCAACACATAATCCCGATAAATTTGAGCATTTATCTTGATGCCACGGTCCAAAAAAACCAGCGGTGAACGGCTTTCGGCCGTTACGGCGGCAAACCATCACCATCGGCGGCGCTTGGTTTCGAGTGGCAATCCGTTGGTCCAAATTTTCAGTAGAACGGCCGGGCAACTAAATCCGGTAGTTTTGCTTGTTCACATATTGCTCAATAACGAACGGTGACTCATCGTAGAAAACCAAATTCGGCAAATAGCCACTTTCGTGCAAGCGTAACAACTCCTTTGCGCTTTCCACTCTAACTTTTTTTTTGAGCATCGGTGAGACCATGCGTTTTTTAGAATTTCAAGGTCTTTAGACCAAGATGATCCTTCAATATGTGCTGCATCCGTTCGAGCGAAATGTTCGACTCATGAGCCATTTTTCTGCCGCTACGGCGCGGATTCCGAGCCAATTTGCCCTTCACCTTCCGAATGATATCCGGCGATGTTGCAGTGCGTTTCGGTCCACCACCATGGCATTTTGCAATGCTGCCAGTATCGTCATAACAATTTATAGTACGATACACAAATATTTTATTCACAAGCAGATGTTTTACTGGTTAACAATCTGCGGCTGTGGTTTTCCAGCCAAATGTAGAGCAATCACACTATTACGCTTGAATTCCATTGCGGGAAACTTTTTTTCTGAATATTTCCAATAAAATGCTTTTGTACGCTTGTAAACAATGGAATGAATTGTCATTAGTGTAAATTTGAGCGCTCTGTCATCACCGGTTTGATAGCAATGACAGTCAGAAGTTGGTAACACTTCATATCAGTCACCCGGTATATGCGCTACTAACTACTTTTCGTAACATTACCCCCACCTTAATTCTGTTCGTCCCGAACAGATTCAGCACTCCTTCTGTTTTTGTACCTTGTCAATCTGTCAATGTAATCAACTTTAATTTTACATCTGGGGCTTTGTTGAATCTGATAAACTGCGTCATTGTTCCACTTGGAGCGTTCTTCCCAACTTTGCTGTGGTTTCTCTAATTTCCCTTGTCTTATCTTGGAATTGTATAGCCAAACGAAGTCCCCTTCCTGCAATTTTACCATTACCATTCACGACGTTGTTCTTTACTGATCTATGGACATTGATCACCATTGGTCTTCGATCGGAATCCATTGCATCTTGCCCAACTATTGGCGCTACAACTTTGTATCGATGCGTTTTACCACTAGCTCTTTGTTGCAGTTCTCTTCTTGCAGCACATTTCGCACACGTTCGGCACCAGTTTTCAACATCTCTGAGGTAATTGACCCAAAAGAATCGATTTCTTACTTCATCTAGTAGTAGTAGTGTCCCCTTAATTCCCAAATGTTCGCCTGATGTTCCACTGTTTGCATCGTGAAAAACTGTGTTCACCAAATTCTTTGGTAACACTACCTTTGATTTGTGATACCGACCATCGGCAGATTCACATTGCCTTACTAGTATATATTTTATTATATTATAATTTATTGTATTGTATATGTCTAGGGGAGCTGTCAGGCACTCGAGGACTCCGTCCACAAAAGACATGCCGAGCAGCTCGAGAAGCTTTTTAGGGAGCTGTAAGGCACTCTAGGACTCCTTCCGCAAAAGATATGCCGGACAGCTCAAAAAGTGGTTTAACTAATTGTAATATTTTATTATGTTGTATTTTATTATATTATGTATGTTTTAGGGAGCTGTCAGGCACTCAAGGACACCGTTCACAAAAAGACATGCCGGGGCAGCTTGAGTAGCTTTTTAGGGAGCTGTTAGGCACTCGAGGACTCCGTCCACAAAAAAAAATGCCGGTCAGCTCGATGGCTTTTTAGGAAGCTGTTAGGCACTCGAGGACTCCATTCACAAAAAGACATGCCGAGCAGCTCTGACAGTCATGACAGAAATCGACAACGCAAAGTAATCAATGAATGATGTACATGCGCTGCAGACTCTCCTGGAACAGTTAACCTGCCTGGGGACAGGCGCTATGTGCACAGTGGAAAAGGATGCTGACACTTAGTAATCACTGAATGTTGTATATGCGCTGCAGACTCTCCTAAAAACAGTTAACCTGCCTGGGGACAGGCGCATATACACAATTGGAAAAGATGCTCATAGCAGGGACGCAGCTAGATAATATATAAACAGATGAGCTAGATGAGTTAGATGAGCTAGTTAAGCTAATTTCTATTACCAGACAGATGAGCTTAGATAAGATAGACAAGTTATAGACATCAATTTCAGGTTTAATTTAATTTAATATCGGGTCGGAAATTTAATTTAATATCGCGTCGGAAATTTAATTTAATTTAATTTAATGGTATGTGCGGACATACAATGTAGTCGGCACTACAATTAAATTTCTTTAGTTTGGCGCAAACCTTCGGACAATACGGTTGTCCTTCCGCAGTGCGCATATACGTTTTTAATAATTTGCTTGCTCGGTCGGTAGTCATCGCTCACATCGTCGGTTCGCAACGTGGGCGCATCGTGGGACATCGTGACATCGTGGGATTTTTCCGGCTCGTAGGATATTCGGTAAGGTTAGGTCTTTATTATTACTATTAATTATTATAAATTTATATTTTATTATTATTATTAATTATTATTATTAATTTATATTTTATTATTTTATTTATATTAGTATTTCGTCTCCCTTGATCCCAATCAGATGGTGCGGTCATCTGTCGCGAACGTTATCCTTGGGGAGCGCTCGTATCTACTCTTACTCTTTCCCTTCCTTCCTTCATCAAGCCTACTGATGACGCCCTGTGTTGGGGGCAGAAAACGTTTTAGGCTACCAATCTCAACCCTACACGGGTTCCAGACTGTCAAACTCTCGCGTGGCTTCGCTCTCTCTCCCCTAATTCATAGCTTATAATAACTTATTTATTTAATTATTTTTATTAAATCTTTTTTTATTAAACTCTAGGCAAAGCCTTGGGGGTCGAGAGGGTGTTGACCTACGTCTTCGCCCTCTTGAACATCCAGAACTGCTGGTAACATCGGCGCGAAAACCGGTCGATGTAGTGGGGAGCTGTCAGGCACTCGAGGACTCCTTCCTCAAAAGATATGCCGGGCAGCTCTAGAAGCATTAACTGTTTAAGTTCGTTGAACATTTTTTCAGCTTCACCCTGGGTAGTGTAATATGAGACACAGACAATTACGCATGTATGTAGCTTCATATCCCCAACGTTCTCCTTAATAAAGCCAGTCGTTAAACATCAGCCGTAGCGTTCGTTACTTGACATGGTGTCAGAAGTGAAAAGTAATACGAGAAAAAAATAAATAATTAAAACAAAGTGAAACAAAACATGGTAGACGACGCAAGGAACGCTGACGCAAACGTTGGTAACGTTAATTTCGTTAAACCACCGAAACCGCTACTAATAGTGGGCAACAATGCATCACAGGCCTGAAAGGATTGGCTCCAACAATATAAGTGGTTTCAGACCGCCGCACAATTGAACAAATTCAAGTGGCAACCTTTATGTCAAGCATAGGCTCCGACGCAATAAACATTTTTAACTCATTCTCGTTAACAGCAAACCAACAAAACAGCGTCACCGAAATACAAAAGAAATTCAACAAATATTTTGCTCCGAAAACAAGCATTACGTTTGAACGGTACCGCTTCAACACGTTAATCCAACGTGAAAATGAACCGTTCGATGAGTTTTTTACAAAAGCAAAAAACCAAGCAAACAAATGTTCATTTCAAGAACTCGAAGATTCCCTGCTAAGAGACAATCGTAGTCGGTATAAAGAGCGACTTAATACGAGAAAAACTGCTAGCAGAAGACGACGTAGCGCTGGAAAAAGCAATAAAAATTTGCAGAGCGAGTGAGACAGCAACACAACAATTACAAGAATTGCACAAAACTGACGAACAAAAAATCGACGCATTAGATAAATACAAACACACAAAAATGAAGCGACCTACAAAGCCAGAAAAGCACCAACAAAACGAAAATGCAAAAACATATGATTGCGTGAGATGCGGGAACACGCACCAGCCTCGCAGATGCCCGGCATTTAACAACAAGTGCGAGATATGCAAACGTAAAGGGCATGTCTCAAAACTGTGCTTTAGTCGTAAAAAACGAAACAGAGAAGTGCACTTAGCCGCAACCACAACAACAGCACGTCAAAGCAAATTGACACAACAGATGACAGTGACTTATTCCTACTCTCAATATCGAAAGCAGTGACAAATAAAGACGAAAAAGACAATTGGTACGAAGAAATCATAATACAAGAAAAAAAAATTAAATGTAAACTTGACACAGCAGCGCAGTGTAACGTGATCCCGAGTAACTTGCTAAGTGAGACCGCTATGAAGAATATTCGGCCACGATACCACAAATTAATCGCATTCGGCGGCGCTACGCACCCCGAAAAATACCACACGCAATCAAAAAAGAAGTAAAAAAGGAAATCGACAAGATGGTTAAATTGGGAGTTCTGGAAAAATCGAAGTGTCAAACCGTACCAAACGTGGGGCAGAAATTCATTTAAAAGACTCCCATTTGGTCTAGCATCAGCTCCAGAGGTATACCAGAAATTGATGTCGCAACTACTCGATGCGTGCGTGAACACTGAAGTGTCAATGGACGACATACTCATACATGCGGAAACGCCCAATCAACTGGAAAAACAAACGATGGCTGTAATAAATATTCTTTCAAATGCTGGTCTGAAATTAAACAAAGAAAAATGTGTATTTTTATCTAATAAAGTTAAATTCTTAGGACATATCTTAACAGCAGACGGAGTCATGCCAGACCCGAAAAAACTGCAGCCATAAATCAGCTACAGAGACCAGAAAACAGAACACAATTGCAAAGTTTATTGGGAATGGCCACTTACCTAGCCAAATTCATCCCCAATCTATCCGAAATAACATCTCCACTACGAATGTTGCTTAAAAAAGAAATAAACTGGTGCAGGTCACCAGACCAGGAAGAGGCATTTTTAAAATTAAAGGATTCATTTTCGTCAGCCCCATTACTACGGTTCTATGACACCAACCTCGACGTAAAATTGCAAGTTGATGCCAGCAAGTTGATACCAGTAGCACCACCGATTGCCACGAACGATCCAACATACATCCAGCCACCAGCAACCACCCAGGTCTCTCGCTATGGACGACCA
The DNA here is from genome assembly GCA_947095585.1 of Nephrocerus scutellatus. Classification (NCBI taxonomy): domain Eukaryota; kingdom Metazoa; phylum Arthropoda; class Insecta; order Diptera; family Pipunculidae; genus Nephrocerus; species Nephrocerus scutellatus. Next base: position 51,264,659 of record OX352763.1, on the reverse strand, counting down.
CTGCGACAACAACAACGCTATGCACCATGAGATGACATCGCTTGGCATGTTCTTCATTTCCATGATCAAATCCTTTTATTTAACTTGAAATAAGCAGTAATATGAAATTGAATTATGAACTCTCTTGTATCTTATGAAATTGAACTATGAACTCGTGTATGTACTATAACTTTCTTAATTTTTTTTGTTGGACTTTATTAAAATTAAAAAGGGGGAAGATGTAATATGAGACACACACACTTACGCATGTATGTAGCTTCATATCCCTAACGTTATCCTTAATAAAGCCAGTCGTTAAACATCAGCCGTAGCGTTCGTTACTTGACAGGTAGGTAGTTTGTAAGCTGTTGAACTAGATGAGTTAGATGAGCTAGTTGAGTTAGTTCCTATTACAAGACAGATGAGTTTAGATTAGATAGATGAGTCACAGACGAATTTTCATATATTTTATTATATTACAATTTATTATATTGTATATGTCTAGGGGAGCTGTCAGGCACTCGAGGACTCCGTCCACAAAAGACATGCCGAGCAGCTCGAGAAGCTTTTTAGGGAGATGTAAGGCACTCTAGGACTCCTTCCGCAAAAGATATGCCGGACAGCTCAAAAAGTGGTTTAAATAATTGTAATATTTTATTATGTTGTATTTTATTATATTATGTATGTTTTAGGGAGATGTCAGGCACTCAAGGACACCGTCCACAAAAAGACATGTCGGGGCAGCTCGAGAAGCTTTTTAGGGAGCTGTTAGGCACTCGAGGACTCCGTCCACAAAAAGACATGCCGGTCAGTTTGAAAAGCTTTTTAGGGAGCTGTTAGGCACTCGAGGACTTCGTCCACAAAAAGACATGCCGAGCAGCTCTGACAGTCATGACAGAAATCGACGACGCAAAGTAATCACTGAATGATGTACATGCGCTGCAGACTCTCCTGGAACAGTTAACCTGCCTGGGGACAGGCGCTATGTGCACATTGGGAAAGGATGCTGACACTTAGTAATCACTGAATGTTGTAGATGCGCTGCAGACTCGGAAATTTAATTTAATTGAATGGTATGTGCGGACATACAATGTAGTCGGCACTACAATTAAATTTATTTAGTTTGGCGCGAACCTTCGGACAATACGGTTGTCCTTCCGCAGTGCGCATATACGTTTTTTATAATTTGCTTACTCGGTCGGTAGTCATCGCTCACATCGTCGGTTCGCAACGTAAGCGCATCGTGGGACATCGTGCCATCGTGGGATTTTTCCGGCTCGTAGGATATTCGGTAAGGTTAGGTCTTTATTATTACTATTAATTATTATAAATTTATATTTTATTATTATTATTAATTATTATTATTAATTTATATTTTATTACTTTATTATTAGTATTTCGTCTCCCTTGACCCCAAACAGATGGTGCGGTATCTGTCGCAAACGTTATCCTTGGGGCGGCTCGTATCTACTCTTACTATTTCCCTTCCTTCCTTCATCAAGCCTACTGATGACGCCCTGTCGTGGGGGCAGAAAACGTTTTAGGCTACCAATCTCAACCCTACACGGGTTCCAGCCTGTCAAACTCTCGCGTGGCATGGCTTCGCTCTCTCTCCCCTAATTCATAGGTTATAATAACCTATTTGTTTAATTATTTTTATTAAATCTTTATTTTAATTAGTTATTTAATTTTTATTTTTAATTAGTTTTGGAGTTCCGGGTGTCCACACACGGGTCTGCCAGGTTGCTCGGGGATAAATTCCACCGGTCATCTAGAGGGGGACCTTGTCGAAGCTCGCAAACTCTAGGCAAAGCCTTGGGGGTCGAGAGGGTGTTGACCTAGGTCTTCGCCCACTTGAACATCCAGGGCTGCTGGTAACATCGGCGCGAAAACCGGTCGATGTAGTGGGGAGCTGTCAGGCACTCGAGGACTCCTTCCTCAAAAGATATGCCGGGCAGCTCTAGAAGCTGTTTAAGTTCGTTGAACATTTTTTCAGCTTCACCCTGGGTAGGTAGTTTGTAAGCTGTTGAACAAGATGAGTTAGATGAGCTAGTTGAGTTAGTTCCTATTACAAGACAGATGAGTTTAGATTAGATAGATGAGTCACAGACGAATTTTCACATTGCCAATTCCTGCTCCGTTATTGGATAGTATTGATCGCGGTGTGGACTTATGATTAGGTGAGATGAATCTGGGTTGATTGCAATTAGGGAGCCGTTTTTAAATATAGGTATGGCCAATACTCTGAATATCTCGTACACTTCTATATTGACAAGAGGAAATTTGATTTGGAAGATCACGTGGTCGTTAACGATCCCACTCTTTACGGACATCAGTTGATATAAATATTATAATTTATTATATTGTACATGTCTAGGGGAGCTGTCAGGCACTCAAGGACACCGTCCACAAAAAGACATGCCGGGGCAGCTCGAGAAGCATTTTAGGGAGCTGTTAGGCACTGTCGTTATCGTTAATAAAGCCAGTCGTTAAACATCAGCCGTAGCGTTCGTTACTTGACAGGTAGGTAGTTTGTAAGCTGTTGAACTAGATGAGTTAGATGAGCTAGTTGAGTTAGTTCCTATTACAAGACAGATGAGTTTAGATTAGATAGATGAGTCACAGACGAATTTTCATATATTTTATTATATTACAATTTATTATATTGTATATGTCTAGGGGAGCTGTCAGGCACTCGAGGACTCCGTCCACAAAAGACATGCCGAGCAGCTCGAGAAGCTTTTTAGGGAGATGTAAGGCACTCTAGGACTCCTTCCGCAAAAGATATGCCGGACAGCTCAAAAAGTGGTTTAAATAATTGTAATATTTTATTATGTTGTATTTTATTATATTATGTATGTTTTAGGGAGATGTCAGGCACTCAAGGACACCGTCCACAAAAAGACATGTCGGGGCAGCTCGAGAAGCTTTTTAGGGAGCTGTTAGGCACTCGAGGACTCCGTCCACAAAAAGACATGCCGGTCAGTTTGAAAAGCTTTTTAGGGAGCTGTTAGGCACTCGAGGACTTCGTCCACAAAAAGACATGCCGAGCAGCTCTGACAGTCATGACAGAAATCGACGACGCAAAGTAATCACTGAATGATGTACATGCGCTGCAGACTCTCCTGGAACAGTTAACCTGCCTGGGGACAGGCGCTATGTGCACATTGGGAAAGGATGCTGACACTTAGTAATCACTGAATGTTGTAGATGCGCTGCAGACTCGGAAATTTAATTTAATTGAATGGTATGTGCGGACATACAATGTAGTCGGCACTACAATTAAATTTATTTAGTTTGGCGCGAACCTTCGGACAATACGGTTGTCCTTCCGCAGTGCGCATATACGTTTTTTATAATTTGCTTACTCGGTCGGTAGTCATCGCTCACATCGTCGGTTCGCAACGTAAGCGCATCGTGGGACATCGTGCCATCGTGGGATTTTTCCGGCTCGTAGGATATTCGGTAAGGTTAGGTCTTTATTATTACTATTAATTATTATAAATTTATATTTTATTATTATTATTAATTATTATTATTAATTTATATTTTATTACTTTATTATTAGTATTTCGTCTCCCTTGACCCCAAACAGATGGTGCGGTATCTGTCGCAAACGTTATCCTTGGGGCGGCTCGTATCTACTCTTACTATTTCCCTTCCTTCCTTCATCAAGCCCACTGATGACGCCCTGTCGTGGGGGCAGAAAACGTTTTAGGCTACCAATCTCAACCCTACACGGGTTCCAGCCTGTCAAACTCTCGCGTGGCATGGCTTCGCTCTCTCTCCCCTAATTCATAGGTTATAATAACCTATTTGTTTAATTATTTTTATTAAATCTTTATTTTAATTAGTTATTTAATTTTTATTTTTAATTAGTTTTGGAGTTCCGGGTGTCCACACACGGGTCTGCCAGGTTGCTCGGGGATAAATTCCACCGGTCATCTAGAGGGGGACCTTGTCGAAGCTCGCAAACTCTAGGCAAAGCCTTGGGGGTCGAGAGGGTGTTGACCTAGGTCTTCGCCCACTTGAACATCCAGGGCTGCTGGTAACATAGGCGCGAAAACCGGTCGATGTAGTGGGGAGCTGTCAGGCACTCGAGGACTCCTTCCTCAAAAGATATGCCGGGCAGCTCTAGAAGCTGTTTAAGTTCGTTGAACATTTTTTCAGCTTCACCCTGGGTAGGTAGTTTGTAAGCTGTTGAACAAGATGAGTTAGATGAGCTAGTTGAGTTAGTTCCTATTACAAGACAGATGAGTTTAGATTAGATAGATGAGTCACAGACGAATTTTCACATTGCCAATTCCTGCTCCGTTATTGGATAGTATTGATCGCGGTGTGGACTTATGATTAGGTGAGATGAATCTGGGTTGATTGCAATTAGGGAGCCGTTTTTAAATATAGGTATGGCCAATACTCTGAATATCTCGTACACTTCTATATTGACAAGAGGAAATTTGATTTGGAAGATCACGTGGTCGTTAACGATCCCACTCTTTACGGACATCAGTTGATATAAATATTATAATTTATTATATTGTACATGTCTAGGGGAGCTGTCAGGCACTCAAGGACACCGTCCACAAAAAGACATGCCGGGGCAGCTCGAGAAGCATTTTAGGGAGCTGTTAGGCACTGTCGTTATCGTTAATAAAGCCAGTCGTTAAACATCAGCCGTAGCGTTCGTTACTTGACAGGTAGGTAGTTTGTAAGCTGTTGAACTAGATGAGTTAGATGAGCTAGTTGAGTTAGTTCCTATTACAAGACAGATGAGTTTAGATTAGATAGATGAGTCACAGACGAATTTTCATATATTTTATTATATTACAATTTATTATATTGTATATGTCTAGGGGAGCTGTCAGGCACTCGAGGACTCCGTCCACAAAAGACATGCCGAGCAGCTCGAGAAGCTTTTTAGGGAGATGTAAGGCACTCTAGGACTCCTTCCGCAAAAGATATGCCGGACAGCTCAAAAAGTGGTTTAAATAATTGTAATATTTTATTATGTTGTATTTTATTATATTATGTATGTTTTAGGGAGATGTCAGGCACTCAAGGACACCGTCCACAAAAAGACATGTCGGGGCAGCTCGAGAAGCTTTTTAGGGAGCTGTTAGGCACTCGAGGACTCCGTCCACAAAAAGACATGCCGGTCAGTTTGAAAAGCTTTTTAGGGAGCTGTTAGGCACTCGAGGACTTCGTCCACAAAAAGACATGCCGAGCAGCTCTGACAGTCATGACAGAAATCGACGACGCAAAGTAATCACTGAATGATGTACATGCGCTGCAGACTCTCCTGGAACAGTTAACCTGCCTGGGGACAGGCGCTATGTGCACATTGGGAAAGGATGCTGACACTTAGTAATCACTGAATGTTGTAGATGCGCTGCAGACTCGGAAATTTAATTTAATTGAATGGTATGTGCGGACATACAATGTAGTCGGCACTACAATTAAATTTATTTAGTTTGGCGCGAACCTTCGGACAATACGGTTGTCCTTCCGCAGTGCGCATATACGTTTTTTATAATTTGCTTACTCGGTCGGTAGTCATCGCTCACATCGTCGGTTCGCAACGTAAGCGCATCGTGGGACATCGTGCCATCGTGGGATTTTTCCGGCTCGTAGGATATTCGGTAAGGTTAGGTCTTTATTATTACTATTAATTATTATAAATTTATATTTTATTATTATTATTAATTATTATTATTAATTTATATTTTATTACTTTATTATTAGTATTTCGTCTCCCTTGACCCCAAACAGATGGTGCGGTATCTGTCGCAAACGTTATCCTTGGGGCGGCTCGTATCTACTCTTACTATTTCCCTTCCTTCCTTCATCAAGCCCACTGATGACGCCCTGTCGTGGGGGCAGAAAACGTTTTAGGCTACCAATCTCAACCCTACACGGGTTCCAGCCTGTCAAACTCTCGCGTGGCATGGCTTCGCTCTCTCTCCCCTAATTCATAGGTTATAATAACCTATTTGTTTAATTATTTTTATTAAATCTTTATTTTAATTAGTTATTTAATTTTTATTTTTAATTAGTTTTGGAGTTCCGGGTGTCCACACACGGGTCTGCCAGGTTGCTCGGGGATAAATTCCACCGGTCATCTAGAGGGGGACCTTGTCGAAGCTCGCAAACTCTAGGCAAAGCCTTGGGGGTCGAGAGGGTGTTGACCTAGGTCTTCGCCCACTTGAACATCCAGGGCTGCTGGTAACATCGGCGCGAAAACCGGTCGATGTAGTGGGGAGCTGTCAGGCACTCGAGGACTCCTTCCTCAAAAGATATGCCGGGCAGCTCTAGAAGCTGTTTAAGTTCGTTGAACATTTTTTCAGCTTCACCCTGGGTAGGTAGTTTGTAAGCTGTTGAACAAGATGAGTTAGATGAGCTAGTTGAGTTAGTTCCTATTACAAGACAGATGAGTTTAGATTAGATAGATGAGTCACAGACGAATTTTCACATTGCCAATTCCTGCTCCGTTATTGGATAGTATTGATCGCGGTGTGGACTTATGATTAGGTGAGATGAATCTGGGTTGATTGCAATTAGGGAGCCGTTTTTAAATATAGGTATGGCCAATACTCTGAATATCTCGTACACTTCTATATTGACAAGAGGAAATTTGATTTGGAAGATCACGTGGTCGTTAACGATCCCACTCTTTACGGACATCAGTTGATATAAATATTATAATTTATTATATTGTACATGTCTAGGGGAGCTGTCAGGCACTCAAGGACACCGTCCACAAAAAGACATGCCGGGGCAGCTCGAGAAGCATTTTAGGGAGCTGTTAGGCACTGTCGTTATCGTTAATAAAGCCAGTCGTTAAACATCAGCCGTAGCGTTCGTTACTTGACAGGTAGGTAGTTTGTAAGCTGTTGAACTAGATGAGTTAGATGAGCTAGTTGAGTTAGTTCCTATTACAAGACAGATGAGTTTAGATTAGATAGATGAGTCACAGACGAATTTTCATATATTTTATTATATTACAATTTATTATATTGTATATGTCTAGGGGAGCTGTCAGGCACTCGAGGACTCCGTCCACAAAAGACATGCCGAGCAGCTCGAGAAGCTTTTTAGGGAGATGTAAGGCACTCTAGGACTCCTTCCGCAAAAGATATGCCGGACAGCTCAAAAAGTGGTTTAAATAATTGTAATATTTTATTATGTTGTATTTTATTATATTATGTATGTTTTAGGGAGATGTCAGGCACTCAAGGACACCGTCCACAAAAAGACATGTCGGGGCAGCTCGAGAAGCTTTTTAGGGAGCTGTTAGGCACTCGAGGACTCCGTCCACAAAAAGACATGCCGGTCAGTTTGAAAAGCTTTTTAGGGAGCTGTTAGGCACTCGAGGACTTCGTCCACAAAAAGACATGCCGAGCAGCTCTGACAGTCATGACAGAAATCGACGACGCAAAGTAATCACTGAATGATGTACATGCGCTGCAGACTCTCCTGGAACAGTTAACCTGCCTGGGGACAGGCGCTATGTGCACATTGGGAAAGGATGCTGACACTTAGTAATCACTGAATGTTGTAGATGCGCTGCAGACTCGGAAATTTAATTTAATTGAATGGTATGTGCGGACATACAATGTAGTCGGCACTACAATTAAATTTATTTAGTTTGGCGCGAACCTTCGGACAATACGGTTGTCCTTCCGCAGTGCGCATATACGTTTTTTATAATTTGCTTACTCGGTCGGTAGTCATCGCTCACATCGTCGGTTCGCAACGTAAGCGCATCGTGGGACATCGTGCCATCGTGGGATTTTTCCGGCTCGTAGGATATTCGGTAAGGTTAGGTCTTTATTATTACTATTAATTATTATAAATTTATATTTTATTATTATTATTAATTATTATTATTAATTTATATTTTATTACTTTATTATTAGTATTTCGTCTCCCTTGACCCCAAACAGATGGTGCGGTATCTGTCGCAAACGTTATCCTTGGGGCGGCTCGTATCTACTCTTACTATTTCCCTTCCTTCCTTCATCAAGCCTACTGATGACGCCCTGTCGTGGGGGCAGAAAACGTTTTAGGCTACCAATCTCAACCCTACACAGGTTCCAGCCTGTCAAACTCTCGCGTGGCATGGCTTCGCTCTCTCTCCCCTAATTCATAGGTTATAATAACCTATTTGTTTAATTATTTTTATTAAATCTTTATTTTAATTAGTTATTTAATTTTTATTTTTAATTAGTTTTGGAGTTCCGGGTGTCCACACACGGGTCTGCCAGGTTGCTCGGGGATAAATTCCACCGGTCATCTAGAGGGGGACCTTGTCGAAGCTCGCAAACTCTAGGCAAAGCCTTGGGGGTCGAGAGGGTGTTGACCTAGGTCTTCGCCCACTTGAACATCCAGGGCTGCTGGTAACATCGGCGCGAAAACCGGTCGATGTAGTGGGGAGCTGTCAGGCACTCGAGGACTCCTTCCTCAAAAGATATGCCGGGCAGCTCTAGAAGCTGTTTAAGTTCGTTGAACATTTTTTCAGCTTCACCCTGGGTAGGTAGTTTGTAAGCTGTTGAACAAGATGAGTTAGATGAGCTAGTTGAGTTAGTTCCTATTACAAGACAGATGAGTTTAGATTAGATAGATGAGTCACAGACGAATTTTCACATTGCCAATTCCTGCTCCGTTATTGGATAGTATTGATCGCGGTGTGGACTTATGATTAGGTGAGATGAATCTGGGTTGATTGCAATTAGGGAGCCGTTTTTAAATATAGGTATGGCCAATACTCCGAATATCTCGTACACTTCTATATTGACAAGAGGAAATTTGATTTGAAAGATCACGTGGTCGTTAACGATCCCACTCTTTACGGACATCAGTTGATATAAATATTATAATTTATTATATTGTACATGTCTAGGGGAGCTGTCAGGCACTCAAGGACACCGTCCACAAAAAGACATGCCGGGGCAGCTCGAGAAGCATTTTAGGGAGCTGTTAGGCACTGTCGTTATCGTTAATAAAGCCAGTCGTTAAACATCAGCCGTAGCGTTCGTTACTTGACAGGTAGGTAGTTTGTAAGCTGTTGAACTAGATGAGTTAGATGAGCTAGTTGAGTTAGTTCCTATTACAAGACAGATGAGTTTAGATTAGATAGATGAGTCACAGACGAATTTTCATATATTTTATTATATTACAATTTATTATATTGTATATGTCTAGGGGAGCTGTCAGGCACTCGAGGACTCCGTCCACAAAAGACATGCCGAGCAGCTCGAGAAGCTTTTTAGGGAGATGTAAGGCACTCTAGGACTCCTTCCGCAAAAGATATGCCGGACAGCTCAAAAAGTGGTTTAAATAATTGTAATATTTTATTATGTTGTATTTTATTATATTATGTATGTTTTAGGGAGATGTCAGGCACTCAAGGACACCGTCCACAAAAAGACATGTCGGGGCAGCTCGAGAAGCTTTTTAGGGAGCTGTTAGGCACTCGAGGACTCCGTCCACAAAAAGACATGCCGGTCAGTTTGAAAAGCTTTTTAGGGAGCTGTTAGGCACTCGAGGACTTCGTCCACAAAAAGACATGCCGAGCAGCTCTGACAGTCATGACAGAAATCGACGACGCAAAGTAATCACTGAATGATGTACATGCGCTGCAGACTCTCCTGGAACAGTTAACCTGCCTGGGGACAGGCGCTATGTGCACATTGGGAAAGGATGCTGACACTTAGTAATCACTGAATGTTGTAGATGCGCTGCAGACTCGGAAATTTAATTTAATTGAATGGTATGTGCGGACATACAATGTAGTCGGCACTACAATTAAATTTATTTAGTTTGGCGCGAACCTTCGGACAATACGGTTGTCCTTCCGCAGTGCGCATATACGTTTTTTATAATTTGCTTACTCGGTCGGTAGTCATCGCTCACATCGTCGGTTCGCAACGTAAGCGCATCGTGGGACATCGTGCCATCGTGGGATTTTTCCGGCTCGTAGGATATTCGGTAAGGTTAGGTCTTTATTATTACTATTAATTATTATAAATTTATATTTTATTATTATTATTAATTATTATTATTAATTTATATTTTATTACTTTATTATTAGTATTTCGTCTCCCTTGACCCCAAACAGATGGTGCGGTATCTGTCGCAAACGTTATCCTTGGGGCGGCTCGTATCTACTCTTACTATTTCCCTTCCTTCCTTCATCAAGCCTACTGATGACGCCCTGTCGTGGGGGCAGAAAACGTTTTAGGCTACCAATCTCAACCCTACACGGGTTCTAGCCTGTCAAACTCTCGCGTGGCATGGCTTCGCTCTCTCTCCCCTAATTCATAGGTTATAATAACCTATTTGTTTAATTATTTTTATTAAATCTTTATTTTAATTAGTTATTTAATTTTTATTTTTAATTAGTTTTGGAGTTCCGGGTGTCCACACACGGGTCTGCCAGGTTGCTCGGGGATAAATTCCACCGGTCATCTAGAGGGGGACCTTGTCGAAGCTCGCAAACTCTAGGCAAAGCCTTGGGGGTCGAGAGGGTGTTGACCTAGGTCTTCGCCCACTTGAACATCCAGGGCTGCTGGTAACATCGGCGCGAAAACCGGTCGATGTAGTGGGGAGCTGTCAGGCACTCGAGGACTCCTTCCTCAAAAGATATGCCGGGCAGCTCTAGAAGCTGTTTAAGTTCGTTGAACATTTTTTCAGCTTCACCCTGGGTAGGTAGTTTGTAAGCTGTTGAACAAGATGAGTTAGATGAGCTAGTTGAGTTAGTTCCTATTACAAGACAGATGAGTTTAGATTAGATAGATGAGTCACAGACGAATTTTCACATTGCCAATTCCTGCTCCGTTATTGGATAGTATTGATCGCGGTGTGGACTTATGATTAGGTGAGATGAATCTGGGTTGATTGCAATTAGGGAGCCGTTTTTAAATATAGGTATGGCCAATACTCTGAATATCTCGTACACTTCTATATTGACAAGAGGAAATTTGATTTGGAAGATCACGTGGTCGTTAACGATCCCACTCTTTACGGACATCAGTTGATATAAATATTATAATTTATTATATTGTACATGTCTAGGGGAGCTGTCAGGCACTCAAGGACACCGTCCACAAAAAGACATGCCGGGGCAGCTCGAGAAGCATTTTAGGGAGCTGTTAGGCACTCGAGGACTCCGTCCACAAAAAGACATGCCGGTCAGCTCGAAAAGTTTTTTAGGGAGCTGTTAGGCACTCGAGAACTTCGTCCACAAAAAGACATGCCGAGCAGCTCTGACAGTCATGACAGAAATCGACGACCCAAAGTAATCACTGAATGATGTACATGCGCTGCAGACTCTCCTGGAACAGTTAACCTGCCTGGGGACAGGCGCTACGTGCACATTGGGAAAGGATGCTGACACTTAGTAATCACTGAATGTTGTAGATGTGCTGCAGACTCTCCTAAAAACAAGTAACCTGCCTGGGGACAGGCGCATATACACATTTGGAAAAGATGCTCATAGCAGGGACGCAGCTAGATAATATATAAACAGATGAGCTAGATGAGTTAGATGAGCTAGTTAAGCTAATTTCTATTACCAGACAAATGAGCTTAGATAAGATAGACAAGTTATAGACATCAATTTCAGGTTTAATTTAATTTAATATCGGGTCGGAAATTTAATTTAATATCGCGTCGGAAATTTAATTTAATTTAATTTAATGGTATGTGCGGACATACAATGTAGTCGGCACTACAATTAAATTTATTTAGTTTGGCGCGAACCCTTCGGACAATACGGTTGTCCTTCCGCAGTGCGCATATACGTTTTTTATAATTTGCTTGCTCGGTCGGTAGTCATCGCTCACATCGTCGGTTCGCAACGTGGGCGCAACGTGGGACATCGTGACATCGTGGGATTTTTCCGGCTCGTAGGATATTCGGTAAGGTTAGGTCTTTATTATTACTATTAATTATTATAACTTTATATTTTATTATTATTATTAAATTATATTTTATTATTAGTATTTCGTCTCCCTTGACCCCAAACAGATGGTGCGGTCATCTGTCGCGAACGTTATCCTTGGGGCGCGCTCGTATCTACTCTTACTCTTTACTTTCCTTCCTTCATCAAGCCTACTGATGACGCCCATTGACGTACATTTTTGGATTTCCGGTCTTCTACTTTATTTGTACTTGGGGGCACAACACTTCCTGAATGATCCACCATTGTGATTGCCGTTCATGCTGAGCAGAACTTCCACATTGCGCCATGTCAGTACTTTCTTTCTCAAATCAAGTGACATCTGGTGCGCCATCATAAAGTCCAGATATGCATTCATCTTCCACTCGGGCAACAATAAACCGATCTCGAAACCTTAATCCTCCAAACTCGACTGTAAGGAAACGTTCACCCTTAACTGCTGCAGCCTCTCCTGTAGCTGTCCTCAACTTGTAGTGATGCACTCTGTTTACTTGCTCTCCAGACACCATTTCAGGACTCACAATTGATCTGGAAGCTCCTGTGACTAGAATAAAATCGCAAGGTCTTCTCTCCAACACGCCATTAACAACCAGACTGTTGCAATCGCTGCCAAGATTTGTACCGCGTATTGTGACTCTGGGATATTCCCTTGTCTTCTTCAGCCTTTGCCATGCAAAGCTGGTTCAAGACGATCGCTCCACCTTCATCTTGTTGTTTATCTATTCGCCGTAATCTTTCCAGATTATTGACACCATTCACAGGCTGTCTCATAATGTTTCCAGCGCTCAGCTCCTTGCAATCCCGAATGAAATGCCCAGGTTTCTGACATCTAAAACACCTTAATGTAAAATCAAATCTGCTACTTCTCTTGTTTTGAAAGCGACCAGTGGTTGATTTCTACAACTTCTCATCAATGAGAGCTTTTATTTGTGCGACGTCCCCTGTTTCCAACTTGCGTAACCCAAAAAATTAGAAGACACACTGGCTTTAGCTGCTTCATACTCCAAAGCCGACGCTAATACTTGATTCATTGTTTTTCCTCTCGATGTTGTCCTCAAATGAAACTTCAACTGTTCATCTCGAATAGCATTGATGAACGCATCCACTGCCAATCCGTCCAAGATACCCGCCGGAACTCCACAATAGGATTGTCGTGCGAGCTTAGTTATTTCCCGCTCTAATTCTTGAAGTCATTCTCCTCTTTGTTGTTTCTTCATCTGGAGCTGTATTTTGCGAACTCATCTCGGCATTTGGAATCATTTTCAATACATCACAATTCAATACATTGCCCCCCAACGATTTTACTTCTTCTTGAAATGTTGCTTGAATTTCATTTATTTCACTTTTTAGCGTTAATTGAACTCCATTTATTTTCCCTTTGAGCGTTTTATGAATTCAGCTCATTTCACCTCGCAACCTTTCTTGAATGACATCTAGCTTTACATTTTGCTGGTCGAATTTGAAATTCAATTCCTGCTTCAGTTCTTGCCTCTGCTGTTGATTTTGACGATTCAGCTTTTGGCTTTGCTTTTCCAACTTATCACTGATTTGAAAATTCAAATCTTTCTTCAGACCTTGACTTTGCTGTTCCAACTTCTCGTTTAATTTGGAACTCAATTCTAGATTCTGTTGCTGCGATTGTTCACTTTGCTGAATTAGCTCTTTTTTTATCTCTCACTTTGTTCACTTTGCCGCTGCATTTGTTCTCTCTGCTGTTCAAACTTGCTATTTAAGCACTTCACCGGCTTGCTGCTTTTCCCCTTTAACGACTTGTTGCAATCGGAGAAATAGTTCCTGTTTATTTCCGGCAGTGCTTAGACCTCGCCTTCCAAGCTCTTCTTTACGCTCCTGGGAGCTATAGGATTTAATGTTCACTGCACTTTCCATTTTATTATTTACTGTTTATCGGTTTGTAAAATTCCACTTTATTTACTGTCTCAAGGATTGGAAAATTACCAAATAATTAATTTTTTTTAATTGTTCAACGATTTACAAAATTTTAATGTCTTACGATTTGCAAAATCCCAATTCTGACACCAATTGTTACGAAATTCAGGCTTTCGAGTTCGTAAAGGATTTTGCAAATAAAACACAACACAAGCTTATTAATTTACAAATAGCAACCTTAATTCACAGACAGTAATAATAACACAAGTTCACAATTTATATTGGTGATTACTTTTCACAGTACACAATAACACTTATGATACTAGTACATTACAATAATTCTCTTAGGTTATAGCTTTATCACTTTACAAGAACTTTTACTTTTTTGGTTAAATTCCAAACAACTAATAATCTTACTTCGGCCTAACGCCTCTATTTATACTCAATCAAAAGCTCCCAAAAACTTTCAATATTTTAGATAGAAATATCGAGAAAAGACTAGAAAATTGTAGCCTTATTCCCTTATTTACAACTAACGACACTTATATGTAATGAGTTATCTTCTAAAAATAGACTTCATGTTCAATCATGTTCTTTTATAAAAAAAAAAACGGGCAAACCGCACAAACCGGTTTGACTACTTGTTTGACCTGTACACAATGATTCAAACTTGCAGGCGGTTACATTTCAAAATTTAAATATTATAAAGTCTTACAGCCTAAAAGTATGCAACATAAGTGTGCATATTTTTAGTATTCTTAGTTTTAATTTTTAGTACCTATTTTTGGTACATTAGTCGGTTGGAGGTAAAATGATTTTTTAGAATAATTGTGGCGATTCCGCTAAGAATTGATTTGACTTGTTCCCAAATATATTACCAGTTTTAATTTTCGAAAATATGTTTTTGAATATTTGGTGAATTTGATCGAACAATTCTTCGAATGTAATCGAATTCGGAAAAATTTACTCTCCATCGTGCTAATTTTGAGTTTGTTTCTTTTACTGAGAATAACCATGTTAGTGGTTTATGGTATGTTTCGATTGTGAATTTTCGGCCAAATAAATAAGGTCTAAAGAATTTAGTTGCCCTAGTACTTTGTCATAGGTTTTTCTAGTAATGAATAGTCCTTTATAAATTTCCAATAATAACCGGTTAATCCTAAAAATTGTTTTATTTGGTTTATTGTCCTGGGAATAGGGAATTCAATGATGCATTGAATTTTCTTAGGATTTGGTTTTATTCCTGTGGGTCTAAAGATATGACCTAGGAATTCTGTTTCTTTTTTCAAGAATTCCGATTTATCTTATTAACTTTAAGGTTAATATCTTTAAAAAGTTGAAATATTTTTGTCAGTAAGTCTATATGTTACTTTTTAAGTATGTTATTCATTAGTCTTTGAAAAGTTGCTGGGCGGATTTCAATCCGAAAGGCATTCGTGTAAATTCATAATGCAGTTTTGTAAATGTCTTCTTCTTCTATCTCGATTTGTTTAAAGCCTTTTGCTAAATCTAATGTTGTAAAATATTGGCAATTATCAAATTTGTCCAGTTTTCGGGAGAGGGAATTTGCCATTGTTCGTTATTTTTGTCAGTTTTCTATAATCCACTACTTATATCCATTTCTGATTTCCACTGGCGTCTGCCTTCCAAGGTACTATCCGTATATGCAGAATAAGGAGAAAAACTGGGACGTATAATTTTTTGCTCCAACATTTCTTTAATTTGGTTTTCGACTCCTCTTTTATGGACGAAGGGTAACGGTTATTAATTACAAATTTTAGTGTACTGGTTTGCAGTTAGTGTTTCGATGATGTTGCTCAAGTGCAATACATCAAGCAAAAATTTTCACATAAAAATGTTCGTGGTGGTGACACAATCGCCATGAAGCTGAAGCATTTAAGGACAAGCAGGCCGAATATAAGGTGCAGGACAAGAAAAAGAAGAAAATTATTCACTTAAGTCAGGTGGGTTATGATTTTCCAGTAGATAAACAAATCTTCTTCAGAGACCACTTGACACAATACAGACTAAATCTATACAGAGAAGCTCGTAAAGTCAACAAACATATTAATTATAAGTTTCTCTGGATAAGCAAATCTGTAATCTACTTTCGGAAAGAAGAAAACGCCCCAGCTGTTTGGATTCTGTCATATAATGATTTCAATCAGCTATCATCGGCAAACAATATCGATCCAGACACTATTAATTAATTTTCTCATTATTAAAACTCAAGAAGTTATTATTTTTTCCACTTTTTTATTATCAAATACTAGTCGTGTCCGTCGTGCCTAGGCACGATTGTTCTTCAGAATTTTCAATCTGATCTTCAATAATTAGTTATGATCGACTTCAATTTGATCTTTGCCATCAATATTTGTATAAAATATACTCTATATCTTAGTTGAAAATTGCTAAATTAGAAAAAGGTAAAAAAATCAACAAAATTTGCCGCAACAAATTAACAAATCATGTTTTGCAATTCGAGTTGCAATTCATTTTTGTGCAAAAAATAAACAAATTGGAAAAAAAATCAAAAAAAAAACCATAGTAACTTTGAGCGTTACACAAAAACAATTTTGTTTGATTATTATATTAAATGTTTGTGAACATTATTCAATTACACATACGAGTATTCATTAATTTCAACTTAATTAAAACACAATTTTACACTTTCGAATTTGCACTACGGTTACTGTATCCAATTATTGTTGTATTATTCAGATCCTAAAACAAAACAGTTTATAATTTACAATATATCATTACATTTTTATTGTTATAATAGATACTTATCTTATTTTATGGATAATGACCCCTATTCCGGCGACAAAATTTTATCATATTATCATGTTATATTATTATATTATATAAAATAAAAATGCTATTTTGGTATTCCGGTCAATTTCAATTTTATTATTTTTTTGTTATTTTCTATGTTATTTTGATATAACATAAAAGTCATAAATTAGGTGCTTTTATGAAATGTTATAGACAAAAACTGAATCGAATATGTCAAATTTTGTGACAGGGACAAATTGTTTTGTAACATTTGTTAAACTAGGTAAATAATTAAAATAAGTCGTCAAAATTAGAAAATGTCATACATTCCACGATATACCAGAGAGTGAAACGAAAGACGTTCATTCCTGATTTATTTAGGATGATAAAATTTTCATCATTAGAATTCAACACCGCGCCAATCTACGGATGCTCCGAGATGCAAGTGATCCTTATGGATTGCCCTCATTCCGAATCAAGAAATTGTTTAGGCTTTATAAGCAACAGTGTAATTTTTAATACTAAAGTTGGAGCTTATGTCACGGAAATCAACAATCCCCTTCAGAATTAAATTACTTTGTACTCTACATTTCTATGGTCATGGGTCATATCAGGGATTTTGTATGTATAATGACGTTGGGACCTGGATGTGTGTGATGCGGAGGGCAAAGCGATTTTGTATGTAGAATGACGTTGGGACCTGGATGTGTGTGATACGGCTGCATTTAACAAATTGACTAATTCATCCCATATCTCTTGCACTGAATCATTGGAATCTTTTTTAGGAGGACTATGGATGATTCTCAAGAAATAATACGTATATATCGTATTGCTCGGGGGTTGTTTTGGATTGGCGTGTAATTTTTTCTAAAATTTAATAAAATTAAAAGTGTAAATTACTAAAAATTACATAAAAATAAAAACTATAAATAACCAAAAAAATTTTATACCGACCTATAATTGATGCCATTCTGTTAATATAAATATTTTTAAAAACTACTTATAGAAACGCAAGAGAAAAAAAATGCACTAGATTTTTTTAATTTAATTGCACAAGATCATGTTACAGTAAAAGTTAAAATAACATACCCTGGTTAGAATACCGAATTAAAAAAAAAGTATGTTACCTCGTTTTTAAAAATTATAACATAAGAAAATAACATAAAATTTTGAAATCCCGGAATATGGGCCAATACTTATAATCAAAATTTTATTTTCTTCATATATGTCGCCTGATTTTGACGTTTGTTTACATTCTGTCAATCACACTAATGAGCACGATCAAACTAGTATTGTGGTCGATAACCAAAACCTTCTCTATAGAAAGCCCAACTGTTCCGATCGTACACAAATACTATCCAAAACGTATTTGTATTAGTAATCAACTAAAGAGCAAAATCCCCATAAAATTTGTCTGTTTCTCACTCTTTTCTCGCTCTTTACGACTACTTATTTTTTGTACACTGTATTCACATTCCAAAATACAGACGCGTTTTGGATTGGTTTACAGCATTAGTATGCATTGAGTTGGGCTTTCTATAGAGAAGGTTTTGTCGATAACGCAGATTTAAGAATTCTTTATCTAAACATTCGTAGTATTATCTCGTTTCCATGGAGGGTTGAACCTGGGTTAGCGCTCATAGGAACAGGGTTGAGTTGAGTTTTCGTTAAACTCAGTTTGAACTCAACAAAAATACCTGGTTTGAGTAGAGTGGAAATTCAAAATGGCAACTTTTATTATTTTGTAAGTAGATGTCGGACTTTATCAAAATTTCAACTCTGCTTCAACCTGATTGCATGGAAACGCGTGACGCCATTTTGCAATTAACAAAAATAGATTTCAACCCAATCCAACTCAATTCAGGTAAATGGAAACGCAGTATATGAGAAATAAACTGGACAATATAGAAACCGTTCTTGATGTTATACAGTTCAATCTCGATATTTTAATCTTAACAGAAATTTGGATAGCGGAAGGCGACAATAAATTTTATAATTTAAAGCAATTCAATGGTTTCTACTCGAATAGAATAGGTGGTTATGGTGGAGTGGCAATTTTTGTAAGACCAAACATAAGAGTCGACAGTAACATTAACGTTATCGGTTTGTACCGTTCCCAAAAAAACAGCATTCCTAATTGTTTTTTTATGTTAGAAAAATATTTAAAGGTATACAAACGTATAGGATTTCAATTTCAAATGAAACCATTTAAAGTTCAATGCAAACTTTATGGATAATGACCCCTATTCCGGCGACAAAATTTTATCATATTATCATGTTATATTATTATATTATATAAAATGAAAATGCTATTTTGGTATTCCGGTCAATTTCAATTTTATTATTTTTTTGTTATTTTCTATGTTATTTTGATATAACATAAAAGTCATAAATTAGGTGCTTTTATGAAATGTTATAGACAAAAACTGAATCGAATATGTCAAATTTTGTGACAGGGACAAATTGTTTTGTAACATTTGTTAAACTAGGTAAATAATTAAAATAAGTCGTCAAAATTAGAAAATGTCATACATTCCACGATATACCAGAGAGCGAAACGAAAGACGTTAATTCCTGATTTATTTAGGATGATGAAATTTTCATCATTAGAATTCAACACCGCGCCAATCTACGGATGCTCCGAGATGCAAGTGATCCTTATGGATTGCCCTCATTCCGAATCAAGAAATTGTTTAGGCTTAATAAGCAACAGTGTAATTTTTAATACTAAAGTTGGAGCTTATGTCACGGAAATCAACAATCCCCTTCAGAATTAAATTACTTTGTACTCTACATTTCTATGGTCATGACGTTGGGACCTGGATGTGTGTGATGCGGAGGGCAAAGCGATTTTGTATGTAGAATGACGTTGGGACCTGGATGTGTGTGATACGGCTGCATTTAACAAATTGACTAATTCATCCCATATCTCTTGCACTGAATCATTGGAATCTTTTTTAGGAGGACTATGGATGATTCTCAAGAAATAATACGTATATATCGTATTGCTCGGGGGTTGTTTTGGATTGGCGTGTAATTTTTTCTAAAATTTAATAAAATTAAAAGTGTAAATTACTAAAAATTACATAAAAATAAAAACTATAAATAACCAAAAAAATTTTATACCTATAGGTCGGTATAAAATTTTTTTGGTTATTTATAGTTTTTATTTTTATGTAATTTTTAGTAATTTGCCATGCCATTCTGTTAATATAAATATTTTTAAAAACTACTTATAGAAACGCAAGAGAAAAAAAATGCACTAGATTTTTTTAATTTAATTGCACAAGATCATGTTACAGTAAAAGTTAAAATAACATACCCTGGTTAGAATACCGAATTAAAAAAAAAGTATGTTACCTCGTTTTTAAAAATTATAACATAAGAAAATAACATAAAATTTTGAAATCCCGGAATATGGGCCAATACTTATAATCAAAATTTTATTTTCTTCATATATGTCGACTGAATTTGACGTTTGTTTACATTCTGTCAATCACACTAATGAGCACGATCAAACTAGTATTGTGGTCGATAACCAAAACCTTCTCTATAGAAAGCCCAACTGTTCCGATCGTACACAAATACTATCCAAAACGTATTTGTATTAGTAATCAACTAAAGAGCAAAATCCCTATAAAATTTGTCTGTTTCCCACTACCACATCTTACGTTTCTCGCTCTTTGCGACTACTTATTTTTTGTACACTGTATTCACATTCCAAAATACAGACGCGTTTTGGATTGGTTTACAGCATTAGTATGCATTGAGTTGGGCTTTCTATAGAGAAGGTTTTGTCGATAACGCAGATTTAAGAATTCTTTATCTAAACATTCGTAGTATTATCTCGTTTCCATGGAGGGTTGAACCTGGGTTAGCGCTCATAGGAACAGGGTTGAGTTGAGTTTTCGTTAAACTCAGTTTGAACTCAACAAAAATACCTGGTTTGAGTAGAGTGGAAATTCAAAATGGCAACTTTTATTATTTTGTAAGTAGATGTCGGACTTTATCAAAATTTCAACTCTGCTTCAACCTGATTGCATGGAAACGCGTGACGCCATTTTGCAATTAACAAAAATAGATTTCAACCCAATCCAACTCAATTCAGGTAAATGGAAACGCAGTATATGAGAAATAAACTGGACAATATAGAAACCGTTCTTGATGTTATACAGTTCAATCTCGATATTTTAATCTTAACAGAAATTTGGATAGCGGAAGGCGACAATAAATTTTATAATTTAAAGCAATTCAATGGTTTCTACTCGAATAGAATAGGTGGTTATGGTGGAGTGGCAATTTTTGTAAGACCAAACATAAGAGTCGACAGTAACATTAACGTTATCGGTTTGTACCGTTCCCAAAAAAACAGCATTCCTAATTGTTTTTTTATGTTAGAAAAATATTTAAAGGTATACAAACGTATAGGATTTCAATTTCAAATGAAACCATTTAAAGATCAATGCAAACTTTTTCAAAAGCAAACGAAACCTTTTCAAAAACAAATAAAACTTTTTCCAAACCAAACCAAACTTTTTCAAATCCAAATGAAGCTTTTTCAAAATTAAAAGAAACTTTTTCAAAATCAAGAGAAACTAAAAAATTTCTTTCAATGGAGGGGCTGCCTGTCAATTGCTAGTGGCAATTTCATTATCATATTTGTGTTGTAATTGTTGCAATCGTTTTAAGTTACTGTTTGTAACGCCTCGTGTATCACATTTACCATATCCAAATGTCTATAGTGGTGTGTAAGTCATGAGTGACTCGATTCAAAAGAATCAGTCAGCACACTGAAGCAAGTGAATCGATTCAGTAAAGATTCAATTGAGGAATCGCTTCAATTAAGGGTGTATATCATACATGTACATGAAGCAGTACAACTCATGAATCATGAATGAGTGAGTGAATTTGCACTACGGTTACTGTATCCAATTATTGTTGTATTATTCAGATCCTAAAACAAAACAGTTTATAATTTACAATATATCATTACATTTTTATTGTTATAATAGATACTTATCTTATTTTATGGATAATGACCCCTATTCCGGCGACAAAATTTTATCATATTATCATGTTATATTATTATATTATATAAAATGAAAATGCTATTTTGGTATTCCGGTCAATTTCAATTTTATTATTTTTTTGTTATTTTCTATGTTATTTTGATATAACATAAAAGTCATAAATTAGGTGCTTTTATGAAATGATATAGACAAAAACTGAATCGAATATGTCAAATTTTGTGACAGGGACAAATTGTTTTGTAACATTTGTTAAACTAGGTAAATAATTAAAATAAGTCGTCAAAATTAGAAAATGTCATACATTCCACGATATACCAGAGAGCGAAACGAAAGACGTTCATTCATGATTTATTTAGGATGATAAAATTTTCATCATTAGAATTCAACACCGCGCCAATCTACGGATGCTCCGAGATGCAAGTGATCCTTATGGATTGCCCTCATTCCGAATCAAGAAATTGTTTAGGCTTAATAAGCAACAGTGTAATTTTTAATACTAAAGTTGGAGCTTATGTCACGGAAATCAACAATCCCCTTCAGAATTAAATTACTTTGTACTCTACATTTCTATGGTCATGGGTCATATCAGGGATTTTGTATGTATAATGACGTTGGGACCTGGATGTGTGTGATGCGGAGGGCAAAGCGATTTTGTATGTAGAATGACGTTGGGACCTGGATGTGTGTGATACGGCTGCATTTAACAAATTGACTAATTCATCCCATATCTCTTGCACTGAATCATTGGAATCTTTTTTAGGAGGACTATGGATGATTCTCAAGAAATAATACGTATATATCGTATTGCTCGGGGGTTGTTTTGGATTGGCGTGTAATTTTTTCTAAAATTTAATAAAATTAAAAGTGTAAATTACTTAAAATTACATAAAAATAAAAACTATAAATAACCAAAAAAATTTTATACCGACCTATAATTGATGCCATTCTGTTAATATAAATATTTTTAAAAACTACTTATAGAAACGCAAGAGAAAAAAAATGCACTAGATTTTTTTAATTTAATTGCACAAGATCATGTTACAGTAAAAGTTAAAATAACATACCCTGGTTAGAATACCGAATTAAAAAAAAAGTATGTTACCTCGTTTTTAAAAATTATAACATAAGAAAATAACATAAAATTTTGAAATCCCGGAATATGGGCCAATACTTATAATCAAAATTTTATTTTCTTCATATATGTCGACTGATTTTGACGTTTGTTTACATTCTGTCAATCACACTAATGAGCACGATCAAACTAGTATTGTGGTCGATAACCAAAACCTTCTCTATAGAAAGCCCAACTGTTCCGATCGTACACAAATACTATCCAAAACGTATTAGTATTAGTAATCAACTAAAGAGCAAAATCCCTATAAAATTTGTCTGTTTCCCACTACCACATCTTACGTTTCTCGCTCTTTGCGACTACTTATTTTTTGTACAATGTATTCACATTCCAAAATACAGACGCGTTTTGGATTGGTTTACAGCATTAGTATGCATTGAGTTGGGCTTTCTATAGAGAAGGTTTTGTCGATAACGCAGATTTAAGAATTCTTTATCTAAACATTCGTAGTATTATCTCGTTTCCATGGAGGGTTAAACCTGGGTTAGCGCTCATAGGAACAGGGTTGAGTTGAGTTTTCGTTAAACTCAGTTTGAACTCAACAAAAATACCTGGTTTGAGTAGAGTGGAAATTCAAAATGGCAACTTTTATTATTTTGTAAGTAGATGTCGGACTTTATCAAAATTTCAACTCTGCTTCAACCTGATTGCATGGAAACGCGTGACGCCATTTTGCAATTAACAAAAATAGATTTCAACCCAATCCAACTCAATTTAGGTAAATGGAAACGCAGTATATGAGAAATAAACTGGACAATATAGAAACCGTTCTTGATGTTATACAGTTCAATCTCGATATTTTAATCTTAACAGAAATTTGGATAGCGGAAGGCGACAATAAATTTTATAATTTAAAGCAATTCAATGGTTTCTACTCGAATAGAATAGGTGGTTATGTTGGAGTGGCAATTTTTGTAAGACCAAACATAAGAGTCGACAGTAACATTAACGTTATCGGTTTGTACCGTTCCCAAAAAAACAGCATTCCTAATTGTTTTTTTATGTTAGAAAAATATTTAAAGGTATACAAACGTATAGGATTTCAATTTCAAATGAAACCATTTAAAGATCAATGCAAACTTTTTCAAAAGCAAACGAAACCTTTTCAAAAACAAATAAAACTTTTTCCAAACCAAACCAAACTTTTTCAAATCCAAATGAAGCTTTTTCAAAATTAAAAGAAACTTTTTCAAAATCAAGAGAAACTAAAAAATTTCTTTCAATGGAGGGGCTGCCTGTCAATTGCTAGTGGCAATTTCATTAACATATTTGTGTTGTAATTGTTGCAATCGTTTTAAGTTACTGTTTGTAACGCCTCGTGTATCACATTTACCATATCCAAATGTCTATAGTGGTGTGTAAGTCATGAGTGACTCGATTCAAAAGAATCAGTCAGCACACTGAAGCAAGTGAATCGATTCAGTAAAGATTCAATTGAGGAATCGCTTCAATTAAGGGTGTATATCATACATGTACATGAAGCAGTACAACTCATGAATCATGAATGAGTGAGTGAATTTGCACTACGGTTACTGTATCCAATTGTTGTTGTATTATTCAGATCCTAAAACAAAACAGTTTATAATTTACAATATATCATTACATTTTTATTGTTATAATAGATACTTATCTTATTTTATGGATAATGACCCCTATTCCGGCGACAAAATTTTATCATATTATTATGTTATATTATTATATTATATAAAATGAAAATGCTATTTTGGTATTCCGGTCAATTTCAATTTTATTATTTTTTTGTTATTTTCTATGTTATTTTGATATAACATAAAAGTCATAAATTAGGTGCTTTTATGAAATGTTATAGACAAAAACTGAATCGAATATGTCAAATTTTGTGACAGGGACAAATTGTTTTGAAACATTTGTTAAACTAGGTAAATAATTAAAATAAGTCGTCAAAATTAGAAAATGTCATACATTCCACGATATACCAGAGAGCGAAACGAAAGACGTTCATTCATGATTTATTTAGGATGATAAAATTTTCATCATTAGAATTCAACACCGCGCCAATCTACGGATGCTCCGAGATGCAAGTGATCCTTATGGATTGCCCTCATTCCGAATCAAGAAATTGTTTAGGCTTAATAAGCAACAGTGTAATTTTTAATACTAAAGTTGGAGCTTATGTCACGGAAATCAACAATCCCCTTCAGAATTAAATTACTTTGTACTCTACATTTCTATGGTCATGGGTCATATCAGGGATTTTGTATGTATAATGACGTTGGGACCTGGATGTGTGTGATGCGGAGGGCAAAGCGATTTTGTATGTAGAATGACGTTGGGACCTGGATGTGTGTGATACGGCTGCATTTAACAAATTGACTAATTCATCCCATATCTCTTGCACTGAATCATTGGAATCTTTTTTAGGAGGACTATGGATGATTCTCAAGAAATAATACGTATATATCGTATTGCTCGGGGGTTGTTTTGGATTGGCGTGTAATTTTTTCTAAAATTTAATAAAATTAAAAGTGTAAATTACTAAAAATTACATAAAAATAAAAACTATAAATAACCAAAAAAATTTTATACCGACCTATAATTGATGCCATTCTGTTAATATATTTTTAAAAACTACTTATAGAAACGCAAGAGAAAAAAAATGCACTAGATTTTTTTAATTTAATTGCACAAGATCATGTTACAGTAAAAGTTAAAATAACATACCCTGGTTAGAATACCGAATTAAAAAAAAAGTATGTTACCTCGTTTTTAAAAATTATAACATAAGAAAATAACATAAAATTTTGAAATCCCGGAATATGGGCCAATACTTATAATCAAAATTTTATTTTCTTCATATATGTCGACTGATTTTGACGTTTGTTTACATTCTGTCAATCACACTAATGAGCACGATCAAACTAGTATTGTGGTCGATAACCAAAACCTTCTCTATAGAAAGCCCAACTGTTCCGATCGTACACAAATACTATCCAAAACGTATTTGTATTAGTAATCAACTAAAGAGCAAAATCCCTATAAAATTTGTCTGTTTCTCACTCTTTTCTCGCTCTTTGCGACTACTTATTTTTTGTACACTGTATTCACATTCCAAAATACAGACGCGTTTTGGATTGGTTTACAGCATTAGTATGCATTGAGTTGGGCTTTCTATAGAGAAGGTTTTGTCGATAACGCAGATTTAAGAATTCTTTATCTAAACATTCGTAGTATTATCTCGTTTCCATGGAGGGTTGAACCTGGGTTAGCGCTCATAGGAACAGGGTTGAGTTGAGTTTTCGTTAAACTCAGTTTGAACTCAACAAAAATACCTGGTTTGAGTAGAGTGGAAATTCAAAATGGCAACTTTTATTATTTTGTAAGTAGATGTCGGACTTTATCAAAATTTCAACTCTGCTTCAACCTGATTGCATGGAAACGCGTGACGCCATTTTGCAATTAACAAAAATAGATTTCAACCCAATCCAACTTAATTCAGGTAAATGGAAACGCAGTATATGAGAAATAAACTGGACAATATAGAAACCGTTCTTGATGTTATACAGTTCAATCTCGATATTTTAATCTTAACAGAAATTTGGATAGCGGAAGGCGACAATAAATTTTATAATTTAAAGCAATTCAATGGTTTCTACTCGAATAGAATAGGTGGTTATGGTGGAGTGGCAATTTTTGTAAGACCAAACATAAGAGTCGACAGTAACATTAACGTTATCGGTTTGTACCGTTCCCAAAAAAACAGCATTCCTAATTGTTTTTTTATGTTGGAAAAATATTTAAAGGTATACAAACGTATAGGATTTCAATTTCAAATGAAACCATTTAAAGTTCAATGCAAACTTTATGGATAATGACCCCTATTCCGGCGACAAAATTTTATCATATTATCATGTTATATTATTATATTATATAAAATGAAAATGCTATTTTGGTATTCCGGTCAATTTCAATTTTATTATTTTTTTGTTATTTTCTATGTTATTTTGATATAACATAAAAGTCATAAATTAGGTGCTTTTATGAAATGTTATAGACAAAAACTGAATCGAATATTTCAAATTTTGTGACAGGGACAAATTGTTTTGTAACATTTGTTAAACTAGGTAAATAATTAAAATAAGTCGTCAAAATTAGAAAATGTCATACATTCCACGATATACCAGAGAGCGAAACGAAAGACGTTTATTCCTGATTTATTTAGGATGATAAAATTTTCATCATTAGAATTCAACACCGCGCCAATCTACGGATGCTCCGAGATGCAAGTGATCCTTATGGATTGCCCTCATTCCGAGTCAAGAAATTGTTTAGGCTTAATAAGCAACAGTGTAATTTTTAATACTAAAGTTGGGGCTTATGTCACGGAAATCAACAATCCCCTTCAGAATTAAATTACTTTGTACTCTACATTTCTATGGTCATGGGTCATATCAGGGATTTTGTATGTATAATGACGTTGGGACCTGGATGTGTGTGATGCGGAGGGCAAAGCGATTTTGTATGTAGAATGACGTTGGGACCTGGATGTGTGTGATACGGCTGCATTTAACAAATTGACTAATTCATTCCATATCTCTTGCACTGAATCATTGGAATCTTTTTTAGGAGGACTATGGATGATTCTCAAGAAATAATACGTATATATCGTATTGCTCGGGGGTTGTTTTGGATTGGCGTGTAATTTTTTCTAAAATTTAATAAAATTAAAAGTGTAAATTACTAAAAATTACATAAAAATAAAAACTATAAATAACCAAAAAAATTTTATACCGACCTATAATTGATGCCATTCTGTTAATATAAATATTTTTAAAAACTACTTATAGAAACGCAAGAGAAAAAAAATGCACTAGATTTTTTTAATTTAATTGCACAAGATCATGTTACAGTAAAAGTTAAAATAACATACCCTGGTTAGAATACCGAATTAAAAA
Organism: Nephrocerus scutellatus; assembly: GCA_947095585.1. Lineage (NCBI taxonomy): Eukaryota > Metazoa > Arthropoda > Insecta > Diptera > Pipunculidae > Nephrocerus > Nephrocerus scutellatus. Next base: position 51,236,966 of record OX352763.1, on the reverse strand, counting down.
AAAAGTATGTTACCTCGTTTTTAAAAATTATAACATAAGAAAATAACATAAAATTTTGAAATCCCGGAATATGGGCCAATACTTATAATCAAAATTTTATTTTCTTCATATATGTCGACTGAATTTGACGTTTGTTTACATTCTGTCAATCACACTAATGAGCACGATCAAACTAGTATTGTGGTCGATAACCAAAACCTTCTCTATAGTAAGCCCAACTGTTCCGATCGTACACAAATACTATCCAAAACGTATTTGTATTAGTAATCAACTAAAGAGCAAAATCCCTATAAAATTTGTCTGTTTCCCACTACCACATCTTACGTTTCTCGCTCTTTGCGACTACTTATTTTTTGTACACTGTATTCACATTCCAAAATACAGACGCGTTTTGGATTGGTTTACAGCATTAGTATGCATTGAGTTGGGCTTTCTATAGAGAAGGTTTTGTCGATAACGCAGATTTAAGAATTCTTTATCTAAACATTCGTAGTATTATCTCGTTTCCATGGAGGGTTAAACCTGGGTTAGCGCTCATAGGAACAGGGTTGAGTTGAGTTTTCGTTAAACTCAGTTTGAACTCAACAAAAATACCTGGTTTGAGTAGAGTGGAAATTCAAAATGGCAACTTTTATTATTTTGTAAGTAGATGTCGGACTTTATCAAAATTTCAACTCTGCTTCAACCTGATTGCATGGAAACGCGTGACGCCATTTTGCAATTAACAAAAATAGATTTCAACCCAATCCAACTTATTTCAGGTAAATGGAAACGCAGTATATGAGAAATAAACTGGACAATATAGAAACTGTTCTTGATGTTATACAGTTCAATCTCGATATTTTAATCTTAACAGAAATTTGGATAGCGGAAGGCGACAATAAATTTTATAATTTAAAGCAATTCAATGGTTTCTACTCGAATAGAATAGGTGGTTATGGTGGAGTGGCAATTTTTGTAAGACCAAACATAAGAGTCGACAGTAACATTAACGATATCGGTTTGTACCGTTCCCAAAAAAACAGCATTCCTAATTATTTTTTTATGTTAGAAAAATATTTAAAGGTATACAAACGTATAGGATTTCAATTTCAAATGAAACCATTTAAAGATCAATGCAAACTTTTTCAAAAGCAAACGAAACCTTTTCAAAAACAAATAAAACTTTTTCCAAACCAAACCAAACTTTTTCAAATCCAAATGAAGCTTTTTCAAAATTAAAAGAAACTTTTTCAAAATCAAGAGAAACTAAAAAATTTCTTTCAATGGGGGGCTGCCTGTCAATTGCTAGTGGCAATTTCATTAACATATTTGTGTTGTAATTGTTGCAATCGTTTTAAGTTACTGTTTGTAACGCCTCGTGTATAACATTTACCATATCCAAATGTCTATAGTGGTGTGTAAGTCATGAGTGACTCGATTCAAAAGAATCAGTCAGCACACTGAAGCAAGTGAATCGATTCAGTAAAGATTCAATTGAGGAATCGCTTCAATTAAGGGTGTATATCATACATGTACATGAAGCAGTACAACTCATGAATCATGAATGAGTGAGTGAATTTGCACTACGGTTACTGTATCCAATTATTGTTGTATTATTCAGATCCTAAAACAAAACAGTTTATAATTTACAATATATCATTACATTTTTATTGTTATAATAGATACTTATCTTATTTTATGGATAATGACCCCTATTCCGGCGACAAAATTTTATCATATTATCATGTTATATTATTATATTATATAAAATGAAAATGCTATTTTGGTATTCCGGTCAATTTCAATTTTATTATTTTTTTGTTATTTTCTATGTTATTTTGATATAACATAAAAGTCATAAATTAGGTGCTTTTATGAAATGTTATAGACAAAAACTGAATCGAATATGTCAAATTTTGTGACAGGGACAAATTGTTTTGTAACATTTGTTAAACTAGGTAAATAATTAAAATAAGTCGTCAAAATTAGAAAATGTCATACATTCCACGATATACCAGAGAGCGAAACGAAAGACGTTCATTCCTGATTTATTTAGGATGATAAAATTTTCATCATTAGAATTCAACACCGCGCCAATCTACGGATGCTCCGAGATGCAAAAGATCCTTATGGATTGCCCTCATTCCGAATCAAGAAATTGTTTAGGCTTAATAAGCAACAGTGTAATTTTTAATACTAAAGTTGGAGCTTATGTCACGGAAATCAACAATCCCCTTCAGAATTAAATTACTTTGTACTCTACATTTCTATGGTCATGGGTCATATCAGGGATTTTGTATGTATAATGACGTTGGGACCTGGATGTGTGTGATGCGGAGGGCAAAGCGATTTTGTATGTAGAATGACGTTGGGACCTGGATGTGTGTGATACGGCTGCATTTAACAAATTGACTAATTCATCCCATATCTCTTGCACTGAATCATTGGAATCTTTTTTAAGAGGACTATGGATGATTCTCAAGAAATAATACGTATATATCGTATTGCTCGGGGGTTGTTTTGGATTGGCGTGTAATTTTTTCTAAAATTTAATAAAATTAAAAGTGTAAATTACTAAAAATTACATAAAAATAAAAACTATAAATAACCAAAAAAATTTTATACCGACCTATAATTGATGCCATTCTGTTAATATAAATATTTTTAAAAACTACTTATAGAAACGCAAGAGAAAAAAAATGCACTAGATTTTTTTAATTTAATTGCACAAGATCATGTTACAGTAAAAGTTAAAATAACATACCCTGGTTAGAATACCGAATTAAAAAAAAAGTATGTTACCTCGTTTTTAAAAATTATAACATAAGAAAATAACATAAAATTTTGAAATCCCGGAATATGGGCCAATACTTATAATCAAAATTTTATTTTCTTCATATATGTCGACTGATTTTGACGTTTGTTTACATTCTGTCAATCACACTAATGAGCACGATCAAACTAGTATTGTGGTCGATAACCAAAACCTTCTCTATAGAAAGCCCAACTGTTCCGATCGTACACAAATACTATCCAAAACGTATTTGTATTAGTAATCAACTAAAGAGCAAAATCCCTATAAAATTTGTCTGTTTCCCACTACCACATCTTACGTTTCTCGCTCTTTGCGACTACTTATTTTTTGTACACTGTATTCACATTCCAAAATACACAGACGCGTTTTGGATTGGTTTACAGCATTAGTATGCATTGAGTTGGGCTTTCTATAGAGAAGGTTTTGTCGATAACGCAGATTTAAGAATTCTTTATCTAAACATTCGTAGTATTATCTCGTTTCCATGGAGGGTTAAACCTGGGTTAGCGCTCATAGAAACAGGGTTGAGTTGAGTTTTCGTTAAACTCAGTTTGAACTCAACAAAAATACCTGGTTTGAGTAGAGTGGAAATTCAAAATGGCAACTTTTATTATTTTGTAAGTAGATGTCTGACTTTATCAAAATTTCAACTCTGCTTCAACCTGATTGCATGGAAACGCGTGACGCCATTTTGCAATTAACAAAAATAGATTTCAACCCAATCCAACTCAATTCAGGTAAATGGAAACGCAGTATATGAGAAATAAACTGGACAATATAGAAACCGTTCTTGATGTTATACAGTTCAATCTCGATATTTTAATCTTAACAGAAATTTGGATAGCGGAAGGCGACAATAAATTTTATAATTTAAAGCAATTCAATGGTTTCTACTCGAATAGAATAGGTGGTTATGGTGGAGTGGCAATTTTTGTAAGACCAAACATAAGAGTCGACAGTAACATTAACGTTATCGGTTTGTACCGTTCCCAAAAAAACAGCATTCCTAATTGTTTTTTTATGTTAGAAAAATATTTAAAGGTATACAAACGTATAGGATTTCAATTTCAAATGAAACCATTTAAAGTTCAATGCAAACTTTATGGATAATGACCCCTATTCCGGCGACAAAATTTTATCATATTATCATGTTATATTATTATATTATATAAAATGAAAATGCTATTTTGGTATTCCGGTCAATTTCAATTTTATTATTTTTTTGTTATTTTCTATGTTATTTTGATATAACATAAAAGTCATAAATTAGGTGCTTTTATGAAATGTTATAGACAAAAACTGAATCGAATATGTCAAATTTTGTGACAGGGACAAATTGTTTTGTAACATTTGTTAAACTAGGTAAATAATTAAAATAAGTCGTCAAAATTAGAAAATGTCATACATTCCACGATATACCAGAGAGCGAAACGAAAGACGTTCATTCCTGATTTATTTAGGATGATAAAATTTTCATCATTAGAATTCAACACCGCGCCAATCTACGGATGCTCCGAGATGCAAAAGATCCTTATGGATTGCCCTCATTCCGAATCAAGAAATTGTTTAGGCTTAATAAGCAACAGTGTAATTTTTAATACTAAAGTTGGAGCTTATGTCACGGAAATCAACAATCCCCTTCAGAATTAAATTACTTTGTACTCTACATTTCTATGGTCATGGGTCATATCAGGGATTTTGTATGTATAATGACGTTGGGACCTGGATGTGTGTGATGCGGAGGGCAAAGCGATTTTGTATGTAGAATGACGTTGGGACCTGGATGTGTGTGATACGGCTGCATTTAACAAATTGACTAATTCATCCCATATCTCTTGCACTGAATCATTGGAATCTTTTTTAAGAGGACTATGGATGATTCTCAAGAAATAATACGTATATATCGTATTGCTCGGGGGTTGTTTTGGATTGGCGTGTAATTTTTTCTAAAATTTAATAAAATTAAAAGTGTAAATTACTAAAAATTACATAAAAATAAAAACTATAAATAACCAAAAAAATTTTATACCGACCTATAATTGATGCCATTCTGTTAATATAAATATTTTTAAAAACTACTTATAGAAACGCAAGAGAAAAAAAATGCACTAGATTTTTTTAATTTAATTGCACAAGATCATGTTACAGTAAAAGTTAAAATAACATACCCTGGTTAGAATACCGAATTAAAAAAAAAGTATGTTACCTCGTTTTTAAAAATTATAACATAAGAAAATAACATAAAATTTTGAAATCCCGGAATATGGGCCAATACTTATAATCAAAATTTTATTTTCTTCATATATGTCGACTGATTTTGACGTTTGTTTACATTCTGTCAATCACACTAATGAGCACGATCAAACTAGTATTGTGGTCGATAACCAAAACCTTCTCTATAGAAAGCCCAACTGTTCCGATCGTACACAAATACTATCCAAAACGTATTTGTATTAGTAATCAACTAAAGAGCAAAATCCCTATAAAATTTGTCTGTTTCCCACTACCACATCTTACGTTTCTCGCTCTTTGCGACTACTTATTTTTTGTACACTGTATTCACATTCCAAAATACACAGACGCGTTTTGGATTGGTTTACAGCATTAGTATGCATTGAGTTGGGCTTTCTATAGAGAAGGTTTTGTCGATAACGCAGATTTAAGAATTCTTTATCTAAACATTCGTAGTATTATCTCGTTTCCATGGAGGGTTAAACCTGGGTTAGCGCTCATAGAAACAGGGTTGAGTTGAGTTTTCGTTAAACTCAGTTTGAACTCAACAAAAATACCTGGTTTGAGTAGAGTGGAAATTCAAAATGGCAACTTTTATTATTTTGTAAGTAGATGTCTGACTTTATCAAAATTTCAACTCTGCTTCAACCTGATTGCATGGAAACGCGTGACGCCATTTTGCAATTAACAAAAATAGATTTCAACCCAATCCAACTCAATTCAGGTAAATGGAAACGCAGTATATGAGAAATAAACTGGACAATATAGAAACCGTTCTTGATGTTATACAGTTCAATCTCGATATTTTAATCTTAACAGAAATTTGGATAGCGGAAGGCGACAATAAATTTTATAATTTAAAGCAATTCAATGGTTTCTACTCGAATAGAATAGGTGGTTATGGTGGAGTGGCAATTTTTGTAAGACCAAACATAAGAGTCGACAGTAACATTAACGTTATCGGTTTGTACCGTTCCCAAAAAAACAGCATTCCTAATTGTTTTTTTATGTTAGAAAAATATTTAAAGGTATACAAACGTATAGGATTTCAATTTCAAATGAAACCATTTAAAGTTCAATGCAAACTTTATGGATAATGACCCCTATTCCGGCGACAAAATTTTATCATATTATCATGTTATATTATTATATTATATAAAATGAAAATGCTATTTTGGTATTCCGGTCAATTTCAATTTTATTATTTTTTTGTTATTTTCTATGTTATTTTGATATAACATAAAAGTCATAAATTAGGTGCTTTTATGAAATGTTATAGACAAAAACTGAATCGAATATGTCAAATTTTGTGACAGGGACAAATTGTTTTGTAACATTTGTTAAACTAGGTAAATAATTAAAATAAGTCGTCAAAATTAGAAAATGTCATACATTCCACGATATACCAGAGAGCGAAACGAAAGACGTTCATTCCTGATTTATTTAGGATGATAAAATTTTCATCATTAGAATTCAACACCGCGCCAATCTACGGATGCTCCGAGATGCAAGTGATCCTTATGGATTGCCCTCATTCCGAATCAAGAAATTGTTTAGGCTTAATAAGCAACAGTGTAATTTTTAATACTAAAGTTGGAGCTTATGTCACGGAAATCAACAATCCCCTTCAGAATTAAATTACTTTGTACTCTACATTTCTATGGTCATGGGTCATATCAGGGATTTTGTATGTATAATGACGTTGGGACCTGGATGTGTGTGATACGGCTGCATTTAACAAATTGACTAATTCATCCCATATCTCTTGCACTGAATCATTGGAATCTTTTTTAGGAGGACTATGGATGATTCTCAAGAAATAATACGTATATATCGTATTGCTCGGGGTTTGTTTTGGATTGGCGTGTAATTTTTTCTAAAATTTAATAAAATTAAAAGTGTAAATTACTAAAAATTACATAAAAATAAAAACTATAAATAACCAAAAAAAAAATTTATACCGACCTATAATTGATGCCATTCTGTTAATATAAATATTTTTAAAAACTACTTATAGAAACGCAAGAGAAAAAAAATGCACTAGATTTTTTTAATTTAATTGCACAAGATCATGTTACAGTAAAAGTTAAAATAACATACCCTGGTTAGAATACCGAATTAAAAAAAATTTATGTTACCTCGTTTTTAAAAATTATAACATAAGAAAATAACATAAAATTTTGAAATCCCGGAATATGGGCCAATACTTATAATCAAAATTTTATTTTCTTCATATATGTCGACTGATTTTGATGTTTGTTTACATTCTGTCAATCACACTAATGAGCACGATCAAACTAGTATTGTGGTCGATAACCAAAACCTTCTCTATAGAAAGCCCAACTGTTCCGATCGTACACAAATACTATCCAAAACGTATTTGTATTAGTAATCAACTAAAGAGCAAAATCCCTATAAAATTTGTCTGTTTCCCACTACTACATCTTACGTTTCTCGCTCTTTGCGACTACTTATTTTTTGTACACTGTATTCACATTCCAAAATACAGACGCGTTTTGGATTGGTTTACAGCATTAGTATGCATTGAGTTGGGCTTTCTATAGAGAAGGTTTTGTCGAAAACGCAGATTTAAGAATTCTTTATCTAAACATTCGTAGTATTATCTCGTTTCCATGGAGGGTTAAACCTGGGTTAGCGCTCATAGAAACAGGGTTGAGTTGAGTTTTCGTTAAACTCAGTTTGAACTCAACAAAAATACCTGGTTTGAGTAGAGTGGAAATTCAAAATGGCAACTTTTATTATTTTGTAAGTAGACGTCGGATTTTATCAAAATTTCAACTCTGCTTCAACCTGATTGCATGGAAACGCGTGACGCCATTTTGCAATTAACAAAAATAGATTTCAACCCAATCCAACTCAATTCAGCTACATGGAAACGCAGTATATGAGAAATAAACTGGACAATATAGAAACCATTCTTGATGTTATACAGTTCAATCTCGATATTTTAATCTTAACAGAAATTTGGATAGCGGAAGGCGACAATAAATTTTATAATTTAAAGCAATTCAATGGTTTCTACTCGAATAGAATAGGTGGTTATGGTGGAGTGGCAATTTTTGTAAGACCAAACATAAGAGTCGACAGTAACATTAACGTTATCGGTTTGTACCGTTCCCAAAAAAACAGCATTCCTAATTGTTTTTTTATTTATTTTTATATAAAGGTATACAAACGAATAGGATTTCAATTTCAAATGAAACCATTTAAAGTTCAATGCAAACTTTTTCAAAAGCAAACGAAACCTTTTCAAAAACAAATAAAACTTTTTCCAAACCAAACCAAACTTTTTCAAATCCAAATTAAGCTTTTTCAAAATTAAAAGAAACTTTTTCAAAGTCAAGAGAAACTAAAAAATTTCTTTCAATGGAGGGGCTGCCTGTCAATTGCTAGTGGCAATTTCATTAACATATTTGTGTTGTAATTGTTGCAATCGTTTTAAGTTACTGTTTGTAACGCCTCGTGTATCACATTTACCATATCCAAATGTCTATAGTGGTGTGTAAGTCATGAGTGACTCGATTCAAGAGAATCAGTCAGCACACTGAAGCAAGTGAATCGATTCAGTAAAGATTCAATTGAGGAATCGCTTCAATTAAGGGTGTATATCATACATGTACATGAAGCAGTACAACTCATGAATCATGAATGAGTGAGTGAATTTGCACTACGGTTACTGTATCCAATTATTGTTGTATTATTCAGATCCTAAAACAAAACAGTTTATAATTTACAATATATCATTACATTTTTATTGTTATAATAGATACTTATCTTATTTTATGGATAATGACCCCTATTCCGGCGACAAAATTTTATCATATTATCATGTTATATTATTATATTATATAAAATGAAAATGCTATTTTGGTATTCCGGTCAATTTCAATTTTATTATTTTTTTGTTATTTTCTATGTTATTTTGATATAACATAAAAGTCATAAATTAGGTGCTTTTATGAAATGTTATAGACAAAAACTGAATCGAATATGTCAAATTTTGTGACAGGGACAAATTGTTTTGTAACATTTGTTAAACTAGGTAAAAAATTAAAATAAGTCGTCAAAATTAGAAAATGTCATACATTCCACGATATACCAGAGAGCGAAACGAAAGACGTTCATTCCTGATTTATTTAGGATGATAAAATTTTCATCATTAGAATTCAACACCGCGCCAATCTACGGATGCTCCGAGATGCAAGTGATCCTTATGGATTGCCCTCATTCCGAATCAAGAAATTGTTTAGGCTTAATAAGCAACAGTGTAATTTTTAATACTAAAGTTGGAGCTTATGTCACGGAAATCAACAATCCCCTTCAGAATTAAATTACTTTGTACTCTACATTTCTATGGTCATGGGTCATATCAGGGATTTTGTATGTATAATGACGTTGGGACCTGGATGTGTGTGATGCGGAGGGCAAAGCAATTTTGTATGTAGAATGACGTTGGGACCTGGATGTGTGTGATACGGCTGCATTTAACAAATTGACTAATTCATCCCATATCTCTTGCACTGAATCATTGGAATCTTTTTTAAGAGGACTATGGATGATTCTCAAGAAATAATACGTATATATCGTATTGCTCGGGGGTTGTTTTGGATTGGCGTGTAATTTTTTCTAAAATTTAATAAAATTAAAAGTGTAAATTACTAAAAATTACATAAAAATAAAAACTATAAATAACCAAAAAAATTTTATACCGACCTATAATTGATGCCATTCTGTTAATATAAATATTTTTAAAAACTACTTATAGAAACGCAAGAGAAAAAAAATGCACTAGATTTTTTTAATTTAATTGCACAAGATCATGTTACAGTAAAAGTTAAAATAACATACCCTGGTTAGAATACCGAATTAAAAAAAAAGTATGTTACCTCGTTTTTAAAAATTATAACATAAGAAAATAACATAAAATTTTGAAATCCCGGAATATGGGCCAATACTTATAATCAAAATTTTATTTTCTTCATATATGTCGACTGATTTTGACGTTTGTTTACATTCTGTCAATCACACTAATGAGCACGATCAAACTATTATTGTGGTCGATAACCAAAACCTTCTCTATAGAAAGCCCAACTGTTCCGATCGTACACAAATACTATCCAAAACGTATTTGTATTAGTAATCAACTAAAGAGCAAAATCCCTATAAAATTTGTCTGTTTCTCACTCTTTTCTCGCTCTTTGCGACTACTTATTTTTTGTACACTGTATTCACATTCCAAAATACAGACGCGTTTTGGATTGGTTTACAGCATTAGTATGCATTGAGTTGGGCTTTCTATAGAGAAGGTTTTGTCGATAACGCAGATTTAAGAATTCTTTATCTAAACATTCGTAGTATTATCTCGTTTCCATGGAGGGTTGAACCTGGGTTAGCGCTCATAGGAACAGGGTTAAGTTGAGTTTTCGTTGAACTCAGTTTGAACTCAACAAAAATACCTGGTTTGAGTAGAGTGGAAATTCAAAATGGCAACTTTTATTATTTTGTAAGTAGATGTCTGACTTTATCAAAATTTCAACTCTGCTTCAACCTGATTGCATGGAAACGCGTGACGCCATTTTGCAATTAACAAAAATAGATTTCAACCCAATCCAACTCAATTCAGGTAAATGGAAACGCAGTATATGAGAAATAAACTGGACAATATAGAAACCGTTCTTGATGTTATACAGTTCAATCTCGATATTTTAATCTTAATCTTTGGATAGCGGAAGGCGACAATAAATTTTATAATTTAAAGCAATTCAATGGTTTCTACTCGAATAGAATAGGTGGTTATGGTGGAGTGGCAATTTTTGTAAGACCAAACATAAGAGTCGACAGTAACATTAACGTTATCGGTTTGTACCGTTCCCAAAAAAACAGCATTCCTAATTGTTTTTTTATGTTAGAAAAATATTTAAAGGTATACAAACGTATAGGATTTCAATTTCAAATGAAACCATTTAAAGTTCAATGCAAACTTTATGGATAATGACCCCTATTCCGGCGACAAAATTTTATCATATTATCATGTTATATTATTATATTATATAAAATGAAAATGCTATTTTGGTATTCCGGTCAATTTCAATTTTATTATTTTTTTGTTATTTTCTATGTTATTTTGATATAACATAAAAGTCATAAATTAGGTGCTTTTATGAAATGTTATAGACAAAAACTGAATCGAATATGTCAAATTTTGTGACAGGGACAAATTGTTTTGTAACATTTGTTAAACTAGGTAAATAATTAAAATAAGTCGTCAAAATTAGAAAATGTCATACATTCCACGATATACCAGAGAGCGAAACGAAAGACGTTCATTCCTGATTTATTTAGGATGATAAAATTTTCATCATTAGAATTCAACACCGCGCCAATCTACGGATGCTCCGAGATGCAAGTGATCCTTATGGATTGCCCTCATTCCGAATCAAGAAATTGTTTAGGCTTAATAAGCAACAGTGTAATTTTTAATACTAAAGTTGGAGCTTATGTCACGGAAATCAACAATCCCCTTCAGAATTAAATTACTTTGTACTCTACATTTCTATGGTCATGGGTCATATCAGGGATTTTGTATGTATAATGACGTTGGGACCTGGATGTGTGTGATACGGCTGCATTTAACAAATTGACTAATTCATCCCATATCTCTTGCACTGAATCATTGGAATCTTTTTTAGGAGGACTATGGATGATTCTCAAGAAATAATACGTATATATCGTATTGCTCGGGGTTTGTTTTGGATTGGCGTGTAATTTTTTCTAAAATTTAATAAAATTAAAAGTGTAAATTACTAAAAATTACATAAAAATAAAAACTATAAATAACCAAAAAAAAATTTATACCGACCTATAATTGATGCCATTCTGTTAATATAAATATTTTTAAAAACTACTTATAGAAACGCAAGAGAAAAAAAATGCACTAGATTTTTTTAATTTAATTGCACAAGATCATGTTACAGTAAAAGTTAAAATAACATACCCTGGTTAGAATACCGAATTAAAAAAAATTTATGTTACCTCGTTTTTAAAAATTATAACATAAGAAAATAACATAAAATTTTGAAATCCCGGAATATGGGCCAATACTTATAATCAAAATTTTATTTTCTTCATATATGTCGACTGATTTTGATGTTTGTTTACATTCTGTCAATCACACTAATGAGCACGATCAAACTAGTATTGTGGTCGATAACCAAAACCTTCTCTATAGAAAGCCCAACTGTTCCGATCGTACACAAATACTATCCAAAACGTATTTGTATTAGTAATCAACTAAAGAGCAAAATCCCTATAAAATTTGTCTGTTTCCCACTACCACATCTTACGTTTCTCGCTCTTTGCGACTACTTATTTTTTGTACACTGTATTCACATTCCAAAATACAGACGCGTTTTGGATTGGTTTACAGCATTAGTATGCATTGAGTTGGGCTTTCTATAGAGAAGGTTTTGTCGAAAACGCAGATTTAAGAATTCTTTATCTAAACATTCGTAGTATTATCTCGTTTCCATGGAGGGTTAAACCTGGGTTAGCGCTCATAGAAACAGGGTTGAGTTGAGTTTTCGTTAAACTCAGTTTGAACTCAACAAAAATACCTGGTTTGAGTAGAGTGGAAATTCAAAATGGCAACTTTTATTATTTTGTAAGTAGACGTCGGATTTTATCAAAATTTCAACTCTGCTTCAACCTGATTGCATGGAAACGCGTGACGCCATTTTGCAATTAACAAAAATAGATTTCAACCCAATCCAACTCAATTCAGCTACATGGAAACGCAGTATATGAGAAATAAACTGGACAATATAGAAACCGTTCTTGATGTTATACAGTTCAATCTCGATATTTTAATCTTAACAGAAATTTGGATAGCGGAAGGCGACAATAAATTTTATAATTTAAAGCAATTCAATGGTTTCTACTCGAATAGAATAGGTGGTTATGGTGGAGTGGCAATTTTTGTAAGACCAAACATAAGAGTCGACAGTAACATTAACGTTATCGGTTTGTACCGTTCCCAAAAAAACAGAATTCCTAATTGTTTTTTTATTTATTTTTATATAAAGGTATACAAACGAATAGGATTTCAATTTCAAATGAAACCATTTAAAGTTCAATGCAAACTTTTTCAAAAGCAAACGAAACCTTTTCAAAAACAAATAAAACTTTTTCCAAACCAAACCAAACTTTTTCAAATCCAAATTAAGCTTTTTCAAAATTAAAAGAAACTTTTTCAAAGTCAAGAGAAACTAAAAAATTTCTTTCAATGGAGGGGCTGCCTGTCAATTGCTAGTGGCAATTTCATTAACATATTTGTGTTGTAATTGTTGCAATCGTTTTAAGTTACTGTTTGTAACGCCTCGTGTATCACATTTACCATATCCAAATGTCTATAGTGGTGTGTAAGTCATGAGTGACTCGATTCAAGAGAATCAGTCAGCACACTGAAGCAAGTGAATCGATTCAGTAAAGATTCAATTGAGGAATCGCTTCAATTAAGGGTGTATATCATACATGTACATGAAGCAGTACAACTCATGAATCATGAATGAGTGAGTGAATTTGCACTACGGTTACTGTATCCAATTATTGTTGTATTATTCAGATCCTAAAACAAAACAGTTTATAATTTACAATATATCATTACATTTTTATTGTTATAATAGATACTTATCTTATTTTATGGATAATGACCCCTATTCCGGCGACAAAATTTTATCATATTATCATGTTATATTATTATATTATATAAAATGAAAATGCTATTTCAGTATTCCGGTCAATTTCAATTTTATTATTTTTTTGTTATTTTCTATGTTATTTTGATATAACATAAAAGTCATAAATTAGGTGCTTTTATGAAATGTTATAGACAAAAACTGAATCGAATATGTCAAATTTTGTGACAGGGACAAATTGTTTTGTAACATTTGTTAAACTAGGTAAAAAATTAAAATAAGTCGTCAAAATTAGAAAATGTCATACATTCCACGATATACCAGAGAGCGAAACGAAAGACGTTCATTCCTGATTTATTTAGGATGATAAAATTTTCATCATTAGAATTCAACACCGCGCCAATCTACGGATGCTCCGAGATGCAAGTGATCCTTATGGATTGCCCTCATTCCGAATCAAGAAATTGTTTAGGCTTAATAAGCAACAGTGTAATTTTTAATACTAAAGTTGGAGCTTATGTCACGGAAATCAACAATCCCCTTCAGAATTAAATTACTTTGTACTCTACATTTCTATGGTCATGGGTCATATCAGGGATTTTGTATGTATAATGACGTTGGGACCTGGATGTGTGTGATGCGGAGGGCAAAGCAATTTTGTATGTAGAATGACGTTGGGACCTGGATGTGTGTGATACGGCTGCATTTAACAAATTGACTAATTCATCCCATATCTCTTGCACTGAATCATTGGAATCTTTTTTAAGAGGACTATGGATGATTCTCAAGAAATAATACGTATATATCGTATTGCTCGGGGGTTGTTTTGGATTGGCGTGTAATTTTTTCTAAAATTTAATAAAATTAAAAGTGTAAATTACTAAAAATTACATAAAAATAAAAACTATAAATAACCAAAAAAATTTTATACCGACCTATAATTGATGCCATTCTGTTAATATAAATATTTTTAAAAACTACTTATAGAAACGCAAGAGAAAAAAAATGCACTAGATTTTTTTAATTTAATTGCACAAGATCATGTTACAGTAAAAGTTAAAATAACATACCCTGGTTAGAATACCGAATTAAAAAAAATTTATGTTACCTCGTTTTTAAAAATTATAACATAAGAAAATAACATAAAATTTTGAAATCCCGGAATATGGGCCAATACTTATAATCAAAATTTTATTTTCTTCATATATGTCGACTGATTTTGATGTTTGTTTACATTCTGTCAATCACACTAATGAGCACGATCAAACTAGTATTGTGGTCGATAACCAAAACTTTCTCTATAGAAAGCCCAACTGTTCCGATCGTACACAAATACTATCCAAAACGTATTTGTATTAGTAATCAACTAAAGAGCAAAATCCCTATAAAATTTGTCTGTTTCTCACTCTTTTCTCGCTCTTTGCGACTACTTATTTTTTGTACACTGTATTCACATTCCAAAATACAGACGCGTTTTGGATTGGTTTACAGCATTAGTATGCATTGAGTTGGGCTTTCTATAGAGAAGGTTTTGTCGATAACGCAGATTTAAGAATTCTTTATCTAAACATTCGTAGTATTATCTCGTTTCCATGGAGGGTTGAACCTGGGTTAGCGCTCATAGGAACAGGGTTAAGTTGAGTTTTCGTTGAACTCAGTTTGAACTCAACAAAAATACCTGGTTTGAGTAGAGTGGAAATTCAAAATGGCAACTTTTATTATTTTGTAAGTAGATGTCTGACTTTATCAAAATTTCAACTCTGCTTCAACCTGATTGCATGGAAACGCGTGACGCCATTTTGCAATTAACAAAAATAGATTTCAACCCAATCCAACTCAATTCAGGTAAATGGAAACGCAGTATATGAGAAATAAACTGGACAATATAGAAACCGTTCTTGATGTTATACAGTTCAATCTCGATATTTTAATCTTAATCTTTGGATAGCGGAAGGCGACAATAAATTTTATAATTTAAAGCAATTCAATGGTTTCTACTCGAATAGAATAGGTGGTTATGGTGGAGTGGCAATTTTTGTAAGACCAAACATAAGAGTCGACAGTAACATTAACGTTATCGGTTTGTACCGTTCCCAAAAAAACAGCATTCCTAATTGTTTTTTTATGTTAGAAAAATATTTAAAGGTATACAAACGTATAGGATTTCAATTTCAAATGAAACCATTTAAAGTTCAATGCAAACTTTATGGATAATGACCCCTATTCCGGCGACAAAATTTTATCATATTATCATGTTATATTATTATATTATATAAAATGAAAATGCTATTTTGGTATTCCGGTCAATTTCAATTTTATTATTTTTTTGTTATTTTCTATGTTATTTTGATATAACATAAAAGTCATAAATTAGGTGCTTTTATGAAATGTTATAGACAAAAACTGAATCGAATATGTCAAATTTTGTGACAGGGACAAATTGTTTTGTAACATTTGTTAAACTAGGTAAATAATTAAAATAAGTCGTCAAAATTAGAAAATGTCATACATTCCACGATATACCAGAGAGCGAAACGAAAGACGTTCATTCCTGATTTATTTAGGATGATAAAATTTTCATCATTAGAATTCAACACCGCGCCAATCTACGGATGCTCCGAGATGCAAGTGATCCTTATGGATTGCCCTCATTCCGAATCAAGAAATTGTTTAGGCTTAATAAGCAACAGTGTAATTTTTAATACTAAAGTTGGAGCTTATGTCACGGAAATCAACAATCCCCTTCAGAATTAAATTACTTTGTACTCTACATTTCTATGGTCATGGGTCATATCAGGGATTTTGTATGTATAATGACGTTGGGACCTGGATGTGTGTGATGCGGAGGGCAAAGCGATTTTGTATGTAGAATGACGTTGGGACCTGGATGTGTGTGATACGGCTGCATTTAACAAATTGACTAATTCATCCCATATCTCTTGCACTGAATCATTGGAATCTTTTTTAGGAGGACTATGGATGATTCTCAAGAAATAATACGTATATATCGTATTGCTCGGGGGTTGTTTTGGATTGGCGTGTAATTTTTTCTAAAATTTAATAAAATTAAAAGTGTAAATTACTAAAAATTACATAAAAATAAAAACTATAAATAACCAAAAAAATTTTATACCGACCTATAATTGATGCCATTCTGTTAATATAAATATTTTTAAAAACTACTTATAGAAACGCAAGAGAAAAAAAATGCACTAGATTTTTTTAATTTAATTGCACAAGATCATGTTACAGTAAAAGTTAAAATAACATACCCTGGTTAGAATACCGAATTAAAAAAAAAGTATGTTACCTCGTTTTTAAAAATTATAACATAAGAAAATAACATAAAATTTTGAAATCCCGGAATATGGGCCAATACTTATAATCAAAATTTTATTTTCTTCATATATGTCGACTGAATTTGACGTTTGTTTACATTCTGTCAATCACACTAATGAGCACGATCAAACTAGTATTGTGGTCGATAACCAAAACCTTCTCTATAGAAAGCCCAACTGTTCCGATCGTACACAAATACTATCCAAAACGTATTTGTATTAGTAATCAACTAAAGAGCAAAATCCCTATAAAATTTGTCTGTTTCCCACTACCACATCTTACGTTTCTCGCTCTTTGCGACTACTTATTTTTTGTACACTGTATTCACATTCCAAAATACAGACGCGTTTTGGATTGGTTTACAGCATTAGTATGCATTGAGTTGGGCTTTCTATAGAGAAGGTTTTGTCGATAACGCAGATTTAAGAATTCTTTATCTAAACATTCGTAGTATTATCTCGTTTCCATGGAGGGTTAAACCTGGGTTAGCGCTCATAGAAACAGGGTTAAGTTGAGTTTTCGTTGAACTCAGTTTGAACTCAACAAAAATACCTGGTTTGAGTAGAGTGGAAATTCAAAATGGCAACTTTTATTATTTTGTAAGTAGATGTCGGACTTTATCAAAATTTCAACTCTGCTTCAACCTGATTGCATGGAAACGCGTGACGCCATTTTGCAATTAACAAAAATAGATTTCAACCCAATCCAACTCAATTCAGCTACATGGAAACGCAGTATATGAGAAATAAACTGGACAATATAGAAACCGTTCTTGATGTTATACAGTTCAATCTCGATATTTTAATCTTAACAGAAATTTGGATAGCGGAAGGCGACAATAAATTTTATAATTTAAAGCAATTCAATGGTTTCTACTCGAATAGAATAGGTGGTTATGGTGGAGTGGCAATTTTTGTAAGACCAAACATAAGAGTCGACAGTAACATTAACGTTATCGGTTTGTACCGTTCCCAAAAAAACAGCATTCCTAATTGTTTTTTTATGTAAGAAAAATATTTAAAGGTGTATAAACGTATAGGATTTAAATTTCAAATGAAACCATTTAAAGTTCAATGCAAACTTTATGGATAATGACCCCTATTCCGGCGACAAAATTTTATCATATTATCATGTTATATTATTATATTATATAAAATGAAAATGCTATTTTGGTATTCCGGTCAATTTCAATTTTATTATTTTTTTGTTATTTTCTATGTTATTTTGATATAACATAAAAGTCATAAATTAGGTGCTTTTATGAAATGTTATAGACAAAAACTGAATCGAATATGTCAAATTTTGTGACAGGGACAAATTGTTTTGTAACATTTGTTAAACTAGGTAAATAATTAAAATAAGTCGTCAAAATTAGAAAATGTCATACATTCCACGATATACCAGAGAGCGAAACGAAAGACGTTCATTCCTGATTTATTTAGGATGATAAAATTTTCATCATTAGAATTCAACACCGCGCCAATCTACGGATGCTCCGAGATGCAAGTGATCCTTATGGATTGCCCTCATTCCGAATCAAGAAATTGTTTAGGCTTAATAAGCAACAGTGTAATTTTTAATACTAAAGTTGGAGCTTATGTCACGGAAATCAACAATCCCCTTCAGAATTAAATTACTTTGTACTCTACATTTCTATGGTCATGGGTCATATCAGGGATTTTGTATGTATAATGACGTTGGGACCTGGATGTGTGTGATACGGCTGCATTTAACAAATTGACTAATTCATCCCATATCTCTTGCACTGAATCATTGGAATCTTTTTTAGGAGGACTATGGATGATTCTCAAGAAATAATACGTATATATCGTATTGCTCGGGGTTTGTTTTGGATTGGCGTGTAATTTTTTCTAAAATTTAATAAAATTAAAAGTGTAAATTACTAAAAATTACATAAAAATAAAAACTATAAATAACCAAAAAAAAATTTATACCGACCTATAATTGATGTCATTCTGTTAATATAAATATTTTTAAAAACTACTTATAGAAACGCAAGAGAAAAAAAATGCACTAGATTTTTTTAATTTAATTGCACACGATCATGTTACAGTAAAAGTTAAAATAACATACCCTGGTTAGAATACCGAATTAAAAAAAATTTATGTTACCTCGTTTTTAAAAATTATAACATAAGAAAATAACATAAAATTTTGAAATCCCGGAATATGGGCCAATACTTATAATCAAAATTTTATTTTCTTCATGTTTTGTGTTTTTTTAGGAGGTTTGTTTTTCCGATAGATGTCGTTTTATTTTATGACAGTTGTTTTGACAGCTCAAAGTGGCATTTCTACTCAGTATTGTTTGGCAAATCATTATGAATAGGTTAACTCCAGAACAACGTTTTCAAATCGTGGAAATTTATTTTCAAAATCAGTGTTCAATTAAAAATGTTTATAGAGCACTTCGTGAATTTTATGGTGCACATAATCGTCCGTCAGAGACCACCATAAAGAACGTAATTACCAAATTTCGGTCTACATTCACTCTTTTGGATGCCAAGCCACCGACAAGAATGAGAAGAGTTCGTACAGAAGAAAATATTGCTGTCGTTGAGGCCAGTGTCGAAGAAAACGACAATTTATCGATTCGTCGTCGTGCTCAGCAAATTGGACTTTGTCCATCGACTTTATGGAAAATTTTACGTAAAGATTTGGGTTTGGTGCCATACAAAATTCAATTGGTGCAAGAATTAAAGCCACACGACCATCGTTTGCGCCGTGAATTCAGTGATTGGTCGTTAAATCAATTGAACGAAGATCCATTTTTTTACCGTAAAATTCTCTTCAGTGATGAGGCGCATTTTTTGTTAAATGGATACGTCAACAAACAAAATTGTCGCATTTGGAGCAAAGATAATCCACACGCCGTTCAAGAATTACCAATGCATCCTGATAAATGTACTGTTTGGTGCGGTCTATGGGCTGGTGGGATCATCGGTCCATATTTCTTTAAAAATGAGGAAGGACGACGCGTTACCGTGAATGGAAATCGATACAGAACCATGTTAAATGAGTTTTTGTTGTCAAATCTTGAAGATATGGATATGGATGAAATGTGGTTTCAACAAGATGGTGCCACTTGCCATACAGCACGTGAAACAATCGACTTATTGAAAGAAACTTTCAACGACAACATTATTTCGAGAAATGGTCCGGTGAATTGGCCTCCGCGTTCGTGCGATTTGACGCCACTCGATTACTTTTTTTGGGGATACGTGAAGTCATTGGTTTATGTGGATAAACCTCAATCGATTGACGCTTTGGAAACAAATATTCAACGTGTCATTGCTGACATACGCCCTCAAATGCTTGAAAAAGTGCTGGAAAATTGGACCTCCAGAATGACATTTGTGAAAAATAGTCGTGGTAGCCATATGCCAGAAATTGTGTTTAAATGTTAAATGCCAAAAAATTATCTACCAAATAAAAAAAATTTTGGTCATTTCATAATTTTATATGTGTTTTATTCAAAAAAAAAATCGGCAACCTCTTAAAAAAAACACCCGTTATGTCGACTGATTTTGATGTTTGTTTACATTCTGTCAATCACACTAATGAGCACGATCAAACTAGTATTGTGGTCGATAACCAAAACCTTCTCTATAGAAAGCCCAACTGTTCCGATCGTACACAAATACTATCCAAAACGTATTTGTATTAGTAATCAACTAAAGAGCAAAATCCCTATAAAATTTGTCTGTTTCCCACTACCACATCTTACGTTTCTCGCTCTTTGCGACTACTTATTTTTTGTACACTGTATTCACATTCCAAAATACAGACGCGTTTTGGATTGGTTTACAGCATTAGTATGCATTGAGTTGGGCTTTCTATAGAGAAGGTTTTGTCGAAAACGCAGATTTAAGAATTCTTTATCTAAACATTCGTAGTATTATCTCGTTTCCATGGAGGGTTAAACCTGGGTTAGCGCTCATAGAAACAGGGTTGAGTTGAGTTTTCGTTAAACTCAGTTTGAACTCAACAAAAATACCTGGTTTGAGTAGAGTGGAAATTCAAAATGGCAACTTTTATTATTTTGTAAGTAGACGTCGGATTTTATCAAAATTTCAACTCTGCTTCAACCTGATTGCATGGAAACGCGTGACGCCATTTTGCAATTAACAAAAATAGATTTCAACCCAATCCAACTCAATTCAGCTACATGGAAACGCAGTATATGAGAAATAAACTGGACAATATAGAAACCGTTCTTGATGTTATACAGTTCAATCTCGATATTTTAATCTTAACAGAAATTTGGATAGCGGAAGGCGACAATAAATTTTATAATTTAAAGCAATTCAATGGTTTCTACTCGAATAGAATAGGTGGTTATGGTGGAGTGGCAATTTTTGTAAGACCAAACATAAGAGTCGACAGTAACATTAACGTTATCGGTTTGTACCGTTCCCAAAAAAACAGCATTCCTAATTGTTTTTTTATGTTAGAAAAATATTTAAAGGTATACAAACGTATAGGATTTCAATTTCAAATGAAACCATTTAAAGTTCAATGCAAACTTTATGGATAATGACCCCTATTCCGGCGACAAAATTTTATCATATTATCATGTTATATTATTATATTATATAAAATGAAAATGCTATTTTGGTATTCCGGTCAATTTCAATTTTATTATTTTTTTCTTATTTTCTATGTTATTTTGATATAACATAAAAGTCATAAATTAGGTGCTTTTATGAAATGTTATAGACAAAAACTGAATCGAATATGTCAAATTTTGTGACAGGGACAAATTGTTTTGTAACATTTGTTAAACTAGGTAAATAATTAAAATAAGTCGTCAAAATTAGAAAATGTCATACATTCCACGATATACCAGAGAGCGAAACGAAAGACGTTCATTCCTGATTTATTTAGGATGATAAAATTTTCATCATTAGAATTCAACACCGCGCCAATCTACGGATGCTCCGAGATGCAAGTGATCCTTATGGATTGCCCTCATTCCGAATCAAGAAATTAGAAATAAGCAACAGTGTAATTTTTAATACTAAAGTTGGAGCTTATGTCACGGAAATCAACAATCCCCTTCAGAATTAAATTACTTTGTACTCTACATTTCTATGGTCATGGGTCATATCAGGGATTTTGTATGTATAATGACGTTGGGACCTGGATGTGTGTGATACGGCTGCATTTAACAAATTGACTAATTCATCCCATATCTCTTGCACTGAATCATTGGAATCTTTTTTAGGAGGACTATGGATGATTCTCAAGAAATAATACGTATATATCGTATTGCTCGGGGTTTGTTTTGGATTGGCGTGTAATTTTTTCTAAAATTTAATAAAATTAAAAGTGTAAATTACTAAAAATTACATAAAAATAAAAACTATAAATAACCAAAAAAAAAATTTATACCGACCTATAATTGATGCCATTCTGTTAATATAAATATTTTTAAAAACTACTTATAGAAACGCAAGAGAAAAAAAATGCACTAGATTTTTTTAATTTAATTGCACAAGATCATGTTACAGTAAAAGTTAAAATAACATACCCTGGTTAGAATACCGAATTAAAAAAAATTTATGTTACCTCGTTTTTAAAAATTATAACATAAGAAAATAACATAAAATTTTGAAATCCCGGAATATGGGCCAATACTTATAATCAAAATTTTATTTTCTTCATATATGTCGACTGATTTTGATGTTTGTTTACATTCTGTCAATCACACTAATGAGCACGATCAAACTAGTATTGTGGTCGATAACCAAAACCTTCTCTATAGAAAGCCCAACTGTTCCGATCGTACACAAATACTATCCAAAACTTATTTGTATTAGTAATCAACTAAAGAGCAAAATCCCTATAAAATTTGTCTGTTTCCCACTACCACATCTTACGTTTCTCGCTCTTTGTGACTACTTATTTTTTGTACACTGTATTCACATTCCAAAATACAGACGCGTTTTGGATTGGTTTACAGCATTAGTATGCATTGAGTTGGGCTTTCTATAGAGAAGGTTTTGTCGAAAACGCAGATTTAAGAATTCTTTATCTAAACATTCGTAGTATTATCTCGTTTCCATGGAGGGTTAAACCTGGGTTAGCGCTCATAGAAACAGGGTTGAGTTGAGTTTTCGTTAAACTCAGTTTGAACTCAACAAAAATACCTGGTTTGAGTAGAGTGGAAATTCAAAATGGCAACTTTTATTATTTTGTAAGTAGACGTCGGATTTTATCAAAATTTCAACTCTGCTTCAACCTGATTGCATGGAAACGCGTGACGCCATTTTGCAATTAACAAAAATAGATTTCAACCCAATCCAACTCAATTCAGCTACATGGAAACGCAGTATATGAGAAATAAACTGGACAATATAGAAACCGTTCTTGATGTTATACAGTTCAATCTCGATATTTTAATCTTAACAGAAATTTGGATAGCGGAAGGCGACAATAAATTTTATAATTTAAAGCAATTCAATGGTTTCTACTCGAATAGAATAGGTGGTTATGGTGGAGTGGCAATTTTTGTAAGACCAAACATAAGAGTCGACAGTAACATTAACGTTATCGGTTTGTACCGTTCCCAAAAAAACAGCATTCCTAATTGTTTTTTTATGTTAGAAAAATATTTAAAGGTATACAAACGTATAGGATTTCAATTTCAAATGAAACCATTTAAAGTTCAATGCAAACTTTATGGATAATGACCCCTATTCCGGCGACAAAATTTTATCATATTATCATGTTATATTATTATATTATATAAAATGAAAATGCTATTTTGGTATTCCGGTCAATTTCAATTTTATTATTTTTTTGTTATTTTCTATGTTATTTTGATATAACATAAAAGTCATAAATTAGGTGCTTTTATGAAATGTTATAGACAAAAACTGAATCGAATATGTCAAATTTTGTGACAGGGACAAATTGTTTTGTAACATTTGTTAAACTAGGTAAATAATTAAAATAAGTCGTCAAAATTAGAAAATGTCATACATTCCACGATATACCAGAGAGCGAAACGAAAGACGTTCATTCCTGATTTATTTAGGATGATAAAATTTTCATCATTAGAATTCAACACCGCGCCAATCTACGGATGCTCCGAGATGCAAGTGATCCTTATGGATTGCCCTCATTCCGAATCAAGAAATTGTTTAGGCTTAATAAGCAACAGTGTAATTTTTAATACTAAAGTTGGAGCTTATGTCACGGAAATCAACAATCCCCTTCAGAATTAAATTACTTTGTACTCTACATTTCTATGGTCATGGGTCATATCAGGGATTTTGTATGTATAATGACGTTGGGACCTGGATGTGTGTGATACGGCTGCATTTAACAAATTGACTAATTCATCCCATATCTCTTGCACTGAATCATTGGAATCTTTTTTAGGAGGACTATGGATGATTCTCAAGAAATAATACGTATATATCGTATTGCTCGGGGTTTGTTTTGGATTGGCGTGTAATTTTTTCTAAAATTTAATAAAATTAAAAGTGTAAATTACTAAAAATTACATAAAAATAAAAACTATAAATAACCAAAAAAAAAATTTATACCGACCTATAATTGATGCCATTCTGTTAATATAAATATTTTTAAAAACTACTTATAGAAACGCAAGAGAAAAAAAATGCACTAGATTTTTTTAATTTAATTGCACAAGATCATGTTACAGTAAAAGTTAAAATAACATACCCTGTTTAGAATACCGAATTAAAAAAAAATTATGTTACCTCGTTTTTAAAAATTATAACATAAGAAAATAACATAAAATTTTGAAATCCCGGAATATGGGCCAATACTTATAATCAAAATTTTATTTTCTTCATATATGTCGACTGATTTTGATGTTTGTTTACATTCTGTCAATCACACTAATGAGCACGATCAAACTAGTATTGTGGTCGATAACCAAAACCTTCTCTATAGAAAGCCCAACTGTTCCGATCGTACACAAATACTATCCAAAACGTATTTGTATTAGTAATCAACTAAAGAGCAAAATCCCTATAAAATTTGTCTGTTTCCCACTACCACATCTTACGTTTCTCGCTCTTTGCGACTACTTATTTTTTGTACACTGTATTCACATTCCAAAATACAGACGCGTTTTGGATTGGTTTACAGCATTAGTATGCATTGAGTTGGGCTTTCTATAGAGAAGGTTTTGTCGAAAACGCAGATTTAAGAATTCTTTATCTAAACATTCGTAGTATTATCTCGTTTCCATGGAGGGTTAAACCTGGGTTAGCGCTCATAGAAACAGGGTTGAGTTGAGTTTTCGTTAAACTCAGTTTGAACTCAACAAAAATACCTGGTTTGAGTAGAGTGGAAATTCAAAATGGCAACTTTTATTATTTTGTAAGTAGACGTCGGATTTTATCAAAATTTCAACTCTGCTTCAACCTGATTGCATGGAAACGCGTGACGCCATTTTGCAATTAACAAAAATAGATTTCAACCCAATCCAACTCAATTCAGCTACATGGAAACGCAGTATATGAGAAATAAACTGGACAATATAGAAACCGTTCTTGATGTTATACAGTTCAATCTCGATATTTTAATCTTAACAGAAATTTGGATAGCGGAAGGCGACAATAAATTTTATAATTTAAAGCAATTCAATGGTTTCTACTCGAATAGAATAGGTGGTTATGGTGGAGTGGCCATTTTTGTAAGACCAAACATAAGAGTCGACAGTAACATTAACGTTATCGGTTTGTACCGTTCCCAAAAAAACAGCATTCCTAATAGTTTTTTTATGTTAGAAAAATATTTAAAGGTATACAAACGTATAGGATTTCAATTTCAAATGAAACCATTTAAAGTTCAATGCAAACTTTATGGATAATGACCCCTATTCCGGCGACAAAATTTTATCATATTATCATGTTATATTATTATATTATATAAAATGAAAATGCTATTTTGGTATTCCGGTCAATTTCAATTTTATTATTTTTTTGTTATTTTCTATGTTATTTTGATATAACATAAAAGTCATAAATTAGGTGATTTTATGAAATGTTATAGACAAAAACTGAATCGAATATGTCAAATTTTGTGACAGGGACAAATTGTTTTGTAACATTTGTTAAACTAGGTAAATAATTAAAATAAGTCGTCAAAATTAGAAAATGTCATACATTCCACGATATACCAGAGAGCGAAACGAAAGACGTTCATTCCTGATTTATTTAGGATGATAAAATTTTCATCATTAGAATTCAACACCGCGCCAATCTACGGATGCTCCGAGATGCAAGTGATCCTTATGGATTGCCCTCATTCCGAATCAAGAAATTGTTTAGGCTTAATAAGCAACAGTGTAATTTTTAATACTAAAGTTGGAGCTTATGTCACGGAAATCAACAATCCCCTTCAGAATTAAATTACTTTGTACTCTACATTTCTATGGTCATGGGTCATATCAGGGATTTTGTATGTATAATGACGTTGGGACCTGGATGTGTGTGATACGGCTGCATTTAACAAATTGACTAATTCATCCCATATCTCTTGCACTGAATCATTGGAATCTTTTTTAGGAGGACTATGGATGATTCTCAAGAAATAATACGTATATATCGTATTGCTCGGGGGTTGTTTTGGATTGGCGTGTAATTTTTTCTAAAATTTAATAAAATTAAAAGTGTAAATTACTAAAAATTACATAAAAATAAAAACTATAAATAACCAAAAAAAAATTTATACCGACCTATAATTGATGCCATTCTGTTAATATAAATATTTTTAAAAACTACTTATAGAAACGCAAGAGAAAAAAATGCACTAGATTTTTTTAATTTAATTGCACAAGATCATGTTACAGTAAAAGTTAAAATAACATACCCTGGTTAGAATACCGAATTAAAAAAAATTTATGTTACCTCGTTTTTAAAAATTATAACATAAGAAAATAACATAAAATTTTGAAATCCCGGAATATGGGCCAATACTTATAATCAAAATTTTATTTTCTTCATATATGTCGACTGATTTTGATGTTTGTTTACATTCTGTCAATCACACTAATGAGCACGATCAAACTAGTATTGTGGTCGATAACCAAAACCTTCTCTATAGAAAGCCCAACTGTTCCGATCGTACACAAATACTATCCAAAACGTATTTGTATTAGTAATCAACTAAAGAGCAAAATCCCTATAAAATTTGTCTGTTTCCCACTAGCACATCTTACGTTTCTCGCTCTTTTGTACACTGTATTCACATTCCAAAATACAGACGCGTTTTGGATTGGCTTACAGCATTAGTATGCATTGAGTTGGGCTTTCTATAGAGAAGGTTTTGTCGATAACGCAGATTTAAGAATTCTTTATCTAAACATTCGTAGTATTATCTCGTTTCCATGGAGGGTTAAACCTGGGTTAGCGCTCATAGAAACAGGGTTGAGTTGAGTTTTCGTTAAACTCAGTTTGAACTCAACAAAAATACCTGGTTTGAGTAGAGTGGAAATTCAAAATGGCAACTTTTATTATTTTGTAAGTAGACGTCGGATTTTATCAAAATTTCAACTCTGCTTCAACCTGATTGCATGGAAACGCGTGACGCCATTTTGCAATTAACAAAAATAGATTTCAACCCAATCCAACTCAATTCAGCTACATGGAAACGCAGTATATGAGAAATAAACTGGACAATATAGAAACCGTTCTTGATGTTATACAGTTCAATCTCGATATTTTAATCTTAACAGAAATTTGGATAGCGGAAGGCGACAATAAATTTTATAATTTAAAGCAATTCAATGGTTTCTACTCGAATAGAATAGGTGGTTATGGTGGAGTGGCAATTTTTGTAAGACCAAACATAAGAGTCGACAGTAACATTAACGTTATCGGTTTGTACCGTTCCCAAAAAAACAGCATTCCTAATTGTTTTTTTATGTTAGAAAAATATTTAAAGGTATACAAACGTATAGGATTTCAATTTCAAATGAAACCATTTAAAGTTCAATGCAAACTTTATGGATAATGACCCCTATTCCGGCGACAAAATTTTATCATATTATCATGTTATATTATTATATTATATAAAATGAAAATGCTATTTTGGTATTCCGGTCAATTTCAATTTTATTATTTTTTTGTTATTTTCTATGTTATTTTGATATAACATAAAAGTCATAAATTAGGTGCTTTTATGAAATGTTATAGACAAAAACTGAATCGAATATGTCAAATTTTGTGACAGGGACAAATTGTTTTGTAACATTTGTTAAACTAGGTAAATAATTAAAATAAGTCGTCAAAATTAGAAAATGTCATACATTCCACGATATACCAGAGAGCGAAACGAAAGACGTTCATTCCTGATTTATTTAGGATGATAAAATTTTCATCATTAGAATTCAACACCGCGCCAATCTACGGATGCTCCGAGATGCAAGTGATCCTTATGGATTGCCCTCATTCCGAATCAAGAAATTGTTTAGGCTTAATAAGCAACAGTGTAATTTTTAATACTAAAGTTGGAGCTTATGTCACGGAAATCAACAATCCCCTTCAGAATTAAATTACTTTGTACTCTACATTTCTATGGTCATGGGTCATATCAGGGATTTTGTATGTATAATGACGTTGGGACCTGGATGTGTGTGATACGGCTGCATTTAACAAATTGACTAATTCATCCCATATCTCTTGCACTGAATCATTGGAATCTTTTTTAGGAGGACTATGGATGATTCTCAAGAAATAATACGTATATATCGTATTGCTCGGGGTTTGTTTTGGATTGGCGTGTAATTTTTTCTAAAATTTAATAAAATTAAAAGTGTAAATTACTAAAAATTACATAAAAATAAAAACTATAAATAACCAAAAAAAAAATTTATACCGACCTATAATTGATGCCATTCTGTTAATATAAATATTTTTAAAAACTACTTATAGAAACGCAAGAGAAAAAAAATGCACTAGATTTTTTTAATTTAATTGCACAAGATCATGTTACAGTAAAAGTTAAAATAACATACCCTGGTTAGAATACCGAATTAAAAAAAATTTATGTTACCTCGTTTTTAAAAATTATAACATAAGAAAATAACATAAAATTTTGAAATCCCGGAATATGGGCCAATACTTATAATCAAAATTTTATTTTCTTCATATATGTCGACTGATTTTGATGTTTGTTTACATTCTGTCAATCACACTAATGAGCACGATCAAACTAGTATTGTGGTCGATAACCAAAACCTTCTCTATAGAAAGCCCAACTGTTCCGATCGTACACAAATACTATCCAAAACGTATTTGTATTAGTAATCAACTAAAGAGCAAAATCCCTATAAAATTTGTCTGTTTCCCACTACCACATCTTACGTTTCTCGCTCTTTGCGACTACTTATTTTTTGTACACTGTATTCACATTCCAAAATACAGACGCGTTTTGGATTGGTTTACAGCATTAGTATGCATTGAGTTGGGCTTTCTATAGAGAAGGTTTTGTCGAAAACGCAGATTTAAGAATTCTTTATCTAAACATTCGTAGTATTATCTCGTTTCCATGGAGGGTTAAACCTGGGTTAGCGCTCATAGAAACAGGGTTGAGTTGAGTTTTCGTTAAACTCAGTTTGAACTCAACAAAAATACCTGGTTTGAGTAGAGTGGAAATTCAAAATGGCAACTTTTATTATTTTGTAAGTAGACGTCGGATTTTATCAAAATTTCAACTCTGCTTCAACCTGATTGCATGGAAACGCGTGACGTTATTTTGCAATTAACAAAAATAGATTTCAACCCAATCCAACTCAATTCAGCTACATGGAAACGCAGTATATGAGAAATAAACTGGACAATATAGAAACCGTTCTTGATGTTATACAGTTCAATCTCGATATTTTAATCTTAACAGAAATTTGGATAGCGGAAGGCGACAATAAATTTTATAATTTAAAGCAATTCAATGGTTTCTACTCGAATAGAATAGGTGGTTATGGTGGAGTGGCAATTTTTGTAAGACCAAACATAAGAGTCGACAGTAACATTAACGTTATCGGTTTGTACCGTTCCCAAAAAAACAGCATTCCTAATTGTTTTTTTATGTTAGAAAAATATTTAAAGGTATACAAACGTATAGGATTTCAATTTCAAATGAAACCATTTAAAGTTCAATGCAAACTTTATGGATAATGACCCCTATTCCGGCGACAAAATTTTATCATATTATCATGTTATATTATTATATTATATAAAATGAAAATGCTATTTTGGTATTCCGGTCAATTTCAATTTTATTTTTTTTTTTTTATTTTCTATGTTATTTTGATATAACATAAAAGTCATAAATTAGGTGCTTTTATGAAATGTTATAGACAAAAACTGAATCGAATATGTCAAATTTTGTGACAGGGACAAATTGTTTTGTAACATTTGTTAAACTAGGTAAATAATTAAAATAAGTCGTCAAAATTAGAAAATGTCATACATTCCACGATATACCAGAGAGCGAAACGAAAGACGTTCATTCCTGATTTATTTAGGATGATAAAATTTTCATCATTAGAATTCAACACCGCGCCAATCTACGGATGCTCCGAGATGCAAGTGATCCTTATGGATTGCCCTCATTCCGAATCAAGAAATTGTTTAGGCTTAATAAGCAACAGTGTAATTTTTAATACTAAAGTTGGAGCTTATGTCACGGAAATCAACAATCCCCTTCAGAATTAAATTACTTTGTACTCTACATTTCTATGGTCATGGGTCAAATCAGGGATTTTGTATGTATAATGACGTTGGGACCTGGATGTGTGTGATACGGCTGCATTTAACAAATTGACTAATTCATCCCATATCTCTTGCACTGAATCATTGGAATCTTTTTTAGGAGGACTATGGATGATTCTCAAGAAATAATACGTATATATCGTATTGCTCGGGGTTTGTTTTGGATTGGCGTGTAATTTTTTCTAAAATTTAATAAAATTAAAAGTGTAAATTACTAAAAATTACATAAAAATAAAAACTATAAATAACCAAAAAAAAAATTTATACCGACCTATAATTGATGCCATTCTGTTAATATAAATATTTTTAAAAACTACTTATAGAAACGCAAGAGAAAAAAAATGCACTAGATTTTTTTAATTTAATTGCACAAGATCATGTTACAGTAAAAGTTAAAATAACATACCCTGGTTAGAATACCGAATTAAAAAAAATTTATGTTACCTCGTTTTTAAAAATTATAACATAAGAAAATAACATAAAATTTTGAAATCCCGGAATATGGGCCAATACTTATAATCAAAATTTTATTTTCTTCATATATGTCGACTGATTTTGATGTTTGTTTACATTCTGTCAATCACACTAATGAGCACGATCAAACTAGTATTGTGGTCGATAACCAAAACCTTCTCTATAGAAAGCCCAACTGTTCCGATCCAAAACCTTCTCTATAGAAAGCCCAACTCTACGAATACTAATGCTGTAAACCAAGAACAAACGCATGTGTGTTTGTGGGATGTGAATACAGTGTACAAAAAATAAGAAGTCGCAAAGAGCGAGAAACGTAAGATGTGGTAGTGGGAAACAGAAATATTTTATATGGATTTTGCTGTTTAGTTGATTACTAAATACAAATACGTTTGGTCTCAATCTAAGCATGTATCTGTGTACGATCGGAACAGTTGGGCTTTCTATAGAGAAGGTTTTGTTCCGATCGTACACAAATACTATCCAAAACGTATTTGTATTAGTAATCAACTAAAGAGCAAAATCCCTATAAAATTTGTCTGTTTCCCACTACCACATCTTACGTTTCGCGCTCTTTGCGACTACTTATTTTTTGTACACTGTATTCACATTCCAAAATACAGACGCGTTTTGGATTGGTTTACAGCATTAGTATGCATTGAGTTGGGCTTTCTATAGAGAAGGTTTTGTCGAAAACGCAGATTTAAGAATTCTTTATCTAAACATTCGTAGTATTATCTCGTTTCCATGGAGGGTTAAACCTGGGTTAGCGCTCATAGAAACAGGGTTGAGTTGAGTTTTCGTTAAACTCAGTTTGAACTCAACAAAAATACCTGGTTTGAGTAGAGTGGAAATTCAAAATGGCAACTTTTATTATTTTGTAAGTAGACGTCGGATTTTATCAAAATTTCAACTCTGCTTCAACCTGATTGCATGGAAACGCGTGACGCCATTTTGCAATTAACAAAAATAGATTTCAACCCAATCCAACTCAATTCAGCTACATGGAAACGCAGTATATGAGAAATAAACTGGACAATATAGAAACCGTTCTTGATGTTATACAGTTCAATCTCGATATTTTAATCTTAACAGAAATTTGGATAGCGGAAGGCGACAATAAATTTTATAATTTAAAGCAATTCAATGGTTTCTACTCGAATAGAATAGGTGGTTATGGTGGAGTGGCAATTTTTGTAAGACCAAACATAAGAGTCGACAGTAACATTAACGTTATCGGTTTGTACCGTTCCCAAAAAAACAGCATTCCTAATTGTTTTTTTATGTTAGAAAAATATTTAAAGGTATACAAACGTATAGGATTTCAATTTCAAATGAAACCATTTAAAGTTCAATGCAAACTTTATGGATAATGACCCCTATTCCGGCGACAAAATTTTATCATATTATCATGTTATATTATTATATTATATAAAATGAAAATGCTATTTTGGTATTCCGGTCAATTTCAATTTTATTATTTTTTTGTTATTTTCTATGTTATTTTGATATAACATAAAAGTCATAAATTAGGTGCTTTTATGAAATGTTATAGACAAAAACTGAATCGAATATGTCAAATTTTGTGACAGGGACAAATTGTTTTGTAACATTTGTTAAACTAGGTAAATAATTAAAATAAGTCGTCAAAATTAGAAAATGTCATACATTCCACGATATACCAGAGAGCGAAACGAAAGACGTTCATTCCTGATTTATTTAGGATGATAAAATTTTCATCATTAGAATTCAACACCGCGCCAATCTACGGATGCTCCGAGATGCAAGTGATCCTTATGGATTGCCCTCATTCCGAATCAAGAAATTGTTTAGGCTTAATAAGCAACAGTGTAATTTTTAATACTAAAGTTGGAGCTTATGTCACGGAAATCAACAATCCCCTTCAGAATTAAATTACTTTGTACTCTACATTTCTATGGTCATGGGTCATATCAGGGATTTTGTATGTATAATGACGTTGGGACCTGGATGTGTGTGATACGGCTGCATTTAACAAATTGACTAATTCATCCCATATCTCTTGCACTGAATCATTGGAATCTTTTTTAGGAGGACTATGGATGATTCTCAAGAAATAATACGTATATATCGTATTGCTCGGGGTTTGTTTTGGATTGGCGTGTAATTTTTTCTAAAATTTAATAAAATTAAAAGTGTAAATTACTAAAAATTACATAAAAATAAAAACTATAAATAACCAAAAAAAAAATTTATACCGACCTATAATTGATGCCATTCTGTTAATATAAATATTTTTAAAAACTACTTATAGAAACGCAAGAGAAAAAAAATGCACTAGATTTTTTTAATTTAATTGCACAAGATCATGTTACAGTAAAAGTTAAAATAACATACCCTGGTTAGAATACCGAATTAAAAAAAAATTTATGTTACCTCGTTTTTAAAAATTATAACATAAGAAAATAACATAAAATTTTGAAATCCCGGAATATGGGCCATTACTTATAATCAAAATTTTATTTTCTTCATATATGTCGACTGATTTTGATGTTTGTTTACATTCTGTCAATCACACTAATGAGCACGATCAAACTAGTATTGTGGTCGATAACCAAAACCTTCTCTATAGAAAGCCCAACTGTTCCGATCGTACACAAATACTATCCAAAACGTATTTGTATTAGTAATCAACTAAAGAGCAAAATCCCTATAAAATTTGTCTGTTTCCCACTACCACATCTTACGTTTCTCGCTCTTTGCGACTACTTATTTTTTGTACACTGTATTCACATTCCAAAATACAGACGCGTTTTGGATTGGTTTACAGCATTAGTATGCATTGAGTTGGGCTTTCTATAGAGAAGGTTTTGTCGAAAACGCAGATTTAAGAATTCTTTATCTAAACATTCGTAGTATTATCTCGTTTCCATGGAGGGTTAAACCTGGGTTAGCGCTCATAGAAACAGGGTTGAGTTGAGTTTTCGTTAAACTCAGTTTGAACTCAACAAAAATACCTGGTTTGAGTAGAGTGGAAATTCAAAATGGCAACTTTTATTATTTTGTAAGTAGACGTCGGATTTTATCAAAATTTCAACTCTGCTTCAACCTGATTGCATGGAAACGCGTGACGCCATTTTGCAATTAACAAAAATAGATTTCAACCCAATCCAACTCAATTCAGCTACATGGAAACGCAGTATATGAGAAATAAACTGGACAATATAGAAACCATTCTTGATGTTATACAGTTCAATCTCGATATTTTAATCTTAACAGAAATTTGGATAGCGGAAGGCGACAATAAATTTTATAATTTAAAGCAATTCAATGGTTTCTACTCGAATAGAATAGGTGGTTATGGTGGAGTGGCAATTTTTGTAAGACCAAACATAAGAGTCGACAGTAACATTAACGTTATCGGTTTGTACCGTTCCCAAAAAAACAGCATTCCTAATTGTTTTTTTATGTTAGAAAAATATTTAAAGGTATACAAACGTATAGGATTTCAATTTCAAATGAAACCATTTAAAGTTCAATGCAAACTTTATGGATAATGACCCCTATTCCGGCGACAAAATTTTATCATATTATCATGTTATATTATTATATTATATAAAATGAAAATGCTATTTTGGTATTCCGGTCAATTTCAATTTTATTATTTTTTTGTTATTTTCTATGTTATTTTGATATAACATAAAAGTCATAAATTAGGTGCTTTTATGAAATGTTATAGACAAAAACTGAATCGAATATGTCAAATTTTGTGACAGGGACAAATTGTTTTGTAACATTTGTTAAACTAGGTAAATAATTAAAATAAGTCGTCAAAATTAGAAAATGTCATACATTCCACGATATACCAGAGAGCGAAACGAAAAACGTTCATTCCTGATTTATTTAGGATGATAAAATTTTCATCATTAGAATTCAACACCGCGCCAATCTACGGATGCTCCGAGATGCAAGTGATCCTTATGGATTGCCCTCATTCCGAATCAAGAAATTGTTTAGGCTTAATAAGCAACAGTGTAATTTTTAATACTAAAGTTGGAGCTTATGTCACGGAAATCAACAATCCCCTTCAGAATTAAATTACTTTGTACTCTACATTTCTATGGTCATGGGTCATATCAGGTATTTTGTATGTATAATGACGTTGGGACCTGGATGTGTGTGATACGGCTGCATTTAACAAATTGACTAATTCATCCCATATCTCTTGCACTGAATCATTGGAATCTTTTTTAGGAGGACTATGGATGATTCTCAAGAAATAATACGTATATATCGTATTGCTCGGGGTTTGTTTTGGATTGGCGTGTAATTTTTTCTAAAATTTAATAAAATTAAAAGTGTAAATTACTAAAAATTACATAAAAATAAAAACTATAAATAACCAAAAAAAAAATTTATACCGACCTATAATTGATGCCATTCTGTTAATATAAATATTTTTAAAAACTACTTATAGAAACGCAAGAGAAAAAAAATGCACTAGATTTTTTTAATTTAATTGCACAAGATCATGTTACAGTAAAAGTTAAAATAACATACCCTGGTTAGAATACCGAATTAAAAAAAATTTATGTTACCTCGTTTTTAAAAATTATAACATAAGAAAATAACATAAAATTTTGAAATCCCGGAATATGGGCCAATACTTATAATCAAAATTTTATTTTCTTCATATATGTCGACTGATTTTGATGTTTGTTTACATTCTGTCAATCACACTAATGAGCACGATCAAACTAGTATTGTGGTCGATAACCAAAACCTTCTCTATAGAAAGCCCAACTGTTCCGATCGTACACAAATACTATCCAAAACGTATTTGTATTAGTAATCAACTAAAGAGCAAAATCCCTATAAAATTTGTCTGTTTCCCACTACCACATCTTACGTTTCTCGCTCTTTGCGACTACTTATTTTTTGTACACTGTATTCACATTCCAAAATACAGACGCGTTTTGGATTGGTTTACAGCATTAGTATGCATTGAGTTGGGCTTTCTATAGAGAAGGTTTTGTCGAAAACGCAGATTTAAGAATTCTTTATCTAAACATTCGTAGTATTATCTCGTTTCCATGGAGGGTTAAACCTGGGTTAGCGCTCATAGAAACAGGGTTGAGTTGAGTTTTCGTTAAACTCAGTTTGAACTCAACAAAAATACCTGGTTTGAGTAGAGTGGAAATTCAAAATGGCAACTTTTATTATTTTGTAAGTAGACGTCGGATTTTATCAAAATTTCAACTCTGCTTCAACCTGATTGCATGGAAACGCGTGACGCCATTTTGCAATTAACAAAAATAGATTTCAACCCAATCCAACTCAATTCAGCTACATGGAAACGCAGTATATGAGAAATAAACTGGACAATATAGAAACCGTTCTTGATGTTATACAGTTCAATCTCGATATTTTAATCTTAACAGAAATTTGGATAGCGGAAGGCGACAATAAATTTTATAATTTAAAGCAATTCAATGGTTTCTACTCGAATAGAATAGGTGGTTATGGTGGAGTGGCAATTTTTGTAAGACCAAACATAAGAGTCGACAGTAACATTAACGTTATCGGTTTGTACCGTTCCCAAAAAAACAGCATTCCTAATTGTTTTTTTATGTTAGAAAAATATTTAAAGGTATACAAACGTATAGGATTTCAATTTCAAATGAAACCATTTAAAGTTCAATGCAAACTTTATGGATAATGACCCCTATTCCGGCGACAAAATTTTATCATATTATCATGTTATATTATTATATTATATAAAATGAAAATGCTATTTTGGTATTCCGGTCAATTTCAATTTTATTATTTTTTTGTTATTTTCTATGTTATTTTGATATAACATAAAAGTCATAAATTAGGTGCTTTTATGAAATGTTATAGACAAAAACTGAATCGAATATGTCAAATTTTGTGACAGGGACAAATTGTTTTGTAACATTTGTTAAACTAGGTAAATAATTAAAATAAGTCGTCAAAATTAGAAAATGTCATACATTCCACGATATACCAGAGAGCGAAACGAAAGACGTTCATTCCTGATTTATTTAGGATGATAAAATTTTCATCATTAGAATTCAACACCGCGCCAATCTACGGATGCTCCGAGATGCAAGTGATCCTTATGGATTGCCCTCATTCCGAATCAAGAAATTGTTTAGGCTTAATAAGCAACAGTGTAATTTTTAATACTAAAGTTGGAGCTTATGTCACGGAAATCAACAATCCCCTTCAGAATTAAATTACTTTGTACTCTCCATTTCTATGGTCATGGGTCATATCAGGGATTTTGTATGTATAATGACGTTGGGACCTGGATGTGTGTGATACGGCTGCATTTAACAAATTGACTAATTCATCCCATATCTCTTGCACTGAATCATTGGAATCTTTTTTAGGAGGACTATGGATGATTCTCAAGAAATAATACGTATATATCGTATTGCTCGGGGTTTGTTTTGGATTGGCGTGTAATTTTTTCTAAAATTTAATAAAATTAAAAGTGTAAATTACTAAAAATTACATAAAAATAAAAACTATAAATAACCAAAAAAAAAATTTATACCGACCTATAATTGATGCCATTCTGTTAATATAAATATTTTTAAAAACTACTTATAGAAACGCAAGAGAAAAAAAATGCACTAGATTTTTTTAATTTAATTGCACAAGATCATGTTACAGTAAAAGTTAAAATAACATACCCTGGTTAGAATACCGAATTAAAAAAAATTTATGTTACCTCGTTTTTAAAAATTATAACATAAGAAAATAACATAAAATTTTGAAATCCCGGAATATGGGCCAATACTTATAATCAAAATTTTATTTTCTTCATATATGTCGACTGATTTTGATGTTTGTTTACATTCTGTCAATCACACTAATGAGCACGATCAAACTAGTATTGTGGTCGATAACCAAAACCTTCTCTATAGAAAGCCCAACTGTTCCGATCGTACACAAATACTATCCAAAACGTATTTGTATTAGTAATCAACTAAAGAGCAAAATCCCTATAAAATTTGTCTGTTTCCCACTACCACATCTTACGTTTCTCGCTCTTTGCGACTACTTATTTTTTGTACACTGTATTCACATTCCAAAATACAGACGCGTTTTGGATTGGTTTACAGCATTAGTATGCATTGAGTTGGGCTTTCTATAGAGAAGGTTTTGTCGAAAACGCAGATTTAAGAATTCTTTATCTAAACATTCGTAGTATTATCTCGTTTCCATGGAGGGTTAAACCTGGGTTAGCGCTCATAGAAACAGGGTTGAGTTGAGTTTTCGTTAAACTCAGTTTGAACTCAACAAAAATACCTGGTTTGAGTAGAGTGGAAATTCAAAATGGCAACTTTTATTATTTTGTAAGTAGACGTCGGATTTTATCAAAATTTCAACTCTGCTTCAACCTGATTGCATGGAAACGCGTGACGCCATTTTGCAATTAACAAAAATAGATTTCAACCCAATCCAACTCAATTCAGCTACATGGAAACGCAGTATATGAGAAATAAACTGGACAATATAGAAACCGTTCTTGATGTTATACAGTTCAATCTCGATATTTTAATCTTAACAGAAATTTGGATAGCGGAAGGCGACAATAAATTTTATAATTTAAAGCAATTCAATGGTTTCTACTCGAATAGAATAGGTGGTTATGGTGGAGTGGCAATTTTTGTAAGACCAAACATAAGAGTCGACAGTAACATTAACGTTATCGGTTTGTACCGTTCCCAAAAAAACAGCATTCCTAATTGTTTTTTTATGTTAGAAAAATATTTAAAGGTATACAAACGTATAGGATTTCAATTTCAAATGAAACCATTTAAAGTTCAATGCAAACTTTATGGATAATGACCCCTATTCCGGCGACAAAATTTTATCATATTATCATGTTATATTATTATATAATATAAAATGAAAATGCTATTTTGGTATTCCGGTCAATTTCAATTTTATTATTTTTTTGTTATTTTCTATGTTATTTTGATATAACATAAAAGTCATAAATTAGGTGCTTTTATGAAATGTTATAGACAAAAACTGAATCGAATATGTCAAATTTTGTGACAGGGACAAATTGTTTTGTAACATTTGTTAAACTAGGTAAATAATTAAAATAAGTCGTCAAAATTAGAAAATGTCATACATTCCACGATATACCAGAGAGCGAAACGAAAGACGTTCATTCCTGATTTATTTAGGATGATAAAATTTTCATCATTAGAATTCAACACCGCGCCAATCTACGGATGCTCCGAGATGCAAGTGATCCTTATGGATTGCCCTCATTCCGAATCAAGAAATTGTTTAGGCTTAATAAGCAACAGTGTAATTTTTAATACTAAAGTTGTGGAGCTTATGTCACTTATTATCAACAATCCCCTTCAGAATTAAATTACTTTGTACTCTACATTTCTATGGTCATGGGTCATATCAGGGATTTTGTATGTATAATGACGTTGGGACCTGGATGTGTGTGATACGGCTGCATTTAACAAATTGACTAATTCATCCCATATCTCTTGCACTGAATCATTGGAATCTTTTTTAGGAGGACTATGGATGATTCTCAAGAAATAATACGTATATATCGTATTGCTCGGGGTTTGTTTTGGATTGGCGTGTAATTTTTTCTAAAATTTAATAAAATTAAAAGTGTAAATTACTAAAAATTACATAAAAATAAAAACTATAAATAACCAAAAAAAAAATTTATACCGACCTATAATTGATGCCATTCTGTTAATATAAATATTTTTAAAAACTACTTATAGAAACGCAAGAGAAAAAAAATGCACTAGATTTTTTTAATTTAATTGCACAAGATCATGTTACAGTAAAAGTTAAAATAACATACCCTGGTTAGAATACCGAATTAAAAAAAATTTATGTTACCTCGTTTTTAAAAATTATAACATAAGAAAATAACATAAAATTTTGAAATCCCGGAATATGGGCCAATACTTATAATCAAAATTTTATTTTCTTCATATATATCGACTGATTTTGATGTTTGTTTACATTCTGTCAATCACACTAATGAGCACGATCAAACTAGTATTGTGGTCGATAACCAAAACCTTCTCTATAGAAAGCCCAACTGTTCCGATCGTACACAAATACTATCCAAAACGTATTTGTATTAGTAATCAACTAAAGAGCAAAATCCCTATAAAATTTGTCTGTTTCCCACTACCACATCTTACGTTTCTCGCTCTTTGCGACTACTTATTTTTTGTACACTGTATTCACATTCCAAAATACAGACGCGTTTTGGATTGGTTTACAGCATTAGTATGCATTGAGTTGGGCTTTCTATAGAGAAGGTTTTGTCGAAAACGCAGATTTAAGAATTCTTTATCTAAACATTCGTAGTATTATCTCGTTTCCATGGAGGGTTAAACCTGGGTTAGCGCTCATAGAAACAGGGTTGAGTTGAGTTTTCGTTAAACTCAGTTTGAACTCAACAAAAATACCTGGTTTGAGTAGAGTGGAAATTCAAAATGGCAACTTTTATTATTTTGTAAGTAGACGTCGGATTTTATCAAAATTTCAACTCTGCTTCAACCTGATTGCATGGAAACGCGTGACGCCATTTTGCAATTAACAAAAATAGATTTCAACCCAATCCAACTCAATTCAGCTACATGGAAACGCAGTATATGAGAAATAAACTGGACAATATAGAAACCGTTCTTGATGTTATACAGTTCAATCTCGATATTTTAATCTTAACAGAAATTTGGATAGCGGAAGGCGACAATAAATTTTATAATTTAAAGCAATTCAATGGTTTCTACTCGAATAGAATAGGTGGTTATGGTGGAGTGGCAATTTTTGTAAGACCAAACATAAGAGTCGACAGTAACATTAACGTTATCGGTTTGTACCGTTCCCAAAAAAACAGCATTCCTAATTGTTTTTTTATGTTAGAAATATATTTAAAGGTATACAAACGTATAGGATTTCAATTTCAAATGAAACCATTTAAAGTTCAATGCAAACTTTATGGATAATGACCCCTATTCCGGCGACAAAATTTTATCATATTATCATGTTATATTATTATATAATATAAAATGAAAATGCTATTTTGGTATTCCGGTCAATTTCAATTTTATTATTTTTTTGTTATTTTCTATGTTATTTTGATATAACATAAAAGTCATAAATTAGGTGCTTTTATGAAATGTTATAGACAAAAACTGAATCGAATATGTCAAATTTTGTGACAGGGACAAATTGTTTTGTAACATTTGTTAAACTAGGTAAATAATTAAAATAAGTCGTCAAAATTAGAAAATGTCATACATTCCACGATATACCAGAGAGCGAAACGAAAGACGTTCATTCCTGATTTATTTAGGATGATAAAATTTTCATCATTAGAATTCAACACCGCGCCAATCTACGGATGCTCCGAGATGCAAGTGATCCTTATGGATTGCCCTCATTCCGAATCAAGAAATTGTTTAGGCTTAATAAGCAACAGTGTAATTTTTAATACTAAAGTTGTGGAGCTTATGTCACGGAAATCAACAATCCCCTTCAGAATTAAATTACTTTGTACTCTACATTTCTATGGTCATGGGTCATATCAGGGATTTTGTATGTATAATGACGTTGGGACCTGGATGTGTGTGATACGGCTGCATTTAACAAATTGACTAATTCATCCCATATCTCTTGCACTGAATCATTGGAATCTTTTTTAGGAGGACTATGGATGATTCTCAAGAAATAATACGTATATATCGTATTGCTCGGGGTTTGTTTTGGATTGGCGTGTAATTTTTTCTAAAATTTAATAAAATTAAAAGTGTAAATTACTAAAAATTACATAAAAATAAAAACTATAAATAACCAAAAAAAAAATTTATACCGACCTATAATTGATGCCATTCTGTTAATATAAATATTTTTAAAAACTACTTATAGAAACGCAAGAGAAAAAAAATGCACTAGATTTTTTTAATTTAATTGCACAAGATCATGTTACAGTAAAAGTTAAAATAACATACCCTGGTTAGAATACCGAATTAAAAAAAATTTATGTTACCTCGTTTTTAAAAATTATAACATAAGAAAATAACATAAAATTTTGAAATCCCGGAATATGGGCCAATACTTATAATCAAAATTTTATTTTCTTCATATATGTCGACTGATTTTGATGTTTGTTTACATTCTGTCAATCACACTAATGAGCACGATCAAACTAGTATTGTGGTCGATAACCAAAACCTTCTCTATAGAAAGCCCAACTGTTCCGATCGTACACAAATACTATCCAAAACGTATTTGTATTAGTAATCAACTAAAGAGCAAAATCCCTATAAAATTTGTCTGTTTCCCACTACCACATCTTACGTTTCTCGCTCTTTGCGACTACTTATTTTTTGTACACTGTATTCACATTCCAAAATACAGACGCGTTTTGGATTGGTTTACAGCATTAGTATGCATTGAGTTGGGCTTTCTATAGAGAAGGTTTTGTCGAAAACGCAGATTTAAGAATTCTTTATCTAAACATTCGTAGTATTATCTCGTTTCCATGGAGGGTTAAACCTGGGTTAGCGCTCATAGAAACAGGGTTGAGTTGAGTTTTCGTTAAACTCAGTTTGAACTCAACAAAAATACCTGGTTTGAGTAGAGTGGAAATTCAAAATGGCAACTTTTATTATTTTGTAAGTAGACGTCGGATTTTATCAAAATTTCAACTCTGCTTCAACCTGATTGCATGGAAACGCGTGACGCCATTTTGCAATTAACAAAAATAGATTTCAACCCAATCCAACTCAATTCAGCTACATGGAAACGCAGTATATGAGAAATAAACTGGACAATATAGAAACCGTTCTTGATGTTATACAGTTCAATCTCGATATTTTAATCTTAACAGAAATTTGGATAGCGGAAGGCGACAATAAATTTTATAATTTAAAGCAATTCAATGGTTTATACTCGAATAGAATAGGTGGTTATGGTGGAGTGGCAATTTTTGTAAGACCAAACATAAGAGTCGACAGTAACATTAACGTTATCGGTTTGTACCGTTCCCAAAAAAACAGCATTCCTAATTGTTTTTTTATGTTAGAAAAATATTTAAAGGTATACAAACGTATAGGATTTCAATTTCAAATGAAACCATTTAAAGTTCAATGCAAACTTTATGGATAATGACCCCTATTCCGGCGACAAAATTTTATCATATTATCATGTTATATTATTATATTATATAAAATGAAAATGCTATTTTGGTATTCCGGTCAATTTCAATTTTATTATTTTTTTGTTATTTTCTATGTTATTTTGATATAACATAAAAGTCATAAATTAGGTGCTTTTATGAAATGTTATAGACAAAAACTGAATCGAATATGTCAAATTTTGTGACAGGGACAAATTGTTTTGTAACATTTGTTAAACTAGGTAAATAATTAAAATAAGTCGTCAAAATTAGAAAATGTCATACATTCCACGATATACCAGAGAGCGAA
This sequence comes from Nephrocerus scutellatus, assembly GCA_947095585.1. NCBI lineage: Eukaryota > Metazoa > Arthropoda > Insecta > Diptera > Pipunculidae > Nephrocerus > Nephrocerus scutellatus. The sequence continues at coordinate 51,193,127 of OX352763.1, read as the reverse complement.
ACGAAAGACGTTCATTCCTGATTTATTTAGGATGATAAAATTTTCATCATTAGAATTCAACACCGCGCCAATCTACGGATGCTCCGAGATGCAAGTGATCCTTATGGATTGCCCTCATTCCGAATCAAGAAATTGTTTAGGCTTAATAAGCAACAGTGTAATTTTTAATACTAAAGTTGGAGCTTATGTCACGGAAATCAACAATCCCCTTCAGAATTAAATTACTTTGTACTCTACATTTCTATGGTCATGGGTCATATCAGGGATTTTGTATGTATAATGACGTTGGGACCTGGATGTGTGTGATACGGCTGCATTTAACAAATTGACTAATTCATCCCATATCTCTTGCACTGAATCATTGGAATCTTTTTTAGGAGGACTATGGATGATTCTCAAGAAATAATACGTATATATCGTATTGCTCGGGGTTTGTTTTGGATTGGCGTGTAATTTTTTCTAAAATTTAATAAAATTAAAAGTGTAAATTACTAAAAATTACATAAAAATAAAAACTATAAATAACCAAAAAAAAAATTTATACCGACCTATAATTGATGCCATTCTGTTAATATAAATATTTTTAAAAACTACTTATAGAAACGCAAGAGAAAAAAAATGCACTAGATTTTTTTAATTTAATTGCACAAGATCATGTTACAGTAAAAGTTAAAATAACATACCCTGGTTAGAATACCGAATTAAAAAAAATTTATGTTACCTCGTTTTTAAAAATTATAACATAAGAAAATAACATAAAATTTTGAAATCCCGGAATATGGGCCAATACTTATAATCAAAATTTTATTTTCTTCATATATGTCGACTGATTTTGATGTTTGTTTACATTCTGTCAATCACACTAATGAGCACGATCAAACTAGTATTGTGGTCGATAACCAAAACCTTCTCTATAGAAAGCCCAACTGTTCCGATCGTACACAAATACTATCCAAAACGTATTTGTATTAGTAATCAACTAAAGAGCAAAATCCCTATAAAATTTGTCTGTTTCCCACTACCACATCTTACGTTTCTCGCTCTTTGCGACTACTTATTTTTTGTACACTGTATTCACATTCCAAAATACAGACGCGTTTTGGATTGGTTTACAGCATTAGTATGCATTGAGTTGGGCTTTCTATAGAGAAGGTTTTGTCGAAAACGCAGATTTAAGAATTCTTTATCTAAACATTCGTAGTATTATCTCGTTTCCATGGAGGGTTAAACCTGGGTTAGCGCTCATAGAAACAGGGTTGAGTTGAGTTTTCGTTAAACTCAGTTTGAACTCAACAAAAATACCTGGTTTGAGTAGAGTGGAAATTCAAAATGGCAACTTTTATTATTTTGTAAGTAGACGTCGGATTTTATCAAAATTTCAACTCTGCTTCAACCTGATTGCATGGAAACGCGTGACGCCATTTTGCAACCCAATCCAACTCAATTCAGCTACATGGAAACGCAGTATATGAGAAATAAACTGGACAATATAGAAACCGTTCTTGATGTTATACAGTTCAATCTCGATATTTTAATCTTAACAGAAATTTGGATAGCGGAAGGCGACAATAAATTTTATAATTTAAAGCAATTCAATGGTTTCTACTCGAATAGAATAGGTGGTTATGGTGGAGTGGCAATTTTTGTAAGACCAAACATAAGAGTCGACAGTAACATTAACGTTATCGGTTTGTACCGTTCCCAAAAAAACAGCATTCCTAATTGTTTTTTTATGTTAGAAAAATATTTAAAGGTATACAAACGTATAGGATTTCAATTTCAAATGAAACCATTTAAAGTTCAATGCAAACTTTATGGATAATGACCCCTATTCCGGCGACAAAATTTTATCATATTATCATGTTATATTATTATATTATATAAAATGAAAATGCTATTTTGGTATTCCGGTCAATTTCAATTTTATTATTTTTTTGTTATTTTCTATGTTATTTTGATATAACATAAAAGTCATAAATTAGGTGCTTTTATGAAATGTTATAGACAAAAACTGAATCGAATATGTCAAATTTTGTGACAGGGACAAATTGTTTTGTAACATTTGTTAAACTAGGTAAATAATTAAAATAAGTCGTCAAAATTAGAAAATGTCATACATTCCACGATATACCAGAGAGCGAAACGAAAGACGTTCATTCCTGATTTATTTAGGATGATAAAATTTTCATCATTAGAATTCAACACCGCGCCAATCTACGGATGCTCCGAGATGCAAGTGATCCTTATGGATTGCCCTCATTCCGAATCAAGAAATTGTTTAGGCTTAATAAGCAACAGTGTAATTTTTAATACTAAAGTTGGAGCTTATGTCACGGAAATCAACAATCCCCTTCAGAATTAAATTACTTTGTACTCTACATTTCTATGGTCATGGGTCATATCAGGGATTTTGTATGTATAATGACGTTGGGACCTGGATGTGTGTGATACGGCTGCATTTAACAAATTGACTAATTCATCCCATATCTCTTGCACTGAATCATTGGAATCTTTTTTAGGAGGACTATGGATGATTCTCAAGAAATAATACGTATATATCGTATTGCTCGGGGTTTGTTTTGGATTGGCGTGTAATTTTTTCTAAAATTTAATAAAATTAAAAGTGTAAATTACTAAAAATTACATAAAAATAAAAACTATAAATAACCAAAAAAAAAATTTATACCGACCTATAATTGATGCCATTCTGTTAATATAAATATTTTTAAAAACTACTTATAGAAACGCAAGAGAAAAAAAATGCACTAGATTTTTTTAATTTAATTGCACAAGATCATGTTACAGTAAAAGTTAAAATAACATACCCTGGTTAGAATACCGAATTAAAAAAAATTTATGTTACCTCGTTTTTAAAAATTATAACATAAGAAAATAACATAAAATTTTGAAATCCCGGAATATGGGCCAATACTTATAATCAAAATTTTATTTTCTTCATATATGTCGACTGATTTTGATGTTTGTTTACATTCTGTCAATCACACTAATGAGCACGATCAAACTAGTATTGTGGTCGATAACCAAAACCTTCTCTATAGAAAGCCCAACTGTTCCGATCGTACACAAATACTATCCAAAACGTATTTGTATTAGTAATCAACTAAAGAGCAAAATCCCTATAAAATTTGTCTGTTTCCCACTACCACATCTTACGTTTCTCGCTCTTTGCGACTACTTATTTTTTGTACACTGTATTCACATTCCAAAATACAGACGCGTTTTGGATTGGTTTACAGCATTAGTATGCATTGAGTTGGGCTTTCTATAGAGAAGGTTTTGTCGAAAACGCAGATTTAAGAATTCTTTATCTAAACATTCGTAGTATTATCTCGTTTCCATGGAGGGTTAAACCTGGGTTAGCGCTCATAGAAACAGGGTTGAGTTGAGTTTTCGTTAAACTCAGTTTGAACTCAACAAAAATACCTGGTTTGAGTAGAGTGGAAATTCAAAATGGCAACTTTTATTATTTTGTAAGTAGACGTCGGATTTTATCAAAATTTCAACTCTGCTTCAACCTGATTGCATGGAAACGCGTGACGCCATTTTGCAATTAACAAAAATAGATTTCAACCCAATCCAACTCAATTCAGCTACATGGAAACGCAGTATATGAGAAATAAACTGGACAATATAGAAACCGTTCTTGATGTTATACAGTTCAATCTCGATATTTTAATCTTAACAGAAATTTGGATAGCGGAAGGCGACAATAAATTTTATAATTTAAAGCAATTCAATGGTTTCTACTCGAATAGAATAGGTGGTTATGGTGGAGTGGCAATTTTTGTAAGACCAAACATAAGAGTCGACAGTAACATTAACGTTATCGGTTTGTACCGTTCCCAAAAAAACAGCATTCCTAATTGTTTTTTTATTTATTTTTATATAAAGGTATACAAACGAATAGGATTTCAATTTCAAATGAAACCATTTAAAGTTCAATGCAAACTTTTTCAAAAGCAAACGAAACCTTTTCAAAAACAAATAAAACTTTTTCCAAACCAAACCAAACTTTTTCAAATCCAAATTAAGCTTTTTCAAAATTAAAAGAAACTTTTTCAAAGTCAAGAGAAACTAAAAAATTTCTTTCAATGGAGGGGCTGCCTGTCAATTGCTAGTGGCAATTTCATTAACATATTTGTGTTGTAATTGTTGCAATCGTTTTAAGTTACTGTTTGTAACGCCTCGTGTATCACATTTACCATATCCAAATGTCTATAGTGGTGTGTAAGTCATGAGTGACTCGATTCAAGAGAATCAGTCAGCACACTGAAGCAAGTGAATCGATTCAGTAAAGATTCAATTGAGGAATCGCTTCAATTAAGGGTGTATATCATACATGTACATGAAGCAGTACAACTCATGAATCATGAATGAGTGAGTGAATTTGCACTACGGTTACTGTATCCAATTATTGTTGTATTATTCAGATCCTAAAACAAAACAGTTTATAATTTACAATATATCATTACATTTTTATTGTTATAATAGATACTTATCTTATTTTATGGATAATGACCCCTATTCCGGCGACAAAATTTTATCATATTATCATGTTATATTATTATATTATATAAAATGAAAATGCTATTTTGGTATTCCGGTCAATTTCAATTTTATTATTTTTTTGTTATTTTCTATGTTATTTTGATATAACATAAAAGTCATAAATTAGGTGATTTTATGAAATGTTATAGACAAAAACTGAATCGAATATGTCAAATTTTGTGACAGGGACAAATTGTTTTGTAACATTTGTTAAACTAGGTAAATAATTAAAATAAGTCGTCAAAATTAGAAAATGTCATACATTCCACGATATACCAGAGAGCGAAACGAAAGACGTTCATTCCTGATTTATTTAGGATGATAAAATTTTCATCATTAGAATTCAACACCGCGCCAATCTACGGATGCTCCGAGATGCAAGTGATCCTTATGGATTGCCCTCATTCCGAATCAAGAAATTGTTTAGGCAACAGTGTAATTTTTAATACTAAAGTTGGAGCTTATGTCACGGAAATCAACAATCCCCTTCAGAATTAAATTACTTTGTACTCTACATTTCTATGGTCATGGGTCATATCAGGGATTTTGTATGTATAATGACGTTGGGACCTGGATGTGTGTGATACGGCTGCATTTAACAAATTGACTAATTCATCCCATATCTCTTGCACTGAATCATTGGAATCTTTTTTAGGAGGACTATGGATGATTCTCAAGAAATAATACGTATATATCGTATTGCTCGGGGGTCGTTTTGGATTGGCGTGTAATTTTTTCTAAAATTTAATAAAATTAAAAGTGTAAATTACTAAAAATTACATAAAAATAAAAACTATAAATAACCAAAAAAAAAATTTATACCGACCTATAATTGATGCCATTCTGTTAATATAAATATTTTTAAAAACTACTTATAGAAACGCAAGAGAAAAAAAATGCACTAGATTTTTTTAATTTAATTGCACAAGATCATGTTACAGTAAAAGTTAAAATAACATACCCTGGTTAGAATACCGAATTAAAAAAAATTTATGTTACCTCGTTTTTAAAAATTATAACATAAGAAAATAACATAAAATTTTGAAATCCCGGAATATGGGCCAATACTTATAATCAAAATTTTATTTTCTTCATATATGTCGACTGATTTTGATGTTTGTTTACATTCTGTCAATCACACTAATGAGCACGATCAAACTAGTATTGTGGTCGATAACCAAAACCTTCTCTATAGAAAGCCCAACTGTTCCGATCGTACACAAATACTATCCAAAACGTATTTGTATTAGTAATCAACTAAAGAGCAAAATCCCTATAAAATTTGTCTGTTTCCCACTACCACATCTTACGTTTCTCGCTCTTTGCGACTACTTATTTTTTGTACACTGTATTCACATTCCAAAATACAGACGCGTTTTGGATTGGTTTACAGCATTAGTATGCATTGAGTTGGGCTTTCTATAGAGAAGGTTTTGTCGAAAACGCAGATTTAAGAATTCTTTATCTAAACATTCGTAGTATTATCTCGTTTCCATGGAGGGTTAAACCTGGGTTAGCGCTCATAGAAACAGGGTTGAGTTGAGTTTTCGTTAAACTCAGTTTGAACTCAACAAAAATACCTGGTTTGAGTAGAGTGGAAATTCAAAATGGCAACTTTTATTATTTTGTAAGTAGACGTCGGATTTTATCAAAATTTCAACTCTGCTTCAACCTGATTGCATGGAAACGCGTGACGCCATTTTGCAATTAACAAAAATAGATTTCAACCCAATCCAACTCAATTCAGCTACATGGAAACGCAGTATATGAGAAATAAACTGGACAATATAGAAACCGTTCTTGATGTTATACAGTTCAATCTCGATATTTTAATCTTAACAGAAATTTGGATAGCGGAAGGCGACAATAAATTTTATAATTTAAAGCAATTCAATGGTTTCTACTCGAATAGAATAGGTGGTTATGGTGGAGTGGCAATTTTTGTAAGACCAAACATAAGAGTCGACAGTAACATTAACGTTATCGGTTTGTACCGTTCCCAAAAAAACAGCATTCCTAATTGTTTTTTTATGTAAGAAAAATATTTAAAGGTGTATAAACGTATAGGATTTAAATTTCAAATGAAACCATTTAAAGTTCAATGCAAACTTTATGGATAATGACCCCTATTCCGGCGACAAAATTTTATCATATTATCATGTTATATTATTATATTATATAAAATGAAAATGCTATTTTGGTATTCCGGTCAATTTCAATTTTATTATTTTTTTGTTATTTTCTATGTTATTTTGATATAACATAAAAGTCATAAATTAGGTGCTTTTATGAAATGTTATAGACAAAAACTGAATCGAATATGTCAAATTTTGTGACAGGGACAAATTGTTTTGTAACATTTGTTAAACTAGGTAAATAATTAAAATAAGTCGTCAAAATTAGAAAATGTCATACATTCCACGATATACCAGAGAGCGAAACGAAAGACGTTCATTCCTGATTTATTTAGGATGATAAAATTTTCATCATTAGAATTCAACACCGCGCCAATCTACGGATGCTCCGAGATGCAAGTGATCCTTATGGATTGCCCTCATTCCGAATCAAGAAATTGTTTAGGCTTAATAAGCAACAGTGTAATTTTTAATACTAAAGTTGGAGCTTATGTCACGGAAATCAACAATCCCCTTCAGAATTAAATTACTTTGTACTCTACATTTCTATGGTCATGGGTCATATCAGGGATTTTGTATGTATAATGACGTTGGGACCTGGATGTGTGTGATACGGCTGCATTTAACAAATTGACTAATTCATCCCATATCTCTTGCACTGAATCATTGGAATCTTTTTTAGGAGGACTATGGATGATTCTCAAGAAATAATACGTATATATCGTATTGCTCGGGGTTTGTTTTGGATTGGCGTGTAATTTTTTCTAAAATTTAATAAAATTAAAAGTGTAAATTACTAAAAATTACATAAAAATAAAAACTATAAATAACCAAAAAAAAATTTATACCGACCTATAATTGATGTCATTCTGTTAATATAAATATTTTTAAAAACTACTTATAGAAACGCAAGAGAAAAAAAATGCACTAGATTTTTTTAATTTAATTGCACACGATCATGTTACAGTAAAAGTTAAAATAACATACCCTGGTTAGAATACCGAATTAAAAAAAATTTATGTTACCTCGTTTTTAAAAATTATAACATAAGAAAATAACATAAAATTTTGAAATCCCGGAATATGGGCCAATACTTATAATCAAAATTTTATTTTCTTCATGTTTTGTGTTTTTTTAGGAGGTTTGTTTTTCCGATAGATGTCGTTTTATTTTATGACAGTTGTTTTGACAGCTCAAAGTGGCATTTCTACTCAGTATTGTTTGGCAAATCATTATGAATAGGTTAACTCCAGAACAACGTTTTCAAATCGTGGAAATTTATTTTCAAAATCAGTGTTCAATTAAAAATGTTTATAGAGCACTTCGTGAATTTTATGGTGCACATAATCGTCCGTCAGAGACCACCATAAAGAACGTAATTACCAAATTTCGGTCTACATTCACTCTTTTGGATGCCAAGCCACCGACAAGAATGAGAAGAGTTCGTACAGAAGAAAATATTGCTGTCGTTGAGGCCAGTGTCGAAGAAAACGACAATTTATCGATTCGTCGTCGTGCTCAGCAAATTGGACTTTGTCCATCGACTTTATGGAAAATTTTACGTAAAGATTTGGGTTTGGTGCCATACAAAATTCAATTGGTGCAAGAATTAAAGCCACACGACCATCGTTTGCGCCGTGAATTCAGTGATTGGTCGTTAAATCAATTGAACGAAGATCCATTTTTTTACCGTAAAATTCTCTTCAGTGATGAGGCGCATTTTTTGTTAAATGGATACGTCAACAAACAAAATTGTCGCATTTGGAGCAAAGATAATCCACACGCCGTTCAAGAATTACCAATGCATCCTGATAAATGTACTGTTTGGTGCGGTCTATGGGCTGGTGGGATCATCGGTCCATATTTCTTTAAAAATGAGGAAGGACGACGCGTTACCGTGAATGGAAATCGATACAGAACCATGTTAAATGAGTTTTTGTTGTCAAATCTTGAAGATATGGATATGGATGAAATGTGGTTTCAACAAGATGGTGCCACTTGCCATACAGCACGTGAAACAATCGACTTATTGAAAGAAACTTTCAACGACAACATTATTTCGAGAAATGGTCCGGTGAATTGGCCTCCGCGTTCGTGCGATTTGACGCCACTCGATTACTTTTTTTGGGGATACGTGAAGTCATTGGTTTATGTGGATAAACCTCAATCGATTGACGCTTTGGAAACAAATATTCAACGTGTCATTGCTGACATACGCCCTCAAATGCTTGAAAAAGTGCTGGAAAATTGGACCTCCAGAATGACATTTGTGAAAAATAGTCGTGGTAGCCATATGCCAGAAATTGTGTTTAAATGTTAAATGCCAAAAAATTATCTACCAAATAAAAAAAATTTTGGTCATTTCATAATTTTATATGTGTTTTATTCAAAAAAAAAATCGGCAACCTCTTAAAAAAAACACCCGTTATGTCGACTGATTTTGATGTTTGTTTACATTCTGTCAATCACACTAATGAGCACGATCAAACTAGTATTGTGGTCGATAACCAAAACCTTCTCTATAGAAAGCCCAACTGTTCCGATCGTACACAAATACTATCCAAAACGTATTTGTATTAGTAATCAACTAAAGAGCAAAATCCCTATAAAATTTGTCTGTTTCCCACTACCACATCTTACGTTTCTCGCTCTTTGCGACTACTTATTTTTTGTACACTGTATTCACATTCCAAAATACAGACGCGTTTTGGATTGGTTTACAGCATTAGTATGCATTGAGTTGGGCTTTCTATAGAGAAGGTTTTGTCGAAAACGCAGATTTAAGAATTCTTTATCTAAACATTCGTAGTATTATCTCGTTTCCATGGAGGGTTAAACCTGGGTTAGCGCTCATAGAAACAGGGTTGAGTTGAGTTTTCGTTAAACTCAGTTTGAACTCAACAAAAATACCTGGTTTGAGTAGAGTGGAAATTCAAAATGGCAACTTTTATTATTTTGTAAGTAGACGTCGGATTTTATCAAAATTTCAACTCTGCTTCAACCTGATTGCATGGAAACGCGTGACGCCATTTTGCAATTAACAAAAATAGATTTCAACCCAATCCAACTCAATTCAGCTACATGGAAACGCAGTATATGAGAAATAAACTGGACAATATAGAAACCGTTCTTGATGTTATACAGTTCAATCTCGATATTTTAATCTTAACAGAAATTTGGATAGCGGAAGGCGACAATAAATTTTATAATTTAAAGCAATTCAATGGTTTCTACTCGAATAGAATAGGTGGTTATGGTGGAGTGGCAATTTTTGTAAGACCAAACATAAGAGTCGACAGTAACATTAACGTTATCGGTTTGTACCGTTCCCAAAAAAACAGCATTCCTAATTGTTTTTTTATGTTAGAAAAATATTTAAAGGTATACAAACGTATAGGATTTCAATTTCAAATGAAACCATTTAAAGTTCAATGCAAACTTTATGGATAATGACCCCTATTCCGGCGACAAAATTTTATCATATTATCATGTTATATTATTATATTATATAAAATGAAAATGCTATTTTGGTATTCCGGTCAATTTCAATTTTATTATTTTTTTCTTATTTTCTATGTTATTTTGATATAACATAAAAGTCATAAATTAGGTGCTTTTATGAAATGTTATAGACAAAAACTGAATCGAATATGTCAAATTTTGTGACAGGGACAAATTGTTTTGTAACATTTGTTAAACTAGGTAAATAATTAAAATAAGTCGTCAAAATTAGAAAATGTCATACATTCCACGATATACCAGAGAGCGAAACGAAAGACGTTCATTCCTGATTTATTTAGGATGATAAAATTTTCATCATTAGAATTCAACACCGCGCCAATCTACGGATGCTCCGAGATGCAAGTGATCCTTATGGATTGCCCTCATTCCGAATCAAGAAATTAGAAATAAGCAACAGTGTAATTTTTAATACTAAAGTTGGAGCTTATGTCACGGAAATCAACAATCCCCTTCAGAATTAAATTACTTTGTACTCTACATTTCTATGGTCATGGGTCATATCAGGGATTTTGTATGTATAATGACGTTGGGACCTGGATGTGTGTGATACGGCTGCATTTAACAAATTGACTAATTCATCCCATATCTCTTGCACTGAATCATTGGAATCTTTTTTAGGAGGACTATGGATGATTCTCAAGAAATAATACGTATATATCGTATTGCTCGGGGTTTGTTTTGGATTGGCGTGTAATTTTTTCTAAAATTTAATAAAATTAAAAGTGTAAATTACTAAAAATTACATAAAAATAAAAACTATAAATAACCAAAAAAAAAATTTATACCGACCTATAATTGATGCCATTCTGTTAATATAAATATTTTTAAAAACTACTTATAGAAACGCAAGAGAAAAAAAATGCACTAGATTTTTTTAATTTAATTGCACAAGATCATGTTACAGTAAAAGTTAAAATAACATACCCTGGTTAGAATACCGAATTAAAAAAAATTTATGTTACCTCGTTTTTAAAAATTATAACATAAGAAAATAACATAAAATTTTGAAATCCCGGAATATGGGCCAATACTTATAATCAAAATTTTATTTTCTTCATATATGTCGACTGATTTTGATGTTTGTTTACATTCTGTCAATCACACTAATGAGCACGATCAAACTAGTATTGTGGTCGATAACCAAAACCTTCTCTATAGAAAGCCCAACTGTTCCGATCGTACACAAATACTATCCAAAACTTATTTGTATTAGTAATCAACTAAAGAGCAAAATCCCTATAAAATTTGTCTGTTTCCCACTACCACATCTTACGTTTCTCGCTCTTTGTGACTACTTATTTTTTGTACACTGTATTCACATTCCAAAATACAGACGCGTTTTGGATTGGTTTACAGCATTAGTATGCATTGAGTTGGGCTTTCTATAGAGAAGGTTTTGTCGAAAACGCAGATTTAAGAATTCTTTATCTAAACATTCGTAGTATTATCTCGTTTCCATGGAGGGTTAAACCTGGGTTAGCGCTCATAGAAACAGGGTTGAGTTGAGTTTTCGTTAAACTCAGTTTGAACTCAACAAAAATACCTGGTTTGAGTAGAGTGGAAATTCAAAATGGCAACTTTTATTATTTTGTAAGTAGACGTCGGATTTTATCAAAATTTCAACTCTGCTTCAACCTGATTGCATGGAAACGCGTGACGCCATTTTGCAATTAACAAAAATAGATTTCAACCCAATCCAACTCAATTCAGCTACATGGAAACGCAGTATATGAGAAATAAACTGGACAATATAGAAACCGTTCTTGATGTTATACAGTTCAATCTCGATATTTTAATCTTAACAGAAATTTGGATAGCGGAAGGCGACAATAAATTTTATAATTTAAAGCAATTCAATGGTTTCTACTCGAATAGAATAGGTGGTTATGGTGGAGTGGCAATTTTTGTAAGACCAAACATAAGAGTCGACAGTAACATTAACGTTATCGGTTTGTACCGTTCCCAAAAAAACAGCATTCCTAATTGTTTTTTTATGTTAGAAAAATATTTAAAGGTATACAAACGTATAGGATTTCAATTTCAAATGAAACCATTTAAAGTTCAATGCAAACTTTATGGATAATGACCCCTATTCCGGCGACAAAATTTTATCATATTATCATGTTATATTATTATATTATATAAAATGAAAATGCTATTTTGGTATTCCGGTCAATTTCAATTTTATTATTTTTTTGTTATTTTCTATGTTATTTTGATATAACATAAAAGTCATAAATTAGGTGCTTTTATGAAATGTTATAGACAAAAACTGAATCGAATATGTCAAATTTTGTGACAGGGACAAATTGTTTTGTAACATTTGTTAAACTAGGTAAATAATTAAAATAAGTCGTCAAAATTAGAAAATGTCATACATTCCACGATATACCAGAGAGCGAAACGAAAGACGTTCATTCCTGATTTATTTAGGATGATAAAATTTTCATCATTAGAATTCAACACCGCGCCAATCTACGGATGCTCCGAGATGCAAGTGATCCTTATGGATTGCCCTCATTCCGAATCAAGAAATTGTTTAGGCTTAATAAGCAACAGTGTAATTTTTAATACTAAAGTTGGAGCTTATGTCACGGAAATCAACAATCCCCTTCAGAATTAAATTACTTTGTACTCTACATTTCTATGGTCATGGGTCATATCAGGGATTTTGTATGTATAATGACGTTGGGACCTGGATGTGTGTGATACGGCTGCATTTAACAAATTGACTAATTCATCCCATATCTCTTGCACTGAATCATTGGAATCTTTTTTAGGAGGACTATGGATGATTCTCAAGAAATAATACGTATATATCGTATTGCTCGGGGTTTGTTTTGGATTGGCGTGTAATTTTTTCTAAAATTTAATAAAATTAAAAGTGTAAATTACTAAAAATTACATAAAAATAAAAACTATAAATAACCAAAAAAAAAATTTATACCGACCTATAATTGATGCCATTCTGTTAATATAAATATTTTTAAAAACTACTTATAGAAACGCAAGAGAAAAAAAATGCACTAGATTTTTTTAATTTAATTGCACAAGATCATGTTACAGTAAAAGTTAAAATAACATACCCTGTTTAGAATACCGAATTAAAAAAAAATTATGTTACCTCGTTTTTAAAAATTATAACATAAGAAAATAACATAAAATTTTGAAATCCCGGAATATGGGCCAATACTTATAATCAAAATTTTATTTTCTTCATATATGTCGACTGATTTTGATGTTTGTTTACATTCTGTCAATCACACTAATGAGCACGATCAAACTAGTATTGTGGTCGATAACCAAAACCTTCTCTATAGAAAGCCCAACTGTTCCGATCGTACACAAATACTATCCAAAACGTATTTGTATTAGTAATCAACTAAAGAGCAAAATCCCTATAAAATTTGTCTGTTTCCCACTACCACATCTTACGTTTCTCGCTCTTTGCGACTACTTATTTTTTGTACACTGTATTCACATTCCAAAATACAGACGCGTTTTGGATTGGTTTACAGCATTAGTATGCATTGAGTTGGGCTTTCTATAGAGAAGGTTTTGTCGAAAACGCAGATTTAAGAATTCTTTATCTAAACATTCGTAGTATTATCTCGTTTCCATGGAGGGTTAAACCTGGGTTAGCGCTCATAGAAACAGGGTTGAGTTGAGTTTTCGTTAAACTCAGTTTGAACTCAACAAAAATACCTGGTTTGAGTAGAGTGGAAATTCAAAATGGCAACTTTTATTATTTTGTAAGTAGACGTCGGATTTTATCAAAATTTCAACTCTGCTTCAACCTGATTGCATGGAAACGCGTGACGCCATTTTGCAATTAACAAAAATAGATTTCAACCCAATCCAACTCAATTCAGCTACATGGAAACGCAGTATATGAGAAATAAACTGGACAATATAGAAACCGTTCTTGATGTTATACAGTTCAATCTCGATATTTTAATCTTAACAGAAATTTGGATAGCGGAAGGCGACAATAAATTTTATAATTTAAAGCAATTCAATGGTTTCTACTCGAATAGAATAGGTGGTTATGGTGGAGTGGCCATTTTTGTAAGACCAAACATAAGAGTCGACAGTAACATTAACGTTATCGGTTTGTACCGTTCCCAAAAAAACAGCATTCCTAATAGTTTTTTTATGTTAGAAAAATATTTAAAGGTATACAAACGTATAGGATTTCAATTTCAAATGAAACCATTTAAAGTTCAATGCAAACTTTATGGATAATGACCCCTATTCCGGCGACAAAATTTTATCATATTATCATGTTATATTATTATATTATATAAAATGAAAATGCTATTTTGGTATTCCGGTCAATTTCAATTTTATTATTTTTTTGTTATTTTCTATGTTATTTTGATATAACATAAAAGTCATAAATTAGGTGATTTTATGAAATGTTATAGACAAAAACTGAATCGAATATGTCAAATTTTGTGACAGGGACAAATTGTTTTGTAACATTTGTTAAACTAGGTAAATAATTAAAATAAGTCGTCAAAATTAGAAAATGTCATACATTCCACGATATACCAGAGAGCGAAACGAAAGACGTTCATTCCTGATTTATTTAGGATGATAAAATTTTCATCATTAGAATTCAACACCGCGCCAATCTACGGATGCTCCGAGATGCAAGTGATCCTTATGGATTGCCCTCATTCCGAATCAAGAAATTGTTTAGGCTTAATAAGCAACAGTGTAATTTTTAATACTAAAGTTGGAGCTTATGTCACGGAAATCAACAATCCCCTTCAGAATTAAATTACTTTGTACTCTACATTTCTATGGTCATGGGTCATATCAGGGATTTTGTATGTATAATGACGTTGGGACCTGGATGTGTGTGATACGGCTGCATTTAACAAATTGACTAATTCATCCCATATCTCTTGCACTGAATCATTGGAATCTTTTTTAGGAGGACTATGGATGATTCTCAAGAAATAATACGTATATATCGTATTGCTCGGGGGTTGTTTTGGATTGGCGTGTAATTTTTTCTAAAATTTAATAAAATTAAAAGTGTAAATTACTAAAAATTACATAAAAATAAAAACTATAAATAACCAAAAAAAAATTTATACCGACCTATAATTGATGCCATTCTGTTAATATAAATATTTTTAAAAACTACTTATAGAAACGCAAGAGAAAAAAATGCACTAGATTTTTTTAATTTAATTGCACAAGATCATGTTACAGTAAAAGTTAAAATAACATACCCTGGTTAGAATACCGAATTAAAAAAAATTTATGTTACCTCGTTTTTAAAAATTATAACATAAGAAAATAACATAAAATTTTGAAATCCCGGAATATGGGCCAATACTTATAATCAAAATTTTATTTTCTTCATATATGTCGACTGATTTTGATGTTTGTTTACATTCTGTCAATCACACTAATGAGCACGATCAAACTAGTATTGTGGTCGATAACCAAAACCTTCTCTATAGAAAGCCCAACTGTTCCGATCGTACACAAATACTATCCAAAACGTATTTGTATTAGTAATCAACTAAAGAGCAAAATCCCTATAAAATTTGTCTGTTTCCCACTAGCACATCTTACGTTTCTCGCTCTTTTGTACACTGTATTCACATTCCAAAATACAGACGCGTTTTGGATTGGCTTACAGCATTAGTATGCATTGAGTTGGGCTTTCTATAGAGAAGGTTTTGTCGATAACGCAGATTTAAGAATTCTTTATCTAAACATTCGTAGTATTATCTCGTTTCCATGGAGGGTTAAACCTGGGTTAGCGCTCATAGAAACAGGGTTGAGTTGAGTTTTCGTTAAACTCAGTTTGAACTCAACAAAAATACCTGGTTTGAGTAGAGTGGAAATTCAAAATGGCAACTTTTATTATTTTGTAAGTAGACGTCGGATTTTATCAAAATTTCAACTCTGCTTCAACCTGATTGCATGGAAACGCGTGACGCCATTTTGCAATTAACAAAAATAGATTTCAACCCAATCCAACTCAATTCAGCTACATGGAAACGCAGTATATGAGAAATAAACTGGACAATATAGAAACCGTTCTTGATGTTATACAGTTCAATCTCGATATTTTAATCTTAACAGAAATTTGGATAGCGGAAGGCGACAATAAATTTTATAATTTAAAGCAATTCAATGGTTTCTACTCGAATAGAATAGGTGGTTATGGTGGAGTGGCAATTTTTGTAAGACCAAACATAAGAGTCGACAGTAACATTAACGTTATCGGTTTGTACCGTTCCCAAAAAAACAGCATTCCTAATTGTTTTTTTATGTTAGAAAAATATTTAAAGGTATACAAACGTATAGGATTTCAATTTCAAATGAAACCATTTAAAGTTCAATGCAAACTTTATGGATAATGACCCCTATTCCGGCGACAAAATTTTATCATATTATCATGTTATATTATTATATTATATAAAATGAAAATGCTATTTTGGTATTCCGGTCAATTTCAATTTTATTATTTTTTTGTTATTTTCTATGTTATTTTGATATAACATAAAAGTCATAAATTAGGTGCTTTTATGAAATGTTATAGACAAAAACTGAATCGAATATGTCAAATTTTGTGACAGGGACAAATTGTTTTGTAACATTTGTTAAACTAGGTAAATAATTAAAATAAGTCGTCAAAATTAGAAAATGTCATACATTCCACGATATACCAGAGAGCGAAACGAAAGACGTTCATTCCTGATTTATTTAGGATGATAAAATTTTCATCATTAGAATTCAACACCGCGCCAATCTACGGATGCTCCGAGATGCAAGTGATCCTTATGGATTGCCCTCATTCCGAATCAAGAAATTGTTTAGGCTTAATAAGCAACAGTGTAATTTTTAATACTAAAGTTGGAGCTTATGTCACGGAAATCAACAATCCCCTTCAGAATTAAATTACTTTGTACTCTACATTTCTATGGTCATGGGTCATATCAGGGATTTTGTATGTATAATGACGTTGGGACCTGGATGTGTGTGATACGGCTGCATTTAACAAATTGACTAATTCATCCCATATCTCTTGCACTGAATCATTGGAATCTTTTTTAGGAGGACTATGGATGATTCTCAAGAAATAATACGTATATATCGTATTGCTCGGGGTTTGTTTTGGATTGGCGTGTAATTTTTTCTAAAATTTAATAAAATTAAAAGTGTAAATTACTAAAAATTACATAAAAATAAAAACTATAAATAACCAAAAAAAAAATTTATACCGACCTATAATTGATGCCATTCTGTTAATATAAATATTTTTAAAAACTACTTATAGAAACGCAAGAGAAAAAAAATGCACTAGATTTTTTTAATTTAATTGCACAAGATCATGTTACAGTAAAAGTTAAAATAACATACCCTGGTTAGAATACCGAATTAAAAAAAATTTATGTTACCTCGTTTTTAAAAATTATAACATAAGAAAATAACATAAAATTTTGAAATCCCGGAATATGGGCCAATACTTATAATCAAAATTTTATTTTCTTCATATATGTCGACTGATTTTGATGTTTGTTTACATTCTGTCAATCACACTAATGAGCACGATCAAACTAGTATTGTGGTCGATAACCAAAACCTTCTCTATAGAAAGCCCAACTGTTCCGATCGTACACAAATACTATCCAAAACGTATTTGTATTAGTAATCAACTAAAGAGCAAAATCCCTATAAAATTTGTCTGTTTCCCACTACCACATCTTACGTTTCTCGCTCTTTGCGACTACTTATTTTTTGTACACTGTATTCACATTCCAAAATACAGACGCGTTTTGGATTGGTTTACAGCATTAGTATGCATTGAGTTGGGCTTTCTATAGAGAAGGTTTTGTCGAAAACGCAGATTTAAGAATTCTTTATCTAAACATTCGTAGTATTATCTCGTTTCCATGGAGGGTTAAACCTGGGTTAGCGCTCATAGAAACAGGGTTGAGTTGAGTTTTCGTTAAACTCAGTTTGAACTCAACAAAAATACCTGGTTTGAGTAGAGTGGAAATTCAAAATGGCAACTTTTATTATTTTGTAAGTAGACGTCGGATTTTATCAAAATTTCAACTCTGCTTCAACCTGATTGCATGGAAACGCGTGACGTTATTTTGCAATTAACAAAAATAGATTTCAACCCAATCCAACTCAATTCAGCTACATGGAAACGCAGTATATGAGAAATAAACTGGACAATATAGAAACCGTTCTTGATGTTATACAGTTCAATCTCGATATTTTAATCTTAACAGAAATTTGGATAGCGGAAGGCGACAATAAATTTTATAATTTAAAGCAATTCAATGGTTTCTACTCGAATAGAATAGGTGGTTATGGTGGAGTGGCAATTTTTGTAAGACCAAACATAAGAGTCGACAGTAACATTAACGTTATCGGTTTGTACCGTTCCCAAAAAAACAGCATTCCTAATTGTTTTTTTATGTTAGAAAAATATTTAAAGGTATACAAACGTATAGGATTTCAATTTCAAATGAAACCATTTAAAGTTCAATGCAAACTTTATGGATAATGACCCCTATTCCGGCGACAAAATTTTATCATATTATCATGTTATATTATTATATTATATAAAATGAAAATGCTATTTTGGTATTCCGGTCAATTTCAATTTTATTTTTTTTTTTTTATTTTCTATGTTATTTTGATATAACATAAAAGTCATAAATTAGGTGCTTTTATGAAATGTTATAGACAAAAACTGAATCGAATATGTCAAATTTTGTGACAGGGACAAATTGTTTTGTAACATTTGTTAAACTAGGTAAATAATTAAAATAAGTCGTCAAAATTAGAAAATGTCATACATTCCACGATATACCAGAGAGCGAAACGAAAGACGTTCATTCCTGATTTATTTAGGATGATAAAATTTTCATCATTAGAATTCAACACCGCGCCAATCTACGGATGCTCCGAGATGCAAGTGATCCTTATGGATTGCCCTCATTCCGAATCAAGAAATTGTTTAGGCTTAATAAGCAACAGTGTAATTTTTAATACTAAAGTTGGAGCTTATGTCACGGAAATCAACAATCCCCTTCAGAATTAAATTACTTTGTACTCTACATTTCTATGGTCATGGGTCAAATCAGGGATTTTGTATGTATAATGACGTTGGGACCTGGATGTGTGTGATACGGCTGCATTTAACAAATTGACTAATTCATCCCATATCTCTTGCACTGAATCATTGGAATCTTTTTTAGGAGGACTATGGATGATTCTCAAGAAATAATACGTATATATCGTATTGCTCGGGGTTTGTTTTGGATTGGCGTGTAATTTTTTCTAAAATTTAATAAAATTAAAAGTGTAAATTACTAAAAATTACATAAAAATAAAAACTATAAATAACCAAAAAAAAAATTTATACCGACCTATAATTGATGCCATTCTGTTAATATAAATATTTTTAAAAACTACTTATAGAAACGCAAGAGAAAAAAAATGCACTAGATTTTTTTAATTTAATTGCACAAGATCATGTTACAGTAAAAGTTAAAATAACATACCCTGGTTAGAATACCGAATTAAAAAAAATTTATGTTACCTCGTTTTTAAAAATTATAACATAAGAAAATAACATAAAATTTTGAAATCCCGGAATATGGGCCAATACTTATAATCAAAATTTTATTTTCTTCATATATGTCGACTGATTTTGATGTTTGTTTACATTCTGTCAATCACACTAATGAGCACGATCAAACTAGTATTGTGGTCGATAACCAAAACCTTCTCTATAGAAAGCCCAACTGTTCCGATCCAAAACCTTCTCTATAGAAAGCCCAACTCTACGAATACTAATGCTGTAAACCAAGAACAAACGCATGTGTGTTTGTGGGATGTGAATACAGTGTACAAAAAATAAGAAGTCGCAAAGAGCGAGAAACGTAAGATGTGGTAGTGGGAAACAGAAATATTTTATATGGATTTTGCTGTTTAGTTGATTACTAAATACAAATACGTTTGGTCTCAATCTAAGCATGTATCTGTGTACGATCGGAACAGTTGGGCTTTCTATAGAGAAGGTTTTGTTCCGATCGTACACAAATACTATCCAAAACGTATTTGTATTAGTAATCAACTAAAGAGCAAAATCCCTATAAAATTTGTCTGTTTCCCACTACCACATCTTACGTTTCGCGCTCTTTGCGACTACTTATTTTTTGTACACTGTATTCACATTCCAAAATACAGACGCGTTTTGGATTGGTTTACAGCATTAGTATGCATTGAGTTGGGCTTTCTATAGAGAAGGTTTTGTCGAAAACGCAGATTTAAGAATTCTTTATCTAAACATTCGTAGTATTATCTCGTTTCCATGGAGGGTTAAACCTGGGTTAGCGCTCATAGAAACAGGGTTGAGTTGAGTTTTCGTTAAACTCAGTTTGAACTCAACAAAAATACCTGGTTTGAGTAGAGTGGAAATTCAAAATGGCAACTTTTATTATTTTGTAAGTAGACGTCGGATTTTATCAAAATTTCAACTCTGCTTCAACCTGATTGCATGGAAACGCGTGACGCCATTTTGCAATTAACAAAAATAGATTTCAACCCAATCCAACTCAATTCAGCTACATGGAAACGCAGTATATGAGAAATAAACTGGACAATATAGAAACCGTTCTTGATGTTATACAGTTCAATCTCGATATTTTAATCTTAACAGAAATTTGGATAGCGGAAGGCGACAATAAATTTTATAATTTAAAGCAATTCAATGGTTTCTACTCGAATAGAATAGGTGGTTATGGTGGAGTGGCAATTTTTGTAAGACCAAACATAAGAGTCGACAGTAACATTAACGTTATCGGTTTGTACCGTTCCCAAAAAAACAGCATTCCTAATTGTTTTTTTATGTTAGAAAAATATTTAAAGGTATACAAACGTATAGGATTTCAATTTCAAATGAAACCATTTAAAGTTCAATGCAAACTTTATGGATAATGACCCCTATTCCGGCGACAAAATTTTATCATATTATCATGTTATATTATTATATTATATAAAATGAAAATGCTATTTTGGTATTCCGGTCAATTTCAATTTTATTATTTTTTTGTTATTTTCTATGTTATTTTGATATAACATAAAAGTCATAAATTAGGTGCTTTTATGAAATGTTATAGACAAAAACTGAATCGAATATGTCAAATTTTGTGACAGGGACAAATTGTTTTGTAACATTTGTTAAACTAGGTAAATAATTAAAATAAGTCGTCAAAATTAGAAAATGTCATACATTCCACGATATACCAGAGAGCGAAACGAAAGACGTTCATTCCTGATTTATTTAGGATGATAAAATTTTCATCATTAGAATTCAACACCGCGCCAATCTACGGATGCTCCGAGATGCAAGTGATCCTTATGGATTGCCCTCATTCCGAATCAAGAAATTGTTTAGGCTTAATAAGCAACAGTGTAATTTTTAATACTAAAGTTGGAGCTTATGTCACGGAAATCAACAATCCCCTTCAGAATTAAATTACTTTGTACTCTACATTTCTATGGTCATGGGTCATATCAGGGATTTTGTATGTATAATGACGTTGGGACCTGGATGTGTGTGATACGGCTGCATTTAACAAATTGACTAATTCATCCCATATCTCTTGCACTGAATCATTGGAATCTTTTTTAGGAGGACTATGGATGATTCTCAAGAAATAATACGTATATATCGTATTGCTCGGGGTTTGTTTTGGATTGGCGTGTAATTTTTTCTAAAATTTAATAAAATTAAAAGTGTAAATTACTAAAAATTACATAAAAATAAAAACTATAAATAACCAAAAAAAAAATTTATACCGACCTATAATTGATGCCATTCTGTTAATATAAATATTTTTAAAAACTACTTATAGAAACGCAAGAGAAAAAAAATGCACTAGATTTTTTTAATTTAATTGCACAAGATCATGTTACAGTAAAAGTTAAAATAACATACCCTGGTTAGAATACCGAATTAAAAAAAAATTTATGTTACCTCGTTTTTAAAAATTATAACATAAGAAAATAACATAAAATTTTGAAATCCCGGAATATGGGCCATTACTTATAATCAAAATTTTATTTTCTTCATATATGTCGACTGATTTTGATGTTTGTTTACATTCTGTCAATCACACTAATGAGCACGATCAAACTAGTATTGTGGTCGATAACCAAAACCTTCTCTATAGAAAGCCCAACTGTTCCGATCGTACACAAATACTATCCAAAACGTATTTGTATTAGTAATCAACTAAAGAGCAAAATCCCTATAAAATTTGTCTGTTTCCCACTACCACATCTTACGTTTCTCGCTCTTTGCGACTACTTATTTTTTGTACACTGTATTCACATTCCAAAATACAGACGCGTTTTGGATTGGTTTACAGCATTAGTATGCATTGAGTTGGGCTTTCTATAGAGAAGGTTTTGTCGAAAACGCAGATTTAAGAATTCTTTATCTAAACATTCGTAGTATTATCTCGTTTCCATGGAGGGTTAAACCTGGGTTAGCGCTCATAGAAACAGGGTTGAGTTGAGTTTTCGTTAAACTCAGTTTGAACTCAACAAAAATACCTGGTTTGAGTAGAGTGGAAATTCAAAATGGCAACTTTTATTATTTTGTAAGTAGACGTCGGATTTTATCAAAATTTCAACTCTGCTTCAACCTGATTGCATGGAAACGCGTGACGCCATTTTGCAATTAACAAAAATAGATTTCAACCCAATCCAACTCAATTCAGCTACATGGAAACGCAGTATATGAGAAATAAACTGGACAATATAGAAACCATTCTTGATGTTATACAGTTCAATCTCGATATTTTAATCTTAACAGAAATTTGGATAGCGGAAGGCGACAATAAATTTTATAATTTAAAGCAATTCAATGGTTTCTACTCGAATAGAATAGGTGGTTATGGTGGAGTGGCAATTTTTGTAAGACCAAACATAAGAGTCGACAGTAACATTAACGTTATCGGTTTGTACCGTTCCCAAAAAAACAGCATTCCTAATTGTTTTTTTATGTTAGAAAAATATTTAAAGGTATACAAACGTATAGGATTTCAATTTCAAATGAAACCATTTAAAGTTCAATGCAAACTTTATGGATAATGACCCCTATTCCGGCGACAAAATTTTATCATATTATCATGTTATATTATTATATTATATAAAATGAAAATGCTATTTTGGTATTCCGGTCAATTTCAATTTTATTATTTTTTTGTTATTTTCTATGTTATTTTGATATAACATAAAAGTCATAAATTAGGTGCTTTTATGAAATGTTATAGACAAAAACTGAATCGAATATGTCAAATTTTGTGACAGGGACAAATTGTTTTGTAACATTTGTTAAACTAGGTAAATAATTAAAATAAGTCGTCAAAATTAGAAAATGTCATACATTCCACGATATACCAGAGAGCGAAACGAAAAACGTTCATTCCTGATTTATTTAGGATGATAAAATTTTCATCATTAGAATTCAACACCGCGCCAATCTACGGATGCTCCGAGATGCAAGTGATCCTTATGGATTGCCCTCATTCCGAATCAAGAAATTGTTTAGGCTTAATAAGCAACAGTGTAATTTTTAATACTAAAGTTGGAGCTTATGTCACGGAAATCAACAATCCCCTTCAGAATTAAATTACTTTGTACTCTACATTTCTATGGTCATGGGTCATATCAGGTATTTTGTATGTATAATGACGTTGGGACCTGGATGTGTGTGATACGGCTGCATTTAACAAATTGACTAATTCATCCCATATCTCTTGCACTGAATCATTGGAATCTTTTTTAGGAGGACTATGGATGATTCTCAAGAAATAATACGTATATATCGTATTGCTCGGGGTTTGTTTTGGATTGGCGTGTAATTTTTTCTAAAATTTAATAAAATTAAAAGTGTAAATTACTAAAAATTACATAAAAATAAAAACTATAAATAACCAAAAAAAAAATTTATACCGACCTATAATTGATGCCATTCTGTTAATATAAATATTTTTAAAAACTACTTATAGAAACGCAAGAGAAAAAAAATGCACTAGATTTTTTTAATTTAATTGCACAAGATCATGTTACAGTAAAAGTTAAAATAACATACCCTGGTTAGAATACCGAATTAAAAAAAATTTATGTTACCTCGTTTTTAAAAATTATAACATAAGAAAATAACATAAAATTTTGAAATCCCGGAATATGGGCCAATACTTATAATCAAAATTTTATTTTCTTCATATATGTCGACTGATTTTGATGTTTGTTTACATTCTGTCAATCACACTAATGAGCACGATCAAACTAGTATTGTGGTCGATAACCAAAACCTTCTCTATAGAAAGCCCAACTGTTCCGATCGTACACAAATACTATCCAAAACGTATTTGTATTAGTAATCAACTAAAGAGCAAAATCCCTATAAAATTTGTCTGTTTCCCACTACCACATCTTACGTTTCTCGCTCTTTGCGACTACTTATTTTTTGTACACTGTATTCACATTCCAAAATACAGACGCGTTTTGGATTGGTTTACAGCATTAGTATGCATTGAGTTGGGCTTTCTATAGAGAAGGTTTTGTCGAAAACGCAGATTTAAGAATTCTTTATCTAAACATTCGTAGTATTATCTCGTTTCCATGGAGGGTTAAACCTGGGTTAGCGCTCATAGAAACAGGGTTGAGTTGAGTTTTCGTTAAACTCAGTTTGAACTCAACAAAAATACCTGGTTTGAGTAGAGTGGAAATTCAAAATGGCAACTTTTATTATTTTGTAAGTAGACGTCGGATTTTATCAAAATTTCAACTCTGCTTCAACCTGATTGCATGGAAACGCGTGACGCCATTTTGCAATTAACAAAAATAGATTTCAACCCAATCCAACTCAATTCAGCTACATGGAAACGCAGTATATGAGAAATAAACTGGACAATATAGAAACCGTTCTTGATGTTATACAGTTCAATCTCGATATTTTAATCTTAACAGAAATTTGGATAGCGGAAGGCGACAATAAATTTTATAATTTAAAGCAATTCAATGGTTTCTACTCGAATAGAATAGGTGGTTATGGTGGAGTGGCAATTTTTGTAAGACCAAACATAAGAGTCGACAGTAACATTAACGTTATCGGTTTGTACCGTTCCCAAAAAAACAGCATTCCTAATTGTTTTTTTATGTTAGAAAAATATTTAAAGGTATACAAACGTATAGGATTTCAATTTCAAATGAAACCATTTAAAGTTCAATGCAAACTTTATGGATAATGACCCCTATTCCGGCGACAAAATTTTATCATATTATCATGTTATATTATTATATTATATAAAATGAAAATGCTATTTTGGTATTCCGGTCAATTTCAATTTTATTATTTTTTTGTTATTTTCTATGTTATTTTGATATAACATAAAAGTCATAAATTAGGTGCTTTTATGAAATGTTATAGACAAAAACTGAATCGAATATGTCAAATTTTGTGACAGGGACAAATTGTTTTGTAACATTTGTTAAACTAGGTAAATAATTAAAATAAGTCGTCAAAATTAGAAAATGTCATACATTCCACGATATACCAGAGAGCGAAACGAAAGACGTTCATTCCTGATTTATTTAGGATGATAAAATTTTCATCATTAGAATTCAACACCGCGCCAATCTACGGATGCTCCGAGATGCAAGTGATCCTTATGGATTGCCCTCATTCCGAATCAAGAAATTGTTTAGGCTTAATAAGCAACAGTGTAATTTTTAATACTAAAGTTGGAGCTTATGTCACGGAAATCAACAATCCCCTTCAGAATTAAATTACTTTGTACTCTCCATTTCTATGGTCATGGGTCATATCAGGGATTTTGTATGTATAATGACGTTGGGACCTGGATGTGTGTGATACGGCTGCATTTAACAAATTGACTAATTCATCCCATATCTCTTGCACTGAATCATTGGAATCTTTTTTAGGAGGACTATGGATGATTCTCAAGAAATAATACGTATATATCGTATTGCTCGGGGTTTGTTTTGGATTGGCGTGTAATTTTTTCTAAAATTTAATAAAATTAAAAGTGTAAATTACTAAAAATTACATAAAAATAAAAACTATAAATAACCAAAAAAAAAATTTATACCGACCTATAATTGATGCCATTCTGTTAATATAAATATTTTTAAAAACTACTTATAGAAACGCAAGAGAAAAAAAATGCACTAGATTTTTTTAATTTAATTGCACAAGATCATGTTACAGTAAAAGTTAAAATAACATACCCTGGTTAGAATACCGAATTAAAAAAAATTTATGTTACCTCGTTTTTAAAAATTATAACATAAGAAAATAACATAAAATTTTGAAATCCCGGAATATGGGCCAATACTTATAATCAAAATTTTATTTTCTTCATATATGTCGACTGATTTTGATGTTTGTTTACATTCTGTCAATCACACTAATGAGCACGATCAAACTAGTATTGTGGTCGATAACCAAAACCTTCTCTATAGAAAGCCCAACTGTTCCGATCGTACACAAATACTATCCAAAACGTATTTGTATTAGTAATCAACTAAAGAGCAAAATCCCTATAAAATTTGTCTGTTTCCCACTACCACATCTTACGTTTCTCGCTCTTTGCGACTACTTATTTTTTGTACACTGTATTCACATTCCAAAATACAGACGCGTTTTGGATTGGTTTACAGCATTAGTATGCATTGAGTTGGGCTTTCTATAGAGAAGGTTTTGTCGAAAACGCAGATTTAAGAATTCTTTATCTAAACATTCGTAGTATTATCTCGTTTCCATGGAGGGTTAAACCTGGGTTAGCGCTCATAGAAACAGGGTTGAGTTGAGTTTTCGTTAAACTCAGTTTGAACTCAACAAAAATACCTGGTTTGAGTAGAGTGGAAATTCAAAATGGCAACTTTTATTATTTTGTAAGTAGACGTCGGATTTTATCAAAATTTCAACTCTGCTTCAACCTGATTGCATGGAAACGCGTGACGCCATTTTGCAATTAACAAAAATAGATTTCAACCCAATCCAACTCAATTCAGCTACATGGAAACGCAGTATATGAGAAATAAACTGGACAATATAGAAACCGTTCTTGATGTTATACAGTTCAATCTCGATATTTTAATCTTAACAGAAATTTGGATAGCGGAAGGCGACAATAAATTTTATAATTTAAAGCAATTCAATGGTTTCTACTCGAATAGAATAGGTGGTTATGGTGGAGTGGCAATTTTTGTAAGACCAAACATAAGAGTCGACAGTAACATTAACGTTATCGGTTTGTACCGTTCCCAAAAAAACAGCATTCCTAATTGTTTTTTTATGTTAGAAAAATATTTAAAGGTATACAAACGTATAGGATTTCAATTTCAAATGAAACCATTTAAAGTTCAATGCAAACTTTATGGATAATGACCCCTATTCCGGCGACAAAATTTTATCATATTATCATGTTATATTATTATATAATATAAAATGAAAATGCTATTTTGGTATTCCGGTCAATTTCAATTTTATTATTTTTTTGTTATTTTCTATGTTATTTTGATATAACATAAAAGTCATAAATTAGGTGCTTTTATGAAATGTTATAGACAAAAACTGAATCGAATATGTCAAATTTTGTGACAGGGACAAATTGTTTTGTAACATTTGTTAAACTAGGTAAATAATTAAAATAAGTCGTCAAAATTAGAAAATGTCATACATTCCACGATATACCAGAGAGCGAAACGAAAGACGTTCATTCCTGATTTATTTAGGATGATAAAATTTTCATCATTAGAATTCAACACCGCGCCAATCTACGGATGCTCCGAGATGCAAGTGATCCTTATGGATTGCCCTCATTCCGAATCAAGAAATTGTTTAGGCTTAATAAGCAACAGTGTAATTTTTAATACTAAAGTTGTGGAGCTTATGTCACTTATTATCAACAATCCCCTTCAGAATTAAATTACTTTGTACTCTACATTTCTATGGTCATGGGTCATATCAGGGATTTTGTATGTATAATGACGTTGGGACCTGGATGTGTGTGATACGGCTGCATTTAACAAATTGACTAATTCATCCCATATCTCTTGCACTGAATCATTGGAATCTTTTTTAGGAGGACTATGGATGATTCTCAAGAAATAATACGTATATATCGTATTGCTCGGGGTTTGTTTTGGATTGGCGTGTAATTTTTTCTAAAATTTAATAAAATTAAAAGTGTAAATTACTAAAAATTACATAAAAATAAAAACTATAAATAACCAAAAAAAAAATTTATACCGACCTATAATTGATGCCATTCTGTTAATATAAATATTTTTAAAAACTACTTATAGAAACGCAAGAGAAAAAAAATGCACTAGATTTTTTTAATTTAATTGCACAAGATCATGTTACAGTAAAAGTTAAAATAACATACCCTGGTTAGAATACCGAATTAAAAAAAATTTATGTTACCTCGTTTTTAAAAATTATAACATAAGAAAATAACATAAAATTTTGAAATCCCGGAATATGGGCCAATACTTATAATCAAAATTTTATTTTCTTCATATATATCGACTGATTTTGATGTTTGTTTACATTCTGTCAATCACACTAATGAGCACGATCAAACTAGTATTGTGGTCGATAACCAAAACCTTCTCTATAGAAAGCCCAACTGTTCCGATCGTACACAAATACTATCCAAAACGTATTTGTATTAGTAATCAACTAAAGAGCAAAATCCCTATAAAATTTGTCTGTTTCCCACTACCACATCTTACGTTTCTCGCTCTTTGCGACTACTTATTTTTTGTACACTGTATTCACATTCCAAAATACAGACGCGTTTTGGATTGGTTTACAGCATTAGTATGCATTGAGTTGGGCTTTCTATAGAGAAGGTTTTGTCGAAAACGCAGATTTAAGAATTCTTTATCTAAACATTCGTAGTATTATCTCGTTTCCATGGAGGGTTAAACCTGGGTTAGCGCTCATAGAAACAGGGTTGAGTTGAGTTTTCGTTAAACTCAGTTTGAACTCAACAAAAATACCTGGTTTGAGTAGAGTGGAAATTCAAAATGGCAACTTTTATTATTTTGTAAGTAGACGTCGGATTTTATCAAAATTTCAACTCTGCTTCAACCTGATTGCATGGAAACGCGTGACGCCATTTTGCAATTAACAAAAATAGATTTCAACCCAATCCAACTCAATTCAGCTACATGGAAACGCAGTATATGAGAAATAAACTGGACAATATAGAAACCGTTCTTGATGTTATACAGTTCAATCTCGATATTTTAATCTTAACAGAAATTTGGATAGCGGAAGGCGACAATAAATTTTATAATTTAAAGCAATTCAATGGTTTCTACTCGAATAGAATAGGTGGTTATGGTGGAGTGGCAATTTTTGTAAGACCAAACATAAGAGTCGACAGTAACATTAACGTTATCGGTTTGTACCGTTCCCAAAAAAACAGCATTCCTAATTGTTTTTTTATGTTAGAAATATATTTAAAGGTATACAAACGTATAGGATTTCAATTTCAAATGAAACCATTTAAAGTTCAATGCAAACTTTATGGATAATGACCCCTATTCCGGCGACAAAATTTTATCATATTATCATGTTATATTATTATATAATATAAAATGAAAATGCTATTTTGGTATTCCGGTCAATTTCAATTTTATTATTTTTTTGTTATTTTCTATGTTATTTTGATATAACATAAAAGTCATAAATTAGGTGCTTTTATGAAATGTTATAGACAAAAACTGAATCGAATATGTCAAATTTTGTGACAGGGACAAATTGTTTTGTAACATTTGTTAAACTAGGTAAATAATTAAAATAAGTCGTCAAAATTAGAAAATGTCATACATTCCACGATATACCAGAGAGCGAAACGAAAGACGTTCATTCCTGATTTATTTAGGATGATAAAATTTTCATCATTAGAATTCAACACCGCGCCAATCTACGGATGCTCCGAGATGCAAGTGATCCTTATGGATTGCCCTCATTCCGAATCAAGAAATTGTTTAGGCTTAATAAGCAACAGTGTAATTTTTAATACTAAAGTTGTGGAGCTTATGTCACGGAAATCAACAATCCCCTTCAGAATTAAATTACTTTGTACTCTACATTTCTATGGTCATGGGTCATATCAGGGATTTTGTATGTATAATGACGTTGGGACCTGGATGTGTGTGATACGGCTGCATTTAACAAATTGACTAATTCATCCCATATCTCTTGCACTGAATCATTGGAATCTTTTTTAGGAGGACTATGGATGATTCTCAAGAAATAATACGTATATATCGTATTGCTCGGGGTTTGTTTTGGATTGGCGTGTAATTTTTTCTAAAATTTAATAAAATTAAAAGTGTAAATTACTAAAAATTACATAAAAATAAAAACTATAAATAACCAAAAAAAAAATTTATACCGACCTATAATTGATGCCATTCTGTTAATATAAATATTTTTAAAAACTACTTATAGAAACGCAAGAGAAAAAAAATGCACTAGATTTTTTTAATTTAATTGCACAAGATCATGTTACAGTAAAAGTTAAAATAACATACCCTGGTTAGAATACCGAATTAAAAAAAATTTATGTTACCTCGTTTTTAAAAATTATAACATAAGAAAATAACATAAAATTTTGAAATCCCGGAATATGGGCCAATACTTATAATCAAAATTTTATTTTCTTCATATATGTCGACTGATTTTGATGTTTGTTTACATTCTGTCAATCACACTAATGAGCACGATCAAACTAGTATTGTGGTCGATAACCAAAACCTTCTCTATAGAAAGCCCAACTGTTCCGATCGTACACAAATACTATCCAAAACGTATTTGTATTAGTAATCAACTAAAGAGCAAAATCCCTATAAAATTTGTCTGTTTCCCACTACCACATCTTACGTTTCTCGCTCTTTGCGACTACTTATTTTTTGTACACTGTATTCACATTCCAAAATACAGACGCGTTTTGGATTGGTTTACAGCATTAGTATGCATTGAGTTGGGCTTTCTATAGAGAAGGTTTTGTCGAAAACGCAGATTTAAGAATTCTTTATCTAAACATTCGTAGTATTATCTCGTTTCCATGGAGGGTTAAACCTGGGTTAGCGCTCATAGAAACAGGGTTGAGTTGAGTTTTCGTTAAACTCAGTTTGAACTCAACAAAAATACCTGGTTTGAGTAGAGTGGAAATTCAAAATGGCAACTTTTATTATTTTGTAAGTAGACGTCGGATTTTATCAAAATTTCAACTCTGCTTCAACCTGATTGCATGGAAACGCGTGACGCCATTTTGCAATTAACAAAAATAGATTTCAACCCAATCCAACTCAATTCAGCTACATGGAAACGCAGTATATGAGAAATAAACTGGACAATATAGAAACCGTTCTTGATGTTATACAGTTCAATCTCGATATTTTAATCTTAACAGAAATTTGGATAGCGGAAGGCGACAATAAATTTTATAATTTAAAGCAATTCAATGGTTTATACTCGAATAGAATAGGTGGTTATGGTGGAGTGGCAATTTTTGTAAGACCAAACATAAGAGTCGACAGTAACATTAACGTTATCGGTTTGTACCGTTCCCAAAAAAACAGCATTCCTAATTGTTTTTTTATGTTAGAAAAATATTTAAAGGTATACAAACGTATAGGATTTCAATTTCAAATGAAACCATTTAAAGTTCAATGCAAACTTTATGGATAATGACCCCTATTCCGGCGACAAAATTTTATCATATTATCATGTTATATTATTATATTATATAAAATGAAAATGCTATTTTGGTATTCCGGTCAATTTCAATTTTATTATTTTTTTGTTATTTTCTATGTTATTTTGATATAACATAAAAGTCATAAATTAGGTGCTTTTATGAAATGTTATAGACAAAAACTGAATCGAATATGTCAAATTTTGTGACAGGGACAAATTGTTTTGTAACATTTGTTAAACTAGGTAAATAATTAAAATAAGTCGTCAAAATTAGAAAATGTCATACATTCCACGATATACCAGAGAGCGAAACGAAAGACGTTCATTCCTGATTTATTTAGGATGATAAAATTTTCATCATTAGAATTCAACACCGCGCCAATCTACGGATGCTCCGAGATGCAAGTGATCCTTATGGATTGCCCTCATTCCGAATCAAGAAATTGTTTAGGCTTAATAAGCAACAGTGTAATTTTTAATACTAAAGTTGGAGCTTATGTCACGGAAATCAACAATCCCCTTCAGAATTAAATTACTTTGTACTCTACATTTCTATGGTCATGGGTCATATCAGGGATTTTGTATGTATAATGACGTTGGGACCTGGATGTGTGTGATACGGCTGCATTTAACAAATTGACTAATTCATCCCATATCTCTTGCACTGAATCATTGGAATCTTTTTTAGGAGGACTATGGATGATTCTCAAGAAATAATACGTATATATCGTATTGCTCGGGGTTTGTTTTGGATTGGCGTGTAATTTTTTCTAAAATTTAATAAAATTAAAAGTGTAAATTACTAAAAATTACATAAAAATAAAAACTATAAATAACCAAAAAAAAAATTTATACCGACCTATAATTGATGCCATTCTGTTAATATAAATATTTTTAAAAACTACTTATAGAAACGCAAGAGAAAAAAAATGCACTAGATTTTTTTAATTTAATTGCACAAGATCATGTTACAGTAAAAGTTAAAATAACATACCCTGGTTAGAATACCGAATTAAAAAAAATTTATGTTACCTCGTTTTTAAAAATTATAACATAAGAAAATAACATAAAATTTTGAAATCCCGGAATATGGGCCAATACTTATAATCAAAATTTTATTTTCTTCATATATGTCGACTGATTTTGATGTTTGTTTACATTCTGTCAATCACACTAATGAGCACGATCAAACTAGTATTGTGGTCGATAACCAAAACCTTCTCTATAGAAAGCCCAACTGTTCCGATCGTACACAAATACTATCCAAAACGTATTTGTATTAGTAATCAACTAAAGAGCAAAATCCCTATAAAATTTGTCTGTTTCCCACTACCACATCTTACGTTTCTCGCTCTTTGCGACTACTTATTTTTTGTACACTGTATTCACATTCCAAAATACAGACGCGTTTTGGATTGGTTTACAGCATTAGTATGCATTGAGTTGGGCTTTCTATAGAGAAGGTTTTGTCGAAAACGCAGATTTAAGAATTCTTTATCTAAACATTCGTAGTATTATCTCGTTTCCATGGAGGGTTAAACCTGGGTTAGCGCTCATAGAAACAGGGTTGAGTTGAGTTTTCGTTAAACTCAGTTTGAACTCAACAAAAATACCTGGTTTGAGTAGAGTGGAAATTCAAAATGGCAACTTTTATTATTTTGTAAGTAGACGTCGGATTTTATCAAAATTTCAACTCTGCTTCAACCTGATTGCATGGAAACGCGTGACGCCATTTTGCAACCCAATCCAACTCAATTCAGCTACATGGAAACGCAGTATATGAGAAATAAACTGGACAATATAGAAACCGTTCTTGATGTTATACAGTTCAATCTCGATATTTTAATCTTAACAGAAATTTGGATAGCGGAAGGCGACAATAAATTTTATAATTTAAAGCAATTCAATGGTTTCTACTCGAATAGAATAGGTGGTTATGGTGGAGTGGCAATTTTTGTAAGACCAAACATAAGAGTCGACAGTAACATTAACGTTATCGGTTTGTACCGTTCCCAAAAAAACAGCATTCCTAATTGTTTTTTTATGTTAGAAAAATATTTAAAGGTATACAAACGTATAGGATTTCAATTTCAAATGAAACCATTTAAAGTTCAATGCAAACTTTATGGATAATGACCCCTATTCCGGCGACAAAATTTTATCATATTATCATGTTATATTATTATATTATATAAAATGAAAATGCTATTTTGGTATTCCGGTCAATTTCAATTTTATTATTTTTTTGTTATTTTCTATGTTATTTTGATATAACATAAAAGTCATAAATTAGGTGCTTTTATGAAATGTTATAGACAAAAACTGAATCGAATATGTCAAATTTTGTGACAGGGACAAATTGTTTTGTAACATTTGTTAAACTAGGTAAATAATTAAAATAAGTCGTCAAAATTAGAAAATGTCATACATTCCACGATATACCAGAGAGCGAAACGAAAGACGTTCATTCCTGATTTATTTAGGATGATAAAATTTTCATCATTAGAATTCAACACCGCGCCAATCTACGGATGCTCCGAGATGCAAGTGATCCTTATGGATTGCCCTCATTCCGAATCAAGAAATTGTTTAGGCTTAATAAGCAACAGTGTAATTTTTAATACTAAAGTTGGAGCTTATGTCACGGAAATCAACAATCCCCTTCAGAATTAAATTACTTTGTACTCTACATTTCTATGGTCATGGGTCATATCAGGGATTTTGTATGTATAATGACGTTGGGACCTGGATGTGTGTGATACGGCTGCATTTAACAAATTGACTAATTCATCCCATATCTCTTGCACTGAATCATTGGAATCTTTTTTAGGAGGACTATGGATGATTCTCAAGAAATAATACGTATATATCGTATTGCTCGGGGTTTGTTTTGGATTGGCGTGTAATTTTTTCTAAAATTTAATAAAATTAAAAGTGTAAATTACTAAAAATTACATAAAAATAAAAACTATAAATAACCAAAAAAAAAATTTATACCGACCTATAATTGATGCCATTCTGTTAATATAAATATTTTTAAAAACTACTTATAGAAACGCAAGAGAAAAAAAATGCACTAGATTTTTTTAATTTAATTGCACAAGATCATGTTACAGTAAAAGTTAAAATAACATACCCTGGTTAGAATACCGAATTAAAAAAAATTTATGTTACCTCGTTTTTAAAAATTATAACATAAGAAAATAACATAAAATTTTGAAATCCCGGAATATGGGCCAATACTTATAATCAAAATTTTATTTTCTTCATATATGTCGACTGATTTTGATGTTTGTTTACATTCTGTCAATCACACTAATGAGCACGATCAAACTAGTATTGTGGTCGATAACCAAAACCTTCTCTATAGAAAGCCCAACTGTTCCGATCGTACACAAATACTATCCAAAACGTATTTGTATTAGTAATCAACTAAAGAGCAAAATCCCTATAAAATTTGTCTGTTTCCCACTACCACATCTTACGTTTCTCGCTCTTTGCGACTACTTATTTTTTGTACACTGTATTCACATTCCAAAATACAGACGCGTTTTGGATTGGTTTACAGCATTAGTATGCATTGAGTTGGGCTTTCTATAGAGAAGGTTTTGTCGAAAACGCAGATTTAAGAATTCTTTATCTAAACATTCGTAGTATTATCTCGTTTCCATGGAGGGTTAAACCTGGGTTAGCGCTCATAGAAACAGGGTTGAGTTGAGTTTTCGTTAAACTCAGTTTGAACTCAACAAAAATACCTGGTTTGAGTAGAGTGGAAATTCAAAATGGCAACTTTTATTATTTTGTAAGTAGACGTCGGATTTTATCAAAATTTCAACTCTGCTTCAACCTGATTGCATGGAAACGCGTGACGCCATTTTGCAATTAACAAAAATAGATTTCAACCCAATCCAACTCAATTCAGCTACATGGAAACGCAGTATATGAGAAATAAACTGGACAATATAGAAACCGTTCTTGATGTTATACAGTTCAATCTCGATATTTTAATCTTAACAGAAATTTGGATAGCGGAAGGCGACAATAAATTTTATAATTTAAAGCAATTCAATGGTTTCTACTCGAATAGAATAGGTGGTTATGGTGGAGTGGCAATTTTTGTAAGACCAAACATAAGAGTCGACAGTAACATTAACGTTATCGGTTTGTACCGTTCCCAAAAAAACAGCATTCCTAATTGTTTTTTTATTTATTTTTATATAAAGGTATACAAACGAATAGGATTTCAATTTCAAATGAAACCATTTAAAGTTCAATGCAAACTTTTTCAAAAGCAAACGAAACCTTTTCAAAAACAAATAAAACTTTTTCCAAACCAAACCAAACTTTTTCAAATCCAAATTAAGCTTTTTCAAAATTAAAAGAAACTTTTTCAAAGTCAAGAGAAACTAAAAAATTTCTTTCAATGGAGGGGCTGCCTGTCAATTGCTAGTGGCAATTTCATTAACATATTTGTGTTGTAATTGTTGCAATCGTTTTAAGTTACTGTTTGTAACGCCTCGTGTATCACATTTACCATATCCAAATGTCTATAGTGGTGTGTAAGTCATGAGTGACTCGATTCAAGAGAATCAGTCAGCACACTGAAGCAAGTGAATCGATTCAGTAAAGATTCAATTGAGGAATCGCTTCAATTAAGGGTGTATATCATACATGTACATGAAGCAGTACAACTCATGAATCATGAATGAGTGAGTGAATTTGCACTACGGTTACTGTATCCAATTATTGTTGTATTATTCAGATCCTAAAACAAAACAGTTTATAATTTACAATATATCATTACATTTTTATTGTTATAATAGATACTTATCTTATTTTATGGATAATGACCCCTATTCCGGCGACAAAATTTTATCATATTATCATGTTATATTATTATATTATATAAAATGAAAATGCTATTTTGGTATTCCGGTCAATTTCAATTTTATTATTTTTTTGTTATTTTCTATGTTATTTTGATATAACATAAAAGTCATAAATTAGGTGATTTTATGAAATGTTATAGACAAAAACTGAATCGAATATGTCAAATTTTGTGACAGGGACAAATTGTTTTGTAACATTTGTTAAACTAGGTAAATAATTAAAATAAGTCGTCAAAATTAGAAAATGTCATACATTCCACGATATACCAGAGAGCGAAACGAAAGACGTTCATTCCTGATTTATTTAGGATGATAAAATTTTCATCATTAGAATTCAACACCGCGCCAATCTACGGATGCTCCGAGATGCAAGTGATCCTTATGGATTGCCCTCATTCCGAATCAAGAAATTGTTTAGGCAACAGTGTAATTTTTAATACTAAAGTTGGAGCTTATGTCACGGAAATCAACAATCCCCTTCAGAATTAAATTACTTTGTACTCTACATTTCTATGGTCATGGGTCATATCAGGGATTTTGTATGTATAATGACGTTGGGACCTGGATGTGTGTGATACGGCTGCATTTAACAAATTGACTAATTCATCCCATATCTCTTGCACTGAATCATTGGAATCTTTTTTAGGAGGACTATGGATGATTCTCAAGAAATAATACGTATATATCGTATTGCTCGGGGGTCGTTTTGGATTGGCGTGTAATTTTTTCTAAAATTTAATAAAATTAAAAGTGTAAATTACTAAAAATTACATAAAAATAAAAACTATAAATAACCAAAAAAAAAATTTATACCGACCTATAATTGATGCCATTCTGTTAATATAAATATTTTTAAAAACTACTTATAGAAACGCAAGAGAAAAAAAATGCACTAGATTTTTTTAATTTAATTGCACAAGATCATGTTACAGTAAAAGTTAAAATAACATACCCTGGTTAGAATACCGAATTAAAAAAAATTTATGTTACCTCGTTTTTAAAAATTATAACATAAGAAAATAACATAAAATTTTGAAATCCCGGAATATGGGCCAATACTTATAATCAAAATTTTATTTTCTTCATATATGTCGACTGATTTTGATGTTTGTTTACATTCTGTCAATCACACTAATGAGCACGATCAAACTAGTATTGTGGTCGATAACCAAAACCTTCTCTATAGAAAGCCCAACTGTTCCGATCGTACACAAATACTATCCAAAACGTATTTGTATTAGTAATCAACTAAAGAGCAAAATCCCTATAAAATTTGTCTGTTTCCCACTACCACATCTTACGTTTCTCGCTCTTTGCGACTACTTATTTTTTGTACACTGTATTCACATTCCAAAATACAGACGCGTTTTGGATTGGTTTACAGCATTAGTATGCATTGAGTTGGGCTTTCTATAGAGAAGGTTTTGTCGAAAACGCAGATTTAAGAATTCTTTATCTAAACATTCGTAGTATTATCTCGTTTCCATGGAGGGTTAAACCTGGGTTAGCGCTCATAGAAACAGGGTTGAGTTGAGTTTTCGTTAAACTCAGTTTGAACTCAACAAAAATACCTGGTTTGAGTAGAGTGGAAATTCAAAATGGCAACTTTTATTATTTTGTAAGTAGACGTCGGATTTTATCAAAATTTCAACTCTGCTTCAACCTGATTGCATGGAAACGCGTGACGCCATTTTGCAATTAACAAAAATAGATTTCAACCCAATCCAACTCAATTCAGCTACATGGAAACGCAGTATATGAGAAATAAACTGGACAATATAGAAACCGTTCTTGATGTTATACAGTTCAATCTCGATATTTTAATCTTAACAGAAATTTGGATAGCGGAAGGCGACAATAAATTTTATAATTTAAAGCAATTCAATGGTTTCTACTCGAATAGAATAGGTGGTTATGGTGGAGTGGCAATTTTTGTAAGACCAAACATAAGAGTCGACAGTAACATTAACGTTATCGGTTTGTACCGTTCCCAAAAAAACAGCATTCCTAATTGTTTTTTTATTTATTTTTATATAAAGGTATACAAACGAATAGGATTTCAATTTCAAATGAAACCATTTAAAGTTCAATGCAAACTTTTTCAAAAGCAAACGAAACCTTTTCAAAAACAAATAAAACTTTTTCCAAACCAAACCAAACTTTTTCAAATCCAAATTAAGCTTTTTCAAAATTAAAAGAAACTTTTTCAAAGTCAAGAGAAACTAAAAAATTTCTTTCAATGGAGGGGCTGCCTGTCAATTGCTAGTGGCAATTTCATTAACATATTTGTGTTGTAATTGTTGCAATCGTTTTAAGTTACTGTTTGTAACGCCTCGTGTATCACATTTACCATATCCAAATGTCTATAGTGGTGTGTAAGTCATGAGTGACTCGATTCAAGAGAATCAGTCAGCACACTGAAGCAAGTGAATCGATTCAGTAAAGATTCAATTGAGGAATCGCTTCAATTAAGGGTGTATATCATACATGTACATGAAGCAGTACAACTCATGAATCATGAATGAGTGAGTGAATTTGCACTACGGTTACTGTATCCAATTATTGTTGTATTATTCAGATCCTAAAACAAAACAGTTTATAATTTACAATATATCATTACATTTTTATTGTTATAATAGATACTTATCTTATTTTATGGATAATGACCCCTATTCCGGCGACAAAATTTTATCATATTATCATGTTATATTATTATATTATATAAAATGAAAATGCTATTTTGGTATTCCGGTCAATTTCAATTTTATTATTTTTTTGTTATTTTCTATGTTATTTTGATATAACATAAAAGTCATAAATTAGGTGATTTTATGAAATGTTATAGACAAAAACTGAATCGAATATGTCAAATTTTGTGACAGGGACAAATTGTTTTGTAACATTTGTTAAACTAGGTAAATAATTAAAATAAGTCGTCAAAATTAGAAAATGTCATACATTCCACGATATACCAGAGAGCGAAACGAAAGACGTTCATTCCTGATTTATTTAGGATGATAAAATTTTCATCATTAGAATTCAACACCGCGCCAATCTACGGATGCTCCGAGATGCAAGTGATCCTTATGGATTGCCCTCATTCCGAATCAAGAAATTGTTTAGGCTTAATAAGCAACAGTGTAATTTTTAATACTAAAGTTGGAGCTTATGTCACGGAAATCAACAATCCCCTTCAGAATTAAATTACTTTGTACTCTACATTTCTATGGTCATGGGTCATATCAGGGATTTTGTATGTATAATGACGTTGGGACCTGGATGTGTGTGATACGGCTGCATTTAACAAATTGACTAATTCATCCCATATCTCTTGCACTGAATCATTGGAATCTTTTTTAGGAGGACTATGGATGATTCTCAAGAAATAATACGTATATATCGTATTGCTCGGGGGTTGTTTTGGATTGGCGTGTAATTTTTTCTAAAATTTAATAAAATTAAAAGTGTAAATTACTAAAAATTACATAAAAATAAAAACTATAAATAACCAAAAAAAAATTTATACCGACCTATAATTGATGCCATTCTGTTAATATAAATATTTTTAAAAACTACTTATAGAAACGCAAGAGAAAAAAATGCACTAGATTTTTTTAATTTAATTGCACAAGATCATGTTACAGTAAAAGTTAAAATAACATACCCTGGTTAGAATACCGAATTAAAAAAAATTTATGTTACCTCGTTTTTAAAAATTATAACATAAGAAAATAACATAAAATTTTGAAATCCCGGAATATGGGCCAATACTTATAATCAAAATTTTATTTTCTTCATATATGTCGACTGATTTTGATGTTTGTTTACATTCTGTCAATCACACTAATGAGCACGATCAAACTAGTATTGTGGTCGAATACCAAAACCTTCTCTATAGAAAGCCCAACTGTTCCGATCGTACACAAATACTATCCAAAACGTATTTGTATTAGTAATCAACTAAAGAGCAAAATCCCTATAAAATTTGTCTGTTTCCCACTAGCACATCTTACGTTTCTCGCTCTTTTGTACACTGTATTCACATTCCAAAATACAGACGCGTTTTGGATTGGCTTACAGCATTAGTATGCATTGAGTTGGGCTTTCTATAGAGAAGGTTTTGTCGATAACGCAGATTTAAGAATTCTTTATCTAAACATTCGTAGTATTATCTCGTTTCCATGGAGGGTTAAACCTGGGTTAGCGCTCATAGAAACAGGGTTGAGTTGAGTTTTCGTTAAACTCAGTTTGAACTTAACAAAAATACCTGGTTTGAGTAGAGTGGAAATTCAAAATGGCAACTTTTATTATTTTGTAAGTAGACGTCGGATTTTATCAAAATTTCAACTCTGCTTCAACCTGATTGCATGGAAACGCGTGACGCCATTTTGCAATTAACAAAAATAGATTTCAACCCAATCCAACTCAATTCAGGTACATGGAAACGCAGTATATGAGAAATAAACTGGACAATATAGAAACCGTTCTTGATGTTATACAGTTCAATCTCGATATTTTAATCTTAACAGAAATTTGGATAGCGGAAGGCGACAATAAATTTTATAATTTAAAGCAATTCAATGGTTTCTACTCGAATAGAATTGGTGGTTATGGTGGAGTGGCAATTTTTGTAAGACCAAACATAAGAGTCGACAGTAACATTAACGTTATCGGTTTGTACCGTTCCCAAAAAAACAGCATTCCTAATTGTTTTTTTATGTTAGAAAAATATTTAAAGGTATACAAACGTATAGGATTTCAATTTCAAATGAAACCATTTAAAGTTCAATGCAAACTTTTTCAAAAGCAAACGAAACCTTTTCAAAAACAAATAAAACTTTTTCCAAACCAAACCAAACTTTTTCAAATCCAAATGAAGCTTTTTCAAAATTAAAAGAAACTTTTT
Source organism: Nephrocerus scutellatus (assembly GCA_947095585.1). NCBI lineage: Eukaryota > Metazoa > Arthropoda > Insecta > Diptera > Pipunculidae > Nephrocerus > Nephrocerus scutellatus. The sequence goes on along the minus strand of OX352763.1, from coordinate 51,151,289 downwards.
CAAAATCAAGAGAAACTAAAAAATTTCTTTCAATGGAGGGGCTGCCTGTCAATTGCTAGTGGCAATTTCATTAAAATATTTGTGTTGTAATTGTTGCAATTGTTTTAAGTTACTGTTTGTAAACGCCTCGTGTATCACATTTACCATATCCAAATGTCTATAGTGGTGTGTAAGTCATGAGTGACTCGATTCAAAAGAATCAGTCAGCACACTGAAGCAAGTGAATCGATTCAGTAAAGATTCAATTGATGAATCGCTTCAATTAAGGGTGTATATCATACATGTACATGAAGCAGTACAACTCATGAATCATGAATGAGTGAGTGAATCAATTCGAATGTGCGAGTCAGCCTCAGCAGAGAGCAATTAGCCAACATAGCTTTGAATGATGAATCGATTCGATTCAATTGAGCCATTGATATTGATACATCAATTGTCTCTCTCTGGTCTGTGGCTGTGTAGTGTATCGGCACCGAGTTACAAAAGCTGAAACATTTTTTGTAACTTTTCATAGAGTTGCTTACACTATACATACAGTATGCGCAATTATAAATTAAATTTTATTTATTTAATTAATTTATTTCATAGTCAGTAGTGTATATTATTATTAAGGCCAAAAGGAACTAACAAAATTAATTTTGCAACTGCAAGATTTTTAAAGCTGATATTATCCTGTTTTTATTGGAAATATATGTAAAATACATAGTATGCACATAATAACGTTAGATATAACGTGTTTTTTTAAGAGGTTGCCGATTTTTTTTTTGAATAAAACACATATAAAATTATGAAATGACCAAATTTTTTTTTTATTTGGTAGATAATTTTTTGGCATTTAACATTTAAACACAATTTCTGGCATATGGCTACCACGACTATTTTTCACAAATGTCATTTTTTTTTTTTTTTTTTTTTTCATAATGATTTGCCAAACAATACTGAGTAGAAATGCCACTTTGAGCTGTCAAAACAACGGTCATAAAATAAAACGACATCTATCGGAAAAACAAACCTCCCAAAAAAACACCCTTTAGTTTATAGAAAAATGGATAAAACCAGTTCTAGAAAATCTAGTGTGACCTGGAACTATTTTTCTTCAGTTTCTAGTGAAACTGCGATCTGTGCTCCTCTATTCTTTCCACCAAAGGCGGATCAGTGTGCAATTTGTCAAGGAACCTTAAAAACAGAGTTGGACATTCCAGAATTTCCCAAAAATCTCTTGAACTACCATGTTCTGATAATGGTTCGATAACTGCATCTTCGGCCCATCTTGCCGACACTCTTTTGGAAGGTACTACTGGTGAAAATGCTTCTTCAAATCAGGTACGACTTCAAGATACAGGAAGCGCAAAAAGAAAAACGTTTGATGGTGTAAGATCTGTCACCAGTTATTTTACCAAACCACTGCCAGTTAATCGGTACAAACAAATTAACGACCAATTGGTTCGCATGATTGTAAAAGAGTATCAGCCTTTTACAATTGTTGAAGATATTGAGTTTCGCAAGCTACTTCAGATGCTAAATCCTGGATATTCTCTTCCTTGCCGAAAAACAATTTCGAATGGTTTGATCCCCAAGCTTTTTGAGAAAACAAGAAATGCTGTAAAAATATCGCTGCAGTCTGCATCAGCTGTAACGTTAACTACAGACACATGGACATCCCAAAATAACCAAAGCTTCATTGCAGTAACTGCACACTATATTAATATAGACAATGCTATTAAAAGTTATTTATTGGAATGTTTTGACTATAGCGACCGACATACAGCTGAAAATTTAGCGAAGGAGTTAAAAAGGGTGGTATCGGAATGGGATCTGATGGAAAAAATAATAGTCGTTGTAAGCGATAATGCAGCAAATATCGTCGCGGCTATTCGTTTATGTAACTGGAACCATGTCCCCTGTTTCGCACATACATTGAACTTGTTGGTCCAAAAATCACTGCATGAAATAGCTGAAATTAGTCTAAAGGTAAAATGGTGGTCAATTTTTTTAAAAAAAGTTCACAAGCTACTCAAAGGTTGTTTCAAACCCAAAATCAAATAGGGTTTCCGGAATTAAAGTTGAAAAAAGATGTACGCACAAGATGGAACTCGACTTATTTGATGTTAAGACGCATTCAGGAAATCAAAGAACTCTTAGAGTCCCCGCACACTAGAGACTTTTTTATCGGCCGATAGTTTGGTCGTTTTCGGCTGCCAGTGCGCACACTGTGCCGATTAAACAGTCGGGTTAGTGGTGAGTGCACAGACAAAGACAAAGTTGAATGGCAATCGTGTCGCACATTCAACTTATTTATCGGCCGATACCAAATCGTTGTGTCTGCGCACTTGCATACATGTTCATACTGATTCAAACTATCGGCCGACAGAAAGTCTCTAGTGTGCGGGGACTCTTACTGTCAACATTAGGTGTTCTTAATTTGGACCTACCTCAAATTACCCATAGTGATTGGGAAATAATTAAAGAATCCATTGAGCTGTTAGAAATTTTTTATGAAGCAACAGTTGAAATAAGTAGCGAAAAATCGGTGACGCTTTCTAAGGCTTACATTTTCATGACGTCATTTAAAAATTACATAGCTGATGCCATAAAAAACGACCATACACCTGAAATGAAAAAGCTTTTAGAGGTAATGAAAGCCGAAGCTGACAAAAGGTTTCAAAACTTCGAAGGGACCTAATTATACACTCAAGCAGTATTTTTGGATCCGCGATTTAAAAGACAAGTTTTTTTGAATGAAATTGCGTTTAAAAAAACTTATAATGATATTACAAGGAAAACCAGTTCCATTCTGATCTCAATTGTAAATGTGTCTGAAGATACGAGTAGTACAAAAACTTCCGTCTTTTCCAACCATCAATCGCGCCTTTGGGGTCAATTTGATAAGAAAATGGAAACCGTAAAATCCCAGGAAAAAACACTTGCAGTTGGAATAATTGAAACAGACAAATTTCTTCAAGAACTCTATTTGCCAAGAAGAGGAGATCCATTATCTTGGTGGAAAGAAAGACGATTAGTCTATCCTAGACTTTTTGAAATTGCACGAAGAAGATTGGGTATCGTGGCCACATCTGTTCCTTGTGAACGGATTTTTCTAAAAGTGGAAATATTCTTTCTGAGAAGCGGTCCCGACTTTCGTCCTATAAAGTGTCCGAAATATTATTTTTGCACTGCAATTTATAAATAATATGGATTACTGATTATTTGTTATTTGAAAATTGAAAAGTTTTTTATACTTTTTTTAAAATTATTTTCACAACTTTTACTTAAAGGGCTAGCCTTATTCTAGTAATTAAATTAAAACTTTAAAAACGTAATTGAAATTGTCAGCCAAAATTTTGACTTCGTGGAGATTTCTTTCTAATATGTATATAATAGTAATATTAAAATATAATATTTAATATAATATATATATCTAATATATATAATTTATAAATTATGATTTTTATTTTTATGTATGTACTTATCCTTTGTTTATGTATCATGTATGTGCATTTTATAATTGAAGAGACAAAAAGAGTTGACTTGTTTGTTCTTCTGTATAATCATACGTGAAAGAGTTGAATCTATTGAATCGATTCAGTGAATCGATTCAGTGAAGTGAGTGAGTTGAAGTGAATCGATTCACTCAAAAGAGTCATTTTTCCACCACTAAATGTCTATATAAAATTTTCGCTGATAATTCTCCGAGTATTTTGAATTTTGAATCTAAGTGAAAATATCAATGTTAACGGCAAGCATAAAAATGCATATATGTATATACATATATATATACGGCAAGAAAAAATGTACGAAAGTTCAACGACGTCCTTTAAGTCTTTCGGTGTTTTAAAAATAATTGTTCCTATGATGGTCGCAACAAAATGACAGTAGAACTTAGAAACCGATAAATATGTCAAAAAGCCACTAGACCGATCAAAATTATAGATTAAGATTAAGATATTTTTATTAAACATTAAAGTAATATACAATTTTGATTTAAAACTAAACTTATAAATAATATTAATATGTGTCGGCTCAACAATAGGGGCCCGACGTATTTACATTGTCTTTTTTTTTTGGTATTGTTTATTTTTAAACAATATTTTTTACTACTTAATCTACTACATGTTAATTTTTAATGTAATTAAATTTTAAACAATAATTTTAAAATAAAATAAGAATGAAAAATATTAAGCGGCGTATAAACAGGGCGAACTTCAGCCTCTGTAATATTGGTTGCCCGCCTTCTCGTAGAAGGAGACGTCTTGATTGTTAAAGATGTCATCGAATCTAGCATCAGTGAATCCTCTTATGTGTATGTACCGGTGACTTGGCTCGATTTCCTCGATTCGCAGTCCTTGCATCTCAGGACTTGGATGTGTTTCCAATGCGTCGACGAATTTCCTCGCCATTCGGAACAAGTGGTCAGTTATTGGCAGCAGACCTGCTGCTTCGTATAGTTTTGTAGTCGACACAAACTTATAGCTGTTTGTCACCCTCCAGAGTCCTGTACAAATCCTTAGTACCTTCCTTTCAAATAGGGAGATCTTCTTCATCGTTGTTGGTGAGACGGTGAACCATATGGGGTAGCCATAGGTTATCACTGGCCTGATAAGTTGCTTGTAGATAAGCAGCCTGGTGTTGTTGGACAGACCGTTTCGTCTTTTAAGTAGCGGGTGCACCAAATGAAAAGCGTGGTTCGCTTTTTTCATTGTTTTGTCGATGTGAGAGTTAAACTTGAGCCTCTCAGTAAAGTTGATTCCCAGGTACTTAGTCTCTGACTTGGTGTTTATTGTTGTGTTATCCGGAAGGGTGATTTTTAAGGCTCTGCACTGGCTTGCGATTTTTCTTATCCTTGTTTCGGTTGCTGGTACTCGGAAGCAGATGAGTTCCGTTTTATTGGCGTTGATCTTTAGTCCCCACTTCAGGTAGTAGTCCCAAAGATTTCTGAGGTGTTCCTCCACTCTTCGGGCAGCTATCTCGGGAGAGCGGGAAACTGCATACGTTATGGAGTCATCCGCGAAGAGCATAGTCCTTGTTCCGGCTGTATTTGTGGGTTGATCCGCCGTGAAGATGCTATACAGGATTGGTCCAAGTCTGGAACCTTGAGGAACTCCGGCTTTGATCCTTTTCCTTGTCGATGGGCGGTCGTACACCTGTACAAAGAAGACCCTGTTAAAAAGAAAATTTTTTAATTATTTTTACAATATAATTGGGGAAACCAAAACTAATAAGCTTGTACAGTAGCCCGTTTATCCAGACACTATCGAAAGCTTTTTCGATGTCTAGCAAACAGGCCACTGTACTACTTTTGACGTTCAGTCCTTTAGTGACGTCACTGTGAAGCTTCAGCAGAGGGTGCAGCGTAGAGTGCTTTTCTCGGAAACCGTACTGAAAGGAAGGAATAAGATTTCTTTCCGTACAAAACGTATTGATCTTTTTACGGATCAATGATTCCAATACTTTACTGATACAACACAGTAAAGCTATTGGACGGTAACCAGTTACGCTGGAGCGGTCGGTTTTCTTGGGTACTGATACTACCTTGGCCACCTTCCAGTTGTCCGGAAAGTAGCCATTGTTTATGCAATTGTTGAAAATGATGGTTAACATCAAAATTGCCATACCCGGTAACTTTTTAAGCAAAAAGTTAGAAATCCCATCTGTGCCTGATGATTTTTTTGAGTTTCCACTCATAATCAAATCATTGACAACAGCTGTTCCGGTAAACATATCGACATCTACGGGTGCGTTGGCGCGATTTTCTTCACTGAACTGCACTATAGTATTTCCTGGAGAAGTGGTGTCTTCCACAAGACTTTCAACCTCTTCCAAGAAATCTGGAAGATGCGTTGGTGGTCGGTCCGTAAAGCTCCTTTCAAAATGGCAGGCAAAGGCTTCCGCTTTCTCAGCAGCGCTGGATACTGTTCGATCTTCAATGGTGATAATCTCTGGAATGGAAATACGCTTTCCAACCAGAGAGTTCAGCTTCCTAAAAGCATCAGGGCCTGGTTTGATGTCCTGGAGCCGTTTGGTCAGTTCATCTTCCTGAAACATCCGCACAGCTTGACGACACATGTTAACTGTACAACGCAGTTGCGAAAGTACAGACAGGTATTCGTCGTTGACTGTGTTAAGTGTCCTATTGAAGATTCTCTGAAGGCGTTTCCTAAGCCGTTGCTTGTGAGCATATATAGCCTGTATATGCTCAGGCAAGTGTTGGAAGCGATCCCTGCTAGTGCGAATTGTTTTCTGCCGATTAATGGCTGAATTCACTGTAATCTCAAAATTTCTGATAGCATCATCAATTTCTGTATTCTCCAGATTTCTGCAAGCCGCTGGAATAGGAAGTTCAGCTTCAACTTCTGATCTAAACCGGTTCCAGTTTATTTTCTTAAAGTTGATGTGAAGTTCAGGTGTTGGGGTGACTTGCACAATTCGCTGGTTCAGCCTCACTCGAAGCTCTATGGCCATATGATCCGAGTCGCTATCATGCGCCAAGCAGAGTAATTTCTTAATATTTAAGAAATTTGTGGTTGCCAGAAAGAAATCCAAAGTTGACGGTGTCCGAGGGTACGTCTTCCGGGGCTGTGAAACTATAGCCATCGTGTGCTGATGCGGATTTGAGTCCATCCAGTCTGTAATGGCCCTTCCTTTGTGATTGCACACTTCGTCCTGCCATCGAGTATGTCTAGCATTAAAATCACCTCCAACAACACAGTATGTGTGTCTAGAGGAGGTGTTGCAGACAGTTTGCAAATCCCGTTGGATGTCTTCCCTCGTTGCGTTACAGTGATTGTACACCGATATCACCAGCAAGGTCTCCACTTCGTTGACTTTAATGCTGACAGCTGTTGCTTCCATGCTACGTAGACCACTGATTTGCACCTTTTCGCCTGCCATAGTGTTCCTGATAAGGAACCGTCCCAGAGCGTCCACTGCCTTTGTCGACCCTGTGGATATTGTATCCGTCTGGACTGAACGGATTTCTCCCAGTGAGATTTGTTTCCTGTAAAAGAAGAATGTCAGGTTTATTAGTTTTAATAAATAATGTTAGTGTGATACGCCTAGCTAACGAATAAATGGAATTCACATTATATGAGAATATACTTATCCTGCTTATTGTGAACATAATTCACAAATAAGTCGACCCAAAACGGTTGTTTTGGACCTGTCATCAAGACTGCTATAATTAGCAGGCACGACTTCTCTTGCCTTCTGTAAAATTGTAAAGAGGTCAGCTCCAAATAGCCTTTCCGTATCGTCGAAGATGTTGGCTTTTCCGGTAGATGGTACAGGTTTAACGGCTGGCTTTTTTATTGGTTTGCTGTTTGATGCTGCATGGCTGCTTGTTAGAGGCTTGCTGATCGTTGCTGGCTTGCTGGAAGTCCCCATAGCAGCTATACTAGCAAAACTTACTCCCTTTACTATGGCTTTTGAAACAGACATCTGGGCGAATTTATGTTGTTCCTTCTTCTTTTGTGCGGTTTTAAGCTTTTCAGCCATCTTTTCCTTATATTTTGGACATCCTTAATAGTTTGCCGGATGTCCATTTTTCTGGCAGTTTGTGCAGAAAACGTTGTCGTCTTTTATATTGTCTGCATTTGGGCATTGGGCATTGGCCAGGCAAGTGCTCATCTTTGCACTTGACGCATCTGTATTTCATGCCGCAATTACTTGCGACATGTCCAAATTTTTGGCAGTTTCTGCATTGAGTAATGCTCGCCGATTTTAGTTTTTCCCAATGCACCAACTGGTTCAAAAGGAGGGTTTTTGAGCAAACTGCCGCTTTATCGCAGTTCTTCTCTAGCTCGACAATGAAATGATTAAATTTCTTGTCAGTCCTTTGAGATTTGAAGGGTTTCACCACTAGTACAGGGACACCCTCTGTCGTCAACGCTTCCTTGACATCTTCAGCATCAAAGGAGTGGTGAATACCTTTTAGGACCAACATTTCTTTCCTGTCCTCCTTTGCAGTATAAGTGTTAAACTCAGTCTTTCCCGATTGTAGGAAAGACCGAATTAGCTGATGGCCATCTCTGTTCATGGCCGTAACGACTGATTTGTTGCTGTTGATGTTGCGAATTCTGCAACTAATGTTGGCGCTCTTCGTGAACTTTGATAGTTCAGCGACGTTTAGTCTGAAGCAGACTATTGGCGGCATGGAAAAAGGTTTTGATGTTGGTCCCGTAGTTTGGGATTTTTGGCTCGATGGAGCGACTGGTGGTGGTGCCTTCTTATTTGAGACCTTTTGGGACTCTTTTGCTAAAGCTGTTTTATCAACAGCAGCCACTCCAGGAGAAGATGATGTTGGTGGTGATGATGGTCTGGAATTTCCAGACAACCTTCTTTTTTTTGCCTTTGCGGGCATGGTTTCGGGAGAAGACCAAGCTTTGCGACTGTCTTCGTCGCTGGAGTTATCCTCTCCACCACTGCTGGATTCGGGCACTTCAGTATCCGATTCCTCGACAACGCTCATGGTTTCCTCCTCTGAAGTCGCTGAATCGCACAGCTGGTTCACTTCATCCAGCCTTCGGTACAACGACAAGAGGAAATCCCCACCATGGTTGGTTACTTGTTCCTTAATTAAGGACAAGACCTCGTTTACTTCGATCAAAATTATAATTCATTTAGATTTATGAGCGAAAATGTTAGACATTTGGATTCTCACTAGCACCAGTTACAGTTATTAATTTTCGTAAAATACGACTGCAACATTTCCAACAAAATATGCTATGAAATTACCACAAGCAGTTAACAGGTAGCCTCCATTGAAAAAAAAATTTTGTTTCTTTTGATTTTGAAAAAGCTTCTTTTAATTTTGAAAAAGGTTCATAAGGATTTGAAAAAGTTCCGTTTGGTTTGGAAAAAGTTTTATTTGTTTTTGAAAAGGTTTCGTTTGCTTTTGAAAAAGTTTGCATTGAACTTTAAATGGTTTAATTTGAAATTGAAATCCTATAACATAATCGTTGGGGATTTTAATATTTATTTATTAGATCATCAAGATGAAGATGTAACAAATCACACACAATTGGTGAACTCATATGATCTGTTTATAAGAAACGAACTGAATATTCCACTCGATTTAGTAATGGAATTGGTACAATAATTGACCATATAACTGATTTGTTAGGGTACAAATATGATAAAAGCACTTAGTACCCTAGTAGCTTTAAATATTAAAAAGGCAAAACGTGAAAAATGCTTTAGTTGTATAAGCAATAGTATAAATAAACCCAAAGAACTTTTGAAACATTTAAATGAACTTATTTACAATAGAACAAGTCATACTAAAAAACTGTAACTTGTATTAAAGTTGGGAATATATGTACATATTAGTAAATGAAGAAAAAGCAATTGCAGATCATTTCAACGATTATTTTGCAAGTGTCACGAGTATTTTTGCTAGAAATTTCAACCACCCTGGTGAAAACGATTTTAATTATGTATCATTTATCATACGATTATGAAGTGGAACAGACAATATGAAGTTTAAATTGAAATGCAGCCATTGGTAATGATAACATCTCTACAAAAGTATTGCAGTACAATGTTTCCTATATCAGTCCACTCATTGCAAAATTCATAAATGAAGCCTTTAATATTGGAATCTTTCCTGATTGTAATAAGACTGCAAATATTATTCCTATTTATAAAAGCGGAGATGAAACGGATGTCTCAAACTATAGACCGATATCAATATTAACTGCTATATCTAAAGTTTATGAGAAGGTTATACTTACTCGATGAGTTCCTCAAGGCCCCGTTATTTTCAAGGTATACATTAACGATATAACTTTCATTAAACTTGAAGGGAAAATTCAACTATATGCCGATGATTGTCTGTAATGTACTCTGCAGAATCGCTAGAAAATTGCTTATAAAAATTCAAAACAATTAAAAAAAACTGAAACATTGACTTAATATAAACCATTTAACGCTGAATCATATCTAAGTATGATATTTACAAATCGAAAATTGGACGAGGATGTTCTTTACAACCATCCAATTACTTATAGTTCTTTCGTAATTGAAATAGTTAGCAAGTATAACTATCTTGGGTTGGTGATTAATAGCGAACTGGACGGGTCTAGTCAAATTGACAAAATTAAAAAGAATATATTACCATATGTTTTCGCTAGCAATCGATTAAAATATATCCTTCCAAGAAAAGCACTTTTGTTAATGTATTTCGCATTCATTCAGTCGAGATTAACTTACCTTAATCCGATTTGGAGTGGTGCTGCGAATTATAAAGATTTTCCAAAAACGAATTCTTAAAAACATTATAAATGTTGCAGTAAGGTCAACTAAGAAACTTTTTGATGAGTTTCAATTCACTAAGGTTTTTAATTGAAAGAGAGCTACTAATTTTGATAAACAAAATACATAATAACCAAATCAAACACAATTTTGATTTGATCAAAGCTCAAGATCAGCATGACTATAACACAAGAAGAAAATAAAATTTTGTTGTTAATTATTTTAGAACAAAGGCATCAAATAATAATATATTATATCGAGGACTCTCGAAATATAATACTCTGCCTTCGGAGCTTAAGAACATTACAACTCAACAAATTTCAAAAAGAAAATATAGGATTTCAAATTAAACCATTTAAAGTTCTAAAGCAAACGAAACCTTTTCCAAAACAAATAAAACTTTTTCAAAACCAAACAAAACTTTTTCAAAATCAAAAGAAACTCAATATTTTTTTTAATGGAGGGCGATTTCATTAGCATATTTGTTTGTAACGCGTCGTTTATCACATTTACCATATCCAAATGTCTAACATTTTCGTTTATAATTCTCCGAGCATTTTGAATTTAAATAAAACATCAATATTATCGGAAAGTATAAAAATTCATATAGAAAATGTACGACAAGAAAAAATATACGAAAGTTCAACGACGACTTTTGGGTCTTTCGGTGTATAAAAAATAGTTGTGCCTATGAAGATCGCAACCAAATGACAGTAGAACTTATGTAGAAACCGATAAATATATATGTCAAAAAGCCACTAGACCGATCACAATAATTCATTTATAGCGGTTTCCAGTGACGTTTGGTACGGTGACGGTTTCGCTCTCGTGATGTCAGTTTGACGTTCTAACTCCAATCTGTACCCGGGGTATGGTTTCATTTTGCGTTCCAGTTGCAAAGTTTTAACACCGACACTGTAAGTTTGCAGCAAAATGGCGAAGAGAGAGCAAACAGACTACTTTCTCAGTTTGTTGTTCTTGTTAAATTTGGTTTCGGTTTGGCGTTCCAGTTACACAGCGTTCACCACAAAAACTCTGTCACTTTGACAGCTTACCCGTGGGTATAGTTTCGGTTAAGGTTTAAGTAATTGGAAAGCGCTATTGGAATTATGAGCTAAAATGTTAGACATTTGGATTCTTACTAGCTCCAGTTAAAGTTATTAAGTATCGTAAAATGCGTTTTATGGAGTAAGTAATAAACGAGGCGTTGCAAACACTAACTCATAATGACTGCAACAATAACAACAAAATGTGCTAATGAAATTGCGACAAGCAGTTAACCCTCCATTGAAAAAAAAAATTTTTTTAGTTTCTTTTGTTTTTGAAAAAGTTTTTTTTAATTTTGAAAAAGTTCCATATAGGTTTGAAAAAGTTTTGTTTGCGTTGGAAAAAGTTTTATTTGTTTTGGAAAAGGTTTAGTTTGCTTTCGAAAAAGTTTGCATTGAACTTTAAATGGTTTAATTTGAAATTGAAATCCTATTACTGAATACCTTAAAAACGTACGAAAATTGTGAATTGCTAAAATGAGGAAAATTGGGTACTAAAAATTTACTTTGCAAAAATAACAAGAAATTGAATAGTGTAAGTAACTTTAAATAATATTGTCTTTTATGTAAATACATATATTTTTAAAATTAAATTAAATTTATTTAAAATAAAGATTAAGTATAAAGCTAAGCTGTTAGCATATATGTACTACTAAAAAGTTGCGTTATAACCTTATTAGGTTCGAGCAACTGACTGAAATTGTTAAAATTATTATATTTATTATAGTACAATTGTTGTCTAAATAAAAAATAAAAAATAAAAAAAATAAAAAATAAAAAAAACAAAAAAAAAATAAAAAAAAATGGGTTATAGCCTTTTTTACTTATTGCTTAATTCTTACGGGTGAAAGAATTCTTTATGATAAAAGTAGGACGAAATGTACAAGCGGAATGCTGGTTGTAAATTAACTATAGGAATGCTTTGTTTGGCAATCCAAAGTATTCCTATATTATGTTGGCAAGAGGGGGTTGCACTATATCAGTGCATCTCTTGGTAGTGATCGGCTCCCATATAATTTTTTCAACATTAACCCGATTTTATTCATATAACCCCATATAACTTTTTTATTTTTAAAATTAATCCGATTACAAACTTTTAATTTTTATGGTATTTTTTAAATTTTTTTAGTAAACAATGGCCCACACGGAGTTTTTTGGGCAGTTTTCTAAATCGTCACATAAGGTGTTGAAAGTAAGCTTTTTGGCGAATCCCAATATTTCTCTTTCCTCATAGATACGATACGTAAAAGTGCTCCCGAAGGTTCCAATAAAATACCTATATAGTAAAAACACGCAAGAAAAAAATAAAAACTCCTTTAACCTTTAAAATTATGTCTGTTTTTTTTTTAAAAAATCTGCCGTAGATTGATTTTTTGGCTGTCAAGTTGTTCGTTTATTCCAAAAAACCAATCTACGGTAGATTGGATTTCCCCTCAAACAGATCTTAATATTTTGGGAGATTTACCCCTCTTCTCATTAACTGCAACACAACACATGCAACAAAACAATGTAAACAAAAGATTCTCGGCTTTCGTGTTCGTTTTTTCGAGAAAAAATCTACGATCGACCGCAGATTGCTAAAACAAAAAAAAAAACACGACATTAGTATCAGCAATACCTTGAATGTGAACATATGATTTGATCTATAATTGCGGCGTCACCATCTTTAATTGTTGACCTTTGTTTTTGGGATCCCTCAGAAAACCGAAAAACATTGACTGTTTTAAGGTATGATTGAAGAATTTCAAATTCTGTCAACAACAAGAGATAAAATTTATACAGAAATTCAAAAATAAAAAAATATTTAATACCGAATTGTGTGCAATCACTGGATATAAAAACCGACGTAAGATTGAGTTTGTTAAGCATCATTTTAATTTGAATTGCTACCGATTTCAAGGTTGGTGTAGTTTTTTCCCTTCCATAAATGAAATCTCCTCGTCTCAAATGCACGCAAAGATAGTTTCCGCCAATCGCTCCACGATATGACTAAAATGAAAATTAATGTTTTAATAAACTACTGCCGTTGCCAGGCTAAATAAACTTTAACAAAATAGGAATATGTAAATTAAACGATTTTGTTTCTTGTTTATTGTAACAATTTATTACAGCTGCTAGCTGTCGGTTTGAAGTGAGTACAAAAACTAAACTAATTTCCTAGCTTAAACCTAAGCCAACACTTTGCGCTGCGCTGCTGTCATCTGCCAATGTTTCCACTCCACTTTGCTGACTTAGCAGCTCGTGTATTTGGTTGCTTAGGTGCAAGCAACCTGTGTCAACGCTAAATATGCTGACTTAGCGGCTCGTGTAGAATATTTGGTTACTTAATGCAAGCGACCTGTGTGAATGTTGAATGTGCTGACTAACCGGCTCGTGTAGAGTTTTTGGTTGCTTAGATGCAACCAACCTGTGTGAATGTTGAATGTGAGGGCTTCTCACGATAACTCCTCCTCTTCTAAGTGAGGGACGTCCAGGGTCCTCGTAGCAGCGTTTTTAATTGCAACCTCGACGGACTTGGTTATGAAAATCTTCCTCTTTGTCATGGTCATGCATCGGAGTACGTAAGCTGCGAGTACCACAATTAATAAGACCCCAGTAGCCGACAAACCTGCAATGCGACCCTGTTCAACTGTTCGTCGCAGATGATTGATGTGTCGAAGGTTTTGTTGATTTACATGGCGGAGGTAGAAGGCGCTCAGTATCTCGGTATGCTGTGTTAGGTTGATTGCGGAAGCCCATGGAGTTTCAGGTTTCAGAGGCGTCGTTGAATTTTCATTGTAAAATGTCGTGCCATTGATTTTAACGCTATCCTTGAAGACAATCAGGTAAGTACCGTTGACCGTGATAGGGGCCTCGTTGTTTTCTTCTATAACAGCCAGTTGATCATTGATGACGACTAGACCATCGCTTATAGGTGTAATTGGTGCGAGGTTATTAAATGCAAATGCCGCAACTGGCGGTGTTGCGTGTCATTAGTTGCAGAGCGCATGATGTGGCTGAAGATGGCAGGCAAAACGTTGGTGTGGTGTCGCTACAGTTCCTCAACGCTAAGGTGTGATTGCGACACGTAGCTAAGATGGATTCTTCAAGTGGAGAATTTGGTGGGCGCGACCTACTGGTAAAGTAGAAATTTTCTTACATCTAAACTTAGGAATAGGATATCTTATTAGAAAGTATATTACATTATTGTATTGTAAAATCTTAATCTTAGCTACCGTCATAACATCGGCTACAGTAAGGTTTGTGAAGTTCTCGTTTTCTATTATGAAACTTATTTCATTACTGTCTAAGAGAATAGGGTTCAAGATTCCAATTTTTGCGAATGTGATGGAAGTAATTACTTTATCTAATTCTGTTATTATTGCCCTGTTTCTAGCTAAGAGTATGTCATAGAGGTGACCTGTGCTATTTCCTTTTAGTTTGCTGCTTTCAGGATACTATTTACTGTAATACTGCTATTGATTTCCCTATGCATTTCGGTGTTAATGGTAAACTGCCTGTCCTGCGAGTCAATTAGTTGTTCCGCTGTGTTTGTTAGTCTGTTGAAGTCGTCATTGTCAGGAGTCCCGGTAATGTATTTTAGGACTGTCCCTAGAGCGTTCAAGCTTCTCGCCTGCCTATGGTGAGTATTTACCGTTTGTATTAGTCTACTTATCTGGTTTACGTCCGCGTCCAGCAACTTCCTCATGTGTGTTTGTGGAAAGTGGTCTGTAGCGTTGATTTTTGCGTCCCTTAGTAATTCGTATAGGGTCAAGTTGGTAACATGCTTGATGTGTCCAGAGTTTTCCCAAATTACGAGGTCACCGCCGGCCACCGGAATTCCGGAATGTACTTTGCATTGGAATAGTCTATTACTCGTCCTGTTGATGCCGATGCTAATATGGCTATAACCAATTCTATGAAAAACCTAGAAATATACAAGATTTTTTTCCTCCCTCTTATGAGAATTGCTGTGCCTAAATCCTTTTCCACCTCTTCTTCAGTATAGAAAGGCGTAAGTTTATTTCCTAGTCTCCTATTATTTTTGACGAGCACCTTCTCTCCTACGGGAAACTCCCTATCCTGTCTATTCCTATTGTGCGTTATTAACTCTTTATCTTGTGCGCTTTTTAATCGAGATGCTATTTGTGCGTCGTCCTTTGTTGGACGAAAGACTGTAATGGGTTTCTTCCCAGTCACCGTATGAATGGACCTGTTATATTCAATCGTGGCAAGAAGGACTATTTCCTCGATATCGTCTAGATTTTTGTAAAGTTTAAGGCATCGCGATATTTCCATCAGTGTGCTATGGAATCGCTCTACCTGGCCATTTGACGTTCTGTGCAGGGGTTGGGCATTCGCGATGTCAATGTCGAAATGATTTTTTAATGTAGCTTTGATGCTGTGCGAATTGAGTGACTTTTCGTTATGACAATAAATAATTTTTGTACCGGAGTAACTGTAGAAGCTCTGGTTTAACATCCACTATCGTTCTAGACTGTACTATCGCAAATTTTGAAAATTTATCGATGCAAGTCAGAAAGTACCTTCACTCGGTGGAAAATATGTCAATGTGGAGGACTTCTCCACAATGTGTTGGTATGGGTGTCTGAGCAATAAGTTGCTTTTTCGGGTGACGATCGTACTTCGCCTGAGAGCATACGCGACAGTTTGCCACAAATTGTTTAGCCTTCTTTTTCATCTTTGGAAAAAAAAAATAGTCCTCTAAGATATGCTTTACATTTTCTTGGGCTGTTCGATGCGCCCGATTATGTTTAACCGCGATAATTTCTTGTTGTTCGTTCGGGTCTGATACATCTGTGACAAGTTTTTCCGTATGTCTGAATTTTACGGTTGGAAAGAGTTCGCTTAACTTATGTTTCTGTCCGAAACAGCAAAGGTTAGCGGTTGATGGTCTGTGAAAACATTTAGTTTTGTCACGCCGTAAAGATAGTTTCTAAGCGTTCTCAATGCCCAGACAATGGCCAATAATTATCTTTCATTGGTAGCAAAATGTTCCTCGATACCGAACAAAGTACGAGAGATTATAGTAATAGGGTTGCCCTCTTGAGAGAGCACAGCACCTATAGCGTGTGAGGATGCGGCCGTAGTTAGGTCGAACGGTTTCGTAAAATCCGGGTACGTTAGCTTGACATCCTCGGATGCTAGTATTTGTTTTAAAGTATTGATGGCCTTTTTCTGCTCATCAGTCAAATCAATTCTGATTTTTTTTTGACTGTGCTGCATTAACTCGGCCGTATTCTCCCCTCAAGATGTTTGACAGTGGTTTCGCTATTTTGGAAAAATCTCTTATGAAACAGCGATAGTACCCTGCCAATCCTAAAAATGACCTTAGCCCTCTTAGAGTTGTGGGCTCCGGGAATTTCTGAATTTTTCTGGGCACGTTTTAATTCCCCCTTGTGAAATCAGGAATCCTAAATATTCGACCTCGGTTTGGAAAAATTTGGATTTTTCCGCCGAGACCCTCATATTGGCTTCAAATAGACTCCTTAAAACTGTTTCAACATTTCCAAGTGCTGTCGTTCGTTTTCCGAAAAAATGATAACGTCATACACGTAGACGAAACATCTCTTCCCTTCATCTATTGCCCTCTGGAAGATGCTGGGAGCGTTCTTCAGGCCGAAGGCTACCCTGCAAAATTCGTACTTCCCATTTTTTACGGAGAACGCAGTCTTTTCTCTATCGCGCTCCGAAAGCTTAATCTGATGGAAACCAGGTTTTAGATCAAGTGTTGTAAAAAATTTGCTTCCACCAAGATTGGACAAAATCCCTGTGATATCGGGAATAGGGTATTTGTCACTGATGGTTTTTTCATTTAGTTTGCGAAAGTCTTTTATTAATCGCTTTTTTACTTGCCCAGTTTCATCAAAGCCTTTTTTTTTAACAACTCAGTTGTTGTATGGTGAACGCACAGTAGACCTAAAGGTCGCAGTGCTCAGGGCTGTTCGGCCCCACCTAATATAAATAATAATGGTGACCTAGACGGTCGAATTATGCCGTTTGCCAATAGATCCTGAATTTCTTTAATACGAAATCGGAAACGCCCAGTCGATAAGGGTATAACTTTGAGTACACTGGTCATGTGTTATTGTGTTTGTCTTTAAATTGATAGACGCGTGAACTTTATTCAACAAGTCTAGGCAATTACACCATCAAATGATGTCAGATTTGGTAGTACGGAAGATTCTGCTACTACTCCGAAAATTTTAACTCTGCATTTGTGTCTGATGGGGGTAACCCCGTGAATCGATTTTAGTGAAAATGAATTTTGAACCGGTTGAATTCCTTTCAGCTCCGGTAGGGGCCTGATATAGCTCTTTGACGCCCCAGTGTCGACAAGTAGCTTGACCTCTTTCCCCCCTATTGATCTTGAAATCCAAGGTCATCTCCAAATCTGTGAAAATTTGCGAGCAAAAAGAAAGAACTCTGAAGTACAAGAGAGTCAAAAGCGAACTGAACGAGTTTTATTAAAATATAAATGTAGTATATGACAGTAGTGAAATTACAAGAATGTAGTAGAATACATGTTATGTTGACAAATACTATATTCCTTTTTTGGTAATTTTAACACTTCCACTTTTGTCTAAATAATCATTAAAAACAATAGAGATTCAAAAATTCTGTTCAAAATTTACATTTACATTAACGTATTAACTTTTAAAAAACAGAAGTTCAAAAAGATATTGAAAATTAAAATTTACATTAGTTAAGGATAACTTTAATTATTTACGAAAATCTTCTAACAAAATTATTTTTAAAGCACTTTTAAACTTATGAAACTTTTCTTTAAACAATGGCTTTGTTAATATATCTGCTGTTTGTTCTTCAGAAGAAATATATTCTAATTTAAACAAATTATCTTCGTAAATTTCTCTTATGAAGTGATATCGCACGTCAATATGTTTTGTGCGTTTGTGAAATTCAGGATTTTTAATTAATTTTATAGCACTCTGGTTATCCATGTATATAGTATATGTCAAGTTTTGGTTTTGTGTTAGCTCCTGTAAAAGTTTCTGCAACCACATCAGGTCCTTTATAGCTTCGGATGCTGCAACATACTCCGATTCAGTTGTGTATAATGCAACGCGTTTCTGACGCTGCGACTGCTAAGATATTGCTCCACCACATAGTAGCACAGCCAGACCGCTTGTCGATCGCCTTGTTTCTATATCACCCGCATAGTCAGCATCGCTAAAACAATTTAAAAATAATTGGTTCACATTACTGTAAAAGATACCGTGATTAATGGTTCCTTTAATGTATTTAAATATACGCTTCACTGCGCCAATATCTGCTTCATTCGGTTGTTCCAAATGTCTGCTAACACAGCCAATAGCAAACGAAATATCAGGTCTAGTAGCGACAGCCAGATACATAAGGCTTCCGACCGCTTCGCGAAAAGGATATTGCCCCTCGTAAACACCTCTGTTGATGTTACTTGATAGCTTTTCACACGGTGATGACACAGCTTTGGCATCTTCCATGTTAAATTTTCTTAACAGCTTTCGGGCATACGCTGCTTGATGTATTAACACTGCACCATCCTTTCTGCGTATTATTTCCAATCCTAGGAAGTAATCAGCAACGTCATGTGTTATCTCAAAATCCTGCTTTAAACATTGAAGAAACACGTCTACATCCTCTTTGCATGAGGCGGCCAGTAATCCATCATCCATATAAATTGCCAGCAACATGTTTTTTTCTTTAGAATTGCTAACAAATACGCATGGATCAGATGCGCTGGCCTTAAATTTAAACTTTTGGAGAAAGTTGCTAAACTTCCTATTCCAACATCTTGATGACTGCTTCAAGCCATAAAGGCTTTTTAGCAATTTACACACCTTTCCGCTTTTATCATCGTAGCCCTTGGGTTGTACCATATATATGTCCTCGTGAAGTTCACCATTTAAAAATGCCGTTTTTATATCGAATTGAAATAATTTTAGATTTTTTGCTGCAGCTAGCTATGGCTAGAATCATTATCAATGAAGAAAATTTAACTACAGGACTAAATGTTTCTAAATAATCTAGACCAAACTTTTGATTGAAACCCTTTACAACCAAACGGGCTTTGTGCCTGCTTACTTCACCATTTGCAGACAGTTTTAATTTATATACCCATTTATTATCTATGGCTTTTCTGTTTTACGGCAAATCAACTAGCCTCCACGTATTATTCTCTAATAAACTTGAAATTTCCTCGTCCATGGCAAGCTTCCACTTCTTTGATATAGGTGACTGAATCGCATTCTCATAACTGCTCGGTTCTATTAATTCGGTTCTATTAATGCCGTCATCCATTTCCGTTGCCGTCATTTCATTTACAGAACAACTGTAATCGCTTACTGTTGGTTTATCGAACACGTCTTGTTCACTCTCGACAAGTGCATTAGGCTTTGATGTATCAATAGATTCTTCATCTTCTTTATCGCTAGTTTGGATGTCGAATATCCCTGAAAATGTGGCGTCATCGTTTTGACCGTCTTCTTTGTTCTTTGAAACACATCTTTCATTAAACAATAAGTCACGTGAAATTTCTACTGTTCTACAGCCGTCCAAAAGAATTCGATGTCCTTTTGTTTTATCAGCATATCCGACCCAAATTCCTCTTTTCGATTTCTGTTGCCATTTTTTTCTTTTTTCGTCGGGAACATGCATGAACACTTCACTACCGAATACTTTAAATTCTAAATTATTAGGCGACTTATTAAACCATACGGTGTTTTGTGTGAAAACTGGCACGGACCACTTCTATTTAAAACATGGGAAGCCGTATTAACAGCTTCAGCCCACAGTTTAACATTTAGATTTCTACCGTGTAACATCGATCTCGCTGCCTCTACTAGTGTACGCATCTCACGCTCCGCACGGCCGTTTTGTTGAGGAGTATATGGCACTGTTTTTTGATGGTGTATGCCGCTAGCTCTCAGTAAAGACTGAACATCTTTGTTAATAAATTCAAGTCCATTGTCAGTTCGAAGCGACTTAACATAATAACCTGTGTCAATTTCCACTTGCTTGATGTAACTTTCTATCAGCTTCGTTACTTCGGTTTTTTGTTTTATAAAAAATACAATGCGAAAATTAGAGAAATCATCTTTGAATAATAAGAAATACCTCGATCCTCCATATGATGTCACATGCATGGGGCCACATAAATCGCAATGCACCAATTCTCCTGGCTTCGTAGCCCTGTTAATACTTCTTGCGAATGGTAATAAATGACTTTTTCCCATAGCGCATGCCGCACAAAAAAATGATGTATCATCAGGAACAGATATATTAATCGTAGATAAAAACTTTTTCACTTGCTTAATATTTTGGTGGCAGAGACGCTCATGCCACAAGTTGATATCACCTGCTGATGAACTTTTGGTATCATTGGCTGCAATATTCAAAAAAGATTCATCTGCGACCACCTTGAACAACAACTTAAACATTTTGTTTTCACGTATCCCTACAGCAACAACAACACCTGATTTTAACAGCTCACATCGGTTCTTATTGGATCTCATTTCTAGGCCTTTATCCAGCGCACAGCTTGCAGAAAATAAATTTAATTTTATATCAGGTACATAGAGCACGTTTGATAGATGTTTTTCTTTGAAGTCTATATTATTGTATGCAACAATGTTAATGTCTCCACAGCCATGAGCCAATATAACCTCTCCATTACCAACGCGAATATTTATCGGTGTGTCAAATTTTTTGAAAGTGACAAACCAATGCCTATGCGATGTCATGTGATCACGTGCACCCGAATCAAGAAACCAGCTGTCTCGCTCTGATATATTATCTAAAGTAGCTTGACTAATAAAAGCTTCGCCTCTTTTTCCGTAATTATTAAAACTGGTTTTTGTTGTTTGCCTTTTAGGACATTCAGACTTCCAGTGTCCAGTTTTATTACAAAAGAAACCTTTTCCCGGTTTTTTATTTGTAGAAGCACCGTTGCCATGTTGAACATATTTAGTTGAAATTTTTGCTTTCCTTGCAACTAGTGCTTCACATTCTACTTGGTTTTGGGAATTTATTCTTGCTTCTTCCATTAAAAGTCTTGCAGTTAAGTTTTTTAAAGTTTGTTCACTGGCTGCCGTCGATTCCCATGCACTAAAAAAATGTTTATACGATGAAGGCAGTGTCATTATAATTTTTGTAATTATCATTGAATCCGACATATCTTCACCAAGATCTTTGAGTTGCTGTACAATTTTTTGCAGTTTCGATATATGTATTGACAGGCATTCATCTTCGCTTTTGGTGAAACTGTAAAATCTCTGCTGTAGAGTACACTTGCTACAGTTTTACACTTGCTAGTAGTTTTAGATTTTTGTTCGTATATGTTTTCCAATTTCGTCCACATGTCGAAAGAACTTTCGCAACTCATAATATGTAATAGTGGCTCTTGTCCCATCGACGTCACAATATATTTTTGAGCTTTACTATCGGACTTTGTCCATTTTTTTAACAACTCTGAATCTGCGTCATATGACTCCAATTTTATTACCGGCTTTGTTATTGTACCATTGACAATATCCCATAAATCATTTGCTTTAAACAATACCTTAATCTGGAACTTCCATACTAGCCAATGTTCGCCATTTGCTACTTATCTACTCTTTGCAAATCACTTTCCATTCTGCCTGAATTCAAAATCCGCGATACATAAAAACAATTAACCAGTGCTCCAAAAATTTTAATACTTCAGTATATCTAAAAAATTTTCCACGATATAACGCTTTGAATAAACTATTGCAAACTTCTACTGCCGCGTGCCTGGGCCCATAACCTGTGAAAATTTGCGAGCAAAAAGAAAGAACTCTGAAGTACAAGAGAGTCAAAAGCGAACTGAACGAGTTTTATTAAAATATAAATGTAGTATATGACAGTAGTGAAATTACAAGAATGTAGTAGAATACATGTTATGTTGACAAATACTATATTCCTTTTTTGGTAATTTTAACAAAATCAATCTCGGAAAATCCACCTTAATGAGAGAGGGGGTGTTAAAGTTTTGAGTGTTTTTTGAAAAAATGCATTTTTCTAAGTGGTTTGATGAATGTTAGGGGGTTAATTGGTATCAAATGAAAGGTAATAAAAATACCTTTTGTCCTATTTTTTTTTGTCCAATCGAACCCCACTCGACAGAGTAAGAGACATAAAATGACTTTCATATTAAGTTCATTAGGGGGCGTGTTCAAAAGTGGGCGGGCCCAAATATTGGTATTAAATTAAAGGTGATAGTTACTTCTACACGGCCGTACTTTTTATATTGTTTTTCATATATTTGAGTGAAATATTATATGATTAGAGTTTTCCCATACAAAAACATGTGTTATATAGCAAAGTGCATTATAGGTTTTACGCGGTTACGGCTTTCTAAGTTATTTAAAGGAGCTTTAGGGGTTAATTGGTAGCAAATGAAAGGTAATATAGGTAAGTATCAATGAAAAAATTAACCATCCTTGCCAGTAGTAGATCCAAAAGACTGAAAAACTGATTTTTTTACAGTGTGTGCATAATTTACAAAAACGCAATATGAAAGGAAAAACTCCTATCTAAATATAAATTAATTGAGCGCACGTTACTTTGCAGTGTGTCCATAATGTTCAAAAACGCCTTTTAAAAGGAAAAACTCATATCTGAATTTAAACAAAATAAGCTAGGGAATCATATCATCTCTTGTTGTAGTTTTATTAAATAAAGATTGGGTCACGCCCACAATGCAGTTATGTAGAACAAATTTTCACCTTTCATTTGATACCAATATTTATGCCCGCCCTCTTTTGCTCACGCCACCTGCTGAACTTTAATGTGAAATAATTTTTTTTCTCTAACTCTGCCGAGTGAGGTTGGATTGGACCCAATTTTCTATAGGAAGGAAAGTATTTTTATTGCCTTTTATATGATACCAATTAACCCCCTAACACCCATCAAACCACTTAGAAAAATGCATTTTTCAAAAAAGCGCTAAAAAAATTAAAACCCCCTCTCTCCTTGAGGGGGAATATCCGAGAAAAAAGATTACTGTTTTTGAAGTCTGTTCTGTTCGACGCGAACAGAATATCGCATAAAGGTTTTCTTAAACCTGATATGAACACCCTAGGTGCATTGGCCCTGTACTTTTCATTTATGGGGTCCGCCACACCACTTTCGTAGGTCATAATGGTTTTATTTGCTAAGAGAGTTAGCTTCCTTTCTACCTCGTCGTTAAATTCTAAACATGACATTGATCCCTGTCTCAGTGTGGACAGTTACTCTTCGATGAGGTATATCGGTCGTTTGTCGGCGTAGGTAAAGTCGAGACGGGAGATTATTGCACTAAAATTCAGCACCGTGTTAAAGGACGAAAGTACTGCATCGGCAGCACCTCGCAATTTATTTCTAAGAATAGTAACCGCTTAATAGTGACGTTCGCTGCCATCGTATCTTTTAAATAATTCGTACGCATTGTACGCAGCCTCACGCAAAGACACATTGGTGCCCGGGTGACCAAAAAATTCTGGAAGAGATTTTATTGCGTCAAGAGTAATTTCGCAACTTCTCCGGTTTCTCCGGTGAAATTGGCCAAGCTACGAGGAACCGCAGAGAATCTTCAAGAGCTCAATTTGGTCCAGCTTTTTCGCTCATTTTTGGTGCTTGGCGTTGGAGCTTATCGGCTCGATAGTTGTGCGTGCCTTTTTCGTTTGTTAGGTACTACAAACGAATCCGGTAAAATTCACTGTCAAGTTGTTGGTCTTCAAGAAAGAAGTCAGCTAGTTCCTGAAAGACCAAATTTTTCAATGGAGGTTCCAAGAATTTTGAAGGTTCACGTATGTCATTTTTTTTTGTAATATTTTCTTGATCGGCTGATCGCCACATGGTCAATTCTGTTATTTTTTTTTCTTTTTATATTTAAACTTATTGCCAAGGAAATACTCCCTGAACGACTTGCGCCACGGCAATTAGGTGAGCTAAGCCCTTTATTAAAATCAAGAATTTAAATCGGAGAAATGTGATTTACAATATCACATTCCTCACGTTTGTAGCCGATTTTAAATTATTTTTTCGGAATTCTCCCTGATTCATTGAAAAAAGCAACTCGGAAAAACGATGACGAAACCTTAAATGGCGCGAGTCCAAATGCTATAATGAATGGTCAATGAAAACTAAAAAAAACCCTTGACCAAGAAAATATTACAAAAAAAATAACATATGTCTTTCTTCTTCTTTATGTCCTGTATCCCCTTGTGGGTCATAGGGCCTCTACTACGCCTACGCGCCACCGCGTGCGGTTCCTGGCAATGAGCTTCAGCTCTCTCCAACTCCTCCCCAATTACCGTGACTCCTCCTCAACTGTTCTGCGCCATGTATTTCTCGGACGACCCGTTCTTCTACCATCCTGAGATAACGGGTTCCATTGCATTGCGTAGTTTGCTATTGAACTGCCGTCTTTTCGGAGTGTATGACCAATCCACTGCCACTTCCGTCGTTGGATGGTTGTGCCTATTGGTTCCTGAACCGTTATCTGGTAAAGATGTTCGTTAGAGATACGGTTAGGCCAGAAAACCCTTAAGATGTTCCGTAGGCACCTATTTACGAACGTTTGTAATCTTTTTGTAATAGTAGCGGTCACCTTCCAAGTGCTGCACCCATACAACAGCACAGATTCCACATTTGAGCGGAACAGTCGCAGGTTGGTGTTAAAGCTGATCGCATTGCTTCGCCATATCATGGACATCATTCCAAACACCGATTTTGCTTTGCCGATTCGGTTGACAATGTCCTGTTCGGTTCCACCTTCGGTCGAGACAATACTCCCAAGATATTGGAAACTCTCTACTATCTCTACCGACTGTCCAGCAAAGTTAACTTGAGTTACTGAGTTAGTGCCGAGGTTTATGATTTTGGTTTTGGCAGTATTAATCTTCAAACCCGCAAAATTTGCCTCCCTCTCCACATTTGTTGTCATTTGGCGCAGCTCCATTCTGTGTGAGAGTAAACAACCATCGTCAGCGTAGTCCAGATGTTTGAGTTGAGATGTAAGAGTCCAACGAATTCTTCCGTTTCCTGTAGATAAAGCTGCGCGAAGTACATCGCTAATCACCAACAAAAAAGTATCGGCGATAGAATGCAACCTTGTCGCACCCCACTTAGAATCTCGAATTCCAAATATGTGAGTCTTCAAAGTTATTGGAAACTCCATTGAATAATTCGGTATTTCAGGAACTTGATGACTTCTTTGTAGATGGCTAACAACTCGATAGTGAATTGTACCGGTTGGAAGATGATTGCCTGTCAGTTGACACCCAGCTGACTTTGGGGCAGGTCTTATGCTTAAACATGGTGCTTCCTATGACAAGGTGGTTGCTGTTGTAGAAATCAACAAATCTTTGACCATTGTCATTTCGTTCGCCGAGGCCGTGCTTCCCAATTACATGTCTGAGTCCTTCATTGTCATTGCCTAGCTTGGCATTCAAGTCCCCCATCACGATGACGGTATCTCCGTTGCATTGTATCGGCGTTGCATTGAATACAGCGCTTAGCTGATTGTAGAAGTTGTCATTTTTATCATCAGTCGAGGGATTCGTTGGGTCGTAACACTGAATGATCGTGACGCGCCTCACTCTAGTCCGAAATCTGGCCGATAAGAACCTATCACCACCATGTGGGTGCCAGGAAATTAGGCCTCTGCTTGCTGTTGGCGTTAGCAGCAGACCCACTCTCGATTGATGGTGACTGCCTGAGGGTTTGCCGTAGTAGAGTAGCACAGTGTTACAAGTTGGGGATTGGTACTCTCCCTCGTCGAACCATCTTACTTCACTCACTCCTTTATCCCCTCATCATCACATTCCAGAAACCAATCTTAGTCCGGGTACAATAGCCAAAAGTCGTCATAATTCGATCATTACTTATCCGAGGCGTTGTGTCGGTTTCAGTACCGCAGGGTGCCAACCCACGTTACCTAGCCTAGAAACGCTAGACCGTTCGCACTTGCAATTTACCCTACATATATAAGTATTTATACACAAAGTTGCCCGGGGACCACGACTAGGAGGTTGAGCAAGCACTACATCACGAACTAAATTGTTGCGGTACTGGCTCAAACTAAGTTTTGAGGAGTCAGTAGTTTCCCGATCAATCGCAATGCAGATCCCCATACTTACTTATACTCACAACATCTGTTCGCGTAGTGCTCCAAATAGTTTTTGTTTATGTTTGACCCCCTAAGTGGCTCTGGGTTGGCTTTTTTCAAAAATTCTTATTTATGGACTGATATGGCATAAATTCACCATATAATATTTAAATTGGTGAAAAATGTTGTTGGATCCAATAGGTGGCGCTGGTGTGGAAAATGTAGTTTTCCCTGTATATTGTTACGAAATGCAGGCTTTTCGTAAAGTTCGTAAAGGATTTTGCAAATAAAACACAAAACTAGTTTATTAATTTACAAATAACAACTTTAATTCACAAACAGTAATAATAACACAAGTTCACAATTTATGCTGGTGATAACTTTAAATGTACACAAGAACACTTTAATACTTGTACTTTACAATAATTCTCTTAGGTAGTAGCTTAATCGCTTTGCAAGAGCTCTTACAACGTCAGTGGTTAAATTCCAATTCACTAATAATCTTACTTCGGCCTAACGCCTCTATTTACTTCCAATATTGTAGACAGAAATATCGAGAAAAGACCAGAAAATTGTAGCATTATTCCCTTATTTACAACTAACGATACTTATATGTAATGAGTCATCTTCTAAAAATAGACTACATGTTCAATCATGTTCTTTTACAAAAACCGGGCAAACCGCACAAACCGGTTTGACTACTTGTTTGACCAGTACATAATGATTCAAACTTGCAGGCGGTTACATTTCAAATTTTAAATAATCTAAAGTCTTACAGCCTAAAAGTATGCTACATAAAAGTGCTTATATTAGTACTTAGGATTCGAACCATCTATTTATCTTAGGATTGTAATTCTATTTTATGCGCTATTAACTACTTTTCGTAACATTACCCCCAGCTTAATTCTGTTTGTCCCGAACAGATTCAGCACTCCACACTCTTAGGCCCAACTCTGCTGTAGTTTTGGAGATTTACCTTTTCTTCTCTTGGGATTGTAAAGCCAGACCCAATCTTCTTCCTGAAATCCACCAGTTTGCTCGCAGGTCATATCGCGTTTTCATCCGGTTGCTGGCATCCACTATGTTGTTCCTTCTTGCAGCATGAACCATCCTCTGCCTTAGCTCACTAACGTAGTTCTCCTTTGCTGTCGGCTCTACTGGTGGTGATACAAATTTGATGTCGCATTGTAGACGAAGCCAAATACAATCATTGCAGGAGAGTTTTTAGTTGTGTTGTGGACAGCATCATAAACAACGGTATACAACGATCCCATTCATCTTGGTTGACATTAACTTCTTTTCGCAGATGATCTTCCAGTTGAACCTTTCGACCATTCCGTCTGACTGTGGATGTAACGGAGTAGACCTTGTTTTCTTGATGTTGAGTACTTGACACAGCTCTTGAAAGACTAGCGATTCAAAATTCTGCACTTGATCTTCCAGTGGTACTCCAAATCTGCAGATCCAATTGTCCACGAATGCACGAGCCACCGTGCTAGCTTCCTGGTTTGCGATGTGATATGCTTCTGCCCATTTACTGAAGTAATCAATGCATACGATTATATAGCGATTTCCATCTCTTGTTTCTGGGAATTGACCAGCTATGTCCTTTGCCACCCGCTCAAATGGTGCTCCAACATTGTACTGTTGCATTTTTCTCTAGTTTTTGGTTGCGGTCCTATGCTTGCTGCGCACATGTCACACGTTCGACACCAGTGTTCCACATCTCTACGGGAATTTACCCAACAGAAGCGATTCCTGACTTTATCTAGCGTCTTATTAATGCCCAAGTGTGCTTCTGATGTCCCATTATTCTCTGACTCGGTTTGTTTTTTTTTTTTATATAAAGACTTATTGCCAAGGGAGGACTCCCTGAATGACTTGCGTCACGGCAATAAGTTGGGCTAAGCCCTTTATTAAAATTCAAAATAAAATAAAAATCGAAGTAATGTGATTTACAATATATCACATTCCTCTCGTTTGTAGCCGGTTTCAATTTATTTTCTCAGAATTCTCTCTGATTCATTGAAAAAGCAATGCGAAAAAAACGAAACGAAACGAACAACGATTTAAATTGTTGGGTTCTACATGAAAAAAGTTTTAAGGCAAATCTATGTTGATTGGACCTTAAACGAGTGTTTACGTTACTGAGAAAAGGACCAGTTGTAAAATTTGTGAAAACCGATAAAGCTCCTACATTTCGTCTGTGCTCCAAAGTATCAAGAGACGAAGTAATGGTTACATCGTTTATCGAACGGATAACTCTATTCTGAATTCCATCAAAACAAACCAAATGCGATCTCGGAGCCCCACTCCACAAATATGAATTAAATTCTAAAATTGGTCTAACATAAGATTTATATCACGAATCTTATTAATAAGACAATCATGCCATACTCTATCAAGAGCTTTAGCAATATGCATGCACGTCATTAGTTCACCTGAAGAGTGATTTTTACGAAATCCACACAAATGCACATCGGATAAAAGAATATTCGAATCCAGATAGTGCATTAGTCTGAAATTAACGATAGATTTCATTACCTTCGATAGAACCGACAACAAAGCAATAGAACGGTAGTTCGTAGGTGCCGATTTATCACCTTTTTTTGGAACGGGTTGAATATTTGCTATTTTCCAAATTGATGGAAAAACACCTGTCTTCATTGAGAGATGAAACAATTTGCTAAGCGGTTTTGCCAAAGTATGATGACAACTTTTCAATACTAATGGCGGAATACCGTCGGGGCCAGTCGCTTTATTGGGGTCAAGTTCTCTCATAATCTTTGAAACAACCCGTTTCCGAAAATAGATTTTAGACATACCTGGGCCTAGAGTTGGGAGAATTGGGGGGCTTTGATGATGATTTTCTCGCACATCGGTGGTATCTCCACTTTTTCTTCAGCCTTAGCCCACCACCCTGGTTGTCGTTTTTTTGCAGGGGTACTTCCACATTACGCCATTTTAACACGTGGTTCTTTAGATCAAGGGTCAGGTCATCTCGTGCTCTGTCATCAGAAAGCACTCTCCTTTAATTGCTGCAACTTCACCCGTCGCTGTCCTCAAATTATAACGAAATACTTTTTCCACTTGACCTTTGGACACCACTTTGGGATTTACAAATGTTCTGGAAGCTCCTGTATCCAAGGTAAACGTACATGGTTTTCTTCTAACACACCACTAACAACCAAGCTTTTGTTGTCATTTCCAAGTTTGGCAATGTTCACTGTGACCTTGGGGCTATCTCCCCTCTTCACCAGCTTACGCCCCGTAAAGCTGGTTTAACTTAGTTTTCCTGATCTGCAGCTACGAGGTAAGCTGACTGCTGCACCTCATTCAGTTGTGATGCGCCTATCTGCAGTAAATGTTCAGTCCTCTTGACACGATTCACTGGCTGTATTGTAGTTTGTACCGATCGTGATTCCTTGCAGTCGCGGATGAAATGCCCAGGTTTCTGGCATCTAAAACATTTTGGACGAGAATTAGATGTTGGGTTTTCCTCGTTCTGAGGGCTTCAAGTTTTTGTATTTCGGATTTCCTCTTAAATAAAGGCTTTTATTTATGTAATGTCATCTGTTTCCGGCTTGTGCAATCTAACCAATTCAGTAGAAAAACAGGATCTAGCTGCTTCGTATTCCAAAGCCGATGTTAACACTTCATTCATTAATTTTCCTCTGGCTGTAGTCCTTTAATGAAGCTTCAACTGTTCATCTCAAATAGCATTAATGAACACGTCAACTGCCAATCCGTCCAAGATACCAGCCAGAACCCCACAATAGGCTTGTCGTGCCAGCTTAGTTATTTCCCGTTCTAGTTCTTGAAGGTGTTCCGCTCGCTGTTGTTTCTTCATCTGGAGCTGTATTTTGCTTAGCTCCTGTGTGTGAGACTGCAAATCGAACTCCTTCAAGATTCTTCCGGAAGTCATCTCAGCATTTGGAATCCTTTGTAATACGTCAGACGCCTTGCCCCTCAATGCCAGGATTAGAGAATTTAGTTGTTCTTCAGCGCCCATCCATTATGTTCTTCCGCAGCTCCAAACTGAAATTTGAAATTTTCAAATGCTGTCTCGCCATCGAACGCAGGTGGCTTCAAAATTCCTTTCTGGTTACTAGAAGATTCTGGAATGACTCTGCTACTGCCTTGTTGAGTGTTTTCCCTGACGTACTGGGTACGACTATCCAATAGAGTCTCAAACTCTTTAATTTTTCCTTCCAACCATATGAATTCCACTTATCTCATCTTTAAGAGATGTTTGAATTCCACTCATTTCTTTCTTGAGCGTTTCTTGGATTTCGCTCATTTTATCTCTTAGCTTTTCTTGAATAACATCTAGCTTTCCATTTTGCTGGTCAAATTTGGAATTCAAATGTTGATTTTGTTGCTCAAACTTATCGGCCAGGTTGGAATTTGACTGCTGATTTTGCTGATCCAATTCTTTCTTTAGTTCTTCGCTCTGCTGCTGATTTTGTCGAACCAATTCTTTCTTTAACTTTCGCTTTGCTGGTCTAACTGTCGCTAATTTGAAAATTCAATTCTTGCTTCAGACCCTGACTTTGCTGTTCCAACTTCTCTTTTAATTGGATCTCAATTCTCGATTCATCTGTTTATTCTCCTGACTCTGTTGCTGCGATTGCTGCTGCGATTCTTGCTTTTGCTGAATCAACTCCTTTTTAATTTCTTCACTTCGTTCACTTTGCCGCTGCATTTGTTCTCTCTGCTGGCCAAACTTGCTATTCATTTGTTGCATTAGAACTTGCAACAACGCCTCCGTGTTTGGCACACTAACTCCGTCTCAATGGAAAACACTTCACCTTTGCTGCTTGCTGCTTTTCACCTTTAACGACTTGTTGCAATCGGAGAAATAACTCTTGCTTATTTCCCGCAGTACTTAGACCTCGCCGTCCAAGCTCTTCTTTAAGCTCCTGGGAACTATAGGATTTAATGTTCACTGCACTTTCCATTTTATTGTTTAATGTTTATAAGTTTGTAAAATGACCAATTCACAAACAGTAATAACACAAGTTCACAAATAACGATACATTATATGTAATGAGTCATCTTCTAAAAATAGACTACATGTTCAATCATGTTCTTTTACAAAAACCGGGCAAACCGCAAAAACCGGTTTGACTACTTGTTTGACTAGTACGTAATGATTCAAACTTGCAGGCGGTTACATTTCAAGTTATAAATAATATAAAAGTATGCTACATAAAAGTGCTTATTTTTAGTATGCAGTATTTTCTTAATTCTAATTTTAGAACTTATTTAGCGATTTATCTAGGATTCGAACCTTCTGTAATACCAACTACTTTTCTACTTAGTAAATAGTATGCTGTATTTACATAGCGATTTATCTTAGGATTCTAATTCTATTATATGCGCTACTAACTACTTTTCGTAACAATATGATTTTCATATAAAGAATATTCGAACACGTATACATTTTTTGCCGTTATAAGTGTCGATTCTATAGTTTTCTGGGTTGGTGAGGTGGTCATTCTTGGCTTTGGTTGGTCAGTTGGCGGGAGGTCATAGGGCAGGAGTTCAGTTGATGGGGGTAGTCTGTGTGTGGGTAGTCAAGTGGCGGGAGGTTATGGGGCAAGAGGTCAGTTGGCTGGAGGCCAGCGGGAGGAGGGTCAATGGGCGGATGTTAACTTGGGTGCGGGTCAATGGGATGGGGCAGCCGGGAAACGCCAGGTATTTCCGCTAGTATACATACATGAAGTTATCCACTGCAAATACTACTAACATACAAAAAATTAATACATAAGCAGTTGTCGTCAGTAGATGACTTCTTATCATTTTATACACATAAAACTCCTAGTCAGCTCATGAAAATACTCACTGATAATCGACGAATACATCATTAGACTAATGCAGAGAAGAAGAAGAGACGAAGCTCCACTCATAACAACTACACCGCAACTAGCTAGTGTAATATAAATACCAAAGGTATTCTTTTATAGGTGTGCAGAATTTGTTTTATGAAAATCTGTTGGATAGTTGCAGTTGTTTAGTAATTTTAGTAATTTTATTTTTAGCTTTTCTGTTTGTTTTTTTTCCTTGACCATGATCCATTCATTAAAGCATTTAGACTCGGTCGTTTTAGTTTCAATGAATTAGGGAGAATTCAGAGAAAATAATTTGAAACTGGCTACAAACATAATAATTTGAAACAAACAAACGTGATATATTGTAATTCACATTTCTCCGATTTAATTCTTAATTTTAATAAGGTGCTTAGCCCACCTTATTGCCGTGGCGCAATTCATTCAGGGAGTATTCCCTTGGCAATAAATTTAAATATAAAAAAAATAGTAAGCCGACATTGCAAGAAAATCAAAGAAGGCGGTGAAAAACAAAATTTATTTCAAAACATAATTATATATATATGTATTGTAACGTGTTTTGCTCGGGTGACGCTCGCCGGTTTTTCTTTTAGTTTCTTTTGATTTTAAAAAAGTTTCTTTTAATTTTGAAAAAGCTTCCATATGAAGCTTTGGTTTGGAAAAAGTTTTATTTGTTTTGGAAAAGGTTTCGTTTGCTTTTAAAAAAGGTTGCATTGAACTTTAAATGGTTTAATTTGAAATTGAAATCCTATATTCTTAAATTCTACTTATTATAACTTATACGAGGGATATTACTGGGCCAAATTATGACGTTAGTCGGAATCGGTCGATTGGTCGATGCTACGGAGGGGGGTAGCAGATCGGAGGTGTTAGCCTCAGTAAACGAGATATAGCGCTCTATATTTCGACACTATATAGTCATGGGCGTAAGGTTTCGCGGAGGGATTTTACGCTGACGTTGCGAATCCCAACTGGGGTCGGGTGGTGCCACACAACTGGTGGTTGGTATCGGTATGGGTGAAATAAGGATTTTTGTTTCCTATATGTCTCGTCCTTTATGTCTTTACGGTTTTTTTTTTAAAAAAGTGCTTATACTAACAAAAAGAAATTTACAATATGCTTAATTGTGATTGATTGTAGTGTTATAATAGTCGTGTTTTATTATTACCTATGATCTATATAGATCCCACAATGAAAATAAAACAGTCTAGATCAACGAAAAATTTATGTTCTGTGTTGTGGTAATAGTTTGAAATTTAGTCGTCATAGCAGCTGTTTTTTGTTTACGTTTATGTTTGATTTTGGAATAATTCCCTCAATAGGCATAGCTGAGCTTGTTTTAACGTTTAGCGCGAAGTTGCCATGCGACCGAATATTTTTTTTTGAATAAAAGTTGACGAGCTAATTTTTTTTCTAATATATTTTAGGACCACCAATTCATCTAAAATGGTTTCTATTCACGGATTAGGATCCAAAAAATCGAAGTTAAATATTACTTTTTAATCACAGTTAGGAGAATATTCATTTATTTGAACATATAATTATTGAATAATATTTCATTTGCAAATAATATTTTATATTCTAATCTGGCAACATGGACGATTTATAGCCGTCGACAATTACACCAACATTCACGAACGAAAATGTAACCTAGTGAGAAATAGAGCAAACTAATTTTGGATCACGAAAATAGATCCTGATAAATAGCAAGATCTCGTATTGTTGTTGTAATTCATACAAACCAATGATCTATATGGATCATAGGTGATAATAAAATACAGCTAATGTACACTATGTGACCACATAGGAATACAATTTACCAAAATTTACCATATATCCATATATATATAAATTTTTATTTTTTTGTTGACTAATTCTTAATTAATTTGTTTATTTATGTGCTAGCATAGGGAAAAAGTTGGAATAGAAACTAGTTTTCGTTGTTCTGTTGGGTGTGGTTGCTCTTTATTATTTTTTTGTTTGATGGGATGACCTTTATTTTTAAGCGCCAATCACTTTCCTAGATATAATACTATTGTATGTAAAATTTTATTTCTACTTTGGTTCGGAGCTTCGGTTCCGTTTTTTTTTCAGTTCATTCGGATCATTAGTTTTTTTTTTTGTTTTATTTGGTTTTATTTACTTCATGGATTCTCAATTATTTAATTTTTTTGTTTTTTTTTAATTCCTGGGCGGTGGGCTGAGGCTCAGCGTGCGGTTGCTTTCCAGAGACGTCAGGTGGATAATTCCCGGGTGGTGTCTGACGCCGGCTATTTTTCCTTGGGTTGGTCCATAATTTGAATTTTCTGGATGGTCGGGGTTTGGTCAGACACATTATGGCCGCAATCTCGTGTGGTGTCATTGTGCCGTTTATGATCCGGTACCCTTCGAAAGTGCGTGTGGGAGTTGGTTTGACGGTTTCGTTGGTGCTGATGGTAGCGTTGGTAGCGATGGTAGTGCAGTGGTAGTGATGGTAGTAGTAGCGATGGTAGTGGCGGTGGTAGTGGCGGTGGGTAGTACCTCAATTTTAGTTATGCGGAATTCGTCAGGCCATTCTTCGTCGTGGACTATACTGGCTGCGCTAGTGGTGACGGACGAAGTGTTGCGTGGCAGGCCAAGGAAACGCATGGGTGTGGCGGCGGTGCCTCTGACCCGTGGGGCGGCGTGACACAGCCTTGATAATTCGTTGGCTGTTAGTGGCCGTCGTGGGGGCGGGGGCTTCCTCTTCCACTCCCGTTCTCCCGGGTACGGCGGCGCCTGCCTGTTTGTTCCGTAGTCGTGGTGAATTGCACCGTCTCGTTGGGCATGTTGACCGCGACTGATCGTTCGATTTCTATTTTGTCTATACCTGCGACATCGGGATTTTTGATTGGTGGTTGTTCCGGTAATTGTTTGCAATCTTTGGTGTGTGCGGTTATGGTCTTTTTGCTCTCACTTTCCAAGATATAGATTACTGGTGAGAGTTTCTTTTTATTAAGTATGGTCCGATAAATCTGGGGGCTAATTTGACCGAGAATTGGTTGGCTGCGGACGAGAGGGGGCGGTGGCGGTAGTATACCAGTTCGCCTACCTGAGGGCCCATGGTCGTCGCCGTAGGTCATAATAGTGCTTTTGCTTAGTGAACGCTTTGGCGGCGTTGAGCTGGACCAGGGTGAAGGCGTCGTATAGTTTGCTTATTCGTTCGGCTGTGTTGGGTTCGGAGTTTAGGCTAATTGTGGTGGGTAAGCGGAGCTCTCGGCCGTAAT
Organism: Nephrocerus scutellatus; assembly: GCA_947095585.1. Classification (NCBI taxonomy): domain Eukaryota; kingdom Metazoa; phylum Arthropoda; class Insecta; order Diptera; family Pipunculidae; genus Nephrocerus; species Nephrocerus scutellatus. The sequence continues at coordinate 51,115,786 of OX352763.1, read as the reverse complement.
TTAGGTATGCCGCAGAGTACCCCGTAGTTTCGTGTTGACTTGTGTTGATCGCTAGCATTAGTTCAGGTAGGTACTCGTCCCATTTCCGGTGGTCCTTTTGCACGTACTGGGCTACCAGGGTTTGTTTTGATCACCCTATTGATGCACCCGGTCGGGTTTGCTTGCGGGGTGTGTGGTAGGGTAAGCATTTGCTCTATGTTTAGTTCTGCCAGTAGACTTTGAAAGGGCTTGCTCTGGTATTGTGTTCCGTTGTCGGTGAATAATTGCTTCGGGCATCCGTACCGACTTAATATACGTTCACGAAATCCTTTAATCAGGGCCGGTGTGGTCGCATCTCGCAGGGCCACAAATTCGGTCCATTTCGTGAAAAACCAGAATCATAGCATTTCCTTTTGTTGATCGAGGCAGTGTTCCGATAAAATCGGTGCATCTTGCCGGCAGGTTTGCTGGCAGGGGATTTGTACTCCATACAGGTAGGACACACCACGGTGCGGTGATGGGTAGCAACAGCCGCACTGGTAACTCTTGGGTGGGATGCCTGGAGAGTACGTCAGCGACGGTGTTTAGTGAATCCTTCCGGTAGCGGATATCAAAGTCGAATTGCTGCCACTCTATTGCCCAACGAGCTAGGCGACAAGATAGATTCTCCAGATTGTTTAGCCATTTTAACGAACGGTGATCGGTATGTACTATGAAATGGTATCCCTCTACGTAAGGCCTCATTTTCCTGATTCCCCAGACGACAGCGAGACACTTTTTCTTGGTGACCGAATAATTTCGTTCGGCGTCGGTCAATGTGCGACTTGCGTATGCAATTACCCTCTCTTGGTTTTCGATCGTATGGGATAGTACGGCGCATAGTCCTTCGGTGCTGGCGTCCGTTTGGAGGAGGAACGGCCTGGTAAAGTCTGGGCAGGCAAGGATGGGGGCTTCCGTTAGCTTTCGTTTCAGTAACTGAAACGCTTCTTCCTGGGCGATCTGCCATACCAACTTTTGGGTTTTTTTTTAATAAGCGTGTTAATGGAGCGGCCACGGTTGAGAAATTTGGCACGAAGCTTCGGTACCATGAGGCGATCCCCAATACCCTGCGTAATTCCTTGATGTTTCGGGGTGCCTTTAGGTTGCGGATTACCTCTACCTTGCTCGGGTCTGTATGGATACCCTCTTGGTTCACCATATGCCTAGATATCGCCAAATTCGCATTTGTCTGGGTTTATCTTTAGTTGGGCCTGCTTCAGCCGACGGAATACCTCCTTTAGTGCAGTCGTGTGTTCGGAGAAGGTGCGACCAATCACTATGATGTCATCTAAGCATGCGAAAGCGAAAGGCTCTAGTTCGGGGCTAATAATTTGATCGAGCAGACGTTGGAAAGTGGCAGGCGCAGAGTGCAACCCAAATGGCATTATCCTCCACTGAAAAAAACCTCGGCCCGGGACGGTAAAGGCGGTGTATGGCCGACTGCTTGGTTGGAGAGGGATTTGCCAGTATCCTTGCTTCAGGTCAATGGTCGATATATATTTGGCTCCTTTTAATGTGTCCAGTATGTGTTGTATCGGTGGTAGGGGGATATGGATATCTTTTATGGATAATTCGTTCAGTTGGCGGTAATTTACGCACAACCTCCATGTGCCTTGCTTCTTCCGTACCAGTACGATAGGTGAACCTATAAGAACTTCGGGATGGTTCTATATTCCCTTTCGCAAGCAATTGGTCAATCTCGGTATTAATGATCGCCTGTATTGCTGGGTTTCTGGGCATGTATCTTTTCTTGAACGGGTGGTGGTGATCTCGTGTTCGGTGACGGTGGTTAATCCTGCGAGACGCTCGAAGGTAGGTAGTTCTTCGGCTAGTAGTCTATTTAATGTTTCTGCCTCGGTTGACAAATTTCGCAGTGTCGGTGGTGTGGGCTCGCTTTGGGCGGTTATAACATCACTACCTCTATTTATGGTAAAACAGTGTTTCGCTAGGAAATCTGTACCGATGAGGAAGTTGCCCATCAAGTTTGGTATATAAACAAATTCTTCGTGGAACGTCCACTTTCCCCATCGTATGGCAAGTGTGTATGCTTGATGGGCAGTGACGGTGGACTTGTGCGCTAGCTAGAACGTGATCTCGATCGGATGGGCTGGTATGTTGGCGGCTATGCAATTATTTTGGATGTCTTTGCCTATGCATGATCTGCCTGCTCCGGTATCAAAGACTGCGTTATATGGTTGGTGGCAGAATTCAATTGGTAGAGTGTACGAGGTGAGGCTAGGGGTAGCGGTATCGGGGGCGTCTAACGTCTCACTGGCTTGGACGGCCCGGTGCCGTTTCCTGCTAAGCATCGGCAGTGTCGGCTTTGTATTCCATTGGTTCCGCAGTACGAGCAGAATATCCGTCGGTTTGTCGTTGATGTCCTGGCTGGCCGCAGGTCCAGCAGCAGGTTCGGCGGTCATACTCGGGATTGGGTAGTGGTGACGCTGGATACGGTTGTGGTGGTCCACCGATGGTTGGGACGTTATTTGGTCGGGCGGTCTGTAGTTGCGACTGGTAGGTATGTACTGCCGTTTGGTGTGGCGGTGTGGTTTGGTGAAACAATGCCTCTGTCGGGTGAGTGACTTGCATCTGTGGGTAGTATGCATGGATGGTCACTTGGTGCAGCGGCACACTTGATCGGTATGAGGCATCGGTTAATCGGGCGGCCTGCCCTTGTGGTTGGTAGGCCGTCTGAGGCAGAGGTGCAGCTGGGCGGTACTGTGGCGTGGCTTACTGATAGGGCGCGGGGGCTGATCGGAATGGAGGTCGTGACATCGGTGTGTTTGGTCGGATAGCCGGGGATTCATTTTGCAGATGTTCGAACTCCTCAACCAGTGTGGTGAGTTCCGCTAGTGTGGAAAATTCTCGTCTTTTTAAATAGTGGCGGTACTCGGGACGGAGATTATCATAAATCTGGTAGAGTTTTTCTCTGTTCTGAGTGTTGTTTGCCATCTCATCAAGGCCTATATCGCTGTGATAAACTCCTCACCTTTTTCCTTCGCTGTTTGCGTTCGATTCTGTATTTGGTCACGGAGATGAGTGGAGAACCGGTAGAGGAGGAAGAACTTCGGAGCTGAATTCGTACCAAGTAGCCAGGAGTTCCTTATTATTCAGATTCCAGGTCAAGGCGGTCGCTTTGAGTAACTCCGGTAGTGTGCGAACGATGCGATCGAGTGGGACCTGGTAGCACTCAGCTAATTCTTCCACTCGCTCCAAAAATTAAAGTGGCCTACCATCATAGCGTACGTTCCACCGGCGCACTTTGTCCATAACCTCAGCGTCGGATATGCGATAGACGGCAACTGGAGCCTCATCGACTGGTCGCTTTGCTTCCATCGGGGAGAGGGATATATTTGGTGTAATCGGCGGTATGAATTGGTGGCCTTCATATTTAGCGGGGGTTATGGAGGCCGTCACACGACTTGTGTTTGCGGATACTGCTGGATAGTCGTTTCCGCAGCTCGTCTACGGTGCCTGTGCTATCCATACCACGTTGTGTCAGTCTACCATGAGTTCGTCTTTCTTCAGCAGAGGATTTCGCTGGCGCTCAGACTGGTTCCCTCGCTGGCCATTGCTACGTACATCGTTCACGATCTATATATAAATATGAGGGAGGAAAAAAATTGTGTCTTCTGATGACTGGATTTTAGTTGACTCGCCGTTTGATGGCCAAGAATGTATTTTTGGATGACGCTTTCACCACTTTGATATATTACTTTTGCTACTACTATAATTTGCTACCAACATACGTTGCTGCTAATATAGTGTATGCTACGGGCGGTCGATGGAATGATGTGGACGAAACGTCCCTGCTCGGGCGCCAAATTTGTAACGTGTTTTGCTCGGGTGACGCTCGCCGGTCACCCAGGGTTCATGGGGCGGATTGTTACAAACTAAAACGATTTTTATATTTCGGTTTGATTTCTTATATATAAAATTTATTTATGCTATTCTTAAAATCTACTTATTATAACTTATACTAGGGATATTACTGGGCCAAATTGTGACGTCAGTCGGTATCGTCGATTGGTCGATGCTACGGCGGGGGGTAGCGGATCGCAGGTGTTAGCATTAGTAAACGAGAAGTGCGAGAAGGCACGCGGAAGAAGTTTGGTAGCGACCAAGCTACAGATTCGTGAAGTCGAACAAGTTGTAGGTTTAGCAGTAGTGGCCCCGTCTAGCGAGCGGCGTGACGATCTCTATAAAGCTTAAGTCAAACAAGTTGCAGACTTTGCAGTAGTAGCTCCTTCTAGCGTGCGGCGTGCCTCTAATGCTAATTCGAACTTGGACGGACGTTCGATCACTAGAAGAGTGACGCGGAAGTAATCAGGACTGAATTGTCCCTGGTGCACTCTGTGAAAAGTGCGGGTAGTGGAACAGAGTTCCACGCGGTGTGAGTAAATGTCGTGGTGGTCTTTATCCGTTTGTATGTATTGTATTGAAGACCGATGGGAAAGTATATGGGCGCTTATTTGGAAAAGTAAGATTTGCATACAATTTGTTGCTTTTCTCAGCTCCTATGTTATTTGGTATAATTGCCTTATACAAATCTTCTCCTCGTTTGTCTCAAAAATGTTTGACCAACCGCACCCTTGAACCTGTGTGTCGGTGTTCGGTGGGTATATCAGCTGGAGACTTCTCCGTGGCGCTAATATCGAATATATTTCTGACCGGGCGATCGGTGTACATAGACCATGATATTTGCGATTTTTTAAAAAAAATTTCTTTTCCCTCGCCTGGGCGGATTTAATCTTGTGTATGTTGGCTTTCCGGCCAATCGCTCATTCTATGTGCTATTGGGTCCGATGTGGTAGGCGACGGCAACATGCCTTTATAGAAATTAACTGGGGAATTAGTTTCTATGAAAAAGGTCTTTTCTGCCTAGGGCAGATTTCCTTGTACCTGTGGGATGGCTCATTTGCTTGTATATTGAGTCCGGTGTGGTTGTTGTTGGCGATAAGCCTTTATAGAAATTAATTTTCAAGTTATGGAAAAAAGTTTGCTCGTACGGGGATTCGATCCCACGTACTTCGGATCGGCAGCTGTGGGTATTTCCATGGCATGGTATTTCCATGACATAGTGCCAAACGTGTATATTAGCGTAGTGTTTTAGCCGTATGGTTTGTGACGAAGTGTTTTTGCTGTCGGCGTCGAAAAACACTTCGTTACAGTATAATATAATATATATAAAACTAGCTGTTCCCGGGCGCTTTGCTACCCGCCCACTGACGCCACGCCCACTTACACCCGCGTTTCGCGGCTGCGCCATCACACTAACCCCCGCCCACTGACCACCCACCCACTGACCTCATACACACTGACCCACCGCCGACTGACCTCCCACCCATTGACCTCATACACACTGACCCACCGCCCACTGACCTCACAACCACTGACTTCCCGCCCACTGACGCCACGCCCACTTACACCCGCGTTTCCCGGCTGCCCCATCCCACAGACCTCCCGCGCACTGACCTCCCGCCCACTGACCACTGGAGGTGTGGTTTTGAGCCAAATCGTTCCATCGGTCGAACCGTTCTCTAGACATCAAAAAATCCGTTCAATACAAAATGTATGAGAATGAAGAATGCATTTTCTACAAAAAAATTTTTGTGAATTTTTCCGATGTTTTAATAGTTATTCCTATTCCTGGCGGAGACAAATCCAACAAAACAAAAATCATAAAAATCGGTCCAGCCGTTCTCGAGTTATAAATGGTGTAACTAACCCGACTTTGTTTTCAAAACTTGTCCTCTTCACTAGAAAATATAATAAAAAGATTTTACTTATAATATTTTCTTCATATTATCTTCACTACATAGTATAAAACAAAGTCGCTTTCTCTGTCCCTATATCCCTATGTATAATTAGATCTTTAAAACTACGCAACGGATTTCGATGCGGTTTTTTTAATAGATAGAGTGATTGAAGAGGAAGGTTTATATGTATAATAACATCCATTAAATAGTGGAGAAATACTGTTATTTTTGAGGTTTCTAATGTGATGTCGTAAATAATTACATTTTTTCCGCTTACATTGCAAACGCAGGCTGAACCCTACGAGATTTATCAATTGCGGGACATAGCGTTTCTCTTTTGTTGTTAATGATTGTTGATTATCTTTTGTATGTATATAAAAATGAATGTCTGTTTGTTTGTAATACGACATTAAAACTCAAACTGAAACTTTCACAGAATCTTAACAAGAAATCGGTAAACCACATAGTGTGAATACGATCAAGATGGCGCTTTGTTTAGGTTTAGCTAATAGAACACCCCTCATGTGGTAATGATGGCAAGGCGTGCTTTCATGTGTGCGGGTGGCAGAGCACCCGGGAAAAGCTAGTTATATATATAATTCTACTGTACGTGTGTATGTCACTGAACTCCTTCTAAGCGGCTGGACCGATTTGAATGCTTTTTTTTTGTATGCGTTTGCACCCATGGATGGTTTAGATTCACAAATCAGCCCGGCAGATGGCGATGGTATCGTTTTTTTCGGAAATTCTTATTTATGGAACGATTTGGCTCAAATTCACACCATATAATATTTAAAAAAAAAAAGTCGTTGACAAAATTTGGACCCGATAGGTGGCGCTGGCGTGGAAAATGTAGTTTTCGCTGTATACGATCTTCATATAAAGAATATTCGAACAAGTGTACATTTTTTGCCTGTATAAGTGTCGATTCTATAGTTTTCTGGATTGGTGAGTTGGTTAGTTATTGCGTTGTAAGTGGGCGTGGCGTCAGTGGGCGTGGCGTCAGTGGGGGTCAGTGGGATGGGGCAGCCGGGAAACGCGGGTGTAAGTGGGCGTGGCGTCAGTGGGCAGGTACAAAGCGCCCGGGAATAGCTATCTTTATATATATAATTCTACTGTACGTGTGTATGTCACTGAACTCCTTTTAAACGGCTGGACCCAAACGCCGCTGCGCACGGTCGTGCTGCACTCCAGCACACGCGAAGTAAAAAAAAAAAAAGCACAACAACCGTCGTGTATTGTGCTTGCGCAAAAACAAAAACAAAATTAAAGTACTCGCAAAACAATCAACGGTTCGCGTGATCGGCGCCGATCAACAAGTGCAAAGTGCAGTGTGAGTGCCCGTGTTCCCCATCCCCATCATCGCAGCTAAAGAAATTGGTGAAATATAACTGTCGTATGTTTTGTATGCGGCAGTCTGTTGATGATCTAATTCTTTAGCTATTAGAATAACGGATTGTGATTGATTTGTCGTGAAGGCATAACACTGGCGACAATTTGTGTTAATAATCCATTTTGAGACATTCTCTTCTCAATTCGGTAAAAAGAAGCGGTAAGTTGTGTTTTGTGTGTTTGTTTGTTGTAGTTATGTGTGTTTTCAGAGTGGATCTCAGCAACATACGTGGGCTGAGAACGAATTCGTTCGCTGTGTTTAACAATGTACATGTCCACAGACCAGCAATTCTGGCACTGAGTGAAACTCAGGTATTTGATAATTCTGATGCATCGGAATTTAATCTACCTGGGTATAACTTGGTGCCATTATTTTTCCCTCGACGCGGACTCGCAATCTATGTCGGTATCGATGTTGCGTTTCAGCTTTTGCCTCAATTTAGCCAAAGTTCCAATCCGGAATTCAATTTCATTTGGCTCAAAGTAAAGGTACAAGAGCGCAACATCTACTACTGTTTCCTTTACAGAAGCCCCCACTTAGACAGTGTTTCAACTCAGAGCGAGTTAGATGCACTGTCTGATTCCATCTTAATAATTGGAAATCGTAAAAATGAAATCGTTGTTGCGGGCGATTTCAATTGAGTTATTCGCTGAGTTTAATCACCTTACTCAGTTTGTAAATGAGCCTACACGAATACCTGACATTGCAAATCATTCTGCAAACACCCTTGACTTGTTCCTTACCTCTCGTCCTGATAAATACTCCGTCAATGTATTATCGCCCCTAGGCTCATCAGACCATTGTGTAGTATCAGCTAATTTCTCGTTAATAAACCACGTAGTTAGAGAAAAAACTCCCAAAAGAATAGTATGGCAATACGAGAAAGCCAATTGGGACGGCCTTAACAACTTCTTTGGGAGAATTAACTGGTTGCTATTGTTTCGCGATAGCAACGTGGATGTCGCCGCTGATGCAATAACAGACATTATTCTTATTGGAATGAGAAAGTTCATCCCTTTTAGGAATAAATCTATCAAATAAACGGAAGATGGATGGTATGACTTGGTATGACTTGAGCTGTAAAGAGGCTTCTAGGATTAGAGAGGTATGCTTTCGGTTTTACAAAACAAACCCTTCCGAGGAAAACCGAAAAAAGTTTAAACGAGCAAGAAATGATTGCAATGCCCATCTTCGGCGAGTCAAATTCGCCTACGACCGAAAATTAAGGCAAAAAATACTACAATGTCCCAAAGGTAGTAAAAATGTTTGGTCTTTTGTGAAAAGAATCAAAAATTCAGCCTCGTCGTCGATTCCAACGCTCATTTATAATGACATTCCAGTTGTAAGCTCTATGGACAAGGCCAATCTGTTTGCTGCGCATTTCGCAGCTAGCTCTACGCTTCCAGATTGTGCATTGCCGCCTCCTGCACCTCAGAGTATTGAACACTCTATGGGACAGATATTTTTTCGTACTCGTGCAGTTGCTAGGGTTTTAAATGATCTCAACACACACAAATCCGCTGGTCCAGATGGTATTTCTCCATTAGTTCTGAAGAGGTGTTCTTCCAAGCTGGCATTATCATTGCGTAAGCTTTTCCATCTATCCTATTCTTCTGGACTCTTCCCGAGAAGTTGGAAAACAGCATTTGTCTAGCCCATAGCCAAAAAAGGCGAACCGGCGTCTCCTTCTTCGTAGCGACCCATAGCACTTACATCCATTCTTTCCAAGGTCATGGAAACGCTGATCAATTATCAGCTTAAGAAATATCTTGAAACCAACGTAATCCTTAGTGACCGGCAGTATGGGTTTCGTGGGCAACGTTCTACTGGTGATTTGATGGTTTATCTCACCGAACAGTGGAACCGATCTTTGCATCATTTTGGAGAAAGCAAAGCTGTTGCACTCGATATTTCAAAGGCATTTGACAGAGTTTGGCATCAAGCTCTTTTGTCTAAAATGCGTGCTTATGGTGTCGATGATAAACTGCTTCAATGGATTAGAAGCTATCTTTTGGACCGCTCAATTCAAGTTGTTTTAGACGGTATCAAATCTGAAATACACCACATAAATGCTGGCGTTCCCCAGGGCTCTGTTCTGTCCCCGACACTCTTTCTCATTTTTAAATTCTCTATATTAACTTCACTTGCCCGTGTGTTTGTGGGTTTGTGGATTTGTCATGGATTCTTGCGATCAATTTTTAACCCACTTCCTACAGCCCGATTTTATTGAAATTTGGCACACATGTGTATTTCTATTAAATTTTGAGGCCCCTCGGGCTGCGGGGTTTTGGGGGCTCCCATACAAAAATTTTAAAAAATGTACCCGATTTCCTTCAAATTTTACACACATGTGTATACCCAATAAACAATACTTTTTCGAAAATTTGGTAGTGATCGGGTCCCGGGTTCGGCCGCAAGGCCGTTTTTTGATGTCGATATCAACTTACAGATAGAACAACAAGTTTTCGCAATATTCTGTCATTTCGCGTTTTCATAAATTAGTTCAGAGCAGTCAAAGATTTCTCAAGATAAATGTTCGTGTTTCTTATTTGCTCAGAGTATGAGCGTGCTTTAAGTGCTCAGAATAAAATGATTTGAGCGTTTTCAATTTTAACATCTGATGTCAAATGTCTGTTTCGATGATTTTCTCCTACAATAAAAAAAAATGGCCCAGGATCGAGGGGCTCCCATATAAATTTCTGCGATTAGAGAATTTAGATGAAAATTTTTAATTTTTATGGGTTGTTTTTTTATTAATGATCTCTTAAGCACGTTAAATTCTGACCTTGACAGCATAATACAATGGGGAGAAATCAATCGAGTAGAATTTAACGCTTCCAAAACCCAATGCTGTCTCCTGTCGTCCAAGCGAATCCTAAACCCCCTTGCCATTATCCATGAATGGCACTTGCACCGAGGAAACTGAAAATCTCGCAATTCTCGGTATGTGCGTTAACGACAAGCTTCGTTGGAATGACCACATATTTACCGTCGCTAAAAATGCTGCGAAATGTTTAGGTTTTCTAGCCCGGTGCAAGAAATATTTCACTCCCTCTGATCTGGCTACCATTTACAAGGCTTTTATTCGCCCAAAACTTGAGTACAATTGCCATATCTGGTCTGGTGCGCCTAAGACTACTTTGCATCAGCTAGATAGAATACAAAACCGCGCGACAAAACTTATCGGTGACGAAAATATAGCGAAATCGATTGATTCGCTTGAACACCGCAGGAACGTTTCTTGCTTGTCACTGTCGCTTCTTCTACCAGCGGTGCTCAAGAGAAAAAGCCAGCTGCATGCCACCTCTCCTTGAATTCAACCGCAATACTCGTGGCGCTCTAAATGCTCATCAGTTTACCCTTAAGCCCATCTTCGGACGTACAGTTAAATTCAGGGATTCGTTCTTCAGCCGTACAACTCGTATGTGGAATGCTCTGCCAAGCTCTGTCTTCCCACATCACTATGATCCACGGGCATTCAAAAAACTAGCTCATAGACATCTCCTCTTTTCTCCTCCTCTTCCTTAACGCCCACGTTGTGCCAAGCATATAGCCGAGCATTATAAGGGTGCGAACCCCTTGAAGCGTGCGCGAATTATAAAAAAAAAAAAAACGATCTTCATGTAAAGAATATTCGAACAAGTGTACATTTTTTACCTGTATAAGTGTCGATTCTATAGTTTTCTGGATTGGTGAGTTGGTTAGTTATTGGGGTGTAAGTGGGCGTGGCGTCAGTGGGCGGGAGGTCAGTAGGCGGGGGTCAGTGGGATGGGGCAGCAGAGAAACGCGGGTGTAAGTGGGCGTGGCGTCAGTGGGCGGGTAGCAAAGCGCCCGGGAACAGCTAGTATTCTATATATCTTCTTTATATTGAAATTAATATAAGGCTTAATCCAAAAACATTGTGGTCTTTTTTGAGTAGCAAAAAAAAGTACTTCGGCTTGCCATCTAATATGACTTCCAAAAATAATGTATCCAGCGATTTAAGTATCGCGTTGAGTTGAGTTATGCCAATCCGAGTGTCGATTCTGACAATGTCGAATATCTCGGGCACCAATTAACAAATATTGGTCAGCTTTTTCTTACCGAGGAGGAGGTCTTATATGAACTATCTAATCAAGATAATAATAGTAATACAAGACCTGATTTAATTCCTCCCCCTTTATATAAAAAGTTGTAAGCTCAACGTCCCTTATTATCATAATTAATTTGTCTTCAGCTAACGGTGAATTCTTAAAAGATGGGAAATTTTTGTTTATAACTCTAGTTTATAAAAATAGACAACGCCAAAATATCGAGAATTATAGGCCTATATCTAAACTACCGTTGGTTCCAAAAATCTTTAAAGCCATTGAAATGTGAGGAAAATTTAAAGCGAATGAAGTGAAGCAGGTTGTTACGCTGGTACATCTCAGCATATCGCTGTCGACGTCGTTCACTGCAGTCGTCACAATTCTTGCCGTCGTACAACGTAACTTCGCTGTGTGGTTGGCCCGCAGGTTGTTACGCTGATGCATCTCAGCATATCGCTGCCGACGTCGTCCACTGCATTTGTTACTATCCTCGCCGTCGCACTTAGGCTCTCGTCAAGCCTCGTCAGGCTCACGTCAAAGGCTCACGCTCACGCCAACGCATCGCTCAGAATTCACGCTCGTCAAAGACTTAGGATCACATCTTTTAGGATCACATCTTTTAGGATCACATCGCTCAGGCTAGCGCATCTTTAAAAAAATACATTTAAAGAAATACGGAAAATAAAGAAATAAGGAAAATAAAGAATTAAATTCGAAGAGTCACCAACTAGAAATTTTATTGTAACGACCCCTTTTCTCTGAACACTGATCACGCCGAGTTTACCCCGCTGGGAAAACTCCGTTACAATTGGCGCCCTAGCAGGGACTCTCCGATAACGTAAAAATAAATAAAAAAATTAACATATAACTTCTGAGCAATAGAAAGAAGACCTGGAGAACATCTCTGCCACCCCAGAACCGATTTGACAAACACTTGTCGCTTTGCGGTACCGACGGTTCGTGGCGGACTTTCCGGAGGTATCCTGATTTTTCTAAGAGGTTCGTGCTGCAGACTGACGCGAGCGATTATGGTCTAGGAGTGGTACTGACCCAATAGCAAGACGAGGGCGAGCGTGTCATTGCATATGTCAGCGGTTGGTACCGACGGTTCGTGCCGGACTTTTCGGAGGTATCGCGACCACTGACAGCGCTGTTGAAGAAAAGAAGGCACTGGAAGTGTACTGAGGGGCAGCAAAATGCTTTCGGGCAATTGAAAGCGAAGCTGACAGAAGCGCCGATTCTTGTGTGTCCTAACTTTTCTAAGAGGTTCGTGCTGCAGACTGACGCGAGCGATCATGATCTAGGAGTGGTACTGACCCAAGAGCAAGACGAGGGCGAGCGCGTCATTGCATATGCCAGCCGGCATCTAAATCAGGCAGAACGAAACTACTCCCCTACAGAAAAGGCTTAACTCTATCTCCAGCCCGTCTGGACGCATTGCTTGAGCTCTAATAGTATACATTCGACGTTCAGTATAGGCGTTTCAAGCTCAACGTCGTCGCCGATGCCCTCTCACGCAAATGCAAATGGTTGCAAATGGTTGGAACAACGTCGCAAACAAATTTTGGAGAACCCAGAAAAATTCCCAGATTACGTCATCGAAGCCGGCCAGCTCTACCGCCACATCCAGCAGACAGTTGGAAAAGAGGACGTGGCGCCGTGGAAGTTGTGTGTTCCGGGTTCGCTACGTAGCCAAGTTCTGCAAGAGAACCACGATGACCCCACAGCGGTCATCTGGGAAATATAAAGACCATCGCGGGGATCTGCGGACGATACTACTGCCCAGGTATGTTCCGCATCATCCGTAACTAATGTGCGAGCTGCCAACGCTACAAGCCGAGCCAGCGGCAAGCAGGGGGAAAAATGCTGACTAAAGTGGCAGCAGAACCCTCGGCCACCTTATGCGCTGATTTCATGGGACCGCTGCCAAGGTCAAAGCACGGTAACACGATGTTGTTATTGTTTTTTGACAGGTTCTCAAAATGGACCGAACTAATTCCGATGGGTCAAGCCACTACAGAAGGAGTTAAAAAGGAGTTTCGAGAACGAATCCTGGCGATATACGGCGTTCCTAAGAGACATGGGAGACTGGGAACAGTACACAGCGCCCTATACCCCCCAGGAAAATCCTACAGAAAGAGTCGACCGCACGGTGAAAACCATTATCGCGAAGATGTCAGGACCGCAACAACGTTCGTGGGATTAGAAGTTAGACGAGTCAGAAATGATTGCAATGCCTACCTTAGACGAGTCATATTAGACTATGACCAGAAACTGAGACAAAAAATAATTCAATGTCAAAAAGGTAGTAGAAATGTTTGGTCATTCCAACTGTCAGCTCTATAGCCAAGCCAATCTGCTTGCTTAACATTTCGCAGCTAGCTCTACGCTGCCAGAAAGCGCGTTGTCGCCGCCTGTACTTGCAAGAGTTGAATCTTGCTTTCTTTACTTTCGTACTCGTCAAGTGTCTAGAGTATTAAATGATCTCAACATTCATAAATCTGCTGGGCCTCTTGGCATTCCCGCTATAGTTTTGAAGAGGAGTTCTTCAACGTTGGCATTACCACTGCGCAGACCTTTCCATTTCTCTTATTGTTCTGGAGTTGTCCCAAGGAATTGGAAAACAGCCTTTATCCAGCTTGTTCATAAAAAAGGCGAAACGTCGTCTCTTTCCTCGTACCGACCCATTGCGGTAACATCTATACTCTCCAAGGTCATGGAGCTGGCGTTCCCCAGGGCTCTGTTTTGTCCCCGACACTCTTTCTCATTTTTATTAATGATCTCTTATCTGTGACTTCTAATCCAATTCACTCTTTCGCTGACGACAGCACTCTCATATAAGTTTGAGGAACGTCCCTCCACTTCTCATGTGGATCTCAAACAACTTCGTATGTTAAGAACGTTAAATTCTGACCTACACAGCATAATAAAATGGGGAGAAAACAATCAAGTAGACTTTAACGCTTCCAAAACACAATGTTGTCCCCTGTCGTATAAGCGAATCCCAAATCCCATGCCATTATCCATGAATGGCAGTTGTATCGAGGAAACTGAAAATCTCGCAATTCCCGGTATGTGCGTTAACGACAAGCTTCGTTGGAATGACCACATATTTACCGTCGCCAAAAATAATGCGAAGTGTGTAAGTTTTCTAACCCGGTGTAAGAAACAATTTAACCCATCTGATCTGGCTACTATCTACAAGGCTTTTATTCGCCCTAAACTTGAGTACAATTGTCATATTTGGTCTGGTGCGTCTAAAACCACCTTACATCAACTAGATAGAATAAAAACCCGTGCGATAAAACTTATCGGTGACGATAACATTGCGAAATCAATAGATTCGCTTGAACACCGCATGAACGTCTCCTGCTTGTCACTTTTTTATCGCTTCTTCCACCAGCGGTACGCAAGAGAAATAGCGAGTTGCATGCCACCTCTCCTTGAATTCAACCGCAATACTCGTGGTGCTCTTAATGCTCATCAGTTTACCCTTAAGCCCATCTTCGGACGTACAGTTAAGTTCAGGGATTCGTTCTTCAGCCGTACAACACGTATGTGGAATGCTCTGCCAAGCTCTGTCTTTCCACATCACTATGATCCACAGGCATTCAAAACACAAGCTCATAGACATCTCCTCTTTTCTTCTCCTTTTCCTTAACGCCCACGCTGTGCCAAGCATATAGCCAAACATAATAATGGTGCGCAAATATAAAAAAAAAAAACCCATAAAAAATAAAAATTTTCATCTAAATTCTCTAATCGCAGAAATTGATATGGGAGCCCCACAATCCGGGGTCATTTTTTTATTGTAGGAGAAAATCATCATCAGATGTCAAATTTGAAAATGCTCAGATCATTTTATTCTGAGCACTTGAGCACGCTCATACTCTGAGCAAATAGGAAACACGAGCATTTTTCTTGAGAACTCTTTGACTGCTCTGAAATAATTTATGAAAACGCCAAATGACAGAATATTGTGAAAACTTGTTGTTCTATCTGTCAGTTGATATCGACAACAAAAGCAACGACATCAATCAAAATACAATTCAGTAAATAAGTAAGTAAGTTGAATTAAGCATAAAACATTTATGTCTTGTTTCATTTGCTGGGTTCATTTGTGCGTGAGCTAAGATTTCTCTCTCTCTCTCCACCACCAAAACCATGCAGCGCAGCCGACTGCGCAGCACACACCGCACACAGTCCATAAAGGGCGACGAATATCTGATGCCAGTATAAATATTTAAAAAATGTATAAGGGCCTTGCGGCCGAACCCGGGACCCGATCACTACCAAATTTTCGAAAAAGTATTGTTTATTGGGTATACACATGTGTGTAAAATTTGAAGAAAATCGGGTAAATTTTTTAAAATTTTTGTTTGGGAGCCCCCCGACCCCGCAGCCCGTGTTTTTTGTTTTGTTTTGAAAAATGAGTCAGCAATTCAAGACTTTGCTTTGGTTCATTTGAGTACCGCCACTTGAAAAATTACATGAAATAATAGCATTATATGTGATTTCTTACCAAAATTTTATTTTTTTTAAATACGATATTAAAATATAATTTCTAATATTTAGTGGAACTTCCATTTTTCAGAATAACATCTAATATACGATCCTTAAGTGAGTCGCACAATGACTTTAAATAATTGTGTGAAATTTCTGCACAGGCCGCTGTTTCCCTACTTCGTATACTTTACGTGTGAGCCAGCCCCAAACATGTTCTATTATGTTTAAGTCCGGCGAATATGGTGGCCACGGCAATAGCTGGACATTTTGGCTTGTGATGTACGATTTTACGCGAACTGTGTGTATTGGCGCGTTATCTTGTTGGAAAATCCATGAGAGTAAAAGTATTGTTTATTGGGTATACACATGTGTGTAAAATTTGAAGAAAATCGGGTAAATTTTTTAAAATTTTTGTTTGGGAGCTCCCCGACCCCGCAGCCCGAGGGGCCTCAAAATTTAATAGAAAGTGTTGTCTCCGGAAATACACATGTGTGAAAAATTTCAATAAAATCGGGCCATGGGAAGTGGGTTAAAAATTGATCGCAAGAATCCACGACAGACGACCGACCGACGACCCACGGGCAAGTGAAGTTAATATAGAGAATTTAAAAAGTAATGTTTATTCGGTATACACATGTGTGTAAAATTTGAAAAAAATCGGGTAATTTTTATTTTAAATTTGTATGGGAGCCCCACGAACCCGGGGCCCGATCACTTCCAAATTTTCAAAGAAATAATTATCACTGGAAATACACATGTGTGCAAAATTTCAGGAAAATCGGGTTTTAGGAAGTGCGTTAAAAATTGAAAATTAAAAAAAAAAAATTGTATGGGAGCCCCCCGACCCCGGGGCCCGAACGCTTCAAAAATTTTACAAAAACTTTTGTCCATCGGAGATACACATGCGTATAAAATTTAAAGAAAATCGGGAACTTTTTTGTATCGGTGCAAAAATATCGCTGCCGACGTCATCCACTCCATCCGTCACAATTCTTGCCGTCGTACAACGTAACATCGCTGTGTGGTTGCCCCGCAGGTTGTTACACTGGTGCATCTCAGTATATCGCTACCGACGTCGTCTAATTTTAATGCTTATTTTTGGACGAGCATGTACATTGCGATTTATCTAGGATTCGAATCCCATTTTCTGCGCTACTACATTTCGTAGCAATACAAATAAATGTAGAGTCCTTACCTTGTCCAGAAAGACTCAACTAATAATAAATGAATATTATATAAGTAATATACCGCTCACGAGAGTTTCTCGCTTTTGCTCTTTAGGCGTATACTTTGACTCAAATTTGGATTTCCATCAGCACTATGATTACATTATTGCAAAAGCGAACAAAATGTTAGGACTCGTTAAACGAAATTTAAAAGACTTTCATGGCGATTTTACGGCTAAATTGCTGTATATGTTTTTGGTAAGACCTATCTTAGAATATTGTAGCATCATCTGGTCTCCTTATTATGCAAACTATAACCAACGTATAGAACGCGTACTAAAAAATTTTACGTGTTTTTCAATTCGCAAATTATGTTGGAATGCGGAGCTTTCAGCTTATAATGAAAGGCGCCTACTTATCGATCTTCTTCCACTACAATCACGAAGAGAATATTTCCAAATCATGTTCATTAGGGATAATCTCATGTACGTTGCTCTGATTTATTGCATTTGATTCAGCTTTATCCACCATCACGGTGCTTAAGAGATAGAGATTTTTTTGTATATTTCACATCATAGAACTAACTATGGTAGAAATGAGCCAATAACAAACAACAAATATTGCGTGGTTTTAGAAATTTATATTAATAGGGATTTATTTAAAAATAACTGGTTAAAATTGCTTAAAATATCTAATTAGATTAAAGTGTATAAATTATATATAGGTATATACAGTCCGGTTCAATAGATTACCGCCACTCAATTCTAAGAAGCAAAAGTCAATTTCCAGCCGGTTTGTGTGAGATAGAAAAAAATTGTAAAAATTGTAGTACTGAATTCAATAGCAAAAAGCAAAAATCGTAGACATCAAGATAACTGTGTTTTTTGTTTTGTTTTGAAAAATGAGTCAGAAATTCAAGACTTTGCTTTGGTTCATTTGATTACCGCCACTTGAAAAATTACATGAAATAATAGCATTATGTGTGATTTCTTACCAAAATTTTATTTTTTTTAAATACGATATTAAAATATAATTTCTTATATTTAGTGGAACTTCCATTTTTCAGAATAACATCTAATATACGATCCTTAAGTGAGTCGCACAATGACTTTAAATAATTGTGTGAAATTTCTGCACAGGCCGCTGTTTCCCTACTTCGTGTGAGCCAGCCCCAAACATGTTCTATTATGTTTAAGTCCGGCGAATATGGTGGCCACGGCAATAGCTGGACATTTTGGCTTGTGATGTACGATTTTACGCGAACTGTGTGTATTGGCGCGTTATCTTGTTGGAAAATCCATGAGAGTGGTGTGAAAAGGTCATGGATTTTAGGGAAAACAGATTCCAGTAACGTTTTGTAACTGTTTCCGGTCATTTTTGTACTTTAAAACACCAAATCAATTGTGCCATAATAAGAGATTGAACCCCAGACCATTACGCCCCCTTTTCTACTATGATGGCGATTCAAAAACACTTCCTCTTTCCTAAGGTCATGAAACTAATAATTATACCCATCTGGTCCATCCAAATTAATTATTTTTTCATCTGAAAATACGATTTTTCGCCAGTCATTAACACTTTGACCTTGCATCACATTCCAACTCATGTGCTTCTTTGCAAATTCCAATCGTTTCTGCTTTCGTCCATCATTCAGTGGTGGTTTTTTCTTTATCTTCAGCCGCTTCACATGTTTTGCACTTAAAATAGCACAGCGGACAGTCGATTTAGTGCCATTAACACCAGCTTGGGGGCAATTTTTGCTGTAGAAAGAGCCGAATTGGAGGCCGATCTAAAACTTTTTCGTTTACCCTGAGGTGTAAGTGTCGTTGACACCCTTCCTTTATAATTTCCTCCATAAGATTTGTATCCTTCAAATACTTTAGTATTGCTTCGTGACCTCGTCCGATCCTACGACCTAAAGCACGGCCTGAAAGCCCTTCCTGATGATACACATCTATTTTGGCCCTTTCTTACCCATTGATAAAAAAACTGACTAGCAAAAATACTAATTTTTGACTTCACTTTCAAATTTTCAAAAAATAAACTATTCAGATTCATAAAAAACGACAATGTGTTTGGTGGCGGTAATCAAATAAACCAGAGCAAAGTCTTGAATTTCTGACTCATTTTTCAAAACAAAACAAAAAACACAGTTATCTTGATGTCTACGATTTTTACTTTTTGCTATTGAATTCAGTACTAAATACTCTTTCTTTCTCTATTTCACAATTTTTTCTATCTCACACAAACCGGCTGGAAATTGACTTTTGCTTCTCAAAATTGAGTGGCGGTAATCTATTGAACCGGACTGTATATATATATATATGATTTTTGGGAGGCGGGGTGCTTTCCTTTTCTTAAAAAATTCAGATAGCTCTGTTAGGTTGGAGTTTATCCTACTTGTAACCTCATTTAGATCTGCATCATATATATATAAATATATACATATATATATGGTTTTTGAGAGGCGGGGTGCTTTCCTTTTCTTAAAAAATTCAGATAGCTCTGTCAGGTTGGAGTTTATCCTACTTTTGACCTCGTTTAGATCTGCACCGTAGGCAGCAATAGAGCAATCATCAGCGTAAGTTATCAATTTAACTCCTGTGGGGGAGTAGGGAGCATCGATGCATAGAGATTGAATAATATGGAAGAGAGAACACCTCCTTGTGGGACTCCCATCTTGAGTTTCCGATGCTTTGAGCAGCCATATCTGAATTCCACATATGCGCTCCTGCCATTTATGTAAGGTGACAGGAACCTTTTGATGGAGTCGGGGAGAGTGGAAATCAGTATGTCCTGTAAGAGAATGGAGTGGTCAAGCGTGTCGAAAGGCTTGGACAAAGCGAGTGCCACGACAGCAGTGCGCCAGCTCGGGCGACGGTTATTAAGACCGTCCGCAATGTGGGTCGTCTGTGGGCGCCGTGGCTTAGCAGTGGCGTGGTTCGAATCCCAGTAACACCAAAAGTATTTTTTCTGGTGTCCCACCTCTCGCGAATAGGTAACAAACGGTCCAAGAGTTATAACTTGTCACCGAAAGCTTCTCAATTCGCCGTTCGGATCACGCCTTAAATTGTAGGTCCCTTCCAGTTGTGTAGTAGTAGTATAACATTCTTTATTTAAGATTATTTTTGTTCAAATGTACATGAATAGTTAACAATTTAGAGTCTTAGCTAATGAGCTATTGCAACTACAATATAAGTTTACATTATTAATTAAAGAAAATGTTAACTAGAATAATTATATACTCTATAAAGAAATATATTTTAGTAGAAACAAAACACAAATAATTAATATAATATACATAAATAACAATAACACATAAAACAATAACAATAACACATAAAAATAACAAAAACAAAATAAAGTATTAAATTTAAATGTTATTTTATAATGTAAGATATCTGTTATTTATTTTATAAAAATGGTCCTTTAAAAATTCAATATGCGCAAATTCATAAATTTCAAATGTGGACGCACGGCACTCACGGTTGAGACACATTTTCAAAATTTTGTTTTGCGTCACTTGAAGCCTTTTTAAATGAGTTTTAGCTATGTCATTAAAAATTGGACCTCCGTAGGATATTATTGGCCTTAATACTGATTTAAATAACATTAATTTATTTTCAATATTTGAATTTGATTTTTTGTTAATGATACTATATAATACACTAATAGCTTTATTCACTTTTACTATAGAATATTCTACGTGATGC
Source organism: Nephrocerus scutellatus (assembly GCA_947095585.1). Classification (NCBI taxonomy): domain Eukaryota; kingdom Metazoa; phylum Arthropoda; class Insecta; order Diptera; family Pipunculidae; genus Nephrocerus; species Nephrocerus scutellatus. Next base: position 51,095,161 of record OX352763.1, on the reverse strand, counting down.
CTAAATGTCATTCTTTTATCGAAAATAATTCCTAAGTATTTAACCTCATTCACCCAGTCGATTGACTCAGTTCCGATACGCAACGCTCTCAAAGGAATTTCACAGGTTCTTCTTCTGGTTAAAAATATTGCTTTTGTTTTCGATACATTAAGTCGTATTTTCCATCTTGTAAAATATGCCAAGTAAGTCAACATTACTTGGCATTACGCAATGCAGAAACAATGGGAGCTCGAAGCTTTGATGACGCAAAGAAGACAGTGTCATCGGCAAAGAAAGCTCGAGAGCAGGTAGTGAGAGGCGGCATGTCAGAAATGAAAATGTTATAAAGCATTGGACTCAGAACTGCTCCTTGGGGAGCTCCATACGGTATAAGGTACTGCTTAGATTTACCCCTTAGTTGACACAACAAACGATCTTCCTCTCAGGAAAGAGTTGCATATCTTGATTAAATATCGCGGAAATTGGCAATCAATTAATTTTGATATGAGACCTGAATGCCACATTGAATCAAAAGCTTTTTCGATGTCACACAACAGCATTCCAGTGGATTGGCCTTGATCGAAATGTGTTTTAACGTGGTTTTTGATTCGAAGTAATTGATGAAGCGTTGATTTACCGTAAACGAGTCCACACTGCTCAGGTGGGATAATGCAGTTAAGGTCAATGTGTTCTTGAAAGCGCCGAAGAATAATACGCTCAAGTATTTTACTTAGAGAGCTCAAAAGCGATATTAGGCGGTAGCTCGATGGATCCGCAGCTTTTTTATCTGGTTTTAAAATTGGAATAATGGTGGCTTCCTTCCAAGCTTTTGGAAAATAGCTAAGCGATAAACTCGCAAGAATTATATTGTGTAAATATAATATTCCTAGTCTGGGGAGCTTCTTGACTAAGATGTTGTTGATACGGCCAATTCCTGGAGCTCTTGCGTTACGAAGCCTTTTAATAATCTCGACTGTTTCTTCTGCGGAAGGCAGATCAGGATGTAAAGTTACCTTATGGAATTCCACATATTCATCGCTCAAGTAGGTTTCCACCTTTTCTTCAATTGTAGCCGTGAAGGTAGCGTCATTATTTGCCAGCGGATTGTTTGGACGGATGCTACTTAGCTTATGATTCCAGTTAATATTTCGCAGATTGTTTACATCATTTTTGATTTTCTTTTGCAATGCATTTAATTGGGTTTTGAAAAACGATTTCATAATTGGGAAAGTGCATCTTTGAAATCTTCTTTCAATCACGGCCTTAAGTTTGATTTTAGATTTTATTTCATCAGGTAAATTTATGGAGTAACTTTGAGTTAATTTTTTGGGCATTGCATATTTGCAGGCATCTAAAATAATTGAACTAAGATCATCAACCATTTCATCAATTTGTGTTGTGGACGATAAATTTTGGACCAAGGGTTTGTCTTTTAGCTTATTGTTAATGAATTGATGATAAACATCCTACCTCGCCTCAGAAAACAATAGTGTGCTGTGAACATCATTGGTTTTCAAACGATCCTGAGAGTCAATTTCAAATACTACTCCATTGTGGTCAGAACCAAGTCGGTGAACCAGAAGCTCACTGACACTGTGATATCCATTGTCAAGCACAAATCTATTGTAGAAGGTGACTTTCTAACGTCTGCTGGATGATGAGTACTTTCAGATGGATAGAAAACAAATATATCTCCTTCTGAGAGTTTATCAAATAAGATATTTCCTGCAAGATTAGCTCTTAGGCAATTCCATTGTCTATGTTTTGCATTGAAATCACTAACGGCATAGAATCCATGGCGAAAACGAGTCAGTTTGTTAATATCACTTTTAAGATATTGCCTGACAGCATTGTTAGCCGTTGAACCAGGAAGGTAACCGCTGAGTAAATGAATTTTGCTGTTATTAAACTTGACCATAATGCTAATGTTTTCAACTATTTCCGTTTTAATTATTGGCAATACTTCATGCTGTATTGATTTGTTAATGATTATTGCGACGCCTCCGCCTCTATCATCGTCGTCACGATCGTTACGATATATTTGAAAGTTAGGATCACCGTGAATTATAGAATTTGTTTTTAGAAAAGTTTCGCTTATACAAGCAACGCTTATGAAGTTGGTTTTCATAAAATAATATAGTTCAATAATCTTGTTTTCGACGATATTTGCGTTCCAGTATAGAATTTTTAATCTCGAATTATGGTTGTTGATTACCATAGATGAACTTATGGGCATATTCAAGTACAACCGAGATTTGATCGATTGGAGATTTACATTTATTTAGTTCATTTACAAGGTAATGAAAAGCATGCATTAATTGTGCCATACTAAGCAATTGATCTGTTTGATGTTATTTTTATTACCTACGACTTCACTAAACATACTATAAGGTTGCTGCTGGTACAACGGAGGAACTACGAAAGATTGTGAATGTAGTTTTGTTCGAACTGGAAACTGACGATTATATGGTGAATGTGGAAATTGTTGTGTGTAATTAATGTTAAACGCTGGCCGTCTTTCTCTGATTTTATTTTTCTGGTTGACAGCCATTCGAATTTGTAAATACTCATTTCATTTGGGACAATTACTAAAATTTGCCGTATGAGCTCCGTTGCAATTTGCACAACGCACTTTTTCCACTGGTATTTTTGATTTTGGATCAGTTGGGTTAATATTTTCTGGACAAATTTGTGACCTGTGGTTTTTGCCACACTTAATGCATTTAGATGATAAAAAACAGTGACGAGCACCATGTCCATATGACATACAGTTAGCGCATTGAGTGGGTCCAATAAGCTTTTTAAAGTATAACTGGAAATTAACACTTAGAAACCCGATTTGATGAATTTCACGCAACTTCTCTAAAGTCATATTATCATCTAGTGGGGATTTGCCGAGTACAGCCAACTCGTGTGAAATAGTTTCAATCGAAATAGTATTATCAAGACCACTTAAAACAAATTTCTTCGTTGGTTCTTCCTTTAACGCATGCGTAAAAAACTCGTACTTAAACTTCAGGCAGTGCGATTTGAAATTTTTAAAATCTTCTATGGTGGATAGAAAAATTTGAGTACCAAACTGGGTCAGCTTAATGCGAAAATTTTGGCGATTGTTTGTTGCCATTAAAGCGATACTTGAAATTTCACTTACTGTCTTACTGAAAATTGTTATTGGTGGAGGCTTTTTAATTTTTGGAACGTGTCGATTCATTTGAACTGGAGCGCAGTCGATTACGCCTCATATGTTTTGGGGATCTGGTTCTTGGTTCACGAAAACCTGAATCATCAAAACCGGCATTAGGATTACCTCCGCTACTTGAGTACGCACTGTTTACGTAAATTAATAAAGAAGAAAAATAAAAAAATTCAGAAGAAAAACTTTCTAAAGAAAATAGAATTTAAATTTATTTATTATTTATTCGTTGCCACCGAAAACAAACACTCGCGACGACGACTCAAACGCTAATGATTCCAGTTGTGTCCAAAAATATACATTTACAACAAAAATGGACGCGAGAAGCTTGGCCTTGGACCGCAACGGTCTGTCGCGTCGAATATTATTATTAATGTGGGTTGTCAGCTCAGTTTAGCAAGTTGTAGTGCTGCGCTGTTTTCTAAAGCTGTGTTGATGGGCGGCGAGACTAAAATGTTGATGAAGGCTGGGGATGGGTGTCTCTAAAATTTTGCCTGTGGGTGAAAGCTGCGAAATTGTTCTGTAGGATGATCCTTCGTAGGCAGGTTTGCCAGGTTTTAAAACTGGGTTTTCCATGGTTAGGTTGAAGATTTTTGCTAGATAATACAGGCTGGAGTTATGTAGCTTCTTCAACATAAACATGGAAATACCGTCCGTTTCCTTGGAAGATTTAGCCTTCCTAATGGCGTCTTGCACCTCTAGGGCGGTGAATGTAGGGTGGTTTGAGTCGCATTTTAACGCTTTTAGTTGCTTTTTACTGCGTAGTCATTTAATGAAATCGAAGTAAGACCCTGAGATTGGGATTTCCCATAAAGACCTTTGACCGTAAACCAGAGCTTTTTGGATCGTACCGTGCAGTTCTCATGATGACTCAGCCACTATGATCGCCGGTGATCGGCAACTAGTTTTTGAATGTCCTTGGTTAGCTGAGTAACTCGAGGGTCAGCAGGATTCGTAACTCTAAGTTGGTCGCGACGCTCGACAAGACTCAGGCTTCCAACGGAAAGGATGGAATGACCTTTTTGATTCTTCCGGCAGGAGTGAATCTTTTGGCGGCACGAACTACAATGACACGGAAGGCCTTCTCGACAGATATAGCGTTCAGTGGATAAGGCAACTGGTGTTATTTTATATCGACGAAATCAGCGAAACCTTGCCAATTGGCTTTGTTGTGGTTCCAGAAGATTTGGATATGAAAAAGTTGTCTGGTCCGCTGGGGTATGTAAACATTGGTGACCAGTAACTCGAAATCTTCAGTGTTAACTGAAATACTCATTGCCTCAAGATGAGGATCGGGTTTCTTCCATTGGGTGAATAATATTGTATTTGGCGGATACAATGTTATCTTGTATGTGGTTTTTATTTTCAAAAAAATCTAGTTTGGTAATCTGGTCTAAAAATACATGTTGTTTCAAAATGCTATCTTCTCTATTGTAAGTGTTTATAATAGTTGTTCTATCAATGAGTATGACTGTTTGTAAAGTTTGTACGGATTATTAAAATGTTTTTTAATTCTGATTTGGTTGTTAATGGTGTCAATTGTGTTGTGTGTATTTTGTTCCATATAAAGGATTCAAAATAGACTGTCTATCAGTATCGTCCAAAATTCCAAAGAGCCAGTTTTCTGCATTTCCTACAACATTCAATAGCCCTCGTTTTTGTCTTTCTGCTTAATTTGGCATTATGGAATTCATCTATGCTATTAATGTTTCTATTCTATGATAAACTACTTCTTTGTTTTCTAATTGTATGTGCTTTATGTTAGTTCTAATTTGTATAATGGTTTTGAGGATTTCCTCTGGGTTAATTATATATAAGATTATATTGGTTTGGTTAGTAATCTGAATTGTATTGATCATTATTTTAAAATATCCTGTATTGTTGGTATTAAGAAAATCATTATTAGGAATAGGAATGCGAATGGGTGACAAACGTTCCGAGAGTAATAACTTGTCCCGGAAAGCTTCTCAATTCGCCGTTCGGATCCGGCCTTAAATTGAAGGTCCCTTCCATTTGTGTTCAAAAATATACATGCGCAACACAAATGAGAAGCTAGGCCTTGGACCGCAATGGTCTGTCGCGCCGAATAATATTATTACTACAAGTATTATAAGTGTTTTTGTGTGCATCTAAAAGAAATCACCAAAATAAATTGTGAACTTGTGTTCATTAAAGTTGTTATTTGTAAATTAATAAACTTGTGTTGTGTTTTATTTCCAAAATCCTTTACGAACTCGAAAGCCTAAATTTCGTAACAATATGTACAAGTAAATAGTTTAATTTTAAGAATATATAAAAAGCTTGGTCGGTGTGGTCACTCTCTCTTTTATGGGATGACCTTTATTTTCGTGCCAATCGCCGGCCCGAGTTACACAAAACTAGAAAACTATATCTAATAATAAAATAGCAAAGTAGTTGTAGAAGAAAAATTGTAACATTGTCTTTTGAATTATTTTTGTTTTTTTTTTCATGTATTTTGTCCCTTTTTTTTTGCATATATATATTTTCTTTCTAATATATATTTTTTGACCGTTTTTGGTCATTGAGCTACCTGGGAAGTTTGTTCGCAGGAGAAGGAGAGCTCTTTGCTCCTCATTTGCTGTGAACCTCCCGTTCTTGTCTATTAGTGATATCTCAATACTTTTAGCATATTTTGCCATCGCTTTATACAGTCTGGCAGACGCTGTAGTATTAGTAACTTCCCCGCAGAAAATGCGAAAACTTCTGCGTTTGGCTCTTCTCACTTCTGTATTATATGCTCTTGGTGATTTTAAAGAGTTATCTCACCCGCCTACGAAGGGCTGACAGCTGTTCGCTCCACCATGGAGCTTTATTGCTCACTTTGGTAGAGCTTACCGGTCAACTCGACTCATATGCATCAGAGATTGCCCTATTCATCTCACTTACTACACATTCCAGCTCCTGTGTACTTTTGGTCACTCTTGAACTGAAACGTGTTCTAGGTTGCACATCAAATTGGTTTTGGAGTGACTTACTAGCGTACGATATTAGCAGGTCTTTGCCAATTTCGCCTTGTAAGAGGACTGTACCTTGTAACTTTGTTTCGCTCGGGTGACGATCTCCGGTCACCCATGGTTCGTTTTATCCTTTTAATTATAATTTAAAGTTGGTTTTTTGGTTTCTTTGCGTTTTATTGTTTTTTTTTATTGTTTTTTTTTATTTTTGACCTTTTAGACTTAATATATTAACATGTTGGTCTAAAATACTTAACATAGGGCTCAAAGAACTAAATAATACTAAATAAACTAAACAATACTATACTAGGTGGTACTGCACCAGAGGAGGACACGGGGGTTTTCGTGTTCGAACGCCTCGGATTTAAGTAGCTGCCGAAAGTTGCAAAAGCAAAAACTAAGAAAAACTACTTTTACTAATTATTTATTAAGTATAACTTTGATCGTTGAGTTCTAAACTTATCGGTTGAATAATTTCTGTCGTATGGGGAATTTTAATTTTTAGGGTTTGGAGTGATTTGGTGTGCATGGTAGCACGAAGTTTGTGTCGTCAATTTGGATAGTGAAAGTGAATGTTTCATAGTCTACTTTACAAAAGAAACGTTTTATGAAATTTCCGTCAGTGTATTTCGGGAATTTTGCATCTACCAATTGAAAATCATGGGTGTATTATATATATATACTAGCTAACCCGACAGACGTTGTCCTGTTCCACTTTCAATAAATTTGTTTGTGATCGTTTCTGCGATTTTGAGTCATAGAATTGGTCTTTTTGCTGTTTATCCGAATTTTTCAACTTTCCTTTGTAATTGTCTTTGTTTCCCAGAACGAACAAAACAAAAAAATAATTACGCTAATCCATCGTTCGACGAATCGTGAATTATGGTCGCGAGTTCATACATAAATCCTATGGAAAACAGCACTTTCAGTTTTTTCCGAATTTTACGATTTTCCGGGCATCTTTTCTATTTTTTTCGCATAAACCTTATTCGGACTATGGCGAATTTATAAAATAAAAGTTATCCAACTCGGTCCAGTCATGCTCATGCTTTTTCACCAAGCGGTATAAAATATACTTTAAAACCTCATACCTACCAAATATACATAAAAAAATTCATAACAATCGGTGGAGCCGTTTCGGAGCAGTTGGAGAACAAACACCGTGACACGAGATTTTTATATGTATAGATATATTTATATATTTTTCTTATATATTTTCGACTCTTTACATAGTGAGATATCGGCTCCGGTGTCTATTAAAAAGGTCATTATTTTATCTCTGCTTTTTATTATGACATAATTTGTGTTATTATTAGATATTTTGTATATGCTTATTCCTGCCTATCTGGGAAAAATACTCCGAGCCTTGCTCGTTTCCCTGTTTGTTATAATGTACGGTTCTTATATGGTGATTTGGTCTTTGTTCGATGGGCATTGCCATTTGGTGTGCCACTAAATGGCACCCAGACGGCCAATCCATATATCATACCCAGACATTAAGTCATTTAAGTACGCACGGACGTTTACGGCATAGTGCACAGGCCACCCATCATTCTGGAACCAATGGGATTCTCTCACTTAATCGGGCACCTCTTCCATTAAATTTGGGAGATCAATTCGAAGTAAATCCAAATAGCTTTGACCAGATAAGTTCTCGGGCAGTTCATTATTGGAATTCCATTCGTTCCGTTCAATATGCCAGTCCAATAATTTATTTTAAAGTGGTATTGGGATCTGTCTTCTCGCATTAGATGCTGATTTGAAACTTGACAGCGGTGCAGATTGTACATGTTGAAGTATGCATGTCTCTTCAGCGTTGATTCCTCGTTCCACAGAATATTATTCAAGAATTGTGGATCTTATTCTATTTTCGCTATCATCTGTCGACATAAAAGCAGTCTTGCGTGGTAGTCTCTCAGTTACAGAGTTTGCACGCGTGTAATATGGTGTGTGTGGAACTTGTTTTTTTTATACACAATCTACGCTCGCTTTTGCGATCTCAGTGCGTTGTTCAATTGCTCCGTGTATTCAGTTTCAGTAATAGTGGGTCTTCCAGTGCTAGTACAACTAACATCGCTGGCAGGTATTCTTCCTTTAAAGTAACACCCGTGAAAAATACTCGCTAATCCGGGCGATGAAGGTTAGGGTATCTTATCTATATATCTATTGAAACACTACATACTAACACTACATGCTATTTATTAACGGCCCCATTTATTACATTTTACTCTTTCTCACTAGCTCGACTTAAACAACACGAACATAAGTCCAATAAAGTTTTATCACTGTTTTATGTTATTTTTTATGAGGTACAGTTTAATCATAGAGTAATAACCCCATAGAGTATTTTTCTTTAACAAGAAGTTGGTCAAATACAAAATTTAATTTGTCGGTAAGTTTTGAGCCAGTTTTGCACTCCATTTTACGAAATGTGTTGTTACAGTAGAGAACATCTCTTCTTTCTTTTGTTTTACTTCTTGTTAGGTTCTTACTCTCTTTAATTCTCTGTTTGTTTTGAATTGTTCCATGATCAAGACTGGTATGACAACATGCGTATCAAATGCGTCATTCCAGACTTTTGTTCAGTGGAAATATTACCACGTTTCTATGGCAGAGTTTAAGTCGAGTAAGGGTTTCGTCGAGTTAAGAAAATGGCACGCTAAGTCTTAGAGTTTCTCTGCACAGAACAGAGTTAATTTGACAGATGCGTTGTAGTTTCTTACAAATGAAATGTCAGAAAAACCTAACTCAACTGCTCTTGTTTTGTAAAGTTTATTTGGGTTTAACGAAACTCAACTCTAATTAGCATACGCATAAACCAAAGTTAACCCTAGAACATGTTAACATAGAAACATCATCACAGCTACTTGAATTCTTTGGGAATTTTAGAAGAGATTTGGACTTTAGTCAACATGCGATTTTTTTTCAAACTATGGTTATAAGCAGTACTTAATTGCCGAAATTACGAAAAGTAATATTGAAAATGTACTGATAGTTTTGATATAAATAATCATCCATAAATTAAAAATTTTAGACTTTTTAGTTTTCGTATTAATTAAAAAAAATTAGTAGATGTCAACTACCAAAAAAAATCAAAAACCAAAACAGAACAGAAATATGAAAATACCAACGTTTTAGAAAACGTAAAGAAGGACTAACATAGCCTAGCAACTTAACAATTTTAAATAAATGATAAATTCGGCCACAGGTTACTGTTTTTAACGTTTTTATTTGTTCGGAAATGTGAGCAAAAATAAATTAACCCTTGACCAACATACTTTCAATTTAAAAGAAATTCTTTAAAGAAGTTGAATTTAAATAAAAAAAACACTTATTTTCATTTACTACTGAATAGATTATATTTTCACTTCATTAAGAAATCCACTGTTTTCACATAATTTGGTATATAAAATAGTGTTGTGGCACTGTTTTCACATAATTTTGTATATAAAATAGTGTTGGGGGCAATGCACTTCCCACAAAATCTTATTGATAATATTGAGCCCTTACGGTTCGGGGTTAACATAAAATATACGACGTACATAATTTCTGCAACTGAGTGATTCACTAACTCAAACAGAAAACAAAAACGTTATAAGTATTGTTCTCATAACTTACACACACAAAACAAAGAAAATCAAGTTTTGGATGCCCATATGAAATAATTTTGTTAAAGAAAAAAATTTAAGACAAGAAATTATTGAATTTTTAAAAGTTTGTTATTTAGTCGAATTTACTTATTTCTAATGTCAGTGTTGTATAGAAAGGCTTGCTAGTGGATAACAGAAGTGGTCCTTGAGTTAGGCCAGGTCGCACGCCCGAGAATATTGCAGCTGTTGCCCATATTAATAAAGATATCATTTATAGTGAGATCGAATTAAAAGGCTACCACCTAACTCGTTGTAATAGCGAATCGAGACATACAGGAGGACTTTGTATATATGTAAATGAATTATTCGAAGTAAATGTTGTAAAAAGAGAGGTTAAATTTATTGGCTTGTTGTAAAAATAACAGATAATAACCAATCGATACACATCGCCACAGTTTACAGGACACCTAATTCATCAGAACGAGCTTTCTGCGACTATTTTAAAGATTGGTTGGAGGAGCTGGTAGACTCAAACAGACAGTTTATTCTGGCAGGTTATGTGAATATTTATTGGATGAATGAATCGAATATTTACAGAACAGACTTGCGAAATACTATCGAAGTCGAATATATATGTAAACAAATTGTGAGGGAGCCGACTCGAATAACCAATACCTCAAAGACTTTGATTGGTTATGTGGTAACAGACTCAAACTCTGCAACTGCAAAAACCTACGTTGATCTCAATATTAGCGACTATTATGATAGAGTACATATTTAATAGGAACGGAAGAATTGAAGAAAAATCAGAAGAAGATAAAGCTCAGTATATTAAAACCAAACCAAAACCAACTGGAAGATTACTTTGAGACCAGCAGCCTGTTCTTAGAAACCCAATCAGGGTTCAGAAGGAAGCACTCGTGTGAATCAGCTTTGAATAATGTGCTGATTAGCTGGAAAGAAGAGATATCAGTGGGAAATTGTGTGGTTGTAGTGTTTTTAGACCTAAAAAGAGCTTTTGAGACCATCGATAGAACAACACTACTGGACATACTGCATGGATATGGTGTTAAAGACCAAGAATTGGACTGGTTTAGGTCTTACCTCAGCGGACGAACGCAAAAAACCAAATTCAATGGAGTGATATTCAGCTGTGTTGAAACATTTTTGGGTGTTCCCCAGGGCTCCATTCTTGGAGCGTTCACTCCAAAAACATTACAAAAAATGTTGTCCATCGGAGATACACATGTTTATAAAAATTGAAGAAAATCGGGTTATTTTTTTATGAAAATTTTTTATGGGGCCCACAACTCCGTCCACCAAATATTTTGCAGAAAGTTTTGTCCACGTATATAAAATTTAAACAAAAATTGTAAAACAATTTTTGGGCCCAATGACCCTGGGGCCCGGGGTCTCCAAATTTTTACAAAAAGTATTTTTCATCGGAAATACATACGTATATAAAATTTGAAGAAAATCGGGTTAATTTTTTTTTTAATTTGTTGGCCCCGATTTCTTGGGGCCCCGGGGTCTCCAAAATTTTTACAAAAAGTGCTTTCCATCGGAGATACACATGCGTATAAAATTTGAAAAAATCGAGTAAATTTTGTAAAATATTTGTATGGGAGGCCTCCGACCCCGTGGCTTAAGATTGCTTAAGGTTGGAGTCTCCGATTTTAGAATGGAAAACAATTTCGTTCATGTTGTAGTTTTTGTTGTAGCAGCTCCAGGTCTGCTAAACCTATTGCAGAGTTGACGATTCTTAGTCCAGTGTTTGAAACACTGGAGTCCTTTCGGTGCATTGTTTCACATTTTATATTTAGCGGGTGTGTGTTGAATAAGCGGCAACCTTTATACACTATACTATTTTAAGTAATGTTTACAACATAGTGTGGTAGTCTATAATCCCCTTGGTTTCTCAAATTATAGGGCTGAGAATCAGCAACAAATCTCAAATATCTCCTAAGATACATAGGTAGCATATCATTTTTAATTTTAAAAATAAAACATAATACATTGAATAGGATTCTTTGTTTGACATTTAACCATTTAAGAGTTTCTAACATTAATCGGACAGAAGTAAGTCGATTACATTTTAAAATTATTCTTATTGCTATATTTTGCAGTCTTTGTAATTTTAACAATAGCGTATCGCTACACAGGTATAAGATTGAGGAATAGTACTCGAAGTGTGGTTTGATCATTACATTAAATATATTTATTGCACATAACATAGACATTTTTTTCTGATTCTATTGAAAAAACCAATTTTGTTCGATACTTTTTTTACAACTTGTTCTACATGTTGGTGGAATGTTAGTTTATTGTCGATTATGACTCCTAAATAGATGATTTGGTGAGCTTGCTCTAGTGTTTCATTAACGATAATAAGATTTAGCTGTATATTATGCTTGATAGCCATGCACTTCGATTTCTTAACATTTAATTTAAGTTTATTACACATCAACCATCTGCTAAATCTTGAAAGGTTCTCCTGCATCTGTCGTGTACACTCATCTGTGTTTTTCCCGGATACGAAGATAAGTGCATCATATGCAAATAAGGCCACTTGGGAGTAAGTGAGTGCTGTTTTTATGTCGTTGATATATATGATGAAGAGCAGGGCTCCAAGAATGGAGCCCTGGGGAACACCCAAAAATGTTTCAACACAGCTGAATATCAATCCATTGAATTTGGTTTTTTGCGTTCGTCCGCTGAGGTAAGACCTAAACCAGTCCAATTCTTGGTCTTTAACACCATATCCATGCAGTATGTCCAGTAGTGTTGTTCTATCGATGGTCTCAAAAGCTCTTTTTAGGTCTAAAAACACTACAACCACACAATTTCCCACTGCTATCTCTTCTTTCCAGCTAATCAGCACATTATTCAAAGCTGATTCACACGAGTGCTTCCTTCTGAACCCTGATTGGGTTTCTAAGAACAGGCTGTTGGTCTCAAAGTAATCTTCCAGTTGGTTTTGTACTACTTTATCTGAGATACTTTGGACGAAAAACTTGTTAAATTCATCAGCTATATCGGCATTATTCTTAACACATTTGTCGCCAAAATGAATATTTTTGATGGAGCGCTTTTCCTCATTTAAAACATACGATTTAATCGTTCTCCACATAGATTTTTGGTCACGAGAATTTGCGATTCGTTGTTTAATGCGGTTGTTCTTTGCTCTGACTATTTCAGCTTTGTATTGATTCCTGGATACACAATATCTACCCAATCTAGCTATTTTTTCCCGTTTCATGCAGAGAAGTCTTCGTCGCTGTTTCTTAGCTGTCTTATAAATGACGACCTGTTGTATTTAATAAACTGAGCTTTATCTTCTTCTGATTTTTCTTCAATTCTTCCGTTCCTATTAAATATGTACTCTATCATAATAGTCGCTAATATTGAGATCAACGTTGGTTTTTGCAGTTGCAGAGTTTGAGTCTGTTACCACATAACCAATCAAAGTCTTTGAGGTATTGGTTATTCGAGTCGGCTCCCTCACAATTTGTTTACATATATATTCGACTTCGATTTCGCTAGTCTGTTCTGTAAATATTCGATTCATTCATCCAATCAATATTCACATAACCTGCCAGAATAAACTGTCTGTTTGAGTCTACCAGCTCCTCCAACCAATCTTTAAAATAGTCGCAGAAAGCTCGTTCTGATGAATTAGGTGTCCTGTAAACTGTGGCGATGTGTATCGATTGGTTATTATCTGTTATTTTTACAACAAGCCAATAAATTTAACCTCTCTTTTTACAACATTTACTTCGAATAATTCATTTACATATATACAAAGTCCTCCTGTATGTCTCGATTCGCTATTACAACGAGTTAGGTGGTAGCCTTTTAATACGATCTCACTATAAATGATATCTTTATTGATATGGGCAACAGCTGCAATATTCTCGGGCGTGCGACCTGGCCTAACTCAAGGACCACTTCTGTTATCCACAAGCAAGCCTTTCTATACAACACCGACATTAAAAATAAGTAAACTCGACTAAATAACAAACTTTTAAAAATTCAATAATTTCTTGTCTTAAATTTTTTTCTTTAACAAAATTATTTCATATGGGCATCCAAAACTTGATTTTCTTTGTTTTGTGTGTGTAAGTTATGAGAACAATACTTATAACGTTTTTGTTTTCTGTTTGAGTTAGTGAATCACTCAGTTGCAGAAATTATGTACGTCGTATATTTTATGTTAACCCCGAACCGTAAGGGCTCAATATTATCAATAAGATTTTGTGGGAAGTGCATTGCCCCCAACACTATTTTATATACAAAATTATGTGAAAACAGTGCCACAACACTATTTTATATACCAAATAATGTGAAAACAGTGGATTTCTTAATGAAGTGAAAATATAATCTGTTCAGTAGTAAATGAAAATAAGTGTTTTTTTATTTAAATTCAACTTCTTTAAAGAATTTCTTTTAAATTGAAATTGAAGTATGTTGGTCAAGGGTTAATTTATTTTTGCTCACATTTCCGAACAAATAAAAACGTTAAAAACAGTAACCTGTGGCAATAATTTGTAGTTATGTGTTAAGTTGCTAGGCTATGTTAGTCCTTCTTTACGTTTTCTAAAACGTTGGTATTTTCATATTTCTGTTCTGTTTTGGTTTTTGATTTTTTTTTTTTGCTAGTTGACATCTACTATAATAATAAATAAATAATTTTAAAATGTAATCGACTTACTTCTGTCCGATTAATGTTAGAAACTCTTAAATGGTTAAATGTCAAACAAAGAATCCTATTCAATGTATTATGTTTTATTTTTAAAATTAAAAATGGTATGCTACCTATGTATCTTAGGAGATATTTGAGATTTGTTGCTGACTCTCAGCCCTATAATTTGAGAAACCAAGGGGATTATAGACTACCACACTATGTTGTAAACATTACTTAAAATAGTATAGTGTATAAAGGTTGCCGCTTATTCAACACACACCCGCTAAATATAAAATGTGAAACAAACTTCAACAGCTTTAAGAAACAAATTGTTGAGCACATTAAATATAGTTTTCCACACAGATAAAGTCATAGTTGCGACATTCTTATATTTGTATATTTTTTAATTGTTTTATTTCTTTTTATATATCTATATTCACCTTAAGTTAAGTTTGAATTATTATTAATTGTAAACTGATTTTTATTAGCAGAGCTCTGCTAAAAAAAAAACGAAATCAATCAATCAATCATAGCGTGGGACGACGCCAATGGCAGGAAGGTCCAGATGACTCAGGAGTTGGAAGCAAGTGATCATCCGCTTAGATATCAGTTCTCTGGATGGGCCACAGACCAACTTGATCATAACGTCGATTTTGGTCAGACGATGTGCATCTCCATCTTGGTGCTATGAAACAATGAAAACAAAACTGCCAGATTTGGGGTTCGGAACAGCCACATGTAATCGAAGAGAAGCCAATGCATCCACCAAGTGACTGGATTGATTTTGGAGTGGTGGCCCATTTTTCTTCGAAAACGCTGATGGAAACCCGTTACCGTCAATGGCGTTACAGAGCCAGATGACCAACTTTTTATAACCTCAAATCGACGCCATGAATGTGGACGACCTTTGGTTTCAATAAGATGGCGCCATATGCCAAATTTGACAACCGAATAATCAGCCGTTTGGAGATGTCAATTGGCCTGCGCGGAGCTACGATCTGACGCCGATGGATATTTTCTATTGTGTGCCATTAAGCATAGATGTTATGCGGACAATCAAGAGCTAATTCCAGCTTTAAAACATAACATTGTGACTGTTATTCGCGAGATAGGTGTCGAAATAATCGAAAAAGTTCTTGAAAACTAGATCAGGATGGGTAACTGTAAGGCCAGCAGAGGCAGTCACATGAACGAAATCTTTTCTACGACGATCGGTTCTATGCACCGAAAGGACTCCAGTGTTTCAAACACTGGACTAAGAATCGTCAACTCTGCAATAGGTTTAACAGACCTGGAGCTGCTACAACAAAAACTACAACATGAACGAAATTGTTTTCCATTCTAAAATCGGAGACTCCAACCTTAAGCAATCTTAAGCCACGGGGTCGGAGGCCTCCCATACAAATATTTTACAAAATTTACTCGATTTTTTCAAATTTTATACGCATGTGTATCTCCGATGGAAAGCACTTTTTGTAAAAATTTTGGAGACCCCGGGGCCCCAAGAAATCGGGGCCAAAAAATTAAAAAAAAAATTAACCCGATTTTCTTCAAATTTTATATACGTATGTATTTCCGATGAAAAATACTTTTTGTAAAAATTTGGAGACCCCGGGCCCCAGGGTCATTGGGCCCAAAAATTGTTTTACAATTTTTGTTTAAATTTTATATACGTGGACAACACTTTTTGCAAAATATTTGGTGGCCGGGGTTGTGGGCCCCATAAAAATTTTTCAAAAAAATTAACCCGATTTTCTTCAATTTTTATACACATGTGTATCTCCGATGGACAACATTTTTTGTAATGTTTTTGGAGTGAACGGGTCCCGAGGCCCGAGGGGTGCCCATATAAATTTTTTAAAAATTAGCTCGATTTTTTTCAAATTTAAAACACATGTGTATCACTGATGGACAAAACTTTTTGTAAATTTGTTGGAGTGATCGGGCCCTGTCCTATAAATTTTTCAAATTTAACCCGATTTTCTTCAAATTTTAACACATACCGATCTCCTATTAGAGAATTTACATGAAAAATTTTAATTTTGATGGGTTGTTTTATTTATTTTTTCTATCTCTGTGCAGATAGTGGTGGCTTTGTCCCAGGGTATGGCATTTTCCGTGTCTCTTACCAAACTCTTCTCCTTTTATCGTTTACCAAATGTATTCTTGTCAGACTTGTATCTTTGTTTTCCTCTTGTCTTGTCTTTTGAAATAGTTGTGGGTGGTGATTGGTTTCGGTCCTATTGGTAATGGTTTCTATATTGGAGGTGCTGGTTGCTTTCCACAAACAGAGATATATTCCTCCATAAGTTGTACTGGTGTAATTTTCTTGTCGAAGTCTGGTTTTGTTCCGCAGGATATACTTTTGGAAAGGTGGATGTTGTCTTCTAGGATTCGGTCTACAAGATCGTGATTTCATGTTGATGTTGTCTTCTAGGATTCGGTCCGCAGGATCTCCATGTGGTGTTTCGTGTTCTGGTAGTTGAAAATGGGCACACCAATATTTTAAAAGCGTATGGACTATTGGACGGTCCTTATGGAAATGTAAACTCAAAAAGGGAATTTTTCTATACAACGAAGGGTAGAGTGAATAGTAGTAGGACTCGCAATTGTTACGCCTAGTGTTGCGATTCCTTTTTCAATATAATTAAAACAAATTGTTTTTACAATTTATAATTTTAATACACCAAATACAACAAAGAAATATCAATCAACTTTCTCGTTTCACACGTTATGACTCGTTTATAATCGTAATGGTGAGTATAAAAGAATGTGAAAATGTGAAATATTGAGTATTTCTAATAATAAGTATAAATGAGTGAGAATATAATAAATGTTGTGTGTTTATAATAATAAGTATAATGAGCAATAGTAAGTATATTGAGTAATAGTAAGTATATTGAGTAATAGTAAGTATAATGAGTTATAGTAAGTATAATGAGTAATAGTAAGTATAATATAATAATAACAGAGGCGTACATAACACCTCACCCAAAAAAAAAATTAAATTTTAAAATTTAATTAAATTACATAGTAATATTTTTTTTATTTTTATAAAATGTTAACAAGGAATTTCATTACCACCTTTAAAATTAATTTATAATTATTTGTATGTATAAGTAAAAGTGAAATTGTTTATTTTTTTTTTAATTTTTTTTGTTTAACATTATATAAGTAATAATTTTTAAAATCTATATATATAAAAATCAATTGCTGTTCGTTAGACTGGCTAAAACTCGAGAACGGCTGGACCAAATGTGATACTTCCTTCGGCAAGTTTGTTCGTAATTGCTACGCGATGCTTTAAAAGTTGAGTCAGCCCCGTTGTGGCGCTAGTGTCTTTTTTCCGAAAATTCTTATTTATGGAACGATTCGGCTCAAATTCACACCATATAATATTTAAATAAAAAGAAAGTCGTTGACAAAATTTGGACCCGATATGTGGCGCTGGTGTCTTTTTTTCCGGGAAACACATGTGTAAGTGGGCCTGGCGTCAGTGGGTGGTGGGTCAGTGTGTATGAGGTCAATGGGTGGGTGGTCAGTGGGCGGGAGGTCAGTGGTTGTGAGGTCAGTTGGTGTGAGTTCAGTGGGCGGTGGGTCAGTGTGTATGAGGTCAATGGGTGGGTGGTCAGTGGGCGGGAGGTCAGTGGGTCTGATGTCAGTGGGTGGGTGGTCAGCGGGCGGGAGGTCAGAGGGCGGGAGGTCAGTGGGCGGGAGGACAGTGGGATGGGGCAGCCGGGAAACGCGGGTGTAAGTAGGCGTGGCGTCAGTGGGCGGGTCGCAAAGCGCCCGGGAACAGCTAGTTAATTTATAATTACTTGTATGTTAAGTGGAAAAAATTGTTTTTTTTTTTAAATTTTTTAATTAAACATAAAATAAGTAATAATTTTTAAAATTGATTCATAATTATCTGTATATTTGTATTTGTTGAATATGCAATTAATTTTCACTCATTAAATAATTTTAAACGGTTATTATGAACAAGTTTTGTTTGTCTACCTATACGAATAGAAGTGTTAACATTATTTGGAATACCTGTTACTTCGTAAGGTCCCGTCCATATGGGATCGAATTTACCTTTAGATTTCTCATTTTTCAAAAGTACTTTGTCTCCAATATGAAATTCTATATTGTTACTAGATTTATCGTAATAAACCTTAGATTTTTCTTTGTTGCCAATTAAATTGTTTCTTGCCATTTCATAAGCATTTCCTAGTTTAATGCGTAAATTTTGCAAGTAATCGTCTGGGTTATAAAAGATTTTATTATTAAAATTTTTGAGAGACGATGGCATATTTGGTTTAAGTCCATGGATAATTTCGAATTGCATTAAATTGGTAGATGAATGTGGGGTTGAGTTATATGTAAATATAGTAAATGGTAACCAACTGTCCCAATCGTTACAATCATTATCGGTAAAATTTCGTATATATTCGACAAGCGTTCAGTGAGACATCTCTAGGGCTCCGTTAGTTTGAGGATGATAGGCAGTAGATTGCAATTTTTTAATTTTCAACACTTTACATACGTTGTGAAAGAACTTGCTTACAAAATTGCTGCCTTGATCAGTCAAAATACAAAAGTGTGCTCCAAATCTGCAAATGAAATTGTCGACAAAAGCTTTGGCAATAGTCTCCGAAATTTGTTTTTCGATAGGTATGGCTACAGAAAATTTAGATAAATCATCCTGTATTGTGAGAATATATTTATTATTACTATAAGAGGCATTTAAAGGGCCTACAATATCTAAAACTATTTTTTCAAAAGGAGTTTTCGATGTAGTGGTTAAAACCATTGGAAGTTTATTTATTCTTGAAATTTTATTTTTTTGACATAACTCACATTTTTGGATACATTTTTTATTTAAGGTCAACATTCGTGGAAAATAATAATACGATTTTAGTCGTTTATATGTCCTTTGTACACCTTGGTGCCCTCCTAGTGGACAGTTATGGAATTACTGGATAACGTTAACGATATCATTTTCATTTTCAAGCAAGGTTATTGCGTTTTCATACTTTTGAATTTCAGTGTTTTTATTTACTGATTGATTTAATGTTTGATTCGGTTGGCTCTTTGTTACGATTTCCTTTAACGATTGATCTGCTACCGATTTTGTTAATCCTGATTTAGTTTGTGAACGAGTCACAACAAAAATAACTTCAGTTTGATCGGCAAATTCTAACTGAACTCTACTCAAAGCACCCGCATTAATGTTTCGCTTACCGGGTTTATAGATAATACTAAAATCAAATTCGTCTAGCTCGATTCTCCAACGCATTAGACGCGAAGAAAAATTTTCTGATTTGTAAAGCCATATAAGGGGTTTGTGATCAGTGATGACCGTAAAATTAACACCATACAAATAAGGACGAAAGCGTTTTAAAGCGAAAACAATTGCGAGCAACTCTTTCTCCACAGTAGAATAATTCTTTTCGGCTTTGTTTAGAACCCTACTTGCGTAAGCCACAGGTAAGTCGTCTTCACCGATTTGTTGTGAAAGAATTGTTCCAACTGCTTCGTCACTAGCATCTGTAGTTACAACGAATAGTTTCTGGAAATTACGGTATTTTAGGATGGGTGGACTTATTAACATCTCCTTAAGCTTATGAGAACTTTCTTCACAAAATCGTACATTTTTCTTTAATAATGCATTCATTGGTTGCGTTTTTTCCGAAAATTTGTTAATAAATCGCCTATGGAATTAGCAGGCTACTTCCAGGAACGATTTATGTCTTTAGCATTTTTAGGGGTAGGAAATTTTTGAATTGCTTCGATTTTCGATGGATCAGGTTTTATTCCATTACTAGTTATGATATGACCCAAATAACATATTTCATTCCGGACAAAATGACATTTTTTTGGCTGTAATTTTAGATTAAATTTACGGAATTTTTGAAATACCTCAGTTAACTTTTTATTGTGATCTGAAAGATTGTAAGCGTACACAACATCGTCCAAATAAACAAATCATTTCAAGCCATTCAAACCGGAAAGGACTGTATTCATGATTCGCTGGAATGTTGCGGGTGCACCCTTAAGACCAAAAGGCATACGCGTAAAATTGTAGTGCCCCGTTTGTGTACTAAAACCAGTTTTTTCTCTATTTTTCTCATGCAGAGGTATTTCATGATAACCATCTGCGAGATCTAATGTCGTAAAATAAACTGCGTCTGCTAACTGATCCAAAATTTCAGTAATATTTGGTAACGGAAAGGTATCATTTATGGTAAGATCGTTTAAACGGCGAAAGTCAACAACGACACGCCATCGTTTTGACTCGTCGGTTGATTTTTTGGGACCACTAATTAAGGGGAATTAAACGGACTGTTACTAGGTTCAATAATACCATCTTCAAGCATTTTCTTTACTTGAGAATTTATTTCTGATTTTGCAGAATAAGGAAGACGATATGGTTTTATATTGCAGGGCTGTGGATCAGTTTTTATTTGAATACGGTGCGATCCAGCATTAGTTATTGTGAGGTGATCGCCTGGTAAATAAAATATATCGTTAAACTCTCTACATAACTTAGTAATACAGGATTTTTCTTCTGCGTTCATGTGGTCTGTGTCTATCTGACTTTCTAAATCTCGTAATCTGTTTTTTAAAGTGGGTGACCAGTCGTCCAAGTGAAGAATGTGATAATTGTCTATCCCTTCGGGTTCTATATATGTGTCGTTTAGTTCAACAGGAAAATCATTTGTGTTTATCGCACTTACTGTTACAAATGAGTTTACTATTTGTATAAGCGCGTTAGCCATGTATACGCCTGGCTTTATCATTTGTGACGGACACAAATAAGTATTATCGAATTCGGATTTGAATCTAATATACGATTCTTTCTGTACGACTTGGTATAATGATTGGAGGATTATTGGACGAGAGATTTATTTTATTGTATTCATTGGTATCTGAGTTATTAAGTACTTGAATTATGTTACGAGAATAGTCAATTTTGCACTTATTATCTCGAAGGAAATCACTACCGATGATTCCGGCACAATTTATAGGAAAATCAGGCGGAACTATGTGAACATTTTGAAAAATTGTGTGTGTATTTGTAATGAAAATTTTTGAAGTGCAAACTGCTAAAGTGTCAAGCGACTCTGCAGTAATACCCTTCCCTTGATTTTTAGCTTTAAATTCGGATAACATAAGGTTTCTGGTTTAATTAAATTTTTCTTAAGAATACTAATGTCCGCTCCAGTATCGACTAAAAAAACATTTGGTTCATGTAAAATATCTAAGTTAAGTGGAACGAATTTAAGGTCATCGTTATGGAAATTTATTGAGTAACAAGATAATTTAGGGGTAGTAAAATAGTTCGAATTAATTGGATGCATGCTTATACGTTTTGAACTGTCACCGCTACATCCTGTGGTTTCCGGTGCAGTTCGCTTAAGTTTTGCGAAGTACTGTGCGACTGTGAAGTATTGGGGTAATTATTTTCGAATTGCAATTTTCTTTGATGTGCTTTTTCACGAGATCTACAAACACTTATGTGATGCCCAAACTTTTTACAATACGCAAATGAATACGAATTTGATTTATATTCAGATTTGTATCTATTTGATTTTGATTTAAAGATCGTGTAGGATTTTGTCGATTGCTACTGTAACTTGAATAAAAAATTGGAGGATTTCTGTGAAAATTTTGTAATTGTGGAAGGTTGGAATTTCGATTATATCATTTAGATGCGGTATGACCAATTTTAAAACAAATTTGACACTTTATAGTTTGCGTTGCATAAACGGGTTTACTTTTATTTGTTCGGCTTAAGTTTTCTTCTTCAAGAGCCTTAGCAATGGCGTCTCTTAAATTTTTTGAAACGACATGCTTTTATTAAAATCTTAAGTGGGTCTTTCAGACCATCTTCAAACGAGCGTAACGCTGTCTTATTATTTATAATTTTAATATTTCTGTCAAGAAATCCACCATCGGAAATAGCAGATGCGCATGATTTATTTAAATCCGCAAGTAGG
Source organism: Nephrocerus scutellatus (assembly GCA_947095585.1). Lineage (NCBI taxonomy): Eukaryota > Metazoa > Arthropoda > Insecta > Diptera > Pipunculidae > Nephrocerus > Nephrocerus scutellatus. The sequence goes on along the minus strand of OX352763.1, from coordinate 51,072,755 downwards.
TCCTCGATTCTAATACTAAAGTCTTTCACGCTTTTGTCAAAACGCTGTCAAGCTTGCACCAGATCAACTTGAATATTTTCTAATGCTCTAACATTTGAAAATTTTGTTGTTCATTTTTTTTCCAGTTCTTCCCAACTTTCGTATGAAGAAGTTAGAACAGTTTGGTTATACGCATTATCTACCAATTTAATTTGAACCAATTCTAAAAACATGGCGCGATCTTCATTCGATGTTGCATCTTTATTAACTAAGTTGTAGAAATCTATGTAGTTTATCAGGAGAACCATCAAATTCTGGTATCAATTTAATAGCTCTATCGAAATTAAAAGCCATTTTTGGAACCTCAAATAAACTTTTGTAAAGTTTCAAAGGACAATTTAGGTCGGAGTGAGGATCCAATAAGTCAACTCTTCTATTTCTTAAAGTTTTATAATTAGCATTCATTCTCATATGAACTTCATATATTTGTGGGTTCCGTAATAGCGGTATATAGTTTGTAAAGTAATAAAAATGTGTTACAAGCGATATCTAATGAACGTATCTCGGTATAAGTAAATATAATATAATAATTCAGTAGTAGTAATATAGTAGCAGGTATAAAAAAATGTAGTGTACTTGTATAATGTGATGCTTGATATACATGCAATCATTTGCTGAGTGCTTGCTTAATAAAAATTCTTAAATCTATCAAAATTTTGAAACCGCTTTATTTTTAGGTATGTATAGTCGTCAATGCCTTTCTCTAACTGAATATGAAATTTTGTTGTCACTTTTTTAAGCAATTGCATGAGAATCACCGAGATATGTGTGTGTTTTTAACTTTAAAATGAAACATTTTTAAGAACTAAAATGGTTAGAATGTATAAATGAAGTGCTGCTAACTAACATAATCTTTACCTTAACGCATCTAAAAATGAAATTTCCCAAAACCCAAATAGTAATGTCCTCTGATATACAAAGAACATGGTAGCAATTTTTACAGATGACATCATCAAACCCAAGTAATGCATACACTAAGATATAATCCTTTAGATATAGTTGCATGAGAAGACACCGTTCTGATCGCTTTCTGGTATTCAGTTGGGGATAACAGTCTGACCCTTAATCATCCAACGGTTGACTGTTGCCCAAAAATGCTTTGACTTGGGTTCCGTAATACATACGTAAATTCCAAACAATATTTATAAATGTCACAAACGTATATGGATCTTCTGAATATTAAATATTTTCCTTTCCAATTGCGCAGTACATAAACTAAACGTCGAGTGGTTTATTTTTAGCATTTCTTGAACAAAATTTAGCAATTTCCCTTGATTTCAGTATGGGACATATTAACCTTTTGATTAGACACACCCACAAGTAAACGGAACGCGGGTGTGTTGATTGCACTTGATTGTACATACAATTTTTCACTTTTGCAGAAGGTCATTTTCTTTTCTGGTGCAGACACGTTTTTTAAGAATTGGTACATACACATGTAGATGAAACGGTAAAAGTTCAGTCATACAACAAAATTTTTCACTTTTGCACTTTTGTTTTATGCCTTTGTAGAAAAAATGCTCCCATTACACGTGTTTTGACTGTTGAATTTTCCTTAAATTCTAATCCATTTGATTTTATTTACTATAAAAATATACAACCGTTCACAAAACCACCTTGTTCCTTTTACAATTGATTTTCGAAATAATGCACTTCTTTTATGTAAAAACTAAGCACTAGGCATAAGGTGTGAAAAATTGCGCATTATTTTTCTCCTTTTTATTTTCTCGAATTTTACGACTTTAATAAAAGAAATCACACTGGGTACCTTTTTCCCTTTTTTCAGGCTGATAGGAAATGGTTGTTATGACCAACTCGCTATCATCCCACCGCTGCCACCAAAATTGTTGCGATTCCTTTTTCAATATAATTAAAACAAGTTGCATTTACAAATTATAATTTTAATACACCAAATACAACAAAGAAATATCAATCAACTTTCTCGTTTCACACGTTATGACTGACTGTCATTTTTGCTCGTTTATAATCGTAATGGTGAGTATAAAAGAATGTGAAAATGTGAAATATTGAGTATTTATAATAATAAGTATAAATGAGTGAGAATATAATAAATGTTGTGTGTTTATAATAATAAGTATAATGAGCAATAGTAAGTATATTGAGTAATAGTAAGTATATTGAGTAATAGTAAGTATAATGAGTTATAGTAAGTATAATGAGTAATAGTAAGTATAATGAGTAATAGTAAGTTTAATATAATAATAACAGAGGCGTACACTGTACGTTTTCACTGTATTTTCTGGGAAGCAAAATCAGGAGACCAAAGAATGAAAACCAACTGGTTTGACTGATAAATTAGATCTGTCTTCTTTATTAATAAAAAATATTTATTGATCTACATTTAATTTACAGAATACAGAACCGCGCGATCAAACTTATTGGTCATGATCATATTATATCGAGAAACAATTATTACGCTTGAACAACGTAGGAACGTTTTCTGCCTGTAATTGTGATATCGCTTTTTCAACAAAAGGTGTTAAAAAGAAATATGTAGGTGCATCCCTATGTGCGCACAAATTTACACTAATGACAGTTCATTCCATTGTTTACAAGCGTACAAAAGCATTTTAGTGGGGAAATATTTAGAAAAAAGTTGTACGCAATGGAATTCAAGCGTAATAGTGTGATTGCTCTATTTTTGACTGGAAAACCACAGCCGCAGATTGTTAACCAGTTAAAACATCTGCATGTGAATAAAATGTTTGTGTATCGCACCATAAATCGTTATAACAGTACTGGCAGCATTGCAAAACGCCATGGTGGTGAACCGAAACGCACTGCAACATCGCTGGATATCATTCGGAAGGTGAAGGCCAAATTGGCTCGGAATTCGCGCCGTAACGGCAGAAAAATGGCTCGTGAGGCGAACATTTCGCTCGAACCGATGCAGCACATATTAAAAGATCATCTTGGACTAAAGGCTATGAAATTCCAAAAAACGCATGGTCTAACCGATGCTCAAAAAAAAGTTAAGAGTGCTCAAAAAAAAGTAGTTGTTACGCTTGCACGAAAGTGGCGATTTGCCGAATTTGGTTTTCTCCGATGAGTCACCGTTAGTTATTGAACAATATGTGAACAAGCTAAATGACCGGATTTACTTGCCCGGCCCTTCTACTGAAAATTTGGACCAACGGATTGCCACTCGAAACCAAGCGCCGCCGATGGTTTGGGCCGCCGTAATGGCCGGAAGCCGTTTACCGCTTGATTTTTTGGACCGTGGCATCAAGATAAATGCTCAAATTTATCGGGATCATGTGTTGGAGGGAGCGTTGAAGCCTTGGGCACAAAAACATTTCGGCCGCAGAGCCTGGACATTTCAACAGAACTCGGCGCCGTCATAAAGCGCGCGTCAATCAAGATTGGCTGAGAAACAACGTTCCGCGGTTCATTTCCACTGTCCAATGGCCACGAAATTCACCGGATTCAAAGCCGATAGATTTCTCGGTTTGGGGTATTTTGAAGAGCAAGGTTGGGACAAAAAAAATACCAAAGTGTGGATCATCTCAAGCAAGCGCTTCGCTGGGAATGGGCCAAAATACCACAGATCCACTTTCGTGCTGAATGCAATAGCTTTGTCGGCCGTTTGAAGGCCATAATCCCAGCTAAGGGTGGCCAAATCGAAAACTGCTAATGCAGTAATTTAAATATTTGTGAATATTTTTAACTTTGATTCAATAAAATTCATCAAAAAATAAAAATTCTGTGGCGTTTTGTTTTGGTAAAACTTTGTGTCAGTCACCCTGTATATACAGGGTGTGCGGGTTTGGTATGCTAATCCGTTAAGGGGTGATTCTTTGGTTCTTCTGAGAAAAAATCTTTTGTGAGGGGGAGTCAATTTTTGATATCCTTTTGAGATGCAGGGTGTTTAAAAAATGTTGTTCAGAAAAAAATACACTCAAATATTAAACTGTACCTTCCAAAATATTTATCGGAGAGATTTTCTGATCAATTTTTAACCCACTTCCCAAAGCCCGACTTTATTGAAACTTTGCACTCATGAATATTTCCGGTGACAATACTTTCTATTTTAGAAAGATCGGGCTGCGGGATCGGGGGCTCCCATACAAATTTTCCATTTTTTTTTTCAAATCATAACATACTATAATGACTGTGTTCTGTGTGCGCTGATGAGTGACGCACTGCTGCAGAGCAGAGAGGCAGAGAGTATAGAGAATTTGTGTTTTGTACAATATTACGAGTTTATGAAGAACTGGTTACGCACTCAACTGCTTTACAGCTTAATTTAACTCAAAAGAAATCATTTTAGTGGTACTTCTCCGATCAGAGAATTTACAAGTAAAATTTAAATTTTTAATTGCTTGCCCGTTGCACGGTTGTCTGTCGGTCGGTCGGTCTGTTTTTCGTGGAATCTTGTGATTACTTTTTAACCCACTTTTCAAAGTCCGGTCTTATTGAAATTTTGCAGACATGTGTATTTCCGGAGACAAAACTTCTGTTAAAATTCGGGGCCCCAAAAACTTTTTTAAAAAAATTAACCCGATTTTCTCTAAATTATATACGCGTGTATCTCCGATAGACAACACTTTTTGTAAAAAAAAATTTCGATTTTCTTCAAATTTTAAACATATGTTTATCCCGATTTTTTGACCTTATTTTAATTCCACTTGATATTCTCTACAACTTCTAATACAAAATTTGGCTCGAGACTCTCAATTTATTGCGGTATGTGATGAAAAAATTAACATTTTATTTTTAAATATTTTATTAGGTAAAATTACATGTAGTTATAAAAGATGCTCAAAATGTCCTCCTTGTGATTCAATATAGGCTAATATTCGTCTTAGTATGCCTTTGGTTATTTCAATTCTTGGTAATTCTTCCCTTATCTGTTGAGCTGCTGTGTCTTTTCGTGTTAAGTTCTTCTTTTGTATCAATTTCTTTGCAGTATACAAGCGAATTCATCGTTCCCCATGCATAAAAATCTAATACTGTTAGATCTGGGGATCTTGCAGGCCAATGAATTGGACCATTTCTTCCAATCCAATTATTTGGATAATTTTTATTTAACCAATTCTTAACATTTATACTGTAGTGACCAGGTACACCATCATGTTGGTATGTGTGCAAGAATCTACTTAAAACAGAAACATCATCAAGGGGGGTGGCAAATCATTTTGTAAAAATTGTAAATAACGTTCACTATTTAATGTCTATGGTAATATGAATAGCCTATACAATTAAATATTTTGGAACTGACAGCTTAATATTTGTGTATTTTTTTCTGAACAAAATTTTTTAAACACCCTGCATCTCAAAGGATATCAAAAATAAAAAAATTGAAGAACGTGTCGGTAGCAGCTAAAATATTTATGATTCACGTGGAGGTGATGTAGTCGTTTTGGTCAACCAATTTTATTGAAAACATGGCAAGAACATGATCATCGCATAATCAGTCAGGCAGATACACAGAAGATACAGAAGTAAGTGCTGTGTGTGCAGTGTGACTGACATGGAATGGGACAATATAAGTGATTGATTCTGAATTTTATTCTCCACCCAAGACAACGCCAGACCACATTCGGTAATAGTTATCGCTGAGAAAGCTTCGCTGTGAAGTTATTTCAATAAACTTTAACAATTGCTTAGCTAGAATTATGTTTTAGAGTTTTAGATCAGTAAGCTACATAAGAAAACCTAAATTAAGTGTAGACATATTTTGTAATATTTTCGTACGCCTTAATCTAAGAACTTATGACATAACTTTACCTTTTCCTTTTTCCATTCAATCGGCCGCTGAACTTTATCCAGCTGATTAGTAGAATTAAATTTTTTCAACCGAAAATCAGCAGCCAAATTCACTAAATTATTGTTAAATCTCATCGACCTACGAGCCATCCAAAAATTGCGACTGCCCCAGTGATCGTGAAGAACTATTTCAGCGTTGAGAAAAACAAATATATTTGTGGTTTTGGAAATACTAAAGAAACAGATATAAAAAATTATCCTTAAGTCAAAATAGACAATTACTCACTTTCTGAGCGACAATTTTATTACTTTTTCCAACAAATTAGCACCGCCTTGAAATTTGATGCATTCAAACCGTTTTTCTCTAAGCACAGGCTGATGCAATAAATATTCGCTTCGTTGATCCTTTCTATCACACTTATCAATCTGAAATTTGTCGTGAAAAGTGCCATTTTCAAACATTTCGTCAAAATGCTTTAACTTATATACAAAATCGACTGAAACTTGGACATGATCAAGCATGTATAGTTGTATTTCTTCAGTAAATTCTTCAAAATCGATTACTGGAGCAAATTCTTTTAAGCTGGTCATGTTAAAAAACGATGCCCAAGGAAGATTTTCTTGCTGGTTTTTAGATTTCCAGTGATAAAGTCTGCGAAAGGGTGGTAGCACAAGTTTTATGCCTTTATTTTTATTATTGCGACTGTAATTGCGTATGAAAACAGCCAGGCGAATATAAACATCCCTTCGCAGGTTAAATCCTTCTAACGGGTTCACATCATACAATATGTATATGCAATTTTTTAATTTGTTTATATCAGCGGGACAAATATTGATCGGCAGTATAGGGATATCGTACCTTAAAAGATTCCCTGTTAATTGTAGTGCGGTATGAATAGCTAAATTTATTAACAACAACGAACCAATGTAAAATTCTGACAATAAATTATATTAGTTTAAAATCGTATAATGTTAAAACCTTTTATTCTTACGGTGAACGAAAAATATCATTATATTATTAAGCTGCACTTTTTTGGTACCGGAATAGAATTATGTCGAGTTTTTTGTTTTGTTTTAGCAATCTGCGGTCGAGCGTACGCGTAGAATAGAAACAATTTTACAATTGCTGTATTGCTTTCTGCTTTGGCTAATCCCACAATCGCATAAGCATAAAGCCGAAAATAAATCCAAAAAGTTTTTAGTATTTATAACTAAAGCCATTTTTTAGTTATAGCGCTCACTGTAAGGCGGTGTTTTGTTTAACACACATAACAATTCAAATGCATCGAAAATTTAAAGCCAAAAGCTGTTGTGTTGTAAAGCTAAGCCGTCTATGCCAAAGCATTTGAAAGCAACGCAGCAAATGACATAGATTTAAACTTTTTGTATGATTAAAAAAATTCTATTCTGCTTTAAGTTAGAAACCTCACCACCAGAGTTGTTTTTTTATTGTCAATTCGTCGGATTTTGGCCGCAAATGTGAAAAACTCACATCTTAAACCCAAGTTCGTAGTTTAGTTGATATTTGCTATATTGCTTTCAACAACAAAATAAAAATTACAACAACAAACACATTGGATCGACCAGAAAATGGTTAGCGTTAACAAAAAAAAAATTTTTGGTTAAGAAATATTTAGCCAAATTTTTATTTATAATTCTCACCACCAGAGTCGACTTTTAAAATTATATATGGATAAGTTGGCAATCACATGAAACAAAAAATTTACCAAAATTTTGTTAGTTTTTGCTGTTGCTTTAATCAACCGTTAACCACAAAAAATACCTAACTCATTTTGTTGAAAGCAATATAGCAAATATAGCAATTGTGTGTAGTAGTATGATTTTAAAAGCATGAGCATAATTTGATTTTGCTTTAATGTACACAGCAGTGCTACTCGTTGTTTCCACCTCAAATGCCAAAAATGCTACAATAAAATAATTTCTTTGGGTGAGTAAAATTATGGAGTTATCGCTGAAATGCATTCACGGAAAAAATTAAAGAATAAATTTAGAGCACATGTTATCGCATATGAGAAAACATCTGTTTTTGTTGCATCTGATTCTTACGGTAATATGTGTTCTAAATATTGAGTTTAGTAGTGCATTAGTGTGGTGTCGTTCATAATTTCGGTGCCCAACTGTTTCGCTGATACACAGATTCATGCTTAAAAAAATCCCAAATGTTTATGTAATGGTAATCAAGTAAAAATATCCGGATCTCTATCAAGCCCATTCAACATCTATAACGGGCTCCGACAAGGGGATGGACTGGCTGCGTCCTATTCAACCTGGCGTTGGAGAAAGTGATCCGAGACTCTGACGTAACGGCGAGAGGAACAAACTTCTATAAGTTACTGGCTTACGCAGACGAAACCGAAGAGCTGTACAGAAAGTTTTCATCCAGATCGATTGAATTTTAACTTTACATAAAAATCAAAAATTAATGTTTAAACTTCAAAAATAAATAAAATAAATATTAGTTGACATTATTTTCTTTAAAGTTTAATTTCACCACTGGCTTCACCTGTCTGCCAGATCTTGTCACAACTAGCTGGTTACTCTTAGTAGATATATGGTCTTCTTGTTGTGTTATTTTTTTTACCGTGCTTGTGTTGAAGTTTTGTTTTGCAATTATCTTCATTTGCAGTCTCTGAATCATTTACTTCATAAATAATGGTGTTTTTATGTCCGCCTTTTTCTTGTGAAGATGGTGTGTTTCGTCTATATCTGTTACATTCGTCTTGTGGCTTCAGTTGATTTTTGGCTACTGGAATTGTTGTCCGCGTCTGTCTGCTGAATAATCTTTGGCACGCCGATTTTAACATATAATTTCTCGGAAAACCGCGAGAACATCAGTAGGGCTAGATAAACATCTGTGTTATCTAAGTTACATTTTTTTTAATAAATTTTAGGCCGTTTGCACGTTTATTTAAGCAAAACCGCTGGAAAATTTTTTTGCAAAAGTGGTTCACGAATATTGTTTCTTTGTGTTGGTTTGCGGACTGCTTTTCAACATATTTCGGCTTTTGGAACTATTACTTTAGTACTCTTGTTTTTAACTGCTTCTGCTATAGTATATTACATAACGAACTAGGAAAGTGTATAATGCCTACTTTCGATGGCAGGTTATAGCGTAGGAAACAGTCACTTTTGTCTATGGTCGTGTGAAAACGAATCAAATCGTTCCTTTGGTTTATCAGTAAACGAAAGTATCAGCTGCACGGAATATTGATCTTTTTCTAGCTCATGCTCATGCAATTCTGGAGATGCGATGGACGGGGAATGGTGTTTTACAAAAATCAGAACATGACATATATTACAGCTATGATGCAAGACATCATGTGCTCGGGGTGGGGTTTCTAGTCAGCAAATGAATGAAACCCATCGTTATCGGCTTTAAAGCAGTAAATGAACGGCTATGCACCCTTCGCGTGAGGGGCAGATTTAAAAACATAAATCTCATAAACGTTTACGCACCTACAGAGGATTCCCCAGATGATAAAAAAGAAGAATTCAGTCGAACTAAAACTCCATGCCTGTGCTCAGTATGACGTAAAAATCATTCTGTGGGATATGAATGCCAAAATAGGTAGGGAGCCAGTATTCAGGCAGTACATTGGCACTCATAGCAATAATTTGGTCGTTGCGAGTACAAGGTTTGCGCGTAAAAATATCAACAAAGCCACCAGGGTATCTCCTGATGGAGCCTAATACTCACTACACCATCTTTTTATAGGCTTTAAAGCCACCTATGATAGCATAGTCAGAGTAGAACTGTATAAAGTCATGAGAGAATTCGGCATCCCAAATAAACTGACACGACTATGGAGGTTGACCATGACCAATATTATAAGCCAAGTAAAAATATCCGGATCACTATCAAGCCCATTCAACATCTATAACGGGTTCCGACAAGGGGATGGACTGGCTGCGTCCTATTCAACCTGGCGTTGGAGAAAGTGATCCGAGACTCTGGCGTAACGGCGAGAGGAACAAACTTCTATAAGTCTATTCAGATACTGGCTTACGCAGACGAAACCGAAGAGCTGTACAGGAAGTTTTCATCCACATCGAGCAGGCGGCACGGAATCTGGGGCTGCACGTAAATGAGAGCAAAACAAAGTACATAGTGGCCACGTCTGCGAGTAGATGATCCAACATTGGTCCCTCAATTCAAATAGTTGAGTGCGAATTTGAAGAAGTGAAATCCTTTAACTATCTCGAGTCAACTGGAGCAGCCGATAGCAGCACGGAACCATAAATACGCACACGGTTGCTTAAAGCCAACAAATCCTACTATAGTCTGTCAAGACTCTTCAAATCCAAGAATTTAACAATAACATCCAAGCTGTTGGTATATAAGACAATGGTCATACCAGTACTTACTTGTGGATCCGCGACTTGGGTGCTTAGCAAAAACATTCTGACCTTTTAGCCGCGTTCAAGAGAAAAGTCTTATGGACAACTGTTGGCCCCGCATGTGAGGAAGGACGGCTCCGGAGATGATGAGATCTAACATCGTGAAGAGAATTAAGCTTGGTAGGCTCCGGTGGGCAGGACACTTAGCTCGCATAAGCGAAGATAATCCTGCTCGGAATGTCCTTTGCGGTAGTATTTATGGAACACGACAGCGAGGCCGGCCAAGCCTACGCTGGAAGGATTGCTTGGACCAGGACGCCCAGAGTTTAGGGATGCCAAACTGGATGACATCAGCTCGAAATCGGGACTGGTGGAGACATTTGTTGCGGAAGGGCCAGGACCGGACATCGGTTGTAGAGCAAAATATGATGATGATAGTATTACATCTAATAGTATTTGTTGTAGTATTATTGGTGCTTAATGGATTGCTTGTTTAAAAATTGTCTTCAAAGCCTTGTGATCTGTCTCAATTTTTAGGTTCTTACCATAAAGATTGTTGTAACTCGGTAGTAATACGAATGAGGTAAAAACTAAATGAAATTTTATTAGAACTTAACTCTATGAAATATAAATCAAGACTGTGGTGGCTTCTGCTAATCTGGTGCCCAACACCTAAACAACCTTGTAGTGGCAAGAGTGTGATTGCATCAAAACCTTCTCTATAGAAAGCCCAACTCAATGCATACTAATGCTGTAAACCAATCCAAAATGCGTCTGTGTTTTGGAATGTGAATACAGTGTACAAAAAATAAGCAGTCGCAAAGAGCGAGAGACGTAAGATGTGGTAGTGGGAAACTGAAAAATTTTATATGGATTTTGCTCTTTAGTTGATTACTAATACAAATACGTTTTGGAAAAAACTAAGCATGTATCTGTGTACGATCGGAACAGTTGGGCTTTCTATAGAGAAGGTTTTGGATTGCATGTAGCACTAATACTCATGCCCACCAAGAAACGACACTCATACGTAGAACTGAAACTGAAAAAAAAATATATTGAAATTGTCAGTAACCAAGTAGGTATTTCCCACTGGCTTGGATTGATCACTGTTACGACGCATCAGGCAAAACGCTGTGGTACAATTGTCCAACCATGAGTTTGTGCTAGTGTTCCTCCCCCCCTCTCTCAATCGGCTTAGACATCCCAAAACTTATATATGATTCATGGTAACTTAAAGTAACACCATCAAGGGTAAACCTCACCAAACGAGGACAAAAAAAAGGGAGTTTAGTCGGTTACCCCAAAAATTTAATGCGATATTAGGAGTAAGCAATACACACAAGCTGGAGATGGAAAACAATATAGAGAACCGATCTCAGGTATTGAGAGTGGGGTTTGCAAAAATTTTTTTTTTCCGATGCATCGAATAGTAACAAAGGAGAGTGCATGCTCGTGAAATTACACGAGATGTAATAGAAGGACAGTTCGCTCCATATATTCACCGCGTGCGGTCAATGTTATTTGCTCGCGAAAATAAGTTTTAATTTTGAAAAGTGGAAAAAAAGTTATGGCGGACTTAGCAATATAGTTCCTGAAACATTTTCCTGAAAATCGTAAAAATTGAAAACCAATACAGTTCGTGAAAAAAAAAATCGTAGGATAAATTGAAAATTTAATAATTGTATATATATTTGAATATTAATGCGCACCGGCGGCAAATTTTTTTTGGCAACGTGTAACTACCGCGTGCGACCATACTTGTTAGTTTGTTCGAGAACTTTTGCTTGATATTTTTTTTCTTTCAATTGTGATGCGCAATGGCGCTTTATAACATGCTTGTGAAATATTCACTCATGTTAAGAAGATAGTTCACCGCGTGCGGTCAAAATTTAATTTTCTCGCGAAAAAAGGATTGAATTTTGAAAAGTGAAAATTAATGGCGGACTATGCAGTTCCAAAAAATCCGCAAAATTAAATTGCAAAAATATGGAAAACCAATAGTCCGGATAAATCGTAAATATATTGAAAAATTTATAAATTTAATAAATTTGAATAATAATGTTAACGGCGCTGTGAACATGTTCGTAAAGAAATTTTACGACATGTTAATAAAAAAAGCAATTAGTAAATTTTATTTGACATCGTGTAACTACCGCGTGCGGCCATACTTGTTAGTTTGTTCGATATTTTTTTTCTTTATAACATGCTTGTGAAATATCCACTCATGTTAAGAAGATAGTTCGCTACATATATTCACCGTGTGCGGTCAAATTTTTATTTGCTCGAAAAGAAATTATTGAATTCTGAAAAGTGGAAAATAATGGCGGACTATGCAGTTCCAAAAAAATCGCAAAATTAAATTGCAAAAATATGGAAAACCAATACAGTTCCGGATAAATCAAAAATGACGGACACAGCCAATACCGTTCCTAAGAAATTTTTCGAGTACCGGATATCGAGGAGATCAACCATAGCTAATTATGGTCCCGACACACTCCGGACGTTTGTTCTGATAGACATCATTCAACCTGGAAATTAGATCTATGCTAATGACCTGAAGCGGACTCCGATGCTTAGCGTTACTAATACACTTATATAGATTTACATGTAACATAGATATTCATTTGATCCTTATACAAAGAAAGTATTTGTTTGTTTAATTCCTTGAAAGATTCTTTCCTTATATTTATAAAACCCTGTAATATCGATTGCGGTCTATGGTTCGGAGGGCGATGAGAGCGACACCTTTAAGCCGCGTTAAGGAGGTTGTTCTCTGCTTTATTATTTGCTTTTTTTTTGGTTCGGGGCGTGAAAAGCACTCGTAGAGGATCTTTTAATCCTTTCTCTATTAGCTTGTTTTAACCCGTTTTATTCCAGCATATCGTTCTCGTCAGCGCTGTCGGAGGAAATGTGATGGTCAATAGGTCTCGTTTAATATATATATTAACTTAACTCAAGATTGGTAGAATGTTGGTGCCAGAAATGGCTATTGACATTCAACAAGAAAGTTTTTTTTTGTTCACGGTAGACTCAATACGTTTTGTTCGTACCACCGAGCCATTGACTGGTGTAAAGTATGTTCAGAACAACAATTTTGTTGTTGTTTGCCGTTACCATATGTAACATTTGCTATATTGCTTTCAACAAAATGAATTAGGTATTTTTTGTGGTTAACGGCTGATTAAAACAACAGCAAAAACTAACCAAATTTTGGTAAATTTTTTATTTCATGTGTTTTCCAACTTATCCATATACAATTTTTAAAAGACGACTCTGGGGGTGACAATTATAAATAAAAATTTGGTTAAATATTCTTAACCAAAATTTTTTTTTGGTTAACGCTTAACCATTTTCTGGTCTATCCAATGTGTTTGTTGTTGTAATTTTTATTTTTTTATTGAAAGCAATATAGCAATTGTTGATTGGTCATCGCTATTACTCGACACCATCTGGTGGTCAGAGGCGACAGTCGCTTTCTTCGCTTAACATTAACCCTTAAGTAATTAATAGAAAAATAAGAATCTCATTGGAAAGGATCTTTGGGCAAATCATTATAGATTGAAAAAAAAAAGGAAAAAATTACTATTAACGTTAGGCGTACTATTTTGAATGTGGTTTAATTCCTTTAAATTTTCGCTTTGTATATATTTAATTATTACGCGACAATCGATTTCTTCGTTTAATAATATCCCTTAAGTAATGACTTAAAATAAGAATCACATTAAAAAAAATTCTTTTTGTGCTAATCATTATAGATTGATTAACAAAAAAAAAAATTTACTATTAAATTTAGGCGTATTATGTTTTTTTTGTTATGGCTTAATTCCTTTAAATTCGCTTCGCATATATATTTGTATATATTTTATTATTATGCGACAATCGATTTCTTTGTTTAATAATATCCCTAAAGTAATGACTTAAAATAAGAATCACATTGAAAAGGATTTTTTTCTGTGCTAAACATTATAGATTGATTTACAAAAGAAAATTACTATTAGATTTAGACGTATTATATCTTTTGAATAGGGTTTACTTCCTTTAAATTTTCGATTTTTTTTATATATTTTTTTTCTTTTCTCCTTTCCCATCTATGGGATTGATATATACCTCCATGTATATATATATGAATATAAACCGATATAGGTAGAATAAGGAACATATGTAATTAACTGTATTATTCGTATATATGCAAAGTTTAAGTTTGATTAAATAAAATTTCACTACTGTTCTTCTGTTCATAAATTAAACCGTAATGAGTTCTTATTAAATTTGAATCAATGGTGGCATTTCTCTGCTTTCTCTCTCCAACGATGGCCTTAGTAATTCCACTCACGGTGGGTTGGCACACCACGCCCACCAGATGATTGCTTCGAACGGGCAACCTTAGGTCCGCTGTCGAACAGGTTTGCTCGTTAATTAGCTTCCTCTCACTGGAGTGAGAGTTGGCACCTAGTGCACGCATAATAATAATTTTTTTGTAATGTAGATGATTTGGGCCGGACTGGCAAGGACAAGGCAAGGGCCCCCCACAACCCGACGAGCTTGAGTTAGAGCATCACTAGGCATGCACGCCGCCGGTCGTCCCTTCCCAAATCCAAATCGTCTTGGTAACCACAAAACAACCGTTACGACGAGAAGTTTTCTTTCTTTCTTTTTTTGGTAGTCTACTTTCGTCGAATTAAAAATGGCGAGATATTCGTTTTGTCGGTATAATAATTCAGAACACCAACCGAAAAGAAAATATAACTGGCTAACCCTTACAAACATGGCGCCAGGCATGGGGCAAACATACGTGTAGTGTGTTAGGTTTGCCGGTTTGTTGTTGAATTCCGACCAAACTGATTAATAGATAAATAAACGATAGATCGAAATAACAAAAGAAAGATAAATTATCTGTGAAAATCATTACAAGACTCTCACCTAAATGATATTTCATTAGTACTTAACTCTATGAAATATAAATCAAGACTGAAGGTCGTGACTTTTTTGGTGAGAGGCAAATAAAAGAAAGAGAGAAGAAAATAAAAGAGGAATATAGATCTGGCTCTCCACACTTTTCCCCCTTTAAAATCTGACGAAGTCATCCAAATATCGAGGTTGTATGCTAGCATTAGCTCGTTCGTTCGTTTTGGAGCTGGTTTCTCTTGAATTTCTTCCTGTACATCTACAAATTCGTCACTTTTTTTCAAGTTGTTTTCAATTGATTGATTGTTGTCTTCATATCGTACCTCTTAAATTCGTGGCATGATGAAAGGTTCAATTTCTGTAATGTCGTCGTCAAATTTGGGTATTTCTATCAGTTAATTAAACATGTTTTTGGAATAGCGGGTCTTCGACTGGTTCGCATGATTCGCTCTCCAGAAGTAGTTGCGACTAAGATATTGTAATTCACTCTTCCAACGATAGTGTAGACGATAGAACAAGGACTTTCACAGCTTCTGGTCGACGTTTCCTTTTTCCTTCTTTAGACCTGTTTTAACTAGATCAACGAATCGCTCGGGAAGGCCATTCAATTGAGGACTGTAAGGCGCGGTTCTGATGTGTTCAATTCCATTTGACTCGCAGAAATCTTTGAATTCTTGCGACGTGAGTTGTGCACCATTGTCCGATACTATTGTTTTAAAGACACTTAAGCGGGAGAAAACATCGTTTAGCATTTCGATGGTTTTTGTTAAGGTTGTTGATTTGGTTCTGAAGACTTCAGGCCATTTGCTGTAGGCATCGACGATTATAAAGAAGAAATCTCCATTTACTGGTCCAGCGTAGTCAATTCGTGACCATGGTTCATTCGGAATCTGCCAAGGTTTAAAGTCACATTTGATCGGTGATTTTCTGGAAACAGCACAAGCTTCGCAAGTTCTGATTTCTTCTCGATATCTTTGTTGATCGATGGCCAGTAAACTTTATCTTGAGCGAGGAATTTTATGCGACTTTAGCCTGGGTGGCCTTCGTGGAGCTCTTCCAAAATTTTCTCGCGATATTTTGATGGAACCACGAGTTGCTCGTTATAGAAAATGTAATTTTGGATTTGCGAAAGGTGGTTTTGGACCATGATTATGATTGCATTTATTTTT
The DNA here is from genome assembly GCA_947095585.1 of Nephrocerus scutellatus. NCBI lineage: Eukaryota > Metazoa > Arthropoda > Insecta > Diptera > Pipunculidae > Nephrocerus > Nephrocerus scutellatus. The sequence continues at coordinate 51,056,553 of OX352763.1, read as the reverse complement.
ATATGTTTTGCTTGAGATGGCCAAGAATTTGTGCAAATCATTTTTGCAACCTTGCTGAGGGTCAGGCATTGAGTTGTGGCTTCTCTGATGTACTGAATGATGACTGGCAGTGTTTTCGCTATTGTCAGCATGTTGCAGCATATATCGTCGGTCTTGACTGATGCAATTACGATATCCGCACTTGGCTGTAGCTGGTTTTTGATGGGTCTTGAAAAGACGTCTGCGTAGCCGAATTAGTCAGTTTTCACGTATTTGATTGTGAAATATTATGCCATCACTGTGAGAGCGTAACGTTGAAGCCGATTTGCCGTAAATGCTAGAATTCCGTCTTTCTTGCCAAATATCGACATTAAGGGTTTGTTGTCAATCTGGAGCTACCGTAAATGTAGCTGTGTGCTTTCTTCAGACCAAACACAAGAGCGCGAGCTTCCTTCTGTATTTGAGAATAATTTCTTTCTGCAGCTTTGAGTGTAGCTGATTAGTGCATGATAGGATGCAAAGTACCATCGTCAAATTCGTGCATCACCACTGCTCCCATACTGTAATCTGATGCGTCGATTGCCAAAACAATTTTCTTCTTGGGATTGTAGTGTACGAAACTTAGTTCGTTGCTTAAAAGGTTCTTGAGGTCGATGAAAGCCTTTTCTTGTTGATCTGTCAATACGAATTTGCAATCTTTATTCAGCAAATCGTTGAGGAGTACTCGTCGCTCTTACATGCCTTTGTTGAATGCTCCTAGGAACGGTCGGAGCTATAATACGTCTTTTAGAGTCGGAAGTTCTTTAAAGGCTGCCAGCTTGTCCGGATGTGGTTTTGTTCCACTCTTGTCGATGATGTGACCACAAAACTCAATACTTTTCTTACCGAACTCGCATTTTTCCAACGGTAGCTTGAATCCGTATTCTCTGATGCACTCCAGGGCTTTGAAGAGCTGCTGCTCGTGATCTTGATCGTCGACTCCAGCAGCAATGATAATGTCGTCGATGAAACCATGAGCTGTGATGCCAGCGACCATTGTGTTGACTATTTTCTGGAAAATGCCAGGAGCTGTCTTCACACCTTGTTCACCAGTCGGTTGACGTTGAATAGGCCGATGTGAGTATTGATGGTCATCAGTTGCTTTGATTGTTCATAATTTTCGACTTGGAAATATGCATCGCTAAGGTCAATTTTGCTGAACACACTTTTGCCTGCCAAGATTGCGAAAATTTGTTCTTGCAATGGATACCGAGATGTTGAAGGGGTTCAAGTTCTGCTTGTACTGCCGGAGCAATGGCATGAGGGACTGGTCAAGCATTACGGAAAACTAGTTTCGCATCTGGTTTCAGTGTCATGGAAGCTTTAACTTTTAACTACATAGAACTCAGAGTACTCTTCAATGTCATTCAACTTGATGACACATGGAAAACGTAACTTCATCTCCAGATGAGCCGCCTGCTGGTTTGGAGATACTCTGGAGATTGGTTTTCCAAGACGGCTCCAGTTTCTTTTTGAGATGATCGTTAAAGCTTGTAGCTTAACGTTCGCACGGTTGACCTTTGGTTAAACAAACTTGACAGTGACCAGCTTTATGATTCAAGCTCTTGCATTTTGCGAAAGTCTTCGCTTTGTAAGGACAATTGAATACTCTGTGCTGATCACCGCACGCTGGACAGGTTTGACCTTTCTTTTGAAAAGGGGTAGTTCTGCCAGATGATGCTTTCTTTTTCTGCTGGGCCACTTTGACTTCGAACTGACGACTTTGGTTTTGTAGCGATTCTATTTGCTTCATTAACCAGATCCCGAAGCGTAAGTTTTTTTTTTTTTATGAACAACAAAACTTTAAAGTCATCTGGTGTGCAGTTTTTGATGTTATACTTTTCAGCGTGCTTGTTGATTCGTGCTGCGTAGACTGAATAACCTTCTTCCTCGGCCTTTTTTTTTTACTCGAAGCATTTGTGTGGGAGTGCGAATATTGTTTCGCGGTATCCGAATAGTCGCTTTAGTTTTGAAAACTTGCTGGATCTTCATTTTTGGCGTTAGTTCAACTGGCAAGTACGTTTCGTATCTATTGAACCACGTCTCGAATATTCTATTTCCTTCCAGATTATATTCGAACTGTGATTAATTTCACAGCATCATTGATCTTGCGTTACCTCGAATCGATTGTAGCTTGTTGTTGTACTTCGCCAGCTTGGCCTTAACGTTGACCTGCGAGAATTTGCAATATTTACGCTTGAACGCTTCTGCTTGTTGCTGCAACTGTTACTGTATATGTTTCATAAATTTCTCCATGTCAGAAATTTTTAGCTTATGCCCGTGTGAAACCCGAACTTTTTTTTTAATTCTTTAAAATCCTTGTCCCCACTGTTGTAACTCGGTATTAATACGAATGAGGTACAAACCGAATAATATTTTATTAGAACTTAACTCTATGAAATATAAATCAAGACTGAAGGTGAGAGTCAAGTAAAAGAAAATGGTAGAAAATAAAAGAGAGGAACATAAATCTGATTCTTCACAAATATATTCATGAAACCTCTGGCAAGCAAATCTTATTACCATTATTTCTTTTTCAATGTGTGGGCTATTTTGCTGACTTTCTTTAAATGGCCTTGTGGCGTATGCTACTGGTTGATTATCTTGTAGCAAACACGCTCCCATTACCTTTGAACTATCAACAACTGACAATTTAACATTTTGTTGACATCATAGTACCTAAGTACAATTGTCGTTATTAATATTTTTGTTTATATTTTCGATTTTGTGTCTTTAGAAATAAATTTTCTTAATTGTTCCGTTAAGTCAGATGAATTTGGGATAAATTTATTGAGATACGTTACCATACCAAGCAAACGTTGTAGATTTTTGACATTTGTTAGCGTTCTCTGTCGCTTAATTGCTTTTGTCACCGTCAGCTTTATAACCACTTTGTGTGAATTTATGGCCAAGAAACATTAATCTTTATTTAGAGTAAATTCTGATTTCGTTAGCCTTTCAATCACTTTTTTAGTTATTTTTTGTAATTTTTCTTCGCTTTTAACATACTCGAAAATATCATCCATTGCTGTCTCACAGATATTTATTTCTTGCAGCGTAATATTCATTACCTCAGAAAAAATTTTGGGTGCCGAATATATACCAAATGGAAGTCGCTTATACCAATAACGATCACAAGGCGTTGCAAAAGTTAAGTGCTCTGACGTTCGCTTTGTCACACGAATCTGACAAAATCCCTCTTGACAATCTAATTTTGTGAAATATTTGGCTCCTTTTACCGTGCTGCAATTTCCTCTACTGTTTTCAGGGAATAATGTCTTTGCTCTATATGTTTTTATTTTAAGTCTGTTGGATCCAGACATATTCGAATTTTGTTGCCTTTATTTACCACAACTATTGGGCGTACTGCTGGTGTTGGCTTTGTTACTGGCTCATTGCTTCGTTACTGGCTCATTAATTCCCATGTTTACCATTTTGTCTAACTCAACTTTGACTTTATCACGCAAGGCATGCGGTATTCTTCTTTGAGGTTTTATTTTAAATTTTGGATGTTCTATGAATGTTCTATATTTTATCAGGTTCAGCCTCCTTTGCTGATACTTCATGCACTCGTATGATAAATCCAAATTTTTCGCACATTTCTCTGCTCAGTATAGGCGAAAGCTTACTATCAATGATTTTGAAATTGACTTTCTCTATTTTGTTATTTGCTTTACAGAACGCTTTTGGTTCACCTACTATTGAGACTGAGACTGAGACTGAGAATGAAAGCTCATTATTGTATGTTAATAATCTTTTGGTCGCTGATTTTTCAATTTTCAAATTCAATTCTTCCGCTTATTGTCTTTGCAATAAATAACAGTCTGTTGCAGTGTCTAATTTAACTTTCAATGTGCTTGAATCATACTAGATTTTCTACAAATTTATCATCTTCACTTAATGAATTAATAGTTACTAGTACTACATTGTACTCAGGGTCTGACGTGTCATCTAATTCTGATTCCGAGTATTCACCTAACGTGCTTACATTTCTATATATTTTATTTCTGGACTTGTGTTTATTACTGTTTTCTGAATCATTTTGCTTGGAATTATTTTGTCCTGATGGTTTCGTTGATTTGCAAGCAGTTTTTTAGACCATCTTTTGCAATCAAATTTAAAATTGTTTTTAGCTCTTTCGACAGTTCTGCAAATCTTCTTGGCTTTTAAGATCATCTTCAGTTCATACTTTTAGGCGCTCATGATATATTCCAACCACAATCTGATCCATCATAATTTCTTTTTAATTGGAGTTATCTCTTATACGCCGCCGTGCACGGGTGAGCTGCTCATCAACACTTGCGAAAGTGTAAAACAAACAGCACAAAGAATAAAATATAAGATCACCATCATTTCGCGTGTGCGAGTTGTACCAGTGCAAAGTGCAGTGTGTGGTGTCCCGTTCTCAACAACGCAGCTAAACAATTTGGTAAAACATAACTGTCGTATGTTTTGCATGCGGCAGTTTGTTGATGATCCAATTCTTTAGCAATTAGAATTACGGATTGCGAGTGTTTGTTTCTTCTGGTGACTTAACTCATTTTGTCGTGAAGGTATAACACTGGCGAAAATTTGTGTTGATAATCCATTGAGAGACACGCATTACACAAATTCGATTAAAGGAAGCGGTAAGTTGTGTTTTGTGTGTTTGTTTTTTAGTTATGTGTGAATTCAGAGTGGATCTCATCAACATACGTTGGCTGAGAACGAATTCTTTCGCTGTGTTTAATTATGTACATGTCCACAGGCCAGCAATTCTGGCACTAAGTGAAACTCAGGTATTTGATAATTCTGTTACATCGGAATTTAATCTGATTGGTTATAACTTGATGCCATTATTTTTCCTCGAAATTGTAATTTCAAACCATTCGATGTTTATTTGTTCCTTTTATCGTTGTCCTAATTTTTCACCTGATGACACTAATATTGAGTTTAATAACTTATCGGAAACTATAGACAAGATTTACCAATCCTCACCAACATCAGAATTGGTAGTCTTGGGTGATTTTAATGTCCACAATGATTCATGGTTGACCTGTTCGAATGATAGAGATCGATCTGGTGAAACCGCTGAACTATTTTCAAACATTAATCTTTTCATAATAAGCCAACTAGGTATCCCGATACTACTGGTCAATCACCTCACCTTTTAGATTTATTTCTAACTACTATGCCAGAGAAATATTCAATTGATGTATATGCTCCATTAGGTCTTTCTGACCATGCTTTGGTAGTAGCCAAATTTTTAATAACACCAGCCCTTATAGAGCCTACTCGTAAAAGGCTACTCTGGCACTGTAAAAAAGCTAACTGGGAGCTCCAGAACTAATTTTATAGCTCATTTGATTGGTCGACCTGTTTTTCCAGCAATAATGCTGATGAAGCATCACAACTTATCACGTCAACCATTTTGCTAGGAATGAAAAATTGCACTCCTTCTTAATTTAAAAAGAAAAATACTCATAAAAATAAATGGTTTAAAGAACATTGCAGGTCAGCAGTCGCGTGTAAAAAAGCAGCACATTTGGACTACGTTAATTGCACTTCTGAAGAAAACCTTGTAAAGTTTCGAATAGCTAGAAACAGATCAAACGCTATATTGAAAAGGTCCAAAATAATATATGACCTTAAGATTTGAGATAGCATGCGAAAAATTTTGGATTCTGATTCAAACAGTCGAAGCTTTTGGTCATTTGCTGCATTGGTTAAAAGAAACTTTGCAGACAATACTTCGTCTATTCCTTCTTTATTTCATAATGGTACTCTTTATAGAACTAATATTGATAATCTCTTAGCTTCTCATTTCGCTGGTGCGTCTACCCTTCCTTTAACTAACCAAAGCCCTCCAATTCTCCAAGTATGTCTAAAATCTATTTCCGGAAACGGGTTGTTTCAAAGATTCTTAAAGAACTTGACCCCAATAAAGCGACTGGCCCCGACGGTATTCCGCCATTAGTATTGAAAAGATGTCATCATACTTTGGCAAAACCGCTTAGTACATTGTTTCATCTCTCAATGAAGTTAAGTGTTTTTCCATCAATTTGGAAAATAGCAAATATTCAACCCGTTCCGAAAAAAGATGATAAATCGGCACCTACGAACTACCGTCCAATTGCTTTGTTGTCGGTTCTATCTAAGGTAATGGAATCTATCGTTAATTTCAGACTAATGAACTATCTGGATTCGAATGTTCTTTTATCCGATGTGCAGTATGGATTTCGTAAAAATCGCTCTTCAGGTGAACTAATGACGTGCATGACTCATTGTTTGGAGCGAAGCATTGAAAACCTAGGTGAATCAAGCGTTGTTTCCTTAGATATTTCTAAAGCTTTTGATAGAGTTTGGCATGATTGTCTTATTAATAAGATTCGTGCACTGAACTTACACTCCTCTCTCATTACATGGATTGAGAATTACTTATGGAACCGTAAAATAAAAGTTGTATTAAATTGTATATCTTCAGCTCCACATGGGATCAATGGCGTGCCTCAAAGGTCATCCTTGTCGCCCACGCTCTTCTTGATATATATCAACGACCTGTTGTCTTCTACAACCTGTGATATCCATTCATTTGCTGATGATACAACAATATCGGCTTCCATTGAGTTTGTCAGTCAAAAAGAATCGCTTGAATGGTTCGCGTGAATTCATGAATTTGACTATTCTATCGAATATTCAAGTGATTCTCGATTGGGGCATTTTTAATTGAGTAGAATTTAACTCAAATAAATTCCAGTCTTGTCTATTTTCTCAAAAGACCATTCAAAATACTTGGACAAAGCAACTCTTTGTCATCAGACCGACTCCTGATAATTAATCGAGCGTAGCATTCTCCTTTCACTGATCAAAATACATAGACACAGCGATTCCTGATAGTGAACCGAGTGTAGCATCCTCCTTTCACTGATCAAACTACGTGGACACAGAGACTTTGGAAACGAACTGAGCGTAGCATCCTCTTTTCGCTGGTCAACACACGGAATCGTAGCAACTCTTTGTCAACGAACTGAGCGTAGCATCCTCTTTTCGCTGGTCAACACACGGAAACGTAGCAACTCTTGGCAGCGAACTGAGCGTAACATCCTCTTTCGCGGGTCAGCACTTGGACGTAACACAGACGATTTACTTCGATCCCGCTGGACCATGGCATCAAAACCACAGGACGACTACCTAACATCTAAGTCAAAATTATTTTATAATCGATTTTCATTTGTTTTTAAAAGAAGGAAATAAAAAAATTGAATTCAGAGTTCCTAACCAAAAATAAATCTTTTATTGTAACGACCCTTTATAACAACGAACCCTGGTCACACTGAGGATACCCCGGCTGTGAAAAACCTCGTTACAGTCTCCAGGACTATGCAGTGCTTGGCACTTAACGCACCTAAACCCCATGTTACAATTGGACGAAGTATGTCCGAATCTCTGACATCGATGACATGGCGATGGCTTTTACGAAATTTATGTCTTCCGTATTACTTCTAAGTTCTCATCCTTCTTCTCATATTTCATCCGGTGTGGCAAACACTTAACCCTTTCATAATAAAGGTGTTTAATTTTTTATCTTTTTCAGTGTATGTATAAAATTCTGTCCCTGTCTTATTTTATGTGTTTAACTAATTGTCTGTAACATTTAATACTGTTTTATTCACGTTTTTTAATGAAAACTGTCCTTTACCAATAGTTTCGTTAAATATTTAATTAATTTCTTTACTGTCCTCTTTGAAAATGTTTAGTGGTGGTGATCTATTTTTTTTAACTGTTTTATCTGCGTCACTTGTTTTTTGGTTCCACTGTTGCTTGTTGTTGTTTTATGTTGATTGTTGAAATGGAATATCGTATTATATTTGTTGTTGTTTTTCTTTTGCATGTTTTTTATTTAATGTTTTGCTACTGTTAAGAGTGGGGAAAAATCACTGCATGTTTCTATGCCTTCTTCAACACCATCACTAAGCAGAGCAAAACTATTTTCGGATTCGGCACTTTTTTTTGTTTCATCCGTTGAACTTGTGTTTTTTGTTTTTGTGTCATATTTTCGTTTTCTCTGTGGAGAATCACTTTTTAGCATATTTCGTAAGCTTTCGAGTTCTTTACTCAATTTGGAGATATCTTCCAATGCCAGATCATATTGCTGTTTGCTTACATAATCCAGCGTTGTTAACGATTCTTCTCCCTCTGGTGGAGGGGGGGACCTCATTTTGTTGTTTTTTTTTTTCTTTCTTTTTATTTTTCTGTTATGATAAACACAAAATTCAGCTACACAAATAAGTTAAAATGGATATAAATTAGAAAACTTGGAGTTTTTTTTATTATTTTTTGAGAAAATTATTTTTTTCCTTGAGATATACCTCACGGCTTGCTTGTTTTTAGCTCTATCTTCTCACATCACTATGATCCACAGGCATTTAAAACACAAGCTCATAGACATCTCCTCTTTTTTCCACCTCTTCCTTAACACCAACGCTGTGCCAAGCATAAAGCCGAGCATATAATGGTGCGAACCCCTTAAAGCATTAAAATTTTGTACAGTATTATAAACTGGCATTCTAAGCTTAGTATTAAAAGCAAACTGATGCTCTTTAAAGTAACTTTGAGGCCAATAATAAGTAATGGTTCGCCAATAATTAGTAACTCTGCCAAAAATCACATTAAAAAATTACAAGAACAACAAATAAAATCCTTAGAATGTGTCAAAATAGTCCTTATTTTGCTTAAACCGAAGATATTCATTTAGATTCAAATATTGAAAAAATATTAGTCCAAATAAACTTTATGGAAGATTTTTCCCAACACTTAAAAGTTTTTAAAGTTTTAAAATATTATGTATATTATTATTATAAAGGGTGTTTTTTTGGGAGGTTTGTTTTTCCGATAGATGTCGTTTTATTTTATGACAGTTGTTTTGACAGCTCAAAGTGGCATTTCTACTCAGTATTGTTTGGCAAATCATTATGAAAAAAAAAAAAAAAAAAAAAAAAAAAAAAATGACATTTGTGAAAAATAGTCGTGGTAGCCATATGCCAGAAATTGTGTTTAAATGTTAAATGCCAAAAAATTATCTACCAAATAAAAAAAAATTTTGGTCATTTCATAATTTTATATGTGTTTTATTCAAAAAAAAAATCGGCAACCTCTTAAAAAAACACCCGTTAGATATAACGTGTTTTTTAAGAGGTTGCCGATTTTTTTTTTGAATAAAACACATATAAAATTATGAAATGACCAAAATTTTTTTTTATTTGGTAGATAATTTTTTGGCATTTAACATTTAAACACAATTTCTGGCATATGGCTACCACGACTATTTTTCACAAATGTCATTTTTTTTTTTTTTTTTTTTTTTTTTTTTTTTTTTCATAATGATTTGCCAAACAATACTGAGTAGAAATGCCACTTTGAGCTGTCAAAACAACTGTCATAAAATAAAACGACATCTATCGGAAAAACAAACCTACTAAAAAAACACCCGTTATAATTATTATTGCTATTAATATTAATATCATTATTATTATATATAAATAATAAATACTCGTATATATATTATATATATAAACCTGTAGTTTAAGTATTTGTGTTTTGTTTGCTTGTTATCGGGAAACCAAGCTCTGTCTTTCCACATCACTATGATCCACAGGTGATATGTTTGCTTGATAAAAATTTACAATTATAATCCTGATGATGAAAATGAGGTGATGTCTAGACAGAGATTTTGGGCAACAAAGTACGACGCAGCACCCGCGTAGGAGCAATATTCTGAAAATTCAACTGCAATTAAAAGCTTTTCTAAGTTTGCAAGAACACACTGATAATAATAAAAATACAAGCGTTGGTAATTGATGGATTCAAATTTCACTTTTTTGTTAACAATTTATTGCGTATAGATATCAACTTAACAAAAACTAGGTTAATGGATTAATGCAGAGAAGAAAGTGAGTGAATTCAATAAGAAGTGTCATCTCGAACAAGTGTTTTGTTATTTTTACTATTTTCCGATAGGTGGCTTAAATTCCAAGGTCGCGAGTGTATTAGTATAAATTATACATTTTATATACATGATTATTACATTTAATATAGTTGTCAGCTTTGTCGGCCATCAATTTATTTAAAGTAGATGGAAAGCGGAACATACTCCGGGCCCAAATTGATGGCTCCTAGTTACATTGAATAGGCGGATGATATAGTACTTGATCTTGCATCATCTTACATCATCATGCTGGTTTTTATTATTTTTTGCCATAGAAATCAACTTAACTAGGTTCATGGATTAATGCAGAGAAGGAAGTGAGTGAATTCAATAAGAAGTGTCATCTCTAACAAATGTTTTGTTATTTTTACTGTTATTCGATAGGTGGCTTAAATTCTAAGGTCGCGAGTGTATTAGTATAAATTATTCATTTTATAACGGGTGTTTTTTTGGGAGGTTTGTTTTTCCGATAGATGTCGTTTTATTTTATGACAGTTGTTTTGACAGCTCAAAGTGGCATTTCTACTCAGTATTGTTTGGCAAATCATTATGAAAAAAAAAAAAAAAAAAAAAAAAAAAAAAATGACATTTGTGAAAAATAGTCGTGGTAGCCATATGCCAGAAATTGTGTTTAAATGTTAAATGCCAAAAAATTATCTACCAAATAAAAAAAAATTTTGGTCATTTCATAATTTTATATGTGTTTTATTTAAAAAAAAAATCGGCAACCTCATAAAAAAACACCCGTTTAATATAACGTATAACGTGTACATGATTATTACATTTAATATAGTTGTCAGCTTTGTCGGCCATCAATTTATTTAAAGTAGATGAAAAGCGGAACATACAACATACTCCGGGCCCAAATTGATGGCTCCTACTTACATTAAAGAGGTGGATGATATAGTACTTGATCTTGCATCATCTTACATCATCATGGTGGTTTGCTGTGGAAACTGATTGAAGTGTGATTTGTTTTGCGGCATTTCCCCCACAAAACTTTCGCGTTTTAACCTTTTTTGAGGCGGGTCTGATTTGTTTGGATATTTATTGCGTACGTCTGAGGAAGAAGAAAAATAGTTATTAATTGTGCTTAAATAAAAAGGTTTTTGTTTTTTGTTTTTTGAAAAACTTGCTGTGTTGATGCAAATACTTGTGATGATTATGTCTTGTTATCTTCACCTCGACTGGCAGCTTTAAAACTTTACTGGTTGGACGTTTCAGTAAATTTTGTCTCGTTTTTACCGATACAACACGGACAATCCCATCTTTGCCGGGATGCAAATCAACAATCATGCCCATTGGCCATTGTAGTGGAGCCGTTGATTCATCCTTTATGTACACCAAGTCACCTAATTTTTATTAGGTTGTTGATGATGCCATTTCTTACTTTGATGTAAGGTATGGAGATATACCTTTGAGAATCGTCGCCAATATCCCTGAACTCGACTTTGTATATTTTACCATCGGTTGAGCCGATTTTCTGGAACGTTCTTCAAATTTTCATCAGGTACCGGCTCGATTGGTCTCATAAGCAGAAAGTGGGCTGATGTCAATGGCATGTCATCATTTGGGTCAATAGATATCGGTGTAAGGGGGCGTGAGTTTAGAATAGCTTCATAGGATTTCACATAGGTGAGTGGAGAATTCTTCTAAACTCATTGTTGTGTTTGCGGTGGCCATTGTTAAGCTATGTTTCATGCACTTTACAGCTGCTTCCCAAAGTCCGCCCATCGATGGATTTGCGGGTGGAATAAAATGCCATTGAATTCCCTTTTCTGGGAGATACTGGTTATTTGCTGATTTCGTTCTGGATTCTGTAACATTTGCTCTACTTCGGTTAATTTACCTTTGGCACCCTTGAAATTTGTTCCATTGTCGGAGTAGATATCACTGGGTTTATTGTACCGACTGAAGAATCTTCTCAAGGCTGCTATGAAGGCTTCTGTTGATAAGTCCATGACTAGCTCTAGATGTATTGCTTTTATGATCATTCATACAAATACTGCTGCATAAGATTTGAGTGGTGTTGTTCCTCTGCTTCTTTTTATAGTGAGCTGAAAGGGGCCAGCATAATCAACTCCAACCATAGAAAAACTGTGGGTTGGCGTAGTCCGTACGGCTGGTAGATCACACATTTTTTTGCTGCACTGGTTTAGATTTCAACTTGTAGCAAATTTTGCATGCGTTCGTAATACGTTTCGCTAATACCTTGCCACCTAATATCCAATATTTTTGTCTGGGTAGATGAAATAATGTCGATGCTGTTGGGTGCAGATAAGTATTGTGCATTGAATACATAATTACAATTGGTAATGTTAAGACGACCACCTACACGCAGAATATGTTCTTCATCAAGGAACGGTGACAATGCCAATATGTTGCTGTTTTTTTATTGCTCTACCTGACTCCAATGCCCATATTCGGATGACTGGGCCCATCTCCACATGTATTGCTCAGCTGTTTTTAGTTCTTCACAAGTGAGCGGTAGTACTATTTTAGCATTGAGTTAAGCGAGTTTATGTGATGATTACGATAACTAATTCCGCGGGCATGATGCCTCGTGAAGCACAATCGCATGGGTTTGATTTCGTGTTTACGTGTTGCCATCTCGTGTGGGGTAACAATTCGTGAATTTGGGATGTTCGGTTTGCAATAAATGTCGGCAAGGTCGAAGGTTGCTTTGATAGCCAATGCAAGTTTATTTTGGAGTCCGTCCAAGAGTATGAAGATACGTTTTTTATTTGTAGAGTTTTGATAACGGATTTTGATAATTTGGCTAGCAAGTGTGCAGCTAGTACCTCCAATCTTGGGATTGTTATACGACGAATAGGAATCACCTTAGTTTTGGCTGCGATTTGATAAACTTGTACCTTCCCGCTTACACTAATTGTGCGTAAGTAGACTGCTGCTGCATAAGCAGTTTTGCTGGCATCGCAGAATCCATGTGTTTCCATTAGATGTTCGTTGAACTCTATATGTCGCGGTATTCTGATCTGTTCAATTTGTTTTATCTCTTTTTTGATATGATTCCAGGTGTCAACGATTTCGGTTGGTAAAACATCGTCCCATCCAACTGATAACAGCCAAAGTTGTTGGAAGAGAGACTTTACAGTGATAATCATCGGTGACAACCATCCGAGTGGGTCGAATAAACGTGAGAATCTGACAGAAATTTGCGTTTTGTGACTTGTGCTTCGTCATGAACCATGTTGACTTTGAACATAAAGTGGTCGTTTGTGACATTCCAATATAGTCCTAATACCTTGTGTGAGTTATCTCTCATCATTTCTATTGACTCAATTATATTGTTGGTGGTGTTCTCGTCAAGAAATTCCTTGGAATTTGATGCCAATTTGTTTAGCTCAAAACCCGCAGATTTTAATACGCGTTTTAGATTTTTACTAAGTGAGATGGCCTCTGTAACGGAATTAGCTTCACTTAGGACATCATCCACGTAGAAATCATATTTGATGCAATCTTGGGCATGCTTGTCTCAACGTCTGTCGTTAGTTGCGTTAATGCTCTCGTGGCAAGATATGCAGCTGATGAAGTGCCATTACTCTGGTGAGTTTGAAATGCTTGAGACTCTGACGTAGTCTTTCTCCATACAATGTGCTGAAAGTTGGCATGGTCGGGGTGAATTCGTACCTGCCTATACATTTTTTGTATATCCGACGTGAATGCTATTTTATGTAGACGGAAACGCATTATAATTGATACTAGATCCGATTGTAGGGTAGGACGGACCATGAGAGTCTGATTTAGCGATATCGATGAAGTGGTGTTTGCCGATCCGTCAACGTGTACTTTGGTGCTCGTACTTGTCGATTTTACTACAGGATGGTGGGGCAGGTAGAAATGGTTTGTCGATGGTATAGTCAAATCGTTTATTGAGAGTTCTTCCATGTGATTTTGAGCGAGATGAATTTTATATACTCCGTTTTGAGTTCAGTATTCGACTGTAATCTTTTTTCCATTCCTTTAAAGCGAGAGATTGTTTGTGTTAGAGATTCTCCAAGTTTAGGTGAATTCGGAATGAATGGGAGTCTTACTACGAATCGACCCTGGGAATCACGGCGTATGGTTTCTTTGAACAACTTTTCGCATTTATGTTCTTGTGGACTCATGTGATTGTAATCTGGTAGCTCTTCTAGCTCCCAACATTTTCTTAGCGTGCTGTCGATGTTGAAGTCCAAGTTGATGCTATATGATTGTTGCTCGGGGATATGAGTTTTACCACCACCGATTACACAACCAAATGTTGTGTTTTTAGCTATTAGTTTGTTTGGGCCTTCCGTTTGACCATCTGATAGTATTCTCAAGAAATGATCGACACCCATAATGACATCGATATCAGTGTTTTGATGGTCCAATGGGTCGGCTAACTTGTGGATGTGTAAGTTTTGCTTCGCGGATATTGTATCTGTATCGGCTTTTGGTAGGTTCGTAGGTAATTCCTTCATAATATAGGACGTTCATTTCTAATTTTGGCTTTGGATTGAAATTGGGTGAAATCTCGATTTTGCTCAAGCCTCTGATTACGCTTTTAGATGCTATTCCTTTAACTGGGTATCTTGCATTTAATCGTGTCAGGTTTAGACGGCGGACGCACACCTCACTGATCATGGAAGCATTCGAGTCGGAATCCAATAACATGCGTCCGATACAACTAGTTCCATCTTGACCTTTAATGATAATTCGTGCTGTTGGTAAGATTGGGCTTGGTAGCAGTGAAGCATATACGCGAAAACCTTGCCCACTATTTCTATCATTTCGCAAGTCTTTGACTGGCGGGTCGTTTGATGAGATCATAGCAACATCGGCAATCACATCGCTTGTTGTGGCTGATGCAACGTTTGTTTTAGTTCGTGCAGTTGTTGAATCTTCAGGCAGATGTAGCATGGTGTGATGCTTCGTGTGGCATTGCTGACATCGTCTGACAGATGGACATACCCTAGAGCTGTGACCATCCGTTAGGCAGTTAAAGCAATGTCCGGATGAAGCAGCTAACTCTTTGCGATTGGTTACGGACATCGATTTGAATTCCCAATCTTGAAGCCGATGATTGTTCGCACATTTGCGACATTTGAATACTCGTGTTTCCGAGTTTATTGGGTAGACTGCTTGATTTGTGGCACATCTAGATTTCGAAGTCACTGCGTTATTAGAGTTGATACCATGATTCGTTTTTATCGATAGCCGTTTATTTCTGATCTCACAGTTTTCGAGTGTTGAACATCGCTTTTCGATAAAATGGATTAAAGATTCGAAGGTTGGGTACTTTACTTCCACTGTTTTTGCTGACCAGGCTTTCCGTGAGTCTTCGTCTAGCTTACTGGTTAATATATTTTTGAGCCAAATGTCACGAGTTTCTGCTTCCTTTCCTAGTGCCTTAAGTCCTGCGATTACTTCCGTAGACGTGTCTAGTAGCTTTCGAAGTGACTGTGGGTTCGCATTCAATGCCGTTGGTTGGTCTAGGAACCTCTTAGTGAACGACCGTATAACTAGGATTGGTTGATCGTAACGTTTGCAGACCTTTTCCCATGTGCCCTTATAGTTGGCATCTGTAATTGCGATGTGGCCTTTCATTTGATACCAATATTTAGGCCCGGCCTCTTTTGCACACGCCCCCTGCTGAACTTTAATGTGAAAGTAATTTTTTTCTCTAACTCTAACGAGGGGGGTTGGATTGGATCCAATTTTCTATAGGACGGAAGGTATTTTTATTGCCTTTTATTTGATACCAATTAACTCCCTAACATCCATCAAACCAATTAGAAAAATTCAGTTTTCCTAAAATAACTCAAAAATTTGGAAACCCCTCTCAACTAAAGGGGCCGTCTCTTCCAAACAAGATTGCGGTTTTTGAGGTCTGCTCAATAAGGGCTTTCAGTGTCCGAAAGCCGTAACCAAGTAAAACCTATAACGCACTTTGCTATATAACACATGTTTTTGTATGGGAGAAACTCAATCATATGATATTTCACTCAAATATATGAAAAACCACATGAACTAGGTACAACTTGATCAAACTTCCGTTTTAGCTGGCGTACGCCCATTAAAAAAGTACGGCCGTGTAGAAGTAATTATCACATTTCATTTCATACCAATATTCTATTCTATTATTCTATTCTATTCTACTAACAAAAATCATACCTATAAAAACATTATTATTATTCTTTGAAGCATGGATTAATTGTTAAACTAATTGTTGAAAAGCCCTGAAAATTTAATACTGTACATATAGCTCACAAAATTTGAATTTTCAAAGAAGGAATAAGATAGTTGTAATTCCTTAAATCTCGGCAAATAAAATACGTCTATAGAGAATTTAAAAATTGAAAGTTTTCTTGTTAATTCTCAAATCGGAGATTCGATTTTGTGGTGAAATTCTCCATTTGGTGGTAAAAACATAGCAGCCACAGCGCACGGTTGGTGCGACGTGCACAAAACGACGTACGAACTACTACTTAAATTCTTTCTTTTGAGTTGAGTTAAGCTGTAAAGCAGTGTGAGTGCGTAACCAGTTCTTCATATAATATGATACAAAACACAAGTTAAGAACATTCTATAAAATTTTTTGTTCTACTTCGTTCCTCTTTATATCTCTATACACTTTGGTTTAAGTTAAGTTATAGGTACTCACGTTACACATGTTACACACAACTAGCGTACACAAACTAAACCGCGACGACATGCACTCAAATAACTAAATGAGTACAAGCACTCGGCAAAAATACCCAGTGCATTTCTCCACATAAGTAAATGTTTCTTATATTTGCCTGGTGAGATATAGTAGCCAACAATAACATCTCGAATCAGTTAACTGTTACGATACCGCTGTGGCTTAACCTTATTTATATCGAAACTGATGAGTACTGCGCGTCGCTATTACGCTACTCCTGTTTGCACCACTGATTCGTACGAATCCTGTGTTTGGCACACTACTTATTCCAAAACGAAAACATTTGAACATGGCGCGTCGCTATTACGCTGACGCTTTTTTGTTTCCCCCAATGCTTGGATCTCTACTTTTTCCAAAACACTTGAACGAGTTGCTATTACGCTGATTCTTTTGTTTGGTCTTTCCCCCACGACCTTGGTTAGTACTACTAGTATTGTAGATTCAATTCGTATGTTTTATTTTTATCTATAAATTATTGATTTTATAAAGAATATTTCATTTTAAAATTATAATCAACCCATGTGTATTTATTTAATTAATTTATCTGTTCCACCGTACTGAAAGACGAATTCTGTATCCAGCGAGCGTCACACTAGCAAACACGGTAACACAATCCATACTATAAAAAATAAAATAATATGTGTATGTACTTATTTTTTTAAACTTAAAATTAAATTAACGTTTAACACTCAATAAAATAAAAAAAAAGTTACATTTTTTTATGTGCCTCAAATTTACTTAATTTTTTACTTCTACAAACGTGATTTTTAAATACTTAAGCTGTTTTGAGCATAATTACCAATTGAAAAAACACTAATAACGTTTATAAATGTGTAAGCTAGGAGGACTACATATAAGCTGCATTTCATCGGTACCGGAATAGGAATAGAAATAAATTGCAGCAATGCCATCCATGTAAAATAGTTGTATTCCAACTTTTTGTTGGAACAACCTCATCACCAGAGTTGATTCTGTCAACTTCATCTGTTCATATCTATACTTTTATTATAAATAGGTCATGTCATGGATGACATCGGCTTGAAATCGAGACCGGTGAAAAGATTTTTTGTGGGAGGCCAGGACCGGACACCGGTTGTAGAGCCAAATATGAGGATGATGATGTTGGTTTGTATGTAGGAAGTAATCTTCGAAACTACTGGGTCGATTTAAAAAATGTTTAGAATGGACTCTCAGGGGTAAAGTCTGGTCACAGTTTTGTTCTGATTAAATAAGTTGTTCATTTTTCCATTTTTAAAAGAAAAATCTTTAAAATTGCCACGAAATGAGAAAAGTGATCAACGACTTGATCACTGAAAGGCACAGTTACACTTAAAAGCACCTTTGCTGATGTCATCTAACTAAAAGCAGAATAGAATTATTTTATTCCTACAAAAAGTTGGAATAAATCTATTTCGAATTCATTGCATTATTTTTGTAAGATTATTCTTGTTAGAGAGAGACGACTGATAGTGACCGACATCGTACTTGATACTGACAAGCAGTATAGCACAGCAATACGAAAGTTGAATTGAGTCGAAAAGTAGACGTCGTGCAGTTCAGAACACATCGCAGAAATACTTCTGCCAACAAGCCGCGACACAATAATACCAAACCGAAACACGCGATAAAACACAAGCCGCCATTTTAACACTTATTACTAAACTCCAACTATTTAATTATATTCAATACAATAAACATTTCTTTAATATTAAACATTACAGTGGTGTCTTTTTATTTAAGCTCTGCCGCCGCCGTCGCACCCTACATTAGTTTGGCAGAATTGCCGATGTGTTCTGATTTGTTCGTCTCCAAGTGCGTTTTAGTAATTTCAAAGTGTTAATACGATTAGTTTTGTCGCCATTTTCAATCGGTTCTTGGTTATTATTTTGTTGGTTAAATCTGTACGAAATTCGAACAATTGCATTTAAAATATAAAATCGTGCTTTACATATCAAGTTCCGACGTTTTCACAGCCAGTGAATAACACTTGGAAGTCTCGTCTAGCGGAGCACCCAGCCGCCATTTTCTCAGCTAGCAAGTATTCATTTACTGTCGCAGCCAGTGACTTTGGGAAATCGGTGATAATTGCTATATATGTTCGAAATGCTTGCCATAAATAATATTGCCAAGCAAATATAAATTCAAGGTTATGGAAATTTATTACATAATAAATTTAATGTGATTTAAAGAACGCTTGTTCGATATCAGCCGCCACGCTGAAGCTACAAGCCAATCAAAAGACTTCTTTTAAACTTGTGAGCCAATCGAAACGTTCGATCTATAAATTTGTCTAGTTTTTGAAGAACGCTTGTTCGATATCAGCCGCCACGCTGAAGCTACGAGCCAATCAAAATACGTCTTTTAAACTCGTGAGCCAATCGAAACGTTCGATCTATAAATTTGTCTTGTTTTTGAAAAACGCTTGTTCGATATCAGTTGCTACGCTGAAGCTACTTGTATTAAACTTGTATGCTAATCGAAACGTTTAAGTTATAAAGCCTACGCGAGACCATTTAATGCAAGAAGGAAGGTACAGGCTAAGAAGCGCGGTGGCTCAAGAAGATTCTTCAGAAGAAAGTGAATCACCAATAGAGGAAGAAGCAATGGACCAAGGAACCATCACAACAATTTTGAACAGCCTGAACGAGCTTCGCACATCTGTACAAGAACTTCGAAACAGTACGGCGGGCAGCCAAAAGGATATTGAAAAATTAAACGAAAAGCTGTAAATGCACACAACCGTTGCCACTGCCGCCAATGAAGCAGTTGTCCAGTTTCCTCAAAACGTTTCACCATTGCTGTCTAACAGTCAAACTGTAGTCACCGCCGCCAATGATGCAACAACAACAATAAAGTTGCACGATCTACCAGTATTTTCGGGAAATGTGGAAGAATGGCCCTTATTTCTTGCCAATTATAATGACACCACCAATGATTTCAAATATACAAATCGTCAAAACTTAATGCGATTGCAGAAATGTTTAGTAGGACCGGCCATGGAAGCTGTCGCTTCAATGTTAATTCATACGCAAGATGTTCCTGACGCAATCGACGAATTAAATTTTCGTTTTGGAAGAGCGGATTTACTTGTCCGACACCAGCTCAGTAAAATTAAAAAATTTCCAGCTATAGCAGAGAGTCGAGTGGATCAACTCGTTTCGTTCTCAACCCAAGTACGCAATGTTGTTGCGTTCCTAAGATCGGCCAACAGTGAACATAATCTCACAAATTCTTTAATTTTGGATGAGCTGGTTACGAACTTCCTCTGGACAAACAGTACGAGTGGGCAAAGCATTCGGCAACCGTTAAGCCGTATGCCAACATTGCCGACTTTTCAAAGTGGTTATGCGAATTAGCAGGAATCGTATGCCTTATGCCGTCAACTTCGTTTAAGGGTAGTGGCACATCAAAACAGCCACTACAGCCACGACGCATAATGCACATAAATGAAAATACGCAAACCCAGTCAGAAGTTCAACAAACTATTAAGTGCTACGAGTGTGGTGGAAATCATTTCATTTCAAATTGCAACGAATTTAATGAGTCGTCAGATCGCTGGCATAAAGTCAAAAGTATGCGTTTTTGTTTTTCATGTCTACGCAAAGGTCATAGCACAGGAAATTGCCGTTCCAAAAAACTGTGTAGCGTTAATGGATGCCGACGCTATCATCATAGCAGCCTACATGACATACAGCATGACATACTACATAGCAGCCTACATCAGCCACCAGAATACCAGTTGCTTCAACAATATTGTCTAGGAGCACCGTCCAGCCGTTATTAAGTTGCCGTACGACATCGTCGCTAAGTGGTATACTCTTTAAAATCGTACCGGTTACACTATTTGGACCAAATGGGAAAATTGAAGTTTTCGCCATGTTTGACGAAGGTTCCGCCATATCCATTATAGAGGAAGACACAGCCTTTAAACTGGGACTAAGAGGTCAGCCGAAACCGTTAACTCTTCAGTGGTATGGACAAAGGGTAACCAAAGAACAATCATCAGCAGTTAACCTTGAAATAAGAGGTGAGAGTGAGACAACTAGTTTTACAATTAAAAATTGTCGCACAGTCCGAAATCTTAATTTACCGTCTCAATCGTTTGACAAGTCACAGTTTCAACATTTGGAGTTTCTGCCACTGAAAAACTTCAAAATGGTCAAACCAGTTATCCTTCTCGGACTAGACAACGCTCATCTTGGAGCGTCTTCAACTACTGTTCAGTCTGGTGACAAAGGTCCCATCGCCGTCAAAACCAAACTGGGATGGATAGCATATGGACCGAACAAAAGCCCTTCAACATCAACGCCGTTAGTGTTGTTTATACGAGAACAACAGCCCTATGCAAAATTGCACAACATGATGATTGAGTACTTCGCCGCCGACAATTTTGGTATGAATACCACGCCCACACTAATTGAGCCCGAAGAAGATAAACGAGCCCGCCAAATTCTAAAAGAGACAACACATCGTAATGGTAAAAGATACGAAACTGGTCTTCTATGGAAGAGCCCTCGACTCATCCTGCCTGACAGCTTCAAGATGTCCGAAAAACGCCTGTTCGGAATCGAGAAGAAGATGAGCCAAGACAACGATTTTGCCGCCAATTATAAAAATAATATGTCTAAATACATCGAAAAAGGATACGCCAGAAAACTCTCCCAAGAAGAACTGATGAACAACAACCAACCGATATGGTACTTGCCACATTTTGCCGTGCAAAGCCCGCACAAACCAAATAAATTGAGGATAGTTTTCGACGCTGCAGCCTCAGTAGATGGAAAAAGCCTTAACTCTGTACTACTTAAAGGACCCGAACAAGCCAAGTCCTTAATAAACATTCTTTTCAAATTCCGAGAAGGTGCAATTGGCATTGCCGCCGACATAGAAGAAATGTTTTCGCAAATCCGCATTAAACCAGAAGACCAACATGCCCAACGGTTCTTGTGGAGGAACGGAGACAAAAATAAGCCAATGGATCACTATGCCATGGTTTCCATGATCTTTGGAGCCGTTTGTTCGCCATGCAGTGCTGAATATATCAAGAATGTCAATGCCCAGGAGCATCAAAAACAATACCCCGAAGCAGCAGCAGCCATAATTAATCAACACTATGTCGACGATTATGTGGCTAGTTTTAGTCAAGTAGAAGAAGCCATACGAATTTGTACCGAAGTGGTAAAGATCAACAGGGAAGCCGGATTTGTTTTAAGACAGTTCATTTCAAATTCAACTCGTCTAAAGTCATACATGAACCAGAGCCCTACAGGAGGTGCCACCACCGTGAATATGGAACGCCAAGCTACTTCAGAAAAGGTGCTGGGTATGCATTGGGACACTGTCGTCGATAGTTTCGAATTCAAAACTAAGTTCCACCACATACCTCCAGATATCTTAGAAGGAATTCGTCCGCCTACAAAACGAGAGCTCCTAGGGATCGTGATGGCAATCTTTGATCCATACGGATTGCTCGCTGAATTCCTCCTGTCCCTAAAAATAATGGTCCGGGACACTTGGAAAAACAACATAGCTTGGGATGATCCACTGCCTGCAGATATAAGTAACAAATGGAAGTTATGGTGGAAAGAATTCCTCCAAAATATCAACACATTCAAAATCCAGCGTTGTTATTCGCCGCACATGAACAAATCCGAGGAAATTCAATTGCACATATTTGTAGATGCCAGCCAAGTTGCCTTTGCTGCTGCCGGTTACTTTCGAATCAGCCACGCAAAAGGAGTCGACGTTGTTTTCGTTTTTGGTAAAACTCGTGGAGCACCTCAACGTATTATGTCTATTCCCAGATTGGAATTACAAGCTGCAGTCCTAGGGACCCGTCTCAGCAAAGTAATAGTTCGCAATCACGATATCAAAATATCCCAGGTCATTTTCTGGACTGATTCAAGAACCCTCTTATATTGGATCAATTCAGCTGAACGAAAATATAAAGCATTTGTGGGCATTGGAGAAATTCTTACGTCAACAGAACCATCCCAATGGCGTTGGACGCCAACAAATAAGAATAGCGCAGATGTAGCCACTCGCGCGAAAAGTTCTCCGAAACTTAATTCGAGTAGCATCTGGCTTTCTGGCCCAGAATTTCTACAACTACCTGAATATAACTGGCCTGCCACAATAATCCCGCTGCCGTCAAACGGACCAGAAGAAGAAGAAGTCAAGCCTTGTCTAATCGTCCAAAGTGAAACAGGTAACAATTTAGTTATCGTTTTTAATCGTTTCTCTTCTTATTTAAAGCTCATACGAACGATAGCATACGTAAGGCGTGCGGTCAGAAAATTCCTTTGCCTGGGAAAGCTTTCAACGCTGCGTATAACGAATTGTTTGCTGACAGTCGACGAGATAATCAGTGCAGAAAATCATTTATGCCGTATGGTTCAAGAAGATGAATATCAAAAGGAAATTGCCGCCCTGAAGTCATCAAAACCTATTTTAAAAAATAGCCCAATACATTCATTGATGCCGTACCTGGACCCCGACGGTCTTTTACGGGTTCGAGGTCGCATCGACGAAGCCCTTTATTTGCCACTCAAACAAGACGTCCAATTTTGTTGCCGCAGAAGCACATAGTTTCCGAGCTTATTATGTGCCATTTTCACGAAAAACTCTACCATCAAAATTCAGCAGTAGTTCTCAACGAAGCTCGCCAAAAGTTTTGGATTCCACGTGCCAAGTCTCTTCTTAAAGCCGTACAAAAAAGATGTATGAAGTGCAAGATCGAGAAATCCAAACCAGTGCCACCCTTCATGGGTCAGCTGCCAATTGACCGCGTCACTCCATACGTGCGTCCGTTTACCTACACGGGAGTTGACTTATTTGGCCCCTTTAACGTGGCTATTGGAAGACGACGAGAAAAGCGATGGGGAGTAATATTTACTTGCCTGACAGTGAGAGCCGCCCATTTGGAGTTAGCAGAGAATCTATCCACGGATGCCTTCATCGTATGTCTTTGCAACTTCGTCAATCGAAGAGGTACACCGGTCAGAATTAGAAGCGACAATGGTACCAACTTTATTGGAGCCCAACGAGAATTAAAAGACAGTCAATTATTTGATGTTGACCATATACAAAGGGAAGCCACTAACCGTAATATCGAATGGGTATTCAATTGTCCCGCCAATCCTAGCTCAGGAGGTTGCTGGGAGCGACTAATTCGGATAATTAAAAGACTACTCCTACGAACACTGTCAGACCAGACACCCAGGGTAGAAACCCTACGAAGTGTATTTATCGAGGCCGAAAACATCATAAATTCTCGTCCACTCACAAATATCCCACTTAACATGGAAGACGACGAACCATTGACGCCGAACCATTTCTTGATAGGCTGCGTAAACTCTACACAGACGCCTCATCCAGTTGACGATAAAATCTGCCTCAGGAAACAATGGAGAATATGTCAAAATCTTAAAGATCGCCTATGGAAGAGATGGACCGTCGAATACCTACCACAGCTGCTAAAACGACCAAAATGGCACGATGAAGTACGCCCACTGAAAGTCAACGATCTGGTCATAATTTGCGAATCAGGTCAGCCTCGTAGTCAAATGCGTAAAGGCCGAATAGTTCGAGTATTTCCTGCCAAAGATGGACAAGTGCGGTTTGCAGAGGTCAAAACCGCAACCGGACATATCCGCCGCCCAGCCACGAAACTTGCCGTCATCGCGTTGATGGTGAACCCCTGGGTGATTCACGGGGGGAGGAGTGTTAGAGAGAGACGACTGATAGTGACCGACATCGTACTTGATACTGACAAGCAGTATAGCGCAGCAATACGAAAGTTGAATTGAGTCGAAAAGTAGACGTCGTGCAGTTCAGAACACATCGCAGAAATACTTCTGCCAACAAGCCGCGACACAAGCCGTAATACCAAACCGAAACACGCGATAAAACACAAGCCGCCATTTTAACACTTATTACTAAACTCCAACTATTTAATTATATTCAATACAATAAACATTTCTTTAATATTAAACATTACAGTGGTGTCTTTTTATTCAAGCTCTGCCGCCGCCGTCGCACCCTACAATTCTTATTCATATCCCATTACCAATAAAATGAAGCTATTACTATTTTGTTTATAAATCTTTAATATGAATGTATTCTCATATTAAACTGGGAATGTATTCTCATATTAAACTGGGTATATTAGACCAATAGGTTAGTAATAAAGGGTTTATAATGAAAATCTATAATTAATCAAAAAATAAAAAATAAATTAATTCTAACACGGTAAAAATAAAAAAAATTCTGAAAACTGATTTTTAAATATTTATTATTCAAAATCTGAACAACTTTAAACATAACGTATATGTAAAAAACCAACAAGTTTTCTCTAAGGACAAAATTATAATGAAATGTTTTTTTTAGGAATTTTGTGTATGCAAAATATGGTTTTTGCATTGTTAAATGATTAGAGTAATTTTTTTGTTGCTTTTATTTCTTTATATGCATTTTATATAATGAATATATTCTTTAACATATTACTATAAGTATTATGTTTTTAATTCAATCAGAAAGCATAGTTTTCCCACTTTGTTTTTCTTTCTCTTTATCACGTTCGTTGCGAGGTTCTGCTGCTAATATATTAGCTGCGTTCGGCTGACCTTGGTGGGTCTTCTGCTTAAGCATTGTCCAATCATATATGTAGTCGTATTGATGATTAAGTGTACGGAAAAGAATTCTGAAAAGTAAATCATGTTAATAAATATAACTTTAAGTAAATATACAACGTTTGATAGTTTAATTGTTTCACAACATGCAATTCAACAACCACAGCAAAATAAATTATTAATACCCTAATTTACGAGTACTTTTTATTGCATACGCGAACGCAGAAGCACTAAACTAACGCACACATACTAACCGCATAGCTTCGTAAGGAAGTTATGCGATTAGTATTTATGTTGACTCCGTAGTTGCATCTTTAAAATTGATAAACGCAACACCTAAAATATTACCACTCAGTAATAGCAACTTTAAAAAAGTCACTTAATAAACGCAACGCAACGAACTACATCAACATGTTTGTATGATGCAGCGCATTTAGTTAGCAATTTCTCTGTGCTCGGTAGTGTTTGGGTTGCATTGTTGTTTGTTAGTTATGGGGATTGTGAAAAAAATTCCTAAGCTTTCTATACAGCAAAAGTGAAAATTTGGATAATACATAAGGGTTAATCGGCTAAATGGATTTCCGAAACATATAAGGTGAACAAGTCAAGAAGGAAGATGCGCTAATGCTGAAATCGTGTGTTTTTATGAAACCTAAATGTTCAAATTTTCATCGAAATCCAAAAAGCGCCGGCTAAGCTGCACAATACAATCAAGGAAAAACCATTTTTTTTTTTATATATATAATTTGCGCACGCAAAAAGGGGTTTGCACCCTTATTATGTTCGGCTATATGCTTGGCACAGCGTGGGCGTTAAGAGAAAGCAGAGTAGATGTCTAGAGTTTGTGTTTTGAATGCCTGTGGATCATAGTGATGTGGAAAGACAGAGCTTGGCAGAGCATTCAACATACGTGTTGTACGGCTGAAGAACGGATCTCTGAACTTAACTGTACGTCCGAAGATGGGCTTAAGGGTAAACTGATGAGCATTTAAGGCGCCACAAGTATTGCGGTTGAATTCAAGGAGAGGTGGTATGCAACTGCCTATTTCCCTTGAGCACCGCTGGTGGAAGAAGCGATAAAAGAGTGACAAGCAGGAGACGTTCCTGCGGTGTTCAAGCGAATCTATTGAATTCGCAATGTTTTCGTCACCAATAAGTTTTAAGGCACGGTTTTGCATTCTATCTAGTTGATGCAAGGTGGTTTTAGGCGCACCAGACCAAATATGACAATTGTACTCAAGTTTGTTTTCTACAAATTTTACAGCGGTAAATGTTCTTTAGAAGCCAGGTCCTTTTCTCAGTAACGTAAACACTCGTTTAAGGTCCAATCAACATAGATATACCTTAACATTTTTTTCATGTAGAACCCAACACTTTAAATCCTCCTTTTTTCCGAGAGTCTCTTCGATGTGGAATCAATTGGTCGAGCCCGTGTTTCCCGAATCTTATAATCTGCAGGCCTTCAAATTAGCCGTTAACAACTTCTTGAAGGATGATGGATGATGTATGAAGTATTCATAAGTTGTTTTTTAATTTAAAACAAAAAAAATTGTTTATCAGTATTTTTTACATTATTTTTATAATTTGTAATGTTTTCTTGGTCAAGGTTTTTTGTAGTTCTCCCTGACCATGATTCATTGATAAAAGTATTTGGACTCGCGTCGTTTTAAATTCGTGTTCGTTTTTCGTATTGCTTTTTCAATGAATCAGAGAGAATTCTGAGATATATTGTTAATCACATTCCTTTGATTTTTTTTTATTTTGAATTTTAATAAAGGGATTGCCCAACTTATTGCCGTGACGCAAGTCATTCAGAGAGTCCTCCCTTGGCAATAAGTCTCTATATATAACAAAAAAAGATCAGAGGTAGTTAAATAATTCTTGCACCGGGTTAGAAAACCTAAGCATTTCGCAGCATTTTTGGCCACGGTAAATATGTGGTCATTCCAACGAAGCTTGTTGTTAACGCACATACCGAGAATTGCGAGATTTTCAGTTTCCTCGATGAAAGTGCCATTGGTTTTGGGATACGCTTTTTGCCAGAACGGCTGATTTTCAAAATTTTAAAAACGTAATGAAATTCGAATGCTTAAAATTAGCTGATTTCGTAGAGTTCAAAAATAAAATCAAAGAGCTCGGGTTTGTCACCAGAACAAATCTACGAGTCCGACCTATTTTTTAAACTTATGCCAAATAAAACGCTTGTGAGCTTCAAAGAATAAAGCGCTCCAGGTCGGAAGAGAGAATAACGTTTCTTGCTTGCACTAATGCATCTGGTATGAACAAAGCAAAATTTTTCTTCCTCGGAAAAGCCATAGTTTTAAAAGTTTCGAAAACAAACCTGTCATTTAGAAGGGAAACAAAAATGAATGGATTACATTCGCATTATTTGAAGATTTTTCTTCTGACATACTGAATTCCACTCTCCCTGACTCCATCAAAAGATTCCTGTCAGCTTACATAAATGGCAGGAGCGCATATGCGGAATTCAGAAGTTCTTGTTCAAAGCATCGGAAACTTGAGATGGGAGTCCCAAAAGGAGGGGTCCTCCCTCTATCTTATTTAATTTCTATGTCTCGATGGTCCCTACGCCCCCTACTGGTGTTAAACTGATCACTTACGCTGATGATTGCTCTGTTGCTTCCTCCGGTGCAGATGTAAACGAGGTCACACATAGGATAAATACATACCTGACAGAGCTATCTGAATTTTTTTTAGAAAAGGAAACTATAACTCGCTTCCCAAAAATTGTTTGCTACGCTGTTGACCTCTTGGACTAAAACAGTCAGGCTATCCCTATCCTATCTACTCTATCCCTATTATCCCTACAGTTAATAACCCCAAAATTTAGGAGTCATATTCGACAACCTCCTTACCTTCCGTAGGCACGCAAAAAATATTTGCAGTGAAGTGAGCAGTCGTAATAGGGTTCTAAGAGCCCTAGCCGAAACCGCATGGGGTAAGGACAAATAAGTCCTTGTGACGACGAATAAAGCTATTGGCCGCTCAATCATTAACTACGCCGCCCCCATCTGGACGTCATTTTAAGTGACACTCAATGGAATAATATCTAGTCCAGACAAAATACAGCCCTTCGCATCGCAATTGGGTGCAACTTCATAACCAACCCTGATCATCATCATAACGAAACGTCCATGCTCCCCGTCAGGCAGCACAATGATCTGCTTTCAAAGCAGTTCTTGTTAGCCTACCACAACCCTGCACACCCAGTTCACGACATCACTGTCAGTGAGATGCCTCCACGCTGCATACGTCAAGACATCAGGACGTACAGAGACTGTATAAACCCGGTCATACCGGCCAACTGGAATCTCGCCACTGTCTGTTCAGCCTCAAATAATATACACTATGATACAGTCTCGTCAAGCAAGGTAAACAGGGTCCTTGGTACACATCCCTACCCATAAATAACAGCGAAAGTCGCTGCCCAGGGAAACCCGGAAAACCCTGGAACAACATCGGTCGGGTTGGAGCCATATACTTCCGAGCTATAAAGCTCGCATTATCCCTGGCACCAATGATCTCTGCCCCGACTGGAATACAAATTTTTTAAAAAATATACCCGGTTTTATTCAAATTTTATACACATGTGTATCTCGGATGAAAAATACTTTTTGTAAAATTTTTGGAGTGATTGGGCACCGGGGTCCGACACAATTTTTTTTTTACAATTTACCCGATTTACCCGGTTTTGTTTAAATTTTATACACATACACCGGATGAAAAACACTTTTTGTAAAATTTTTTGAGTGATTGGGCACCGGGGTACCACACAATTTTTTTTTAAAATTTACCCGATTTCCCCGGAGCACATTTGTACCTCCGATGGACAAGACTTTTTGTAACCATACCATACATTTTTTTAAAAATTCACCCGATTTTCTTCAAATTTTATGAACATGTGTATCTCGGATGGACAACTTTAAATTATTTTAAAAATGTTCCTGATTTTCTTCAAATTTTATACAGATGTGTATCTCCGATGGGCATTTTTTGTAAAAAATTTATAAAAAAAATGCACCCGATTTTCTTCAACATTTATAAACAAACAAAACTTTCTTAAAAATTTGAAAGTGATCAGCGTCCACGACCTAGGTGCTCCCATATAATTTTTTTAAATAGGAATCCGAATTTATTCAAACTTTGCGATTAGAGAATTTACACGAAAATTTTAATTCTTAAGGTTTTTTTTTAATGTACACCCGGCTCAAACGTTTTGCACCCTTATAATGTTAAGCTTAGCCTGGGCGTTCGAAAATAAAGAGAGGAAAAGGTGAGATGTCTATGCACATGTGTCTTGAATGACTGTAGATCAAACAAACGAACACAGAGTCGGGCAATTCATTCCACATAATTATTATGCGGCTAAAGAATGAATCTATAGGCGATGTTCAAGCGATTCGATTGTTTTCGCGATAATTGCGTCACCAATAAGTTGTATCGCGAAGTTCTGAATTTTTTCAAGTAGATGCTATGTGGTCTTGGGAGCACCTACCCAGATAATACAGTTGCATTCAAGTTTAGGGCGAATATATGCCTTGTAAATAGTAGCCAGGTCTGAAGGAGTGATGTACATCATGCACCGTTTTAGAAAAACTAAACATTTAGCAACATTCTTAGCGATTGCGAATATGTGGTCATTCCATTTTATTGCGAGTTTTTCAGTTTCTTTGATGCAGGATCCATTCATGGATAAAGGTTGGGGGTTTAAATTACGCTTAGAGGACAGAAGACAGCATTGAGTTTTGGAAGCGTTAAATTCTACTCTTTTGTGTAGTCCCAACTTTGGTATGCTGTCAAGATTAGAACTTAACGTACTTAACATACGTTGTCTTTGACTGCTCTGTTGTCTTGGGTGCTTCAGGATCGTGAAGTGCGACGACCAGCCGTCTGGGTTTAAACTTAAGTTTGGCATCAGGCAGGCCAAACTTTAGAAAGGGGAACCAGAAGATGATGCGGCCTCCAAGCTACAACAGGTTCTAAGTCTAGATCCAGTCAGGAGTGAAATCCTTCCTTACGCAATAGGCACATCCATGCTCGGTAGCAGGATTATTTATGCCAACCTTTGCAGCTGCAACGTTACCAAACTAGTCGACAGAGACTCTCACCAAGGAGCGGTCATCTGTCCCTTATTGTGGCTAATGGTAATAAACAAAATGCTACTAAAACTTGTGGAGGATAGGTCGAAGGTAATTGCGTACGCAGATGACGTGGTGATACTCGTATCAGGCCAACACCTTTCCGTGATCAGCGAAGTTATGGAAATGGCCCTAGGTAAAGTCAGCTCCTGGGCAACTAGCTGTGGCCTTGGAGTTAACCCAGGAAAGACTGAAATGTTCACCATTAAAACTAAAATACCGTCCTTTGACCTTCCAAAACTCAATGGGCAATGTCTCAGTCTTACCACTAGCGTCAAATATCAAGGAGTAATCTTGCATAGGAAGCTTAGCTGGAACCTATAGTGTGTGGACCTATATGCCAGCAGTAAAACCATCGGCAGGAAATGGGGTCTTCAACCGAGAATCGCTCTCGGCTTTACATAGCTGTTGTACGGCCAATTCCTACCTATGGATCGTTAGTCTGGTGGCGAGCGATAAATATCAAATATTATGCCACCAAACTCAGCAGATTACATTGACATTACCGTCGTGTACTGTCATATGTCGAACACCATACTAAACTTCAGTCAACTGTCAAACGACACCATACTAAGCTTCAGACTAGTTCATAGGTTAGTTTTTATTTGGCAGCAGCAATCACTCTTGTTTCATGTTTCGCTTAGTTCGTGCAATAAACATATATGACTCGGAAAAACCTATTGCAAACTACGTTTTTAAATAAAGATAACACTACACCTTTTGCTACATGCCACGTGGATTACTTCACCAATAAGCTGAATTGCTCTTACTTACGCTTTTTTTTTTTTTTTTTTTTTTTTATAATTTGCGCACGCGAAAAGGGGTTCGCACCCTTATTATGTTCGGCTATATGCTTGGCACAGCGTGGGCGTTAAGGAAAAGGAGAAGATGAGAGATGTCTATAAGCTTGTGTCTTGAATGCCTGTGGATCATAGTGATGTGGAAAGACAGAGCTTGGCAGAGCATTCCACATACGTATTGTACGGCTGAAGAACGAATCCCTGAACTTAACTGTACGCCCGAAGAAGGGCTAAAGGGTAAAACTGGTGTGCATTTAGAGCTCCACGAGTATTGCGGTTGAATTCAAGGAGAGGTAGCATGCAACTGGCTATTTTTCTTGAGCACCGCTGGTGGAAGAAGCGATAAAACAGTGACAAGCAGGAGACGTTTTGCGGTGTTCAAGCAAATCTATTGATTTCCCAGTCACCGACAAGTTTTATCGCACGCTTTTGTATTCTATCTAGGTGATGCAAGGTGGTTTTAGGCGCACCAGACCAAATATGTCAAATGTACTCAAGTTTAGGGCGAATAAAAGCCTTGTAGATAGTAGCCAGATCAGAGGGAGTGAAATATTTCTTGCACCCGGTTAGAAAATCCAAACATTTCGCAGTATTTTTGGCGACGGTAAATATGTGGTCATTCCAACGAAGCTTGTCATTGACGCACACACCGAGAATTGCGAGATTTTCAGTTTCCTCGCTGCAAGTGCCATTCATGGATAATGGCATGGGATTTGGGATACACTTGGACGACAGGAGACAGCATTGGGTTTTGGAAGCGTTAAATTCTACTCGATTGTTTTCTCCCCATTTTATAATGCTGTCTAGGTGAGAATTTAACGTGCTTAACATACGAAGTTGTTTTGAGTTCCACATGAGAGGTGGAGGGACGGTCCACAAACTTATATGAGAAGCTGAGAGTGCTTTCGTCAGCGAAAGAGTGAATTGGATTAGAAGTCACAGATAAAGAGAACATTAATAAAAATGAGAAAGTGTCGGAGACAGAACAGAGCCCTGGGGAACGCCAGCATTTATGTGGTGTATTTCAGACTTGAAACCGTCCAAAACAACTTGAATTGAGTGGTCCAAAAGATAGCTTCTATGAAGCAGTTTATCATCGACACCAATATCGATCCGTAATTAGCTTTTTATTTTTGGATGGAAAAACTTGCGAAGGAATAGAAGCGAAATTGGGTGCTGTCTATGATGACCTTCTGAGCCTGAAAAGGTCCACGGCATGATTCTTGCTGATCGCCGAAGCTAAGTGCGCCGTAAGCGAGTCGTATGGAAAGGCAATCAATATTTTAAATGATAAGTGTGAGAAAAGTGTCGGCCCGATGGGTGCCGCGATTGATCACAGTAGACAAACAAGCCGGAGACTAAGCGAGTTAAAATAATGGCCCCGAAGAAGGCAAAGACAGTCCCATTAGCCGGAAAGGCTAAAGGGATTTGAAAGGAATAATTTTCATGGACTTTTTGCAGAAAAGAGTAACGATCACAGGGCAGTACTTCAGTGAATTATTGGACGGATTCGGTAAGAAATTGAGGAGACACGACCCTAATTTTCTAAGAAAAAGTTCCTTTTCAACACGATAACTCACCAGCATGTTTATCAGGAATGGTAGCGGCCAAATTGCATGAACTGTGCTACGAATTACTGGCGCACCCACCGTATTCGCCCGGCCTGTGATTTTTTTCATCTCAAACGAGTAGGTTCGTTTTTTTGGAGGGTTTTTTTTATTATGAACTTTTTGTTGAGCGGTATGAACTTTTTTTCGATGTTATTGGCTTACTATTGCGAAACCATTAATTGCATTTTTATAATTTTGTAAACAATTATTCTATAAATATAATAAAGTTTTAATAAAGTTGTTCAGTTATTCTCCGAGATTTCTCAAAAAACTATGCCTTTTACTTTAACTTGCACATAACAATTTTTGATCAAATAATTATGTTATTGATTTTTTATTATGACCTTTTTGATGAGCGGTATGAACTTTTTTTTATGTTATTGGCTTACTATTGCGAAACCATTAATTGTATTGTTATGACTTTGTAAATAATTATTCTATAAAATTAATAAAGTGGTTCAGTTGTTCTCCGAGATCTCTGGAAAAACTATGCCTTTTACTTTAACTTGTTTTTTATGTTGTGTGAAAATTACACATTAACTATTAAAATTAATACATAGGACTTTTTGAGGAAAATTCAGTATACATATGGCAAATACATTTATATATTTAATCTTGTCTTAAAAAACTACAGAAACATTACGTTTCAAATTTTGTACAAATATTTGAGTTGGGTAAAAGAAAAAGTTGCCTTCAACTCACATGAAAAAAGGATATTAAAGGATAACTAACATTGGCTCACAAACGCGATCGGTGAGATTTTGTGCGGGAAGCCAAGACCTGACCACGAATGACGCTGATACGATGTCCATTTGAAGATTGATAGAAAAACCAAATACTTGTGCACTTGAGTACTTTAAAATAAAAATTATCTAAAACCACACAAAATCATTTTTTATTCATAGCCTGCTGCAGGTTTCCCCAAGTAATATAAAATCTATGGGGTTTTCCGTAAACTTGTAGCTGATTTTTATCATTAATCGTACATCATGTTTATCATACATAAGAAAAAAATAGTAAAACATTATGTTTCAATTTAAAAAGTAGCATGTACAAAAAAAGTGGAACAAGCTTAGAAATTGAATATCTGAAGACTTAAACAAGATATAATAATAATATTCGGCGCGACAGACCATTGCGGTCCAAGGCCTAGCTTCTCGCGACCATTTGTGTTACGCATGTATATTTTTTCGACACAAATGGAAACAAGATATAAAAAAGATAAATTTTCGTTAACAAGTTTACCTTTGAAAGTCAATTGGGTTCATCTTGCAAGTAAAAATGTATAACCGACTAGTTGACAACACTAACAATTAAAGTATAGATACACCTCTGATAAATAAATGGATGCGCCTCTATTTAGAAAAATACAAACAAAACTCACCTAAACAATTGTCTAAGGTACATGTAATCGGGTTGTTCCTCGAAACGCAAACTGCGGCAATAATTTAGATACATTGAAAACTCTGCAGGAAATCCTTTACATAGAACTTCAATTGGCGTTGACATCTTTTTCTCAGAGATTTTTTCATACTTTTGTTTTTTGTTATTGGCTTTCATTCCTTGCCATGGAAGTACACCGCGATTAAAATACATCATAACATATCCCAGGGATTCCATATCATCTCGTCTTGATTGTTCGATGCCCAAATGAGCATTAATAGATGCATAACGAGCGGTTCCCGTTAGATTTTTATCCTCGCGGTATGGAATATGAACGCGTGTGCGGGGATCGCGAAATTTTTTAGCCAAGCCAAAATCAATTAAAAACAACTTATTACAATGACGACCAATACCCATTAGAAAATTATCCGGTTTTATGTCGCGATGAATAAAACATTTTAAATGGATGAATTCAAGCCGTCCTATCATTTGATCCACTAGCATTAGAACAGTTTTTATGGTAAAATGACGCGTGCAAAAATTAAAAAGATCTTCCAAAGATGGCCCAAGTAAATCCATTACTAACGTATTAAAATTTTTTTCGTGCCCGTAGTAACGAATTCGTGGGATACCAACTCCTCCGCTTAAAACCCGATATAACTTGTATTCGTAGAGTAATTGAGGATGGCGTGCGTTTGCACTTTCCATTTTAATTGCTACTTCTTCGCCACATTGTATGCTCATTCCAAGGTAGATATCACCAAACGATCCGCTACCTATAAACAAAGAAGTAGAGAATTTTATTAACAAATATAATATTATATTAACTGGATTGTTATGAGGAAAAAGATTGCCGGAAACAACAAATTTGATTGCATCATGAACATTTGAACATTAAAAGAAAAATAATTTTTGACTAAGGTCTTTAATAGAGGTCTGCAATGAATGTCTTAAAACATGTTTGAAGACATTCATTATTATTTGGGTTCCCATCACTATTGTACTCTAAGCTTGAAATCTAAAACGAATAGTTCACCTGGTGTTTGTTTGTCAAATGGGTAGTTCACCCATTCTCAACAAAATGTTTAGTGCAGTGTACTCACAAAGAATAGGCTCAGTACACTGAGAACACCGAATATAGTACGAGTGCACTGAGTACACTGAATGAATGAATGAATGAATGATTCATTCATTTTTAGCCTTTGGTAGTTATTCAGCAGGATTCTACTGAAGAAAACTGGCTGTAATCAATAAATAAATAATAAAGGAAACAAAAATAAAGATTATCGTTGTAATATTGGCTAGAGCCATTGCAAGTTTTGCTGCAACTGTATCAGAAGGAATGAAACAGTTGTTTTAAACAGTTATTTAGTTGTTATTTTTTGTTTACCAATAACAAACACATGCGTTTGTGTGTCGCAGATTGCTATGAGCGTGTAAATCGAAATCACTATTAGTATTTTTCACCATTGACATTTACTGTGTTTTTTCGTATAATTATGTTCTAGCTAAATAAAACATAATACAAATAATTTATTTAAAAATTAATTATTTTCTTAGCGATTTTGTTTAGTAGTATAAACCTAGACACCATGTTAGTTCTTTGTTTGGATAGAGTATTCAAATGCAAAAGAGAATCAAACAGTGTACTCGTTTTGGTTTGTGGTGATCGAATGTTGTACAGTGTTTGCTTCATAGGAATGGGTACTCGATTTCAGTGCACACTAGTTCGTGTTATTGCAATGAATAGAGTACACTGAAGTACTGTACCCTATTGCAGAGAGCAAATTAATGTATTCTTGCAGACCTCTAGCTCTTTAATCTTTGTTCTTTCAGTTAAATTATAATATAACAGGGCCAATAAAAGTGCAAGCAATGGGTTACCCAGTGGAAATCGACCATGTAAGGAAATAGTCGATAAGATTTCAAAGTATTTCCCTGGACATAGAACGAGCGGAAGAGTTGGCAGAAGCATTCGGGCTATGCGTTGATATCCTTCCAAAGACGATTCCAGAATTGGACAAAGCATTGACATGGTAAAGCAACAACAGACATCATCAATATGGGAAACGTTCGAAGGTCAACTTCCCATTCTTTTTGAGCCGAGTATTTTGAACGCCTAGAAGATGAAACCGAAGACAACGACACAGAGAGGCATAAAGCACTATTTTCTCGCTTTTCACGCATCACACTCTCCAAAGCGATCATTTAAATGAAAGGAGAAAATGGAAAGGGTTGTTCAATTTTTTTCTGTAACTTTTATTACCAATAATTTGATAGCAATCTTTTAATAGTAACAAAAAAGCAGTATATATAGAGAAGGGTTTAATTTTTCATTTAATGTTTCTTTACTGAACTCTCAGGTATGAAGGTATGAAAATTTTTGATGTCAATTCTCTAATGGGAGATACGCATGTGTGCAAAGTCTGATTAAAATTGGTTAATTTTTAAAAAAAATTATATGGGAGCCCCTCGCAACTGGGGCCTGATTACTTACAAATTTTTACAAAAAGTATTATTAATATTATTTCGTTTGTAAGGCCTGGTACTACAGACGAATCCGGCACGTTTCACTGTTGAGTTGTTGCAGAAGAAATGATTTTTACTACAATCTAGAGAGGATCCATGATACTTGAAGTTATTATTTAGTAATTATTTGTAATATTTTCTTGTTCAGGGTTTTTTGTAGTTTTCCCTGGGCATGATTAAAGCATTGAACTCGCGTCGTTTTTAGTTTCGTAACCTTTTTCGTTTTGGTTTTTCAATGAATCAGAGAGAATTCTAAGACAATAAATTGAAACCGGCTACAAACTACAAACGGGAGGAATGTGATATATGTATTGTAAATTACATTCCTTCGATTTTTGAATTTTAATAAAGGGCTTAGCCCAGCTTAGCTTATTGCCGTGCCGCAAGTCATTCAGGGAGTTCTCCCTTGGCAATAAGTTTATCTAATAAAAAATAATGGGAGAACACACATGTGTACAAAATTCGAATAAAATCGGGTGTATACATGATTATATTATATATGCTGCACTAGTTCAAAAGGTTTGATTCTTTTTAGTCTCCTAACTAGGTTTGTGTGGTCCAAGAGCGGGGTGGTCTCAGGGTTCGTGTGGTGGTGAAGACGATCCTCATGCTTTTTAGCGAATCTATGTATTTCATTCTGTACTCATTCCATGCCCAGGTCCCTGTGAATGTCATCATTCCGAATATAGAAAGGTGCTTTTACAATGTTTCTTAGCACCTTGTTTTGAAATGGTTGGATTATTTGAATGTAGCTTTTTTTGGTGCAACCCCAAAGTTGAATACCATAAGTCCATATGGGTTTCATGACTTGCTTGTAAAGCAAAATTTTATTGTATGTTGATAGACAAGATTGTCTTCCTATCATCCAGTACATTTTTCTGTAGCGAATACCAATCTCCTCTCTTTTTTTCTTGACATGGGCTTTCCATCGAAGTTTCGCATCCAAAGTCATACCAAGATACTTTGCACAATTTGCGTATGGTATGGCTTGGTTGTTAATATACACTGGTATGTGCTCTATTTTTTAAATTCTCTATATTAACTTCACTTGCCCGTGGCGGCCGGACGGCTGGCTGGCTGGCACACCAAAACATGTGATCAATTTTTGACCCACTTCCTAAAGCCCGATTTTATTGAAATTTTGCACACATGTATATCTCCCATGACAACACTTTCTTTTAAAATTTGGGGCCCTCGGGCCGCGGGGTTCCCATACAAAATTTTTAAAAAATTTACCCGATTTTCTTCAAATTTTATACGCATGTGTATCTTTGATGGACAACACTTTCTGTAAAAATTTGGAAGTGATCGGGCCCCTCGGTCAAGGAGGCACCCATACAAATTTTATAAAAAAGTTCCCGATTTTATTCAAATTTTATACGCGTGTGTATCTCCGATGGACATAACTTTTTGTAAATTTTTTGAAGTGATCGGCCCCCGGTTTCGTGGGGCTCCCATACAAATTTAAAATAAAAATTACCTGATTTTACATGTGTATACCCAATAAACAATACTTTTTCTAAAATTTGGTAGTAATCGTAGTAATAAAAGTCGAATCGATTATGAACATTCCATTTCATCTTTAAGTAATATGTATGTATTTTGTTTACTAATGTCTCTTTCCAATTGCACAAACCGTTAGCTTTCAAAGTGACAGAGTTTTCAAGGTGAACGAGGTGAGTGCCCGATGTACCCGTTGCCGACGGGTAGCAAAGTAGCATTAACGATTACAAAACAAAGGTACATAAAATCAAACCATACTCCGGCACAGTTCGCAATTGCAACGTAAAACTGAAACCACGAAGGAGAAATCTTAGCTCATCCACAAATGAACCCAGCAAATGAAACGAGACATAAATGTTTTATGCTTAATTCAACTTACTTACTTATTTACTGATTTGTATTTTTATTGATGTCGTTTTTTGTTGTCGATATCAACTTACAGATAGAACAACAAGTTTTCACAATATTCTGTCATTTGGCGTTTTCATAAATTAGTTTAGAGCAGTTAAAGAGTTCTCTAGAAAAATGCTCGTGTTTCTTTTTTGCTCAGAGTATGAGCGTGCACTAAGTGCTCAGAATAAAGTGATCTGAGCATTTTCAAATTTGACATCTGATGTTTAATGTCTCTTTCGATGATTTCCCCTAGAATAAAAAAAAAAATTCTCAGGATCGAGGGGCTCCCATATCAATTTCTGCGATTAGAGAATTTAGATAAAAAAATTTTATGGGTTGTTTTTTTTTTTAATTGTGAAATCAACATGTACTGATTTTAATTCGTTTAATCGTATTCGCCATTTTCTTGTCCAATTTTGAATATGCGAGATCGCCTCTTGTAGTTTACGAGTTGAGTCTACATTACTTTCCGCAACTGCCATTAAAGCCGTGTCTTCAGCAAATGTTGCAATCGAATTGTATTCAAGTGTTGGAATATCGTGGGTATACAGTAGATACAATATTGGCCCAAGAACACTTCCTTGGGGTACACCGCTTTGGTTACGCTGCGAATATGTGTCTTTCTCTTTTATGCGAAAGTATCTGCCAGAAATTTAGGATCTTAGAATTTCGGCCTGTTCGTTGGGTAGTATCTTTTTTAGTTTGTAGACTAATCTCTCATGCCAAACTTTATCAAATGCTTATGCTACATCGAGGAAGACTGTAAAACAAACTTTTTTCTCATCAAGCGCTTTTTCAACAATGTTTGTTATTCGGTGTACCTGATCAATGGTTGAATGTTTCACTCGAAAGCCAAATTGGTGGTCTGGAATAATATGTAATATTGCCTTTTTAAAAGCAGTCTTTAAAAAAGTTTAGACATTATAGGCAGCAAAGAAATTGGCTTCGTGAGGTGGTTTTCCCGGTTTGGCTATCATGCTTTCTGCTGCTGCTTTGTATTTTAATTTAAATGCAGCGTTGATGATGCATGTAAGCTTCGCGATTCCTTTTTCTGGGAGTTGCTTGCGAATTTCACCAGTTATCAATTCAAATCGTGGCGTTTTTTTCGCATTTAAAGTTTTTATTTCTTTGGATAACTCTGATAAATTGCTCGAGCTCTGAATCTAGTTGCTCTTTAGATATTATTGGTGTACGTGGTTATATCCTGTCTTGAAGACTTGATTCGAAGCTTACCTAGTTCGTGTGTTTACTAGTAAGAGCTGGATTACTTACATTCTGGATAATGCTCTCACTCATAGTCAGTAGGATAGGTGAGTGATCCGAGCTTAAATCATGACTTTCTTCAATTTGCAAAGAGTTTCTTGAGATATTTTTAACTATGAAGAAGTTTTTGCGAGTCAGTCGGCCAGTAAGTAGGCTTTCCTGTAGATAACGCTTCACACCCTTTCTCGTTTATTGCGTTAAGAAGTTCTCTTCCCTTGGTTGTCGTTAACCTTGAACCCCAATATGTGTTTTTCGGGTTAAAGTCTCCACCGATGATGAACTTTTTTTCCCAGTTGATCTAGGAATTCTGAATATTCATTTTTTTTATCGAATGTTTAGGAGGGCAGTAAATACTAGCAACAAGTATTGGGTTATTTGTTGTCTCTTTAACTACGGCTGTTGATTGTATTTTATTTGTTTGCATTTTTGATTCCTCGTAGTGATTTATACTTACCTTTACAATGACAGCGCTCCCCGCTCTAGCAGAATTGTCCGGGTGGATGGTATGATAGACTTTATATCCTCTGATTTTAATAAACTATTCTTTGGTGAAGTGAGTTTCGGAAACGAGACAAACGTCTATTTTATTTATATCCAGGACTGCCTGTAACTCTTTTTGATTTGCAACAGTCCATTTGCATTCCATGCCATTATTCTTAGTTATTTAGTCATTAAGTTACTTTGATTTTGGAGCAACTCTTTTAGCGTTGCTCTCTATTTGCTTTACTCTTGAATCGAGATTGGAAACGGATGTCTCTATACTAGTAATTTTCACTAGGATGGCCTGTAGGGTTTGTTTATCATCTTCTTGTTGCTCTGGAGAACTGGTGGTGATAATCAAAGAGCGAGCAGCCTCGGGATATGTTGTGCTAATTTTTTGTTTTTCAATAATTTGGTAATTTGTTTTTTCTTCTGTGTTAACATGATATTTGTTTTTGTGATGCTCTTTTTCGTTCGGAAGGGCTTGTCTTTCAACTAACTTTTTAGTGTTGTTAGCCCTTATCTTCTGTATCTCCTTCGCTACTGTACATCCTCTATAGTTGGCTGGGTGTGCCTGTTCGCAGTGTATGCACTTTGGTGGCTCATTAGTTGGTTTTTTACAATCTTTGGTGTGGTGATTACCTGTATATTTAACAAATCTCACAATATCTTTGAGTATGTCCATAGGATTGACAATTTTTACATTGTGGAATGAGTTTATTTTTTTTAATGGCTCTATTTGTACCTTACAGTACATAATACTTTTGATTTCATAAATTCTATCTATATTTTCTTCAGGGCTAAATGACAGCATGAACATGATGAACATGAACGGCTTCTTCATTTTCCTTTTTAGTTTATTAACTGAATCGGCTACATGGAATCCTTGATTTTTAAGGTCATCTTTTATACTCTCCGGTTTGCAAGAATTGTGTAATTTTTAGCAAAAACTCTTATAGGTCTTAGTTGTTTATTTTCATAAGAGTACCAACTAATAAGCATCGACATCCGTTACGTTGATTTTTAATGTAGTTTTATTCAACAGTTTTGTATTAAAATGTTTTTCTGCTATAATTGCTTTAACTTCTTTGCAAAATTAATCGTAATCCGGAATGTTATCTACCATTACTGGTGGTGGTGGCGGTAGTTTGTTGGTTTCCTTATGTAATGTTTTAGAGCCTATGTTCTTAGGTTTATAAGCAGGCAGTGTAGAAACGGGTGCTTCTTTCTGTGTTCGAGAAGTGATTGGAGAGATATTTTCTGGAGAGTTTCCAGCTTTTCTCTTCTTGCTAGCTCTTTTTCCTTCTTTCCTTATCCAATCAGTTTCTTGGATTAGCTCATCTTCGTCTGTTGATTAAGTATGACTACACTACAACTTTTATGGGTACTTTCAGCTAACTTTATTTCTGTGTCTTTTAGCTTATTATTTTCAGTTTTTAGATTGAATACTTTTGTTTGTAACTGGTTGCAGAGCAACTCTAGTTTCTGGATTTTTTTCTGTAAATCAACATTTTCTAATATCAGTACTCTGATCTGTTGCGTTTGGGTGGGTTTTAGATTTCGTACTTGCTCCTCCTCCTAGTGGAGGTGTTCTATCCATTCATATTTTATATTATTTTTTATTTTTTATGCTGGTGAGAGCTTTTAAGACATTGGAGGAAAAACTTTTGATCGACATAAAAGCTTAACGGTCTATGTTCCACAATTTAGATTCCACAGTCGAAAGCTGAAAAATAGCGCCATTTTCGCTGTCAGATGGTACCATACAGAGCCAAGAAAGTGCGAAAGAAATATAAATTTTAATATTTTACCTTTTATTTCACTTCAACAATCTTATCGTGAGAATTGATTAATCTGTCCACGATGATTTGTACGGGATGCAATTGTTTGCAACTAGTTTTGCGTTTATTACTCACAAAATATATGTTTTTGTTTTTGTTTTTTTGTTTGTTTTAAAGAAACACTAGATTAAACTCAACCTCATTGTTCAGTGTTCACTGTTCAAATTTTATGAAAAAAAATATATAAATTTTGATAAAAAGTGTTGTCATTATTGAGATAAACATGTGTGAAAAGTTTGAATAAAACAAACACACAAACATCTAGGAAGAAAGATTGAACATGCAGCTCAGACGATTGCAAATTGATTCTCACGACATTTGGGTCTTCGTCCCGGAATCGACCCAGGATTCTCCTGGCCAAAGAATGTCAACAATCAACTACAATTCGTTCACTCCAAACGTTTTTTCTATAGTGGAGCAAATTACGCCGGCAATCTTGCTCCGCATACTACTCCTACTAGCCGGAATCGAGCCGAATCCAGGACATCGGATCTGGACATGCTCCGTATTCAACACAAGTATAATTAGAAACATCTCCTCAGTTAAGTACAACAACTGCGGACACTGGTGCCATTTCCGACGATGCTCAGGTCTAGCCAACATCAGAGACTGGAATCGGAGTTTCATTGCGGAATGCTACAGGGCACGAGTTTAGACAACCAACAACGCCACTACCTGGCACTGCTCAGTGTGCCAAAGCCGCATACACGGCAATGCCTCTTCCGTCAAATGCAATGGCTGTGAGAACTACCCCACAAACTCACACTCCACCACCAGCATCTCCACAACCAGTCATAATCCGATAGACAATGTCAACTTGCTCACCTGCAAACTACCAACATACCACACATGAACACCACATACCTTTCGCTATGATGCATCTGAATTGGAACGGCTTACGAGGGAAAGTAACAGAAATCACCAACAATATGGAGCACCGTAGGATATTGCCATACAAGAAAAAAAGCTAACCCCCTCCTGCTTGCTATCCAGAAGCACCAATTATATCATCATACGCAATGACAGAAACAGTGGAGGCGGAGGAGGTCTTGCGTTCATCGTGCACAACTCGGTCAACTACAGACTAATGCCAACAATGGCACCCACCACACCCGATCCACATCTCGAAACACAAACTATTGCAGTTAAGTCCAACGACACCCTAATCGAAATAACAAATGTCTATATTCCTCCAACAACATGCTGCACATCCGGCTATCTTCCTTATCTAGAACATCTACTAACTGATGGTAACCACCTGATTGTCGGGGATTTCAACGCCTACCATGATTGCTGACACTCTAATCTAGAGAACCACCGTCGCGGCACGCGTATTGCCGAGCAAATCGATGAGTCAAACTTTGGTACCATCAATCAAAACTCACCCACCAGGATCTGTGCCACCTGTTCCAGCTCCCCAGACATCAGCATAGTGAGACTCTTTATTAACCTGTACATCCTGGAGAACAGACATAGCGTTAAACTCCGACCATATCACTTTGTGTCAGCTAATAAACGCACGTTTGTCAGTTATGCCAAGGTGGACTAGCCAAGTTTCACTAGGTTTGCCGACAGACAATTGGGACAGGTAACACCCCCCAACCCCCCCAGGTGAAAGGATCTTCCGGACCGCCGGATCGTCATTAGAGCAGCTGCACGTTTCATTCCAGCCGGTCATATCCATATTCTATGACCATATTCGCAGCATCAACCCCGCGAACACCAGAATCGATATACTAAATCACGAGATTGATCGCGTAGTTAACCAACACAGGCGAACTAAATGGCTGGAGTACCTTCTATCTTGTGACGGGGGCTCAAAGAAACTTTGGTTCACCATCAAGAAGCTCTCCAACACCACCAGACGTAGAGACATAACAGCCATCACATTCAACAGCACACAACAAGACTGCCCCAGGAAGTGTTCCTCAATGTTCTGTCGTCAGTTTATAGAACACCCAACGCACTGTAACAAGAGCAAGCGTACTACCTTCAGGAAATTACACAGCCTTGACCAAGACAACAACTCACATATGCTACTTCACTCCGAAGGCGAATTAGCCATACGCAGTGTAAAACCTTCAAAGCCATTGGACCGGATGAAATCGCAACGATTATGCTCAAACATCTAGGCTCCACAGGTATCACTTACCTCACTTAAATCTTCAACTTTTCACTTAAAACATTTGACATCCCTGACCCTTGGAAAACGGGCAGAATTATTCCCCTACTCAAGGTAAACAGGCAGACCAAGGATCCTCCTATCGTCCAATTTCTCTCCTGTATCCAACAGCGAAAATACTAGAAGCTATACTACTTCCTCAGCTTCATTCCAAACTCCAGTTAGCTGAACACCAACACGGCTTTCGCAAGCAGTGCAGCACAACCACAGCTATTTCGGAGATCACAACACTCATCTCATCTCGCAAGGACTTAACCAACAGCGTCCCTGTGGCCGCACTGTCCTTGTTGCACTGGACCTATCCAAGGCATTCGACACCGTTGACCTAGGCATCTTACTACAAGACATCCGGCTTTTGAACACCACGAAACGTTGGCTTACCACCTACCTTAATGTTAGAAAACCTTACGTCGAATTCCGGAACAAAAAATCGCTATACAGGAAAGTTAAGCGAGGTGTATCCCAAGGAGGGTTCCTCTCACCGACTATCCTCAACCACTACATGGCAAAACTCCCTGCACCATCTACC
This sequence comes from Nephrocerus scutellatus, assembly GCA_947095585.1. Taxonomy (NCBI): domain Eukaryota; kingdom Metazoa; phylum Arthropoda; class Insecta; order Diptera; family Pipunculidae; genus Nephrocerus; species Nephrocerus scutellatus. Next base: position 51,011,581 of record OX352763.1, on the reverse strand, counting down.
GGAGTCAAATTGATATCGTACGCCGACGACTGCACCATTCTTGCCTCAGGCAAGGACATCCCCACCATTTGCAGAAACAACAACGCCTACATCGATACACTAAAAGACTTTTTTACCAGTCGAAATCTAATCCTGTCTCCAGAAAAATTGTCCGCTACACTTTTCACCACCTGGACCAAAGAAGTCAACCTAGAGCTCGACATCTCGATACATTGCAGGACAATCCCTTTAAGCAAACATCCAAAGATCTTGGGAGTCACATTCGACAATCTGCTGACATTTTCGACTCATTCGGGAAACATTAATAAACGAGGCATGTCCAGAAATAAAGTCCTCAAATCCCTAGCGAGCAGTACATGGGGTAACAAAAAACAAAACCCTTCGTACCACATATCAAGCGATGGCATATCGGTCCTTAACTATGCGGCACCAATCTGGACACCACGCCTCTGCCACACACAATGGCAGAAGCTTGAATCCTGTCAGAATGCTGTTCTTCGCATCATCACTGGTTGCGACTGCATGCCACATGAGAATCATTTCAATCAAGAAACCCAAATGCTAAAAGTAAAAGAGCACAACGAGCTTCTCGCCAAACAATTCTACTGGAATGCCACAAACCAGTGCAACCAACCGGCGCATGCCAAAGACGCACGAATTTTTCTCACAGCACTGATCATCTAGATTACATTTACAGATGATACGATGCTAATTGCCGTATACAGCTGTATTCACATGTACGGTTGAATTTATATATGAAGTAATCTAGATGTAGAGCCATCAATTTGGGTTTAAGAGCACAATATTTTAGTGTGTGAGTGCTTGAGTGTGAACTCAACTCCACCCACCACAACACTTTCCTTCTTCTATCCAAAATATTTTCCAAGCCAACGCTACGCATTATAAGCGTATTAGCAGTATTATGACAGCCGTTTATAGTTACCACCATTTTGCAAGTTTGAAACTAGCCTCAACTTCTCACCTACGTACATTATACCATTTTTATCTCAATTCCGACATTATATTGTTCTAAATTTTTTATGGTATTCTTAGTCTCTTCAACTACAATCGTTGTTTTTGGGATTCCCCGATTAGTACTTTTTCTGTCTATTTTTAAAATCATACCGTTTAATTGCCGCAATATCAAGTAAGATGATATTTAAATTGATATTTTTTAACTGAATTTCATTGGCGCTTGAGTCTTGATGTTTACGCAAGGCAATAATTTTTTTAAAACTATGGCAAGGATCTTTATTTACATCTTTTAAATACAGTTCAAATGTTTTGTTGGATACCACTAATTAAAAAAAACTTGAAAAAATTACTTTAAGTTAACATTACTTTTAGGACATTAATATTTTATCAATATGGAATATTTATTTATTTACGGCACAAAACCATTGACTAAAAAAACAACCCATAAAAATTTTAAAATTTTCGCGTAAATTCTCTAATCGGACATATGTATTTGCAAAGTTTGTATGGGAGTCTTAGGCACCGAGGGCCCGATCACTTCAAATTTTTAAAAAAAAGTGTTGTCCATCGAAGATACACATGTGTATAAAATTTGAAGAAAATTTGATAATTTTTTTAATAGAAAGTGTTGTCGGGTCGAGAGACTTTTACGAAAAGTGTTGTCCAATTTATAAAATTTTTAAAAATTTATATGGGCACCCCTCGGCCCTGAGGCTCCAAATTTTAATAGAAGGTGTGAAAAGTTTCAACAACATTGATCGCAGGATTCCACGACAGGCAAACAAAAAACCAACAAACAGAATTTAAAAATGGAATGACTTATAAGTAACTAAGTCGATTTAAAAAGTTTTACTTCGTCTTTGTCACCCTAGTTTTAACTCTTGGTTCTGTATTCTAGTCTTAGGGGCACCTGACCATATATGACTATTGTACTCAAGTTTTGTGCGAATAAACGCCTTGTAGATAGTAGCGAGATCAGAAGGAATGAAATAATTCTTGCACCGTGTTAGAAAACCTAAACATTTCGCAGCATTTTTGGCGACTGCGAATTTGTGGTTATTCCAACGAAGCTTGTCGTTAACGCACATATCTAGAATTGGGAGTTTTTTGGTTTCCTTGAAGTTCCATTTATCGTTTATGGCTGTGATTGTACAATTAGCTTAGACGTAAGGAGACAGCATTTAGTCTAAGAAGCGTTAAATTATTATGTTCTAGTCATTTAAATATGCCGTCCAGGACCAGCATTCTCTGTCGGTGGTAATGATAAATGATAAAAATATCATGATAAAGAAATGTCTATAAGAAAAACTATAAATATAAAATATTTTATCATACACATTTTTTCGATGAGAATTTTTTTTTCATAATCATTATTACCGACACAGAATCCTGGCCCAGCTCGGAATTTAACGAGCTTAACATACATACGTAGTGGTTTGAGTTCTACTTGACAAGAGGAGGGACGTTCCTCAAACTTGTATGAAAAGCTAAAAGTGCTGTTCGCATCGAAAAAGGGTATTGTTTTTAAGTAATATACACACGCTCAAGGGATGTGCAACCCTTATAACGCTTAGCACAGAGTGGGCGTTAGGAGATTAGGGAGGCACATGTGTCTTAAATGACTGAAGATCATACAAATGCTGAAAAACAAAATCGGGCAATTCATTCCAAAAAACTACTGTGCGGCTAAAGAAGAAATCTCTGAATTTCTTGGTACGTCCAAAGATAGGCCTAATGGTAGACCCGGCTTGAGATAAGGCAAGGATATTGCGGATGGGTTGGAGGATGTGCAGAATGCATTTGGATATTTCTTTTGAACACTGCTTGTGAAAAAGCGACAAAAAAAGTGACAAGTAGGAAATATTCCTACGATGTTCAAGCAATTCGATTGTTTTCGCAATATGTTTGTCACCTATAGTTTCATCTCGCGGTTCTAAATTCTGTCTAGTAGATGCAATGTAGTCTTGGAAGCACCTGACCAGCCAATACTTCAAGTTTTAAGCGAATATATGCCTTGTAAATAGTAGCCAGGTCTGAGGGAGTGAAGTACACCACATATCGAGTTTTTTAGTTCTTTGATGCTAAATCCATTCATGGATAAAGGCTCAAGGTTTAAATTACGATTAGACGACAGAAAACAGCATTTGGTTTTGGAAGCGTTAAAGCACCTTGTGATGCTGTCAAGGTCAGAATTTAACGTGCTTAGCAAACGTCGTTGTTCAAGTTGCATTTGCGACGAAGAGGGACGTGGAGAAAGCGTAAAACCATATGAAAACCTAATAGTGCTGTCCACAGCGAAATGATGAACTGGATTAGAAGTGGTAGATAGGATATCATAATTGATAATGAGAAAGATTCTCGGAGACAAAACAGAGCCTTGGGGATCACCAGCGTTTTTGTGGTGAACAATGGATTTAAAAGCGCCCAATACGACCTGGATTCAACGGTCAGAAAGGTAGTTACTTGACCAATCAAGCATGGCTTTATTAATTCCATATGCATTCATTTTCGACAAAAGAGCTTGTTGCCAGATTCTTTCAAGTGCCTTGGAAACATCGAGTGCAAAAATTTTGCTTTCACCAAATTTGTGAATAGACTGGCTCCACTTTTCAGTGAGATATGCCATCTCGCCTTTTTTGGAAACAGACTGAATATTTGCTGTTTATTAATTCATTGGAAAGACTCCAGAAAAATAAGAGAAATGAAAAAGCCTGCGCAGTGGCAATGGAAACGTTAAAGAACACCTCTTCAAACCTATAGCAGGAATATAATCAGGCCCAGCTGATTTAAAGATGAAATCATTTAATACTCAAGCTACTTGACGAGTACTAAAGTAGATAAGTCCTATAGAGGATTTCACTCTTGAAAGTACAGGCGGCGACAACGCGCTAATTGGTAGCGTGGAGCTAGCTGCGAAATCAAACAAATTTTGTATGCAGAGATGATTATTATTGGCTTGCTCTGTTCTGTTGACTGTTTGTTGTAATCACATTTTTGAATATATAATTTAACTAAAATTGATGTCCAGCTGTTTATTTAATGAAAATTAAGGTTTTTATATAGCTCCTACCTCATAAAAATTAATATATTTGCTTTGTTATTACTATATAATATGATTTAAAAGTACTACTTTTGTTATCTAGTGAACTTTATGACTATTCTTTTTTTTTAATTCTCTATATTAACTTCGCGTGCACGTGGCTGGCTGGTTGGCTGGCTGGCTGGTCAGATTTTCTGATCAACTTTTAGCCCACTTCCCATGGCCCGATTTTATTGAAATTTTGCACACATGTATATGTGACAATACTTTCTATTAAAATTTGAGGCCCCTCGGACCTCGGGTTCGGGGGGCTCCCATACAAATATTTTAAAAAATTTACCCGATTTTATTTAAATTTTGTACACATGTGTGTCTTCGATGGAAAACACTTTTTGTAAAAATTTGGAGCGATCGGCCCCTTGGGGACCCCAATATACAATTTTTAAATATCGCTATATCGCATCAGATCACGGCAAAGTCTGAGCTCTGTGCTTTGTGAGCAGCGCTGTTCGCTGCCGCTGCGTCATTTCGTGGATGATTTTGCCACAAGACGAGCACGCAGTGTGTGTGTGTGTGTTTTTTTTTTTTTTTATGGCTGTGCCAAAGGTGGGGAATCTTCTAAAAGATACCAGTAGAGCCCTCCAGGGGTACTAGCATGCACGATTCGTAAACCTGAATGTTCGTACCAGGAATTACGCATACGTACTAAACCCTCCTTACACACTTCAACCACTCTCCCCATGGGACTGCCGTTAGGTATTACATCACGGGGCTGGTTAGCAGATTACTCTATGCCTTCTGCATCTTCTGCTGCTGCTGATCGCCTTATATTTTCGATTCTTCGCAGCTCATTTTGCACTTTCGTTACGAATACACACACTTCTGTCCACTTATCCTCGGATCTTTGCATTTCTTCTAAAAGGACGTGTGGACTTGGCAGGTTGCTTCTCCATTCTCTGAAGCGTCTGCAATGGAAAATCGCATGCTCTGTATCTTCTTCTATGTCTGGGCAAAAAGGTGAGCTATCGTGTCCAAATCGATAAAGATATTTTCGATAGCCGCCATGGCCTGACAGAAACAGCGTAAATTGGTAGTTGCAGTTACCGTGAGATCGGTTTGTCCAATTCTCAATGTTCGGGATCTTATGTCCCACCGGTCTTGCCACACAGCCATTGAGGTGGCCTTTTCTTCCTCTTTGATCATTTCGATTGTTCGTTGGTCCTGTTGTGATAAGGCTCTTCTATTGTAGATCCTAAGCATTTCATCTGCGAGGATATCTACTGGAACCATTCCTGCTATAACGAGGGCAGCATCATCGGAGATCGTTCGGAACCCGCTGATCGTCCTTAGTGCACTGAGTCTGTATATAGACGATAAGTTTCTTCTTATTTCTTTAGTCACCAGTGCATCCGCCCAAACTGGGGCTGCGTAAAGGAGGACTGAGCTGACTAGTCTAGACATTAGGACCCTCCTTGTATATCCTGGTCCTCCAACGTTTGGCAGAATCCGGAATAATGCTGCCTGCATCTGGGAAGCCTTTTTGCTCGAGTAGTCCACGTGTATTTTAAAACGGAGCCTATTGTCAAGCATTACTCCTAGGTATTTGACAAAATCCTTTGATCTAATAGTCTGGTTACCAACTCGTATATTTATGTATTCTATATTTTTCCGGCTGGTAATCAGGACTGCTTCCGTTTTATGGTCGGCTAATTCTAGACCGACGGATACTAGCCATTTTTTGATTTGGCCGACTGCTTCATTCGTGGCTGACTCTATTCCATTGATTGTCTTTGACACTGTGACAACGGCGATGTCGTCAGCGAATCCAAATATTTGTACGCCTGGTGGTAATTCTAGTCTTAGAACTCCATCGTACATTATATTCCATAGAAGGGGACCCAGCACCGATCCTTGTGGGACTCCTGCGCGCGTGTGTGTGTGTGTGTGTGTGTGTGTGTGTGTGTGTGTGTGTGTGTGTGTGTGTCGCCGATTAGAGAATTTACAAGAAAAATTTCAATTTTTATGGGTTGTTTTTTTAAATTCTCTATATTAACTTCGCGTGCACGTGGCTGTCTGGTCAGAATTTCTGATCAACCCGACTTTATTGAAATTTTGCACACATGTATATTTCCGGTGACAATACTTTCTATTAAAATTTCAGAAAGATCGGGTTGCGGGATCGGGGGGCTCCCATACAAATTTTCCATTTTTTTCCAGTTTCATACTATAATGACTGTGTACCGTGTGCGCTGATGAGTGACGCTTGTAGGCAGCGCTGCTTTCTTAACGATTGGGGTTGTTTTGTTCTTGCGTTGCAATAGACAGCAAAACCTTAGAGAAGTTTTTGGCAGAGAGTATAGAGATATCAAGAGGAAGCAGAACAAATGCTGAATGCAATTGCAAACTCAGAAAAAATAGGGTTTTTGCTTGGCTTTTGCTCTTAATTTAATCACCAATACATAAATACTTCGTTAGGATCACACTCCACTCACAATCAACTCAAAAGAAATAATTTTAGTGGTACTTCGTACGTCGTTGTGTGCACGTCGTACCAACTGTGCGCTGTGGCTGCTATGTTTTCACCGCTAAATGGGGAATTTCACCACAATCACAGAATTTACAAGAAATATTTATATTTTTAAATTCGCTTGCCCATGGTACATCTGTCCGATTTTATTGAAATTTTGCACGCATCTGTATTTCCAGAGACGAAACTTTCTATTAAAATTTGAGGCCTCAGGGCCAAGAGGTGCCAATATAAATTTTTTTAAAAATAACCCGATTTTCTTAAAATTTTATACACATATGTATCTCCGATGGACAACACTTTTTGTAAAAATTTTGGAGACCCTAGGCCCTAGGGTCGTGAGGCCCCAAAAAAATGTTTTAAAAAAATGTACCCGATTTTATACACATGTGTCTATCCGATGGACAACACTTTTTGTAAATATTTTGGAGACCCTAGGCCCCGGGTTTGTGGAACCCATACAAATTTTTTAAAAAAATTAACCCGTCTTTCTTCAAATTTCATACACATGTATATCTCCGATGGACAACACTTATTGTAAAAATTTTACAGATGCCTGGTCACGTGGGGCGTCAAAAAAATTAACCCGATTTTGGTAAAATTTTATACACATGTGTATCTCCGATAGGGATATTCGATATAAATCGCTGAATCGAATCCATTCGATGTTTACATTACGATACATCGTATTGATGCGATATTTTACAGAACTTTTTTTTTATTCGATGTATCGATGTATTTTCATAAAACATCGATGTTTTTTCATAATACTTGGAATGAATCGAGAACCAAATAGTTTCATTCAACGTAACGTTTCTGTTTGGTACTTTAATTTTTGATAGTACGAGTATTTCCGAACATACGCATTTTACATGCACTATGCCAGACAGGATAGCCAACTTTTCCCTCCGACAAATGCTTTGAAAGTGCTGTGGCTGTCTGCTGTCACAACAGTTTATTTTCTTTTGTCATTTGATTTTGATTTTGATTTGATTTTTGACGTTTATTTGAAAACGTAAGTACATTTTCTTTTTACGAATTTATTTTATTTACTTATTACAAATTATACATTTCATTACAGAATATTCGTTGCTGTAAGTAAATGTAAGTACATGTTCAGTCGTCCTCGTCAGTACGATTACGATGGCTCCCCCCAAGAAGAGTAGTGTGTGGAAGTTTTTCGACAAAATTGAAGGAAATAACTATGTAAAATGTAAACTTTGTCAAAAATTATTGAAATCTTGTGGCAATACAACAAATTTGATTGGTCACATAAGAAATATTCATAAGTGTGCTTTTTTGGAATTAAAAAACGCAAATTTTGAAAAGCCCAATACCGACAGCGACACGATTACGAAAAATACACAATCAGTCCTAAAGTTTCCTGATTCGCTTCCGTCAACGAGCTCCGCTTATTCTATAGAACTGAATAGGGAAGCTCGTGAGAGATCTTATTCATCAATAGACCTCGATGAAGGTGTTCCTGCTCCTGCTCCAACTCTAATGCGTCAAAAGTCAATTATATCCAGTTTCGAACAAATATACGCTTTTTCGGAAAGTGGTAATAAAACTATGAAAATAAATAATGCCTTAATATATATGATTTGCAAAGACAATCAACCATTTATGATTGTTGAAAATGAAGGCTTTCGCAATCTGATAAAAGTTATTGCGCCGCATTATAAACTTCCTAGTAAGACAACGTTGACTCGCTGGGTTGATGATAAATACGATGTATTGTCAGCTGTTTTGAAAGAAAAATTGACAAATATTGAAAACCTGACTCTGACGACTGACATGTGGTCAGAAACTATGAGCATGAGAAGTTTTTTAGGGATAACAGCACACTTCGGTATTGGCATTGAACTTTTTTCAATTACTCTTGGAGTATACCAGTCACATGAAGGCCATACTTCAGAGCACATAGCTAAAATGCTCCTGAATACCTGTACTGAATGGGGTGTTCCCAGCGATAAAGTGTCAGCTGTTGTTACAGATAACGCCGAAAACATGTTAAAGGCCGTCGATTTGGCTTTTGGCAAAAAACATATACCGTTTTGCGCACACTTTAAATTTGGTTGCACAAAATGCTATGCAACAGTGTGTGCAGTTGCCCAACTTGATAAGTAAAGTTAAAGACGTTGTGACTTGGTTCAAACAGAGCAATCTAGCTAGTAACGATTTGCGAAAAGCGACCGAAAAAGAAACAAAATTGATACTAGAAGTTTCAACCAGATGGAATAGTACTTATTACATGATTGAGTGATTTTTAGAACTCCGCACCATCGTCAATGATATAATTATTCGCCATAAAAATGCACCACCTATGCTCAATGCCTCTAAACTATCAATTCTTTCTTCTGTATTAAATGTTTTTCCACCGCTCGAAGCTGTAACCAAAGAATTGTCCGGTGATAAGTACTGCACTAGCAGCAAGGTGATTCCATTAACACATTGCCTAGTTTTAAAAATAGAATCCCTTATACTCGAAGATTTGCTCGCCACAGAATTGCAATCGCTTGTCGTTCAAGAGATTAAAAAGAGAATGGGTGTTATAGAGTGACTCTTCTCGCCATAGCCACGATATTGGATCCGAGGTTTAAAAAAATGCACTTTACGGACCTACTTGCTTGCTCTTCAGCTATCGGAAAAATCAAAGATCTTATGAAAAATAATGATCAAAATTATGAAAACGTGGAATCTGATTCAGATCATTCTGAAAAACAGGAAGATAACTTTTCTTTTTGGGAAGATCAGCACAAATTAGTTAACACGAACTGGAAAACGATGACCTCTAACAATGCTTTCTCTGACGAATTATCTCTTTACTTGCATAGTCCAGTAGGAAGACTCAATGAGAACCCGTTACAAATTTGGAATGATCTAAAAGTTCAGCTTCCTAAGCTTTATAAAATAGCTAATAAATACTTAACCATTGTGGGAACTTCCGTTTCATCTGAACGCCTTTTTTTTTTCAAAAGCTGCTCAAATCGTCAATCAGCAACGAAAGAGAATGAAAGGGAAACGTTTAAGTAAACTTTTGTTTCTGCAGAGTTTGCCAAAAGAACATTGGAAATAAGACTTCAATGCCAGAATTTTTTAATTGAGTATGATTTCGCATTCGCATGTCTTTATTTAAAATAAACTATTTCTATTATTTTCTACTTATTGTTTTAATTAAAAATAATCACCTCACAGATTAGATGTTGTTTTGGTAAACAACGGCCGACTCAGTGATGGTTTGTATAAAAAGTCAAAAAAGTTTTTACGAGTTTGAACATATTCCTTGGGGAAAGTTATTTAGAATTATGAGTGCATTCGTCCCCATGTCAGGCGTATCGCTTAAGAAAACAGCACCTAGTATATATCGTATGATTATACACATAAAAACAGCTTATTCATACAGTCTTAGAAAAAGTATTCGATGTTTGTTAATCGATACATCGACAAACATCGATGCATAGTTTCGATGTATCACATCGAATGAAAACATCGATGTATTTTCTAAATGGACACCCCTAATCTCCGATGGACAAAACTTTTTTTTTATCTCCGGTGACAACAGGTTTTGAAAAAAATGTGAAGTGAATGGGGCTCCAATATTAATTTTTTCCAAATTAGCCCGGTTCAAACTTTGCACACATATGTATCTAACTATTAGAGAATTTACATGAAAAACTTTAATTTTTATGGGTTCTTCTTTTTGTGAATAAAATAACTTTTAATTTTTCCTCTTTTGCAAAGAAAATCTCAATATGGTTTTTTCTGTCGTTCGTTCGGTGGTGGAATCTTGCGATCAATTTTAGACCAACTTCCCAAAGCCCGATTTTATTGACACACATGTGTATTTCCGGTGACAACACTTTCTATTATAATTTGATAGAAATCGGGCCCCGGGGTTCCTATACAAAAATTTTAAGAATCATATAATGTACCGGCATCATATCACGCCATACTATGACTGTGAGCGCTTTGTGCGACTTAACGATTTGAGGTTGTTTTAACTTTTTTAACCACAGAACACGCAGTGCTTCGCATGTGTTTCAGCATTTATAGTGGGCACCGTAGCTCAGTGGATAAGAGCGTGGCTTCTGAGCAGGAGGTTTGTGGTTCGAATCCCAGCAACACCAAAAGTATTTTTCATGGTGTCCCAACTCTTGCTAAAGTCGTTCAGATCCGGCATTGAATTGTAGGTAAAAAGCTAGGCCTTGGACCACAATTGTCCGTCGCTCTGAATATTATTATTATTATAGTGGAGTTTAGTATACTTTTGTGATTAGCGAATTTTCATAAAAAAATTTAATTTTTAATGGTTATTTTTTATTATATACATATATGTAAATATTTTTATGAAGCATGAGAAAATACTTTTTATGTTTTGTCACATTTGCAGATGAAAATAAAAAGTAAAAAAACAACCCATAAAAAAATAATTTTCTTGTGAATGATCTAATCGGAGATATACATGCGTGCAGTTTGAATATAATCGGGTTAATTTTTAAAAAAAAATTATATGTGAGCCACTCGGCCCATGTTCCAAACACTAATTTTTTTTACAAAAAGTGTGGCAAATATGTGTTTTAAGGAATTTAAGGATTTTAAAGTATAGTAGGGGGAGTGTACAAAAGTGGGCGGGCCTAAATATTGGTATCAACTGAAAGGTGATAAATACTTCTACACGGCCGTCCTTTTTTTATGGGGTAAGCCAGCTAAAACGGAAGTTTGATCAATTTGTACCTGGTTCATGTTGGTTTTCATATAATTGAGTGAAATATCATATGATTCAATTGTTTCCATATGTAACACTTAATTGGTATCATATGAAAGGTAATAAAAATACCTTCCGTCCTATCCAACCCCCCTCGACAGAGTTATAGCTAAAAACGACTTTAACATAAAAGTTCAGCAGAGGGCGTGTGCAAAAGTGGGCGGGCCTAAATATAGGTATCAACTGCCATACTTTTGTTATGTGCGTGCGCCAGCTAAAACGGAAGTTTTTTCAAGTTGTACCTGGTTCATGTGGTTTTTCATATATATGAGTGAAATATCATATGATTGAGATTGAGATTGATATCCAAATATTTAGACCCGCCCACTTTTTAACACGCCCCCTGCTGAACTTCAATGTGAAACTCATTTTTTGGCTCTAACTCTGTCCAAATTTTTTATAGGACGGAAGGTATTTTTATTGCCTTTATATGATACCAATTAACCCCCTAAAATCCATCAAACCACTTAGAAAAATGCATTTTTCAAAAAAGTGCTCAAAACTTGAACACCCCCTCTCTCCTTGAGGAGGAATTTCCGAGAAACAAGATTGCTGTTTTCGAAGTCTGCTCAATAAGGGCTTTAAGATGGTGGGGGGGTCCGAAAGCCGTAACTCTGTTCCCTAAAACGCACTTTAGCCAAAAAGTGTTGTACTTCGAAGATGTGCATATAATTTAAGAAAATCAGGAATATTTTTTAAATGGAAGCCACCGAACCCGGGGCCCGTTCACTAGAATGTATTGTGTACGAAATTTCAAGAAAAGTGGGGCTTTGAGAAGTGGGTTAAAAATTAATAGCAAGATTCTACCGAACGACAGAACCATGCCGACGCGAAGTTAAAATATATAGAAATTTATAAAGGAGATTTTGTTTTTATCGGAATGACACAACAGTCTGATCTCTGCGAAGATATTAGTGCATCGCTATACTGTACGGTTACATCGTACAAAAAAATGGTTGCTTTGTTTTCCTATGCAAAACCGCATAAAATATTGTAGGAAACACCAACAAGAATCGATTTTAAAATGTACATACGAATATTTAAAAATGTACGCATTATATTTCAACATTTCTTGTATTGCACAAAATAACTTACCAATTTTACGTATTATCCTATATTTTCCACCGACTATTATTTCAGATCTACTATCCTTCATTAGTCTTAATTTTTCCATTCTGTATTATTATTAAATGGTAATATAGTAGTTTTTATCAAATTAAATATTTGAAAATTGTAATTTGGCTACTGCTTTGCTTTTTTGTTTTTCTGACGTTTTTGAAAAGGAATCCTGGTAGTGCTGCGCGTTTCCTATAATAAATTTTATTGGTTTAATTTCAACAATTTTATTGGATGTACTACTAAGCAAGAAAGTGCATTAAATAAGTACGACATGTGTGCAACCAGTACAAGTTATCTTATTATTTCTTAGGTCTGTTCCCATACTCATAAAAAGCAATTAACTTATTGATTATAGTTTAGAATTTTCTTTTAAAGAGTTCCAGTACTCGAAAAAATAATAAGAGAGAGCGAAAAATAGAGAGTAAGATACTTTATCATACGTGCGAATTTTGCCAACTTTTACTACAAAAATGTCTGTAAGTAAATAGTTAACAAACTGTCAAAAAGAATTTAAATTCTAGTTGTTCGTTTTCCCTAAAAAAAACAGTTTTATTTTTGCTCCTGCCTAAGTTTTATTTCCACTGAAGCAATTTTAACTGGTTATGGGCCCAGACGATAAAAAGAAGATATATTTCTTAAAATAAATATATTGTTATTTATCGGTAGATTCAAAGGAATTATTTTAATAACGTGATTGCCTCTATTTAAGAGAATTTTAAAATGTCCATTAATGGGATACCCTCAATAGAAAAACTGAAAGGACGTGATAATTACGACACATGGCCTTTTGCTGTGAGATCATATCTTGAACACGAGGATCTTTGGGATTGTGTCAATACAAACATCGTAACTGATAACAAAAAGATCTTAACCTAGAAAAGGCTTTTCAAGATAATGGACTCTCGCGTAAGGTTGGTCTATTAAAAATGCTTATAACCACAAGGTTGGAGGAATGCTCATCCGTGGAGCATTATGTAAACCAAATAATTACAACTGCTCACAAGCTTAATGGCATGGGCCTGAGTGTAAGTGAAGAATGGGTAGGCACTCTTTTGCTTGCTGGAGTGAAGTGAAGAGTACAAACAAATGATAATGGGCATAGAAAGTTGTGGTATATCTATCACCGGCGATTCCATCAAAAGAAAAAGGCAACGAAGATTTAAAATGAAGAGCGGCGGCGGTGGGAGCATCGGTAGCAGCAGTAATAACGAGGGCAACAGATTTTATAGTGGCAAAACCAACAGTGGTGAACCTCGTTGTTTTGAATGCAACAACAAAGGACATTTGCACGGAATTGTCCTAGCAGGCAAAACAGGCTTAGGAACGTACAATCAGGTACAAAAAATGTGTTTATTGCTTCATTTGCGGTTAGTGTCGTTAAGCCTGGTGCATGGTACATTGACTCCGGTGCATCTGCGCACATGTGCACAAATCCTGTGCTCGTGTCCGATATTAGTCAAGCTAACAAAAGTGAAGTTGTGGTGGCAAATAATATGCACTTAAAAGTCCAAAGTAGTGGAAATCTGTACTTTCCAGTTGCTATAGGACTTGACTCAAATGTGGAGGTGGAGAATGTATTGTGCATTCCTGATTTAAGTGTAAATCTTTTCTCAGTGAGTCAAATGGTGCGTAAAGGCAATAAACTTGTCTTTGACGCAAAAGGCTGCAGAATTTATAATTCCAAGAAGCAATTAGTCGCTACGGGATCTCTTGATGGTGATTTATTCAAATTGGACTTTCCTGGGAAAGAAAGAGTTTTATGGCATATAAGAATGGGACATTTAAATATTGCTACTCTTCGGCAGCTTAGTGATCGGTTTGGTGGTAGTCAAAGTATTCCTACTATTGATAAGTGGAATTGTGAAGTTTGTCTCAAAGGGAAACAAAGCCGTTTTCCAAGGACCAGGACCAAGAGTAAATAATGTGCTACAGATAATTCACTCCGATTTGTGCGGTCCATTGCATGTAGCCAGTATGGGAGGTGAAAAATACATTTTGGTAGTTGTTGATGACTATACAAGGAAAACATTCGTTTATTTTCCCAAGTAGAAGAATGAAACTATTTTACGGTTTAAAGAGTTTAGGGCACTTGTGGAAAACCAATGTTACAAACGAAGTATTACGAACGACAATGGTTCCGAATACTGCAACAAAGTATTTCAACCAGTATTGCGGAAGATCAAAGATCAGCGCCGTACACACTAGAACACAACAGGTTAGTAGAGCGCATGAATCGAACCATCATCGAAAAGGCGAGATGCATGCTTATTGATGCAAATCTACCAAATTATTTTTGGGCTGAATCAGTTTCAACGGCAGTGTACCTAATAAATAGATCTCCAAGCAGTTCATCAACATTAATGGTTCCTGAGGAGCCGTGATCAGGAAAGACTCCTGACATGAAACATCTGCGTGCTGCTTGGTTGCAAAGCTATGGTCCATGTGCCAAAAGAGCGACACAAAAAGTTGGATCCTAAATCAGAAGCCTGTATTTTTCTTGGATATTGTGAAGATTCCAAGATATATCGACTTTATCATCCAGAAAAGAAGCGGATTATCAAAAGCAGAGATGTCATATTTTTTTGAAGATCAGCACTTATCTTCTTTCGAGGTAATTAATAATTATTAATTAATTATTATTAATTAAGCCATTAAGAAGCCAGCGTACTCCGAAACCATTAAAAAACGATGATTATATATCGTATGTAGTAAGATCAAGATCAGGTGAGTTGCATGATCCTGTAACTGTAAGTGAAGCATTAGCTAGAGCAGATTCAGATTTATGGCAACAAGCAATGTTGGATGAGCTAGATTCCTTAAAAGAGAATGGAACTTGGGAGCTTGCCATCCGATCAAAAGGCAATAAATTGCAAATGTGTTTTCAAAACCAAGCGAGATTCTGGCGGCAAAATTTGGCGCTATAAAGCCCGTGCTCCGAATCGACGTTGGCACCTCGGTAAATTCGTACCTTCATCAGGTTCGGGTTGTGGCGGCGGTCTTTTAGGTTAGGTTAGGTTGCGGTGGCAGCTAATGCTCACATAGACCATACGCGGTCCTTTGTGTTACCACAGGATCTTACACCTTTCCCCTTTTCAGAGGATCCATTCAGTGCTCTTAATGAATCGGAGTATATCTCGCACTTTACCGTTTTCGAGATGTGATAGGTTATTCATTAACCGCTTACCCAAGTGTTTGTGTCTTCTGTGCATTAGTGCCGGACATGAGCAGAGAAGATGCTCTATGGTCTCTTCATCCTCCTCGTCCAAGCAAACTCTGCAGAAGTCATTATATTCGACACCCATCCTTCTCGCGTGTTTCCCTAGAAAGCAGTGTCCTGTCATTATCCCTACAACCGTTCTTAATTCACGTCTTTGTAAGGAGATAAGCGCAGTTGAGCGCTTCAAGTCCAGCTTCGGCCAGACTTGTCTTGAAATATTACAAGTGTCGGTGTTTTCCCACCTTACATTTGTTATTGTTTCTGCCTTCTTCCGAAGCTCAAGTTTCAGTGTCGCGATAGGACTCCCCACCTCCGCCCTTTCCGGTAGCAGCTGGAGAGTCGTACCACGTCTAGCTAACTCGTCCGCCCTGCAGTTCCCCTCGACATCCGTGTGACCCGGGACCCATATGATCCTTATATTGAACTGCTCACTCATCTCGTTAAGAGAGGAATGACAGCTCAACGCCACCTTAGATTTGAGTGAGACCACTTCCAACGATTTTATGGCCGCTTGACTGTCCACATAAATGTTAATCTTTTTTGAGGATAATATATTATGCTTCAGCCAGCTCATTACCTCTTCAATCGCTATCACCTCAGCCTGGTATACGCTGCAGCGATCAGGTAGACGGACTGAGATGCTTACTTTCAGCTTGTCACAGAAGACTCCTGCTCCTACTTTACCGTCTAGTTTAGAGTTATCCGTGAAAAACTGTATTATTTCGTTATCGGTTACGGATCCACTCTTCCAGTCTTCTCTGGTGGGTATTGTTGTCCGAAAACCTTTTTGAAAGCATAACATTGGTGTTATGTAATCTAGTTTCGTCAGCTCCTGCCTTAGCGATTTAGTTATGGTGGAGTGTCCTTTCTGAAGACTTCTCCACTGATTGACAGCTAACAGTCGCGTAGCCGTAATTGCCGCTTTCTGTTTGCCAAAGATGTCTAGTGGGATCAGGTGGAGCATAACCTCTAGAGCGCGAGTTGGTGTAGATCTCAGCGCCCCGCTTATAAGCATGCAGGCCGCTCTTTGTACCTTCCCCAATATACTTGTATACGTGGTTTTTTCCATAGCTGGCCACCATACGCCTACCCCATACAGTAAAATTGGTCTCATTACCGACGTGTAAAGCCAGTGTGCCAGCTTTGGTTTCAAGCCCCATTTTTTACCAATGGCATTCTTGCACGAGTATAAAGCAATGTTAGCTTTATTAACTCTTTCTATTATATTAGGTTTCCAACTCAGTTTCCTGTCCAAGATTGTCCCCAGAAATCTTGCTTTATCAGAAAAAACTAAGGGAGTACCATTTAGTGTTGGAGGATCAACTGTTGGAATTTTATATTTCCTGGTGAAGAGGACAAGCTCTGTCTTATTCGGGTTGACGCCCAGACCGCTTTTATTTGCCCATCCTTTAACGATTAGGAGGGCATTTTGCATAACCTCCTTAATCGTTCTGAGGTATTTTCCTGAGACAGCTAACGCTACATCATCAGCATACGCTACCACTTTTATCCCCTCTTCCTCCAGTTTCAACAGCAATTTGTTGATTACTATATTCCAGAGTAGAGGGGATAATACACCTCCTTGCGGTGTTCCTCTAACTGCATGCCTTTTTAAGATGGAACCACCCAGCTCCGCACTAATAATCCTGCCTAGAAGCATATAATTAATTAGTTTGCTTGTAGGGTAGTCCACCTCTAGGTCTGACAGTCCTTTACTGATTGCCTCTGTTTTAACGTTGTTGAACTTACCCTCGATATCCAAGAATGCTACTAGTGTATACTCCTGGGAGTATATTGATTTCTCAATTGTGCTTACTAAGGTGTGTAAGGCTGTGTCTACAGACTTTCCCTTGCAGTAAGCATGTTGGGAATTTGCCCAACTGCTAGGTTTTACCTTAGCCCTTATATGAACATATATCAATCTTTCCAGGGTTTTCAAAAGAAAGGATGATAGAGTTATAGATCTCAGGTCTGTGAAAATTGCCTCTAACCAAGGGAGTATACACTCCGAGTTATTATGAATTTCTGCAGGGATTATCCCATCTGGGCCAGCTGATTTGAAGGGTTTGAAACCGCTTATTGCCCACTGGATTCGCGTTTTGCTCGCGATCTCCTTCGTTTGAACCGATTGAGGTTCCAGATGTTGCCTGCTCATTTCTGAATCACATACCCGAGTTGAGTCAGGAAAGTGAGTCTCCATGAGCAGTTTCAACGATTCATCAATCGAGATCGTCCATGAACTATCCGGTTTTATTAAATAACTTGGAGTGGCTTTTGTCATAGAGAGAATCTTTCGTAGACGAGAGGTCTCCGAGGCCCCTTCCATTTTATCACAGAAGAGCCTCCAAGACGTCCTCTGCGCCTTTCTCAACTCCCTCTTATAGTTTCTGAGATGTTCTTTGTATGATTCCCAGTCCAGAGCCAGTCTCGTTCTTTTGGCTTTTTTGAAAGCTTTCCTGCTTGCCTTCTGATAGGTCCCTAACTCCGCGGACCACGAAGTTGGCTTTTGTTTGCCCATTGGTTTTATCACAAGGCAGGCAGCATCGAAGGAGCGATTCATGGCACCTGTTACAGTATCTACCATTGTATCTATCTCCTCTATAGTGACTGGTGGCTTGGGAGCCACCGGTAGTAGTTTCCCTAGCATCTCCCTATATATACCCCAGTTTGTCCTTTTCTTATTTATAAAGGACTCACGAAGGGCAGGTTTGATGTTTAGCTTGAAGATTAAATAGCGATGGTCCGAGAATGAGTGTTCTTTTGCAACCTTCCATTCTCTTATCTTATACGCTATAAAGTCTGATACGAGAGTTACATCGAGTGCTCGCCTATTTTTTATTATGAAAGTGGGCTCTTACCCAATATTACAAATAGCTAGGTTCGTATTTAATAAGTATTCAAAAAATGACTCACCTCTCTCATTTACGTCGGTGCTGCCCCATATTGTGTGATGAGCATTTGCATCACATCCTAGAATCGCACCAATTTTTCTATTATCTGCCTCAGAGATGAGCTCCTCCAGTATTTTTGGTGGAGTCTGCTTTTCTCGGTCCATATATGCAGAAACCAGCCAGAATTTTTCGTTTCCGACTTCAATGCTGGCCGCAGTTATATCACCGTCACTATATTGTGGTAAAAGGAATATATTCAGGTTAGTTTTACTCAGAATACAAGATCTGATCTTCTCTGACTTACTTGAGTATAGGACTTTATACCCTTTAAGCCCGAGCCCACAGATCTTAGCTCCATTTATCCATGGCTCTTGGAGTAGGACAAGATCTTCCCCCGTTTCTGCTAATCTAAATAGAAGAGCTGCTGAAGCAGTTTTGGTATGGTGAAGGTTTATTTGAATTATGTTTAACATATTTATACTTACCTTCGCCCCATCGTTAGCATTCATGCTACCTTAGTCTCCGAGGATCCACCGGCACATTCCGTCTCGTTCCCCTTCGACTCAATCACCGTCTTGTTGACAGCGCTCTCTTCAATTGAGTCCGACAAGTCTTCCTCGTCAGACTCCATGGCAAAGAGGTTGCCCATCCTCGATACCAATGAGGACTCGCTGCACCGACTCTCAGTCTCTAAGGCAAGCCCGATATCGACAGGGCAGTCGGGACCCCCGTGATCGGAATGGTCCACTCCTTTACCCTTGTTGACGTCGTCAGCCTTATAGACCTTGAGAGTTATCGACCCGAAACCGAAGTTGATAACTCCCTTAGTACTTGCAAGAGGAGCCAGGGATTCCTTGTTGATTACCATAGTTGATAATCTGAAGTTACCCTTAGCCTCCTCCTGCTTCACGATCTTCCAGTTTGATGCCGGAAGATCTGGGTTGCTGGCTGCGATTATTTCTACAACAGCTTCAGCGTCGGCAGGTTCGGTAGGCAGCCAGACGCGCGCTCTTGGCCTGCTAGGAATTTCTTCCCTGCTTACGGCCACAAGCTTTGCTCCTGGCCACACCTCACCCACTTCGGCAATCGCTTTTTTGTAGAGATCAACCGATCTCTGATCTGAACACGCCGTCAGCTTCACGCGTCCCTGATGCCAACCTGCATCCCTGCAGGAAGGGGGAGGTCCTGGATTCTCTCTCAGGACCTTTAGGAAAATGGAGTTTAGCGCGTTGAACACCGACTTCCATTTTCCCGGCGTGATGCTCCCATCCTCTTGACTATTGTCAATGACGGCCAGCATCAGCCCGTGCTCTTTGACGATGTCACTAAACGATTTCGTCCTGTGCGTCTTAAGAGCCACCGGTGGAGTCTCCACTTGCACCTTAGCTCGATTGCTGCTTCCGGCTTCAACCTCTTCCTGAGACCTTTGCCTTTTCGGCCCTAGGTCCTTGGCGGGGTTTTGTCCACCTTCCGCAGTCAGCTTCGCCCATGCTACGGATTCCTTCTGTCTTTTCGTTAGCTGCTCCTCAGGGATACTAGCCAACTTTTCCAACACTTTGAAGACCGCTCGACGATCCCGGTATCGTTTCTTCGTCGGCGGTATAGTGCGTGACCCGTTATCGGCTTCACTTTTGCTGGTGATGCTGGTCCCTGGCCTATGGGCCTTAGGATCCAGTACCACCTTGGGTTTAGCGGCCGGGACCCCCCCTTTACGGTTAGAGCCACTTGCCACGCTTTGTTTCCAGCTTTTGGTGAGTG
The DNA here is from genome assembly GCA_947095585.1 of Nephrocerus scutellatus. Taxonomy (NCBI): domain Eukaryota; kingdom Metazoa; phylum Arthropoda; class Insecta; order Diptera; family Pipunculidae; genus Nephrocerus; species Nephrocerus scutellatus. The sequence continues at coordinate 50,991,286 of OX352763.1, read as the reverse complement.
ATGGTCTCGTTTTGTTTCGGCATTTGGTGAGTGCCGGTCTCGGTTTTAGAAAAGAGTTGTTTATTGTGCTTCATTTTTAGTCCCACGAGTGTCGGAGAAAGGGTGGTCCACCCGCGCAGAGATCCCAAATACGCGGGTAAGGTAGGATACATCTAGAGGTTACCAGGTATCTAGATGGCTCCGATAGAGACTGGGCTATTTATGGGCCCCCAGCCTGGTCGATCCTCGGCTCGGGTCGCATCACACCTTGATCCAGCCCATTTGTGGCGGTCTTTTAACACGTGGTATATTTGGTTGAGAGTGTCTTCATCAGGCGATATCCAGGTAACTTTGTGGATATTTTTACGCGTAACGACCAAATTATTGCTTGCTGACATCTCTATGAGTCGTTGTCCATTGTCATTAGTGTTCTCCTGTAAGATATGGGTGCCAATGTACTACCCGAATTCACATCCCCCAGAATGATTCTTACATCATACTTAGGGCAGGCATGGAGTTCCCATTCGACCGATTCAAAGAATTCTTCTTTTTCATCATCTTGGGAATCATCTGTAGGCGCTTGAACGTTTATGAGGTTTATGTTTAAAAATCTGCCCCTCATGCTGATTAGAACCCCACCACGAGCACATGATTTCTTGCATGAAAACTGTAATATATCTCATATTCTAATTTTTGTAGGACACCATTCCCCGTCTCATGGATTGCTGTTATGTCAGCATTATATTTGGACAGGGTATTGGCTAGCTGCTGTGCAGCTCGAATCCTGTACAGTGAGCGTACGTTCCATGAGAAAATTCTTAAATCGTTTAGCTGTTTTCGTTGCCGTGGTCGTCGTCGTTCATCAGTGAAACCGAGGCTGATTTTGGGTTCCGTAATACTTTGTTTCACGGGCGAGGTTATTGGTCTCGCGCCCATCTTACTTTGAAGGTACTAGCCCGATCTTTCAACTTTTTCTGTATTGGAGGCGGCCACAACGAGGAGGTTTCATCGCACTTCCACCAGTCAGAGATAGTTAGGGCCACTTGCAATTCTGATGCATTTTGTGTTAATGCCCCTATTCTGCTGACGGCTAACCACCTTTCTTTAGGTAAGTGTAACTTAAATGACAGAATCTACTACAAAAATTGTCGCTTTTTGCGAATCGGTTCGTTCTCTCCCCAAGACAATCACAACTGGTGACTAGGCATTTTTTGGCTCTAACTCTATCGAAGGGGGTTGGATTGGACCAAATTTTGTATACGAAGGAAAGTATTTTTATTGCCTTTTATATGATACCAATTAACCCCCTAACATCCATCAAACCACTTAGAAAAATGCATTTTTCAAAAAAGTGCTTAAAAAATTAAAACCCCCTCTCTCCTTGAGGGGAAATTTCCGAGAAAAAAGATTACTGTTTTTGAAGTCTGTTCAATAAGGGCTTTCAGATGGGGAGAGTCCGAAAGCCGTAACTTTATTTTCGGTAAAACGCACTTTAGCCAGAAATTGTTAGACAATGCCTATACAATCAATACAAACATTCTGCATGCTTAACATATACTATTGCTACATTATTAATCATATTGCTGAATTAAAATATCCACACTTGCATAACATATATATATTCTATATAAAGCCAATGCTGCTTGAAATAAAAGTTTCCTTTCCATCTTGTAACGTTAGAGTGTCGAGTTTCTTTTTTCCCCAGTTAACGAATTTTGAAAGTTATTTGTTTTACAAGTCAGTGTTTTTAAATAAAACAATAATTAAATAATGAGTTTGTTTCTACCTAAACATTGAAAAGCTCGACGGGCAGACCTACGATGGTTGGAAGATCCAAATGCGTAGTGTACTCATTTATAATGAGCTATGGCCGTACGTCAGCGAAGGCAGCACGTTGGAGGCCCAAAGTGTGGAGAACCAACTAACTTGGTATCAGAAGGATTAGAAGGACTTTGCAACGATCTTTTTATGTATTCAGATTTCCCAGCTGAAACACATTCAAAATTGTCGGACTTCAAAGGATGCGTGGGATAAGGAAGAAGCCCTGCATCACTCTGATAGTTCAGCAAGGAAAGTCATGCTATACCGAAAACTCCTGTCATTGAAAATGGCTAAAGGTTATCCGGTATAATACCAAATGGATGCATTCTTGGAAGTATTTGAAAAATTTAAACAGATAGATGTAGATCTTAAAGAGGAACTTTTGTGTATTATTATCTTGTCAAATCTTATGAAAATTTCGTTGTAGCGATAGAGACAAGGGATGAACTGCCGAATCTACCCAGATTAAAAAGAAAATTGTTCGAAGAAGGACAAAAAAAAGACAGAGGTGTGAAGGAAACGGATGCGGAAATGGCTCTTTTCATAAAAGCTAGTGGGAAGCAACCAATCGCTCAACGGTAAACATACCAGCAGAACCAGTCATGTGACAACAATACGGCAAAAGAAAGATGTTTCAAATGCAACAAGAAGGGTCATTTTGCAGGCTAATGCAACGAAAGAGACAAGACCTGGTCAAAGACAACAAATTCTTTTGCATTGTTAAATTCGTTTAGTTCTGGTGAGTTAAACATAGAAAGCTGGATTCTGGATAGTGGCGCAACATCTCATTTGTGTTCTGAAAAAACCTTTTTGGTAAACATAAGAATGCATACCGAGTCAATTGAACTTGTTGCAAATGAGTGTTGATTTTAGCTGGAACTAAGCAAGGATCAAAAACGAGTGCGGTAAATTAATTTTGTGTGGTGAAAGACAAGGCGATTTATATATTGTTAAAGGTATATCGAGTTGTGAAATGTTTATGTCAAAGGCCGAAAATGATAGTGATATCTACAGTTGGCATAAAAAATTTGGTCACTTGAATATTAAGAGCATGTCTCGTTTATCAAAAGAAAATATGGTGCGCGCTTTTAACCTTATGTTGAAGCAGAATATGCATCAATCCGCATCTAAAGGAAACTATATTACCAAACTTATTATGTCACAAAATTTTATTTTTATTATTTTTCTCTACTTGAATTTTCAAACTAATTCATAGTAGGTCGCTCAATTTGTAATATGATTGTTTTTTTGCACGCACGTAAAAAGCAATGTAATTCGTTGTTATGCCTACCAACATGTCAAAAACAAAACACATGCTATATTTGCTGTATTGCTTTGACTAATCCAGCTTGGCTTACAACAACAATCGCATAAGCATAAAGCCGAAAATAAATCAAAAAAGTTTGTAGGATTTAAAACTAAAGCCATTTTATAGTTATAGCGCTCACGCTCAAGCTCAACGCTGTGGTAGAGAGTGGTCGTATCAAAGTGCAGTCATTCACATTTTGTATTGTTATTAAAAGTGAGTCGGGTAAAAATACTGTGTTATACATTAAAAAAAGCCCATAAGCTGGTGCACCTTGGAACATTAGAGTTTCTTCAATTTCCCTACTGGTATCCCGAGGGCGAAACAGGTAAAGAGCTACATATGCTCATACTGGTCATCATCAGCATCAGCAAACTTAGCAATGCTAAACGAAAAGAATAGTAATGAACCGGATTAGATAGGTACATCACTGTGCAATCTAAAAGAAAACGTAGCCCGAGATCTGCCCAGTTTGCTGGCAGGAGCAAAGTGACACGGTCCGAACTAGGTGATAACCACATACCTCTTAACAACCGATTCCCTATGTTAGACGCTGTTGACATCAATACACCGCCAAAAATTAAAACTGAGAAACCGCCTCCAATTTATTTAAGGGAAGCATCTAATAAAATAATAATAATAAAATCGCAACATTAACAGATTTTAAATTTTATATTGCCCCGCTCAAAACAGGCAACATAAACGAAACAAAGATTAAAACCCTCGAAATCGAAGGCTTCAGAGCCCTACTTAAATATTTCGACGAAGTTGGTAAAAAATATTACACATACCGGCTAAAAAGTCAAAAAGGGCTGACAGTTGTGCTAAAAGGAATTGAAAGCTACGTAGATATTAGCGACATAAAAGCTGCACTTGCTGCGGAAGGTTTCCATGACAAATCTATTGTTAATATAGTTCCCAACCAATGTTCCGGTTGGAACTAGAACCAGAGAAAGAGAAGTCAAAAGGAGCTCACAAGATTTACAACCTAAAATATCTGCTTCATCGTAGAATAGTAATTGAAGAACCGAAGAAGAGAGCTGGACCAGTTCAATGCACAAAGTGCCAAGAATACGGGCACACGAAAGCATACTGCACCTTAAATGAAGTATGTGTTATATGTGGTGAACTTCACGATTCCAAACAGTGTAACAAACCTCGCAATGACCCATCTGTGAAACGTTGTAGCAACTGCGGCGAAAATGATACTTCTAAAAATAGCTATTTGGAATTCGAACGGGCTTTCGCAACATAAAGCTGAGGTAGAAACCTTTCTTATCGAACAAAATATAGACATCATGTTAATATCTGAAACACACTTTACAAAACAAATTTTTTTTTAAAATAACCGGTTATTCAGTTTACGACACCAAACATCCGGATGGAAAAGCACACGGCGGCACTGCAGTCTTAATAAAAAGAAGATTAAAGCACTACGAGCTCCCAAAATATGCTAAAGATCACATCCAAGCTACAAATATCTGTTTGGAAGAAAGACCTGGAAAATTTGCAATATCGGCTATCTACTGTCCACCGAAACACGCAATTAAAAAACAGCAATTTATCGATTATTTTGACCAATTGGGAATCAAATTTCTAGCAGAGGGTGATTACAACGCTAAACATGTGCAATGGGGTTCGAGGTTGACGTCACCGAAGGGCAAGCAACTCAACGAAGCAATAAACGAGAAAAACCTAGACTATTTATCATCTGGACATCCAACATATCGGCCTACAGATAGTAATGAAATTCCTGATGTAATAGATTTCTGTGTAATACGAGGAATAGCACGCACCTATGCTCAAGTCGTTGACTGTTATGACTTATCCTCAGATCACTCACCAATAATAGTAACACTAAGCACCCAAGCGTTAAAAACTGAACTACCCCAACGTTTAACAAATAAACAAACGAAATGGGTTCTCTATAGAAACATAGTAGATGTAAATTGTTATTTGGATGTCCCACTTCGAACACCCTAAGGCATTGATGCCGCGATAGAAAACTTAAGACAAATAATGGAAATGGCCGCAAAAAAAGCCACACCGGAAAACAAAACATCAGAAAAAAACAATAAGCTTTCAAGCAACATTCAAAAGTTATTGGCAGAGAATCGGACAGCTCGGCGGCTATGGCAGCTTCACCAATCTCCGCTGCTAAATGGAAATTTAATAGAGCTATTAAAACTCTGAGAGAAGCAATACGGGAAGAACATAATTTTGGATTACAGAATTACCTAAGTAAGCTCACAGCAACTGCAAAAACAGATTACTCACTGTGAAAGGCAGCAAGAAATTTAAAAAGGCCAGAGCTAGCGAACCCACCTATAAGGAAACCAGATGGTCACTGGGCCAGAAGCGACTTAGAAAAGGCTATCGCTTTTTCTAACCATCTACAAAAAGTGTTCACCCCAAACGAACAAAATAATGACCGCGGACTACCTCAGCCTACGGTGGACGAGCCGAACCCAAATGCAGTAAAATTTAAATGGAAACGTGTCAAAACACTTATCAAAAACAGCATAAATCCTAAGAAAGCGCCAGGTCATGATCTAACAACTGGAAAAATGATTAAAGAATTACCAGATAGATGCATATAATACAAAACATATATTTTTAACGCGATTATGAGATGTGGATACTTTCCCCAAAAATGGAAAATATCCCAAATTATCATGATTCCTAAGCCAGGTAAAGACGAAACACAAGTCTCGTTGTACAGGCCAATAAGTCTACTCCCGATAATTTCAAGCCTTTTTGAAAAGATGCTACTACAAGCACTAATGCCTATTTTATCTGAAGGTCGCATTATACCAGAGCACCAATTTGGATTTAGAGAGCAGCACAGCACAATAGAACAGGTGCACAGAATTGTGAACACAATCAAGCTTCCTTAGAAGAAAAGAAATACTGCTTGGCAGTTTTCTTGGATATTGCGCAAGCTTTCGACAAAGTATGGCATGAAGGAGTAAATTATAAAATTAAAACTCTTCTGCCTAGACAATTCCATGCAATTCTTGGAAACTACCTAGTCTTAAGGATATTCCAGGTGAAACAAAACACGGCCACTACTGATTTAACCGAGATTAAGGCAGGATTCCCGCAAGGTAGTGTATTGGGACCTGTGCTATACTTGTTATTTACGGCTGACCTATCAACAACCGAAAAAATAATCACTTCAACTTTTGCTGACGACAGAGCTATACTGTTTTTAACACAAAAATCCTCAAACAGCATCGAGAGAATTACAAGAACATCTGCACAAAATAGAAGATTGGCTAAAAACTTGGCGGATAAGGACGAATGAGTATAAATCAATACATGTAACATTCACATTGAATAAACGTACATGTCCGGCAGTAAAATTAAACAATATCACAATTCCTCAACAAACTAATGTCAAATATCTTGGTCTTCTCGATAGAAGATTGACATGGAAAAAGCACATTGAAACAAAACGCAATCAATTAAAAATAAAATTTTCTAAAATGTACTGGATGATCGGAAGAAAATCAAAACTCTCTCTGGACTGCAAGGTTCTACTATACAAAGCGATCCTAATCCCCATATGGACATATGGTATCCAACTATGGGGCTCAACTAGTGCATCAAATATTGATATCGTACAAAGAACGCAAGCAAAGATACTTCGTAGCATTACAAATTCACCATGGTATATTCGAAACAGCAACATCCATAAAGACCTAGGAATCAAAACTGTTAAAGAGACAATAAAAGCATGTAGTCTAAAATACCAATTGAAGCTGGAATCACACCCTAACGAATTACCTAGAGAACTAATAAGCCAACCGAAATACAAACGACTTCGCAGAGCTGATCCTCTAGATTTAATTAACTAAGAAATATATTCTATTATTAGAGCTAACACACTTTAAGTATCTCATAATAATTTAAAAATAATAATGCATACTAATATTAAGTTTTAACATAGGTTAAGGCTTAAGTTTAAAAAATTATAGTTTTTAAGAATTTCACACTTCTTGTTAGTTTCCTATAAAGAAAGATTCAAGAATAAAGCCTTTGGCAATAGTTACAAAAAAAAAAAAAAAAAATTCTCATATAGGATTTACTTATAGTGGTTAAAGAGGACGCAGCCCAGTCTATTCGAATGTCGGAGCCCGTTACAGATACTGAATGGGCTTGATAGTGATCCGGATATTTTTACTTGGGTTATAACATTGGTCGTGGTCAACCTACATAGTAGTGTTAGTTTATTTGGGATGCCGTATTCTCTCATGGCCTTATAAAGTTCTACTCTGGCTATGTTATCATAGGCGGCTTTAAAGTCTATAAAAGGATGGTGTAGTGAGTTTTGAAACTCGAAATTTTTCCCTGACCCGCCTAAGGGTGTAAATTTTATCAGTTGTTGATTTACCTGGGATGAGGCCACATTGGTATGGACCAATGATGACTTTAGCATATGGGGCTATCCTGTCTTGAAGGATAGAGGTGAAAATCATACATGTGGTACTCAACAACGCTATACCACGATAATTGCTGCATTTTGTGATATCTCTCTTCTTCTGTATGGGACACAGGATGCCTCTTCGCCAGTCTCCTGGCCTAGCTTCTTCCTCCTATACTTCCACTATTTCTTCATGAATTGCTTGGTGTTTTGTGGGGCCTCCTATTTAATCAGTTCCACTGGGATCCCATCTGACCCCGGGGCCTTAAAATTTTCGAGTCGATTTATCGCTCTGCTAACTTCGTCTATGCTTGGTGGCAGTAGATTACCCTCTTTGTCTTTGCAGTATGTGCAACATGTATATTGTGTCATACCGCGGACTCTTTGGTAGAAATTCCGTGCCTGTTGAGGTCCTTGCTCTCTGTACTCTTCAGTTCTCGGACGATATTCTTCTCCCAGGCTATTCAGGCTAAAACGATGGTTGAATCCGTCCAGGAATACACATTATCTGTCGGAGTACCAAAAACTTGCCTCATTTCATTCAGCAATTTCGACAATAGGAGTGCTGCACAAAATTCCATTCTTGGTATGGTGAACTTCTTTTTAATGGGTGCCACTCGTGTCTTGCATGTAAGTACAGTGGTCTTGTGTACTCCATTTTGATCAGTAATTCTTGAAAATATAAGAGCAGCATAGACTCTATCAGAGGTATCACAAGATCCATGCAGCTCTAGATTCCGGGAATCATATGCACCAATCCACCTAGGAATTTTGATAGATTCGGCTAATGGGAGATCTCTTTTGAATTAATTCTAGCATTGCTGTAGGTCAGAAGTTGATGCATCATCCCAACCGAGCTCAGCCTTCCAAATTCGCTGCATTAACATTTTCGCGGTAATGGTGATGGGGGCGAGCCATCCTAACGGATCGAAAAGACGTGCTATTTCAGAAAGTGTGGCACGCTTAGTTTGAGGTGTCATGTTTACATGTTGATTTGATAAGGTTTACTCTTAATAGGAATGTGTCTGTTGATAGATTCCAATGGATCCAAGTTGATGCAGCACTGATTATTGTCTACTGGGTCTGACACAAATAATTCCTTGTGATTAGTGGCCCATTTTCGTAGATGAAAGCCGCCACTGGTTAGTAAATTAATTAACTGATGTTGAGCTTTTTTACAGTTCTTACAGCTAGTGTAGTGTAAAAATCATTTCTCACAATTTTGGATGCGATTGGGTAACGTTGTTGTTCATCTAAGGCCAATTGATGAAGAGTCCTTACAACTAAATACGGTACTGATGCTGTGCCGTATGTACCAGTCGTTGGCTTGAAGTCCTTAATTGGTTCGTTGGCCGAATATTCACACGATACGTTGATAGTCCTGATGATGAGCGATGACCTTAATTGGGCGATACATTTTTTCGATATCCGCTGTATATACGTATCGGTGTCTTCGCCAGCGCATAATTTTTGTTAGGTCTTCTTGAAATCTTGGACCAATGAGCATCAATTGATTAAGGCTTGTTCCACTAGATGTCTTCGATGATGCGTCAAACACAACGCGTAGTTTCGTAGTAAAACTGTCCGGTTTAAAGATGATGCATGATGTAGCATGTAATAGATATTGTTATCTATACGGTTATAGTCCCTAGTTTCGACCATATGCCCAAGGTTCATAAAGTCGTCCATGAATTTTGTGTATTCAACTCTTAACTTTGGGTCGCCGACAAATCGTTTTTCTAGCTGAAGTAGTCGGGCTAGCGCTCGGTCCCGTGATGCACCAATGTTATGCTTTTGCATCAACTCTTGATTGAATGGAATGCTAACTATGTATCTGCCACCTTTTTCTCGATGATAAGTTTCTTTGTAGACATCTTCGCAACGCTGTTCTAGTTGTGTCAGATGATTCCTCTTGGGTATTTGCTCGAGTTCCCAAAATCGTTTAAGTTGGTTCTCTAGTGTTGTATGAGCGACAAATCCTACGATTTTTATATTTTGATCCCTCACCGATGTCCGACCTGTGATGATCCATCCTAGTTGTGATTTTTGAGCGATATTGGATCCTTTAATACCTCTTTTAATTCCATTCTGTATGATATCTCCATACACATCGGCTCTTATTATCATGTCAGTAGCGTATGTTGGATCGGCAAGTACGAGGCCCTTTAGTTGATTTGGCATGCACTTAACTATGTTTCTATCAGGCATGAGCTTAGTAAGGGTCGGTAACACAAGCGCTGATACAGAAATTTTGAAGTTTGATGTGAATCCGGTTGGATTGCGGCCTTAACCTTGCTGCGGGCTATTCCGGAATCAGTTGATCCTAATCCAGTGTACCTTCTGTTTAGGGAGACGTTATGATTGAACTGTCGCTTCAGTTATTAGTGTCGCTTGTGAACCTGGATCTATCAGCGCCCTTAGTTCCCTGCTATGCCCGTAAATGTTTGTTGCGTTTATAATGGCTGTGGCGAGGAGAACACCATGGTTATGATGAGCATGGTGTAACTGCACCATGGATGCTTGAGTTGAGGTAGAACTGGGCTCATTGATATGCCGTTTTACCACATTATGATTTTCTTGTTGTAGCAGTGTGTGGTGCTTTTTATTGCACAGCTTAGAAGTTCGTAGACTAGAGCAAGCAACCTTCTTATCATGCCGTAAACAATTGACGCAAACCTGGCCTGTTTAATCTGTTCGTATCTTTCTTTTGGTATCCAGCCCATAAACTTGTTGCAAGAGTAAATGTAATGATCACCCTTACAAATAATGCAGCTGAACCTTGTTGCTAGGTGGTAACTACGTACAGGATCTTTGTTTTCTTCCTTGTGCAGCTTTTGACGAGATGGAGCTAAGACTTCTAATGCTTGATATCTTCTGGCAAGGAACTCAAAGAGTTCTTCTTGTGAGGTAGCCTTATTTGGACTTTTAATCCCTTGCTCAAAAAGATTTCTGCTTTCCGGGTCCAATCCCTTTACGATGAGATGAACTATTATTGGTCCCCAGGATGATGTCTCGAATCCCATGTTTTTCAGAGCCAAGACCTTCTTTAGTTGAATCTAAGATAGTTTTTAGATGACTTAAAGAAGATTGATTGCCATGGTATCCAGTTTTAAACATCCTGTCTAAGTGCATTGATACGATCTTCCTCTCGTTGTCGTATCGCTTTTTTAATGTTTCCCAAGCATTAGCGTAATTTTCACTTGATATTGTGAAATGTTGTATTAACTGCAACGGCTCGCCTCAAAATGCGTTTTTAAATACTCCATTTTCTCGGTTATCCCAAGAGTAGTTTTTTTTATGAATTATAGTTGTGAAAATATCACAGAATGACTGCCTTTCTAAGTAGTTCCCTCTGAATATGGGAATTTTTAACTGAGGTAGTCGAACTTCTGAGCTAGAAGGCGACTCCTTGACGATTTTAGTTTCCGAGGATTTTGAGGCCATTGAAATAGGCAGTTGTTGATATCTTCTTGTATACCTTTTCAGTTACGTATGAGGTCTTATAATCTTGATCACTTGCAAAGAAAGAAATTCTTCATGTAATTCGGTCAGGGATTTTCATTGATCTATAAGAACTCTTTGCTGTTACTCGTGCACTTCTTTCGAGTAGTTTTGAAATGTCCGCCCAAAGGATTCTATCGTTCTTATTATAACTCCAATTTTCTTAGACGCAGCTGCTGTGTGTCGTCATTTGAGGTCTTGGGGGTCTCTTTTTGGACTTCGATAACTTCAATTTGTGGAACAATGTTTTCCAAGTCCGTTCTTAACTTTTTGTATAGGACTTTAACGATATCATATGTGTTTTCCCGCAAATATGGGAAATCAGGCTTTGTCACAACTAGAATTTTTTCATGGTTTTCCTCGAATTCATTCCAAATTTCGTCGATATTTGCAAGTCGGTCTTCCTTGTACCGTTGGGTTTTCCGAGACGAGCTATCTTTTTCCAAGTTTATTTGCGCTCTTTCCAACTCTTGTGCTAAGCTCTTCTGCCTAGCAACAATAATGAAGACTTCGCAGTCCTCTATTTTTTATTACTGTTGTACTGTTTTTTTTGCACTGCACTACCACTGTACTTAGCCCTGGAAACGCTTTAAAAAAAATCAACCAATGTAAGCCTTGGTAATGCTAGAATAAGTTGAGTTCAAACTTAATGTTATAAAACCAGTGTAGAAGCCCTGGTTACGCTTTTGTTGGCTCGAAGGACCCAACCACTGGTGGGGGGAAGTCAATAAATACAAAACGGCTTTTCTTTGGTTTGTAAAAAGGAACTGATTTGTTTTCATTGAATTTTGCTCTTATATACTATATTAATGCTAATTGTAAATTTTACAATTGATAAATAAAAGCAAAAATAACACGCAACCAGACAGCAATAAGACACCTTGCATTTTGCATATTAGCTGAGAAAATGTTTTCCCAGAGAATGTGCTGAGGGCAACAGAAAACTGTGAGAATATGTCACACAGCGAAAACAGCAAAATGCAAGGTGTACGGTATCTATATTTTGCTGGGAAAACAAAATGTGCTGAATTGTAAAAATTTGTAGAATTATGATCGTGATAATCGGTATGTTATGGTCGTAACAGTGTTTATATAGAAAAACGAAAGACTTAGACACCGAACGCGCTTGGAAAACGAGGATGTTGGTTTTTGTTGCGAATAGGAACTGAGTTTATGTGACAACTTTTATATAGACGTTGAACGAGTTTTGTTTTTGGGAAAAAGGCAGTTCAACACTGGGTTATATCATGTCATGGAAGTCATTGGTGCATCAACTTCGCATGTGGAGATAACGCCTATCCCAAGGGAGTCTGCAGCGCATCTACATCATTTATAGATTCGTCTATCCCATGGCAGTTCAATGTTGAGTGCCTCTCTTCCCGGGTCCTGGATGTGTGTTGCAGATGGCAATGCAGTTCCGGTTAGGAAACCCATATACCCGAGCAGCGGCTTTCGAGATTTCGTGGATTTTTCTCTGCAGATTTAGTCGTCGACTCATGTTGTGGAAGTTATATTCGATTATCCTGCCATGAATACATTATTGCATATGTTTTATATGGACGTGGAACGTATTTTTGGGAAAAAGGCAGAAGATAACTTCCACAACATGAGTCGACGACTAAATCTGCAGAGAAAAATCCACCAAATCTCGATTGTTTAGCTAGGTTAAATGCAGTAATTCCGTCCGTACATCCCTGACTCTACCATCCGAGATTCGAAAGAGTGGTAATCAGCGTTGAACGTTGTAGATACGTTTCGGACTCTCTTGGAACAGCTCACCTGCCTTGAGATAGACGTTATCTGCGCACGTGAAAAAGATGCGCCGATGACTCTCATGACAGGAATTAACCCAGCGTTGAACTACCTTCTCCTAGATGCATTTAAATTGATGAAGGAATTTACGGGCACATAGGCCCCTGTAGAATTCCAAAGTCGCCAAATTCCGTACATTCCTGATTTTACCATCCGAGATGCGGAAGATAGATACTCAGTGTTGAACTGCCATTAGATAGACGAAATCTACAGGAGAGGCACTCAACATTGAACTGCCATGGGATAGACGAATCTATAAATGATGTAGATGCGCTGCAGACTCCCTTGGGATAGGCGTTATCTGCACATGCGAAGTTGATGCGCCAATGACTTCCATGACAGGATATAACCCAGTGTTGAACTGCCCTTTTACCAAAAATCCGTTCCACGTCCATATAAAATAAGTGGTATGAGTCGACCTTGGCACCTCGGTAAGATCGTACCGTCATCACGTTCGGGTTGTGGCAGCGGTCTATCAACACGTGGTTTATCTGGTTGAGAGTGGCTCCATTAGGCGATACCCAGGTAGCTTTGTGGATATTTTTACGCGCAATCCTTGTATTCGCAACGACAAAATTAAATTATTGCTTGCTGCCATCTCTATGACTCGTTGTCCATTTTCATTAGTGTTCTCCTGTAAGCTATGGGTGCCAATGTACTGCCTGAATTCTGGCTCCCTACCTATTTTAGTATTCATATCCCCCAGAATGATTTTAACATCATACTGAGGGCAGGCATGGAGTTCCCATTCGACTGATTCAAAGAATTCTTCTTTTTAATTTTCCTGGGGATTTACCCGGCACGCAAAGGGTGTATAAACGTTCATTTATTGCTATAAAGCCGATAACGGTAGAAACCCTGCTCCGATCTTATGATGTCTTGCATGACAGCTGTAATATATGTCACATTCTGATTTTTGTAGGACACCATTCCCCGTCCACCGCATCTCATAGATTGTTGTTATGTCAGCATTGTATTTGGACATGGTATCGGCTAGCTGCTGTGCAGCTCGATCTCTGTACAATGAGCGTAGGTTCCATGAGAAAATTCCTAAATCGTTTAGCCGTCTTGCCTTGATCGTCGTCGTTCATCAGTGAATCCAAGGCTGATTTTGGGTTCCGTAATACTTTGTTTTACGGGCGAGGTTATTGGCCTCGCGCCAACCTTATTTTGAATCATTTCATCCAGCTTTTTTGATCGCACTTCTACTACTACTTCTACTCCTACTACAAAAATTGTCGCTTTTTGCGAATCGGTTCGTTCTTTCCCCAAGACAACTCACCTACTCGTGAACGCTTTTTGCAAACTTATCACATGTTCGTGACCGAGAATCGGACTTTGCACAAAAGGCGAGAAGCGAGTAAATATCTCGCCTTTTAGTTTTGTACGATGATTCAAAAGCGACTGTCCACAAATCAACAAAACAAAAGGCAAGCGCCTTTTTTCGTTCAGTTTTTTCGTTTAGCTAAAATATAATCGATAATTTAAAAGCTGTATTAATATATTATGAATTGATTAAAGAAATTGTTAGACAAAACCAATACAATCTAAAACCAACATATTGAATGCTTAACATATACTACTGCTACATTATTAATCATATTGCTGAATTAAAATACCCACACCTGCATAACATATATATTCTATATAACGCCAGTGCTGCTTGAAATAAAAGTTTCCTTTCCATCTTGTAACGTTAGTGTGTCGTGTTTTTAAATAAAACAATAATTAAATAATGAGTTTGTTTCTAAACTTTAAAAAAAAAATCCGACATCTTTAGCCAACTTCCACTCCACCTAGAAAGCTGGAATTTTGCCCAAAATTGCATTTTTTATATTCCGGAGTATAACGCGTGTCGCGTGTGTCGCGTGTGATGGATGAGAAAGACTTTTCAACGATCTAGTCTCTAGTCCAGCAAGTAAAGTCACGCTATACCAAAAACTCCTGTCATTGAAAATGGCTAAAGGTCATCCGATATAATACCACATGGGTGCAGTCTTGGAATTGGATGAAAAATTAAAACAGATAGATGTAGATGTAGAAAGAGAAATTTTTTGTATTATTCTCTTGTCAAGTCTTATGAAAATTTCGTTGTGGCGATAGAGACCAGGGATGAACTGCTGAATCTAGCCAGATTAAAAACAAGATTGTCCGAAGAAGGACAAAGAAGAGACAGATACGTGAAGAAAACGGATGGGGAAATTGCTTTTTTCACAAAAGCTAGAGGGAAACAACCAATCGCTCATCGGTAAATATACCAGCAAAACAAGTCACGTGACAACAATACGGCTAATGGCAGATGTTTCAAATGCATCAAGAAGGGTCATTTTGCAGGTTAATGCAACGAAAGAGACAAGACTTGGTCAAAGCCAACAACTTCTTTTGTATTGTGAAATTCGTTTAGTTCTGGTAAGTTTAACAGAGACAGCTGTATTCTGGATAGTGGCGCAACATCTCATTTGTGTTCTGAGAAAAGCTTTTTTGTAAACATCAGAATGCATAAAGAGTCAGTTGAACCTGCCGCAAATGAGTGTTGATTTTAGCTGGAATAAATCAAGGATTAAAAACGAGTGCGGTAAATTAAAACTGTGTGGTGAAAGACAAGGCGATTTATATATTGTTAAAGGTATATCGAGTTGTAAAATATTTATGTCAAAGGCCGAAAGGGATAGTGGTATCCACAGATGGCATACAAAATTCGGTCACCTAAATATATATAAAGAGCATGTCTATTTTATCAAAAGATATGGTGCGCGGTCTTAACCTTTTGTTGAAGCAGAATATTCATCAATCTTCATCTAAAGGAAACTATATTACCAAACATATTATGTCACAAAATGTTATTTTTATTATTTTTCTCTACTTGAATTGTCAAACTAATTCATAGCAGGTCGCTCAATTTGTAATATGATTTTTTTTGCACACACCTAAAAGGCAATGTTGTAACGAAGTGTTTTCCCAGCCGGGGTATCCTCAGCGTGACCAGGGTTCTTTGTTCAAAGGGTCGTTAAAATAAAAGATTTTTATTTATTTTAGGAACTCAGGATTTGGTGTTTATTGTTTCCTTAAAGAAGTTATAATAAATTTATGGTTATTTCAGTGACTTAGTTCTAATTCTTAAGTTATGATTCTGTAAAAATCAGTTATAATGGGTTAATGGTTATTTCGATGGATTAATTCTAATTTTCAAGTTGTGATTCTGTTGGCTGTGCTGTCTTCGTAGCACAGTGACAAGGGTACTTCGCTTGTTTACTATGGCAGAAAGTCCAAGTCTAGTTCTGAGCAATGGCAAGGATACTACGCTTGTGCACTGTAACAGAGTGTCTATGTCCAGTGTTCCTGAGCAGTGACACAGGTACTCCGCTTGTGCACTGTGACAGAATAGTCCCAGTCGAGTCTTCTGAGCAGTGACGAAGATGCTTCGCTCGTGCACTGTAACAGAGTGTCTATGTCCAGTGTTCCTGAGCAGTGACAAAGGTACTCCGCTTGTGCACTGTGACAGAATAGTCCCAGTCCAGTCTTCTGAGCAGTGACGAAGATGCTTCGCTCGTGCACTGTAACAGAGTGTCTATGTCCAGTGTTCCTGAGCAGTGACAAAGGTACTCCGCTTGTGCACTGTGACAGAATAGTCCCAGTCCAGTCTTCTGAGCAGTGACGAAGATGCTTCGCTCGTGCACTGTAACAGAGTGTCTATGTCCAGTGTTCCTGAGCAGTGACAAAGGTACTCCGCTTGTGCACTGTGACAGAATGTCTAGGTCTAGTTATGAGCAAATGGCAAGGATACTTCGCTTGTCGATATGCTGCTGAACTGGTCAGAAGTCAAGAAGGAAGAGACCATTTGCAGAATTTCTGCCTCCTTTTATAGTAGTTTTTGCTATGCAAAAATCTTGGTATGGCCGGTTTTCCTGGTTGTTGTTGTTCATTATATTTCTACTGTTTCGCCATGTTGATGTTGTTGTAATCGCTGTTTGCGATTTCAGCTGTTTGATTGCGTGCACAAAATTCTTTGTTGTGGATTGTTATCTTCTTGTGCGTCGGCAGCGAAACATCTCGTGTTGTTGTTGTTGTTATGGTTGCATTAGTTTACATAATGTTGACGAACGGTGCGTAGGTCGTTGAACTGGTCAGCTGGTTCGTCGGCCCAGTTAGTCCTCTTGTGTTTTTAATGTACTGCATATTTCCTCTTTCCCCCTTTCACTAGTCGTTGATTATACTTTATGCTGTGTTGGTTGATCTCTCGTCACTCCTATTTCCCCACTCTTCTCGCAATGCACTTTGCTTGTTTTCATTTCGCTGCAATGGGAGTGGCTACGCGGTGTGTAGAGTTTTTGTCATTTAATGTCACTGCTTGGCACATCATCAGTTTTCGTCTTGCATAATCCCCTTTTCTTTTGCCAGATCAGTTTGAGATTCTTATCAAGAACCATTCTCCAGTTGATGATTACAGCGACCACTTGACCTGTTTAGTGTATTTTGCTGCAATTGAGGTGCCGTCGGCATTTTATTTAATGAAATATTTCTAATGTAGTAATTTTTGTGTGGGAGAAAATCGTTCCACGCCTTGACGAATTTGTTCCTCACAATGTAATTCGTTGTTATGCCTACCAAGATGTCAAAAACAAAACAAATTTTCTAGTCTGTCCATTTAAGTAGAGAAAAAAGTCACATTTTTTCAAGCAAGAACAATAAAGAAGGGTTAGAGCTAAATAATCTTATCAAGACCAATATTTGCGATTCAAGAAGATTAGCAAGCTTCATAGCAATATTAGCGTCCGAATACTTGCGAGAAATCAAGCATCATCACAATCGGACGCAGTATTTTGTCGTCCTAATATCAAGTCACATTGAAAAAGCGGAGAACGGTAACGTGCTAAAGTCAAGCGTTGTTTCGATCGATCTATTTAGAGTCCCCGCACACTAGAGACTTTCTGTCGGCCGATAGTTTGAATCAGTATGAAAATGTATGCAAGTGCGCAGAGACAACGATTTGGTATCGGCCGATAAATAAGTTGAATGTGCGACACGATTGCCATTCAACTTTGTCTTTGTCTGTGCACTCACCACTAACCCGACTGTTTAATCGGCACAGTGTGCGCACTGGCAGCCGAAAACGACCAAACTATCGGCCGATAAAAAAGTCTCTAGAGTGCGGGGACTCTTACTGTTGTCTTTAAAACAATTTCATTTCAAGTGTGTTCAATAAAATGGAGAGCTTCAAGAAGCAAAGGCAACACTAAAGGGATCTGTGACCCAATTGCTGACATTCGCAAGGGGCAGCTTGGACCATGTTAGCATAGACAATGTTTCGGTTAGACAGGAAAGAGCACTGATACTGCTATCTGAATTTCAAGCTATAGCAAGCGATATATTCGCATTGGATTGCCAAGCAGAATAAGATCTGTCAGAGTTCGAGAAAAATTACTATTTAGTTGTCGCAAAGCTGAATACTATCATGCGTAAGAAAAGTCTTGCCGAGTCGCCGAAAGGGGTCCACTGGATAACACAATGAATGTATCACAGCACTATTCCATAGAAGCACGATTGCCAAAAATCAACATTCCTATATTCGATGGTAGTTACATGAAGTGGCAGTCCTTTGATGATATCTACACTGCAACTATTCACGATCGAGTCAACTTAACAGGAGCACAAAAGTTCCATTACCTGATGGGATCGTTGAAAGGCAACCGTCACTCATTCGGCACTTACCAGTAACGGATGCCAGCTATATTCAGGCATTTCAGAAGCTGATGCAAAGGTTCGATCGAAAGCGATACACGGCACAAGGCGTTGACTTTGTCAAGGCGTACATGGAGGAATAAAACATCTTGCAGCCAAAAGCGTCTTATATAAGAAAGTTTGAGGATACACTAGACGAATGAATCCGTGGGTTAAAGGAACTAGTTCCTAGAATGTAATTTTTTTGTAATATTTTCTTGGTCAAGGTTTTTTGTAGTTTTCCGTGACCATGATCCATTCATTAAAGCATTTGGAGCCCCGTCGTTTTAGTTTCGTGATCCTTTTTCCGTATTGCTTTTTTCAATGAATCGGGGAAAATTCCGAGAAAATAATTTGAACCCGGCTACAAACGTGAGGAATGTGATATATTGTAAATTACATTTCTCCGCTTTAATTCTTAATTATAATAAAGGGCTTAGCCCACCTTATTGCCGTGGTGAAAGTCATTCAGGGAGTATTCCCTTGGCAATAAGTTTAAATATAAAAAACAAATGGGTAATATACGTGGCATTAAACAAATTTGATAATGAAACTAGATCTATGTGGGCACAGCTGATGGCCGAAAAAGATTTTCCCGCATTAAAAGATCTACTTGATTTCCTTAGACGAAAAGTAGACATGATGGAGTCAATAAGGGGTTACTATAAGAAAGGCAGCCCGGCTCATTAAATTACACGAGCAAGTGCAGTGGTAACGTGTTCAATATGTGATCAAGTCTGACACAGAATTTTCGAATGCAGTGCTTATGAACCCATGACATCAGCGAAGAGAGCAGAAACCATACAAAGGGATAACGGGTACCATCACATAGCACTGTCTATACAGCTGCGCAGCGCATCCTTCCGACTGCAATAATTATAATCAAAGATGACAGCGGTCAATATCAGACTTATCGCGCACTGCTGGATTATGCGTCACAGACATCTTTTATTTCAGAGGAGTAAATTTAAGGTACCAATGCAAGGGTCATTGTGAAAGGCTTTGCCGAAATGGGAATTGGCACAACACGAGGATCTACTGAACTGGTCGTTGCTGCGCAAAATAATTCGACAACATTAACAACGCAGGCCCTAATGAATTCAAACTGTCGGAGCAAGACATACAAGCGCTAAGCGCATTTAATAAACGTAGACATTTTCTTCAAAGCTTTACAATCTGAGTAGAATACATAATCCAGTGGGCTGACAGTTATTCGTACCACTTTCGGCTGGGTAGTTGCCGGACGAAGTGAGGATCAAACACATATAAGCACAGCTGAAAATTTTAACATTTTAATTGACATTGACAAGTCTTTCCGCAGGTTCTGGGAGGTAGAAGAGTTGCCGAGAAGTATTACAGGATCAGGACCAGGAGAACAGAAATGTGAAGAGCTATTTAACCGACCACCAGGCAAACCGCAAACAACAAATTTATTGCCAAGTTACCGTTAAAGCAGTCTGGTATAATGTTCGGAACCTCATACAATGCAGCACTAAATCGCTTAAGGTCAATGGAGAAAAGCTTTAAACGTGATAAAGAATTCGGAATATTATATCAAGCATTTATGATGGAGTACGAAGAATTAGGACACATGCAGCGAGTAAAGAGAATTGGCAAAACAAATGGATACTATTTTCCACACCAAGGGGTATAATAGGCCAATAGTACAACCACGAACCTCAAGTTTTCTTCGACGCGTCTACCAAATCATCAACCGGAATATCATTGAACGACATTTTATTACTTGGACCGAACGTGCAACCACCGCTAACAACATTCTATTGAAATTTCGGCAACACGAGTTCGTTATATGCGGTGACGTAGAAAAATTATAGGCAGATCTGGGTGGACGAAGAGGATTAAGACTATCAAAATTTTTTATGGAGAAACAATGAAAATGAACAACCTTGCACATATCAGTTAAAAACATAAACATATAGGACGGTATTAGCAGCATTTTTGGCAACCCGTAGTATCAAGAAAATTGGCATGAAGCTAAAAGCAAGACAACCAGAAGCAGCACAAGCATTACACACGACATGTATGTGGATGATCTGATGACAGGGGCTAATTCAAGGGTACAAGCCAAAACATTGATGACACAAATAATAACCGCAGTGGGGATATCATGGACATAGGAGAACATTCAGAGTCGCCGAGGGTATTTGGGGTTGCAATGGGATCCTTGTGAAGACCAAAATAACAACAATTATGCTATGCACCGACTCAAAAATAGTGTTGGACTGGCTTAAGGCCATGCCAATTTTGTTGATGCGTTTACTAATAGGTACTCCAGTTTCAACAAGACGACCAACGTACTAGCATTGACGAGGCGGTTTATCGCCAATTGTAAGAAGAGGCAAGGATCAAGGGATACCAATCGACAAGAAATGGCAGCAGCGGAGTTGATACTGTTAAGACACGTACAACAGACCGAGATTAAAGCATAAATATAGACGCACTGCAAGTCAAAAGGGGATTAACGAGGCGCACTTAGCTTATCAGCCCTAATCCATTTTTAGATGACACAGAAGTACTACAGGTAGGAGGTCCGATACAAAAATCAGTAGCATGGATTAACGTGAAACATCCTATTATCCTGCCGACGGGCCATAACGCAGTAAAATGGATTGTAAAAGAGATATGCACAAGCTACACAATCATCCGAAGGTAAGTCTTCTTACGAGCATTGTAAGGCGATGGTTCTGGATAATGAAAGGAAAGTTGAAATCTAGAGCAATTCGTCGTCTAAGAATTGTTTTGTTATATACGCCAAAATACGCTTTTTAGAGTGGATATGCAGTACTATGTTTTCAAAGGTGCTCTTTCAATTTCTGCGATCAGATGTAACCTATAATTTACCGTTACTGAGATAATTAGTATGCATTTTGTCGTATATCCGCAAAATTATCCATCACTTAGTTTCATTTTTTCGTAAGCGGCAGATTTTGGCATGTACGACAAAATTTCTATATAATTTTGCACCTTTTTTTTGTTTAGTTTTGTTTTGTCGACATAATAGATACGATATAAAATTTTATAGAAAATTTTAGAATTATTTTGTCGTAAGTGTATGAACTTCAGAAGAATAATGGAACTTATACAATTCACATACAACACATAGACAAAAAAGTAAATGCGTCTTAGTTTGTTGTACGTGCATACAGATTTTAATGGAGGAAGGAGAAAATATAAGTAGACGAGGATTAGCGTTAATCGTCTACTAAGTCTCGTTCAGTGAGGTCGTGAGACTACGAATTCATAATAATTTTGGAATTTATCCGATGCTGAGAACCCCTATTCTTACGACAAGTTCGTTCAGAAAACCCCAGTCCAAAGAAGAAGAATAATTAAATCAACGGTTAAGAAACAATCAATCTGATGAGGAAAGAGTATACCAAGGTTGTAAAAAACATTTTAAACACATTTTAATATTATTTCAATAATTTACATAAACAAGGCTCTTCTCAGCCATTACGAAAGGGAAAAAATATTAACAAAATTACACCTCCTGATAAAACAAAGGTAGTCCGTGACCATACAAAAAGCTTTCCTACCATAAACTTCCACTACTGAAAAGACTGTTTTTATAAAAATATTATAAGGTAATTTAATACATAAAATTGTTAAGGTATGAAATCAGTATTGGATTCAACAATTGAACTTTGTATTGGAATGTGGCACGTGCGTTTAAAAGTAAAGTAAAAATCTAGCAGCAGGAGATATTGTGCCAATCGCAGAATCGAACGTGCTGGCTACATGTTGGCCGCTAGCAAGAGGAAACACATCCTGCATGTGATGGCAAGGTTCGGATAGTTTCCATCTGAGTAGCACACATCCGTCAATTCAAGTAGAGAAAAAAGACACGTGAATTTCAAGCAAGAACAATAAAGAAAGATTGGAGCTTATCAAGACTAATATTTGCGATTGAAGAAGATTAGCAAGCTTCATAGGAACACCTTTTTAACCCTTTCGGGACAATTCTTAGCCCGGTGGTGCTAAAAGTACAAAATTTGGTATGTGTCCTTTTTAAATTCTCTATATTAATTTCGCGTGCCCGTGGCTGGCTGGCTGATGGGCAGAATCTTGTGATCAATTTTTAACACACTTCCTAAAGCCCGATTTTATTCAAACTTTGCACACATATGTATTCCACATGACAATACTTTCTTTCTATTCTATACCTCGGGCCTCGTGGTCGGGGACTCCCATACAAATTTTTTATAAAATTTACTCGATTTTCTTAAAATTTTACACGAATGTGTATATCCAATGGACAACACTTTTTGTAAAAATTTGGAAATGATCGGCCCCGGGGTCGAGGGCCTTCTATAAACATTTTTAAAAAGTAGCCCGAATTTCTTTAAATTTTATACACATGCGTATCTCCGATGGTGTAAAAATGTTGGAGTGATCAGGGCTCCCAATTTTTTTTTTTAATTTTACCCGCTTTTATTCAAACTTTGCACATTGTGTATCAATTAGAAATTTCATATTATTCACTTGGTTTAAAAAATTTAAACCAAAATTTTTAAACCAATTGGCCGATAAACCATATAAACCACGCCGTTTTAAACCACATTCAGACGGCCGGTTTAAATGCAAGCAGTTGTGAATTTTTTTCAAATTAAATTTTTTTTCACAGTTTCTTCCTTTCAACCTTTTATTAGATGTTGTTTTTGAAAAGTTTTTGTTTCTTTTTCACATCTGTCCTACCTTTTTTGTACGCCATTATGTATTCTTTAATTTAGGACTAATATGTGTTTAAATTTTATTCAACTTTTTTGCTTTGCTTTTAGAAAGAAATTAGTTCTTTATAAAAACTACCTAACAGGCTATTAAAGAGTTCAACTCCCTGCCCAAAATGGAAAGTGACCGATGTAATCTATCTAACAATATCTACACAAATAAAATACAACAACAGAACTTTTGTTCGCCTAACTTTTAAACGTTATTATAAAACTCTACAATGCAATCATACTGTTGGATAGTGTCCTCTTAGATGATAAGTTGTTCCATAAGTTGTTTCACAATAATAAAAAATATATATTTTTGAAATATAAAATACCATGTATTTTTAAATTAAATTAATATTTATTATCTCTTGCGGTTTCGTCATATGAGGATACCACTGGCATACTCGATGAAGTCGCACTCCAAGCCGATGATTTTGCCGTTGGTTCTTGTTGACTGGCATTACCTTTTGGCAACAATGATGTCTCCTCCGTCGAAGCAGCAGCCCCCTCCAGTGGCCATTGCGCATGGCATTGTGTGCTGTGCTAATTTCTTTAAATTTTTTAATGTTGTTTGCCCCCTCTTTTAAGACACCGTACTCCATATTCACTTCCTTTCTGATGTACATAGAGACAAAAAATACAAATTTAATTCAAAATGCACAAAACAAAACTATCTACCTTACCTTATTCAAATGATGCAAGAACAATTTATTTTACAATTCTACTGCTGCAATTGCGTTTACCTCTAATGCAGACACTTTTCTGCTTATTTTAGTTAATAACACAAAGTAGTTTCGAAAAAATAATTTTCCACAGTTCTTTGTTAAGCAAGATTAATAAGGAATAAACTAAACGTGAAATATAAAATGGTTGTCAAATAGTTGTCAAATCGAGCAAATCTGACATTTCATGGCCTATAAACTGGTTAAGAAAATAAACCAATGGCGAAATAAACCAAAATAAACAAACATATTTAAACCAGAAAAGTAGTGAATAATATGGATAGGGTTTAAAATTTTCTGGTTTAAGACCTGGTGGTTTATTTTGGTTTATTTTTTTGGTTTAAAAGTGCTTAAACCATGTTTTTTAACCGTGTGAATAATATGGCTGATAGTAATGGAAAAAGTTCATATTTAATTTCATATTTCTTCCGTATAAATGTATGTTTTAAGTATGATATGAAAGGAAAGAATTTCCAGGTTCCAGTTCTGCAAAGACGACAGCGACCTTTTTGACCCCATACAACCCAATTGAGGGGAAAGCAGATAGTGAAAAAGACAAATGCGATGAAGACGACATCAAAGAAGAGAGCAATTTCGAGGATGCAGTGGATGAAGACAACGCATCATCGCCGAATATCAAGGCTGGATGGTATTCACTAGATGAGGGGAATGTCGTCGATGAACGCCTGCGTGATCGGGATCGAAGAGGCAAAATTGTGATTGCTGCGTGAAGAAAAATTGCAACAGAGCGGAAGTGGCATCGGCAATGCTGTCAATGGCAAGAGAACCATCAACTTGCAATGAAGCATTTGGATCGAAAGAGACTCGTTAATCAAAAATGAAACATGGATATTGACGCGGCCACCGACGAATAAAAAGGTCATCGACAACAAGTGGGTGTATAAGATCAAGTACGACACTGATGGGAGCATCGAACGTTATAAGGCCAGGCTGGTTGTTAGAGTGTTGTGTAAAAACCTTCGTGGATCTCCGACGCGAGAGCGACCAATCCACAATAAATTAAATATTTTGTAGATAATTTCTACACATATATTTTATTTAATATATTTTAACTATTCACAGGTATATTTAATATTACACAATATATAATTATGTTACACACATGTTAAGCATGTCACTGATCAAACAAAAAAAAATGAATATACCGCAAATTCGGTTGCCGGCCTCGCCATTTTTCATTTGTCTACCATTTGTATGTAGTTATTATATTAGGTACCAGGGGCGCTATGAACTCAAAGGAGAATAGTGTGAAGTATTCAACATACCCCCATCCACTTTGAATTCATAGAGAACTCATAGAGAACTCATAGAGAACTTAATATGTATTAAATAATTGAATAAGAACTAAATAGGCTAACATTAAATTTGACAATAATGTTAAATAACAATGATTTGTAGTTTTATTTAAGTATTGAAGTTGTGGCGGCACTCCAGTGTTAACGTCAATTCACACAATGCAACAAAACTAACACTATGTGAGAAAATCAAACGAACGAACCTCACCGAAAATTGAACAAACGGACCTCAACGAAAGTCGAACAAACGAACCTTGCCGGACGGAGGAAATTAATATCCATTTCCGATAGCAACGCAGAAGAGACAACATTCGTAGCTGTACACCATATTATTTTCATGGTTTATTTTCGATAGTTTTTAATGTATATAGATAAAGTAATATTCGTTTTTAGTGTTTAAAGATTGAATAAATAATTGTTATATAAATAATAATTGCTCGAATTTTTGAAACATTACCCAATTGAGACGGACGAGAAGACGTCCATAATTGGTGACCCCGACGTGATTTCCTCTTTTCCTAGCAGAAAACGTGATAAGGAAAATTAAACTGCAAAAAAAAGGCTATCATTTTTAGTGCGAACAGCAGCATCACCATCAACAGCAACAACAACAACAAAACATCGACAGAAATTCTTCAATTCAACATACGGCTTGGAAACTCGGTTGCATTAAAGCCATCATCAGTCGAAGCAGATAGAATATAAGGTAAGTGGATTTTAACTTTCTATTCGTCTGGTAAGGGTTCAAACAGTTCAATTCGACAATTATCATGAAATAAAATTTGCTAAAGCATTACATGCACTGTTTTGTAACAGCGACACAAAGCATTTACGTTCGTTCTTTTGCATTAAAATACCAACAACATTTTACGATATTAAAAGATACATCCTAGAAACATCAAATAGCATCAAATACACTGCGTTTCAACAAATTTTGGATGTGAACGTTGTTTTCTCGAAAACCAATAATTCTTGATTTTATTAATCTAAAATGGCCGACAGTGAAAGCGACAACGAGTCAAAACCAAACACGGCTAACACAACCAACGTTTTTAAAATATCCATTAAATATGCGCCATTCAACCGTGACGACCCAGATATTTGGTTCACACAGCTGGAGGTACAATTTCAAATCGGTGGCATCAACCAAATATGGTCATCTGATCGCGACTCTTGATCC
Source organism: Nephrocerus scutellatus (assembly GCA_947095585.1). NCBI lineage: Eukaryota > Metazoa > Arthropoda > Insecta > Diptera > Pipunculidae > Nephrocerus > Nephrocerus scutellatus. The sequence continues at coordinate 50,964,769 of OX352763.1, read as the reverse complement.
TCAAACCGCAAAATGCGTTCGAGATCAAATTCTTAAACCACCGGACAACAATAAATATGATGCGTTAAAAACAATGATCATTGAACGGTTGTGTGAGTCGGCGGAGATCAAACTTGATCGACTTCTATCGGGTCTACAACTTGGTGACAAAAAACCATCACAACTCCTAAGAGAAATGGAAACACTATCCATCGGTCAAGTCACGGAACCTGTGCTGCGAAATTTGTGGTTACAACGGCTGCCAATACACGCACAAGAGTTTCTATCATGCATGGACGACGCAAACCTAGGTAAACTTGCAAACGCAGCCGACAAAATAATTGATGTACAAAAGCCTGCTTGTGTTTACAATTTCAACGCATCAACAAACGCTGATAGCAATTCACAACAAAACAATTTGGTTTCCCAAATCATTGCATTGTCACAAAGAGTCGAAGAATTATTCAGTCGGATTGACGAAAATAATTCAAAATCATCTCGTGGTCGTTCACAATCTCCACTTTCAAAAGGGACCAGCCGACACCGCAGTCAATCTCGCCCAAAGGAACAAGTAGCTAAATATCCGTGTTGTTGGTACCACAGCAAGCACGGTCCACGTGCAAAGAAATGCATAAAACCATGCAGTTTCAGCGACAAACTAATGTCTTCTAAACCGGAAAACTACTAGGCACCGTAAATCATGCGGTAGGCAACGGTGACCAAAATTCAATCTGCCGCTTCATCGTAACCGATGCGCAAAGCAAGCTACAATTCTTAGTCGACACAGGCGCGGAGATTTCGGTGATCCCACCAACGAATAGCGAAATTGCCAACCCGTAGTCTTTCAAACTATTCGCAGCAAACTCCACAACAATCGACACATACGGACACAAAAATTTAACCCTCAACATCGGACTCCGTAGGCCATTTACTTGGAAATTCATTATAGCAAAGGTCGATCGATGCATTTTAGGCGCCGACTTTCTATCATATTTCGGATTAGTAGTCGACATCAAACACAAGAAACTCATCGACACCATCACCAAGCTGGATACAAAGGGAAAACCAATCCGAATTCAGTCGTACGGCATAACAGCAATCAATACCGAGTCATATACTCCGGGTATCACAGAACTACTACACGAATACAGAGCAATTACGCGTGAATCACCGTCCCTAAACATTGTGAAGCAAAAAGTCACTCATAGTATTGAAACTACCGGCCAGCCGTGCCACGCAAAAGTCCGGCGATTAAACGCTGACAAAATGAAAATTGCAAAGTCCGAAATCGAAACCTGGTTAGCACAAGGGGTTTGTCGACCGTCCAAAAGTAATTGGGCGAGTCCTCTTCATATTGCGAAAAAGAAAGACGGTAAATGGCGATTATGTGGCGACTATCGTGCATTGAACGCAATAACGAAACCGGATCGTTATCCTATTCCATTTGTCACAGACTTCACACATCAACTGGAGTCATGCACTAAATTTACAAAAATCGATTTAGTTCGAGCTTATCACCAGGTCCCCGTTGAACACCAAGACACAGCAATAATAACACCTTTCGGTCTGTTCGAATTTCCCCGTATGACTTTCGGCTTACGAAACGCAGCTCAAACATTTCAGCGATTGGTCCATTCATTATTCCGAGATTTAGCATTTGTTTTCCCTTACATCGACGATCTTCTAATCGCGTCAAAAAGCACAGAAGAGCACATTAAACACATTCGCATAGTCTTCCATCGATTAAGCCAAGCAGGCCTGGTGATGAATCTCAATAAATGTGAATTCGCAAAAGACGAAATATCGTTACTCGGCTTTCAAATCTCTACAAACGGCATATCACCAGAAAAAAAAAAGAATTGAAATCATCCAAAACTTTCCACGGCCAGGGACCATCGATGGGCTCCTTCGATTTTTGGGCATGATAAATTATTACAGAATTTTTCTTCCCAACGCAGCACACGATCAAGCACCATTATACAAGTTCTTAAAAGGTCGTAAGAAGAAAGACAAATCAGTGCTCCCATGGAATACAGATACAATCAAGGCATTTGAAATATGCAAATCAAAATTAGTGGATTGCACTCAACTATCCTATCCAACTCCAAACGCTAAATTCGCAATTCATGTCGACGCATCGAACACAGCCATAGGGGCAGTCTTACAGCAACTTACGAAAAAAGGCTGGCACCCATTGTTTTTTTATTCGCGAAAATTACACGATGCCGAAACCCGCTATAGCACTTACGATCGAGAATTATTAGCGGCTTATTCAGCCATTAAGCACTTCAAAAATTTTATCGAAGGTCGAGAATTTATTTTATTCTCCGACCACAAACCATTGACCTTTTCGTTACGCCAAAATTTGGTATAGGCTTCGCCGAGACAACGCCGACACCTAGACTTCATCGCACAATACACGTCAGATATCCGGCACATTTCAGGAAAATGCAACATCGTAGCAGACGCGCTTTCACGTATCGAACAAATCGACATCAGTAGCGCAATTGACTATGCTGCAATCGCCGATGCACAAACTCATGATGCGGAGTTAACGGCGCTAATTCAATCAAATTCAACATTGAACTTTCAAAAATTTCCAGTCTTTGGAACCGACCAAAATATTTTGTGCGATGTTTCAACCGGTACTCAGCGTCCGTACATTCCAGAATCATTCCGCAGACAAATATACGAATCGCACCATAACGTTTCTCATCCCGACATTAGAGCGACAGCAAAACAAATCAGTAAAAAGTTTATTTGGCCTGCAATGAACCAGGAAATACGTTTTTGGGCTAAAAACTGCTTACAATGTCAAAGGTGTAAGGTAACAAAGCACGTTAAAAGCAAAATCGGTACGTACGAAGCGACCAGTAAACGATTCATAGGACCTTTACCACCATCTGAAGATAATACGTATTGTTTAACGATGATCGATCGCTACACTCGCTGGCCCGAAACAACACCAATACCAAACATCAAAGCCGAGAGAATTGCTGACGCATTAATCAAAACATGGATAATTCGTTTCGGTATACCATTAAACATCGTGACCGATAGAGGCGCACAATTCGAATCAGCTATCCAAAACGCTCGGGTTTCAACATAAGCGCACCACAGCGTACCATCCAGCGTGCAACGGTTTAATCGAACGATGGCACCGTACACTCAAAGGTGCAATTATGTGTATAGCTAACAAACAATGGACAAGATCATTGCCACTCATTTTACTCGGCCTGAGAACATCATTTCGTGACGATTTCCAAAGCACGTCGGCCGAACTCGTGTATGGTCAGAACTTACGACTACCCGCGGATTTCATAGCACCAAGCAAATTTGTCAGTCAGTCCGAATTCGTCACGCAATTACGTAAGCAATTCAACGACATTCAACCTACCACGGCATCTCGACATGCCAAAGAGCAAGTATTTGTGTTCAAAGAATTATCAACATGCGAATTCGTATTAGTTAGAACGGACGCTATTCGACATTCTCTACAACCGCCATACGAAGGACCATTCCAGGTTATAAAACGAAACGAAAAATTCTTCACTCTTTTGATCAAAGACGTTGAATCTACGGTATCAATAAATCGACTTAAACCCTGTTTCATCGAGGTACCACCAACCGACCAATGCACAGGCGCATCGGCAAAGTTAACACCCAAATCTAATCCAATATCGGAACCAACACGGTCAAGCGCTATAAAATCACCCAAACGAGTAACATTATCGCCGAATATCAACGAACAAGTAAAGTCAAGGGATAAACAAACCTATACGTTTCCTATAACGAGTATCGCTCACTTCAATCACTGGAGGTAGGATGGTGTGGCGGCACTCTAGAGTCAACGTCAATTCACACAATGCAACAAAACAAACACTATGTGAGAAAATCAAACGAACGAACCTCACAGAAAATTGAACAAACGGACCTCAACGAAAGTCGAACAAACGAACCTTGCCGGACGGAGGAAATTAATATCCACTTCCGATAGCAACGCAGAAGAGACAACATTCGTAGCTGTACACCATTTTATTTTCATGGTTTATTTTCGATAGTTGTTAATGTATATAGATAAAGTAATATTCGTTTTTAGTGTATAAAGATTGATTAAATAATTGTTATATAAATATTAATTGCTCGAATTTTTGCAACATTACCCGATTGAGACAGACGAGAAGACGTCCATAAAGTATTGAATCTGAAATAATTATTCAATATTGAGTATGATTGCTTAAATTATCATATATGAAGATTATAAATTAATTAGTTGAACTAAAATTATGATAAAATTAAGAAAAAAGAAATCAAAATAATATAAAATTAATTCAATTTAAATTTTCAATCTGATTATTATTCCTAGAGGATATAATATATAATATATTCAATTTTTTTTTAGATGAAAGTTAGAATAATCTTGAATCTTCTTTTCGTTTATTTACAGTCTTACTTTATAGTAAGATTTAAAGCTACTTTAGGTTTTCGTCTTCAGAAATTGCTGAATAAAGTTTGAGTCTATTGTTATGTACGACTTTTTTTGTAATTTTATTATTTTGCTTGGATGAAATTAATATTCGAGAGTTAGTAGTTGATATGACTTCAATTACCTCATGTGGTCCAGTCCAGATGGGATTAAGTTTTGACCGATTTACGTTTTTTAAAAGTACTAAGTCACCTACGTGAAAACACTGTTCATTAGCATTTCGGTCATATAATTTTTTTGACTTTTCCTTTTAAATGATTAAATTGTTTTTTGCTAAGGTTTGTGATGTTTGTAATTTATTTTTTAGCTTGACGTAATCGTCAAAATTATACATTACGTCAGGCTTGTGAGGAACAAAATTCTTGTGGCCGAATTTTGTTCACACAAAACATGCAATATACTTTTTACCAAATTCGGGTGCACCCTGTACCCACGCAGTGCAACCACCAAACGCATATGAAAACAAAACAGCCAAAACAGCATCACGCCACCGGATTGACCAATCACAGCGCAGCACGCTATTTAGAATTTTGCTGCGCAAAAAGGTATAAAAGGGCGAGCATGCAGTCAGTCGCTCTCTTACTCTTAGTCTGCTTCCTGTGCAGTTCGGATCACGTGGTGGTAAGTCATTTTTAATAATTAATTCCTCTAATTCACTGACTATTGCTGCCGACGTCTTTTTCTGCTTTCGTCATTCGTACGACGCAACATCACTGTGTGGCTCCCCTACGGGTTGTTGCGCTGGTACATCCAGCATATCGCTGCCGACGTCTTTCTCTGCTTTCGTCATCCGTACGACGCAACATCACTGTGTGGCTCCCCTACGGGTTGTTGCGCTGGTACATCCAGCATATCGCTGCCGACGTCTTTCTCTGCTTTCGTCATTCGTACGACGCAACATCACTGTGTGGCTCCCCTACGGGTTGTTGCGCTGGTACATCCAGCATATCGCTGCCGACGTCTTTCTCTGCTTTCGTCATTCGTACGACGCAACATCACTGTGTGGCTCCCCTACGGGTTGTTGCGCTGGTACATCCAGCAGATCGCTGCCGACGTCTTTTTCTGCTTTCGTCATTCGTACGACGCAACATCACTGTGTGGCTCCCCTACGGGTTGTTGCGCTGGTACATCCAGCATATCGCTGCCGACGTCTTTCTCTGCTTTCGTCATTCGTACGACGCAACATCACTGTGTGGCTCCCCTACGGGTTGTTGCGCTGGTACATCCAGCAGATCGCTGCCGACGTCTTTTTCTGCTTTCGTCATTCGTACGACGCAACATCACTGTGTGGCTCCCCTACGGGTTGTTGCGCTGGTACATCCAGCAGATCGCTGCCGACGTCTTTCTCTGCTTTCGTCATTCGTACGACGCAACATCACTGTGTGGCTCCCCTACGGGTTGTTGCGCTGGTACATCCAGCATATCGCTGCCGACGTCTTTCTCTGCTTTCGTCATTCGTACGACGCAACATCACTGTGTGGCTCCCCTACGGGTTGTTGCGCTGGTACATCCAGCAGATCGCTGCCGACGTCTTTTCTGCTTTCGTCATTCGTACGACGCAACATCACTGTGTGGCTCCCCTACGGGTTGTTGCGCTGGTACATCCAGCAGATCGCTGCCGACGTCTTTTTCTGCTTTCGTCATTCGTACGACGCAACATCACTGTGTGGCTCCCCTACGGGTTGTTGCGCTGGTACATCCAGCAGATCGCTGCCGACGTCTTTCTCTGCTTTCGTCATTCGTACGACGCAACATCACTGTGTGGCTCCCCTACGGGTTGTTGCGCTGGTACATCCAGCATATCGCTGCCGACGTCTTTCTCTGCTTTCGTCATTCGTACGACGCAACATCACTGTGTGGCTCCCCTACGGGTTGTTGCGCTGGTACATCCAGCAGATCGCTGCCGACGTCTTTTCTGCTTTCGTCATTCGTACGACGCAACATCACTGTGTGGCTCCCCTACGGGTTGTTGCGCTGGTACATCCAGCATATCGCTGCCGACGTCTTTCTCTGCTTTCGTCATCCGTACGACGCAACATCACTGTGTGGCTCCCCTACGGGTTGTTGCGCTGGTACATCCAGCATATCGCTGCCGACGTCTTTCTCTGCTTTCGTCATTCGTACGACGCAACATCACTGTGTGGCTCCCCTACGGGTTGTTGCGCTGGTACATCCAGCATATCGCTGCCGACGTCTTTCTCTGCTTTCGTCATCCGTACGACGCAACATCACTGTGTGGCTCCCCTACGGGTTGTTGCGCTGGTACATCCAGCAGATCGCTGCCGACGTCTTTTTTTTTTTTTGCTTTCGTCATTCGTACGACGCAACATCACTGTGTGGCTCCCCTACGGGTTGTTGCGCTGGTACATCCAGCAGATCGCTGCCGACGTTCTCTCGCTGCATCCACCCCTGTTGCTTTGTCAAGGCTCGTCACCATTCACGTCACTCGTCGTCACTAACGTCAAGGCCCGTCACCATTTACGTCAGTCACGTCACTTCGTCAAGGCATTATCCACGTCACTTCATCGAAGCTCTAACGTCACGCACGTCACTTCGTCGCTCAGGAGTCCCGACTATCTCACGCCTCTCACGTCACTTTGTCGAGGCATTGCTTTGTCAAGGCTCGTCACCATTCTCGTCAAAACTCACGTCACTTTGTCAAGGCATTACTCAGGACGCTCACGTCTAGGCTCGTCGATACTCACGTCACTTTGTCGAGGCATTACTAGCGTCAAGGCTCGTCACCACTCACGTCACTCGACGTCACTAACGGCAAGGCTCGTCACCATTCACGTCACTCGTCGTCACTAACGTCAAGGCCCGTCACCATTTACATTAGTCACGTCACTTCGTCAAGGCATTATCCACGTCACTTCATCGAAGCTCTAACGTCACGCACGTCACTTCGTCGCTCAGGAGTCCCGGCTGTCTCACGCCTCTCACGTCACTTTGTCGAGGCATTACTAGCGTCAAGGCTCGTCACCATTCACGTCGCTCGTCGTCACTAACGGCAAGGCTCGTCACCATTCACGTCAGTCACGTCACTTCGTCAAGGCACTACCCACGTCACGTCATCGAAGCTCTCACGTCACTCACGTCACTTCGTCGCTCAGGAGTCCCGACTGTCTCACGCCTACACACCGTCCAGAAGTCTCGACTGTCTCACGCCTACGCACCGCTCAGAAGTCTCGACTGTCTCACGCCTACACACCGTTCAGAAGTCTCGACGGTCTCACGCTAACGCATCGCTCAGGACTTGCGCTCGTCAAAGTCTAACGTATCGCTTAGGACTCACGATAAATAATAGATTATAAGAAAAGTAGAAAAATAAAGAAAATACTTCGAAAAGTCCCAAAAATAGAAATTTTATTGTAACGACCCCTTGCCTCAGAACCCTGGTCACGCTGAGTTTACCCCGGCTGGGAAAACTCCGTTACAATTGGCGCCCGAGCAGGGACCTTCGATAACGTAAAACAAAATATTAATAAGAAAACTTACCTGACTTTTGAGAAAGCAAAAAGACAAGATGGTCAAGACAAGCTGGGTATACACACTCTCAAAGGAGGAGCTGCAGACCTACATGGCCGAATTTAAGTTGAACAATTCCGGTGGAGTGGAAGAGTTAAGGAAGCGCTTCATAACCCACATCTCGGGACATGACGTAACGTCGGAAGATGAGGTTCGGCTGGCGGAACTGGAAGCGAAGCACCGACGCGGCACATCACCATCACCGCCAGTGATCCTAACACCAGCCGACATACAAAAGGAAAGGAAGACCACCGTTGCGACCGCTCTGACACCACACGGGACAACACCGGCCCATGACACTAAGGAAACCGTAGCGAGCAACACAAGGTCCTGGGAACCGCAGGTTGCAATGCCGTCCCATCAAGCGAAGGAGACATCTGCGGCATCATACCCAGTGGTTATAGACACGGTACGGAAGTGGTCGGTAAAGTATGACGGTGGGAAAGACCCCATCGCTTTTGTCGAACGGCTGGAGGAACTGGCCGATGCCTATTCACTTGACAAGGATCTCCTGGCAAAAACTATGCCGGAATTACTGCGAGACCGAGCTCTGTTGTGGTTCCGAAATAATAACCAGCGGTGGTCGAACTGGGATGCATTTAAGAAGGACTTCCTGAGGTTCTTCTTGCCAGCCAGATACATGGAGCAACTGGACGATGAGATCCGACAGCGCCATCAGAGAGCTGGAGAGCCCTTTAAGGACTATGTCATAACCATGCAGAGCCTCATGCGACATGCCAACTATACGAGGGCCCAGCAGACCGACCGGATCTTCAGGAACTGCCGCAGAGAGTACCAGCTGTACATCCGTAGGAGGGACTTCCAGGACTTACAGGATCTGATTGGATTAGCAGAAGATCTGGAGGATATAGCTGGCGCGCCAGAACAAATCAGACAGACACCTAGACCCCGACAGATGGAGAGGAACCTTCTGGTCACAGAGAGTCAGGAGGAGCGCATCAACGTTCGAACGGCATGCCGACGCTGCGGCCAGGACGGGCACACCTGGCGAAGTTGTCAAAAACAACAATTGATGTTCTGTTGGGATTGTGGCCAACGAGGAATCAGAACAATAGACTGCTGCCGTCAACTTATTTCACACGTTGAGCAGCGTCATTCTGTCCAGTTCAACAAAAGGGCAGTTCTGATCCAGGACCGACAGCGAATTCTTGCCCGCATCATGATAGGCCGCGAATCCCTCCAAGCCACCATTGATACCGGCGCATCCCGTAGTTTTGTTAGCGAACGTTTGGCCGATAGTCTTCGAAATTTAGGCAACCCCATTCCCGTGAACATCCCAATTCAAATGGCCAACGGGAGTCGGACAACAGTCCGCGAAGGGTTGAATGTCAACGTTCGTTTTGGGGTGTCATCGTATGCACTGCGCCTGCTGGTGCTACCGACCGCCGTTGATGACCTCACACTGGGGATGGACTTCCTTGCAAGGTCGCGAGCCACTTTAAGCTTCGGAGGTGAGTACCTATCACTCCAAACTGAACCAGCAAGACCGATTAAATGTCCGACTTGCAACAAACTCCGAAAACCAATGCAGCCACAAATACCAAAGACGCAGCAGCCGACAACTTCCTCTAAAGTTATCACGAGCGCAAGAGTTGATGAAAGTCATCTATTTCCAAAGCAGCACTGTACTACAGTTGGCGTGATACAAGTGCTACCAGCTCCGATTGAACCAACTCCAGTGACGACTCCCATCAGAACTTGCCACAGACCCCCCAAGAGCCAGCACAGCAAGAAGTCGACAGCAGTAACCCAACCACAAACCCAACAACGGCAGCGAAACGATCACAACAGCGTGTGCAACAACAAAAGCCAAAATTTAAAAGGTGAAGCCACAACGAGTGCGGCCACAAAGAGCCCAGTAATTAAAACGCAGCGACGACGACGCAGCATTCGAAAGTCAGCGCATCAACACAACAACAACGACCGCAGCAACAAAAATCTAAATTTAAAACTTCGACAACAACAACTACAGGTACAACAACAGAGCACAGCCGCAAAATTTGTCCAACAACAACCACAGAAACAGCAAAGGCAATGCCAGTTAATCTGGAGAACAACGGAGTGCACTAGAAGAATTATACAACAACGAGCACAGCATCAGAACTCAACGCATAAAACGAACAACAATAGCAACAGGCACAGAAACAATAAAGTCGACAGCATCAGCGAATTCAACAGAAGCAGCGGAGTCAGCATAAGCATTGGCGACAGAGGTAGTACCAGCAGCAGACGCAACAATGAAAACTGGGACTACGAAAGTAGACTCCCCGCTATTCAAACTAGTTAGGGAAGCACAAGTTTTTCGCCGAAGTAACGGGGGAGTGTGAGGAACAAAATTCTTGTGGCCGAATTTTGTTCACACAAAACATGCAATATACTTTTTACCAAATTCGGGTGCACCCTGTACCCACGCAGTGCAACCACCAAACGCATATGAAAACAAAACAGCCAAAACAGCATCACGCCACCGGATTGACCAATCACAGCGCAGCACGCTATTTAGAATTTTGCTGCGCAAAAAGGTATAAAAGGGCGAGCATGCAGTCAGTCGCTCTCTTACTCTTAGTCTGCTTCCTGTGCAGTTCGGATCACGTGGTGGTAAGTCATTTTTAATAATTAATTCCTCTAATTCACTGACTATTGCTGCCGACGTCTTTTTCTGCTTTCGTCATTCGTACGACGCAACATCACTGTGTGGCTCCCCTACGGGTTGTTGCGCTGGTACATCCAGCATATCGCTGCCGACGTCTTTCTCTGCTTTCGTCATTCGTACGACGCAACATCACTGTGTGGCTCCCCTACGGGTTGTTGCGCTGGTACATCCAGCAGATCGCTGCCGACGTCTTTTCTGCTTTCGTCATTCGTACGACGCAACATCACTGTGTGGCTCCCCTACGGGTTGTTGCGCTGGTACATCCAGCATATCGCTGCCGACGTCTTTCTCTGCTTTCGTCATCCGTACGACGCAACATCACTGTGTGGCTCCCCTACGGGTTGTTGCGCTGGTACATCCAGCATATCGCTGCCGACGTCTTTCTCTGCTTTCGTCATTCGTACGACGCAACATCACTGTGTGGCTCCCCTACGGGTTGTTGCGCTGGTACATCCAGCATATCGCTGCCGACGTCTTTCTCTGCTTTCGTCATCCGTACGACGCAACATCACTGTGTGGCTCCCCTACGGGTTGTTGCGCTGGTACATCCAGCAGATCGCTGCCGACGTCTTTTTTTTTTTTTGCTTTCGTCATTCGTACGACGCAACATCACTGTGTGGCTCCCCTACGGGTTGTTGCGCTGGTACATCCAGCAGATCGCTGCCGACGTTCTCTCGCTGCATCCACCCCTGTTGCTTTGTCAAGGCTCGTCACCATTCACGTCACTCGTCGTCACTAACGTCAAGGCCCGTCACCATTTACGTCAGTCACGTCACTTCGTCAAGGCATTATCCACGTCACTTCATCGAAGCTCTAACGTCACGCACGTCACTTCGTCGCTCAGGAGTCCCGACTATCTCACGCCTCTCACGTCACTTTGTCGAGGCATTGCTTTGTCAAGGCTCGTCACCATTCTCGTCAAAACTCACGTCACTTTGTCAAGGCATTACTCAGGACGCTCACGTCTAGGCTCGTCGATACTCACGTCACTTTGTCGAGGCATTACTAGCGTCAAGGCTCGTCACCACTCACGTCACTCGACGTCACTAACGGCAAGGCTCGTCACCATTCACGTCACTCGTCGTCACTAACGTCAAGGCCCGTCACCATTTACATTAGTCACGTCACTTCGTCAAGGCATTATCCACGTCACTTCATCGAAGCTCTAACGTCACGCACGTCACTTCGTCGCTCAGGAGTCCCGGCTGTCTCACGCCTCTCACGTCACTTTGTCGAGGCATTACTAGCGTCAAGGCTCGTCACCATTCACGTCGCTCGTCGTCACTAACGGCAAGGCTCGTCACCATTCACGTCAGTCACGTCACTTCGTCAAGGCACTACCCACGTCACGTCATCGAAGCTCTCACGTCACTCACGTCACTTCGTCGCTCAGGAGTCCCGACTGTCTCACGCCTACACACCGTCCAGAAGTCTCGACTGTCTCACGCCTACGCACCGCTCAGAAGTCTCGACTGTCTCACGCCTACACACCGTTCAGAAGTCTCGACGGTCTCACGCTAACGCATCGCTCAGGACTTGCGCTCGTCAAAGTCTAACGTATCGCTTAGGACTCACGATAAATAATAGATTATAAGAAAAGTAGAAAAATAAAGAAAATACTTCGAAAAGTCCCAAAAATAGAAATTTTATTGTAACGACCCCTTGCCTCAGAACCCTGGTCACGCTGAGTTTACCCCGGCTGGGAAAACTCCGTTACAGGCTTGCCCTTTAAAGACGAAGGTATATTAGGCTTAACGCCATAAAGTAACTCGAACGGCATGAATTTAGTAGATGTATTAGGGGTCTAGTTATAGCTGAACATGGCGAACGGAAGCCATGTATACCAATTTGAAGGGTCTCCATCTGTGTAATTTCTCAAATATTCAGCTAATGTCCGGTGCGATCTTTCGAGTGCACCATTGCTTTGCGGATGGTATGCGGATGTTTGGATTTTATCTATCTTGAGAAGTCTGCACACTCGTTTCAAAAATTCTGATGTAAAATTTGCACCTTGATCGGTGAGAATTATAAGTGGTGCCCCGAACGAAAAAATAAAGTTTTCTACGAATGCTTTTGCTATAGTTTGAGTTTCTTGATTTGGTAATGTTATTGCCATAGAATATTTTGAAAGATCGTCCTGAATTGTAAGTGTTGCAACGCAACAAACCAACGCATTTGATGTGCGTCATCAGCAAAATCTGAACGTCAACGATCCCAATTCGTCGGTGGGCTACAACCGCCTTACATTTTTTCTGTTGCATAAATACGATACATTGTAAGTCGAATCATCGCCTTACAGTGTGACTCACAAGGAATCGCTATGCAGCAAAACACATTGGCGATTTTATTAACATGAGCGTCAGCGGTCCCAATTCATTGGTGAGCAATCACCACCATACAATGTAATCCGCATTATCGTTTTACATTGTGACTAACAAAGAGTCGCACTATGTTCAAATTCATTGGCGATCGCTACGTCTCAGCATTTGATAACACTCCACAAGTTTATCGCCTTGCCACTACATTCGACACCACATTCCAACCGTGCAATAAAGTAACGCAACCCAATTAGTGTGTTTTATAAACAAACACACTGGTCCAACGTAGATACTCATAGTATTATCGCCATGTCATCACTATTAAAAGTTGTGTTGGCATTCGTTGGCATTTCAGGCGCGCTGTACTGGATAAATGAGACATGGAAAATCATATCGTGGTACAAAATACTTAACAAAGCAAGAGTGTGGAATTAGTTAGATTAGCTGTAGCTGTAGTTGGTGGCACTAAACCATCCCGGTCGCAGCGCGCATCCAAACAAATGAATCGTCCGTCGTCAAGTCTTTGATCCTCAAATTCATCATTCATCATTGTTTAAAAATAGAATAAAGAATTAAATTAAGATCTACCTTTTAAAATAAAATAGTAAATATATAAGGAAATCATTGTAACAAATTAAAATCCAAAATTTGTGTTATTATTTTCTGGGAAGATTTTAAATGAAGATTTCAGTTTAGGATTCCTTCAAATATTTGCAAATTGCCCTTGGATCCATTAAGGTTATGGCGGCATACATTGGTCCTTCGAGCCGGATCGGGACTTGAAAATCGTTGGTCAGTATTTGGGCGCGTGTGTGGCAAATCAATTCAACATAATCGGTGTTGAATTAATAAACAACAAAAGTGTTCGTTGTTCGTGCGCGTAAAAGCAGCCAGCAGTCATTGTTCGTGCGCGTACTAACAATTCTATCAACACAGTGAGTGTTGAACAAATCAACAGAGGAAGTGCAGATTTACTCAACCCAACACAGAATTTTGATTGATCTCAAGAAGCGGGTACAACGAGGGAGCAACGCATAAAGTCAGGTGTGTGGCATCATTTTTAACTTTTTTATATTTTTTAAATAAAAAATTGATTATAACTTTATTAAGACTTGTGTGTGTGTGGGTAAATTAAGTCCGTTGTAACAAAATGAGTAAGGGAAAAATGTCCGTGGTAGTTGACGCGATTCAAACAATCGCACTTGAGTTGGATGCCGACTACAAGCATATCTAGAGTTGGGGGTGAAAAAGCAATCAGTGCACATGAACGAAGTGCGTCTATCAAATTTAGAGACATCGTTCAATGAAGCTAGAGCTCTTCATCAAAAAATTGTTGAGTCTCCTAGTGAAGAAACTAAGGTGAAATATATGGAAGCCCGCACGTTCCATAAGTTGAAGGAACTGTTCTTCGCATATTCATGTGAGTTAAAGGAAAGGCTCACAACCGCCGATAGCCCAAGTTTTCTCAACAAATCAATGGCTGGATGGAAGAGTCCATCGGTTGAATTGAAACTTCCTCCGATAACAATACCCACCTTTGATGGTTCTCTTAAAATGTGGCCCGAATTCTAGGCGTTATTCGAAAGCCTAGTGGCTACAAATTCCTCAATATCTGAGGCACAAAAGTAGCAATATCTAAAGGGCAACTTAAGCGGTGATGCAGCGCGTATGCTACGGAACACCGACACTAATTTTGAAACTGCTTGGGCATTGCTTGTCAAACGGTTTCAGAATATTCGATTGTTAAAGGACAATCAATTTAAATTGCTTTTCGATCAAGACAAAATTGTTCAAGAGTCGTCTGATGACTTAAAACTACTGCTTGATACAACGAATGAAGCCAAGCAATCCTTGAAAAACCTTGGCGTGTCAGTGGATTCTTGGGAAGACGTGCTGATTTTTCATACAGTACAAAAGCTTCCGTCCACCACTCGAGGTCATTGGGAATCCCACATTGCAACGCATGTGGATTATCCGACATTCAGCATATTGGAAGATTTCATTTTGACGAGATCAAGGACATTAGAAGTCATCGGACAACCGGTCTCAAGTGTCATTTCATCAAGATCGAAAAAATACACTCCAGGTACAGTGCGTACACACAATTCTACAGTTTTGAAATGTCCAATGTGCCAAGGATCCCACGCGATTCGAAACTGTCCTAAATTCAAAGCTCTAAGCCCCGTGAAAAGACAGGACATTGTGAGGAAATATAAATTATTTTTCAACTGTCTCTCTAATGCTCACTACACCAGAGCATGCACGAGTACATTCACTTGCTATAAGTGTAAGCAACGGCATCACTCGCTGTTACATAACGATGTAACAAATGCCACACAGACTCATGACTTGCGGTTACCAGGGGCAACTCAGTCATCAGTTCAACACGCTGAGTATTATGGGCACAACCCACAACTCACCACCACAGAGCAGTCAACCTGCTCCACCCAAATTGCATCAACGCATAGTACCAACATAGCTGAACCCAATTAGGTTCAAGCTGTGCTTCTCGCTACCGCACTGATAAAGGTAGTCCCTAAAGGTGGTCAACCGATCGTACTGCGAGTACTTCTAGACCCAGGATCAGAAACCTCCCTAATTTCAGAGTCTGCTGTCCAATCATTGCGAAAAGAGAAGGCAACTGTGACGGTACTGGGAGTTGGAGGAACCAACACAGGTGTCTCCAAACGCAAGGTCTCCTTCACGATAAACTCCTGCATCAACAATCAATTCGAACTACATCTAACGGCACTAATTCTACCTAAGGTCACATCTGATTTGCCAATGAGGAGCATTCAGAACGCTGATTGGAATCATCTCCGAAGTTTGCAATTAGCAGATCCGACATTCAACAAGCGGAGCAAAATCGATATCTGGCTTGGCGCAGGCGTGTTTCCATCGATCATCCTGGATGGAATCATAAAAGGAACACCAGGCACCCTTATGGCTCAAAGGACAGAGCTGGGATGGGTGCTGTCTGGTGGCATTCTCCCGACAAATCCATCGATAACTTCTCTTCATATTACCACAGAATACAAAGACATAGACAAAATGCTCTTGAAATTTTGGGAACTGGAAGAAATCGGGAAGAAGTCTATGCTTTCACTAGAAGATGAACAATGGGAATCCCATTTTTATCGAACCCATCAATGTCAGGCCGATGGAAAATATGTGGTTCAGCTTCCATTCAAGGAAGGAACACGACCGCTAAAAGGACGATCAAACAATTCAGCGAGGATTAGATATCTTCAACTGGAGAAAAAATTCTATTCCAACAAATTGCTCCAGCAGGAATACAAAAGGGTCTTAGATGAATATAAAGACTTGGGCCATATGACAGAGGTAGATCCCACGTCATTGGGAAACCACTACTTCGTTCCACACCAAGCTGTGATTAAGATCCAGCTCTACCACCAAGATGCGAATTGTATTTGACGCATCATGCAAAAGGTCAAATGGGACGTCACTCAATGATCACTTACTGGTGGGTCCAAGATTGCAAGACGATACATTCGAACACGTTACTCGATTTAGAAAACACAAGATCGCTTTTATAGCCGACATCAATAAAATGTACAGGCAAATTTGGGTGCCTCCAAACGATTCGGCCTATTAACTCATCTTGTGGAAAGACAAACCAGATGAGGATATCAAAGCGTATCGTCTGAATACCGTCACCTTCGGTACGGCTGCCGCACCATACTTGGCTGTGCGCACCTTACAACAATTGGCTACAGATGAACGGGATTATTATCCGCTTGCCTCAAAGATTGCCAAGAAGAACTTCTACGTGGATGACATCATTCATGGGGCAGACTCAGTCAGTGAGGCTTTGGAGATGCAGCAACAACTCATCACCATGCTGAACAAAGGAGGGTTCCCTTTAATGAAATGGGCAAGTAATAGCGAGAAATTGTTAGAAGCCTTTCCAGAGGATCTCCGGGAAATTGAAATTCCATTGTCATTTGATGACAATAATGCAATTAAAATTTTAGAAATCCAATGGTATCCAGGGAAGGATACATTTTCATTCAAGATAATGCTTCCAGAACAAACAAGAACTACAAAAAAAACAATTCTCTCAGACATCGCTTGGCTCTATGATCCCTTGGGGTGGATTTCTCCGTGCGTGATCCTTGGCAAGATTCTAATGCAAGACATTTGGAAGGAACATCAATCATGGGATGAGGACCTCTCACAAACAATTGTCAAAACTTGGTACACCTTGAAGGCAGAGCTTGCAGCACTCAACGGCTTAGAAATACCGCGATGGATACATTACACCAACGAGTCTCGTATTGAAGTCCACGGCTTTTGTGATGCATCTGAAAAGGCATACGCTGCAGCAGTGTACGTTCGCGCGATCCACGGAAAATCAACACATACTAGTCTGCTGTTGTAAAAAAAACATCTTAAAACCAAATCTCTGGCACGGTTAGAGTTGTGCGGAGCTGTATTACTATTAAACTTGTTGGTACACACGATCGAGACTATGGAATTACAAAGGGCACGAATTTACGCTTGGTCAGACTCACAAATCACTCTGGCTTGGATAAAAGCAGCACCATACACGCGAACCACATTCGTCGCCAACAGAGTCGCTAAAATTCTAGAGCTGACTGACCCTAAGTGTTGGAAAAACGTTCCGTCCAAGGATAATCCAGCGGATATCGCTTCAAGAGGACTCTCACCTAGAGACCTGATCGCTAAGGATCAGTGGTGGAACGGCCCGGAATATCTACAGACATTTGAAAAACAATCTTATCCCATGTATGATATAGATAATACGGATCTTGAAACGAAAGCATTCGAAATTTCTAAGGTAAAAAACGAGTTTATTAAATCCGGACAATACATAATGAACATTTTTCACATCTGTACACATGTTAATTCGTGGGAAGTCAATGGACTATTGTACAGATTTTCGTCCTTACAGCGACTAATACGAAATACAGCGTATTGGCTTCGCTTTATCAACAATGCGCGTAAAAAATCCGAGCGAATGTCAGGTCCGCTCTCAACAGAAGAAATTACTCAGGCTAGATTTCGGTTGATATGCCTAGTTGAACACGAATCCTTCAATGAGGAGATTACTCGAATCTCCAATAACAGTGCACAAAGGAAGTAAATTAGCTAGACTTCTGGATGACAACAAGATACTGAGAGTCGGTGAATGCGAACTTGCCCTATTCACAACGTCACCCTATAATTTTGCCTTCGCAGAATGTTTTAACCAAACTCATAGTTCATGACACTCATATGAGATTATTGCATGCCGGCCAACAACTAATGATGGCAACTCTTCGCACAGAATATTGGATTCTTCAACTCAAATCAAATGTTAAGAATTGCATCCACAAATGTCTCAAATGTTTTCGACATACAGCTACGATGATGCAACAAAAAATGGGAAACCTACCAGCTCCGCGATTTAATGAGGCTCGACCTTTCCAAACATCTGGTGTGGATTATGCTGGACCTGTGCAATTAAAAGCATGGAAAGGACGCTGCAACAAAATCACGAAGGCATACATTGCGATTTTCATTTGTTTTTGCACGAAAGCTGTTCATCTTGAGTTGATGAGCGATTACAGTACGCCGGCCATTCTAGCAGCCTTCAAGCGCTTTACGGCCCGGCGAGGCTATGCACTGATCTTTATAGTGACTGCGGAACTAATTTTCAAGGAGCTGCATATATCATGAATTCAGAAAAACCACATCTACAGAAGCAGTGGGTCGAGGACATCGCTATGCAACTCCAGGTAAATGGAACTACCTGGCATTTTAATCCTCCAGCAGCGCCACATTTCGGAGGGCCCTGGGAAGCAGGAGTAAAGTCAATGAAACACCACTTGAAGAGAATCATCGGGCATTACACTCTTACCTTCGAAGAGTACGTCACTGTATTAGCACAGGTGGAAGCTTGTATGAACTCCGCTCTGCCCGGTTAATGAAGATCCAGAGTATCTATCAATTTTGTAACCAGGACATTTTTTAATTGGTTCATCATTACACACTACACCCGAAAGGAACTTAAGTGACAGCAAGTCAACTCATCTGGACAGATGGCAACTATTGCAGAAAATTCAACAAGATCTGTGGAAGAAATGGAAATCCGAATACCTCGGTCGACTTCAACAACGCTCAAAATGGCTAACCCCAATTCCAGATCTGCCAATAGGACAAGTGGTCATACTGCCAGAAGAAGCAACACCTCCTACAATTTGGCGTCTTGGTAGAATTGTAGAAACTCACCCTGGACCAGATGGAAAAGTTCGTGTAGTGACCATCAAAACAGCAACAACCATACTTAAGCGCCCGGTCACCAAACTGTGCCCTTTGCCATTGGTTAAAGAAGATATGTCGCACCCACACACACAAGCAAATAACTGAATTCGTCTATCAAATATAAATAGAACATATAACATACTAACCTAATTCACCCCCTCTAATAACCTATTATTGCCACACACCACTGACAGTACACCCACCCTTTTGTTTCATGTTCACGAGCTGACGATGCGGAGCGGATTACCAGTTATTGATTTGAAAAACAGGAGATTCTTCGAAGGAATGAATGCAGTTAAGAAAAAACAGCCAAGGACACCTACAACCTTTCCGGCGGCCCGGCAGGATGTTGCAACGCAACAAACCAACGCATTTGATGTGCGTCATCAAAATCTGAACGTCAACGATTCCAATTCGTCGGTGGGCTACAACCGCCTTACATTTTTTCTGTTGCATAAATACGATACATTGTAAGTCGAATCATCGCCTTACAGTGTGACTCAAAAGGAATCGCTATGCAGCAAAACACATTGGCGATTTTATTAACATGAGCGTCAGCGGTCCCAATTCATTGGTGAGCAATCACCACCATACAATGTAATCCGCATTATCGTTTCACATTGTGACTAACAAAGAGTCGCACTATGTTCAAATTTATTGGCGATCGCTACGTCTCAGCATTTGATAACACTCCACAAGTTTATCGCCCTGCCACTACATTCGACACCACATTCCAACCGTGCAATAAAGTAACGCGATCCAATCAGTGTGCTTTATAAACAAACACACTGGTCGAACGTAGATACTCATAGTATTATCGCCATGTCATCACTATTAAAAGTTGTGTTGGCATTCGTTGGCATTTCAGGCGCGCTGTACTGGATAAATGAGATATGGAAAATCATATCGTGGTACAAAATACTTAACAAAGCAAGAGTGTGGAATTGGTTAGATTGGCTGTAGCTGTAGTTGGTGGCAAGGCGACAGCAGCAAATCAGTTGTCACACAGCTCTAAACCATCCCGGACGCAGCGCGCATCCAAACAAATAAATCGTCCGTCGTCAAGTCTTTGATCTTCAAATTCATCATTCATCATTGTTTAAAAATAGAATAAAGAATTAAATTAACCTTTTAAAATAAAATAGTAAATAAATAAGGAAATCGTTGTAACAAATTAAAATCCAAAATTTGTGTTATTATTTTCTGGGAGGATTTTAAATGAAGATTTCAGTTTAGGAAGTCCTTCAAATATTTGCAAATCGCCCTTGGATCCATTAAGATCCAGGCGGCATACAGTAAGGATGTATTCGACAGAGATTGTGTGATTGGGCCGACTATATCCATGAATATTTTCTCAATATTTACTCGATGTAGTCTTTATTGTCATTGGAGGTTTATTCTGAGGACAGATTTTATTTACCTTATACGATTTACACCTTTTGATAAAGTTTCATATGTGGGAAGTAGTAACATTCTTTTGAGCGTTTATAGGTTCGTAAAACACCTTGATGTGCTCCTAGATGAGTATAGTGAAAAATCATGTACAGGGTTTTTCAATAAGAGCACTTCAACTTTTTTTTTGAATAAAACACAAACTGTTCGACTTTTGAACTAACTTTTTTTTTTATTAACGAATTTGAACATATACATATGATACATTTAAGTATGAAACTCGATTTCTTTTGCATGACCGACGCGTGCACGTTTTACGAAGTCCAATCTTTGAACCCAATTTTCGACCACTCTTTCGCATAAATCGGCCGAAATTCCAGCAATTTCACGTTCAATATTGGCTCTGAGCTCTTGCAACGTCGCCGGCTTATTGGCATAGACCAATGACTTCATATAATCCCAAAGAAAATAATCTAGAGGTGTCAAATCACACGAGCGCGGCGGCCACTGGACGGGCCCATTTCGCGAAATAACACGCTCATCGAACTTAGTCTTCAATAACGCGATTGTATCGTGTGCTGTGTGGCATGTGGCCCCGTCCTGCTGAAACCACATGTCGTCCAAGTCCATTCCATTCAATTGCGGCCAAAAGAAATCGTTTATCATATCGCGGTACCGATTTCCATTAACAGTAACGTGGCGATCGTTATCGTCGATGAAAAAATATGGCCCAATGACGTTGCCGGCATGTAATCCGCACCAAACAGTGACTTTTTCGGGATACAACGGTGCCTCATGAATCACGTGTGGGTTGCTTTCTGCCCAGTAACGCATATTTTGCTTGTTGACAAATCCTTCTAGCCAAAAGTGAGCCTCATCGCTGAAGATGATTTTTCGGTGAAAATCTGCTCTTAAAGTAGCGGCAACAGAACGATTATTTTGATAAAAAATTTGCACGATTTGCAATCGCGCTTCACATGTGTAGCGTTCCATGATGAAATGTATACTAATGAAGTTTCCAAATGACAAAAGAACAATAAAAAATATGGCGTCGTTCGCCGTCCCTATCGGAGAAAATTTGAAACGCACCTGTTGAAACACCCGATAGTACCTTTTCTATGTCTTCATCAGTTACTAATATGATGAGTTGAGAAGCTGAATTACCATTGGGAGGATTAGGTTCACGTAATTCATCTTCACTCGCATCCAATCGTATAGGGGGTGCATCTGAGTTATGCGTATCGTTAGTACTTAAAATGTTGGATTAATTTGCCTTATCGGCGCGTGGAAAATTAGACAGAGGAGACTTAGAATTGTTAGACTCCTTTTGATACTGGGCTCTTGTAATGACGTGAATTTCTTGAGATGGGAGATTGTCGGCTTGATGCTGGGGAATACGGCTCAGTGCGTCGGCATTCGAATTTAAAATTCCCGACTTGTGCACTATTTGGTAGTCATATTCCTCCAACTCCAATCGCCACCTAATGAGAATCGAGGCTGGGTTTGAAATATTTTTTAGCCATGTAAGGGGTCGATGGTCAGTTACTATGATGAAAGTACGACCGTAGATATATGGTCTGTATTTTCTTACAGCAAATATAATGGCCAAACATTCCTTTTTTATCGTCGTATAGTGCCGCTCTGCTTGATTATGAACTCTACTCGCATACGCAATTGGAAGATCATGTTCTTCGTCGCCGGTTTTAACATTTTGCGAAAGAACTGCTCCAATTGCGTAGTCACTGGCATCTACCGTCAATGTTAAGGTCTTGGTAAAGTCCGGAAATTGAAGGATTATCGCACACAGTCATCATCGAGCGCTCAACACGAGCACACGCAGATCACGCATCATATCGTCAAGCTACCTGCTACCGATTGAAAAAAAAAACCCAAAACCAAAAGCGAGCATTTCGCTACCTGCTACTTTTTATTTTTTATTATTTCACTAATTATTTTTTAATTTCAGAAATATTTTTCTTTCATTTCATATATATTTTCAGAATATTTCCTTTCGATCAGCCCTATAAAATGGGGAAAAAAGCAAAAAGGAAGGAAAAAGTAAACGAGGTCTTGTCCTTAATTAAGGAACAAGTAACCAACCATGGTGGGGATTTCCTCTTGTCGTTGTACCGAAGGCTGGATGAAGTGAACCAGCTGTGCGATTCAGCGACTTCAGAGGAGGAAACCATGAGCGTTGTCGAGGAATCGGATACTGAAGTGCCCGAATCCAGCAGTGGTGGAGAGGATAACTCCAGCGACGAAGACAGTCGCAAAGCTTGGTCTTCTCCTGAAACCATGCCCGCAAAGGCAAAAAAAGGAGGTTGTCTGGAAATTCCAGACCATCATCACCACCAACATCATCTTCTCCTGGAGTGGCTGCTGTTGATAAAAAATTGCTGTTGATAAAACAGCTTTACCAAAAGAGTCCCAAAAGGTCTCAAATAAGAAGGCACCACCACCAGTCGCTCCATCAAGCCAAAAATCCCAAACTACGGGACCAACAGCAAAACCTTTTTCCATGCCGCCAATAGTCTGCTTCAGACTAAACGTCGCTGAACTATCAAAGTTCACGAAGAGCGCCAACATTAGTTGCAGAATTCGCAACATCAACAGCAACAAATCAGTCGTTACGGCCATGAACAGAGATGGCCATCAGCTAATTCGGTCTTTCCTACAATCGGGAAAGACTGAGTTTAACACTTATACTGCAAAGGAGGACAGGAAAGAAATGTTGGTCCTAAAAGGTATTCACCACTCCTTTGATGCTGAAGATGTCAAGGAAGCGTTGACGACAGAGGGTGTCCCTGTACTAGTGGTGAAACCCTTCAAATCTCAAAGGACTGACAAGAAATTTAATCATTTCATTGTCGAGTTGGAGAAGAACTGCGATAAAGCGGCAGTTTGCTCAAAAACCCTCCTTTTGAACCAGTTGGTGCATTGGGAAAAACTAAAATCGGCGGGCATTACTCAATGCAGAAACTGCCAAAAATTTGGACATGTCGCAAGTAATTGCGGTATGAAATACAGATGCGTCAAGTGCAAAGATGAGCACTTGCCTGGCCAATGCCCAAGAAATGCAGACAATATAAAAGACGACAACGTTTTCTGCACAAACTGCCAGAAAAATGGACATCCGGCAAACTATAAAGGATGTCCAAAATATAAGGAAAAGATGGCTGAAAAGCTTAAAACCGCACAAAAGAAGAAGGAACAACAAAAATTCGCCCAGATGTCTGCTTAAAAAGCGATAGTAAAGGGAGTAAGTTTTGCTAGTATAGCTGCTATGGGGACTTCCAGCAAGCCAGCAACGATCAGCAAGCCTCTAACAAGCAGCCATGCAGCATCAAACAGCAAACCAATAAAAAAGCCAGCCGTTAAACCTGTACCATCTACCGGAAAAGCCAACATCTTCGACGATACGGAAAGGCTATTTGGAGCTGACCTCTTTACAATTCTACAGAAGGCAAGAGAAGTCGTGCCTGCTAATTATAGCAGTCTTGATGACAGGTCCAAAACAACCGTTTTGGGTCGACTTATTTGTGAATTATGTTCACAATAAGCAGGATAAGTATATTCTCATATAATGTGAATTCCATTTATTCGTTAGCTAGGCGTATCACACTAACATTATTTATTAAAACTAATAAACCTGACATTCTTCTTTTACAGGAAACAAATCTCACTGGGAGAAATCCGTTCAGTCCAGACGGATACAATATCCACAGGGTCGACAAAGGCAGTGGACGCTCTGGGACGGCGGTCCTTATCAGGAACACTATGGCAGGCTCAGTGGTCTACGTAGCATGGAAGCAACAGCTGTCAGCATTAAAGTCAACGAAGTGGAGACCTTGCTGGTGATATCGGTGTACAATCACTGTAACGCAACGAGGGAAGACATCCAACGGGATTTGCAAACTGTCTGCAACACCTCCTCTAGACACACATACTATGTTGTTGGAGGTGATTTTAATGCTAGACATACTCGATGGCAGGACGAAGTGTGCAATCACAAAGGAAGGCCCATTACAGACTGGATGGACTCAAATCCGCATCAGCACACGATGGCTATAGTTTCACAGCCCCGGAAGACGTACCCTCGGACACCGTTAACTTTGGATTTCTTTCTGGCAACCACAAATTTCTTAAATATTCTCCCAGAATTAAGAAATTATTCCTGCTTGGCGCATGATAGCGACTCGGATCATATGGCCATAGAGCTTCGAGTGAGGCTGAACCAGCGAATTGTGCAAGTCACCCCAACACCTGAACGTCACATCAACTTTAAGAAAATAAACTGGAACCGGCTTAGATCAGAAGTTGAAGCTGAACTTCCTATTCCAGCGGTTGCAGAAATCTGGAGAATACAGAAATTGATGATGCTATCAGAAATTTTGAGATTACAGTGAATTCAGCCATTAATCGGCAGAAAACAATTCGCACTAGCAGGGATCGCTTCCAACACTTGCCTGAGCATATACAGGCCATATATGCTCACAAGCAACGACTTAGGAAACGCCTTCAGAGAATCTTCAATAGGACACTTAACACAGTCAACGACGAATACCTGTCTGTACTTTCGCAACTGCGTTGTACAGTTAACATGTGTCGTCAAGCTGTGCGGAGGTTTCAGGAAGATGAACTGACCAAACGGCTCCAGGACATCAAACCAGGGCCTGATGCTTTTAGGAAGCTGAACTCTCTGGTTGGAAAGCGTATTTCCATTCCAGAGATTATCACCATTGAAGATCGAACAGTATCCAGCGCTGCTGAGAAAGCGGAAGCCTTTGCCTGCCCTATGAAAGGAGTTTTACGGACCGACCACCAACGCATCTTCCAGATTTCTTGGAAGAGGTTGAAAGTCTTGTGGAAGACACCACTTCTCCAGGAAATACTATAGTGCAGCTCAGTGAAGAAAATCGCGCCAACGCACCCGTAGATGTCGATATGTTTACCGGAACAGCTGTTGTCAATGATTTGATTATGAGAAACTCAAAAAAATCATCAGGCACAGATGGGATTTCTAACTTTTTGCTTAAAAAGTTACCGGGTATGGCAATTTTGATGTTAACCATCATTTTCAACAATTGCCTAAACAATGGCTACTTTCCGGACAACTGGAAGGTGGCCAAGGTAGTACCAGTACCCAAGAAAACCGACCGCTCCAGCGTAACTGGTTACCGTCCAATAGCTTTACTGTGTTGTATCAGTAAAGTATTGGAATCATTGATCCGTAAAAAGATCAATACGTTTTGTACGGAAAGAAATCTTATTCCTTCCTTTCAGTACGGTTTCCGAGAAAAGCACTCTACGCTGCACCCTCTGCTGAAGCTTCACAGTGACGTCACTAAAGGACTGAACGTCAAAAGTAGTACAGTGGCCTGTTTGCTAGACATCGAAAAAGCTTTCGATAGTGTCTGGATAAACGGGCTACTGTACAAGCTTATTAGTTTTGGTTTCCCCAATTATATTGTAAAAATAATTAAAAATTTTCTTTTTAACAGGGTCTTCTTTGTACAGGTGTACGACCGCCCATCGACAAGGAAAAGGATCAAAGCCGGAGTTCCTCAAGGTTCCAGACTTGGACCAATCCTGTATAGCATCTTCACGGCGGATCAACCCACAAATACAGCCGGAACAAGGACTATGCTCTTCGCGGATGACTCCATAACGTATGCAGTTTCCCGCTCTCCCGAGATAGCTGCCCGAAGAGTGGAGGAACACCTCGGAAATCTTTGGGACTACTACCTGAAGTGGGGACTAAAGATCAACGCCAATAAAACGGAACTCATCTGCTTCCGAGTACCAGCAACCGAAACAAGGATAAGAAAAATCGCAAGCCGGTGCAGAGCCTTAAAAATCACCCTTCCGGATAACACAACAATAAACACCAAGTCAGAGACTAAGTACCTGGGAATCAACTTTACTGAGGCTCAAGTTTAACTCTCACATCGACAAAACAATGAAAAAAGCGAACCACGCTTTTCATTTGTTGCACCCGCTAATTAAAAGACGAAACGGTCTGTCCAACAACACCAGGCTGCTTATCTACAAGCAACTCATCAGGCCAGTGATAACCTATGGCTACCCCATATGGTTCACCGTCTCACCAACAACGATGAAGAAGATCTCCCTATTTGAAAGGAAGGTACTAAGGATCTGTACAGGACTCTGGAGGGTGACAAACAGCTATAAGTTTGTGTCGACTACAAAACTATACGAAGCAGCAGGTCTGCTGCCAATAACTTACCACTTGTTCCGAATGGCGAGGAAATTCGTCGACGCATTGGAAACACATCCAAGTCCTGAGATGCAAGGACTGCGAATCGAGGAAATCGAGCCAAGTCACCGGTACATACACAGGATTCACTGATGCTAGATTCGATGACATCTTTAACAATCAAGACGTCTCCTTCTACGAGAAGGCGGGCAACCAATATTACAGAGGCTGAAGTTCGCCCTGTTTATACGCCGCTTAATATTTTTCATTCTTATGTTATTTTAAAATTACTGTTTAAAATTTAATTACATTAAAAATTAACATGTAGTAGATTAAGTAGTAAAAAATATTGTTTAAAAATAAACAATACCAAAAATAAAAAGACAATGTAAATACGTCGGGCCACTTTTGTTGAGCCGACACATATTAATATTATTTATAATTTTAGTTTTAAATCAAAATTGTATATTACTTTAATGTTTAATAAAAATATCTTAATCTTAATCTAAGGATTATCGCAGTTATGAGAGCCTGTTTTAGTTTATTGAAAGAGCAACTGCAATGACTATTCCATACAAAGCTTTTAGTTTTTTTTAGACTATCGGTAATGGGTTGTGCTATACTAGAAAAATTCTTAATAAATTTTCTATAATATGACCATGGTCCTAAGAATGATTTAATTTGCTGTTGATTGGTTGGAGCCGGAAAATTTTGCACTGCCTCAATTTTTGTTGGGTCTTTATTCCTGAAGTAGTTATAACGTGACCCAGATAAATTATTTCTTTTCTAAGAAATTTGCACTTTTTTGGTTGTAATTTGAGGTTAAATTTGCGAAGCAATTCGAGAACATTGATTAGCTTTTTATTGTGGTCATCAAGATCATAACCGTACACGACGATATCGTCGAGATATACTAGACATTTGATGCCATTAACCCCAACCAACACATTGTTCATCATGCGTTGAAAGGTCGATGGTGCTCCCTTAAGGCCAAAAGGCATCCGGTTAAATTCATAATGGCCTGTACTGGTACTAAATGCCGTCTTGTGCCGGTCGTTTTCTATACCGATCTGATGGTAGCCATTAGCTAAATCAAGCGAACTAAAATATGAGCATTTGCCAAGCTGGTCGAGTATTTCCGATATGTTTGGGAGGGAAAAGACGGAACCAATAGCGACATATGAGTCGCCTGTAGTCGACTACCACTCTCCACCTTTTTTCACCATTAACTGATTTTTTGGGAACAACCAGGAGTGGAGAATTCCAAGGACTGGTGCTCGAGCGTATGATATCCTTTTCCAACATTTCTGATACTTGGTGTAAAATTTCGCGTTGAATTGCTTCTGGTAAGCGATAGGGCTTAGTATGGATTGGCTGAGCATTTTCAGTAAGTGGGATTTTGTGAGAAGTTGCCCTTGTCATCGAAATGTAATCACCTTCGATAAAGAAAACATCATCAAAATCCTTACATATCCTCAGAATCAAAAGCCTTTCCTCGTCGTTTAAATCGTCGGTAACCAACTGATTACTCAAGATTTCTAACCGATTTTCAATTGGACCAAATTAGCAGCTTTTAATTTTAGCGAATTTTAATTTAATGCTTTATTTTCCATTACATATTTTGTTGTGCTTTCTAGACATCGCTGAAACACAAAACAATTTGCAAATTGTCCCTGCTTGGCTTCAACATACTTATCACACGATGATATCTTGACTTTATTAATCCTAAGTTTCACTTAGAGTATTTCACATAGAAATGTTTTAAGTTAGTTTGCATGTGTTTGCCTGAGAGTTCGTTTTGACTGAACTGAAAAAAAAAACAAAAATTAAAATTATTAATTGAGTATTTGTTTCTCTTACAGAAAAAGGTGGCAGCTCCTGCGCCGGCACCCGCACCAGCTGCTGCCCTGGCTGCTGCACCTGCTGCTGCACCCGCTGCAGCTCCGGCGGCAGCAGCTCCAGCCGCTGCGGGGGCCAAACCGGCAGCAGCTCCTGCTAAGCCGAAAGATCCGAACGATCCTAAAGTCAAAGTTGAGGAGGTACACAATGAGGCCCTTCTGTGTGTTTGAATTTGCCGTGTCCATCTCTTCGTTTGTTGCCCGTTGCGTCGACCTCATGTCTTGTCCTATGTGTTATATGAAAATTTTCCTGTCCAGGAATCATATAAATATTCTTACAATGTAATTTCACTTTTAAACGAACTATAGGCTAAGAAGGCTAAGCAAGCCGAAATCGAGCGTAAACGTGCTGAGGTCCGCAAGCGTATGGAAGAAGCCTCCAAGGCCAAGAAGGCCAAGAAGGGTTTCATGACTCCCGAAAGGAAAAAGAAACTCAGGGTAAGTTTAGCATTGCTTTATTCTTGGCAACAACCTTTTTATCAACAACGTTTTTCCCCTCGTACAGTTGTTGCTTCGCAAAAAAGCTGCTGAAGAGTTGAAGAAAGAACAAGAACGCAAAGCAGCTGAGCGCAGACGCATTATCGAAGAGAGGTGCGGAAGCCCAAAAAATCTTAGTGACGCCAGTGAAGGTAATTGCTTTTGTTACAAATACTTATTCAAGTCAATTCAACCCATTTTCATTAAAATAAAAAAATAATAACGATTTTTTAAAAATTAAAACAAATTAGCTTTAGGTCTTAAACATTTTTTTTAAATCACTCCCCATCATCCCCCAAATGGGGATACACAAAACACGCTCACTACACCAAGCCAAAAATCTCATTTGAAATAAAGTTTTTGAAGAAAAAAAGAAAGTTGATGACCTATTTTTTTTTTCAACAATTTTGAATTAAACAATAAACTCAAATACATACAACCAAACCATCTACAGAAACAATTAAAACACTTTGCCGTCAACACTATGAAAGGATTAATAAGTTGGAGGAACAGAAATATGATCTTGAATATGTTGTTAAGCGAAAGGATATTGAGGTACACACATAAGCAAACATTTTGAGCCAGAAAAACGCTTTCCTCTTTTTTTTTTTTTTACTGTCAAACACTTAACAGAATCAAATGAAGTCAAAATATACTTATAACGCTTTTCTTCAAATAAAAAAGCAAATCTACAAGTTTTCACAGAAATTTTTGGTCTCAGCAACACTTACAACTACAATTTTTGTTTTTTACAGATTTTTTCAATCTTTCTTTATCTTTCTCTTCTATTTTTTTACTTATAACCTTATCTCTAATATTTGCGCTGAATTTCGCAAAAAAGCAACACTGATACTATAATAAATTTTGCTATTTGCGATCGTAAAATATAGCTACAGATAATTTAATATTCGCCACTGTGAAATCTGATTCGTTCGCATTAATTACGTTGACTGGTGCGTATCCACCATATGATTTAACTATTGAATTTGCAATGAACACCCCTGGTAATACTTCACCAGGATGACATAGATATTCGTTATCCGTTTCGGCATTGATTTTGATCAGCACAGTTTTTTCTGTTTTAGCTGGAATATTTGTGTCTTGAAAATGTGTGCACAATGGAATTGATAATTTCAACTCCTTAAATTCGAGTTCAAAATCCCTAAGGTTTAAAGCACACTTATTAAAAGTGAGAGAAAGTCGATTCCGATTATTCCGTGAGAAAGTAGTGGGAAATTATTGGAAACTATGTGAAAATCGTGTTCGATTAAAATTGTATCGGATAACTGAATAATTGCTTTGCACAAACCAAGAGTCTCTATGACACTTGACGTAATTCCTTACAATCGAACTTTCTTATTCGGATAGCATATAGTTTCTTTTTTTAAATATTGTTTATTAATTAGGCAAATATCCGAGCCCGTATCGACTAAATATAATGTTTTGTCTGATAAAGAAAAATTTGTCGTGAATTCTACGAATTTATTTTGAGAGAGCCCATTAAAATTACAATTATTGAAATAAATAGATAACATATTATTTTGTGTTTTGATTTGATTATGACAACCTTTATTTTCAAATTTTGAAGTCCGAGGATACAATAAATTTATATCGGGGGCTAAATACTCTTTTGAAATTTGAATTGTTTGGTTTTCAAAATGTGACCACGTATTTAAAGATCTTGCACTCGAATCCTCGCGTTCTGGCTGGCTTCGAGTGCATGGGATTGTAAACCATTCGTACTGGCATTTAAATTTTGTGATCGCAAGTTATTATTGTATTGTCATTTACGGCATTCATCGATTACATGCCCGTTATTTTTACAATAATAACTTGTTTACCCTTTTAACAAAAGAAACTTTAGTGCGATTATTATTGAATTTGAAATTCGGATTATTAATAGAAGGATTAATTGATCGCGGTTGATTATTATTATTAAAAGTGTGCACATATTGCCGCCTATAGCAATTCTTAGCTAAATGACCTGATTTGTTACATATAGAACATTTAGAGTGGACAGAATTATTTTGGTTGTTCGAGCTATTTGGGTGAGAGAATGCACGTCTCTGTGACACGACAATTTCCTCTTCTATGGCAGCATTTATAGCTTCCTTAATAGTTTTGAACCGTGAAGCTTTAATTACAAGCTTTATTGGTTCACGCAGTCCTTCTTCAAATGATTTTAAGGCTGTTCCTGCATTTAGGTTTCTAATAGCTTTTGCAGCACCCATACCTTCGCGTTTTATACAAGAACTATCCAGCATGGATAAATTTTTTTCCAATCTATTAGCAAATGCGCGTACATCTTCTGTCTTCTCTTGGTTTACACTAACGAGTTCATAAGTGAGCGATTCCACCGATTTCGACTCCCCAAATTAAGCGATTAACTCTTTCTTTAATTCGTTGAACGTTTCAAAATTATTAAAAAATAATACATCATGCCTTATCAATAAACTTAACATTCAAAAGTTTAATAAACATTACAATTTCGATTGGACTGGATTGGATTGGATTGGACCGTTGTGCATAAGTACATTAAATCGTATGCCTTTAAATATATATAATTTTTTTTATATATAATATGCGTATTAATTGTAAATATATTAAATGAAAGTAGTACATACGGGAAAAAATTAAATGGAAGCTATATACAATATAGAATATATATAATGAAATTATTTTATGTAGATCTGCTTGCCTTGTTTGCTTACTTCCCTTAATATTGAAGAATTTTGAAGCTGAAGCTGTCTTGCGTTGAAAATGTTTTTGTTGCGTGTTGAATGATGAAATTTGATGAGTGAATGAATTATTAGAAAATAATACATCATGCGCCTTATCAATCAACTTAACATTCAAAAGTTTAATAAACTTTACAATTTCGATTGGACTAAGTGAGTCCACAACAATTTCGCAACACGATATAAATCTCTCTAATTCACGCGAACTTTCGCGATTAAATTCAGGCACAATTTTAAGTGCCACATTAAATCTAACTTGCTCGTCATGATTTCAATGTTATAACAACTTTTATCTGCTGTGTTAAAACTAGAATTTTAAGATTTGGAATTTTGCAATGCAAATAAATCTTCAGGCTTAACGGAATTAGCGGAATAAATATTCTTCCCGATCTTAACTGATGCATTAAATGTTTATTATTAGATCAATTAAATTGATAATGCTAGCCAATTGCAACTAGCTATGAGTGTCACCACGAGTGAGCTTGTGAGAACGAAACTACAACTGTATATTTCTATCACCGTTGTGCATAAGTACATTAAATCGTATGCCTTTAAATATATATAATTTTTTTTATATATAATATGCGTATTAATTGTAAATATATTAAATGAAAGTAGTACATACGGAAAAAAATTAAATGGAAGCTAACGGGTGTTTTTTTAAGAGGTTGCCGATTTTTTTTTTGAATAAAACACATATAAAATTATGAAATGACCAAAATTTTTTTTTATTTGGTAGATAATTTTTTGGCATTTCACATTTAAACACAATTTCTGGCATATGGCTACCACGACTATTTTTCACAAATGTCATTCTGGAGGTCCAATTTTCCAGCACTTTTTCAAGCATTTGAGGGCGTATGTCAGCAATGACACGTTGAATATTGGTTTCCAAAGCGTCAATCGATTGAGGTTTATCCACATAAACCAATGACTTCACGTATCCCCACAAAAAGTAATCGAGTGGCGTCAAATCGCACGAACGCGGAGGCCAATTCACCGGACCATTTCTCGAAATAATGTTGTCGTTGAAAGTTTCTTTCAATAAGTCGATTGTTTCACGTGCTGTATGGCAAGTGGCACCATCTTGTTGAAACCACATTTCATCCATATCCATATCTTCAAGATTTGACAACAAAAACTCATTTAACGTGGTTCTGTATCGATTTCCATTCACGGTAACGCGTCGTCCTTCCTCATTTTTAAAGAAATATGGACCGATGATCCCACCAGCCCATAGACCGCACCAAACAGTACATTTATCAGGATGCATTGGTAATTCTTGAACGGCGTGTGGATTATCTTTGCTCCAAATGCGACAATTTTGTTTGTTGACGTATCCATTTAACAAAAAATGCGCCTCATCACTGAAGAGAATTTTACGGTAAAAAAATGGATCTTCGTTCAATTGATTTAACGACCAATCACTGAATTCACGGCGCAAACGATGGTCGTGTGGCTTTAATTCTTGCACCAATTGAATTTTGTATGGCACCAAACCCAAATCTTTACGTAAAATTTTCCATAAAGTCGATGGACAAAGTCCAATTTGCTGAGCACGACGACGAATCGATAAATTGTCGTTTTCTTCGACACTGGCCTCAACGACAGCAATATTTTCTTCTGTACGAACTCTTCTCATTCTTGTCGGTGGCTTGGCATCCAAAAGAGTGAATGTAGACCGAAATTTGGTAATTACGTTCTTTATGGTGGTCTCTGACGGACGATTATGTGCACCATAAAATTCACGAAGTGCTCTATAAACATTTTTAATTGAACACTGATTTTGAAAATAAATTTCCACGATTTGAAAACGTTGTTCTGGAGTTAACCTATTCATAATGATTTGCCAAACAATACTGAGTAGAAATGCCACTTTGAGCTGTCAAAACAACTGTCATAAAATAAAACGACATCTATCGGAAAAACAAACCTCCTAAAAAAACACCCTTTATATACAATATAGAATATATATAATGAAATTATTTTATGTAGATCTGCTTGCCTTGTTTGCTTACTTCCCTTAGCATTGAAGAATCTTGAAGCTGAAGCTGTCTTGCGTTGAAAATGTTTTTGTTGCGTGTTGAATGATGAAATTTGATGAGTGTTGAAAGTATGTTGAATATGGTATGTTAAATTTGTTGCAATTTAATGATTGGAGTGGCATGGACTCGTGCATCCACGTGTTGTATGAGTGTTGAAGGTTATGCGGTTATAATAATTTAACATCGGTAACCATTGGAATACCATCAATACTGGTATTTTTTTGGTGATTTATTGTTGAAAGAATTTTAATTGAATGACGCTGGACTGAATGCGTTTTCACAGCGTCCGATCACAATGGATTTATACACAATTTTTTTTGGGTTAAATCCCACCGCTGCCACCAACGTTGTTTAAAAACCTTCGTGGAGCTCCGACGCGAGAACGACCAATCCACAAACATGAAAGATTTTGTAGATAATTTCTACACATATATTTTATTTAATATATTTTAACTATTCACATGTTTATTTAATATTACACAATATATAATTATGTTACACACATGTTAAGCATGTCACTGATCAAACACAAAAAATTAATATACCGGAAATTCGGTTGCCGGCCTCGCCATTTTTCATTCGTCTACCATTTGTATGTAGTTATTATATTAGGTACCAGGGTCGCTATGAACTCAAAGGAATATGGAATTGACTACGAGGAGACGTTCAGTGCAGTGGTAAGATACACTTCAATTCGTACTATATTATCATTTGCAGCAGCGGTTAAAAGGAAACTTTGTCAATTCGATGTCAAAACGGCATTTCTATATGGTGAGCTTAGTGAGAACGTATATATGAATCAGCCAGTTGGATATGACGATGAAAGTGGAAGGGTATGCAAGCTTGTGAAGAGTTTGTACGGCTTAAAACAGGCATCAAGGTGCTGGAATAAATGCTTTACGGCATTTATTGAAAAATTTGGTTTCGTCGCATCAAAGGCTGACCCATGACTGTTTATACAAAAGCGGAACGACAGAAAAATCTTCTTGGCAATCTATGTAGATGACGGATTGATTGCGGCGAATGATGAAGACGATATAATTCCGGTGATAGAACATCTAAAAGCAAGACTCGATATAACAACGCTTGACGTGAAGACATTCCTTGGAATGGAGATAAATAAAATGGTAAATGGTGACATTTATTTAAGTCAAGCGGCATATACACGAAAAATCTTGCTTAAATTTGGTATGGAAGAATGCAAAAGTGTATCGACTCCGGTCGCTACAAATCAAACAGCAAGTAAGTTCGAAAACTCTGAATTATATAAAAATTTTCCATATAGGGAGGCTGTTGGAAGCTTGATGTATTTATGAGTTGCAACAAGACCTGACATACAATATGCAGTGGGAATTGCAAGCCGTAGTCTTGAAAAACCGATGACTGCACACGTAAATGCAGTGAAAAGAATTTTCAAGTACATCAAGGGAACAGCTAATTATGGAATTTATTTAGAAGGAGGTAGTGTGATTTGGTAGGTTACAGTGACGCAGATTATGCGGGAGACACTGAAACAAGACATTCAACTTCTGGAGTTATTATGTTGAATGGTGGGCCGATCAGCTGGAAATCAACAAGACAAAAGTCTGTCGCGTTATCAACAACAGAATCAGAATACTGCAACGGCTGTGAAAAAATTGATCTGGCTTTACGGGTTAATTACTGAACTGGTAGACTGAGAGAAAAGCCATTACTTTATATAGACAACCAGAGCGCAATACGTTTGGTGAAAATCCAGAATTTCACAAAAGGACCAAACATATTGACGTGAGATATCACTACATACGTGAAACATATTAAAAGGTGTTGTTTGATCTCAATTATGTGCCAACTGATGAGCAATTGGCAGACATCTTTACGAAAGGATTGAACAAAGAACTCTTTGAAAATCTTCGCAATATGATTGCAATGAAAAAGGTCGAAAAAGGCAAAAAATAGTAATCAAGATTTTTAGGTTATGTCTTTTTTAGAAGCATAGAATATCATTTTTGATAAATAAGAAAAATTTAATTCAATGATCAAAAGAATTAAATGATATTTTTGGAAATTTAACGTAGAGATTTTATTGTTAGTTTAAAATAAAATAAAATTGTAACAAAAAACAAAAGTAGACAACTGTATCAAAAAGTGGGAGTGTTGAATATATTTCGATCAGTTGTCAGAATTTAAAATGTCAAATAGATGATAGCTAGTTCTCTTTTCTTCTTGTGCCAGCTACCGAGCGTAACAGACGTGTTTTATTTTCTTCTGCTAATAAACCAAAAGTGAGCTTTTCCAAATCCTGTTCCATCCGAGTAAATTTAACACATATGGGTAGATAAGAGCTGCACACCTTTGTTATCAAACCAGCGGAGCGCAGTAATATTATAAGATATTTTGCATTTTTTATCATACAAACCTCTTCCACGTTTTTTTAGTTCGGCTTCTGAAAGAATATCGCATTTACCCATTCTATTTTGTCGTACAGTTCCAGTTGCGAATATGCCCATTTCCTTCAAAGCTTATTGATGTAAACCAATTATCAAAATAAGGTTTAAAATTTGGGCATGGTTGAAGCCAAAAATAAAACTATGTCGGTTGAAATGCCAAGCCCGTATGTGGGACAAGTTTCATCTCCAACATACAAAGCAAAATCATATATCCCAGCCCTGGTGAACATTTTCATTCCCCATTTATGGGGCTTTGCTGGATTGTACTGCTTGAGACTTGACCTCCCCTTGAAAGCTATAATCTGCTCATCCACACATTGAAATTCTTCTTGAGGCAATTCGTTGAACCTAGTTTTAAGTAATGACAGCAGTGGGCGTATTTTATATAATTTGTCAAAATTAGGTTCACCTTTTTTGGCTGTTTTTTCAAACTGTGACCGTGACATAGCGTCAGTTATAAAATTTAATTTCAATTGTTTGGAACAAATCATTCTTACCTGAGATATTTTTAAAATACCATATATATAATACAATACAAGAGTACACTGATATTACGTCGCAATTGTGTGCATTTTAACTCTATGCCAAATCTTTCCATTGCATGTAAATTGCTTTGCGATGTCACCAGTTGAAATAAGTCTTCATCGAAAAATTTTGTAAAATACCCCAAGGGCATTTTTTCCTCACCTACTTTACAACTTCAGATCTTCCCTTCTAGGTTACATCAACGGCCAACGGTCCCGTCTTCGCCATCATCATCGTTCTATTCTCGTCATCGTTGAGCAAGTTGTCAATCAATTCTGATTCTACCTACTCGCCTCTAACTAAAATTGCTTCAATAGCTTTTTCTAAAAAGTCACATTCATCCTCCTCAGCTTCATCTTCATCAGATAACTGGTCCCAATCAAAATTCGCTATAGATTCGATTTCAGCATCAGTCAGGCCTTTCCTCTGTGAATGATTACCCTCAAATCCATTTTATAATTAACTTTTATGAGCACTATGGACCAAAGTTTCTTATAAGCAACTTTGGTTTTGAAAAAATCTAGCTCTCTAAATATTAATGTTTTTTTCTAACTATAGACTACACCAGTAGATTCGTGTAGCTTGCGAGTTGAATATTTTTAAAATTTTGTTCTGCTTTATTTGAAGCATTTTGATGTGGGTTTTTGCGCAACGGTTCCAGACAGGCGCAGATATTTGATCGTGTTGGAAAATTCGACATCAGATCCATTAATGTGTAAGCCACGGGAAGGAAGGTGGCTGCATTTGCGTTTCCAAGTAAAGAAAATGCTTTAAGTTTTACGGCGTTAAATTTTATTTTCCACTTGGTGTAGTAGTCTTTTATAATGGCGGTTGCATTTTTAAGCCTCATTAAGATTACATTTGGGTCATTGTCAGCTGTAAATAGTGCTGTGTCGTCAGCAAATAAGGCGAAATCACAATTATTTAGCATGGGAAAGTCCGTCATGTATATGTTGAACAGAATTGGACTTAAAACCGAGCCTTGGGGTACCCCTGCCAGAATTTTTAAAGTTGATGATCTTTCATCGGCTCTAGCCCGTTATGTAAAACGCTTTTACTTATTTTAGTAAGGTACTCGGGAAAATTTTGAAAATGCATTTTGTGTAAGAGTTCTTCATGCCACACTGAATCAAATGATTTTCTAACGTCCAGTTTTATCATACCAACTGATTTTTTAATGCGAAATTTTGACGAATTATTCTATCGGTTTTGTATAGTTGATATATGTTCGGGTGACCAGGCCGAAAACCGAATTGCTCATTGGGAATGATATGCTCTTCCTCTGTAAACTGCTCAATTCTTTGTTTGATGCATTTTTCAAAGATTTTTGCAATATAGCTGAGTAAGCTGACAGGTCTGTAACTTTCCAATAAATTACTAGCCTTGCCTGGTTTTAGTATGCATACTACACAGGCAATTTTCCAACTGTTTTGGAAGTAACTGTTACAGAGACAAGCATTAAATATATGTGAAATTAAAATTATTGCTTTTTTCGGTAGGCTTATTAAAACAATATTCTTAATGTTATCTATACCAGCAGATTTGCGAGTTTTAAGTTTTTTAATTATTTTTAATATTTACTTTGGTTTCACAATCGGTAGATAATTTATTGAGTAATTATTGATATCGTTTACACTTTGTGATACTAGGTTTTTAGTGTTGAGATCGAAGAGATTAAAGGTCAATTCATGCATATGTTTGAAAAACTACCGAACTCTTCTTCCTTTTCTTTGTTTGTTACAAGTTGGCTTCCGTCTTGCATTTTTACTGGCGGTATATTCTTATTCCGATTTTTGAGAGCCTTCGAAATATTCCAGAAGGACTTGGATCTCTTACTCAAGTTTCGAAGCCTTTGTGACCAAATATGATATCTAATTTTATATATATCCGTTTTAATTTGGTTAGTCAGTTTTTTAACTCTAGTTTAGTGTCAGGAAGTCTTAGTCGTTGCCATTGGCGTTTTGTTTTATTTTTAACTCCAATCAAATGCTTTAAAAATGGAGGAAGTATAATATTAAGACTAGTTTTTTTGTTTTTATTTTGGTATAGATAATAATTTGGCTTCTTTAATAATCCTAATTAGATCGTTTAGGATATTATCCATCAAAACACTATTATCAAAAGATTTTGGCGAAACATTTACTAGATTAATTTGTCTGGCAACTTCCTTTTTAAATTTTGACCAGTTGGCCTTTTTGTATGAAAATTCGGTTTTTGTTTTATAAATGGCTTTAGAATTTACACTAAATTTCATAGGAATACGATCGGAACTAAGTTTACTTATTGTTACAGGGTTAGTGATTTTCTCTATGCAGTATGATGTCCAACGTGGAAGGTGCTCCTCGGGTTGACATAGGGTAATATGTAGGTTGTAGGAAACAAAATTTTAAAATTATTTATAACCAGTTTATCATGTAATATTTTGCCCCAGCTATTGGCCCTCGGGCAGTTCCATAACTAGTGTCTACAGCTTAGATCGCCTGCTAATATATAGG
Organism: Nephrocerus scutellatus; assembly: GCA_947095585.1. Taxonomy (NCBI): domain Eukaryota; kingdom Metazoa; phylum Arthropoda; class Insecta; order Diptera; family Pipunculidae; genus Nephrocerus; species Nephrocerus scutellatus. Next base: position 50,925,280 of record OX352763.1, on the reverse strand, counting down.
GATAGTTAAATCTACTAATAAAGTTTAAATCCAATTTAAATTTAATTGATAAATCTTGGTTGGAGTTTCCTCCAGGAAAATATGCTCCAATTAGGGTAAACTTCCAATCAACCGTAATAATTTTAATGGCCAGATCTTCGATAATTTTTAGATTTAAAGTAGGTAAAATTGTGTGATTCACGCATTTCTTAACTGTAATTGCAACACCTCCACCACGTTGATGCATTCAATCTAATCGGTAGCAATCGTAATTTGCGTTGTAGAAACTATCTTTATTTTTGAGCCAAGTTTCCGTTATGACTCCAACGTCAATATTTTCTTCGCATAAAAGTGTAATGAAATATTAATGATATTTCATTGGGTTGCCATGTAATGAAATATTAATGATATTGGCAACGTAAAGCTATGAGTCAAACGTCATTTGTCAATGGTCCGTTACTACTGACTAAGTTTATGGTCGCAGGAGTGGAATACCGACCTAATTATGCAGAGTGAAAAAGTGGATCTGGCAGGGACTGCAACCTATCCAGTGATGCGAATGTTGTAGATACCACAAGCAGCGCTTTAACAAAAAAAAACTGAGAACAACTCCTATATCTGGTTTGAATAATACTGATTGATTTTATTTAGATTTCGTTCGTTTTTATACACAATTTTTTATACTTATACTTACATACTATATGAATCTACATAATAGGAAAATAGGGTTTTTACATAAAGGGATGTTTTACTTTACTTATTCTATCAAGGCATTTGACCCTTATTCTGAGTATTCAAATGCATTGGGTGCATATCATAAAAAGTGCGATTTATGGGTCATAAATACTGTGGCTTATCACTAGTGCTTACTTTAAATGTGTCAACAACTGGTGCATGTGCGTATTTCTATATTTAGTGAACATGGAAATTAGTTTTCTTATCGTTTCTTGGCGTGGTGTGTGCTATGGTAGGTATATACTACACCCTCACCCTTTAGAAAAAAAATTTTATTTTAATAAAAAAAAGAAAAATTTTATATAATAAAAAAAGTGAGAAAAAAAACAAATAATGTAAAAGAATATTAATTTATAGTTTATATATGAATAGTTAGCTTATACTAGGTTTGTACAATTTCAGTTGGTTGTTGTGTAATTCTTTGTGGATACCATTTATGTTTACTATGCTGTTCACACCATTTTTTTTTTACAATTTCATATGGTCATTTGTATGGACTTTGGTTTTTGTTCCTATTTTCTACTTTTATTAATACTAAATCGCCTATTTCAGCTTTAAGTCTATTTGTATAGTTATTTTTATGTTCTAGAGTTCTTTTCATTTTAACGTTATTTGTTATTTCTTTGGTTCTCTTTAGAGCTTGTTTGTTATTTTCTATGTCGCTAGGTAGAGTTGTTAGTTTTCCAAAAACTAACTCAAAAGGTGAATAACCTGTGTCAATGCGTGGTGTTGTATTGTAAGCAAATGTGTAATATGGGATCCACTTGTCCCATTCGTTATTTTCTGTAAATGCTAAAAGGTATTCGTTCATTACCCTGTGGTTCCGTTCGACGGTGCTTAGTGGCTGATGGTGATAAGATGTTGAAAATTTTTGTTTAATTTTAAGAAGTTCGCATATGTTTTTTAGTAGTTCGTTCTTAAATTCTTATTGTCTAATTTTAAAATTTTGAAAAGTCCGTATTTTAATATGACTTGTTCGACTAGTGTCTTGGCTATTGTCTGTGCGTCTTTTGATGTTATAGGATGTGCAATTTTGTATTTTGTTAATTCGCATTGCATGGTTAGAATGTATCTATAGTCATTAGAGATTCGTAGGGGTCCTACAGTATCTATTGTTATTGTCTGAAAACTGTCGGATGGAGTGTCTGTTGTCGTTAGTGGTTCTTTTATATGTCTGGTCTGTTTGTTTCTGGCACATAGGTCGCAGTTTGTAATAAAATTCTAAACCATCTTACTCATGTTTTTCAATATATATTTTTGCTTTAACTTTATTATTGTTTTTCTTCCACTTGGTGTCCTCCGTATGTTGAATTATGGTACTCGTCTATTAATTTGTATTTAGTTATTTCATCTTCTATTCTTCTTGGGGCGGCATATATTAAAATTTTTAAATTGGTATACTTGCTATTAATTCTTACTTTTGCATATGCTTCTTTAATTTCTTCTTTTGTATATACTTTCATTATTTCATCATTATTTTTGAGCGCTAATTCTTTTATATTTTCTTTATTCATCCTGGATGCTAGCTTCTTCAGTGTCGAATCTAGATTCGCTGAATTATCACTACAACCAACGTGAACGTATTTATTATCGATATTAATTTTGCAATTTTGTATATTTTTGTCGACTATAAATTTAAGTTCCCTTATATTTTTTATATCGTTAATGGACGTGCATTCCCATATTTGAAGTTGTACCGGCCGGGTTACAGGCTTCAGTTGAGAGTTGCATTTCTCCGAATTATTGTTAATTATTTTGTCTTTATTAGACATGCCCCTTGTTATTACGAGTGTTTTGCCTTTTCGTTGGCTTCTTTTGGTATCATTTCTTTTAATATGTCGGAGTCATTTCTATCCTAGATAAAGCATCGGCGTTGGTATTGAGTTTGCCTATTTTGTAAACTATGTCGAAATCATAGTCACAAAGGTCTAAACGTATTCTCGTCATCTTTGACGAGGGATTGCTATGTCTAAACGTATTCTCGTCATCTTTGACGAGGGATTGCTATGAGTGAATAATGATACTAGTGGTCTATGGTCCGTGACTACTGTGAACTTTCTTCCATAGAGATAGGGTTTGAAAAAATTTATACTCCAGTGTATAGCTAGGAGTTCTTTTTCTATGACTGGCTTGTTTAGGTCGTGTTTTTGCAGTGATTTACTAGCGTATGATATTGGTAAATCTTTACCAATCTCACCTTGCGAGGGTACTGCTCCTAAAGCAAAGTTTGAAGCATCAGTCGTTAATATGAACGGTTTAGTGAAATCGGAGTATTGCAATACTGGTGGGCTGACTAGTTTCTCTTTTAAAGTTTCAAACGCATTCTGGCAGTTCGCTGTCCATAAAAATTTTATATTTTTCTTTAATAGGGAGTTTAAATCTTTGGCTATATCCGCGAAATTTGGTATAAATCTATAATAGTCTATAATAGTTGCAGAATGCAACGAATCGTCTGACGTCGTCTGAAGTCTTTGGTGTTGGGTATTCTTTGATTGCGTTAAATTTAGCTGGCCGGTCTTGACTCCGTCTTTAGTTATTAGATGTCCTAAATATACCACTTCTGGACGTAAGAAACAACATTTTTCAGCATTTAATTTTAGGTTATATCATTTTAATCTGTCAAGAACTTTAATTAAATTTTGGTTGTGGTGGTTTAAACTACATCCATAAATTATAATGTCTTCTAAGTATAGAAAGGCTTCTGTTTCTAGTCCAGCTAGTGCTATAGTTAGCATTCTTTGAAAACTGTTTGAGGAGATTTTGAGTCCAAAGGGTAGACGTTTGAATTGGAAATGTCCGGTGGGTGTTGAGAAGGCTGTCAGCGGTCTTGAGTTTTTTCTTATTTTATCTGGTGAAAAGAACTTGTCATGTCTAGTGTTGAGAACCATTTAGCTCTCCCTAGTTTGTCTAATATGTCGTCTAAACGTGTTAGTGGAAATTTGTCGTTAATGATTTTATCGTTTAGTTTCCTATAATCGACAACCACTCTCCATTTGTTTTTATTATTTGTGTTCTTTTTTGGTACGAGAAGTAGTGGGGTGTTGTATGGACTATTTTTTTTTTTTTTTTTGTGTAGACCCTAGTCCAAGTGACTGACACCGCGACCTGAAAGATCTATTGTATCGATAGGGCATTAGTTGTCTAATAGACATACTACCTTCCTGATAAAAGATAATATATCCTTAGTAGCAGAGTTCTTCAACTCCACTGTTGAGCATATTTCCTTATGGAAGATGCGTTTCCTTAACCAAATAAGTGCTGGGCAATCGCAGAGAACATGTTCGGATGACTCCTCATCCTCTGCACAGAATCTGCATTCTGTTTGAGAGCCCACACCTATTTTGTTAAGATGATATCTAAGGCCACAGTGGCCTGTAAGAAAACCGGCTAGTTTCCTAATGCTACCTTTATCTAAGTTAAGGATTTCTTTACATGTATAGGGTCTGATCAGTTGTTTGGATTGCCTAAGCCCTGGGGTGTTAACCCAATGAGCCAGACGAAGTTCGCCCTCCCAACTATTTATCACCTTCGTGGCGGCACACCAGTTGACGCCACAAAAAGGTTCAGGTCCTATGAATGCAGCCTCCGAACCTGCTCTAGCTAGTTCATCTGCGGCTTCGTTGCCTGCGATACCTCGATGACCTGGTACCCAACCGAGCTTAACCCTGTTGTGTCTGGCCAGAGATTGCAACGCTTCGTAGCAGCTTTTTACTGTTAAAGAGTCCATCGAGTTGGACGATAGAGCTTTAATTGCTGCCTGACTGTCTGAATAAATATATATTCTAACGCCTTTAACGCCTTTGCTAAGGTTTAACCTGGCACAGATCTCTATGGCATGGAGTTCGGCTTGGAAGACCGTTGGACTGTCCCCCATTGGTATCGAGACCCTTGTATTAGATCCATAGACACCGGCTCCGACTCCCGATTCCATCTTAGATCCGTCAGTGAACCAAACCAGTCCATTAGTGTCTAGTGTCGGAGCACCGTTTGACCAGCTTGCACGGTCTGAGATCTCAACTTCAAATAACCTTCCGAAACAGTACTCCCTGACCATAACGTCCGGTATTGTGCAGAACATGTCTCTTTCGGGAATTGAGTTGAGAATACTCAGGTGTCCCACAAGGTCGCCTGGTTTATACTTAAATTCTAGTTGCAGCTTAATAGCGCATCTAGCGGCCGTCTTCCTAATGAATGCCTGAAGCGGCGAAAGACCTACGATAGCTTCTAATGCTGTCGTTGGGCAGGTACGCATAGCACCTGTAATACCTAAACAGGCAATCCTTTGGAGCTTCTGAAGCTCGTTTGCCGTTTTACGCTCGAGTGCCTTGGGCCACCATATTATGGCCGCATACGAGATTATGGGTCTCACCATCAACGTGTAAATCCAATGTATCATCTTAGGATTGAGGCCCCAAGTACTGCCGTAAAGTCTCCTGCAGGCCCATAGGGCCCTTGTAGCGCGTTTAGTAGCAGACTTAATATGAGCATTCCAGTTAAGTCTTTTGTCAAGGATAACTCCGAGGTATTTGACCTCGCTGGAATACGTAAGAGTGGTGCCTTTAATGATGATTGGATTTAAGTCAATCAATATTCTTTTAGTAAAAGGCACTAGAACCGTCTTGCAAGGATTGATGGATAACCCTTCCCTGCTGCACCAGTCTAAAACTGTTAAAAGCGCACATTGCATGACAGCAGAGATAGTCTTGCAGTGTTTGCCTCTTATTATAATTGCCAGGTCGTCAGCGTAGCCTATGGCAGTGTAGCCTAATCTGTGTAGATTGGCCAAGAGATCGTCTATGACCATTGACCACAGAAGGGGAGAGAGGACACCTCCTTGGGGGCATCCCTTGACTGCGGTCACAGACACTGACACTCCTCCTGAGGAAGATGTGATATCTCGAATCTCGAGCATAGCCCTAATCCATTGATTGGTCGAGGTTTCGATACCCTTATGACTAATAGCTCTCTCTATAGAGTCATAGCCAGTGTTATCGAAGGCGCCTTCAATGTCCAGAAATGCACACAAAGCAACCTCCTTGGATCTAAAAGTTCCTTCTATCTTTTTAACCAGATAGTGGAGGGCACCTTCTGTGCTTTTGCCTTTTCTGTATGCATACTGGCTTGAGTGCAGAGGAGCAGATATCTCTAGTCTGCCTCTAATATGAACATCGATGAGTCTCTCCATGATTTTCAGGACAAACGATGTTAGACTGATAGGTCTGTATGATTTAGGTAGCTCGCTAGGCCTATTGCCTGGTTTGGGGATAAAAATCACGTTTACCTGTCTCCAGGCGACCGGGATGTACCCCCAGTTGTAGCTAGCTCTAAATAATAAAATTAAGATTGGAAGGATTGCATCGATCGCCTTCTGTAGAAGAGCGGGAAAGATGCCATCCCCCCCAGGGGCTTTGAATGGTTTGAAGGAGCCTACTGCCCATCTAACCTTATCTGAGGCAAATATCTTACCAGATAAACTATTGGTTCTACTAGCGATGCTAACCCTTCGGTCAATCGTGTTCGAGTTTGTGTGTGGTACACTGTTGTACGAGCCGGGGAAATGAACATTTAGAAGTGTTTTCAGTGTGTCTTCCCGGTCCATCGTGTAGGTACCGTCATTCTTTTTCAACAGACCCACAGTATTTGTCTGATCTTTAACGAGTGCCTTGTGGATTCTCGCAGCTGCAGGCAGTTCAGCGATATTTTTGCAGCACTTCCTCCACGTGGCCCGCTTAGATCGTCTTAATTCAGAGTTATACTCTGTAAGGGCGGACTTATATTCGTCCCAGCTCTTCGTGCGTTTAGCAGAGTTGAAGAGTTTTCTTACTTTCCTCCTGAGCTTGGCCAGTGTGTCGTTCCACCACGGAACTTTGCGTTTACAAAGATTAGTTTTGACGACACAACTGTCATGGTAGGAAGTAAGCAGTAAATCATTAACTTGGTGAGCTGCCTCGTCTAGTACCTCTATTGAGTCAATTGGTGAGACAAGCAAATCTAATTTAGAGAGAACTATTCCTCGATAAAGATTCCAGTCGGTAGACTTAGGATCATATCTGGTAGAGGCATGCTCCAACGGGCCTGGAATGTCAAACCTGATGTGTAGGTGGTCTGACAGCGATGCCTCGTCGGACACATGCCAGTTAAAAATGGAGTTTGAGATAAAAGGACTCGCGAGTGTGAGATCTAGTACCTCTTCGCGAATCGCATTTACGAAGGTTGGTTTTGAGCCCTTGTTTACGATATCTACATTATTGCTAATAAGATAGTCTAAAAGACACTCACCCCTTCTATTGATACCGCTGCTTCCCCATACCTCATGGTGCGCGTTGGCATCGCATCCTATGATGTACTGGATGTTCCGATCTTTGCAGTACGTGATCATATCTTGTACCTCTTTAGGCGGAATGGTATCTTCATCGCCGGGGAAGTATGCCGAGGCACATACAATGTTGTGTTTTCCCCTCTCGGTCGGAACCTCCACCAGAACGGCTACCAGGTCCCTAGTTATAAATTCTGGAATGGGAAGGAAGTTAATATTAGATCTAATAAGGCAGGCCGCTCTTGGAACTGCCTCCCCACATTTTACTATCAACTTACCTTTCCCGTCCTTTAGACCCTTCACCTGTCCGCTAATAGCCCAAGGCTCCTGTATGAGGCCAAGGGCTATGTTCTCCTCGACGAATCTCTTGCTAAGTGTAGCGGACGCCCCCTTAGCATGATGCAGATTCGCCTGTAGCACCTTTATGGTGCTCAACCTTCCTCCTTCTGAGAAAGGGCCTGCCTTATTAGCACAGCTTTTTTGGGGCCCTTACCCCTGCGGCAGGCAGTCTGGCTCGGTTGACCCGTTGGTCTACCGTTGTCTATCCTACTCCTGGGGGTAAGCGCAGCTCTTGCTGCTTTTTTACCCATTCTGGGGGGGATTGAACCAGTTTGCTTGTTAGCCTTGCTGGAGGATGAGGCTGGTCGTGCTACCAGCTTGGATGTTACGGTTCCGGACCCGCTGTGGTCAACCTGCCCGGAAGAGCTGGTGACCGAAGAGGCGGCCTTTTGTACCGCTGTCGCTGGGTCGGAGCCGCTCAGACTAGCTGGCTCAGTGGTGTTTTGAACCGAGCTGTCTGTATTTGAGGTGCCTTGGTCAGATGCAGAGTTCTTGTCGGTGCTCTTAAGAATCAGCTTAATCTGACCAAAGCGGTACCCTATAACGCCTTTGTTGGCGATAAGTCTTGTCATGGAGGCGTCGTCAACCGCCATTACGAGATGAAGGAGCGCACCTTCCTTCTTACTCTGTAACACCTTCCATGATATGGCATTCACACCTTCGTTCTGGGCCTCGATTGTGGCCAGAACCTTTTCTGAAGGGAGTTCAGTGCTCTGTGGAAAGAACCCACGGACGATGTGTGTCTTCGGGAAAGCTCCCTCTTCCACCAACATCACGTCCAGTCCACTTTTTTATTTTATTTTTTGGAAGTTGGAACGCATCCAACCGGCAGTAGAGCCGTCTAGACAGATGAAGATCATCCATCCAGATTTCGGATATGTTCCGATGAAACGGGGCCAAACTCCACAGCCGATCATCTCGATCGAGATGTCTATAACCGCTTCTTGAAATTGAGCGATTTGCTCCTTTGTCAGCGGTTTCTTTGACAGGTCGGTCGGGACAACCCCCAGTCTTACAGCACTGGTCACTTGACTGAATGTTGGAGTGTCTGGTGACGGTCCTGCTCTGGCCTTTTTGGCAGTCGATGAGGGCGGTGTCTGGTCTTCCGACCTGACGCGTTTGACAACGCTCTTAGTGGGAGGCGCTGCTTTGGCAAAAACAAGAGCACTGTCTCTGTCTTTGCCTATGCGTAATGCATGCTTGAAGCGTCTTTTTCCCCTCGAAGTTAGCTTAACATAAGCCTGTTGTTGGATCTGCATTCCCCCTAATGCGATCCCAACCGAGGAGCAACCGGATTTCTCCGAGATGACGCTAATGGTGTCGACAACTTCGGATGTGTAAGACTCGGATGTATCCGAATCCACACCCTTGTTGCCAACATCTAAAAGTGGCGTATTTGTCAACACGGGGTTGACCCTGGAGATCTTATCCCCCACCGACAAAACACCGGTCTGCATTTGAGCAGGTTCCGTGTTTGTTGTCAACACTTTATTGACCGTCGGAAGGGAATCAGATCCTGACGAGGTTACGAGTGGCTCAGAAGCACTTCTCGATGTTTGTGTCATCACTGGGATGACTGTCATTGGCACAGAAGCCTCTGACACTACAACGGCCCGCTCAAACGCAGGTACCGAGGTTGATGCCATTGGAGATGCATCGGTCTCATTTTTATTTTCTGGATATTCTATTATTCCCACGAGTATCCGGGAAAGTAAGTCACCCATGGCAGAGCCCGGTATACCATGAGAAGACCGGTTAAAAACGGAGGTTGCCAGGTATCCGTAGTCCCGTGCTAGCGACCAACAACTCATGGCCATACATCCCTCGGCGCACGTGTCTCACCACTGGATTTAGGATTTTTTAGTCTGTCGAGGTTTTCTCCTCCACTTAATTTTATTGAGGATAGGGTTGCCCCGTTACCCCACACCCTCCTCCTTTACCCAGGCTTGGGACCGGCATGCTGTATCCGCGCTGTGAGAGGTAGTCGACTCGTCCTATTGACCAGAAAACGCTGTATGGACTAACTGAATGTTCTATTATGTCGTCCTTGAAAATTTTGTGCACTTGGTCTGTTATGACTTCCATGTTTACATGTGGCAGTCTATAATTTTTTATGTAGAAATTTGTTTGTTGTCAGATGGTCGTTTTCTAGATGGAATACTTCTTGATATCGTTTTAGAATATTTAGAAGTGTGTTTTTCGAATTTTCGTCGTTACAGTCTATGTTTAAACAGTTTGTGATCTTTTTGAAACGTGTTTCGTCGTGAAGTTCGTGTTTGTTGTAGTTTAGTATGTCGTAATCTTTTAAAGGTTTGGTCTCTAGTTTAATGTTTTTTATTTTTAATATTACTTCAGAGTTGGTTGTGTTAAGAATTCTGATGTTAGTCATACCTTGTTTAGGTGCAATTGAGTTGCTTAGAAAGACACCATCGATTAATTATTTGTTAAGTATTAACTTGTCCTCGTCAATTTCTAGTTTTATTGGTTGTATTGTTTGTGTTCGTGGTGGTACTGTTATTTTTAAAGTCTGTAGTAGTTTTGAGTGCATTGGTAGTGTTATGTTTGTTTCATTTACTACTATAGAGATAGTAAATGTTTCATAGTCGATTTTACAGAAAAATCTTTTCAGAAAATCTCGACTGAGTATACCGTCAGTATCAATTGGATAATTATTTTTAACCATGTAACGTTGTTCGCTCGGGTGACGCTCGCCGGTCACCCAGGGTTCGTTTTTTGCTTGATTGTTACAAATTAAAGAGTTTTTGGTTTTGTTCGTTTGTATTTCGTTTTATTATTCCATTTTGTTCTTGTGTTTACAATCTTAATGTGTATATATATAGCTACTTAAATAATGAGTACTTAGAATACGTAGTGAGCTACCTATTAGAGCTAATACTGAGCGCGTGGGACGTTCACGAAGAACTGCTCGGCTCGAAGTAGCACAGTCAGCAGATGCAATACCAATCAACATCTACTGCCGCGTACTTGAAAAAGTCCTACTGAGCACACGGAGAGCGTTCGAGGAGAACTGCTCGGCTCGAAGTAGCACAGTCAGCAGATGCAATACCAATCAACATCTACTGCCGCGTACTTGAAAAGTCCTACTGAGCAAACGGAGGGCGTTCGAGGAGAACTGCTCGGCTCGAAGTAGCACAGTCAGCAGATGCAATACCAATCAACATCTACTGCTGCGTACTTGAAGTATAATGTGGAACTTTGTATTGGGCGTTCGGGTTTGAACAGCGCAGTTCCTTGGTATAACTTTTAAACAAGTGCAACAACAATTAACCCTGTTTTAGGTTATACCGCTTCAAAAGATCAGGGAGTGCTTTTCTTATGGGAGAATTACTGCTGTCGTGGTCTAGACGACGTACTCTTCTCCACACTTTACCCTGTTAATGGTAGGTTTTCGCGTCCCATGTCATTACTTAAATCTTTCGATTTGTTGGGAATTCTATTTCCTAAAAATAAATTATTCGTATACGAGTTATATTCGTATACGAACAATTCCCGCCTTTTTGGGTACTTTATTATTGTTATTAATTTAATTGCTATTATGACATGGGGCGCGACAGGAGTATTTTTATATTTTAAAAAAATAATGTTTTCGGTTGATATCAGACGACCGTGGGATTTTATCCCCATGTCGCTTGATTTTCGAGCAGAGGTGCTACTGTGGTGCTATTCGTACCTGTGTAGTCAGGTTGGTTTTTTTCCTACTTGCGTTATGCGCTTACTGCCGCTTGATATGTTTTGTTTTTTCTACTTGTTGTTCGTACTTGCTAATATATATATATATGTATATACTTGTGTCGTTTTGGTTTACAATTTCTGTTTGAACGTATTTATTGATAAGGTTTGCTATGTACATATATTTGTGCTATACTTTGTATGTTCTTATTTGTTTGTTTGTACTTATTTATAATATTTGCTATTTTACATAAATTAGCCGTGTGAACTTATTGATAGTATTATATATGTTTATATGCTATTTATATATGTTAGCCGTATGGTTTGTAACGTCGTTAATTTGATGTCAAATTAACTTCGTTACATTCCCCTCCTACTTCGGGGTGGGTAAAAAAATACCAAAAAAAAAGAATTTTCTTTAATAACTTAATTTATCGGTCGGTGTGGTCACTTTTCTGGTATTACCTTTATTTGCGTGCCATTCATAGGCTTGAGTTACACTTGTGAAAGAAAATAATATTAGAACTGATTAAATTCGGTTTTAAAAAAAAGTCCTCTCTTTTTATTATATATATATTTTTTTCCTTGAACGAATTTATAAAAATACTATTTTGTACTTTTTTTTTTGTGTACAGATTCTTAGACTAATAATAATGTAAGTGATGATAATGATATAATAATAAAAATAATAAAAAATTCTCTAATAATAAAATAAAAAATTCTCTCCTTTTATACATATACTTTTTTTTTTTGTTCTGGTTTTTTTTTTTTTTTTTTTTTTGTACAGATTCTTAAACTAATAATATTATAATAATGTAAGTGATGAAAAAAGTTTTTTTTTTTTTATATATTTTTTCTTTCTTCAACTAATACTAATTCAATAATAATTCAAATACTTCAAATAAAACTTTCTGCTTCTGTTCTGTTGATGTTGTTGCTGCTGTTAATGTTGTTGTTGGTGTTGGCGTCTCTAATGGAATGTTTCCGATGAGCCGAAGCGTAAGTGAGCTGCTTTTGTCGGCTTTTAACAGGATTGTGTGGTCGTCTTGCTGTGTCCCATAGATCATTCCGCAGGGTCCACGTACTCGGAACCTTCTCTTTCGGCCACCCGCGGGCTCGGGCCGCTGAATCATAACCCCCTTGAAGGCTTCAGGGTTGAAGGGGAAGGAATTAGATGTCCTAAATATACCACTTCTGGACGTAAGAAACAACATTTTTCAGCATTTAATTTTAGGTTATATCTTTTTAATCTGTTAAGAACTTTAATTAAATTTTGGTTGTGGTGGTTTAAACTACATCCATAAATTATAATGTCATCTAAGTATAGAAAGGCTTCTGTTTCTAGTCCAGCTAGTGCTATAGTTAGCATTTTTTGAAAACTGTTTGAGGAGATTTTGAGTCCAAAGGGTAGACGTTTGAATTGGAAATGTCCGGTGGGTGTTGAGAATGCTGTCAGCGGTCTTGAGTTTTTTTCTAATTTTATCTGGTGAAAAGAACTTGTCATGTCTAGTGTTGTGAACCATTTAGCTCTCCCTAGTTTGTCTAATATGTCGTCTAAACGTGTTAGTGGAAATTTGTCGTTAATGATTTTATCGTTTAGTTTCCTATAATCGACAACCACTCTCCATTTGTTTTTATTATTTGTGTTCTTTTTTGGTACGAGAAGTAGTGGGGTGTTGTATGGGCTAACTGAATGTTCTATTATGTCGTCCTTGAAAATTTTGTTCACTTGGTCTGTTATGACTTCCATGTTTGCATGTGGCAGTCTATAATTTTTTATGTAGAAATTTGTTTGTTGTCAGATGGTCGTTTTCTAGATGGAATACTTCTTGATATCGTTTTAGGATATTTAGAAGTGTGTTTTTCGAATTTTCGTCGTTACAGTCTATGTTTAAACAGTTTGTGATCTTTTTGAAACGTGTTTCGTCGTGAAGTTCGTGTTTGTTGTAGTTTAGTATGTCGTAATCTTTTAAAGGTTTGGTCTCTAGTTTAATGTTTTTTATTTTTAATATTACTTCAGAGTTGGTTGTGTTAAGAATTCTGATGTTAGTCATACCTTGTTTAGGTGCAATTGAGTTGCTTAGAAAGACACCATCGATTAATTCTTTGTTAAGTATTAACTTGTCCTCGTCAATTTCTAGTTTTATTGGTTGTATTGTTTGTGTTCGTGGTGGTACTGTTATTTTTAAAGTCTGTAGTAGTTTTGAGTGCATTGGTAGTGTTATGTTTGTTTCATTTACTACTATAGAGATAGTAAATGTTTCATAGTCGATTTTACAGAAAAATCTTCTCAGAAAATCTCGACTGAGTATACCGTCAGTATCAATTGGATAATTATTTTTAACCATGTAACGTTGTTCGCTCGGGTGACGCTCGCCGGTCACCCAGGGTTCGTTTTTTGCTTGATTGTTACAAATTAAAGAGTTTTTGGTTTTGTTCGTTTGTATTTCGTTTTATTATTCTATTTTGTTCTTGTGTTTACAATCTTAATGTGTATATATATAGCTACTTAAATAATGAGTACTTAGAATACGTAGTGAGCTACCTATTAGAGCTAATACTGAGCGCGTGGGACGTTCACGAAGAACTGCTCGGCTCGAAGTAGCACAGTCAGCAGATGCAATACCATTCCACATCTACTGCTGCGTACTTGAAGTATAATGTGGAACTTTATATTGGGCATTCGGGTTTGAACAGCGCAGTTCCTTGGTATAACTTTTAAACAAGTGCAACAACAATTAACCCTGTTTTAGGTTATACCGCAGGGAGTGCTTTTCTTATGGGAGAATTACTGCTGTCGTGGTCTAGAAGACGTACTCTTCTCCACACTTTCCCCTGTTAATGGTAGGTTTTCGCGTCCCATGTCATTACTTAAATCTTTCGATTTGTTGGGAATTCTATTTCCTAAAAATATTGTAAAATAAATTATTCGTATACGAGTGATATTCGTATACGAACAATTTCCGCCTTTTGGGTACTTTATTATTGTTATTAATTTTATTGTATTTTTGTTGCATTACGAACAATTCCCGCCTTTTTGGGTACTTTATTATTGTTATTAATTTAATTGCTATTATGACATGGAGCGCGACAGGAGTATTTTTATACTTTAAAAAAATAATGTTTTCGGTTGATATCAGACGACCGTGGGATTTGATCCCCATGTCGCTTGATTTTCGAGCAGAGGTGCTACTGTGGTGCTATTCGTACCTGTGTAGTCAGGTTGGTTTTTTTCCTACTTGCGTTATGCGCTTACTGCCGCTTAATATGTTTTGTTTTTTCTACTTGTTTTTCGTACTTGCTAATATATATATGTATATACTTGTGTCGTTTTGGTTTACAATTTTTGTTTGAACGTATTTATTGATAAGGTTTGCTATGTACATATATTTGTGCTATACTTTGTATGTTCTTATTTGTTTGTTTGTACTTATTTATAATATTTGCTATTTTACATAAATTAGCCGTGTGAACTTATTGATAGTATTATATATGTTTATATGCTATTTATATATGTTAGCCGTATGGTTTGTAACGTCGTTAATTTGATGTCAAATTAACTTCGTTACATTCCCCTCCTACTTCGGGGTGGGTAAAAAAATACAAAAAAAAAAGAATTTTCTTTAATAACTTAATTTATCGGTCGGTGTGGTCACTTTTCTGGTATTACCTTTATTTGCGTGCCATTCACAGGCTTGAGTTACACTTGTGAAAGAAAATAATATTAGAACTGATTAAATTCGGTTTTAAAAAAAAATTCCTCACTTTTTATTATATATATTTTTTTCCTTGAACGAATTTATAAAAATAATAACAATGTAATACTAAGTACTATTTTGTACTTTTTTTTTGTACAGATTCTGAGACTAATAATAATGTAAGTGATGATAATGATATAATAATAAAAATAATAAAAAATTCTCTAATAATAAAATAAAAAATTCTCTCTTTTTATACATATATTTGTTTTTGTTCAGATTCTTAAAGTAATAATATTATAATAATGTAAGTGATGAAAAAAGTTTTTTTTTTTTATATATTTTTTCTTTCTTCAACTAATACTAATTCAATAATAATTCTAATACTTCAAATAAAACTTTCTGCTGGTCTGGTTTTTTTTTTTTTGTACAGATTCTTAAACTAAAAATATTATAATAATGTAAGTGATGAAAAAAGTTTTTTTTTTTATATATTTTTTCTTTCCTCAACTAATACCAATTCAATAATAATTCAAATACTTCAAATAAAACTTTCTGCTGGTCTGGTTAGTTGCGTGTTGATGTTGTGGTTGATGTTGTTGCTGCTGTTAATGTTGTTGTTGGTGTTGGCGTCTCTAATGGAATGTTTCCGATGAGCCGAAGCGTAAGTGAGCTGCTTTTGTCGGCTTTTAACAGGATTATGTGGTCGTCTTGCTGTGTCCCATAGATCATTCCGCAGGGTCCACGTACTCGGAACCTTCTCTTTCGGCCACCCGCGGGCTGGGGCCGCTGAATCATAACCCCCTTGAAGGCTTCAGGGTTGAAGGGGCTGCTCCTGGCCACTTCTGTAAAAGCGGTTATCGGAAGTTCTATAGCTGGCTTGGGTGTTTGGTCGGGTTGGACTATAGGGGTTGGTGATGAGTTCGGTTGGGGTTGGGTAGGGGGTTTGTAGATAGTGTGGGAGAAGTTGTGGACCTTTTTTGGGGGTGGGTTGTTCGACATATGTGGTAGCAACCTTGAACGGCAGTGGGGTTGCTGAGGTGCCAATGACTCGGGCCAGCTCGTTGCTGGTCAGCGGTCGGTTCGGGGGCGGAGGCCGCTTTCTCCAGGCGATATCTCGCACTGTTTGCTGGACGGTATTTTGGGGCGGTGCCAGCACGGGACGTGGCTTGGTACGTTGATGGGTCCCCGGTGCTGGATCGGCGTCGCTGAATCAGATGAGCGGTTGATGTTTATCGGATGACAACTTGTTCGGTACTAAATTTTGTTGCGTGAACTCGCTGTCGACCATACCTGCTGCGTGGGTTTTCCCGGTCTGTGGTTGGTGGGAGATTTGTTTGATGTCTTTCACGTGTGCGGTGATGGTTTTGTCTCGTTCTCCTTCGAAGATAAAGATTACTGGTGACGTCTTCTTCTTTACCCTGTATGGGCCTACGTATTTAGGGGCGAGTTTCGCTGCAAACTGGTGAACGGCTGAGGAGAGCGGTCGGTGACGGTAGTACACCATTTCTCCTATGGCTGGAGTCCACGGGCGTCGGCGGAGGTCGTAATATCGTTTCTGTATGCCAAATGCCTTGGCCAGGTTTATTTTGACTAGCTCTTGAATCTCTTGAAGGTTGTGTATGCGGTTGTTGGCATCGGGTTCGGTGTTTAGCGGTATGTCCGGTGATGACGGTAGGTGTAGTTCGCGACCGAAATTAAGGTATGCGGCGGAGTAACCTGTCGTCTCGTTTCGGCTGGTGTTCATTGCCAGCATGAGTTCCGGGAGATATTCGTCCCATTTCCGATGATCTCTTTGGACGTATTGGGCCACCATCGTCTTTATGACTCGGTTCATTCGGTCCGTGGGGTTTGCTTGCGGAGTGTAGGGCGGTGTAAATCTTTGCCTGATTTAGGTGCCATTGTCGGTTATTAAAATTCTCGGACATCCATACCGGCTGAGGATGCGTTCCTTGAAACCTTTTATTAATGCGGGAGTGGTAGCATCTCGGAGGGATACGAATTCCGTCCACTTGGAGAATTTGTCGTGGAATACCAATATCATGGTATTTCCCTTTGATGACCGTGGCAAAGGGCGATTGGTGATCGGTATGTACGACGAATTTGTAGCCTTCTATATAGGGTCGCATTTTTCGAATGCCCCATACTACCGCTAAACATTCTCGTTCGGTGACCGAGTAGTTTCGCTTGGCATCGGTAAGGGTTCTACTGGCGTAGGCGATCACTCGCTCTTGAGTGTCGATAGATTGTTTGAGGACTGCTCCCAGTCCTTCGGCGCTGGCATCTGTCTGGAGCAGAAACGGTTTCGAAAAGTCTGGACAAGAGAGTACTGGTGCCTCTGTCAGCTTAGTTTTCAATGTTTGAAAAGCTTCTTCTTGGACATCTTCCCATGACCACTTGATTTTTTTCTTTAGCAGCTTCGTCAGTGGTGCTGTTATGGATGAGAAATTTGGAACAAAGCGGCGATACCATGAAGCGATGATACGGCGGAGTTCTTTAATGTTGCGGGGGGCTATTAATGACTTGACGGCCTCAATATTGCTAGGGTCGGTGTGTATTCCGTTCCGGTTTACCATATGCCCGAGATAGCGCATCTCTGCTTTCCCAAATTCGCATTTTTGGGGTTGATTTTCAGTTTTGCCTGTTTCAGACGCTTTAATACCTCTGTCAGTGCCGTCATATGCTCTGTGAACGTACTCCCAATAACAATTCTATCGTCCAGATAAGCGAATGCGTACGGCTCAAGTTCGGGGCTGATGATTCGGTGGAGTAGTCGTTGAAATGTGGCGGGGGCAGAATGTAACCCAAATGGCATTACTCTCCATTGAAAGAGTAAAATTAATAATGTAATTGAAAATAATAATGAACAAATAGAAATAAACGAAGAATATAAGAAAAGAATTAATACACTTACTAATGTAACTAATGAAATTATAAATACTATTAAGAAAGACAGTACTATTGAATATCAATTTAATGTAATATTACTATTTAAAATAAAACTTATAAAAGAAGAGCTAACGAATATTATATTCGCAATTGAACTTGCTAAAGAAAACATTGTTAATTCTAATATTATGTCAAAAAACGAAATTAATATAATATTAAGTAAAATGGATAAAGAAATCTTGCCTTATACAAATGTAGAACAAGCAATAAAATTTGCTGATGTAAAAATTGCAAATTGCAAAAATTTGAAAAACTGAGATGTCAGCGCCAGTGTCTATTAAGAATGTCATTTGTTTGTTTTTGATTTTAAGTATTATATAATTTGTATTGCAATCCGATATTTTAAATTTTTTTATTGCAGGCCTTGTGGAGAAAACACGTGCTCCGTGACTTGCTCGTTTCCCTGGTTGTCATTTCCTTCGTTGTATATTGTTCTTATGGTCGTTGGTGTCTGTTTCTGTTTTCTTGATTATTATTGTAATGACTTGGGTTTTGTCTATGGTTTTGCCTGTGTGTATTATTGTTGAAATTATTGTTTGATTGGCTATGGCTATAGCCGTGTGGTATGTTTGGTTGTCTATAGCTGTTGTTTTATCTGTTCTGTGGCGAGCTATAGTTATTTTGTTGCCTTCTATAGTTGTAGGTTCCATTATTGCTCTGTTGGTTGTAATTTGTTGGTCGATTTTTATTGAAATGCATTATGCTTTTTAAATGCTTTTTCTCTATTTCTAAAGCAAGGTTAGTTGCTTCAGTGAATGTTTTTGGTTGAGCGGCAAATATTGTAGTTTGAGCTCATACTTTAGTCTATTTTTAAATATGTTTAGTGCGTAGGTATCGTTCATCTTTGTTATGATTGATTTTTCGTTTTCGGTTGTTGTACCGAGGTTGTCGATTTGCAATCTATTTAGGTCGGTTATCAGGTTTGTTATTCTGTCCTTGTATAAGTTATTTAAATGAGCTTTAGGGGTTAATTGGTAGCAAATGAAAGGTAATATAGGTAAGTATCAATGAAAAAAAGTAGTAGAGCCAAAAAAACTGAAAAACTTATTTTTTTATACAGTGTGTGCATAATTTACAAAAACGCCTTTTGAAAGGAAAAACTCCTATCTAAATATAAATTAATTGAGCGCACGTTACTTTACAGTGTGTCCATAATGTTCAAAAACGCCTTTTAAAACTCATATCTGAATTTAAACAAAATAAGCGAGGGAATCATATCATCTCTCGTTGTAGTTTTATTAAATAAAGATTGGGTCACGCCCATAATGCAGTTATGTAGAACAAATTTTCACCTTTCATTTGATACCAATATTTAAGCCCGCCCTCTTTTGCACACGCCCCCTGCTGAACTTTAATGTCAAATAATTTTTTTTTCTCTAACTCTGACGAGTGAGGTTGGATTGGACTGGTTGGATTTGGAAGGTATTTTTATTGACTTTTATTTGATACCAATTAAACCCCTGACATCCATCAAACCAATTAGAAAAATTCATTTTTCCTAAAATAACTCAAAAATTTGGAAACCCCTCAACTAAAGGGGGCGTCTCTTCCAAACAAGATTGCGGTTTTTGAGGTCTGCTCAATAAGGGCTTTCAGTGTCCGAAAACCGTAACTAAGTAAAACCTACAATGCACTTTGCTATATAACAATGTTTTCGTACGGGAAAAACTCAATCATATGATATTTCACTCAAATATATGAAAAACCACATGAACCAGGTACAACTTGATCAAACTTTCGTTTTAGCTGTCGTACGCCCATAAAAAAAGTACAGCCGTGTAGAAGTAATTATCACCTTTCATTTGATACCAATACTTTTGAGCACGCCCCCGATGAACTTTAATGTGAAAGTCATTTTTTGGCTCTAACTCTATCGAGGGGGGTTTATAGGAAGGAAGGTATTTTTATTGCCTTTTATATAATACCAATTAACCCCCTAACATCCATCAAACCACTTAGAAAAATGCATTTTTCAAAAAAGTGCTCAAAAAATTAAAACCCCCTCTCTTCTTGAGGGGGAATTTCCGAGAAAAAAGATTACTGTTTTTGAAGTCTGTTCAATAAAGGCTTTCAGATGGGGGGAGTCCGAAAGCCGTAATTTTATTTTCGGTAAAACGCACTTTAGCATATATTTGTATATATATTTGTGCCTTTCTAGCTCTGGAACGCCTTGACCAATTTCAACTAAACTTGGTATACATATTAGTTACTATGTGGAATCAAACATACGTGGTGGGGGGTAGCAGATTTTTTAGCTGGGGGAGGCGTGGCAGGCGATTTTAGTGTCGGACCCACCGTTTTCGGTATCGCCGAGACAAAAAGTGCTGGTAATACAATTCTATGGGTGAGTTATATTCCCGCAGAGGGGTGGGTGATCGATATTAGAGTTGATTCTATGGTTTTCGGGGTCGCTGAGTTGAATGGTGATGGTAAGGCAGCTCTAGGGGGATGGTGTCGATAACCAAGGGGGGGAGGGGAGTGACTGATATTAGTGTCAATTCTAAGGTTTTCGGGGTCGCTGAGTTGTATGGTTATGGTCAGACAGCTCTTGGGGGATGGGGTGATAGCTTAGGGGTGGGGGGTGACCGTTATTAGTGTTGATTCTATGGTTTTCGGGGTCGCTGAGTTGAATGGTTATGGTAAGACAGCTGTAGGGGGATGGGGTCGATAACTGAGGGGTCGACCGATATTAGTGTCGATTCTATGGTTTTCGGGGTCGCTGAGTTGAACGGTGATTTTATCTCCAATTATTTTACTACGGATTCTCGACTCGCCAAAACTTTGCAACGGCACAAGACAGTGCGTTAAAGAGATGCCGGGAAATATAATTAAAGCGACTATCTTCACAGAAAAGGGACAGTGTGAAGCAGTTTTTATCCCACGGTTAGCACTCATTTCGACGGATCTACCTTTTAAATTTAGGATATGGCAATTTCCGGTAAAACTTGCGTTTTCGATGACGATCATTAAGTCGGACAGTTTATTAAATACTGCGGAGTAAAGATTTGAGATCGTCATGTGTTTCCCACGGACAGTTTTATTTATTATTGAAGGTGAACCTAAAAACATTGTATACAACTAAGTTTTGTTTTAAATTAATTTTATGTATGTTTATTTAATTTTATTTTATAATTTGCTGCCTATCAGAAGATTGGGATGAATAAATACCTGGGCAACGCCGGGTAATCAGCTAGTATTTTTATAAAATAGTAAATTTTAAAAGAGTGAATAAAAATTTTATTGATTAAGAATTAAAAAAACCGTTTTTTTAGAAATATTTTATGTACAAGTGTATAGTTTTTTGTATTGATTAATTTTCTACTATATAAAATATATAAAAAGTTGCCAGGGTTTTTGAAATTTGTATCTAGTCTTGAATTTTTTCTTATTTGTAGAGGTTGTTGTCCAGTTCTTTTGAAATTTAGTCTGCCTCATCTTGTCGCGTTTGTGTTTGTTGATCTGTTCTTTGAGTTTAAAAAAAAAATTTTCACGCACCCATAGCCGAAACTGACTGTTTCATACGCTATAAGCTAGCTTCGAAAGTAGCCCATAACAACACTAGTTATGTTATCATATCTCATCGTATCATACCTTTGTTATTTACTGCAGTCACAGCGAACACACATTCTCACATTTCTGCTTCTCTCTCGATTTAGCAGAAAACCCGGTTTGGGCGCGTGAAAAATAGCGTAGATTACTCCAGAAAAATGCTCATCGATAAACTCCACTTTCCTTGCTCGTTATGTAATATACTATTGTATACTAGATCAGACTAGGTATAATAAATGCAGGTTTTGGTCCGAATTTTCGTCATGTGAGGATGAACATTTTTGATTTGTGATGAACATTTGTGAAAAATGAAAAATTTTCCTAGTGTGTAGCTTTGCAAACCTTTAGTATTCAGTATTGAAAATTAATTTTAGGATTAGCGTTTTAAATCCTTTAATGTTGTCATGTTATGATCTTTTCGCAGGATCTTTTGTGAAAAGAAAAAAAGCTATGAGACAAACGTCATTTGTCAATGGTCCATTACTACTGACTGTATGGTCGCAGGAGTGGAATAACGACCTAATTATGCAGAGTGAAAAAGTGGATCTGACAGGGACTGCAACCTATCCAGTGCTGCGAATGTTGTAGATACAACAAGCAGCGCTTTAACCAAAAAAACTGAGAACAACTCCTATATCTGGTTTGAAGAATACTGATTGATTTTATTTAGATTTCGTTCGTTTTTATACACAATTTTTTATGCTTATACTTACATACTATATGAATCTACATAAAAGGAAAATAGGGTTTTTACATAAAGGGATGTTTTACTTTACTTATTCTATCAATGCATTTGACCCTTATTCTGAGTATTCAAATGCATTAGGTGCCTATCATAAAAAGTGTGATTTATGAGTCATATATACTGTGGCCTATCGCTAGTGCTTACTTTAAATGTGTCAACAACTGGTGCATGTGCGTATTTCTATATTTAGTGTACATGGAAAATAGTTTTCTTATCGTTTTCTTGGCGTGGTGTGTGCTATGGTAGGTATACACTAGAAAGATAGAAAAACTCTACATTTTTGTTCAATATTCGAATACTTTGAGCATTCCAAAAAACTATTTTGATGCTGTTTATGTTAGACATAATGATGTTTACAGACATACTTGATAGATAATTTCATAACGACGTTGAACTGTTCTTCTTTACTTTTGCAGTTGATTAACTCGTGTGTTGCCTCTGATAATAGGAAAAAAGGTTCGTCCATAGAAAATAGAACTGATGCTCTTGCTCTCTCAACCATATTGCTGGTGTTAGCCGCTTGCGAACATAACATTTGAGCACTCGATGCAATTGATTTAACGTTATTATATTTATTTCTACTACCAAGAGCAGGGAGATTATTGTTGTTTAGTGCGATGTGAGGCAAATTAGATTTCACATGCAGCGCCGATCTCTATGTGCGTTCGCGTAAAGACATTTGCAGCCTGACATATTCCGCCCGCTTTGTGCAGTTAAGAGCACTCAATGGATGCGCGCCGAGACAATTTGCGCACTTGACTGTAGTTCTTGCTTCTTTTTTTTTAAATTGTGCACTTTGTGGACGGAGCAAAGCAAACGAATTGGAGGAAAAGAACATGCTGTTCTATTTTTAAAAAAAAGTGAAAAAACTCCCCAAACTGTTGAAGAAGCGCTACATTGTAAACAAACCAAACACTGGGAGCAGGCTATGAGGTCGGAGTACAAGACTTTGATTTCCAATGACACGTGGATGCTTGTTGACTCGCCACCCTAAAGGAAGTTGAACTTGTTAGAGAAAAACATAAATACACGCTAACGCCATACACCGGGTCCAAAAAAGGATAAACTTACCGAAGCACCAAAAGAACTTATAGTGTGAACATGGCTTTCTTACGGATATTTTTATACATTGGAAATATACATTTTGAAAAATATCTCGACTTTAGCGCCACCTACCGGAATCAAAAAGGAGATATACATTTAGGATCACCAACCGAACATATGGTGTCAATTTGGCTTCAATATGTCCAGTGGTTTAGGTGTGATGCTCTTAAATACATATGCACCAATACCTTCATTCCAGCGCGTCCTACCGAGTCAAGAAAAACATAAACTTATAGGAGTACCAAACGAAGATAGAGTGTAAATATGGCTTTGTTACGAATGTTTTTATACATTAGAAATACACATTTCGAATAAAAATATCTCGATATTTCGACTTCAGCGCCACCTACCGGACTCAAAAACTGGATGAATAAATAGGATCATCAACCGAACGTATGAAGTAAATTTGGCTTCAATATGTCCAGTGGTTTAGGTGTAATGCTTTTACACACTAATTCAACAATACAATCACTCCCATGAATAAATAGGATCATCAACCGAACGTATGAAGTAAATTTGGCTTCAATATGTCCAGTGGTTTAGGTGTAATGCTTTTACACACTAATTCAACAATACAATCACTCCAGCTCCCCTACCGGGTCAAGAAAAACCATAAATTTATGGGAGTACCAAGTGAACATATGGTGTAAATATGGCTTTGATTCATCGAGTGGTTTAGGCGTGATGACGTCTTTTAGGTATAATGATATCTCGACTTCAGCGCTACCTACCGTGTTCAATAAAGACATAAACTTATTGGAGCAACAATTGATCACATAGTGTGAATATGGCTTTGATAAGTCCAGTAGCTTAGGCGAGATGCGATCACATACAAAATCACAATCATTTTTTTTTATATAAAGATACTGTCATTAATAATGCTATTCTTACTAATGATGACGAAATCATAAAATCCTGGTTTAATCACTTTTTTGCTTGATTGTCATTTGGGCAGTGCATTAAAAAATGAATAGGAAGGCTGTTAGAATGAAATTGTGGTTAGCCAGGCGAGAGAAGTAGTAAGTTTTTTAATGTTACCATAATGTTATAGATAGCGGTCAGCCATCAGCGGAGTAGGGCGAATAACACAGAATGCTTCAGAAATGCATGTGGCCGGACTCTGACTGGTGGAAGTGCGATCAAACCTCAACTTGGTGGCCGCTGATAATTTTCCTCCAGTACAGGAAAAGCGAAATGATCTAGCTAGTCCCTTCAAATTGAGGTTGGCGTGAGGCCAATAAACTTGCCCGTAAATAAAACATATTACGGAACCCCAAATCAGCCTCGAATACACTGATGAACGATGACGACCACGGCACCGAAAACGGCTAAACGTCCAAATATAATGTTGACATAACAGCAATTCATGAGATCATTCTGGGGGATATGAATGCCAACATAGGTAGGGAGCCAGCCAGTATTCAGGCAGTACATTGGCACCCATAGCTTACATGACAACATAGAGATGGCAGCAAGCAATAATTGGGTCGTTGCGAGTACAAGGTTTGCGCGTAAAAATATCTACAAAGCCATCTGGGGATATCCTAATGGAGCCACTCGCAACCAGATAGACCACGTGTTGATAGACCGCCGCCACAACCCGAACCTGATGACTGTACGAACTTACCGAGGTGCCAACGTCGACTCGGACCACTATCTTGTTGGTATAGTGTTCCAAGCGCGGATTGCAAGAAAGACAGCATCCGCGTTTCAGATTCGAGTTAACACGGCTGCCCTTAGCAACGAAGAGACCAGAAACAACTACGTTCAAGTGATAGGACTCAATCTAAGTGCAGGGTGAGTAAGTCGTGGGGCTGAGATGCCGGGGGTAGAAGAGAAATGGACACGCCCTAAGAATACTGTCATAGTAGTGCTGACTCCATCTTAGGTAGGAGTTGTAGAGGTCGGAACAACTGGTTCAATGACGAATGTAAGCTAGCCAGGCAAGGTAACACCTGATCAGATGTACACCCTTAGGCAGGTGATGGAAAAATGTTTAAAGTTTCAAAACTCACTGCACCATATTTTTATAGACTTTATAGCCGCCTATAATAGCATAGCGAGAGTAGAACTTTTGTAAAGCCATGAGAGAACTCGGCATCCCAAATAAACTGACACGACTATGTAGGTTGACAATGATTAATGTTATAAGCCAGGTAAAAATATCCGGATCACTATCAAGCCCATTCAACACCTATTACGGGCTCCGACAAGGGGATGGACTGGCCTGCGTCCTCTTTCACCTGGCGTTGGAGAAAGTGATCCGAGACTCTGACGTAACGGTGAGAGGAAGAATTATCTATAAGACCATTCATATACTGGCTTACGCAGACGATATTGACATCGTTGATAGAAATCGAAGAGCTCTACAGGGAGCTTTCATCCAGATCGAGCACGGAATTTTTTTTTGTGTAATGGCGGTTGAGTGAACCCGAAGCAAGACCCCACCCCCAAAACCGGCGAGCTGGCAAGCGCAACGCTAAGCGTGCATCCCGCTAAAGGCAACACTCTTCCTCTATGTGGCAACTCCCATCAGCTGTCTAACACCACAACTAAATTGTACATTACATAAAATGGCGAAATATGGGGCTGCACATCAGTGAGAGCAAAAAAAAAAATGTTGGCCACGTCTGCGAGTAGAAAATCCAACATTGGTCTCTCAATCCAAATATTGGAGCGCGAATTTGAAAAGCATTCTGAGTTCTTAGCCGCGTTCGAGAGAAAAGTTTTACAGAGAATTTTTGGCACCGTATGTGAGTAAGGACGATTCCGGAGACTCTATAATGATGAGATCTACGACCGTTACCGCGATGTCAACATCGTGAAGAAAATTAAGCTTTTTTTCGCATGAGCGAAGATTGTCCTGCTTGGAAAGTCCTATGCGGTAGGATTTATGGAACACGACAGCGAGGCCGGTCAAGCCTACGCTTGAAGGATGGGGAGACCAGGACGCCCAGAGTTTAGGGATGCCAAACTGGATGACATCGGCTTGAATTCGGGACCGGTGGAGAGATTTTTTGCGGGTGGCGAGGACCGGACACCGGTTGTTGAGCCAAATATGATGATGATGATAATGCTATAGATAAATTTTCCTATGTTACTTTAAAATAATTATAACATTATCCTACTGCCAATCTCTTCTGACTAACCAAAATTTTAATTTAATTATAGTCGGCCAGCTAATTTTTTCTCGCACGGCCCAAATGTGAATCAAGCATTAGCCTCATTGTTCATGACTTCGTCTTATACAATCATTATTAATTTCATTATCATGAAAATATGTAAATACTAATGACCGTGTAATTTGATTTATTGGAAGATTTGGAAGTTATTTGGAGTATACGGAGGTTACGGCGGTTAGCGATCAGCAGAATAAAACGTAAGATTCATCAGAATTTAACGTGGCCGTAACTATCTCTGACTGGTGGATGTGCGATTAATCTTCCACGTGGTGGCCGCCGGTAATTTTCCTCCAATACACGAAAAGCTAAATGATCGCGCTAATCCCTTCAAAGTAAGTTTTGCTTGAGGCCAATAACCTCGCCCGTAAAAGAGCTATTTCGAAACCCCAAATTAGCCCCGGATGAACGACGACGACCACGACGAAAAAAGGCTAAACGATTTAAGAATTTTCTAATAGAACGTACGCTTTCTTTGACTACTGGCAATAAATACTTCAGCGTTGACAACTGTTCACTTTCCAGTGTTAACGCCTGTCTTGTGCCTCCAGTCGGATACTCAAAAACTGTACAGGAGTTTTAAAAAAACGAAGAGGATTTAATTCAGTAATATTATCCAGATAAAACTGGGCAAAATTCCTAATATTGAACCAGTTACGACTGCAAACTGTGCATGAAAGCACCAAGTGGATAAGCTCAGACTGTCCAGATCTATGTTCCATATCTGGTACACCAATAATTTCTGGCAACCCTACAAGGACTGCCTGAATGTATATAAGAAAGCCATCATCTAAGCGACGTTCCTGGATGAAGTTCTGTTAATCCATTGAGTCCACCAAAGACAAATATGTAAGATGCTATCCAAGGAAAACTCTTGTCCGACTTTTATCAAATTAACACACACTTCCCCGCATGTAAAGACTCGTGCTCAGTTTACCGGCTGAGCACTCCTAATAGCCAGGAAGGGCCACCATACGAGTGGACGATATTATAGCCCACGAATAGGTTCATATGCCATTCGCGGCTTCTCTGCATTCAAATTGACTGGCCTTGACGGCATACAACATTTTATGCTTCAGAAGACAACAGGTGTGTCTACCTCATGGGTAGTGAATAGTGAAGTTGCCTACGATTTAGCTATGTTCCATGCAGTTAGAAAAGAGAACGAGGGGTTTTCATCCCCAAAGCAGGCAGAAGGGGTCACGAATCGGCGAAAGATTTTAGAACGAATTTTGACACATACGACTAAGTTTGGAAGATACAGTTGTATCAAAATACCAACATGCTTACATTAAGGGCAGGTCTACACAGACAGAAAGTGTTCATCCCCAAAGCAGGCAGAAGGGGTCACGAATCTGTGAAAGATTTTAGACCACTCAGTCTATCGTCGTTCCTATTGAAATCTCTGGAACTCATTTTGACTATCACATAAGACTAAGTTTTGAATATACGGTTGTATCAAAATACCAACATGCTTACCTTAAGAGCAGGTCTACAGAGACGGCCCTCCACGAAATAGTACGCACGAACACTCCCTTCACTTCTTCCTCGATGTAAAGGGTGACTTCAACAATGTCCACATTGATGCCATCCAGGAGGCTCTCACTCAGTTAGGGGTCGAGCAACTTATAATACAATGGATTACCTCCATGCTAGGTAGCAGGGAAATCCATGTTAATCTGGGCAGTAGCAGTTCCACCAAATAAGTCGACAGAGGCAGTTCCAAGGAGGGGTAATACTCGTATCGCCCCTACTGTGGTTGTTGGTTATAAACAAAGTTCTTGGGACACATGAGGTGGACAAGACGAAAGCTGTCGCGTATGCAGATAATGTAGCTAGACTTGTATCAGGGCAGTATCCTTCCGTGAACAGTGAAATCATGGAGAGGGTTCTAAGCAGGGTTAGCTGTTGGGCAACCAGCTGTGGCCTTGGGGTTAACTCTGGTAAAACTGAAATGATACTTTTCATTGCTAAGTCTTAAGTTACGAATTTTGTCCTGCCTAAACTCAATGGTCAGAACCTCGCGCTTACCTCTGAAGTTAAATATCTCGGCATGCATTGCTCTCTATGCTAGCAACAAAACCATTGGTGAAAAGTGCGGACTGCAGCCGAGAATGGCTCTGTGGCTATACACATTGGTAAGATGCCATATTTTCACCTATGGCGCGTGGTTCTGGTGGCCGGCAATCAGCAAAAAGTATAATACCAGCAAGCTTAGTAGAATACAAAATTCGGCTTTGGTTTACTAGATTAAAATGCCACTAGTGGATAATGGTTGGAGCGCTACGTTTCGCTTGGATGAGAGAAGACGGCATTAAATACTACTCCATTATATTCTCCCCTCATTCGACTTACGAAGAGAAAGGACGTTTCTCAACTGTTGGCGTAATGAAAGCACTAGGGTCTTATCACACCGATGCTCGAAATACAATCCTATACTTACCTCCCAATCTATTTATTAATCTCTCTCATCTCAGAGAATCTGAGTGGCTTGTCACCAAACCATACGGCCACTCCAATATATATTATATATATATATATATAAGGAGATGAATCCATCTTCAACCGACTATTGCACTCCTAAACTATACTTCAGTCCCAGTTTTGCCGTTGAGTTTCCGACTCGAGAAAGTTGTAATGACGGGAAAGTTTTGGGACTTTTTGATATAACTCTATTCACCGATGGACCCAAGATGAGAAATAATGTTGGTGATGTAGTTTTCTTTGAAAATCTTAATCTTTCAAGATCCTACAACCTACCCGACTTTTCTAGCCTTTTCCAGGAGGAGATCTAAGCAATAATGGAGGCATTAAGGGCCCTGTCTGACAGTACCGTGATTACTAGTCGTGTTGGCATATGCGTAGACAGAACATCTACGATAAAAGCAACATTTCTAAACTTGTCAGACAGTACCAAGCGGGTTCGATAATCCGAAGCATAAACATAGTCCTAGTTTGGGTGCCTCATAGTCCTAGTTTGGGTGCCTGCGCACAGTGACATTGACGGTAATGAGAAAGCCGACGAACTGGCGAAGAAGGGCATCACACTGGACATGGAATACACTGAGATAGTCTGCTTTCCTTTGATCTCCGTCAGAGATAGTATTCTTACCTTCCTTACCACCAAAGCACATCTAAGGTGGATTAACTTGACCAATTGTACCACGTCGAAAGCAAAGGAAAATCCACCGAGCTTATCTCCAGATCACGGAGGGATATTTCAAGAGTAGTTGCCGTAATCACGGGACATTGGCCAGTCACGCAGCCACGCAGCCAAACTATAAACCTCTCATAATTCCTTTCGCAGGAGTTGCTTGGTTGTGCATGTGGAAGAAACTTTCATGCATTATCTTTGTAAGTGTCTGGCCCTGGCAAGCTTCGGACTCCGCAAATTGAGTATTCCCTTTTTTGGACCTGAGGACCTTTTCGGAGTGCAGTACCACTGATCTGAGATGGTATCTAAATGCCAGAGGTTGGATATAATCGACCCAATTATCATTCTTTCCATGAGATTTCCTGTGGACGTGGTTACAAAAAGGCGCACTCAAGCGCTATTTGAGACCTTCGGTAAGACAGCGAGGACCACCACTCTACCTACCTATAACTTTATTGAAATTTATATTTATATGATGTCTTAAAACTTGTGACAGCCACTAGTCCATCTAGTGGTGCTTGCAGATTACAATATAGCAGTGATTCGAGCGGTCAATTGCCTCCAGCTAGAAGGTCAAAAATAACAGGCGGGGTTTCCGAATATACATAATGCCTGTACTTGTCCACCGGTCGAGAGGAGGACAAGATTAAATCATTTTTCGGTGGATTTCAATATCACATCGCTACCACATACCCATCGTATTACTAGTCATTTGGTAATGTTAAAAGGAAAAAATATATCATAGAAAAAAAAACAGATCTTTATTAAAGAACTTTTTTCCAGGACTTAACTAGTACAACTACTATTATCTTATAAAGGGTGTTTTTTTAGAAGGTTTGTTTTTCCGATAGATGTCGTTTTATTTTATGACAGTTGTTTTGACAGCTCAAAGTGGCATTTCTACTCAGTATTGTTTGGCAAATCATTATGAATAGGTTAACTCCAGAACAACGTTTTCAAATCGTGGAAATTTATTTTCAAAATCAGTGTTCAATTAAAAATGTTTATAGAGCACTTCGTGAATTTTATGGTGCACATAATCGTCCGTCAGAGACCACCATAAAGAACGTAATTACCAAATTTCGGTCTACATTCACTCTTTTGGATGCCAAGCCACCGACAAGAATGAGAAGAGTTCGTACAGAAGAAAATATTGCTGTCGTTGAGGCCAGTGTCGAAGAAAACGACAATTTATCGATTCGTCGTCGTGCTCAGCAAATTGGACTTTGTCCATCGACTTTATGGAAAATTTTACGTAAAGATTTGGGTTTGGTGCCATACAAAATTCAATTGGTGCAAGAATTAAAGCCACACGACCATCGTTTGCGCCGTGAATTCAGTGATTGGTCGTTAAATCAATTGAACGAAGATCCATTTTTTTACCGTAAAATTCTCTTCAGTGATGAGGCGCATTTTTTGTTAAATGGATACGTCAACAAACAAAATTGTCGCATTTGGAGCAAAGATAATCCACACGCCGTTCAAGAATTACCAATGCATCCTGATAAATGTACTGTTTGGTGCGGTCTATGGGCTGGTGGGATCATCGGTCCATATTTCTTTAAAAATGAGGAAGGACGACGCGTTACCGTGAATGGAAATCGATACAGAACCATGTTAAATGAGTTTTTGTTGTCAAATCTTGAAGATATGGATATGGATGAAATGTGGTTTCAACAAGATGGTGCCACTTGCCATACAGCACGTGAAACAATCGACTTATTGAAAGAAACTTTCAACGACAACATTATTTCGAGAAATGGTCCGGTGAATTGGCCTCCGCGTTCGTGCGATTTGACGCCACTCGATTACTTTTTGTGGGGATACTTGAAGTCATTGGTTTATGTGGATAAACCTCAATCGATTGACGCTTTGGAAACCAATATTCAACGTGTCATTGCTGACATACGCCCTCAAATGCTTGAAAAAGTGCTGGAAAATTGGACCTCCAGAATGTCATTTGTGAAAAATAGTCGTGGTAGCCATATGCCAGAAATTGTGTTTAAATGTTAAATGCCAAAAAATTATCTACCAAATAAAAAAAAATTTTGGTCATTTCATAATTTTATGTGTTTTATTCAAAAAAAAAATCGGCAACCTCTTAAAATTATATTGTTACGAAATTTAGGCTTTCGAGTTCGTAATGGAGTTTGCAAATAAAACACAACACATGTGTTTAAAAATTGAAGAAAATCGGGCTAATATTTAAAAAAATTATATGGGCACCACTCGGGCTCTAGCCCCGTTTACTCCAAAAATTGTACAAACGGTTTTGTCCATCGGAGATACACATGTTTTTAAAATTGGAAGAAAATCAGGCTTATACATAAAATTTGAAGAAAATCGGGTTAATTTTTTTCAAAAATGTGTATGGGGCTTCACGACCCCGGTGCTCGGGGTCTCCAAAATTTCTACAAAATGTGTATAAATTTTTTTAAGAAAATCTGGTTAATTTTGGAAAAAAATTTGTATGGGGCCTCACAACCCCGGGTTTCTCCAAAATTGCTACAAAAAGTTTTGTCCATCGGAGATACACATATTTATAAAATTTAAAGAAAATCGGATTAATTTAATTTTGTAATTTTTTTAAAAAAAATTATGGTCCCTCACGACCCCGGTGGTCTCCAAAATTTTTACAAAAAAGTGTTGTCGGAGATACAGTAACGTGTTTGCTCAGGTGACGCTCGCCGGTCACCCAGGGTTCGTGTTGCGGGGTGTTACAAATTAATAGAGTGAGGATGTTGTTTTCGTTTTCCATATATATTATTTTATTTTTAGCAAAGACTTCATGTGTTTACAACGTCGGTTGAACTTAAGCTATTTCTTACAATAATATATGAGTACCATATATGAGTACCATACTCACTCAAATATGATCGTACTTCGGGTACTGACGGCGTGGCACCACTACCAGGGCAGAGTGAATAAAATGAATCAGTGCCTGGCCAAGTGCGCGTATGTATTGAAGAGAGCACAGTCGGAACTCACTCGGGGCTTTTGTACCGATGTACAGACGGTGCACCACTATTGTCGAGGCAGAGTGAATATAAATCAATCAGTGCCTCGGCGAGTGTGCGAACTGAAGTTAACTGAAATGAGTAAAGTGAATCAGAACCCACTCAGTCACTTATGCTGAGAATATTCGGACTTCAGTACGAATAGTGCAGCACCGCTTCACAAGGCAAAGTGAATATAAATCATTCAGTGCCTGTTTAACAGCGCAAATGTACTGAATGAGCAGAGTGAATATAAATCAGTCATGCTCATGCAGTCGCATACGGCGGAATGATGCTTGGATGGAATAGTATGGCAAAGTAGCGAGGCAGAGTGAATATAAATCAGTCAGTACCTGGCAATTTACCAGAAATTCCCCTAGCAAGTAGTTCGTGCAGAACCCCGAGATGCTACTCCGGTCGCAGTAGTTTCTCGACCCTTTTCCTAGTGTTTCTGGTCCCCATGTCATTACTTTGATATAAGAACTCGGTAGGAATTATATGATTATTTACCATCAGAATTTAAATTCCAGTAGGAACTTGAATTCGTACATGAGAATTTGTATGGCAACATGTGGCCAGTGCTTGCAATTTACAAGCGAAATCCTACCATATACTTGGCTTCGTAAATGTGAGCCAGTATATATTGAATGCTGTATTGTCACGTGCATATACATTGAAATTCGTGTATACGACCTAGTATATTCGCCTGCATGAAGCGACTTGGCATATACGAGACATTCTATGGTGCGTGCCAGCAACAACTCGTCGTCGTAGCCGTCGACTGCATGATGTGTATCAAGTGTGTTGTACTTGCATGCTTGTCGATGTCGGCTGCATTTTGTGTATGCCGTATGGCGCACTGTGTTGCGTTCGGTTGTGCGTATATGCATGCCGTGTTTGTTGAGTTTTGGCGGACGGACGTTTCGCACATTATTCGTATGGTGTGTGACGTAGTCGATTTAAATCGACTTCGTTACATTCCCCTCCTACTTCGGGGTGGGAAAGAGAAGAGTGCATGTTTATATCTAAGGACGGATTCCGGAAATTTTACACCTATGTTACTAATGCTTACAACTATAATTTATATACAACTTTTTAATAATGTTTGCGACTATTTATTTACAACCTCGGTCGGTTTGGTCACATCTATTATTTTTTTGTCTTTATGGGATGACCTTTATTGTTGTTGTGCCGTCCCGGCCCGAGTTAACAAACGAAATAAATTTGAAATTTAAAGGAAAAAATTTTTTATCCATGTTTAAATCGTACGAGCTACAAAACAATTTTGGCAATTTCAATAATTTTTCATAAGGTCTTGGTGGGTTTCGGCTGTAAGACGATGGTCGAGTTGTCGGCTGCCCTGAGGTGGATGGTGTCGCCCGATACGTAGGTGCCGTATAGGAAACCCTGGGGGCCTGATAACCGGAACCTTCTCTTCCTGTTGGTGGTCTGCGGCCGTGGTAAGGGTATTAGGTACCCCTTGAACCTGTTCACGTCGCATGCCTGGTTTCGTCGATCATAGACTTGCGCCGGTGCTGTTGGTGGTTGGTGTGACGGCTGAAAATTGCCGGTAGTTGGTAAGTCAGTGGGGGGGGGGAGCCTAGAGTGGCCTGTACGGTTGCGTTGACGGTTTCTGGTGCGGAGCGGCCTGGCGGAATGGCGGTGCTATTGGCTGCGATGACTGTCGCTGTTACGGAGTGGTCTGGTGGTACGCTTGGTTGTGTTGGCGGTATGATTGGCCTTGTTCCGGGCAACTCGCCTTTCAGTTGCTCAAAGTCCTCGGCGAGAGCAGTCAGTCCGATAGAGTAGTGAACTCTCGCCGCTTAATATAATGCCGGTACTCTGGGCGGAGATTCTCGTATATACGATCAAGTTTGTCTTCCGCCGTTAATGACACTTGCCACCTCATGCAATGTAATCCTTGCTTCTTTCTCTCGCTAATTGCGTGCGATTTCGTATACGATCTATGAGCTGGGTGGCGTACCGCCGCGGTAAAAAGAATTGGCGCAGTTCTTGGCTAAACTCTGCCCAGTTATGGATGGAATCTTTGTTGTTCCTGTACCAGACC
Organism: Nephrocerus scutellatus; assembly: GCA_947095585.1. Taxonomy (NCBI): domain Eukaryota; kingdom Metazoa; phylum Arthropoda; class Insecta; order Diptera; family Pipunculidae; genus Nephrocerus; species Nephrocerus scutellatus. The sequence goes on along the minus strand of OX352763.1, from coordinate 50,890,779 downwards.
AGAGCGGTACCTTTCAGTAGTTCGGGTAAGGTTCGAACAATGCGGTCCAGCGGTATAAGGTAGCATTCTGCCAATTCCTCTACTCGCTCTAGAAATTCTAGAGTGTTGCTATTTCCCTCGTAGCGGACGTTCCACCGGCGCACCTTATCCATCACGTCAGCGTCGGACGGACTGTAAATTACTGCTGGTCGGTAGCCGCAGTACGGTCGCTATGCTTCGGTTGCTGGGCTCACGGCGTTCGGTGTGTTGTTTGTGATACCAGCTGAGGCATAACTAGCTGAGGCGGGACTAGCGGCGGCGGCGGTACTAGCTGTTAGCTTTTGTTGGCGGGTGTCCCCAATGTATGTAAATCTTCGCAAGATTTATGTCGCTTAATATCGCTCGACAACCGTTTTCGTAATTCCTCCACGGTTTCCACGCTGTCCAGCCCACGTCGGTCGAGTTCTGCCACCAACTCGTCTTTCCGCAGCAGATATATGCTCGATGAGCTCAGGCCTGCTTCTTAGTTGTCCATTATAGTTGGTGTGTAAGGAAAAAAATCCCACTCCCCGTTTGGTGGTAGTTGATCTGGTTTGGGTGACGCATTCACCTCAATCGTTGACGGTAAGGGCCACTAGTTTGTGTGGCAATACTATCAGGTAGTTTGTAATTTTTCTGGTCGTTGGTGCGACTTTTAAAAGTCGTCCCTGCTCGGGCGCCAAATTTGTAACGTGTTTGCTCGGGTGACGCTCGCCGGTCACCCAGGGTTCGTGTTGCGGGGTGTTACAAATTAAAAGAGTGAGGATGTTGGATTCGTTTTCCAAATATATTATTTTATTTTCAGCAAAGACTTCATGTGTTCACGTCGGTTGAACTTAAGCTATTTCTTACAATAATACTCCTTATAATATTGCTACATACGGTGAAAAAAGGAGCGGGGGGGAGGGTTAACGTTGTGGTAATCGGACAGCGTATCCGCTAATACCATTCGGTATATTGAGTGAGTATGGTACTCACTCAAATATGATCGTACTTCGGTACTGACGTCGTGGAACCACTACCAGGGCAGAGTGAATAAAAATCAATCAGTGCCTGGCCAAGTGCGCGAGTTAATCTTTTCTTAATTGAAAAGGATAAAAAATATAAAATATATTTTTTGGGTCTTGAGACCTTTATTCAATGAAATCAAAATTACAACTGAACTCTACTTATAATTCTATAAACTTATATATACTTGAGCTGCCTCGGCCGCTGTATTCGATGTACACGCGCTGCCCGTATGCCTCTGTCGATGTATTGGTGTACACAAGCAGAACGATCGAAGTACACGCGCTGTCCGTGTGCCTCGGTCGATTATATGTTCCTTTGTTTAATCTTCTTTGTTCCTTTATTTTATCTTCTTTGTTCCAGGCATATCGTCTTTGTTTAATTTGATCGGATGTTCCCACAGTTTGGCGACAATGGAATGCCGTTGTTAGTATGATGAACTTTAATATAAACGATGTTAACTCTTCTACCCTTAATTTCGAACGTCCGCGTTCGTTATAAAAAATGCTAGATTTTCATCAATAACCGTGACTGGCTGCTGAAGTGGTGGAGATATATTATTCTGCTCTGCTCTGGTCATTCGTATTGAATTAGAAATGTTCCTGGGATGATGGTCTACTTGTGGTATAAGAAAACCGTTTGTCCTGGGGCTGTGTGATCTTATTCCTATATATCTATTAAATTATACTCTAATATCTAATACTATATCTAATACATTATTATTGTCACATATTCTTAAATCGTTAGTCGTTATGCATTCTTTTATTAAAGCTAAGAGTTGTTTTATTACGTATAATTATTTGATCGTATTTTACTTTGTAAACGATATTATTTTTCTTAACTAGTTTTATAATATTTTCCTTTTAACATAATATTATCTTTTTCGAATAATAAAAATTATTTTGAAATTCCTACTTTGGACAAATTTATTGCATGTTCTACATTTATTAGTTCTTCTTTCAAAATTTTTAATTTTTCTTTAATATTTACGGCTATAAAATTTTGGATTAATTCACTATTTGTTATTGCTCGTATGATAGTATTTGTTTCTTTTGTTATGTTATTTATTGCGTCAATTACATTTCTATTTATAACGATTTGTTTATTATTAATTTCTGAAATTTCGTTTCTATGGATCTTCTATTTTTCTTTTTTTAACGTAGGTTTTCTACGGCTAATTGGGATTGGGTTAGATCGTAATGTAGGAAAGATAGGAGAGGATTTTCTGGGTTTACACGATTTAAAATGGTTTGGTTTTTAAAAAAAAGGAATTTAGTTTCTAATAACGCTTTGGTGTACTATTTTGTTCGTGGTAGTAATAATTATATCTGGTTTATTTTCTTTCACTACCTCTTTCTTGTATTTTGTTGAACTTTTGTTTCTGGGGTGCTTATTTATTACTACAAAAACTGTTTCTCCTATTACGCGCTTCATCTTTCATCTTTGTAAGGTTTTCTATTTTTACTATGGTAGTTTAAATCTGCTTCTTGTTTTTTGTTAACTTTTGTATATTGTCTATTCTAAGTTGTTCTAACTGTAAGGGATCGGTTGTTACTCTTTGACCAAAAAATGCTTCTACCGGTTTTATACGAGTGGTATAGTGGATAGAATTGTTGTACTTATAGAGTGCTTGATGTAATAAATCTGAAAATGAGTCATGAGTTTTTTCTGCTTTTATGCACCGCATTATTTCGTTTAGCGTGGAGTGAAACCTTTCTATTTGTCCATTTGTAGTGCTAACATATGGATGGGCTCTATGTATTTCTATTCCATATTGATCTTCTAACATAAATCTGATTGAAGCAGCTGCTAGAGATTTTTCATTGTCAATCACGACTTTTTTCGGAAAACCAAGGGAAGTGATCAATTCTCGAAGGGGCTCCTTAATATCTTCTACCGCTCTTGAATTTATTATTTTTGCCTGAGCATACTTAGAAAATTTATCAATGACCGTAAGTATTACTTTGTGGTTTGTGTAAAAAAGATCTAAGTTAACTATTTGACCAGGGTGTTCCGGGATAGGGGTTGCTTTTAATATTGGCTTATTTGGATGTCTATCATACTTTTGTTCCTTACATATATTACATTGTTTTACTATTCTGTTAATTTTTGCTTGCATGCTGGGGAAATAGAATCTTTTTAAATTCTCTATATTAACTTCACTTGCCCGTGGCGGCCGGCCGGCTGGCTGGCTGGCTGGCACACCGAATCTTGTGATCAATTTTTAACCCACTTCCTAAAGCCCGATTTTATTGAAATTTTGCACACATGTATATCTCCCATGACAACACTTTCTATTCCCATACGAAATTTTTAAAAAATTTACCCGATTTTCTTCAAATTTTATACGCATGTGTATCTTTGATGGACAACACTTTCTGTAAAGTGTTGAAAGTGTTTGGGGCTCTCGGTCAGGGGGCACCCATACAAATTTTATGAAAAAAGTTCCCGATTTTCTTCAAATTTTATACGCATGTGTATCTCCGATGGACATGTGTATACCTAATAAACAATACATTTTCTAAAATTTGGTAGTGATCGGGCCCCGGGTTCGGCGGCAAGGCCCTTATAAATTTTTTTAAATATCATGTAGTGGCATCAGATACCGTCGTACTTTAATGACTGTGTGCGGTGTGTGCTGCGCAGTCGGCTTTCTTATAATGAACAAAAACAGAAAATTCCGACTTACAGAATCATTATTGATGCCATTTCACAAAGTTTCCATGAATGTGCGTAATAGTACAAAAGTCGAATCGATTATGAACATTCCATTTCATCTTTAAGTAATATGTATGTATTTTGTTTACTAATGTCTCTTTCCAATTGCACAAACCGTATCCGAAACATTACCCATAGGGTAGCTTTCAAAGTGACAGAGTTTTCGAGGTAAACGAGGTGAGTGCCCAATGTACCCGTTGCCGACCGGTAGCAAAGTAACATTAACGGTTACAAAACAAAGGTACATAAAATCAAACCGTACTCGGGGCACAGTTCGCAAATGCAACCTTAAACTGAAACCACGAAGGAGAAATCTTAGCTCACCCACAAATGAACCCAGCAAATAAAACGAGACATAAATGTCTTATGCTTAATTAAACTTACTTACTTATTTACTGAATTGTATTTTTATTGATGTCGTTTTTTGTTGTCGATATCAACTTACAGATAGAACAACAAGTTTTCACAATATTCTGTCATTTGGCGTTCAGAGCAGTCAAAGAGTTCTTAAGAAAAATGCTCGTGTTTTTTATTTGCTCAGAGTGCTCTAAGTGCTCAGAATAAAATGATCTGAGCATTTTCAAATTTGACATCTGATGTCTACATCTACAATAAAAAAAAAAGGATTGATGGGCTCCCAATATCAATTTCTGCGATTAGAGAATTTAGATGAAAAACTTTAATTTTTATGAGTTGTTTTGTATAAGCTGACTTTTTTTTTTCTCTGCTATTCCTGTGTGCTCTTCTATGTTCTTTAAATAATTCAGTTTCCTGTGCTATCGTTTGAAAGGTCCAGAACTTTTTCTCGTGAGAACCTCACTTTGTAGTTCTTAAAATGAATGGGATATATTTGTTGTATTTTACCTAAAGTTTCTTCGTTGGTGTTGATACAATTTACTACAGACGGATTTAGGTGCTTTTTCTGTAAGGAGATAAGATCTTCATTAGAGTAATCTTAACGGGTTATAGTGTGGCGATGGTACGTAGGGAATATAATTTCAAATTTGTAGGATGGGGTATCTTCAATGAGTAAAAATATTTGATTCTTAAAGACGTTTATAGGTATATCAGCAAATGGTATGAGGTCTTGAGATGAGCTTTCATCACTATGCTGGGTGGATGTCATTGAATTTATCTGAGGGGCTCTCGAAAGTGTATTGGCGACGATATTTGTTTTTCATGGCTTATATTGCAATTAATAATTGTATTCTTTTAAGAAAGCTTTCCATCTTCGAAGTTTACTATTGCTATTTGTGATACAAAGGACTCGAGTGAGTGGCTGGTGGTCAGTTAGGATTTTAGCTTTTGCTGAGCTATATAAGTAATTTCTTAATTTTTCTAGTGCTCATATAATAGAAATATATAATAACAAATGTAAGGTGGAAAAACACCGACACTTGCAATATTTCAAGACAGGTCTGGCCGGAGCTGGACTTGAAGCGCTCAACTGCGCTTATTTCCTTACAAAGACGTGAACTAAGAACGGTTTTAGGAATAATGACAGGACACTGCCTTCTAGGGAAACACGCGAGAAGGATGGGTGTCGAATATAATGACTTCTGCAGAGGTTGCATGAACGAGGAGGAGGAAGAGACCATAGAGCATCTTCTTTGCTCATGTCCGGCACAAATGTACAGAAGGCATAAACACTTAGGTAAGCGGATAATGAATAACCTATCAGATCTCGAAAACGGCAAAGTGCGAGATGTACTCCGATTCATTTAGAGCTCTAAATGGATCTTTTAAGAAGGGGAAAGGTATAAGATCATGTAAGAACCTAACCTAACTTCATATATGTATATATTAATATTAAATATTCTATTTATATATATATAATATATTATTAACATATTTATTACTTTATATAAATATATATAAGGATTAATTATTATATATATATTATTATATTTTTTATTTATTAATATATAAATATATTAAATTCCGATACATCAGAATTATCAAATACCTGAGCTTCACTCAGTGCCAGAATTGCTGGCCTGTGGACATGAATATAGTTAAACACAGAGAAAGAATTCGTTCTCAGCCCACGTATGTTGCTGGGATCCACTCTGAAAACACACATAACTACAACAGAACAAACACACAAAACACAACTTCCCGCTTCTTTAAACCGAATTGAGAAGAGTATGTCTCAAAATGGATTATCAACACAAATTGTCGCCAGTGTTATGCCTTGACGACAAAATGAGTTAAATCACCATTAGAAACAAACACTCACAATTCGGTATTTAATTACAAAAGAATTAGATCATCACATTGCATATGCAAGCATACAACAACATAATTTTCCAAATTATTTAGTTTAGCTGGATAGAGGATAGGACGAACGGAACCACACACTGCACTTTGCACTTATAGTTATTGGCACACGAGAACCGGTTTTCTATTATTTGCTGATTGCAATTATTGCTGTGTTTTGATGGTGTTGTTTTTTTTATTACTATGTTGTGCCGAAGCGCAGCACACAGCACGTCCAATCGCGACAGCATTAAAATGACAACTGATGATACATGACTTTCCCGCGCCGGTGTCAATCACTGCCCTGTACTGGAGTTGGCCAAATCGGATCGGTAGTGTAGACGATGTGAGACTAGTGGTAGTGATAGGGGCGTCTAACTCACTTACTGGCTTGGACGGCCCGGTGGCGTTTCCCGCCGCACATCTGCAGTGTCTACTTTGGACTCCGTCTGTACCGCAGTAGGAACAGAATAATCGTTGGTTTTGACAGGTTTGCCTTTGGTGTCCAGGTTGACCGTTAGCAGTCAGTCCGATAGAGTGGTGAACTCTCGTCGCTTAATATAGTACTCTGGGCGGAGATTCTCGTATATCCGATGGAGTTTGTCTTCCGCCGTTAATGACACTTGCCACCTCATCAGAGCCTGGATAGCGGTAATGTAATCCTTGCTTCTTTCTCTCGCTAATTGCGTGCGTCGGACGGACTGTAAATTACTGCAAGTTGGTAGCCGCAGTACGGTCGTTATGCTTCGGTTGCTGGGCTCACGGCGTTCGGTGTGTTGTTTGTTGCCGGTGATACCAGCTGTGGCAGAACTAGCTGAGGCGGGACTAGCGGCGGCGGCGGTACTAGCTGTTTTCTATTGTTGGCGGGTGTCCCCAATATATGTAAATCTTCGCAAGATTTATGTCGCTTAATATCGCTCGACAGCCGTTTTCGAAATTCCTTCACGGTTTCCACGCTGTCCAGCCCACGTCGGTCGAGTTCTGCCACCAACTCGTCTTTGCGCAGCAGATATATGCTCGATGAGCTCAGGCCTGTTTCTTAGTTGTCCATTATAGTTGGTGTGTAAGAAAAAAATTCCCTCTCCCCGTTTGGTGGTAGTTGATGTGGTTCGGGTGACGCATTTACCTCAATCGTTAACGGTAAGGGCCACTAGTTTGTGTGCCAATACTATCAGGTAGTTTGTAATTTTTCTGGTCGTTGGTGCGACTTTTAAAAGTCGTCCCTGCTCGTGCGCCAAATTTGTAACGTGTTTGCTCGGGTGACGCTCGCCGGTCACCCAGGGTTCGTGTTGCGGGGTGTTACAAATTAAAAGAGTGAGGATGTTGGATTCGTTTTCCATATAATATCTAATATCATTCGGTATATTGAGTGAGTATGGTACTCACTCAAATACGGTCGTACTTCGGTACTGACGGCGTGGCACCACTACCAGGGCAGAGTGTATAAAAATCAATCAGTGCTTGGCCAAGTGCGCGTATGTATTGAAGAGAGCACAGGTGGAACTCACTCGGGGCGTTTGTACATCGTACAGACGGTGAACCACTATTGTCGAGGCAGAGTGAATATAAATCTATCAGTGCCTCGGCGAGTGTGCGAACATAAGTGAACTGAAATGACTAAAGTGAATCAGAACCCACTCAGTCACTTATGCTGGGAATATTAGGACTTCAGTACGAATAGTGCAGCACCGCTTCACAAGGCAAAGTGAATATAAATCATTCAGTGCCTGTTTCACGGCGCGAATGTACTGAATGAGCAGAGTGAATATAAATCAGACATGCTCATGCAGTCGCATACGGCGGAATGATGCTTGGATGGAATGGTATGGCAAAGTAGCGAGGCAGAGTGAATATAAATCAGTCAGTGCCTTACAATTTACCAGAAATTCACCTAGCAAGTGGTTCGTATAGAACCCCGAGATGCTACTCCGGTCGCAGTAGTTTCTCGACCCTTTTCCTAGTGTTTCTGGTCCCAATGTCATTACTTTGATACAAGAACTCGGTAGGAATTATATGATTATTTCGTATATGCGAGCCAGTATATATTGAATGCTGTATTGCCACGTGCATATACGTTGAAATTCGTGTATACGACCTAGTATATTCGCCTGCATGTAGTGACTTGGCATATACGAGACATTCTATGGTGCGCGCCAACAACCATCAGCTATCGGCTGGTGAGCGGTCGGGTTGGCGGTGGTGGCTTCTTCTTCCAGGCTTAGGACCGAGTTTGTTGATGTGGAGTTTTCCGTGGTGGTGTCGGGGTCGGGTGCGGCGACATGAGCCGGGTGCGGCTGGCGTGTCGATAAACTTGACTCTCCTGTCTGACATGTCGACGGTGACTGGTGGTTGTTCGACTATACCCACGGCTTGACTATTTTCGGTTGGGGTGGTACATGGTAGTTGCTTGCAGTCTTTAACATGCGTGGTGATGGTTTTTCGGTGTTCTCCTTCCAGAATGTATACTACTGGGGACACTTTCTTCTTGATGCGCAAGGGACCAATGTACCTCGGGGCCAGTTTAGCCGAGAATTTGTGGCGGCGGATGAGAGCGGCCGGTGGCGGTAGTACACAAATTCCCCTACTTCTGGTGCCCATGGTCAGCGTCGGAGGTCGTAATGCTGGCTTTGCTTGCCGAATGCCTTGGCTAAGTTCAGGCGGACCAAGGCGAGGGCGTCGGTTAGTGCATTCAGTCGTTTGGAGATTTTAGGTTCGGTATTTAGACCGACATCGGGAGTGGTGGGTAGGCAAAGCTCTCGTCCATAGTTTTTAAAGATTTCAAATTTCGGTAATTCTTCGGCTAGGAATCTGTCCAGCTGCTCTCTTTCGGTTGCCAGACTACGAAGTATCGGTATATTCGGTTCGGCCTGGGCTGTTATGACTTCGCTGCCTCGGTTTATTGTAAAATTATGCCTAGCCAAGAAATCTGTTGCTAGTAAGAACTTGTCCATTAGGTTCGGAATTTAAGCAAACACTTGTTTGAATGTCCAGTCTCCCCAGCCCAGAGTGAGCGTATAGGCCTGGTGAGCGACAACGGTAGACTTATCGGCTAATTCAAGGTGATATTGATGGGTCGGGCTTTGCCACTTTTTTTTATAATTCGCGTACGCTTCAAAGGGTTAGCACCCTTATAATACTCAGCTATATGCTTCGCACAGCGTGGGCATTAAGGAAGATGAGGAGAATAGAGGAGATGTCTATGAGTTTGTGTTTTGAATGTCTGTAGATCATAGTGATGTGGGAATACAGAGCTTGGCAGAGCATTCCACATACGTGTTGTACGGCTGAAGAACGAATCCCTGAACTTAACTGTACGTCCGATGATGGGCTTAAGGGTAAACTGGTGTGCATTTAGAGTGCCACGAGTATTGCGGTTGAATTCAAGGAGAGGTGGCATGCAACTGGCTATTTCTCTTGAGCACCGCTAGTGGAAGAAGCGATAAAACAGTGACAAGTAGGAGACGTTCCTGCGGTGTTCAAGCGAATCTATTGATTTCGCAATGTTTTCGTCACCGATAAGTTTTATCGCACGGTTTTGTATTCTATCTAGTTGATGCAAAGTAGTCTTAGGCGCAGCAGACCAGATATGGCAATTGTACACAAGTTTTTGGCGAATAAAAGCCTTGTATATGGTAGCCAGATCAGAGGGAGTGAAATATTTCTTGCACCGAGCTAGAAAACCTTAACACTTCGCAGCATTTTTAGCGACGGTAAATATGTTGTCATTCTAACGAAGCTTGTCTTTAACGCACATACCGAGAATTGCGAGATTTTCAGTTTCCTTGATGCAAGCGCCATTCATGGATAATGGCATGAGGCTTAGGATTCGCTTGGACGACAGGAGACGGCATTGGGTTTTGGAAGCGTTAAATTCTTCTCGATTGATTTCTCCCCATTGTATTATGCTGTCAAGGTCAGAATTTAACGTGCTTAACACACGAAGTTGTTTGAGTTCCACATCAGAGGTGGAGGGACGTTTCTCAAACTTATATGAGAAGCTGAGAGTGCTGTCGTCAGCGAAAGAGTGAATTGAATTAGAAGTCACAGACAAGAGATCATTAATAAAAATGAGAAAGAGTGTCGGGGACAGAATAGAGCCCTGTGGAACGCCAGAATTTATGTGGTGTATTTCAGACTTGAAACCGTCCAAAACAACTTGAATTGAGCGGTGCAAAAGATAGCTTCTAAACCAATGAAGCAGTTTATCATCGACTCCATAAGCATAAGCGACTCCATACTGCCGGTCACTAAAGATTTCGTTGGTTTTAAGATATTTCTTAAGCTTATTGATCTTAATTGATTAGCGTTTCCATGACGAGTACGAATAAATATCTGTCCCATAGAGTGTTTAATACTCTGAGGTTTTTTTAGATTAAGATATTTTTATTAAACATTAAAGTAATATACAATTTTGATTTAAAACTAAACATATAACTAATATTAATATGTGTCGGCTCAACAATAGGGGCCCGACGTATTTACATTGTCTTTTTTTTGGTATTGTTTATTTTTAAACAATATTTTTTACTACTTAATCTGCTACATGTTTATTTTAAGGGAATTAAATTTTAAACAATAATTTTAAAATAAAATAAGAATGAAAAATATTAAGCGGCGTATAAACAGGGCGAACTTCAGCCGGAATATAAGCAAACACTTGTTTGAATGTCCAGTCTCCCCAGCCCAGAGTGAGCGTATAGGCCTGGTGAACGACAACGGTAGACTTATCGGCTAATTCAAAGGTGATATTGATGGGTCGGGCTTTGCCACTTTTTTTTTTTTTTTTTATAATTCGCGCACGCTTCAAGGTGCTCAGCTATATGCTTGGCACAGCGTGGGCGTTAAGGAAGAGGAGGAGAATAGAGGAGATGTCTATGAGCTTGTGTTTTGAATGCCTGAGGATCATAGTGATGTGGGAAGATAGAGCTTGGCAGAGCATTCCACATACGTGTTGTACGGCTGAAGAACGAATCCCTGAACTTAACTGTACGTCCGATGATGGGCTTAAGGGTAAACTGGTGTGCATTTAGAGTGCCACGAGTATTGCGGTTGAATTCATGGAGAGGTGGCTTGCAACTGGCTATTTCTCTTGAGCACCGCTGGTGGAAGAAGCGATAAAACAGTGACAAGTAGGAGACGTTCCTGCGGTGTTCAAGCGAATCTATTGATTTCGCAATGTTTTCGTCACCTATAAGTTTTATCGCACGGTTTTGTATTCTATCTAGTTGATGCAAAGTAGTCTTAGGCGTATCAGACCAGATATGGCAATTGTACACAAGTTTTTGGCGAATAAAAGCCTTGTATATGGTAGCCAGATCAGAGGGAGTGAAATATTTCTTGCACCGGGCTAGAAAACCTTAACATTTCGCAGCATTTTTAGCGACGGTAAATATGTGGTCATTCCAACGAAGCTTGTCTTTAACGCACATACCGAGAATTGCGAGAAATCTCCTTGATGCAAGCGCCATTCATGGATAATGGCATGGGGCTTAGGATTCGCTTGGACGACAGGAGACGGCATTGGGTTTTGGAAGCGTTAAATTCTACTCGATTGATTTCTCCCCATTGTATTATGCTGTCAAGGTAAGAATTTAACGTGCCTAACACACGAAGTTGTTTGAGTTCCACATCAGAGGTGGAGGGACGTTTCTCAAACTTATATGAGAAGCTGAGAGTGCTGTCGTCAGCGAAAGAGTGAGTTGAATTAGAAGTCACAGATAAGAGATCATTAATACAAATGAGAAAGAGTGTCGGGGATAGAACAGAGCCCTGGGGAACGCCAGCATTTATGTGGTGTATTTCAGACTTGAAACCGTCCAAAACAACTTGAATTGAGCGGTGCAAAAGATAGCTTCTAATCCAATGAAGCAGTTTATCATCGACTCCATAAGCATAAGCGACTCCATACTGCCGGTCACTAAAGATTTCGTTGGTTTTAAGATATTTCTTAAGCTTATTGATCTTAATTGATTAGCGTTTCCATGACGAGTACGAATAAATATCTGTCCCATAGAGTGTTTAATACTCTGAGGTTTTTTTTAGATTAAGATATTTTTATTAAACATTAAAGTAATATACAATTTTGATTTAAAACTAAACTTATAACTAATATTAATATGTGTCAGCTCAACAATAGGGGCCCGACGTATTTACATTGTCTTTTTTTTGGTATTGTTTATTTTTAAACAATATTTTTTACTACTTAATCTACTACATGTTTATTTTTAAGGTAATTAAATTTTAAACAATAATTTTAAAATAAAATAAGAATGAAAAATATTAAGCGGCGTATAAACAGGGCGAACTTCAGCCTCTGTAATATTGGTTGCCCGCCTTCTCGTAGAAGGAGACGTCTTGATTGTTAAAGATGTCATCGAATCTAGCATCAGTGAATCCTCTTATGTGTATGTACCGGTGACTTGGCTCGATTTCCTCGATTCGCAGTCCTTGCATCTCAGGACTTGGATGTGTTTCCAATGCGTCGACGAATTTCCTCGCCTTTCGGAACAAGTGGTCAGTTATTGGCAGCAGACCTGCTGCTTCGTATAGTTTTGTAGTCGACACAAACTTATAGCTGTTTGTCACCCTCCAGAGTCCTGTACAGATCATTAGTACCTTCCTTTTAAATAGGGGGATCTTCTTCATCGTTGTTGGTGAGACGGTGAACCATATGGGGTAGCCATAGGTTATCACTGGCCTGATGAGTTGCTTGTAGATAAGCAGCCTGGTGTTGTTGGACAGACCGTTTCGTCTTTTAAGTAGCGGGTGCACCAAATGAAGAGCGTAGTTCGCTTTTTTCACTGTTTTGTCGATGTGAGAGTTAAACTTGAGCCTCTCAGTAAAGTTGATTCCCAGGTACTTAGTCTCTGTTTTGGTGTTTATTGTTGTGTTATCCGGAAAATATTAAGCACCAAATGCTGCACCAAATGAAGAGCGTAGTTCGCTTTTTTCACTGTTTTGTCGATGTGAGAGTTAAACTTGAGCCTCTCAGTAAAGTTGATTCCCAGGTACTTAGTCTCTGTTTTGGTGTTTATTGTTGTGTTATCCGGAAGGGTGATTTTTAAGACTCTGCACCGGCTTGCGATTCTTCTTATCCTTGTTTCGGTTGCTGGTACTCGGAAGCAGATGAGTTCCGTTTTATTAGCGTTGATCTTTAGTCCCCACTTCAGGTAGTAGTCCCAAAGATTTCTGAGGTGTTCCTCCACTCTTCGGGCAGCTATCTCGGGAGAGCGGGAAACTGCATACGTTATGGAGTCATCCGCGAAGAGCATAGTCCTTGTTCCGGCTGTATTTGTGGGTTGATCCGCCGTGAACATGCTATACAGGACTGGTCCAAGTCTGGAACCTTGAGGAACTCCGGCTTTGATCCTTTTCCTTGTCGATGGGCGGTCGTACACCTGTACAAAGAAGACCCTGTTAAAAAGAAAAATTTTAATTATTTTTACAATATAATTGGGGAAACTAATAAGCTTGTACAGTAGCCCGTTTATCCAGACACTATCGAAAGCTTTCTCGATGTCTAGCAAACAGGCCACTGTACTACTTTTGACGTTCAGTCCTTTAGTGACGTCACTGTGAAGCTTCAGCAGAGGGTGCAGCGTTGAGTGCTTCTCTCGGAAACCGTAGTGAAAGGAAGGAATAAGATTTCTTTCCGTACAAATCCGTATTGATCTTTTTCCGGATCAATGATTCCAATACTTTACTGATACAACACAGTAAAAGCATCAGGGCCTGGTTTGATGTCCCGGAGCCGTTTGGTCAGTTCATCTTCCTGAAACCTCCGGTTTGGAACTTTGGCTAAATTGAGGCAAAAGCTGAAACGCAACATCACTCCGGATATAGATTGCGAGTCCGCGTCGAGAGAAAAATAATGACAACAAGCTATACCGATTGCCGAAGTGGGTGAAGTGTGACCAGGAGCAAAGCTTGCGGCCGTAAGCAGGGAAGAAATTGCTAGCAGGCCAAGAGCGCGCGTCTGGCTTCCTAACGAACCTGCCGACGCTAAAGCTGTTATAGATATAATCGCAGCCAGCAATCCAGATCTTCCGGCATCAAACTGGAAGATTGTGAAACAGGAGGAGGCTATGGGTAACTTTAGATTATCAACTATGGTTATCAACAAGGAATCCCTGGCTCCTCTTGCAAATACCGACTGCCCTGTTGAAATCGGGCTTGCCCTAGAGGCTGATAGTCGGTCCAGGTAGTCCTCGTTGGTATCGAGGATGGGCAACCTTTTTGCCATGGATTCTGACAAGGAAAACTTGTCGGACTCCATTGAAGAAAGCACTGTCAACAAGACGGTGATTGAGTCAAATGGGAACGAGACGAAATGTGCCGGCGGATACTCGGAGACTGAAGTAGCATGAATGCTAACGATGGGGCGAAGGTAAGTATAAATATGTTAAACATAATTCAAATAAACCTTCACCATACCAAAACTGCTTCGGCAGCTCTTCTACTTAGATTAGCAGAAACGGGGGAATATCTCGTCCTAATCCAAGAGCCATGGATAAATGGAGCTAGGATCTTTAAGTCCAATTAAAGGGTATAAAGTCCTATATTCTAGTAAGTCGGAGAAGATTAGATCTTGTATTCTGGGTAAAACTAACCTGAATATATTCCTTTTATCACAATATGGTGACGGTCACATAACTGCGGCCAGCATTAAAGTCGGAAATGAAAAATGCTGGCTGGATTCTGCATACATGGACCGGGAAAAGCAGACTCCACCAAAAAAACTGGAGGAGCTCATCTCTGATGCAGAGAAAAGGAAAATTGGGGCGATCCTAGGATGTGATGCAAATGCTCATCACACAATATGGGGCAGCACCGACGTAAATGAGAGTGGTGAGTCATTTTTTGAAGACTTATTAAATACAAACCTCGCTATTTGTAATATTGGGCAAGAGCCTACTTTCATAATAAAGAATAGGCGATAAGTACTCGATGTAACTCTCGTATCAGACTTTATAGCGTATAAGGTGAATTGAAGGTTGCAAAAGAACACTCATTCTCAGACCATCGCTATTTAATCTTCAAGCTAGACATCAAACCTGCGCTTCGTGAGTCCTTTAGAAATAAGAAAAGGGCATACTGGGGTATCTATAGGGATATGCTAGGGAAACTACTACCGGTGACTCCAAAGCTACCAGTCACTATAGAGGAGATAGAACAGGTGCCATGAATCGCTCCTTCGATGCGGCCTGCCCTGTGATAAAACCAAGGGGCAAACAAAAGCCAACGTGGTGGTCCGCGGAGTTAGTGACCTATCAGAAGGCAAGCAGGAAAGCATTCGATAAGGCCACAAGAATGGGACTGGCTCTGGACTGGGAATCCTACAAGGAACATCTCAGAAATTATAAGAGGGAATTGAGAAAGGCGCAGAGGAAGTCTTGGAGGCTCTTCTGTGATAAGATGGAAGGGGCCTCGGAGACCTCTCGTCTACGAAAGATTCTCTCTATGACAAACACAACTCCAAGTTATTTAATAAAACCGGATGGTTCATGGACGATCTCGATTGAGGAATCGTTGGAACTACTCATGGAGACTCACTTTCCGGACTCAACACGGGTGTGTGAATCAGACAGAGCTTGTCATTTTTACCAGGAAATATCAAATTCTAACAGTTGATCCTCTGGTACCCCCTTAGTTTTTTCTGATAAGGCAAGATTTTTGGGGACAATCTTGGACAGGAAACTGAGCTGGAAACCTAATATAATATAAAGAGTTAATAAAGTTAATATTGCTTTATACTCGTGCAAGACTGTCGTTGGTAAAAAATGGGGTTTGAAACCAAAGCTGGTACACTGGCTTTACACGTCGGTAGTGAGACCAATACTACTGTATGGGGTAAGCGTATGGTGGCCAGCTATGGAAAAAACCACGTATATAAGGCACAAAGAGCGGCCTGCTTATAAGCGGGGCGCTGAGATCTACACCAACTCACACTCTAGAGGTTATGCTCCACCTGATCCCTCTAGATATATTTGGCAAACAGAAAGCGGTAATTACGGCTACGCGACTGTTAGCTGTCAATCAGTGGAGAAGTCTTCAAAAAGGACACTTCACCACAAATAAATCGCTAAAGCAGGAGCTGACGAAACTGGATTACATAACACCAATGTTATGCTTTCAAAAAGGTTTTCGGACAATAATACCCTCCAGAGAAGACTGGAAGAGTGGATCCGTAACCGACAACGAAACAATACAGTTTTTCACGGATGGCTCTAAGCTAGACAGTAAAGTAGGAGCATGAGTCTTATGTGACAAGCTGAAAGTAAGCATCTCTGTCCGTCTACCTGATCGCTGCAGCGTATACCAGGCTGAGGTGATAGCAATTGAAGAGGTAATGAGCTGGCTGAAGCATAATGTATTATCCTCAAAGAAGATTAAAATGTATGTGACAAGCTGAAAGTAAGCATCTCTGTCCGTCTACCTGATCGCTGCAGCGTATACCAGGCTGAGGTGATAGCAATTGAATAGGTAATGAGCTGGCTGAAGCATAATGTATTATCCTCAAAGAAGATTACATTTATGTGGACAGGCGGCCATAAAATCGTTAGAGGCGGTTTCACTGAAATCTAAGGTGGCGTTGAGCTGTCACTCGTCTCTTAACGAGATGAGTGAGCAGTTCAATATAAGGATCATATG
The DNA here is from genome assembly GCA_947095585.1 of Nephrocerus scutellatus. Classification (NCBI taxonomy): domain Eukaryota; kingdom Metazoa; phylum Arthropoda; class Insecta; order Diptera; family Pipunculidae; genus Nephrocerus; species Nephrocerus scutellatus. The sequence goes on along the minus strand of OX352763.1, from coordinate 50,874,126 downwards.
GGTCCCGGGCCACACGGTTGTCGATGGGAACTGCAGGGCGGACGAGTTAGCTAGACGTGGTACGACTCTCCAGCTGCTATCGAAAAAAAAGGGAAAACACCGACACTTGCAATATTTCAAGACAGGTCTGGCCGAAGCTGGACTTGAAGCGCTCAACTAGGCTTATTTCCCTACAAAGACGTGAACTAAGAACGGTTGTAGGGATAATGACAGGACACTGCCTTCTAGGGAAACACGCAAGAAGGATGGGTGTCAATATAATGACTTCTGCAGAGGTTTTATGGACGAGGAGGAGGAAGAGACCATAGAGCATCTTCTTTGCTCATGTCCGGCACAAATGCACAGAAGGCATAAACACTTGGGTAAGCGGATAATGAATAACCTATCAGATCTCGAAAACGGCAAAGTGCGAGATATACTCCGATTCATTAAGAGCTAAAAATGGATCTTTTAAGAAGGGGAAAGGTATAAGATCATGCGGTAACACAAAGGACCGCGAATTGTCTCAGTAAGCATTAGCTGCCACCGCAACCTAACCTAACCTAACCTATACCCAGGCAGATTAAATTCCGATACATCAGAATTATCAAATACCTGAGTTTCACTCAGTGCCAGATTTGCTGGCCTGTGGACATGAATATAGTTAAACACAGAAAAAGAATTCGTTCTCAGCCCACGTATGTTGCTGGGATTCACTCTAAAAACACACATAACTACAACAGAACAAACACACAAAACACAACTTCCCGCTTCTTTAAACCGAATTGAGAAGAGTATGTCTCAGAATGGATTATCAACACAAATTGTCGCCAGTGTTATGCCTTGACGACAGAATGAGTTAAATCACCATAAGAAACAAACGCTCACAATCCGGTATTTAATTAGAAAAGAATAAGATCATCACATTGCATATGCAAGCATGCAACAACATAATTTTCCAAATCCTTTAGTTTAGCTGGATAGAGGATAGGACGAACGGAACCACACACTGCACTTTGCACTTATAGTTATTGGCACATGAGAACCGGTTTTCTATTATTTGCTGATTGCTTTTTGATTTTTGATTTTTTCATTACTATGTTGTGCCGAAGCGCAGCACACAGCACGTCCGATCGCGACGGCATTAAAATGACAACTGATGATACATGACTTTCCCGCGCCGGTGTCAATCACTGCCCTGTACTGGAGTTGGTCAAATCGGATCGGTAGTGTAGACGATGTGAGACTAGTGGTAGTGATAGGGGCGTCTAACTCACTTACTGGCTTGGACGGCCCGGTGGCGTTTCCCGCCGCACATCTGCAGTGTCTACTTTGGACTCCGTCAGTACCGCAGTAGGAACAGAATAATCGTTGGTTTTGACAGGTTTGCCTTCGGTGTCCAGGTTGACCGTTAGCAGTCAGTCCGATAGAGTGGTGAACTCTCGCCGCTTAATTAAGTTCCGGTACTCTGGGCGGAGATTCTCGTATATCCGATGGAGTTTGTCTTCCGCCGTTAATGACACTTGCCCCCTCATCAGAGCCTGGATAGCGGTAATGTAATCCTTGCTTCTTTCTCTAGCAAATTGCGTGCGATTTGGTATACGATATAGGATCTGGGTGGCGTACCGCCGCGGTAAAAAGAATTGGTGCAGTTCTTTGCTGAACTCTGCCCAGTTACAGGTGGATTCTTTGTTGTTCCTGTACCAGACCAGAGCGGTACCTTTCAGTAGTTCGGGTAACGTTCGAACAATGCGGTCGAGCCGTATAAGGTAGCATTCTGCCAATTCCTCTACTCGCTCTAGAAATTCTAGAGTGTTGCTATTTCCCTCGTAGCGGACGTTCCACCGGCGCACCTTATCCATCACGTCAGCGTCGGACGGACTGTAAATTACTGCTGGTCGGTAGCCGCAGTACGGTCGCTATGCTTCGGTTGCTGGGCTCACGGCGTTCGGTGTGTTGTTTGTTGCCGGTGATACCAACTGAGGCAGAACTAGCTGAGGCGGGACTAGCGGCGGCGGCGGTACTAGCTGTTTTCTTTTGTTGGCGGGTGTCCCCAATATATGTAAATCTTCGCAAGATTTATGTCGCTTAATATCGCTCGACAGCCGTTTTCGAAATTCCTTCACGGTTTCCACGCTGTCTAGCTCACGTCGGTCGAGTTCTGCCACCAACTCGTCTTTCCGCAGCAGATATATGCTCGATGAGCTCAGGCCTGTTTCTTAGTTGTCCATTATAGTTGGTGTGTAAGAAAAAAATTCCCTCTCCCCGTTTGGTGGTAGTTGATGTGGTTCGAGTGACGCATTTACCTCAATCGTTAACGGTAAGGGCCACTAGTTTGTGTGCCAATACTATAAGGTAGTTTGTAATTTTTCTGGTCGTTGGTGCGACTTTTAAAAGTCGTCCCTGCTCGGGCGCCAAATTTGTAACGTGTTTGCTCGGGTGACGCTCGCCGGTCACCCAGGGTTCGTGTTGCGGGGTGTTACAAATTAAAAGATTGAGGATGTTAGATTCGTTTTCCATATATATTATTTTATTTTCAGCAAAGACTTCATGTGTTCACGTCGGTTAAACTTAAGCTATTTCTTACAATAATACTACTTATAATATTGTTACATACGGTGAAAAAAGGAGCGGAGGGGGGGTTAACGTGGTGCTAATCGGACAGCGTATCCGCTAATACCATTCGGTATATTGAGTGAGTATGGTACTCACTCAAATATGATCGTACTTCGGTACTGACGGCGTGGCACCACTACCAGGGCAGAGTGAATAAAAATCAATCAGTGCCTGGCCAAGTGCGCGAGCTAATCTTTTCTTAATTGAAAAGGATAAAAAAATATAAAATATATTTTTAGGGTCTTGAGACCTTTATTCAATGAAATCAAAATTACAACTGAACTCTACTTATAATTCTATAAACGTATATACACTTGAGCTGCCTCGGCCTATGTATCGATGTACACGCGAATTTTATAACTTTCCGACGTTCGAGCGTTTTTAAAAAAGACACGTTGTGATCAATTTCAGCGGTCAGATCAGACTGCCTGTTATTTTAATTAATTTTATTCAAGAACTCAAAATGTATGTATTACAATTTTGCTTACTTAGCTTAAATTACATTTGTTGGCTAACACATTTTTGTTTATAGTTACAAGTGTGTGAAGTTTTATTAGGTAAAAAGTATGCTAAAATGCTGATAAATTACTTTGGGAATATTATGTCTTGCGAAATGCACAAAAGTATGCTAAAATGCTGATTAATTACTTTGGGAATGAAAATGCACCGGAAATATAAAATTAGGTTACTGTCTGGCTTTATTAATTTGATTTAAAATTTCCTCGAATTTATCGGGTTCATTAGCTTTTAGATCAATATAGTTACTTGTATATCAGAATTCTCCTGAATTCGTTTATTCAAGTTTATTTTAATATATTTTAATTTTGTTCTCCAAATGGTAATTATTAATATTATTGTAAGTATGAGAAAAATATTACACCCGTATATGACTTTGTTATGGGTTTTTAAATTAGAAATATTTTTGAAATTAATTTTATTTTCTTCGTCTATTTGCTCGAAAGTAAGTTTTTCTGTAAAATTCTTTATATCATCATATCGCAAGCTCATAATATTTCCTTCAACTTTTTCCACTAAATTAGAATAGTAGTAATCATTATTTTCTATTGAACAATTGTTAAATTGAATTAAATTATTTCCATTTAAAATAGTATAGTTTTTATTGCATGTATTGTTTACAAATAAATTGACTGAGTTTTTAACCATGATTATTTTTTCATCTAACGCTATAATTTCTAATTCTCTGTTTGTTATTAATTTACAATTTTTTGTTAATATACAATGAGTGCTGGGTTTAAACAGTTTGAAATGTTTATTCTCCTCAACTTGCATAATTTTATCTTTGTACGTAAAAACTTCCTCTATTTTGGCTTCTATTTTTTTTTTTGATTTTTATTTGGTAATGGAACAATTTTTCTTATTTTTACTTGTATGAACAATTTTGGTATTTTAATGCTTAGTATTAAATATTTTTATTTTTTATTATTATTATTATTGTTGGGTGGGCTGAAAAGCCTGGTACACTGCGACCTAGAGATCTATTGTGCATCCCAGATGATTACCAATTATTGTGGTGGCTTAGTTCCTTAATGAATGCCATTACGTCTGACAGTTCGATTGAAGTGACATTCTGTCCTGGGACTGTGTAAGCCTTGAGGTACTTGAGTCTTTTCATTATAAGAGCATCACACACGAACAATATATGTTCTGGCGATTCTTTTGCCTTGTTGCAGAACCTGCAGTTGTCCGTCTGGGATTTTCACATTTTCAATAGGTGTCTGTTGAATGGGCCGTGTCCCGTTATGTACCAGACTAGAGATCTGAGTGCATGACGGTTCAGTTTAATTGCCTTGTCTATATGTACAATGTTGTACTTGAGAAGCTTTTTGGTATGTTTCATCCCTGTTGACGATGCCCATTCAGCTTCGATGGCATTGTTGGCCCACTCTTTAATTTTGTTTTTGAGGTGGCTAAGGGAGTAGGCAATGCTTGGTTCCGGCCCAATGAAGGTACCTTCTGAGCCTTCTCTTGCGCAGAGATCTGCTGCCTCGTTCCCTGCAATGCCTAAGTGCCCTGGGGACCACATAAGGGTGATTTTTATTAGTTTTGGCCAATTGTTTTAAGTGGCAGTAGCAGCTCCACGTTGTCCTTGTGTTGAAAGTAGGACCTTTTAGTGCAAGTAGTGCGGCCTGGCTATCTGAGATCATGTAAATCTCAGTTCTTCTGTATTTCCTTTTAGTGCATTCCAAGATGCAGGCATCAAGTGCAATTGTTTCTGCCTGGAAAACGGTTGGGGAGTTGCCTAGGGGTATTCGCAGTGTGGTTCTGGGTCCGAATACTCCTGCTCCTGTTCCTGTATCTGTTTTAGATCCATCTGTGTACCAGATGGATGCATGATGGGGGAGGTTATTAATGCTATTTTCAACTTGATGACGTTCTGGAATTCTAACCAAGAAGTTCCTTTGGAAATCAGTTGTTTTCATCATTGAGTCTGATTGTAGGACAATACCATGATCCGAGTTAATTTTGGAGATGATGTTTGTATGTCCTGGTCTGTTGGATTTAACCTGGTTGTGTTTATTGAGATTAGAGAGTCTTAAGCCAGCTTCTTTTTTAATGTGTATGTGAAGTGGTGTCAGTCCTATAATCTTCTCGAGGGCTGCCGTAGGGCAGGTCTTTATGGCACCTGTTGCACTAAGACAGATGAGTCTTTGTATCTTATTGAGTTTTGAGCGTGTCTTAAATTGCTCTGTTTTTGGCCAACATATCAAGGCTGCGTATGTCAGCCTAGGTCTGATAATGCTCTGGTATAGCCAAAGAGTCATTTGCGGGCTTATTCCCCACGTTTTGTTGAACATGCGTTGGCATGTGAAGTAAGCTTTATTAGCTTTGTTAATAATGTACGTCATATGGGAGTTCCATGTCAGTTTTTGATCGAACATAACTCCCAGATATTTGGCCTCCGGCATTATTTGGAGGACCTTGCCTTGGAAATTTATAATGGGAAGATTTATTTTTCTCCTCTTTGTGAAGATGGTGCACACTATCTTGTCTGGGTTGACACTTAGGTTCACCTCTTTACACCAATCGTTTACTAGTTTGAGAGCAATTTGCATCCGTTCTGCTATCGTACTCTCGAATTTGCCACGGACCATAAGGACGAGGTCATCCGCATAGCCAATATTGGTAATATGATCATTCTTAAGCCTTGAGAGTAACTGGTCCATCACCAGCAGCCATAAAAGAGGTATTAGGACTCCGCCTTGTGGGCAACCTCTGGTTGCCGCTACTGTGATGGCTTCGTCGCCGAATGAGGCCCGAATTCTCCTACCCCTTAGCATGCTTATAGCCCATCCTATGATTGAGGATTCTACACCCTTGTTTCTGGCTTGTGATTGAATCACTTCGAAGTTAGTGTTGTCAAAAGCGCCTTGAATGTCTATGAAGGCACATATTAACATTTCTTTGTTCCGAAGTGTATCTTCGATTTCGTCTGTCAGCTCGTGCAGTGCAGTTTCTGTTGATTTCCCTGTCTGATATGCATGCTGGCTGGGGTTTAGTGGGTTAATTTGGAGTGCATTAGATTTTATGTGGTGACATAGTATCTTCTCCATGGATTTGAGTAGAAATTAAGATAGGCTGATTGGTCTGTAGGACCTTGTATCTTCGGGAGATTTTTTACCAACCCTATTTGGAGTTTCTACATTAAATTTTATGTACATGTGGTCTGATAGCGATGCCTCTTTCATAACATGCCAATTACGGATTGCGCTGGCCGTACCCTTATCCGATAGAGTAAGGTCCAGAACTTCTCTCCTTATGGCGTTTATGAAAGTTGCATCACTTCCCACGTTGTTTATAATTACGTTAGTAGATAGACAGTAATTAAGAAGTAACTAACCTCTTGTGTTAGTGTCGGTGCTTCCCCAGATTTCGTGGTGTGCATTTGCGTCGCATCCGATCACAAATTTTTGGTTATGAGCTATGCAGTATTCAACGAAGCTCTGTGTTATTTTGGCGGCGATTCTTCATCGTCTCCCGGGAAATAGGCAGCGGCAAAGTTGATGATGCTCGTGCTGCCTTGAGTAGTGTGCGTCTCTAGGGAGATCGCGGTTATGTCTTTGGAAAAAGATTGATTTATAGAGTAGATGTTGTATTGGTGGCGACATAGAATAGCTGTCCTTGGCCTCTCGTCACCTTTGCTATAGATCAACTTACCTATTTTATTGGGGATACCCTGGATTCTACCTTTGTTGGTCCATGGCTCCTGAATAAGAGCGATGTCCCAGTTATGAGCCACAAAGAGGTGGCAGAGGTTGGCAGTGGCTGCCTTTGACTTATGAAGGTTTATCTGCACGCAATTCAACTGATTGTTTGCAGTTGGGACTTTTTGGTCTATCATTCGGTCCCTGTGTGGTTGGAGTTGCGGCCGGCTTGATGGGTTTAGCTGTTTCTAGGCCGTGTTTTTTGCATATTTTGGCACTACAGGCCTTGCTTATGCCATGAACCGACGGGCCGGGCTTTGGTGATTGGGTCTTAGGATTGACCTTGTTGACGGAGGTTTTTGGGCAATGGAGCGGCTTGGCAGCCGGGTTTTTCTTTGCTGTTTTCGACTTGTTGCTGTCGGGTCTGAATCCCGCTGAATCTTTTTTACTTTTTTCGTCTTTTTTCAGTCGGAAGTAGACCGACCCGAAGAGCCAGTTGCCCTGTAGTTGGAGCCTTTCAAGTTCGCCGCTATCTTTGGCGACGCTGAAACAGTCAGTTGGAGATAATCATTTTCTCTATCTTTGCGCGAGAGAATCTTCCAATCTGCGTTTCGAAGCTCCTTATTTTGGACCACCAGGCGCCTGCATATCTTTTCATTCGTCTCGTTCCTGCAGTGGGGAAGATATACGAAAAATATTTGGTTTTGTGGGATTTCATCCTCCCTGACTATTTTGATTTTGGCGTTGTCCCACGGTTTGAGGTTTGGCACTGTATTAGCAAGCCATTCAGCCGTATCTGCATCTGCGCAGCTTACTGATAGCCAGCCATTCTTGTGTCGGCATCCAAGAAAGTTTGGGCTGATACCGTCAATAGGGAGCTCTGCCACTACGTCCATTATGAGGTTTGGGTTTTGGACATCTGTGCCGTGTCTAGTTTGACATCGGGAAAGCTTTGGTCGATGATTGCCAACCTGATTGCCTTCACGATATCGCTGTAGTCTGGCACTGTCCTTGACCCGCTCGCTACCTCTTTTTCGCCTGGGCCCAATATGGCCGTGGTATTTGTCGTTTCCGCTACTTTTGGAGCAGGGGCTTGCCTCTCTCGTTTGGGGGGGTTTTTGGGGCTAGAGTCGTTCGATCGTCCTCGTTTGACAGTCATTGTTTCAGTCCTGTCTTTGATTTTTGTCAGGCACTGTGCTAGTGCCTCGTCATGGGTGAGCCCCTTTTGCTTAAGGAAAGCTAGTCTTTTCCTGGCTGCTCCACTAAGGTGTTGTCGCTGTTTCTTGCTGTCCTCAAGTGCTAGACTATTAAGTCCGTCTCTTAAGTCAGTGGTTGTCGATGTGGACGTGTTGTCCAAGCATAATGGCACGTTGGAGCCTTGTGCAGGGACGTAGTCCACGGTAATGTTTGACGAATTTGAACTATCGTCGTAGTTTAATTGTTCAGTCTCAGAAGTAGGACCTAGGGGGTCCTTGGCTTCTAAGATTGGTGCGTTTGGAGGAGCACCGCCCTCAGGTTTTATTTCTTGTTCTCTATCCATGAACTTTGTTTTGTGAGGAAAGGAGGTCCACCACAGCAGAGCCTCTTGCTGTAGTAAGGCAGTTTGAAGCCGGAGGTTACCAGGTATCCGGAGTTCCGTGCTAGCGACCAAAATCCTCATGGCCATTCATCCCTCGGCGCACGTGTCTCACCTTGGATTGAGGATTTTTTTATCGAGGTTCTCTCCTCTAGGTCCGTTGAATTCTGCTAGACAGGGTCACCTCGGGTAGGATGGGTTTGAAAACCCGTTCAACGATCTTGCAGCGAGAGAGGCTTTGTGTTGCGCATCATCGTTGCCTGAAACCTGGGAGATATCGAGAAGTCTCTGCTCCTCCCAGGCGTCCTAGCTCCAACCCAACGGCCCACGGTTAAAATTTTAAATCTTTTGCGGTACACATATGGTCTAAAATAGTTGACACTCCACATGATCGCTAGAAACTCCTTGTCAGTTGCAGAGTAGTTTTTCTCGTGGTTATTCAAGGTTATTCTTGACGCGTAGCAAACTGGGTGTCCTTCTTGCGATAATACTGCGCCAATAGCGTAGTTTGACGCATCTGTAGTCAACGTGAATTGCTTTTCGAAATCTGGGTAGCGTAAAACTGGATGTGTACTTATTAGTGTCTTTAATTTTTCGAACGCTTCAATGTAGGTTGGGTCCTTCTGGTTAATTTTTGCCCCTTTTTTTCAAATATTTCGTAATTGGCTGTGCTATTTTCGCATAGTCCTTCACAAATTTACGATAATATCCCGTCAAGCCCAAAAAACTTTTTATTTGCTTTTCGGTTTTTGGTAATTCAAGATTTTCAATCACTTTAACCTTATTAGGGTTCAGTTTCATGCCGTCTTTCGTTAGGATGTGGCCCAGGAATTCCGTTTCCTTCCTCAAAAAATTGCACTTATCTATCTGAATTTTCAAATTTTTATTTTCCAAGACTTTGAATATGTCTTTAATTGCTTTCACATGTTCGTGTAATGTTGTACTAAAAATCAATATGTCATCCAAATAGACTACGCATGTTCGGTTTATAAAGTTTCGCAAAATTTCGTTCATGAGACGCTGGGAGGTTGCGGGAGCATTCTTTAATCCTTTCTTTTGTGATTGTACTAAATAATATTGGGTCTTTTAATTTTACTTTAGGAAAATCCTTTATTTTGCTATTAATTAAACTAAAACTAGCTCCTGTATCTATGAGCGCACTATAGTTTTTATTTCTAATCACTAATTTTATTTTGGGTAACCATTCCGAGGCTGTTTCGTAAAAAAAATACAATTATTCACTTCTTCTCTTCTGCTATTGTTTGCTTGAGTTTCTTCTTGGTTTTGCCTGTCCGAGATTAAGCAACTTTGGCCAATCTGAGGATCAGGGTGTCCTACCAATTGAAGTTTACTCATATTTGATTGGATATTATCAATTTCCATAGGTTCAACCTGACCTTGCCTAAATCGATTTTGGCGATTTTGGCCTGAACCTTGTCTAGGGTTTACTGTCTGTGGTCTTTGGAAATTAGCCGAATTTGCAAATTGATTGAAATTGTAAGGAAGATTTTGGGCGCTCCCAAAATCACCCATACAGAACAACCAACCAACGAATCACCACAACACATCTCAGCGGGCCAGGTTCCATCCTAAATATTTATATTTACTTTTTTTTTTATATACATATAATACATTTTATAAATTGAATAAAATAAACCTGAAAATTAAATACTTCCAAGTAGAATACACACACGGGTATCGGCATGGCGCATGGCATCACATTGCATACAGGCAGAGGCAATGTGTGTGCGCATGGCAACGGCAGGGACAAACGAACATACGTGACGAACACACATAAAATTATTTCAATGCATGCTGGACCAAAGTACCGTTAGTTAGGTATAAAAGAAGGCTGCTGACCGGTCAGCGGGGAGAGTTTTTGGTGAACCATCGCACGGTGCAGAGCGGGTAAGTGGCCTTGTTTTCTTTTAGTCTTACTCTAGTTAGTTATATATATATCTTACAGCTTCGCCCCCCCCCCCCGTGGTAAGGGGTTGTAAGATATTATCTTTAGATTATACCTAATTTGTAGCCTCCCCCCACCCGTGGTAAGTGGTTACAAATTATTATCATAGGGAGCTAGCTTTTCTACGGTTTGTAACTTCCCCCCACCCGTGGTAAGGGGTTACAAACCATCAATCATAGATTCACTTGTAGCTTGGCAGAGGGTGTACCTCTCCACAGTTGGTGATTTCAGTTTGTTTTCAGGTTAGCTTTTCTACGGTTTGTAACTTCCCCCCACCCGTGGTAAGGGGTTACAAACCATCAATCATAGATTCACTTGTAGCTTGGCAGAGGGTGTACCTCTCCACAGTTGGTGGTTTCAGTTTGTTTTCAGGTTAGCTTTTCTACGGTTTGTAACTTCCCCCCACCCGTGGTAAGGGGTTACAAACCATCAAGCATAGATTCACTTGTAGCTTGGCAGAGGGTGTACCTCTCTACAGTTGGTGGTTTCAGTTTGTTTTCAGGTTAGCTTTTCTACGGTTTGTAACTTCCCCCCACCCGTGGTAAGGGGTTACAAACCATCAATCATAGATTCACTTGTAGCTTGGCAGAGGCTGTACCTCTCCACAGTTGGTGGTTTCAGTTTGTTTTCAGGTTAGCTTTTCTACGGTTTGTAACTTCCCCCCACCCGTGGTAAGGGGTTACAAACCATCAATCATAGATTCACTTGAAGCTTGGCAGAGGGTGTACCTCTCCACAGTTGGTGGTTTCAGTTTGTTTTCAGGTTAGCTTTTCTACGGTTTGTAACTTCCCCCCACCCGTGGTAAGGGGTTACAAACCATCAATCATAGATTCACTTGTAGCTTGGCAGAGGGTGTACCTCTCCACAGTTGGTGGTTTCAGTTTGTTTTCAGGTTAGCTTTACTACGGTTTGTAACTTCCCCCCACCCGTGGTAAGGGGTTACAAACCATCAATAGTATATTTACGTATAGCTTGGCAGAGGGTATACCTCTCCGCAGTTGTTGGGCAGGGTAAAATCGATAGTAATAAGCCCAATCCCACGCAACGCACCATGCGATTGACGAGACCGACTCCCGCGTCAGAGTGAGTAAATTATACTAACCCCATAACTCGTGAGTACGTAAGTAAGTAATTGTACCTTTATATAAAGTTGATTATTGTAATTTAATAATTGCGATTTATTAAAAGATTTGTCTTTATAACTTAACTTTAATTTTGTTGACTTAACTTAAGAAATTTTCTGTAACGGACCGCTGGATCCGCTGAGCTTACCTCAGCCTAAGAAACTTCGATACAGTGGCGCCCGAGCAGGGACTATTATTCACCGAAAATAATAGACGTCAACACACGCAAAAGACATCTCCAGTAAAGCTCACAACCCCGCACACACCCCCCACGGAACACTAAGAAGAAAAAAAAACTCAACGCACCGCCAGCTGCAAACTCGCCACAGCACCACAGAAGACTACGTCTAGTACGCGTCCACGCATCGCCGCTGCAAACTCGCTACAGCACCACAGAAGACAACGTTAATTTCACTCCGACGCATCAGCCAGTGTAAACTCACCAAGTTCACAGCAGAGGACAACGAGTATTATCACACAGTCCATAGCGATCGACTACCCAGCATGAAAACCGCGTGGATATATACGCTCCGGAAGGAGGAGCTGAGAACCTACGCCAAGGAATTTGGGTCAGATGAGACCGGCACCGTGGAGGAACTCCGAAAACGCTTTTCCGCCCATGTCAACGAGGAGGAGCTCAAACCAGAAGCAAAAGAGCGACATCTCATCTTAGAAACCCAGCACACGAGAAGCGTTTCCCCAACACCTCCCGCGATTACCGTTACCCAGGCAGAAAAAATCAGCTTAAGCCCAGCGACATTCGTCCCACCACGATGTACGTCCACACCATCATATTCAGCAGTCATCGACCAAGTCAGGAAATGGTCTGTGAAATTCGACGGTGTGCGCGACCCACTAGCCTTCATTGAACGGGTCGAAGAATTATCGGTTGTCTATGGGATAGACAAAGATTTCCTACCACGTACGATGCCAGAACTCCTCAAAGATAGGGCCTTGATCTGGTACAGGAACAATAACGGTCATTGGAGGACGTGGGAAACATTTAGGAACAACTTCCTGAAGTTTTTCCTCCCAGCACGCTTCTTTGAACGATTGGACGACGACATCCGCCAAAGAAAACAGCTCCGGAAAGAATCTTTTAAAGACTACGTGATTACTCTCCAGAACCTGATGCGCCACGCCCAGTACAACGAGGACCAGAAGCTGGAACGAATTTTCCGCAACAGCCGCCAGGACTACCAATTACACATAAAGCGGAAGGACTTCGCCTGCCTCGAAGAGCTGATTAATTTAGCCGCGGATTTCGAATGTCTCAACGGCGGCAGTCAAAACGACGAAACACCATCACGACCACCAAGACAGGACGAGCAGCACCGACAAGTCGCCAAGATGCCAGGAGGAGCAGTCAACCCACGATCAGCATGCCGCCGATGCGGCCAGCAAGGACATTTTTTGAGAGAATGCCGCAACCCTAGGATTCTGTTCTGCTGGGAATGTGGTAAACAAAATACCAGGAGCATCGACTGCTGCCGTCGACCGGTGGGAAATGCCAACGGGTTTCGCCGAATGCCAGGGATGGTGGAACCCCAGAATCCTACGCCCCGGCAGAACTAGAACGACTGAAACATCAGAATGGGACCGAAAACCACCACGCAATTAAACACCTACAGATACTTCAGCAAGAAGAGGACCGCATAGCCGCTATGATAACCATAGGAGGAGAAGAAATCACCGCGACAATCGACACAGGAGCGACGAGGAGTTTCATTAATGAAGCCTATGCATACGAAGTACGACACACGGGACAGACAAGTAGAACGGCGACATCAGTACGGATGGCGAACGGCACAATAAGACGGGTGGAACAGGCGTTCGAAACTACGATATGATTCGAACACAGCTGCTGCAATATTCAGCTAATCATCCTGCCAGAGGCCATCGACAACATAATCCTAGGATTAGATTTCCTCAGCCGAGTCAAAGCAACGATTACCCTAGGTGGGCAGACCCTTACACTCAGCGATAATACAACCAATACTCAGCCGGATGAACCGCAAGTGCGTGCAAAGTAAGACTCCAAGCGACGACGACAAGATCAGATATTTCCTGGACCATGAACTATCGCAGTTCGAGTCAATGAACGGCGTTTCCAATATAACAAGGCACAAGATCGTGATGCAGGATGATCGACCGTTAAAACAGCGTTACTTCCCGAAAAACCCAGCCATGCAGCGTATCATCGACGAAGAGATCAACGACCTGCTGGAAAATAAGTGCATCGAACCGTCCAAGAGCCCTTACAGTGCCCCAATCGTCCTAGTGAAGAAGAAGACCGGGAAATGGAGACTCTGCGTGGACTTCAGACAGCTGAACTCTAAGTCTGTTCCAGATGCTTACCCACTTCCAAGGATCCATCACATCCTTGACCGCCTCAGAAACGCAAAATACATCAGCAGTTTGGACCTCAAGAATGGGTATTGGCAGATTCCGATGGAAGAGGGCAGTAAGAAGTACACAGCATTCACGGTACCAGGGCGTGGATTATTCCAATGGCGCGTCATGCCTTTTGGCCTGCACTCGGCCCCCGCAACGTTTCAGCGAGCATTAGACCAGGTCATTGGCCCAGATATGGAACCGCACGCTTTCGCCTATCTGGACGACATCGTCGTGACTGGAGAATCTTTGGAGGACCACATGAAGCACCTAAAGGAAGTACTTCGACGGTTACGACAGGCGAACCTAAGGATTAACACGGAGAAATGCGAATTCTTCAGAAGGGAAATCAAGGATCTGGGACACATGGTCAGCGAGCGAGGAATCCACACTGACCCAGAGAAAATCGCAGCTATACAGGAACTCCGACCACCTGCTACTCTACGTGAACTCCGTCGCTATCTTGGGATTGCCTCATGGTATAGACGATTCGTGCCTGAGTTTGTCAAGGTTGTCCAACCCCTTACGATCCTCCTAAAGAAGGGGAAGCACTGGAAGTGGACCGACACACAACAAGCCGCATTCGACCAGTTAAAAGACCGACTCATGAAAGCACCCGTTCTCGCCTGCCCAGATTTCGAAAAGAAGTTCACTCTCCAGACGGATGCGAGTGATTATGGACTAGGGGTGGTATTAACGCAAGACATCGGGGATCAGGAAAGAGTAATCGCCTACGCCAGCCGCCATCTAAATTCAGCGGAACGCAATTATTCGCCCACAAAGAAGGAAAGCCTCGCCATAGTGTGGGGCGTCCGCAAAATGCGACCCTACCTGGAGGGGTACCGGATTACAATCATAACAGATCACCTAGCGTTGAAATGGCTGAACTCGATCGAGAGTCCATCCGGACGAATCGCCCGATGGGCGTTAGAATTGCAGCAGTATACATACGACATCCAATATAGACGAGGGAAGTTGAATGTAGTTGCCGACGCACTATCACGCCAGCCAAGTGAGGTCCTGCGAACAGCAGTGGTAGACGACGACTCAGAGAGGTGTAGCTGGCTGGAGAAAAAGAAGACGGAAGTAAGGGAGAACCCTAAGAAATTTCCAGATTACGTCATAGAAGGCAAAGAACTATATCGTCACATGTTCCGCCAAACCGCAGATGAGGATTGCACCCCATGGAAATTGTGCGTCCCGAAGTTCCAACGAGCACGTGTGCTAAGGGAAAACCACGACGAACCCACCGCTGGACACTTGGGCATTCGCATGACCATCGCACGCGTTATGAACCAGTACTACTGGCCAGGTATGTTCCGCGACATCAGCCGGTATGTACGTCGCTGCGAGTCCTGTCAGAAGTACAAGTGCAACCAACAGAAGCCGGCCGGAGCCATGCTGTCTCAGATCGCAGACGAACCATGGAGTACAGTATGTACAGATTTCGTCGGACCCCTACCCAGAAGCAAGCACGGCAACACGGTTATGCTAGTGTTATTCGACAAGTTTTCCAAATGGACGGAAATCGTTCCTTTACGAAAAGCAACGACAGAGTCGCTAAGGAAGGCGTTCCGCGAACGGATACTGGCCAGATACGGTGTCCCAAAGATTTTTGTGAGCGACAACGGGGCCCAGTTTACCAGCGGCCTGTTCCGAAGGTACCTACAAGGGTTGGGGGTTAAGCATCAGTTCACCGCCCCGTACACGCCCCAGGAGAACCCCACAGAGAGAGCCAACCGAACGATAAAGACGATGGTCGCCCAGTTCGTTGGCGAACAACACAGGGAGTGGGATGAACTCCTCCCCGAAATCTCGTTGGCAATAAATACAAGTATCGCAGAATCATCAGGCTTCACCCCAGCATTTCTCACACAGGGTCGAGAACCACGGACACTCTTCGACGAGAGAACGAGCGGAACAGGACATGTCGAACAGTCACCAAAAGAAAGGGCGGAACGTCTCCAAGAAGTCTTCCAACTTGTACGCAGAAATCTAGAGCAAGCAGCCCAAAATCCGGCGTAGACCCTGGAAGCCCACAGTCGGACAGATGGTCCTAGTTAAGCAGCACCACTTGTTCAAGGCAATCGAAAGTTTCGCGGCGAAACTCGCCCCACGGTATGACGGACCACATGAAGTCATCGACTTTGTATCCCCAGTAATCGTCCAGATTCGCACAGGCGGCAAAACTCGCACCGCACACATCAGCGACCTAAAAGAATATAACAGCGATGACACCACACCCCAGTCAAAGGAACAGCCCAAAATCGCAGAAAAAGAACATCACGGAAAACCACAGCACAGTGCAGGAGCAGGACCAGCAGGTCTAGACTCCAACGACCTCCAAAGGATACAACAACAGTAACAACTTAAAGCAGGTACCACAGTCGAGAAAAAAAAAATATATAATAATAAATAAATAGAATTTAAAAGGCCCCGTTAGCCAACTATAAATAGGACGGCTCTATGCAAGTAGATCATCAGGCAGTGACCGACGTCAGTAAGGACAACATTAAATAGGCAAGTCTAGAAGTTTTTGACATTTTTTCAAATACAATGGAGAACCAGGCAACGATTAAGCTGAGGTTTGAGGCAGCGAAAGACCGAGCTAGGGAAGAGTTGGAGCGCCTCCAACTGGAGAAGTCAGTCACCCAAGCCATCGGAGACGAGTGGGAGGAGACTCGAGACCCCAAGACCGGGAGGATGTCGGTCAAACGTCGGCAACCCCAGGATTCGTCCGGTACCAAGCTGGGACGTGCTACGGAGATCCCTGGTACCGCTTCCAAGGAAGAGGAGGCCATCACCCTCTCCAGCGACGACGAGGAAAGCAACGGCAACATGAGTGGATGCGTCCTCCCACCCGGCATGAGCAAAACTCAACTCACGATCGAGGACTATGTCGGCTGAGCATCGGCCGTATTCTCAACGATCGGATAATGGAATTCTGGCTGCAACGGATCCAGGACAGGCTCACGACAGGACAACGGGCAAAGATCTACGTAGCAAGTTCATATTTCATGGACCGCCTCACGCGAGTCAAGCGAGACGGGGAAGAGACACCGAGCAGCTTGATGGCCCGTCGACATGCGGCCGTCGCCAACTGGACTAAGGAAGTAAAAATTATGGACAAGGAATATCTGGTTTTTCCAATAAATCAGAAGCTTCACTGGTTCCTCATCATCGTCCAGCTGGAGAAGGGCCGTAGGGTCCCCCATGGCGAGATACTAGTCTTTGACTCCCTCCCACAAGTGTCAACAAACTACCATACCGAGGTACTCCGACAGTACCTAACGGTAGAAGAAGTCAGAGGACGTGACGGCGACCCCGAACGACGGTTTACTCCCATAACCCTGCCAGAAAAGCGAGTGCGGATCCCACGACAAACAAACGGCACCGACTGCGGCTTGTTCCTGCTACACTGCGCGGAAGTTGTCTTAAAGAACCCCACGAAGTTGCTTCGGACGCCTAAAGGTCCTGTATTGTCCTTTGACCCCAACACAGCATCAGAGAAGAGACGCGAGATCGCGGAGGTGATCCAAAACCTTGCTCAGGGAGTGCTATCGAATATCAAGTTTCCATACCGGGAGGAACGCCAACATTCCCCGGTACAGCAACACGGCGACTTTGGCGATGGACACGGCGGCAGAGTCAGCGGAGGCAGTGAAACCCGGGAAGACCGCCACCACTCCCCAGTGCGCCTCGGCACACTTAGCAGCGTCAACTCACTTCACTTTGATGGTGTTGGCTTAAAAAATTTTTATATTTTAGCTTTCACTGCACCAAAACTTATTCTTATAATTGTATAAAATTTTTCTCTGAACGCGGTTCGGTAACTTGCCGACGTTCGAGCGTTTTTAAAAAAGACACCTTGTGATCAATTTCAGCGGTCAGATCAGACTGCCTGTTATTTTAATTAATTTTATTCAAGAACTCAAAATGTATGTATTACAATTTTGCTTACTTAGCTTAAATTACATTTGTTGGCTAACACATTTTTGTTTATAAATACAAGTGTGTGAAGTTTTATTAGGTAAAAAGTATGCTAAAATGCTGATTAATTACTTTGGGAATATTGTCTTGCGAAATGCACAAAAGTATGCTAAAATGCTGATTAATTACTTTGGGAATATTATGTCTTGCGAAATGCACCGGAAATATAAAATTAGGTTACTGTCTGGCTTTATTAATTTGATTTAAAAATTCCTCGAATTTATCGGGTTCATTAGCTTTTATATCAATATAGTTACTTGTATATGTAACTCGCACTGCCCGTATGCCTCGGTCGATGTATTGGTGTACACACGCAGAACGATCGAAGTACACGCGCTGTCCGCCTCGGTCGATTATATGTTCCTTTGTTTAATCTTCTTTGTTCCTTTGTTTTATCTTCTTTGTTTCAGGCATATCGTCTTTGTTTAATTTGATCGGATGTTCCCACAGTTTGGCGACAATGGAATGCCGTTGTTAGTATGATAAACTTTAATATAAACGGTGTTAACTGTTCCACCCTTAATTTCGAACGTCCGCGTTCGTTATAAAAAATGCTGGATTTTCATCAATGACCGTGACTGGCTGCTGAAGTGGTGGAGATATATTATTCTGCTCTGCTCTGGTAATTCGTATTGAATTAGAAATGTTCCTGGGATGATGGTCTACTTGTGGTATATGAAAACCGTTTGTCCTGGGGCTGTGTGATCTTGTTCCTATATATCTATTAAATTATACTCTAATATCTAATACTATATCTAATACATTATTATTGTCACATATTCTTACATCGTTAATTGTTCTGCATTCTTTTATTAAAGCTAAGAGTTTTTTATTACGTATAATTATTTGATCGTATTTTACTTTGAAAACGATATTATTTTTCTTAACTGGTTTTATAAGATTTTCCTTTTAACATAATAATTTCTTTTTCGAATAATAAAAATTAATTTGAAATTCCTACTTTGGACAAATTTATTGCATGTTCTACATTTATTAGTTCATCTTTCAAAATTTTTAATTTTTCTTTAATATTTACGGCTATAAAATTTTGGATTAATTCACTATTTGTTATTGCTCGTATGATAGTATTTGTTTCTTTTGTTATGTTATTTATTGCGTCAATTTTTATTTCTATTTATAACGATTTGTTTATTATTAATTTCTGATAATTCGTTTCTATGGATCTTCTATTTTTCTTTTTTAACTTAGGTTTTTTAAGGCTAATTGGGATTGGGTTAGATCGTAATGTAGGAAAGATAGGAGAGGATTTTCTGGGTTTACACGATTTAAAATGGTTTTGTTTTTTAAAAAAAGGAATTTAGTTTATAATAAGGCTTTGGTGTACTATTTTGTTCGTGGTAGTAATAATTATATCTGGTTTATTTTCTTTCACTACCTCTTTATTGTATTTTGTTGAACTTTTGTTTCTGGGGTGCTTATTTATTACTACAAAAACTGTTTCTCCTATTACGCGCTTCATATTTCATCTTTGTAAGGTTTTCTATTTTTACTATGGTAGTTTAAATCTGCTTCTTGTTTTTTGTTAACTTTTGTATATTTTCTATTCTAAGTTGTTCTAACTGTAAGGGATCGGTTGTTACTCTTTGACCAAAAAATGCTTCTACCGGTTTTATACGAATGGTAGAGTGGATAGAATTGATGTACTTATAGAGTGCTTGATGTAATAAATCTGAAAATGAGTCATGAGTTTTTTCTGCTTTTATGCACCGCATTATTTCGTTTAGCGTGGAGTGAAACCTTTCTATTTGTCTATTTGTAGTGCTAACATATGGATGGGCTCTATGTATTTCTATTCCATATTGATCTTCTAACATAAATCTGATTGAAGCAGCTGCTAGAGATTTTTCATTGTCAATCACGACTTTTTTCGGAAAACCAAGGGAAGTGATCAATTCTCGAAGGGGCTCCTTAATATCTTCTACCGCTCTTGAATTTACTATTTTTGCCTGAGCATATTTAGAAAATTTATCAATAACCTTAAGTATTACTTTGTGGTTTGTGTAAAAAAGATCTAAGTGAACTATTTGACCAGGGTGTTCCGGGATAGGGGTTGCTTTTAATATTGGCTTATTTGGATGTCTATCATACTTTTGTTCCTTACATATATTACATTGTTTTACTATTCTGTTAATTTTCGCTTGCATGCTGGGGATATAGAATCTTTTTAAATTCTCTATATTAACTTCACTTGCCCGTGGCGGCCGGCCGGCCGGCTGGCTGACCCATACAAATTTTATGAAAAAAGTTCCCGATTTTCTTCAAATTGTATACGCTGTGTATCTCCGATGGACATGTGTATACCAAATAAACAATACTTTTTCTAAAATTTGGTAATGATCGGGCCCCGGGTTCGGCCGCAAGGCCCTTATACATTTTTTTAAATATCATGTAATGGCATCAGATACCGTCGTACTTTAATGACTGTGTGCGGTGTGTGCTGCGCAGTCGGCTTTCTTATAATGAACAAAAACAGAAAATTCCGACTTACAGAATCATTATTGATGCCATTTCACAAAGTTTCCATGAATGTGCGTAATAGTACAAAAGTCGAATCGATTATGAACATTCCATTTCATCTTTAAGTAATATGTATGTATTTTGTTTACTAATGTCTCTTTCCAATTGCACAAACCGTATCCGAAACAATACCCATAGGTTAGCTTTCAAAGTGACAGAGTTTTCGAGGTAAACGAGGTGAGTGCCCAATGTACCCGTTGCCGACCGGTAGCAGAGTAACATTAACGGTTACAAAACAAAGGTACATAAAATCAAACCGTACTCCGGGCACAGTTCGCAAATGCAACGTTAAACTGAAACCACGAAGGAGAAATCTTAGCTCACCCACAAATGAACCCAGCAAATAAAACGAGACATGCTTAATTCAACTTACTTACTTATTTACTGAATTGTATTTTTATTGATATCGTTTTTTGTTGTCGATATCAACTTACATATAGAACAACAAGTTTTCACAATATTCAGTCAATATTCGTTCAGAGCAGTCAAAGAGTTCTTAAGAAAAATGCTCGTGTTTCTTATTTGCTCAGAGTGCTCTAAGTGCATAGAATAAAATGATATGAGCATTTTCAAATTTGACATCTGATGTCTACATCTACAATAAAAAAAAAGTATCGATGGGCTCCCAATATCAATTTCTGCGATTAGATAATTTAGATGAAAAATTTTAATTTTTATGGGTTGTTTTTTTATAAGCTGACTTTTTTTTCTGCTATTCCTGTGTGCTCTTCTATGTTCTTTAAATATTTCAGTTTCCTGTGCTATCGTCTGTAAGGTCCAGAACTTTTTCTCGTGAGAACCTCACTTTGTAATTCTTAAAATGAATGGGATATATTTGTTGTATTTTAACTAAAGTTTCTTCGTTGGTGTTGATACAATTTACTACAGACGGATTTATGTGCTTTTTCAGTAAGGAGATAAGATCTTCATTAGAGTAATCTTTACGGGTTATAGTGTGGCGATGGTACGTAGGGAATATAATTTCAAATTTGTAGGATGGGGTATCTTCAATGAGTAAAAATATTTGATACTTAAAGAAGTTTATAGGTATATCAGCAAATGGTATGAGGTCTTGAGATGAGCTTTCATCACTATGCTGGGTGGATGTCATTGAATTTATCTGAGGTGCTCTTGCAAGTGCATTGGCGACGATATTTGTTTTTCTTGGCTTATATTGCAATTAATAATTGTATTCTTTTAAGAAAGCTTTCCATCTTCGAAGTTTACTATTGCTATTTTTGATACTAAGGACACGAGTGAGTGGCTGGTGGTCAGTTAGGATTTTAACTTTTGCTGTGCTATATAAGTAATTTCTTAATTTTTCTAGTGCTCATATAATAGAAATATATAATAACAAATGTAAGGTGGGAAAACACCGACACTTGCAATATTTCAAGACAGGTCTGGTCGGAGCTGGACTTGAAGCGCTCAACTTCGCTTATTTCCTTACAAAGACGTGAACTAAGAACGGTTGTAGGAATAATGACAGGACACTGCCTTCCAGGGAAACACGCGAGAAGGATGGGTGTCGAATATAATGACTTCTGCAGAGGTTGCATGAACGAGAAGGAGGAAGAGACCATAGAACATCTTCTTTGCTCATGTCCGGCACAAATGCACAGAAGGCATAAACACTTAGGTAAGCGGATAATGAATAACCTATCAGATCTCGAAAACGGTAAAGTGCGAGATATAATCCGATTCATTTAGAGCTCTAAATGGATCTTTTAAGAAGGGGAAAGGTATAAGATCCTGTGGTAACACAAAGGACCGCAAATTGTCTCAGTGTGCATAAGCTGCCACCGCAACCTAACCTAACTTCATATATGTATATATTAATATTTAATATTTTATTTATATATATATAATATATTATTCATATTTATTACTTTATATAAATATATATAAGGATTAATTATTATATATAGATTATTATATTTTTTATTTATTAATATATAAATATATTAAATTCCGATACATCAGAATTATCAAATACCTGAGTTTCACTCAGTGCCAGTACTGCTGGCCTGTGGACATGAATATAGTTAAACACAGAGAAAGAATTCGTTCTCAGCCCACGTATGTTGCTGGGATCCACTCTGAAAACACACATAACTACAACAGAACAAACACACAAAACACAACTTCCCGCTTCTTTAAACCAAATTGAGAAGAGTATGTCTCAAAATGGATTATCAACACAAATTGTCGCCAGTGTTATGCCTTGACGAAAAAATGAGTTAAATCACCATAAAAAACAAACGCTCACACTCCGGTATTTAATTAGAAAAGAATTAGATCATCACATTGCATATGCAAGCATGCAACAACATAATTTTCCAAATTCTTTAGTTTAGCTGGATAGAGGATAGGACGAACGGAACCACACACTGCACTTTGCACTTATAGTTATTGGCACACGAGAACCGGTTTTCTATTATTTGCTGATTGCAATTATTGCTGTGTTTTGATGTTGTTGTTTTTTTTATTACTATGTTGTGCCGAAGCGCAGCACACAGCACGTCCAATCGCGACAGCATTAAAATGACAACTGATGATACATGACTTTCCCGCGCCGGTGTCAATCACTGCCCTGTACTGGAGTTGGCCAAATCGGATCGGTAGTGTATACGATGTGAGACTAGTGGTAGTGATAGGGGCGTCTAACTCACTTACTGGCTTGGACGGCACGGTGGCGTTTCCCGCCGCACATCTGCAGTGTCTACTTTGGACTCCGTCTGTACCGCAGTAGGAACAGAATAATCGTTGGTTTTGACAGGTTTGCCTTTGGTGTCCAGGTTGACCGTTAGCAGTCAGTCCGATAGAGTGGTGAACTCTCGCCGCTTAATATAGTGCCGGTACTCTGGGCGGATATTCTCGTATATCCGATGGAGTTTGTCTTCCGCCGTTAATGACACTTGCCACCTCATCAGAGCCTGGATAGCGGTAATGTAATCCTTGCTTCTTTCTCTCGCTAATTGGGTGCGTCGGACGGACTGTAAATTACTGCAAGTTGGTAGCCGCAGTACGGTCGTTATGCTTCGGTTGCTGGGCTCACGGCGTTCGGTGTGTTGTTTGTTGCCGGTGATACCAGCTGTGGCAGAACTAGCTGAGGCGGGACTAGCGGCGGCGGCGGTACTAGCTGTTTTCTATTGTTGGCGGGTGTCCCCAATATATGTAAATCTTCGCAAGATTTATGTCGCTTAATATCGCTCGACAGCCGTTTTCTAAATTCCTTCACGGTTTCCACGCTGTCCAGCCCACGTCGGTCGAGTTCTGCCACCAACTCGTCTTTGCGCAGCAGATATATGCTCGATGAGCTCAGGCCTGTTTCTTAGTTGTCCATTATAGTTGGTGTGTAAGAAAAAAATTCCCTCTCCCCGTTTGGTGGTAGTTGATGTGGTTCGGGTGACGCATTTACCTCAATCGTTAACGGTAAGGGCCACTAGTTTGTGTGCCAATACTATCAGGTAGTTTGTAATTTTTCTGGTCGTTGGTGCGACTTTTAAAAGTCGTCCCTGCTCGTGCGCCAAATTTGTAACGTGTTTGCTCGGGTGACGCTCGCCGGTCACCCAGTGTTCGTGTTGCGGGGTGTTACAAATTAAAAGAGAGTTTTCCATATAATATCTAATATCATTCGGTATATTGAGTGAGAATGGTACTCACTCAAATACGGTCGTACTTCGGTACTGACGGCGTGGCACCACTACCAGGGCAGAGTGTATAAAAATCAATCAGTGTTTGGCCAAGTGCGCGTATGTATTGAAGAGAGCACAGTTGGAACTCACTCGGGGCGTTTGTACATCGGTACAGACGGTGAACCACTATTGTCGAGGCAGAGTGAATATAAATCTATCAGTGCCTCGGCGAGTGTGCGAACATAAGTGAACTGAAATGACTAAAGTGAATCAGAACCCACTCAGTCACTTATGCTGGGAATATTAGGACTTCAGTACGAATAGTGCAGCACCGCTTCACAAGGCAAAGTGAATATAAATCATTCAGTGCCTGTTTCACGGCGCGAATGTACTGAATGAGCAGAGTGAATATAAATCAGACATGCTCATGCAGTCGCATACGGCGGAATGATGCTTGGATGGAATGGTCTGGCAAAGTAGCGAGGCAGAGTGAATATAAATCAGTCAGTGCCTTACAATTTACCAGAAATTCACCTAGCAAGTGGTTCGTACAGAACCCCGAGATGCTACTCCGGTCGTAGTAGTTTCTCGACCCTTTTCCTAGTGTTTCTGGTCCCAATGTCATTACTTTGATACAAGAACTCGGTAGGAATTATATGATTATTTCGTATATGCGAGCCAGTATATATTGAATGCTGTATTGCCACGTGCATATACGTTGAAATTCGTGTATACGACCTAGTATATTCGCCTGCATGTAGTGACTTGGCATATACGAGACATTCTATGGTGCGCGCCAGCAACCATCAGCTATCGGCTGGTGAGCGGTCGGGTTGGCGGTGGTGGCTTCTTCTTCCAGGCTTAGGACCGAGTTTGTTGATGTGGAGTTTTCCGTGGTGGTGTCGGGGTCGGGTGCGGCGACATGAGCCGGGTGCGGCTGGCGTGTCGATAAACTTGACTCTCCTGTCTGACATGTCGACGGTGACTGGTGGTTGTTCGACTATACCCACGGCTTGACTATTTTCGGTTGGGGTGGTACATGGTAGTTGCTTGCAGTCTTTAACATGCGTGGTGATGGTTTTTCGGTGTTCTCCTTCCAGAATGTATACTACTGGGGACACTTTCTTCTTGATGCGCAAGGGACCAATGTACCTCGGGGCCAGTTTAGCCGAGAATTTGTGGCGGCGGACGAGAGCGGCCGGTGGCGGTAGTACACAAATTCCCCTACTTCTGGTGCCCATGGTCAGCGTCGGAGGTCGTAATGCTGGCTTTGCTTGCCGAATGCCTTGGCTAAGTTCAGGCGGACCAAGGCGAGGGCGTCGGTTAGTGCATTCAGTCGTTTGGAGATTTTAGGTTCGGTATTTAGACCGACATCGGGAGTGGTGGGTAGGCAAAGCTCTCGTCCATAGTTTTTAAAGATTTCAAATTTCGGTAATTCTTCGGCTAGGAATCTGTCCAGCTGCTCTCTTTCGGTTGCCAGACTACGAAGTATCGGTATATTCGGTTCGGCCTGGGCTGTTATGACTTCGCTGCCTCGGTTTATTGTAAAATTATGCCTAGCCAAGAAATCTGTTGCTAGTAAGAACTTGTCCATTAGGTTCGGAATTTAAGCAAACACTTGTTTGAATGTCCAGTCTCCCCAGCCCAGAGTGAGCGTATAGGCCTGGTGAGCGACAACGGTAGACTTATCGGCTAATTCAAGGTGATATTGATGGGTCGGGCTTTGCCACTTTTTTTTATAATTCGCGTACGCTTCAAAGGGTTAGCACCCTTATAATACTCAGCTATATGCTTCGCACAGCGTGGGCATTAAGGAAGATGAGGAGAATAGAGGAGATGTCTATGAGTTTGTGTTTTGAATGTCTGTAGATCATAGTGATGTGGGAACACAGAGCTTGGCAGAGCATTCCACATACGTGTTGTACGGCTGAAGAACGAATCCCTGAACTTAACTGTACGTCAGATGATGGGCTTAAGGGTAAACTGGTGTGCATTTAGAGTGCCACGAGTATTGCGGTTGAATTCAAGGAGAGGTGGCATGCAACTGGCTATTTCTCTTGAGCACCGCTAGTGGAAGAAGCGATAAAACAGTGACAAGTAGGAGACGTTCCTGCGATGTTCAAGCGAATCTATTGATTTCGCAATGTTTTCGTCACCGATAAGTTTTATCGCACGGTTTTGTATTCTATCTAGTTGATGCAAAGTAGTCTTAGGCGCAGCAGACCAGATATGGCAATTGTACACAAGTTTTTGGCGAATAAAAGCCTTGTATATGGTAGCCAGATCAGAGGGAGTGAAATATTTCTTGCACCGAGCTAGAAAACCTTAACACTTCGCAGCATTTTTAGCGACGGTAAATATGTTGTCATTCTAACGAAGCTTGTCTTTAACGCACATACCGAGAATTGCGAGATTTTCAGTTTCCTTGATGCAAGCGCCATTCATGGATAATGGCATGAGGCTTAGGATTCGCTTGGACGACAGGAGACGGCATTGGGTTTTGGAAGCGTTAAATTCTTCTCGATTGATTTCTCCCCATTGTATTATGCTGTCAAGGTCAGAATTTAACGTGCTTAACACACGAAGTTGTTTGAGTTCCACATCAGAGGTAGAGGGACGTTTCTCAAACTTATATGAGAAGCTGAGAGTGCTGTCGTCAGCGAAAGAGTGAATTGAATTAGAAGTCACAGATAAGAGATCATTAATAAAAATGAGAAAGAGTGTCGGGGACAGAATAGAGCCCTGTGGAACGCCAGAATTTATGTGGTGTATTTCAGACTTGAAACCGTCCAAAACAACTTGAATTGAGCGGTGCAAAAGATAGCTTCTAATCCAATGAAGCAGTTTATCATCGGCTCCATAAGCACGCATTTTTAGACAAAATAGCTTGATGCATAACTCTGTCAAATGCCTTAGAAATATCGAGTGCAACAGCTTTGCTTTCTCCAAAATGATGCAAAAAGTATACCATCAAATCACCAGTAGAACGTTGCCCACGAAATCCATACTGCCGGTCACTAAAAATTTCGTTTGTTTTAAGATATTTCTTAAGCTTATTGATCTTAATTGATTAGCGTTTCCATGACCTTGGAAAGAATGGATGTAAGTGCTATGGGTCGGTACGAAGAAGGAGACGACGGCTCGCCTTTTTTGGGTATGGGCTGTTTTCCAACTTTTCGGGAAAAGTCCAGAAGAATAAGATAGATGGAAAAGCTTACGCAATAGTAATGCCAGCTTAGAAGAACACCTCTTCAGAACTAATGGAAAAATACCATCTGGCCCAGCGGATCATTTAAAACTCTAGGAACTGCACGAGTACGAATAAATATCTGTCCCATAGAGTGTTTAATACTCTGAGGTGTAGGAGGCGGCAATGCACAATCTGGAAGTGTAGAGCTATCTACGGAATGCGCAGCAAACAGATTGGCCTTTTCTATAGAGCTGCCAACTGGAATGTCATTATAAATGATCGTTGGAATCCACGAAGAGGCTGTATTTTTGATTCTTTTCACGAAAGACCAGAAATTTTTACTACCTTTGGGACATTGTAGTATTTTTTGCCTTAATTTTTAGTTTGGTCGTAGGCGAATTTGACTCGCCGAAGATGGGCATTGCAATCATTTCTTGCTCGTTTAAACTTTTTTCGGTTTTCTTCGGTAGGGTTTGTTTTGTAAAACCGAAAGCATACATCTCTAATCCTTTACAGCTCAAGTTATACCATCCATCTTCCTTTGATTTGATAGATTTATTCCTGAAAGGGATAAACTTTCTCATACCAATAAGAATGATGTTTGTGATTACATCAGCGGCGGCATCCACGTTGCTATCACGAAAAAATAGCGACCAGTTAGTTCTCCCAAAGAAGTTGTTAAGGCCGTCCCAATCGGCTTTCTCGTATTGCCATAATATTTTTTTTGGAGTTTTTTTCTCTAACTACGTGGTTTATTAACGAGAAATTTGCTGATACTACACAATGGTCTGAAGAGCCTAGAGGGCGTAATGATATGCAATGTCAGGTATTCGGGTAAGCTCATTTACGAGTAAGGTGATTAAGCTCAGCGAATAACTCAACACACCTTCCTTCGGGTGTTGTATGGTCAGAATGGCGAAGCCACCCAGAATTGTGTACATTGAAATCGCCTGCAATAACGATTTCATGTTTTGTGTCAATTCTTAATATTGAATCAGACAGTGCATCAAACTCACTCTGGGTTGAAACACTGTCTAAGTGGGGGCTTCTGTAAAGGAAACAGTAGAAGATGTTGCGCTCTTGTACCTTAACTTTGAACCAAATGAAATTGAATTCCGGTTTGGAACTTTGGCTAAATTGAGGCAAAAGCTGAAACGCAACATCACTCCGGATATAGAGTCCGCGTCGAGAGAAAAATAATGAAACCAAGCTACACCGATTGCCGAAGTGGGTGAAGTGTGGCCAGGAGCAAAGCTTGCGGCCGTAAGCAGGGAAGAAATTGCTAGCAGGCCAAGAGCGCGCGTCTGGCTTCCTACCGAACCTGCCGAAGCTAAAGCTGTTATAGATATAATCGCAGCCAGCAATCCAGATCTTCCGGCATCAAACTGGAAGATTGTGAAACAGGAGGAGGCTAAGGGTAACTTTAGATTATCAACTATGGTTATCAACAAGGAATCCCTGGCTCCTCTTGCAAATACCGACTGCCCTCTTGAAATCGGGCTTGCCCTAGAGGCTGATAGTCGGTCCAGGTAGTCCTCGTTGGTATCGAGGATGGGCAACCTTTTTGCCATGGATTCTGACAAGGAAAACTTGTCGGACTCCATTGAAGAAAGCACTGTCAACAAGACGGTGATTGAGTCAAATGGGAACGAGACGAAATGTGCCGGCGGATACTCGGAGACTGAAGTAGCATGAATGCTAACGATGGGGCGAAGGTAAGTATAAATATGTTAAACATAATTCAAATAAACCTTCACCATACCAAAACTGCTTCGGCAGCTCTTCTACTTAGATTAGCAGAAACGGGGGAATATCTCGTCCTAATCCAAGAGTCATGGATAAATGGAGCTAGGATCTGTGGGCTTGGACTTAAAGGGTATAAAGTCCTATATTCTAGTAAGTCGGAGAAGATTAGATCTTGTATTCTGGGTAAAACTAACCTGAATATATTCCTTTTATCACAATATGGTGACGGTCACATAACTGCGGCCAGCATTGAAGTCGGAAATGAAAAATGCTGGCTGGTTTCTGCATACATGGACCGGGAAAAGCAGACTCCACCAAAAAAACTGGAGGAGCTCATCTCTGATGCAGAGGAAAGGAAAATTGGGGCGATCCTAGGATGTGATGCAAATGCTCATCACACAATATGGGGCAGCACCGACGTAAATGAGAGTGGTGAGTCATTTTTTGAAGACTTATTAAATACAAACCTCGCTATTTGTAATATTGGGCAAGAGCCTACTTTCATAATAAAGAATAGGCGATAAGTACTCGATGTAACTCTCGTATCAGACTTTATAGCGTATAAGGTGAATTGAAGGTTGCAAAAGAACACTCATATTCAGACCATCGCTATTTAATCTTCAAGTCCTTTAGAAATAAGAAAAGGGCAAACTGGGGTATCTATAGGGATATGCTAGGGAAACTACTACCGGTGACTCCAAAGCTACCAGTCACTATAGAGGAGATAGAACAGGTGCCATGAATCGCTCCTTCGATGCGGCCTGCCCTGTGATAAAACCAAGGGGCAAACAAAAGCCAACGTGGTGGTCCGTGGAGTTAGTGACCTATCAGAAGGCAAGCAGGAAAGCATTCGATAAGGCCACAAGAATGGGACTGGCTCTGGACTGGGAATCCTACAAGGAACATCTCAGAAATTATAAGAGGGAATTGAGAAAGGCGCAGAGGAAGTCTTGGAGGCTCTTCTGTGATAAGATGGAAGGGGCCTCGGAAACCTCTCGTCTACGAAAGATTCTCTCTATGACAAACACAACTCCAAGTTATTTAATAAAACCGGATGGTTCATGGACGATCTCGATTGAGGAATCGTTGGAACTACTCATGGAGACTCACTTTCCGGACTCAACTCGGGTGTGTGAATCAGACAGAGCTTATCATTTTTACCAGGAAATATAAAATTCTAACAGTTGATCCTCTGGTACCCCCTTAGTTTTTTCTGATAAGGCAAGATTTTTGGGGACAATCTTGGACAGGAAACTGAGCTGGAAACCTAATATAATAGAAAGAGTTAATAAAACTAATATTGCTTTATACTCGTGCAAGAATGTCGTTGGTAAAAAATGGGGTTTGAAACCAAAGCTGGTACACTGGCTTTACACGTCGGTAGTGAGACCAATACTACTGTATGGGGTAAGCGTATGGTGGCCAGCTATGGAAAAAACCACGTATATAAGTATATTGGGGAAGGCACAGAGAGCTGCCTGCATGCTTATAAGCGGGGCCTGAGATCTACACCAACTCACGCCCTAGAGGTTATGCTCCACCTGATCCATCTAGATATATTTGGCAAACAGAAAGCGGCAATTACGGCTACGCGACTGTTAGCTGTCAATCAGTGGAGAAGTCTTCAAAAAGGACACTTCACCATAAATAAATCGCTAAAGCAGGAGCTGACGAAACTGGATTACATAACACCAATGTTATGCTTTAAAAAAGGTTTTCGGACAATAATACCCTCCAGAGAAGACTGGAAGAGTGGATCCGTAACCGACAACGAAACAATACAGTTTTTCACGGATGGCTCTAAGCTAGACAGTAAAGTACGAGCATGAGTCTTATGTGACAAGCTGAAAGTAAACATCTCTGTCCGTCTACCTGATCGCTGCAGCGTGTACCAGGCTGAGGTGATAGCAATTGAAGACGTAATGAGCTGGCTGAAGCATAATGTATTATCCTCAAAGAAGATTAACATTTATGTGACAAGCTGAAAGTAAGCATCTCTGTCCGTCTACCTGATCGCTGCAGCGTATACCAGGCTGAGGTGATAGCAATTGAAGAGGTAATGAGCTGGCTGAAGCATAATGTATTATCCTCAAAGAAAATTAACATTTATGTGGACAGTCAGGCGGCCATAAAATCGTTAGAGGCGGTTTCACTGAAATCTAAGGTGGCGTTGAGCTGTCACTCGTCTCTTAACGAGATGTGTGAGCAGTTCAATATA
Source organism: Nephrocerus scutellatus (assembly GCA_947095585.1). NCBI lineage: Eukaryota > Metazoa > Arthropoda > Insecta > Diptera > Pipunculidae > Nephrocerus > Nephrocerus scutellatus. The sequence continues at coordinate 50,842,988 of OX352763.1, read as the reverse complement.
AGGATCATATGGGTCCCGGGCCACACGGTTGTCGAGGGGAACTGCATGGCGGACGAGTTAGCTAGACGTGGTACGACTCTCCAACTGCTACCGAAAAGGGCGAAGGTGGGGAGTCCTATAACGACACTGAAATTCGAGCTTCGGAAAGAGGTAGAAACAATAACAACAATAATAACAAGAGGTAGACACAAAAAAAAATGGGAAAACACCGACACTTGCAATATTTCAAGACAGGTCTGGCCGAAGCTGGACTTGAAGCGCTCAACTGCGCTTATTTCCCTACAAAGACGTGAACTAAGAATGGTTGTAGGGATAATGAGAGGACACTGCCTTCTAGGGAAACACGCGAGAAGGATGGGTGTCGAATATAATGACTTCTGCAGAGGTTGCATGGACGAGGAGGAGGAAGAGACCATAGAGCATCTTCTTTGCTCATGTCCGGCACAAATGCACAGAAGGCATAAACACTTGGGTAAGCGGATAATGAATAACCTATCAGATCTCGAAAACGGCAAAGTGCGAGATATACTCCGATTCATTAAGAGCTCTAAATGGATCTTTTAAGAAGGGGAAAGGTATAAGATCCTGCGGTAACACAAAGGACCGCGAATTGTCTCAGTGAGCATTGTCTCACTTATAGTTATTGGCACACGAGAACCGGTTTTCTATTATTTGCTGATTGCAATTATTGCTGTGTTTTTATGTTGTTGATTTTTTTATTACTATGTTGTGCCGAAGCGCAGCACACAGCACGTCCGATCGCGACGGCATTAAGATGACAACTGATGATACATGACTTTCACGCGATGGTGTCAATCACTGTCCTGTACTGGAGTTGGTCAAATCGGATCAGTAGTGTATACGATGTGAGACAAGTGGTAGTGATAGGGGCGTCTAACTCACTTACTGGCTTGGACGGCCCGGTGGCGTTTCCCGCCGCACATCTGCAGTGTCTACTTTGGACTCCGTCTGTACCGCAGTAGGAACCAGGTTGACCGTTAGCAGTCAGTCCGACAGAGTGGTGAACTCTCGCCGCTTAATATAGTGCCGGTACTCTGGGCGGAGATTCTCGTATATCCGATGGAGCTTGTCTTCCGCCGTTAATGACACTTGCCACCTCATCAGAGCCTGGATAGCGGTAATGTAATCCTTGCTTCTTTCTCTCGCTAATTGCGTGCGATTTCGTATACGATGTAGGAGCTGGGTGGCGTACCGCCGCGGTAAAAAGAATTGGTGCAGTTCTTTGCTGAACTCTGCCCAGTTACAGATGGATTCTTTTTTGTTCCTGCACCAGACCAGAGCGGTACCTTTCAGTAGTTCGGGTAAGGTTCGAACAATGCGGTCGAGCCGTATAAGGTAGCATTCTACCAATTCCTCTACTCGCTCTTTTCTTCGTAGCGGACGTTCCACCGTCGCACCTTATCCATCACGTCAGCGTCGGACGGACTGTAAATTACTGCAAGTCGGTAGCCGCAGTACGGTCGTTATGCTTTGGTTGCTGGGCTCACGGCTTTCGGTGTGTTGTTTGTTGCCGGTGATACCAGCTGTGGCAGAACTAGCTGAGGCGGGACTAGCGGCGGCGGCGGTACTAGCTGTTTTCTATTGTTGGCGGGTGTCCCCAATATATGTAAATCTTCGCAAGATTTATGTCGCTTAATATTGCTCGACAGCCGTTTTCGAAATTCCTTCACGGTTTCCACGCTGTCCAGCCCACGTCGGTCGAGTTCTGCCACCAACTCGTCTTTGCGCAGCAGATATATGCTCGATGAGCTCAGGCCTGTTTCTTAGTTGTCCATTATAGTTGGTGTGTAAGAAAAAAATTCCCTCTCCCCGTTTGGTGGTAGTTGATGTGGTTCGGGTGACGCATTTACCTCAATCGTTGACGGTAAGGGCCACTAGTTTGTGAGCCAATACTATCAGGTAGTTTGTAATTTTTCTGGTCGGTCGTGCGACTTTTAAAATTCGTCCCTGCTCGGGCGCCAAATTTGTAACGTGTTTGCTCGGGTGACGCTCGCCGGTCACCCAGGGTTCGTGTTGAGGGGTGTTACAAATTAAAAGAGTGAGGATGTTGGATTCGTTTTCCATATATATTATTTTATTTTCAGCAAAGACTTCATGTGTTCAAGTCTGTTGAACTTAAGCTATTTCTTACAATAATACTACTTATAATAATGCTACGTACGGTGAAAAAAGGATCGTGGGGGGGGGGGGGTTAACGTTGTGGTAATCGGACAGCGTATCCGCTAATACCATTCGGTATATTGAGTGAGTATGGTACTCACTCAAATATGATCGTACGTCGGTACTGACGGCGTGGCACCACTACCAGAGCAGAGTGAATAAAAATCAATCAGTGCATGGCCAAGTGCGCGAGTTAATCTTTTCTTAATTGAAAATGATAAAAAGAGAATAAAATATATTTTTTGGGTCTTGAGACCTTTATTCAATGAAATCAAAATTACAACTGAACTCTACTTATAATTTTATAAACTTATATATACTTGAGCTGCCTCGGCCGATGTATCGATGTACACGCGCTGCCCGTATGCCTCGGTCGATGTATTGGTGTACACACGCAGAACGATCGAAGTACACGCGCTGTCCGCCTCGGTCGATTATATGTTCCTTTGTTTTATCTTTTTTGGTCCAGGCATATCGTCTTTGTTTAATTTAATTGGATTTTCCCACAGTTTGGCGACAATGGAATGCCGTGGTTAGTATGATGAACTTTAATATAAACAGTGTTAACTCTTCCACCCTTAATTTCGAACGTCCGCGTTCGTTATAAAAAATGCTGGATTTTCATCAATGACCGTGACTGGCTGCTGAAGTGGTGGAGATATATTATTCTGCTCTGCTCTGGTCATTCGTATTGAATTAGAAATGTTCCTGGGATGATGGTCTACTTGTGGTATATGAAAACCGTTTGTCTTGGGGCTGTGTGATCTTATTCCTATATATCTATTAAATTATACTCTAATATCTAATACTATATCTAATACATTATTATTGTCACATATTCTTAAATCGTTAGTTGTTATGCATTCTTTTATTAAAGCTAAGAGTTTTTTATTACGTATAATTATTTGATCGTATTTTACTTTGTAAACGATATTATTTTTCTTAACTGGTTTTATAAGATTTTCCTTTTAACATAATAATTTCTTTTTCGAATAATAAAAATTAATTTGAAATTCCTACTTTGGACAAATTTATTGCATGTTCTACATTTATTAGTTCATCTTTCAAAATTTTTAATTTTTCTTTAATATTTACGGCTATAAAATTTTGGATTAATTCACTATTTGTTATTGCTCGTATGATAGTATTTGTTGCTTTTGTTATGTTATTTATTGCGTCAATTTTTATTTCTATTTATAACGATTTGTTTATTATTAATTTCTGATAATTCGTTTCTATGGATCTTCTATTTTTCTTTTTTAACTTAGGTTTTATAAGGCTAATTGGGATTGGGTTAGATCGTAATGTAGGAAAGGTAGGAGAGGATTTTCTGGGTTTACACGATTTAAAATGGTTTGGTTTTTAAAAAAAAGGAATTTAGTTTCTAATAAGGCTTTGGTGTACTATTTTGTTCGTGGTAGTAATAATTATATCTGGTTTATTTTCTTTCACTACCTCTTTTTTGTATTTTGTTGAACTTTTGTTTCTGGGGTGCTTATTTATTACTACAAAAACTGTTTCTCCTATTACGCGCTTCATCTTTCATCTTTGTAAGGTTTTCTATTTTTATTATGGTAGTTTAAATCTGCTTCTTGTTTTTTGTTAACTTTGGTATATTGTCTATTCTAAGTTGTTTTAACTTTAAGGGATCGGTTGTTACTCTTTGACCAAAAAATGCTTCTACCGGTTTTATACGAGTGGTATAGTGGATAGAATTGTTGTACTTATAGAGTGCTTGATGTAATAAATCTGAAAATGAGTCATGAGTTTTTTCTGCTTTTATGCACCGCATTATTTCGTTAAGCGTGGAATGGAACCTTTCTATTTGTCCATTTGTAGTGCTAACATATGGATGGGCTCTATGTATTTCTATTCCATATTGATCTTCTAACATAATTCTGATTGAAGCAGCTGCTAGAGATTTTTCATTGTCAATCACGACTTTTTTCGGAAAACCAAGGGAAGTTATCAATTCTCAAAGGGGCTCCTTAATATCTTGTACCGCTCTTGAATTTACTATTTTTGCCAGAGCATATTTAGAAAATTTATCAATGACCGTAAGTATTACTTTGTGGTTTGTGTAAAAAAGATCTAAGTGAACTATTTGACCAGGGTGTTCCGGGATAGGGGTCGCTTTTAATATTGCCTTATTTGGATGTCTAACATACTTTTGTTCCTTACAGATATTACATTGTTTTACTATTCTGTTAATTTTCGCTTGCATGCTGGGGAAATAGAATCTTTTTAAATTCTCTATATTAACTTCACTTGCCCGTGGCGGCCGGCCGGCTGGCTGGCTGGCTGGCACACCAAATCTTGTGATCAATTTTTAACCCACTTCCTAAAGCCCGATTTTATTGAAATTTTGAACACATGTATATCTCCCATGACAACACTTTCTATTCCCATACGAAATTTTTAAAAAATTTACCCGATTTTCTTCAAATTTTATACGCATGTGTATCTTTGATGGACAACACTTTCTGTAAAAATTTGGAAGTGATTGGGGCCCTCGGTCAAATTATACTCTAATATCTAATACTATATCTAATACATTATTATTGTCACATATTCTTAAATCGTTAGTTGTTATGCATTCTTTTATTAAAGCTAAGAGTTTTTTATTACGTATAATTATTTGATCGTATTTTACTTTGTAAACGATATTATTTTTCTTAACTGGTTTTATAAGATTTTCCTTTTAACATAATAATTTCTTTTTCGAATAATAAAAATTAATTTGAAATTCCTACTTTGGACAAATTTATTGCATGTTCTACATTTATTAGTTCATCTTTCAAAATTTTTAATTTTTCTTTAATATTTACGGCTATAAAATTTTGGATTAATTCACTATTTGTTATTGCTCGTATGATAGTATTTGTTGCTTTTGTTATGTTATTTATTGCGTAAATTTTTATTTCTATTTATAACGATTTGTTTATTATTAATTTCTGATAATTCGTTTCTACGGATCTTCTATTTTTCTTTTTTAACTTGTAACGAAGTTGGTTAAATACCACTTCGCTACAAACCATATGTCTAAAGTAATTGCTGTACAAAAACAAACCCAGTCACTCGATATATAATGCAAAATTAACCTATTTTGCATTATATCAATTTAGCGCAATACGAGTGTACTCAGCCGGTATGCAGTACGTATAAGGTTCAATCCGGCGGTTGAACCAACGAAATTATTTTTTGCGGGAAAAGGGTTTTTCGCCCAATGAATGATAGAAATTTATCAATGATATTATTTATAATCAAATAATTTTTCCAAAAAGGGGAAAACAAAATTCCCAAGGAATTCAACTATTAAGACACACTTATATGCTCCAATCAATCAACAAAAATCAGAATAGAACATACTACGGCACGGTAGTAAAATCTATTCAAGAGTAGACTATACTGCGGCAAGGCAGCTATACCTACTCAAAGGGAAGAAAGCGTTGTGGTTCACAGCAAATTCCCCCTTTACCGACAGCTTTTCGCTGACTACTGTTCTCCACGAACAGCCCCTTTTTTGGTGACAAGGCTAGCCGAGTCATATTAATGTAACACGTTGCCGAGGTTGTAAAACCAGACATCTGTGCTGCATTATATACTCGTACTTTCTTTGTCTAGGTCAATATAACAAAATTGTCAAGGTTGTAAAACCGGGCTAATTTTGTTGTGTTGTACACCCATACTTACTGTGTCTATTGCAGTATAGCGAACGATCGAGGTTGTAAAACCAGGTAGTATCGCTATATTGTAATTTACAAGACACTAAGCAGTCCGCTTGCTCCCAGTGTGGTAGCTATCCCCCGGACCTCGCTTGCTTACTCGTATAGTAATTCACTATACCGCGCTGTTCCGTAGAACGCTGCTCGTGTGCTCTAGTAGCAACCACTTAAAGAGCAGAAGCCGCCCATCAACCCCCTTTTCCGCAGTCGAATACTCTCGGCTGCAATCAAGTTCCCCTGGTTTCCCCGTACCGAGTACGTACAAACCAACGTATCGTAAGTTTATTTAAGTATATTTATATGTAAGTACGTATAGACTAAGAGATCAAGAAATAAAGAAGAATTGTAATTTTATATCGAAAACCAACAATCTTTTAATTTGTAACGACGAGCGAGAAGGAGAAAGAACCCTGGGTGACCGGCGAGCGTCACCCGAGCAAAAGACTGTTACAAATTTGGCGCCCGAGCAGGGACGACTAGAATAGTCGTATCACCGTCCGACCAGAAATTAGATAAGCATATAATACCAGACAACTAGAATAGTTGTATCACCGTCCAACCAGCAGCTAGACAAGCCTTAAATACCATACGATTAGAGAAAAAAAAAATCGTATTACCGTCTACTGGAAACTATTTAAGCATATAAAATATATATATATATATACCCGAGCCGACAACCCGATAACCGAGACACCCACCAGGTAGCTGAAAGTAGATTGGTGTAACAATTTATTGGTGAAGGCGTCACCACTGACAATAGACTGAACACCAACCGGGGAGTGTCCAAATTCAGAAATTAAACACATCTACCTTTCAAATGGCTACACTAGAGCCTGAGATTAATGCCTCTGCGGTGTAGTCTCTCCGCAAAGAAGAACTAGTCAACGAGTTGGAGCGTCGTGGCACAGGCACAGTCGACTCCACAGGCACTGTTGATGAACTACGGAAAAGGTTAAGCGCTGAGATCAAAACAACGAAACCAACCAAAAAATTAACCCCGACCAAAAAAGGAAGCGAAATACCGGCCATCATCTACCCAGAAGTAGATACAGGTACTTCACAGAAGAAAACCGAAATGAAAGAGGAATTGCGCGTAGCACAGCCGACTGGTCAGATTTACGAAACCTCGCCCAGGATGTACGCAGAAGTAGATGCAAGTACCGCACAAGCAGTAGATGCGCGCTCTCCACCAACTTTCGCATACCGATTATCCGACGCAGACATAATGGACAAAGTACGAAAATGGAATGTGAGGTACGACGGCGGTACAAATAATCCACTGGAGTTCTTGGAACGTGTTGAAGAATTGGCCGAGTGTTATCAAGTACCTCTCGATCGCATCGTCCGGACTCTTCCCGAGTTGCTGAAAGGGAACGCGTTGGTGTGGTACCGGAATAGCAAAGAGCTATTAGTTAATTGGAAAGCATTTAGCGAAGAACTGCGCCGTTTTTTTTTACCACCACGTTTCTACACCCAACTACTGGATCGCATTCGGAGTCGTACACAAAACCACCGAGAAAAGGGCAAAGAATTTCTCACATCGATTCAAGCCCTGATGCGATGGCATACCACCATGACCGCTGAAGAGAAACTCGATAGAATCTATGACAATCTACGACCCGACTACCGGCATTACATCAAGCGAAGGGAGTTCAGCACGTTGTCCGAGTTAACCATCCTGATCGAAGATTTCGAATGTTTAATGGCAGAACAACCTGTCTCACGACTCACTCAACCGCAAAATCGGCCATTGCCACTCCGTCCCGCCGTTCCGCCATTTCGTTCTACCGCACTGCCATTTCGTCCACAAGTACAATACAGTCAACCAGCACCGCAACCCGTAGCCACATCACAGCAGCTGCCCATCCAGTCCGCTCGACCAATTCTGCCACTAGATCTAATGGCAAATAATACAATATACCCGTCGCACACCAGCAATGTCACACCATCGTATCAACCAGTGGCCAACGATGTAACACATTTATACCCGTCGCACACCAGCAATGTCACACCATCGTATCAACCAGTGGCCAACGATGTAACACATTTATACCCGTCACACACCAGCAATGCCAACCACCGGACCTCGACCACGAACTCTACACACCTACACCCGTCGCACACCAGTAACACAAACCCAACCAGCGCATACGAGCGAAGAACCCACTGCTGGGCATGTAGTCAGGCTGGACACCGGCGGAAGCAGTGTCGACAACCACGCCTACTTTTCTGCTCATACTGTGGCACTCATGGGATACAGACCCGCCACTGCCAATGTAGACCGGGAAAACGTCAACGGGCCGTCCAATCTTGTGAGGCATTAGACGCCCCCACCTTGACTACCCTCAGCCACGCCTCATATACATTACCCATATCCTTTTATAATCACCAATACAACGCCGTCATCGACACCGGGGCCGGAAGGTCATGCATCGGAAAAACCATACAGCGAATCTGTAAAGCTAACCGAGTACCAGCCCGACCGATAGCCATGACTTTCGCTTTAGCCGATAAGTCCACTATTACCGCCCACCAGGCGTATACGACAAAATTAACATGGGAGGGGCGCACCTTTACGCACGAGTTCGTGTACCTACCGGAACTCATGGACAAAATCCTGATAGGAACCGACTTTTTGTCCAAGTTCGGATTTACCATAAAATGCGGTAATGAGACAATAACAGCTCGAACCCAGCCTGGCCGACCAGTTATCCAAAGCCTCTTTTCCGAAGAACAACAACTGAAGAAACTCCTGGCAACCGAAATACCCACGTTTGAAAAGCTGAAAGGACCAACCGACATCGCAGAACATGAAATACGGCTTAAGCATCAACGCCCATTTAAGCAACGATACATGCCAAGGAATCCCGCCATGCAGGCAATCATCAATCAAGAAATAGACCAGCTATTAGCAGAAAACAAAATCGAACCATCAAATAGCCCCTATAGCTCTCCGATAGTCCTAGTAAAGAAAAAACAAGGCACGTGGAGGCTATGCGTAGACTACCGTCAATTAAATGAACTCTCTATCAAAGACGCATACCCTCTACCACAAATCAACCACGTACTGGACAAACTAAAGGGAGCTAGATATATTTCAACAATCGATTTAAAGCAAGGTTATTGGCAAATACCACTAAAACCAACCAGCCGCCCGTGTACCGCTTTTACAGTCCCTGGGAGGGGACTTTTTCAATGGAAAGTCATGCCGTTTGGACTTCACTCCGCTCCTGCCACTTTCCAACGACTACTCGACAAGATAATCAGCCCCGAGCTAGAGCCGCACGCTTTCGCCTATCTAGACGACATTATCATCATCGGGCGCACCTTTTCAGAACACATGGCAGCGTTAAAAGAAGTATTCCGACGACTGAGAATGGCAAAACTTAAAATAAATCCCGACAAATGCGAATTTGGAAAAACCGAGATGCGTTACCTCGGCCATATGGTGAACAGACATGGCATACATACCGACCCAAGCAAAATTGAAGCCGTAAAAACCCTCATGGCACCACGAAATATAAAAGAACTCCGGCGAATCATCGGCATAGCATCCTGGTATCGACGTTTTGTACCGAACTTCTCGACCATAACCGCACCGCTTACCACATTGTTAAAGAAAACTCAGAAATGGTCATGGGGAGAAGACCAGAAGAAAGCCTTTGAAATGTTAAAAACAAAATTAACCGAAGCACCAATACTTGCTTGCCCCGATTTCACCCGCCCGTTCGTCCTACAGACAGACGCCAGTGCCGATGGTCTCGGTGCAGTACTCTGGCAAACAATCAATAATCAGGAAAAGGTAATCGCCTATGCCAGCCGAACGCTCAACGACGCAGAACGGAACTACTCGGTCACAGAGCGAGAATGTCTAGCGGTGGTCTGGGGAATTCGAAAGATGCGTCCATATCTAGAAGGGTACTACTTTATAGTACATACCGACCATCAGTCTCTAAAATGGTTGCATAGTATCGATAACCCCTCAGGACGACTAGCACGCTGGGCCATCGAACTCCAGCAACACGATTATGAAATCCGGTACCGAAAGGGATCATCCAACACCGTGGCTGATGTACTATCTCGACACCCAACCGGAAAACCCCTTAGACTTATACTACCAATAACCGAAACATGCCCATGGTACGATGCCAAGATAAAATCCGTCACAACGAAACCCGAGGAAAACCCGGAATATCAGGTCGTGGAAAAAACCCTATACCGACATATATTCACCCCCACCAGTTATACCGAAGCCACCACGTCCGCCTGGAAAATTTGCGTCCCCAAGCCACTTCGCCAACAGATTATGCACGAAAATCACACGGATGTGACCGCAGGCCATATGGGAATTGCCAAAACCATTACCAGAATCGCAAAAACCTATTACTGGCCCGGGCTATATCGCGATACCGCGCGATTCGTTCGACGGTGCCCCACGTGTCTCGAGTACAAAGTCCCGACCCGAAAACCTGCAGGGGAGATGCACGTAACCACCGCAAGCCATCCATGGGAAATCGTATGCTCCGATTTTATAGGCCCGCTCCCACGATCGGCAAAAGGAAACACCATGATCCTGGTCTTTTACGACAAGTTTTCCAAATGGACAGAATTCCTGGCTCTCCGTGACGCAACTACTCCTGCCCTCATCAAAGGATTCAAAGAACGTATACTCAGCCGGTATGGCTGCCCCAAAATCCTGATCACCGATAATGGCACGCAATACCGGAGCAAACAATTCCAGACCCTACTATTGCAACTACAAATTAAGCAAAGATTTACCCCACCGTATACCCCGCAAGCAAACCCAACCGAACGGATGAATCGTGTGATAAAAACAATGATCTCACAGTACGTCAGAACCGACCACAGGCGATGGGACGAATATCTACCAGAGTTTATGTTAGCCATCAACACCAGTCACAACGAAACCACCGGTTATTCCGCAGCCTATCTTAATTTCGGTCGCGAATTACGGCTCCCTACCACCCCAGATATACTACTCAACAAAGAACCTGACACACCAGAACGCATCACCATGCTAAACGAAATCCTGGCCCTGGTCAAGCATAACCTGGCCAAAGCGTTTAATACACAAAAAAAATATTATGACCTCCGTCGACGCCCATGGACACCAGCAATCGGGGAAATGGTCTATTACCGACACCGACCACTCTCCTCAGCCACGCAAAATTTCGCCGCTAAATTAGCACCTCGATTTATTGGACCGTACCGAGTCTCCAAAAAACCATCCCCCGTCATATGCATCCTAGAGGGAGAAGAAAAAACAAAACAATAACCGCCCATGTGAAGGATTTAAAGCAACTACCCGATACCCCTACCATAGACGAAGATCAAACCTCAGGTATGATCAACACCACTGGCCACTCAGCAACACCAGTACCAGTCACGATGGCAACGGAACAACATCGCACCAAATTTCTCGGCGAAAATCCGGAACCGGGAGCCCACCGCCGCACCAGACCACGCCCTGTATTGGCACCACCAACAACAACAACTACCGCCAAACAACAGCTCCGAAACATCAAGTGGAAGAAACGGCCACCACCCCCTAACCGGCCACTTACAGTACACGAGCTACAGCGGCTGACAGCATTGGCACCCAGCATCAAGAATGATGCGGCCACCCCGCTTCAGTGGGGCAAACCCCGACCCACCACCGCTCAAACCACCAAAGGACCCAGAATCGCCCACCGGACCATCCAACAAAATAGCCTAAACCAGAAAACCCAAAGCCGAACCCTAAACCAACCCCCCTCCAACAACACCCAACCGCCTACAGATAACCTAACCCTAAACAAACCTCCCTCCAACGCCACCCAACCGCTTACCGATAACCCAACCCAAACAACCAACCCCAACACCAATACCACTACAAACCCCCCCAAAGCAACACAGAAACTACCAATGACGAGGTTCATAACCCTCGAGAAGAGTAATCACTTCGACCCTGAGGCCTTCGAGGGCGTTCTCATTCCAACAACCCCCAAGAGATTTCGAATCACCGGACCCAGAGGAAGAATCTACGGAAGTCACCACCCAGACCACACTATCCTGCTAAGATGCGCAGGGAGCGCCATGACGATCATCCAAGATGACGCCCACCAGCCCAGCAACATTAACAACAATTAAAAGACAGCAATTAGAAGACAGCATTCCTTCTGTTCAATTATTTTTATTATAAAATCTTTTTGTTATTATCATACTTATTACTTATTACTCTACTTATTACTACTATATATTTTTCTACTTACTACTATTATACTTATTACTATTAATTAAACCTACTTATTACTATTATAAATTACAATACTTACTACTATTATCACACTTGTTACTATTATCATACTTATTAAACTATTAAACTACTTATTACCACACTTGTTACTATTATCATACTTATTAAACTATTAAACTACTTATACTTATTACCGATTGTTACTTTTGCTCAAAAAAAAAAAAAAAAAAAAAAAATACAAAACCACAGAAAAGAAAAACACAAAGAAAAAAAACAACAAAACACACACACAAAAAAAAAAAAAAAAAAAAAAAAAAAAAAAAAGAGAAACCCTGTATAAATGGAACTATTATCACTAGACATAAACTGAAGCATATTACTATTAAATGGGGAAAAAAATAAAAAAGAAAGAAAGAAAAAAATAAACCCACCCACAGTTTTTTTGAAACACACACACATCTTTTTGTAACTCATATAGGTGTCGGCACGAGACAATAAAGGTCGCAGACCACCCCAAATATACCAGAAAAAAATAAGTGACCACACCATATGAGAACATTTTTTTATGTATAAACATTTTTTACTTTAAAATACCAGATATATACATATACATATCTAGATATATAAACAAACTGTATTAAGAAAACCGATAATAGTTATAAGTTATACTTATCCAACCAGTATATAAAAAAAAAACCCCCCATTGCTAGCCTATAAGTGTGTCTTATACTTTTTCGCACCCCGAAGTAGGGGTAAATGTAACGAAGTTGGTTAAATACCACTTCGCTACAAACCATATGTCTAAAGTAATTGCTGTACAAAAACAAACCCAGTCACTCGATATATAATGCAAAATTAACCTATTTTGCATTATATCAATTTAGCGCACTACGAGTGTACTCGGCCGGTATGCAGTACGTATAAGGTTCAATCCGGCGGTTGAACCAACGAAATTATTTTTTGCGGGAAAAGGGTTTTTCGCCCAATGAATGATAGAAATTTATCAATGATATTATTTATAATCAAATAATTTTTCCAAAAAGGGGAAAACAAAATTCCCAAGGAATTCAACTATTAAGACACACTTATATGCTCCAATCAATCAACAAAAATCAGAATAGAACATACTACGGCATGGTAGTAAAATCGATTCAAGAGTAGACTATACTGCGGCAAGGCAGCTATACCTACTCAAAGGGAAGAAAGCGTTGTGGTTCACAGCAAATTCCCCCTTTACCGACAGCTTTTCGCTGACTACTGTTCTCCACGAACAGCCCCTTTTTTGGTGACAAGGCTAGCCGAGTCATATTAATGTAACACGTTGCCGAGGTTGTAAAACCAGACAACTGTGCTGCATTATATACTCGTACTTTCTTTGTCTAGGTCAATATAACAAAATTGTCAAGGTTGTAAAACCGGGCTAATTTTGTTGTGTTGTACACCCATACTTACTGTGTCTATTGCAGTATAGCGAACGATCGAGGTTGTAAAACCAGGTAGTATCGCTATATTGTAATTTACAAGACACTAAGCAGTCCGCTTGCTCCCAGTGTGGTAGCTATCCCCCGGACCTCGCTTGCTTACTCGTATAGTAATTCACTATACCGCGCTGTTCCGTAGAACGCTGCTCGTGTGCTCTAGTAGCAACCACTTAAAGAGCAGAAGCCGCCCATCAACCCCCTTTTCCGCAGTCGAATACTCTCGGCTGCAATCAAGTTCCCCTGGTTTCCCCGTACCGAGTACGTACAAACCAACGTATCGTAAGTTTATTTAAGTATATTTATATGTAAGTACGTATAGACTAAGAGATCAAGAAATAAAGAAGAATTGTAATTTTATATCGAAAACCAACAATCTTTTAATTTGTAACGACGAGCGAGAAGGAGAAAGAACCCTGGGTGACCGGCGAGCGTCACCCGAGCAAAAGACTGTTACAAATTTGGCGCCCGAGCAGGGACGACTAGAATAGTCGTATCACCGTCCGACCAGAAATTAGATAAGCATATAATACCAGACAACTAGAATAGTTGTATCACCGTCCAACCAGCAGCTAGACAAGCCTAAAATACCATACGATTAGAGAAAAAAAAATCGTATTACCGTCTACTGGAAACTATTTAAGCATATAAAATATATATATATATATACCCGAGCCGACAACCCGATAACCGAGACACCCACCAGGTAGCTGAAAGTAGATTGGTGTAACAATTTATTGGTGAAGGCGTCACCACTGACAATAGACTGAACACCAACCGGGGAGTGTCCAAATTCAGAAATTAAACACATCTACCTTTCAAATGGCTACACTAGAGCCTGAGATTAATGCCTCTGCGGTGTACTCTCTCCGCAAAGAAGAACTAGTCAACGAGTTGGAGCGTCGTGGCATCGACTCCACAGGCACTGTTGATGAACTACGGAAAAGGTTAAGCGCTGAGATCAAAACAACGAAACCAACCAAAAAATTAACCCCGACCAAAAAAGGAAGCGAAATACCGGCCATCATCTACCCAGTAGTAGATACAGGTACTTCACAGAAGAAAACCGAAATGAAAGAGGAATTGCGCGTAGCACAGCCGACTGGTCAGATTTACGAAACCTCGCCCAGGATGTACGCAGAAGTAGATGCAAGTACCGCACAAGCAGTAGATGCGCGCTCTCCACCAACTTTCGCATACCGATTATCCGACGCAGACATAATGGACAAAGTACGAAAATGGAATGTGAGGTACGACGGCGGTACAAATAATCCACTGAAGTTCTTGGAACGTGTTGAAGAATTGGCCGAGTGTTATCAAGTACCTCTCGATCGCATCGTCCGGACTCTTCCCGAGTTGCTGAAAGGGAACGCGTTGGTGTGGTACCGGAATAGCAAAGAGCTATTAGTTAATTGGAAAGCATTTAGCGAAGAACTGCGCCGTTTTTTTTTACCACCACGTTTCTACACCCAACTACTGGATCGCATTCGGAGTCGTACACAAAACCACCGAGAAAAGGGCAAAGAATTTCTCACATCGATTCAAGCCCTGATGCGATGGCATACCACCATGACCGCTGAAGAGAAACTCGATAGAATCTATGACAATCTACGACCCGACTACCGGCATTACATCAAGCGAAGGGAGTTCAGCACGTTGTCCGAGTTAACCATCCTGATCGAAGATTTCGAATGTTTAATGGCAGAACAACCTGTCTCACGACTCACTCAACCGCAAAATCGGCCATTGCCACTCCGTCCCGCCGTTCCGCCATTTCGTTCTACCGCACTGCCATTTCGTCCACAAGTACAATACAGTCAACCAGCACCGCAACCCGTAGCCACATCACAGCAGCTGCCCATCCAGTCCGCTCGACCAATTCTGCCACTAGATCTAATGGCAAATAATACAATATACCCGTCGCACACCAGCAATGTCACACCATCGTATCAACCAGTGGCCAATGATGTAACACATTTATACCCGTCGCACACCAGCAATGTCACACCATCGTATCAACCAGTGGCCAACGATGTAACACATTTATACCCGTCACACACCAGCAATGCCAACCACCGGACCTCGACCACGAACTCTACACACCTACACCCGTCGCACACCAGTAACACAAACCCAACCAGCGCATACGAGCGAAGAACCCACTGCTGGGCATGTAGTCAGGCTGGACACCGGCGGAAGCAGTGTCGACAACCACGCCTACTTTTCTGCTCATACTGTGGCACTCATGGGATACAGACCCGCCACTGCCAATGTAGACCGGGAAAACGTCAACGGGCCGTCCAATCTTGTGAGGCATTAGACGCCCCCACCTTGACTACCCTCAGCCACGCCTCATATACATTACCCATATCCTTTTATAATCACCAATACAACGCCGTCATCGACACCGGGGCCTGAAGGTCATGCATCGGAAAAACCATACAGCGAATCTGTAAAGCTAACCGAGTACCAGCCCGACCGATAGCCATGACTTTCGCTTTAGCCGATAAGTCCACTATTACCGCCCACCAGGCGTATACGACAAAATTAACATGGGAGGGGCGCACCTTTACGCACGAGTTCGTGTACCTACCGGAACTCATGGACAAAATCCTGATAGGAACCGACTTTTTGTCCAAGTTCGGATTTACCATAAAATGCGGTAATGAGACAATAACAGCTCGAACCCAGCCTGGCCGACCAGTTATCCAAAGCCTCTTTTCCGAAGAACAACAACTGAAGAAACTCCTGGCAACCGAAATACCCACGTTTGAAAAGCTGAAAGGACCAACCGACATCGCAGAACATGAAATACGGCTTAAGCATCAACGCCCATTTAAGCAACGATACATGCCAAGGAATCCCGCCATGCAGGCGATCATCAATCAAGAAATAGACCAGCTATTAGCAGAAAACAAAATCGAACCATCAAATAGCCCCTATAGCTCTCCGATAGTCCTAGTAAAGAAAAAACAAGGCACGTGGAGGCTATGCGTAGACTACCGTCAATTAAATGAACTCTCTATCAAAGACGCATACCCTCTACCACAAATCAACCACGTACTGGACAAACTAAAGGGAGCTAGATATATTTCAACAATCGATTTAAAGCAAGGTTATTGGCAAATACCACTAAAACCAACCAGCCGCCCGTGTACCGCTTTTACAGTCCCTGGGAGGGGACTTTTTCAATGGAAAGTCATGCCGTTTGGACTTCACTCCGCTCCTGCCACTTTCCAACGACTACTCGACAAGATAATCAGCCCCGAGCTAGAGCCGCACGCTTTCGCCTATCTAGACGACATTATCATCATCGGGCGCACCTTTTCAGAACACATGGCAGCGTTAAAAGAAGTATTCCGACGACTGAGAATGGCAAAACTTAAAATAAATCCCGACAAATGCGAATTTGGAAAAACCGAGATGCGTTACCTCGGCCATATGGTGAACAGACATGGCATACATACCGACCCAAGCAAAATTGAAGCCGTAAAAACCCTCATGGCACCACGAAATATAAAAGAACTCCGGCGAATCATCGGCATAGCATCCTGGTATCGACGTTTTGTACCGAACTTCTCGACCATAACCGCACCGCTTACCACATTGTTAAAGAAAACTCAGAAATGGTCATGGGGAGAAGACCAGAAGAAAGCCTTTGAAATGTTAAAAACAAAATTAACCGAAGCACCAATACTTGCTTGCCCCGATTTCACCCGCCCGTTCGTCCTACACACAGACGCCAGTGCCGATGGTCTCGGTGCAGTACTCTGGCAAACAATCAATAATCAGGAAAAGGTAATCGCCTATGCCAGCCGAACGCTCAACGACGCAGAACGGAACTACTCGGTCACAGAGCGAGAATGTCTAGCGGTGGTCTGGGGAATTCGAAAGATGCGTCCATATCTAGAAGGGTACTACTTTATAGTACATACCGACCATCAGTCTCTAAAATGGTTGCATAGTATCGATAACCCCTCAGGACGACTAGCACGCTGGGCCATCGAACTCCAGCAACACGATTATGAAATCCGGTACCGAAAGGGATCATCCAACACCGTGGCTGATGTACTATCTCGACACCCAACCGGAAAACCCCTTAGACTTATACTACCAATAACCCAAACATGCCCATGGTACGATGCCAAGATAAAATCCGTCACAACGAAACCCGAGGAAAACCCGGAATATCAGGTCGTGGAAAAAACCCTATACCGACATATATTCACCCCCACCAGTTATACCGAAGCCACCACGTCCGCCTGGAAAATTTGCGTCCCCAAGCCACTTCGCCAACAGATTATGCACGAAAATCACACGGATGTGACCGCAGGCCATATGGGAATTGCCAAAACCATTACCAGAATCGCAAAAACCTATTACTGGCCCGGGCTATATCGCGATACCGCGCGATTCGTTCGACGGTGCCCCACGTGTCTCGAGTACAAAGTCCCGACCCGAAAACCTGCAGGGGAGATGCACGTAACCACCGCAAGCCATCCATGGGAAATCGTATGCTCCGATTTTATAGGCCCGCTCCCACGATCGGCAAAAGGAAACACCATGATCCTGGTCTTTTACGACAAGTTTTCCAAATGGACAGAATTCCTGGCTCTCCGTGACGCAACTACTCCTGCCCTCATCAAAGGATTCAAAGAACGTATACTCAGCCGGTATGGCTGCCCCAAAATCCTGATCACCGATAATGGCACGCAATACCGGAGCAAACAATTCCAGACCCTACTATTGCAACTACAAATTAAGCAAAGATTTACCCCACCGTATACCCCGCAAGCAAACCCAACCGAACGGATGAATCGTGTGATAAAAACAATGATCTCACAGTACGTCAGAACCGACCACAGGCGATGGGACGAATATCTACCAGAGTTTATGTTAGCCATCAACACCAGTCACAACGAAACCACCGGTTATTCCGCAGCCTATCTTAATTTCGGTCGCGAATTACGGCTCCCTACCACCCCAGATATACTACTCAACAAAGAACCTGACACACCAGAACGCATCACCATGCTAAACGAAATCCTGGCCCTGGTCAAGCATAACCTGGCCAAAGCGTTTAATACACAAAAAAAATATTATGACCTCCGTCGACGCCCATGGACACCAGCAATCGGGGAAATGGTCTATTACCGACACCGACCACTCTCCTCAGCCACGCAAAATTTCGCCGCTAAATTAGCACCTCGATTTATTGGACCGTACCGAGTCTCCAAAAAACCATCCCCCGTCATATGCATCCTAGAGGGAGAAGAAAAAACAAAACAATAACCGCCCATGTGAAGGATTTAAAGCAACTACCCGATACCCCTACCATAGACGAAGATCAAACCTCAGGTATGATCAACACCACTGGCCACTCAGCAACACCAGTACCAGTCACGATGGCAACGGAACAACATCGCACCAAATTTCTCGGCGAAAATCCGGAACCGGGAGCCCACCGCCGCACCAGACCACGCCCTGTATTGGCACCACCAACAACAACAACTACCGCCAAACAACAGCTCCGAAACATCAAGTGGAAGAAACGGCCACCACCCCCTAACCGGCCACTTACAGTACACGAGCTACAGCGGCTGACAGCATTGGCACCCAGCATCAAGAATGATGCGGCCACCCCGCTTCAGTGGGGCAAACCACGACCCACCACCGCTCAAACCACCAAAGGACCCAGAATCGCCCACCGGACCATCCAACAAAATAGCCTAAACCAGAAAACCCAAAGCCGAACCCTAAACCAACCCCCCTCCAACAACACCCAACCGCCTACAGATAACCTAACCCTAAACAAACCTCCCTCCAACGCCACCCAACCGCTTACCGATAACCCAACCCAAACAACCAACCCCAACACCAATACCACTACAAACCCCCCCAAATCAACACAGAAACTACCAATGACGAGGTTCATAACCCTCGAGAAGAGTAATCACTTCGACCCTGAGGCCTTCGAGGGCGTTCTCATTCCAACAACCCCCAAGAGATTTCGAATCACCGGACCCAGAGGAAGAATCTACGGAAGTCACCACCCAGACCACACTATCCTGCTAAGATGCGCAGGGAGCGCCATGACGATCATCCAAGATGACGCCCACCAGCCCAGCAACATTAACAACAATTAAAAGACAGCAATTAGAAGACAGCATTCCTTCTGTTCATATATTTTTATTATAAAATCTTTTTGTTATTATCATACTTATTACTTATTACTCTACTTATTACTACTATATATTTTTCACTTACTACTATTATACTTATTACTATTAATTAAACCTACTTATTACTATTATAAATTACAATACTTACTACTATTATCACACTTGTTACTATTATCATACTTATTAAACTATTAAACTACTTATTACCGATTGTTACTTTTGCTCAAAAAAAAAAAAAAAAAAAAAAAAAATACAAAACCACAGAAAAGAAAAACACAAAGAAAAAAAACAACAAAACACACACACAAAAAAAAAAAAAAAAAAAAGAGAAACCCTGTATAAATGGAACTATTATCACTAGACATAAACTTAAGCATATTACTATTAAATGGGGGAAAAAAAAAAAAGAAAGAAAAAAATAAACCCACCCACAGTTTTTTTGAAACACACACACATCTTTTTGTAACTCATATAGGTGTCGGCACGAGACAATAAAGGTCGCAGACCACCCCAAATATACCAGAAAAAAATAAGTGACCACACCATATGAGAACATTTTTTTATGTATAAACATTTTTTACTTTAAAATACCAGATATATACATATACATATCTAGATATATAAACAAACTGTATTAAGAAAACCGATAATAGTTATAAGTTATACTTATCCAACCAGTATATAAAAAAAAAACCCCCCATTGCTAGCCTATAAGTGTGTCTTATACTTTTTCGCACCCCGAAGTAGGGGGGGAATGTAACGAAGTTGGTTAAATACCACTTCGCTACAAACCATATGTCTAAAGTAATTGCTGTACAAAAACAAACCCAGTCACTCGATATATAATGGAAAATTAACCTATTTTGCATTATATCAATTTAGCGCAATACGAGTGTACTCGGCCGGTATGCAGTACGTATAAGGTTCAATCCGGCGGTTGAACCAACGAAATTATTTTTTGCGGGAAAAGGGTTTTTCGCCCAATGAATGATAGAAATTTATCAATGATATTATTTATAATCAAATAATTTTTCCAAAAAGGGGAAAACAAAATTCCCAAGGAATTCAACTATTAAGACACACTTATATGCTCCAATCAATCAACAAAAATCAGAATAGAACATACTACGGCACGGTAGTAAAATCTATTCAAGAGTAGACTATACTGCGGCAAGGCAGCTATACCTACTCAAAGGGAAGAAAGCGTTGTGGTTCACAGCAAATTCCCCCTTTACCGACAGCTTTTCGCTGACTACTGTTCTCCACGAACAGCCCCTTTTTTGGTGACAAGGCTAGCCGAGTCATATTAATGTAACACGTTGCCGAGGTTGTAAAACCAGACAACTGTGCTGCATTATATACTCGTACTTTCTTTGTCTAGGTCAATATAACAAAATTGTCAAGGTTGTAAAACCGGGCTAATTTTGTTGTGTTGTACACCCATACTTACTGTGTCTATTGCAGTATAGCGAACGATCGAGGTTGTAAAACCAGGTAGTATCGCTATATTGTAATTTACAAGACACTAAGCAGTCCGCTTGCTCCCAGTGTGGTAGCTATCCCCCGGACCTCGCTTGCTTACTCGTATGGTAATTCAATATACCGCGCTGTTCCGTAGAACACTGCTCGTGTGCTCTAGTAGCAACCACTTAAAGAGCAGAAGTCGCCCATCAACCCCCTTTTCCGCAGTCGAATACTCTCGGCTGCAATCAAGTTCCCCTGGTTTCCCCGTACCGAGTACGTACAAACCAACGTATCGTAAGTTTATTTAAGTATATTTATATGTAAGTACGTATAGACTAAGAGATCAAGAAATAAAGAAGAATTGTAATTTTATATCGAAAACCAACAATCTTTTAATTTGTAACGACGAGCGAGAAGGAGAAAGAACCCTAGGTGACCGGCGAGCGTCACCCGAGCAAAAGACTGTTACAAATTTAGGTTTTATAAGGCTAATTGGGATTGGGTTAGATCGTAATGTAGGAAAGGTAGGAGAGGATTTTCTGGGTTTACACGATTTAAAATGGTTTGGTTTTAAAAAAAAAGGAATTTAGTTTCTAATAAGGCTTTGGTGTACTATTTTGTTCGTGGTAGTAAAATTATATCTGGTTTATTTTCTTTCACTACCTCTTTTTTGTATTTTGTTGAACTTTTGTTTCTGGGGTGCTTATTTATTACTACAAAAACTGTTTCTCCTATTACGCGCTTCATCTTTCATCTTTGTAAGGTTTTTTTTTTTATTATGGTAGTTTAAATCTGCTTCTTGTTTTTTGTTAACTTTGGTATATTGTCTATTCTAAGTTGTTTTAACTTTAAGGGATCGGTTGTTACTCCTTGACCAAAAAATGCTTCTACCGGTTTTATACGAGTGGTATAGTGGAAAGAATTGTTGTACTTATAGAGTGCTTGATGTAATAAATCTGAAAATGAGTCATGAGTTTTTTCTGCTTTTATGCACCGCATTATTTCGTTAAGCGTGGAATGGAACCTTTCTATTTGTCCATTTGTAGTGCTAACATATGGATGGGCTCTATGTATTTCTATTCCATATTGATCTTCTAACATAATTCTGATTGAAGCAGCTGCTAGAGATTTTTCATTGTCAATCACGACTTTTTTCGGAAAACCAAGGGAAGCTATCAATTCTCGAAGGGGCTCCTTAATATCTTGTACCGCTCTTGAATTTACTATTTTTGCCAGAGCATATTTAGAAAATTTATCAATGACCGTAAGTATTACTTTGTGGTTTGTGTAAAAAAGATCTAAGTGAACTATTTGACCAGGGTGTTCCGGGATAGGGGTCGCTTTTAATATTGCCTTATTTGGATGTCTAACATACTTTTGTTCCTTACAGATATTACATTGTTTTACTATTCTGTTAATTTTCGCTTGCATGCTGGGGAAATAGAATCTTTTTAAATTCTCTATATTAACTTCACTTGCCCGTGGCGGCCGGCCGGCTGGCTGGCTGGCTGGCACACCAAATCTTGTGATCAATTTTTAACCCACTTCCTAAAGCACGATTTTATTGAAATTTTGCACACATGTATATCTCCCATGACAACACTTTCTATTCCCATACGAAATTTTTAAAAAATGTACCCGATTTTCTTCAAATTTTATACGCATGTGTATCTTTGATGGACAACACTTTCTGTAAAAATTTGGAAGTGATTGGGGCCCTCGGTCAGGGGGCACCCATACAAATTTTATGAAAAAAGTTCCCGATTTTCTTCAAATTTTATACGCATGTGTATCTCCGATGGACATGTGTATACCAAATAAACAATACTTTTTCTAAAATTTGGTAGTGATCGGGCCCCGGGTTCGGCCGCAAGGCCCTTATACAGCCACACACAGCCTTATCTTCATCAACCTCCTAGGATGGAAGAAACACCAAACCAGATAAGTGATAAGCAAATACCACACATGATTTATGTTATGCGTATGGTCTTATCACCAAAATGTAAAATACAAAAACCATAGAGATAAGACGTGTGATATGTGTATCGTCTTATCACCAATGTAATATACAAGCGCTATATCCCACATAAAGATTTATATGTATATTTAGTCTTAGATTTTTAGTATAAATAAGAGGAAATTAAATAAAATTGAACACACTTCAAAAAGGTCTTTCTTTGAATGAACTACTGATTCCCCCTATCCAAGGTAAGGGTCATTAGTTTAAATCAAAAACACAAAACTGCTTTGAATACCGATTCCCCCCACCAGTGGTAAGGGTCAGTATATCAAGGCAACTCCAACATTGTTCCTTCGAGCGAAAAGGAACCATTCTTCCAAGGAAGAATATCAGACAAAGCGTTTGGCACGGCTTAAACAGTGCCAAGTCAAGCAAAGCAGTGTCAAATCAAGCAAAGCGTTTGGCACGGCTTGAACAGTGTCAAGTCAAGCAAAGCAGTGTCAAATCAAGCAAAGCGTTTGGCACGGCTTAAACAGTGTCAAGTCAAGCAAAGCAGTGTCAAATCAAACAAAGCGTTTGGCACGGCTTAAACAGTGTCAAGTCAAGCAAAGCAGTATCAAATCTAGCAGGGCGTGCGGCTATAAAAGCGTGTGGCACATTATCAAAAGTGTCCAGCCACAAGCAACATATAAAAATAATTCTCTAAAATGGAAATGGACGATGCAGTACAGGACCAGAAGGCAGTAGTGGACTGCATACAGAAGGTATTCGAAAAGTATAAGCGCGAGTCATACTCCCGGAGAACCAAGGTATTCACTACAGCAAGATTGAAAGAAATTAAATCCCTGTATGATGACCTAAAAAACAGGCATCAGCAAATAACAGAACTTGGCGACAATGCCGATCATTTATACTTTACCACAAACTATTATGATCAGGTTTGCTCTCAAGTAGAAAGAATTAAGGCGGATTTAAATGAAAGAATCCGGGACCTTGATATCACCAAAGAAGCGCCAACATCAAAGGCACCTCTTGACGCAGAGCCGGATGAGGCAGAGCAACAGGCTACGAAACCCATGGCGACAACCAGCAAAAAAACAAGGTTTTCTGCAGAAGACTTTAATCTTCATAAAGAGATACCACAAAACTTGGAAATAAAACGACAATGTTTTAGAATCCAGGAATTAACCAATGCTCTTCAGGATTGTACTATGATTGATACTGAATCATCAAAATCCCACATTGAATACAAACGTTGGTCAATTAATGAACAGTGGATGAAAATTAAGCTACACCATGAGCAGATAGTACAAGACGAGGAAAAATTCGAAGAGAATTACTTCTCCGAAAATCTCTTTGGCAAGGCACAAAACAATTATGAATCCACAATGGCTATACTTGCGGACAAAGAATTCAAATATTCTCGCAAGCAAATGACAAAATAAATTCAGTCCGGATTCCTCGAGTCATTATTCCACAATTTGATGGCCACTACCTAAAATGGACTTCCTTTCATGATCTTTTCCAAAAGATTGTTCATGAAAATCAATCACTGGCCAAAATCGAGAAGATGCAGTTTCTAAAAACACATCTAAAGGGAAGCGCGGACAGCGTCATAAGGCATCTGGACATATCGGAGGCAAATTATGATGCAGCTTGGGAGCTTGTATGCAACAGGTTCGACAACAAAAGAAAAAAATTTGCCAGTCAAGTCGATGCTCTACTTAACCAGCAACGCCTTACAACAGAATCCGTAGAAGGTCTACGCAAGTTGTATTACACAACAAAAGAAACTGTCCATGCCCTATCCTCATTAGGCATGGATGTAAACTCATTCGGTCCAATCGTCACACACATTTTAAGAGAGAAATTAGACAAGGAATCTCAGAAGCAATACGAAGTCTCATTAAACAATCCGAGGGACATCCAGAAGTTGGAGGACTTTCTGAAGTTCCTAGAAAAGAGGTTCCAGGGGCTAGAGACCTGCCAGCCGATGGTGGTCAATTGTCAGCCACACCGTGGGAACACAACAAACATTAGGCCGAAGAGTGTAAAAAATTGTTATACAGTTGCACAGAACAACTGTTCAATATGCAATGGTATCCATCCCATCTATCATTGCCAGGAGTTCAGAAACATGTCACCTAAACTAAAAGTACAAAAATTAAACTCTAAGGAAAGTTGCATAAACTGTTTAAACACAAAACACCAGCTAATGCAATGCCCTAGCAAAACAAGATGCAAGACGTGCAATGGAAAGCACAACACATTATTGGACGAGTTTTTTGCTGAAAAGGTTGCACCCACTACCAACCACAATCAGCACAAGGTCCAATCGCTAACTGTCAAAAGAACAAACGAGCACGAGGTTCTTCTAGCAACGGCATGCGTCCTGGGCAACGGATTAATGCTAAGAGCATTAATTGATCAAGGTTCTCAAGCTTCATTCATCACCGAAGCAGCAGTTCAAAGAATTCGAGCAAAAAAAAAACATCAAACCTAACCGTCATCGGAATGGGAGGATGTGAAGCCAGAAGGATCAAACCCAAAACAACTCTTCACTTAACTCCAAGATTCGATTCAAGCTATTCTCTACACATAGAAGCGTTAATAATGAAAACGTTGACAAAATATCTACCCGAATATGATCTGAGGTACAACTTGGAACTCGTAAATAAGGTAGTCTTGGCAGATCCGCAATACAACAAACCTGGACAAATAGACATCATATTAGGAGCTGATGTATTCGGAGAAATAATTCTCAATGGAATTATCAAGGAACAGACATCATCTGTAGTCGCACAACAAACACAATTTGGATGGATCCTTTCCGGATCTCCAACCAAAAATAAAGGCAACAAGCATATTATAACCGGCCTCATCGCCACTACGAGCTTAACGGAAGAGTTAACAAAGTTCTGGGAAATAGAAGATGTTAAGAGCCACAGCGAGCTAAAGGTAACGGAGGAGCACGACGCATTCTTCAAAGAGAACACAACAAGGGACAAGGAAGAAAGATATACAGTTCGTCTTCCTTTTAATTCAGGAGCACCAAGTCTCGGCGAAAGCAAGGGTGCTGCTTTAGCTAGATTTAAGGCATTGGAAACCAGATTTGCACGTGATACCAAAATAGAAGCCGAATAAAAAAATTTCATGATGGAATACATAAAATTAGGCCATATGAACTTATGATCAAGTCCTACCAATGAACTTGATAACTGCTATCTTCCACATCATGCAGTGTGGAAACGCGACAGTCAACAGGACAAGATACGAGTCGTTTTTGACGCCTCTGCCAAATGTCGAAACGGACTCAGTCTGAATAACGTACTAAACATTGGCCCAAAACTACAGCAAGACATTGTCGACATTTTGCTAAGATGGAGAAAGCACAGGGTAGTATTAAAAGCGGACATCGAGAAAATGTATCGTCAGATCAGAATGCACGATGATGACATGCTTTCAAAGAATTCTTTGGAGGTTCTCGCCTAAAGAGCCAATCAATGAATATGAGTTAGCAACGGTAACTTATGGTACAGCGTGCGCTTCTTACTTAGCAATTAGAGTACTGCATCAATTGACGAACGATGAAAGAACGAAGTACCCTACAGCATCAAAAATACTGGCTAACGATTTTTATGTAGACGATGTATTGACAGGAGCAGATTCACTTCGGGAAGCAATTGGTACAACGCGAACTACAAGATCTATTGCAAGCCGGTGGGATGCATCTAAGAAAATGGAGTAGCAATCGACATGAGCTGATAACAACTATATCAGAAAACGAAGTTGAATCATTGGACTTTGAAGAATCGATCAAAACACTTGGCATTCACTGGATACCAAAAACAGACGTCTTTCAATACTACATTAATTCAGTAGACAAACCTACAATAAGACGAAGCATTCTGTCAGACATCGCAACAATATACGATCCACTTGGTTTTCTTGCCCCAATCATAATAAGACACATGATAATCCAGCGGACATAGCTACAAGAGGGACGACCGCTATAAAACTACGACTAAACAACCTATGGTGGTTCGGCCCTGCCTGGCTCAAAGGCAGAACAATGCCTCAGACGGACAAAACTATAGAAACCACGCTTGAACTCAGGGCCAAGGAGAAAACCATTACAATAAACGCCCGAATCATTGATCAAGATGACATCATTTCAAGGTTTTCCAATTTCCAACGCCTCTTAAGGGTAACAGCATGGTGCCAACGTTTTATAAGGAACAGCAGACCTGGTGTCAGCAGCAAAAATCACGGCTTACTAACAGCTATGGAAATCAAAGATGTGAGAAGGTCCATAATCATCATGGTTCAAAAACAGGAATTCCTTTATGAATGGGACCAGCTTAACCAAGGCAAATGTGTTGGCAAAAAGAGCATCCTACTTTCACTGAACCCCTTCATAAAAGACGGAATAATAAGGGTAGGAGGACGGCTGGAAAAATCCGAATTAATATACGAAGCAAAGCACCCGATTCTTCTACCATACAAGCATCCTCTTACATCAATGATCATAGACCACTCCCACACAGCAACAATGCATGGTGGTAGACAAGCGACACTGGCCCACACCAGAGAGGAATATTGGATTATCAATGCAATAAGAGCCGTGAAACAACGATTGCATAGGTGCGTCATATGCTTTAAAACAAATGCTAGACCACTCGAACAAATAATGGGGCATTTGCCAAAAGCACGAGTTACAATAAGCAAACCATTTACCCACACTGGAATAGATTACGCAGGCCCAATATCACTAAAGCTTGCGAAGGGACGAGGCTCAAAGAGCTACAAGGGTTACATTGCCGTGTTCAACTGTCTAGCTACAAAGGCAATACATCTGGAAGTGGTCAGCGACTTAACAGCAAAGGTATTCTTGGCAGCGCTTTCAAGGTTATGCTGTCGACGAGGAAGAATTTCACATTTATATAGTGATAATGGTACGAACTTTGTATCAACAAATAAAATACTAGATTCATTCTCCAAGAAAGAAGGCTCGGCTTACAACAATGATATTCAGAGAGAATTAACAAATTTATCCATTGACTGGCATTTCATATCGCCGGCGTCTCCCCACTTCGGGGGGCTATATGCAATGAATTACCAATCACCACAAGGAAAGCAGCGGAAGAAACACATAAACCTGCCGCCGCAAGGGAAAAGGTGAAAGAAACACCTCCAATTGAGAGAACTTGCGCAAACGCCTGTGTTAATGTGGTCTCCAGGCCAGCACTTCCTAATGTGCCCAGGGCATCGACTTCAAGGCAGGGCAAGTGTAAAATTCGTCCAATTGGTCCAACCTGGTTTAACACCGAAAGGCCCATGACGCTCCCCAAGGCAAAACGATGCTAACTTGGCCAATTACTACTCAGCTCACTGCTCGTAATGTCTTTCGTCAGCACTGGCCACTGCGGTTACGAAATAAAGCAATTTTACTCCGGTTTATACATCGAGGAAATGGGAATAGCACACGTAAAACGAGGAGTTTTTAGAACGCAGATCAGCCTAACCTTAGATCAAATAAATGCAGACAAATCATCAGCAATTAACGCGACTCAACAAGCCGAAGAATTTTGTGAAACAGGTGTTAAGTCACCTAAAATTCAGTCACAGATTGCTGGGCTTAAATCAAAATTTGATAAGGGAGGATGGAGGACATCGGATTTATGAAGAAATCATTTAGGGCCTTGGACAAAAATACCATAGAAATCAACTTTCTAATTGCATATCTAGCGAATGACAATTTGTTGGGGGATTACATTAAAAAATATGTTAATATTAATAGGGTCGCCTTCAAGAGGGGAGATCTCAGTGAATTGTTATCTACCACCCAATTGAATGATATCATCAGCTACGCCAACCAAAAAATGCCCACTCACCTATTTGTCAGCAGAACTTCAAGCTACCCCACCGAAGGAATATGGGATTCAAACCTACTAATCATCCGGAGTTATTTCGACATACTGGAGTCAGAAAGATATGAACTTGTCAAGGTTACATCCGTGCCCAACCGGGTACGCAGCAACACCTACGAGGTCATGGAGATTCCAAACAACATATTAGCTGTCGACAACACTAGACAGCTATATTTTGAATTAGCCGAAAAGGAATTAAACTCGTGCAGTCACACTAAAAACTCAACAACGTGGGTTTGCATTCCCTTAACACTCAGAAGAATCACTGACGACTCCAGTTGCATAATAAACAAGCTATTTCAAAGGTACAACAAAACGCGGTGCCCTAGAAATATAAAGATGACGAGTTTACTATGGAAGCTGCTTTTCATGAGAAATACTTGGATGTTTATCGCTCCTATGCCGACTGAAGTCGCCGCATATTGCGAGGGAGTCCGCAGAGAGATAATTCTCAACGAAACTGGAATAATAAAATTCACCGAAGACTGTCACATCGAGACATCACACAATATAATCAAGCCCGAAGTGTTTGGGGAATTTCACGTTGTCCAATCACACTTTCATAACGTTAACATGTCATTGCTTTATCCCACCCTAAAGGACTCCACTAATGAAGGCCCTGAGCTCCCAGGAATCGTTGGAGGAACCATCATATAACAGTCCGAAGACATACTCAGTAAGGCAATCGATAATCTAAGGGACGAACAGGAAATCACGGTATGGAAGTCATCCAAGGGACATCCGATTACACATGTCAGCACAGCTCTAGTTATACCTATCATTGCAGCCTTGACATTCAAGGCCACGTCTGCTTGGAAGTGCCGAAAACCCAAAACTACTTCACCTTCGGACATCGAGCTCCAACCAGTGGCGCCACCAAAACGGAAACAATGGCAGGAATCAGATTTCAACACATTCGAAATCGGGGGGGAAAATGTGCTGTCCGCACATACCTAAATTACGCATCACGTACATCATCATTTGCCACGCGACGTTATGAGCACACAATGCTGCACATACTTAAGTTGCGTACACCAGCATTTCCCACGCGACGTTATCAGCCTACAACGCATTACACTGCATGAGAGTGTAATACGTTCGTTATCTGTCGGGTTCAGGATTTGCCTTGTGGAGTACAACATATCACAGCCTTATCTTCATCAACCTCCTAGGATGGAAGAAACACCAAACCAGATAAGTGATAAGCAAATACCATACATGATTTATGTTATGCGTATGGTCTTATCACCAAAATGTAAAATACAAAAACCATAGAGATAAGACGTGTGATATGTGTATCACCAATATAATATACAAGCGCTATATCCCACATAAAGATTTATATGTATATTTAGTCTTAGATTTTTAGTATAAATAAGAGGAAATTAAATAAAATTGTACACACTTCAAAAAGGTCTTTCTTTGATTGAACTACTGATTCCCCCTACCCAAGGTAAGGGTCATTAGTTTAAATCAAAAACACAAAGCTGCTTTGAATACCGATTCCCCCCACCACCACCACCAAAACCATGCAGCGCAGCCGACTGCGCAGCACACACCGCTTACAGTCATTAAAGTACGACGGTATCTGATGCCACTATAAGAAAGTAAAAAAATGTATAAGGGCCTTTCGGCCGAACCCGGGGCCCGAACACTAGCAAATTTAGGAAGTGCGTTAAAAATTTATATTTAAAAAAAAATTGTATGGGAGCCCCCCGACCTCGGGGCCCGATCGCTTCAAAAATTTTACAAAAAGTTTTGTCCATCAGAGATACACATGCTTATAAAATTTGAAGAAAATCGGGACCTTTTTTCATAAAATTTGTATGGGTTTGGTTCTTAAAGACGTTTATAGGTATATCAGAAAATGGTATGAGGTCTTGAGATGAGCTTTCATCACTATGCTGGGTGGATGTCATTGAATTTATCTGAGGGGCTCTTGAAAGTGCATTGGCGACGATATTTGTTTTTCCTGGCTTATATTGCAATTAATAATTGTATTCTTTTAAGAAAGCTATTTTTGATACTAAGGACACGAGTGAGTGGCTGATGGTCAGTTAAGATTTTAACTTTTGCTGAGCCATATAAGTAATTTCTTAATTTTTCTAGTGCCCATATAATAGCTAACATCTCTCGCTCATTAGTGGCGTAATTTTCTTCTATTCTGCTGACAGTGCGGTATATGAATGCTAGAGGTCGGTCATCCTGTGATAATACGGCTCCTATTGCGTAGTTTGACGCATCTGTGGTAAGTTCAAACTGTTTATTGGAGTTGGGTTAGGCTAATATAGTAGCTTGACTAATTCTAAGTTCTTAAGTTTATTAAAAGCTTCCATTGCATCTGTATTAAAAGAAATTTGCTTTTTCTCTGACAGATTTTTCGGCAGATTGCCCTCTTACCTCGCTTAAAAGGGTTGTCAGGGGCTTCGCAATTTTGGCGTAGTCTTTGACGAAGCTGCTGTAGTAGCCGGACAGAC
This sequence comes from Nephrocerus scutellatus, assembly GCA_947095585.1. Taxonomy (NCBI): domain Eukaryota; kingdom Metazoa; phylum Arthropoda; class Insecta; order Diptera; family Pipunculidae; genus Nephrocerus; species Nephrocerus scutellatus. The sequence continues at coordinate 50,811,335 of OX352763.1, read as the reverse complement.
CTAAAAAGGATCTGATTTTTTGTTGCGGAAAGTTTTTAATAGCAATTAATTTTTGAGGGTTTGTTTTTACTCTATCTTTGGATACAATGAAATAAAATGGCTCGGATTTATGAAGAAATCATTTAGGGCCTTGGACAAAAATACCATAGAAATCAACTTTCTAATTGCTTATCTAGCGAATGACAATTTGTTGGGGGATTACATTAAAAAATATGTTAATATTAATAGGGTCGCCGTCAAGAGAGGAGATCTCAGAGAATTGTTATCTACCACCCAATTGAATGATATCATCAGCTACGCCAACCAAAAAATGCCCACTCACCTATTTGTCAGCAGAACTTCAAGCTACCCCACCGAAGGAATATGGGATTCAAACCTACTAATCATCCGGAGTTATTTCGACATACTGGAGTCAGAAAGATATGAACTTGTCAAGGTTACATCCGTGCCCAACCCAACGAGATTCCAAACAACATATTAGCTGTTGACAACACTAGACAGCTATATTTTGAATTAGCCGAAAAGGAATTAAACTCGTGCAGTCACACTAAAAACTCAACAACGTGGGTTTGCATTCCCTTAACACTCAGAAGAATCACTGACGACTCCAGTTGCATAATAAACAAGCTATTTCAAAGGTACAACAAAACGCGGTGCCCTAGAAATATAAAGATGACGAGTTTACTATGGAAGCTGCTTTTCATGAGAAATACTTGGATGTTTATCGCTCCTATGCCGACTGAAGTCGCCGCATATTGCGAGGGAGTCCGCAGAGAGATAATTCTCAACGAAACTGGAATAATAAAATTCACCGAAGACTGTCACATCGAGACATCACACAATATAATCAAGCCCGAAGTGTTTGGGGAATTTCACGTTGTCCAATCACACTTTCATAACGTTAACATGTCATTGCTTTATCCCACCCTAAAGGACTCCACTAATGAAGGCTCTGAGCTCCCAGGAATCGTTGGAGGAACCATCATATAACAGTCCGAAGACATACTCAGTAAGGCAATCGATAATCTAAGGGACGAACAGGAAATCACGGTATGGAAGTCATCCAAGGGACATCCGATTACACATGTCAGCACAGCTCTAGTTATACCTATCATTGCAGCCTTGACATTCAAGGCCACGTCTGCTTGGAAGTGCCGAAAACCCAAAACTACTTCACCTTCGGACATCGAGCTCCAACCAGTGGCGCCACCAAAACGGAAACAATGGCAGGAATCAGATTTCAACACATTCGAAATCGGGGGGGAAAATGTGCTGTCCGCACATACCTAAATTACGCATCACGTACATCATCATTTGCCACGCGACGTTATGAGCACACAATGCTGCACATACTTAAGTTGCGTACACCAGCATTTCCCACGCGACGTTATCAGCCTACAACGCATTACACTGCATGAGAGTGTAATACGTTCGTTATCTGTCGGGTTCAGGATTTGCCTTGTGGAGTACAACATATCACAGCCTTATCTTCATCAACCTCCTAGGATGGAAGAAACACCAAACCAGATAAGTGATAAGCAAATACCATACATGATTTATGTTATGCGTATGGTCTTATCACCAAAATGTAAAATACAAAAACCATAGAGATAAGACGTGTGATATGTGTATCACCAATATAATATACAAGCGCTATATCCCACATAAAGATTTATATGTATATTTAGTCTTAGATTTTTAGTATAAATAAGAGGAAATTAAATAAAATTGTACACACTTCAAAAAGGTCTTTCTTTGATTGAACTACTGATTCCCCCTACCCAAGGTAAGGGTCATTAGTTTAAATCAAAAACACAAAGCTGCTTTGAATACCGATTCCCCCCACCACCACCACCAAAACCATGCAGCGCAGCCGACTGCGCAGCACACACCGCTTACAGTCATTAAAGTACGACGGTATCTGATGCCACTATAAGAAAGTAAAAAAATGTATAAGGGCCTTTCGGCCGAACCCGGGGCCCGAACACTAGCAAATTTAGGAAGTGCGTTAAAAATTTATATTTAAAAAAAAAATTGTATGGGAGCCCCCCGACCTCGGGGCCCGATCGCTTCAAAAATTTTACAAAAAGTTTTGTCCATCAGAGATACACATGCTTATAAAATTTGAAGAAAATCGGGACCTTTTTTCATAAAATTTGTATGGGTTTGGTTCTTAAAGACGTTTATAGGTATATCAGAAAATGGTATGAGGTCTTGAGATGAGCTTTCATCACTATGCTGGGTGGATGTCATTGAATTTATCTGAGGGGCTCTTGAAAGTGCATTGGCGACGATATTTGTTTTTCCTGGCTTATATTGCAATTAATAATTGTATTCTTTTAAGAAAGCTATTTTTGATACTAAGGACACGAGTGAGTGGCTGATGGTCAGTTAAGATTTTAACTTTTGCTGAGCCATATAAGTAATTTCTTAATTTTTCTAGTGCCCATATAATAGCTAACATCTCTCGCTCATTAGTGGCGTAATTTTCTTCTATTCTGCTGACAGTGCGGTATATGAATGCTAGAGGTCGGTCATCCTGTGATAATACGGCTCCTATTGCGTAGTTTGACGCATCTGTGGTAAGTTCAAACTGTTTATTGGAGTTGGGTTAGGCCAATATAGTAGCTTGACTAATTCTAAGTTCTTAAGTTTATTAAAAGCTTCCATTGCATCTGTATTAAAAGAAATTTGCTTTTTCTCTGACAGATTTTTCGGCAGATTGCCCTCTTACCTCGCTTAGAAGGGTTGTCAGGGGCTTCGCAATTTTGGCGTAGTCTTTGACGAAGCTGCTGTAGTAGCCGGACAGACCTAAAAAGGATCTGATTTTTTGTTGCGGAAAGTTTTTAATAGCAATTAATTTTTGAGGGTTTGTTTTTACTCTATCTTTGGATACAATGAAATAAAATTTTTCGTGTAAATGTTCTTATTAATACACAAAGTGTGATACATAAAGTGTTGTCCGTCGGAAATACACTCGCGTATACAATTTTAAGACAATCGGCTACTTTTTTTTAACAAAATTTGTATGGGTGCCCCCCGAACCCGGGGCCCGATCACTCCCAAATATTTACAAAAAGTGTTATCCATCGAAGGTACACATGTGTATAAAATTTGAAGAAAATCTGGTACTTTTTTTTATAAGATTTGTATAGGGGCCCCCCAACTCCGGGGCCCGATCACTTCCAAATTTTTACAAAAAGTGTTTTTCATTGGAGATACACATGTGTATAAAATTTTAAGAAAAACGGGTACTTCTTTTTATAAAATTTGTATGGGTGCCTCCCAACCCCGGGGCCCGATCACTTCCAAAATTTTTACAAAAAGTGTTTTTTATTGGAGATACACATGTGTATAAAATTTGAAGAAAATCGGGTACTTTTTGTAAAATATTTGTATGGGAGCCCCTCGACCCCGCACCAAATTTTAATAGAAAGTGTTGGAATGGGAGATACACATGTGTGCAAAATTTCAATAAAATCGGACTTTAGGAAGTGGGAAGTGATCACAAGATTTGGTGTGCCAGCCAGCCAGCCACGGGTAAGTGAAGTTAACATAGAGAATTTCAAAAATTACATTTATCTAACTGCACCTTCATGTTCGCTTGCTCGAGAGTTTCAAATATTATGGTCAGATGTTCTATATGGTCTTTTTCATTCTTACTAAATATAATAATATCATCGATATACACAAAGCATATTTTACCAATATGATCGCGTAGTATATCGTTTAATGCACGCTGAAAAATCGATGGTGCATTTTTCAGTCCAAAGGGTAATCGAGTGAACTCATAGTTAGCATTATTAATAGAATAATTCTAATTGTGCAAGTACCTCTTGAATTTCTGGGATAGGATAGCGATCTAGAATAGTATTCTCATTTAATTTCCGGTCATCGATTACCATCCTGTATTGTTTATTGCCTAGAGAATCTGTTTTTTCTGAACAATCCACACTGGTGAATTAAATGGTGATCTTGATGGTCTGATGATACCATCATCAAAAAGTTTCTTAACTTGACTTTCTACTTCTGTTTATGGGATAAGGATAATATTTGGTGTAGATGGGGGTATCTGATTTTGTACGAATTTCTCCTAGGACTTTAGTAGTATAAGTTAGTTTTTAATCAGGATCGGAAAACAAATTAGAGAATTTTCCAACTAAGGAGATTGTTGAATTTCTCTGTACAGTTGTCATGTGATCGATTTCGATATTAATATTATTCACATCACGTGAAAGTTGCTGTTTTATTTTTATTTTCTTTCCACCTTTGATGACCATATAATTATATTCTGCGTATATTACTGCTGAAAGCTGTTTGAGGCTGTCATTTCCTAATATAACGTGAAAAGATTTGAGAATTTGGAAGCATAAAAAAATTTAATGGGAATGTTATTATTACCTAAAAGGTGTGCGTTAACGTGGTGAGTAATTTAAACGGGTCCACCTTCTGAATTTCCATAAAAAGAGCAGGGTAGGCTGTGTCGAGGACACGGCCGTGGGTTTTGAGCGTGACAACGTCTCTCCGGGACGAAAGAAAAGAAAACAAAGATCTTGTTGTCTGTGGGACATAAACACGGACGTATATATTAAAAAAAATTTCTAAATTTTAGGCGAATTTTAATGTTCATAACCACTAACTGTAAAGTGGCTGCATATTGCATATCACTGCCCAAACAGAGTAATCAGCTTTTGGTTTCAACTCATAAAAAAATTTGAGTTGTTTTAAATTAAATTTGAACGGAAGAGAAGTGAGCAGCACTAACCAATGCATCGAAATGGTATGCTAAGAATGTCGCTTTGAAACATGCAGGCCAATTATTCGTGATTAAATTTCTTTTGCATGGTTCTCTTCCTTCTGTAATAGATCAAAGAGTTATTCAATTTATAAAAAAATTGAGTAATTTTAAAATAAATTTTAAGAGAAATGAAATTGAAGAGAGAAGAAGTTCGCATTGATACATGCAGGCCAATTATTCAGCATTAAATTTCTTTTGCGTGGTTCTCTCTCTTCTGTAATTGGTCGAAGAGTTATTTACTCTAGTTACTGTAAACATGACTAAGGATAAGGTAAGCGAAAAGAAAAGGAAATAGTTGCAAGGAAGCTTGCAGGTTTTCATTGTTATCTGCCTCTTTTTTTAACTTATGGTAGTTTTGTTTTTCTGCACGTCACGAGACCACTGTATCGAGCAGAGCAGAGGACCGATAGAAAATGAACAGAGACTATACTATCACTACGGCTGCGGTACAGAATTAAGAAACTTCGCAGCTTGTGCTTAGTTGCCGAAATTCCAGACCATAATGATCATATTCCAGAATTCCAATAGGAAGAAGCCTTTTAGCCGCATATTAGTCCTGCATTCCGAGTTTCATACGAATCCCTTGAGAAAGGGCTTAGTTCCAAAAATCCCAGACCCTATTGGCCAGATCCCAGAATTTCCATAAGAACAAGTCTTATAGTCACATATTAGTCCTACATTCCGAGTTTCATACGAATCCCTTGAGAAATGACTTGGTTCCAAAAATCCCAGACCCTATTGGCCAGATCCCAGAATTTCCATAGGAACAAGTCTTATAGTCACATATTAGTCCTACATTCCGAGTTTCATACGAATCCCTTGAGAAATGGCTTGGTTCCAAAAATCCCAGGCCCTATTGGCCAGATCCCAAAATTTCCATAGGAACAAGTCTTATAGTCACATATTAGTCCTACATACCGAGTTTCATACGAATCCCTTGAGAAATGGCTTGGTTCCAAAAATCCCAGGCCCTATTGGCCAGATCCCAGAATTTCTATAGGAACAAGTCTTATAGTCACATATTAGTCCTACATTCCGAGTTTCATACGAATCCCTTGAGAAATTGCTTGGTTCCAAAAATCCCAGACCCTATTGGCCAGATCCCAGAATTTCAATAGGAACAAGTCTTATAGTCACATATTAGTCCTACATTCCGAGTTTCATACGAATCCCTTGAGAAATGGCTTGGTTCCAAAAATCCCAAACCCTATTGGCCAGATCCCAGAATTTCCATAGGAACAAGTCTTATAGTCACATATTAGTCCTACATTCCGAGTTTCATACGAATCCCTTGATAAATGGCTTGGTTCCAAAAATCCCAGACCCTATTGGCCAGATCCCAGAATTTCCATAGGAACAACTCTTATAGTCACATATTAGTCCTACATTCCGAGTTTCATACGAATCCCTTGAGAAATGACTTGGTTCCAAAAATCCCAGAACCTATTGGCCAGATCCCAGAATTTCCATAGGAACAAGTCTTATAGTCACATATTAGTCCTACATTCCGAGTTTCATACGAATCCCTTGAGAAATGGCTTGGTTCCAAAAATCCCAGGCCCTATTGGCCAGATCCCAGAATTTCCATAGGAACAAGTCTTATAGTCACATATTAGTCCTACATTCCGAGTTTCATACGAATCCCTTGAGAAATTGCTTGGTTCCAAAAATCCCAGGCCCTATTGGCCAGATCCCAGAATTTCCATAGGAACAAGTCTTATAGTCACATATTAGTCCTACATTCCGAGTTTCATACGAATCCCTTGAGAAATGGCTTGGTTCCAAAATTCCCAGACCCTATTGGCCAGATCCCAGAATTTCCATAGGAACAAGTCTTATAGTCACATATTAGTCCTACATACCGAATTGCATACGAATCCCTTGAGAAATAGCTTGGTTACAAAAATCCCAGACCCTATTGGCCAGATCCCAGAATTTCAATAGGAACAAGTCTTATAGTCACATATTAGTCCTACATTCCGAGTTTCATACGAATCCCTTGAGAAATGGCTTGGTTCCAAAAATCTCAGGCCCTATTGGCCAGATCCCAGAATTTCCATAGGAACAAGTCTTATAGTCACATATTAGTCCTACATTCCGAGTTTCATACGAATCCCTTGAGAAATAGCTTGGTTCTAAAAATCCCAGACCCTATTGGCCAGATCCCAGAACTTCCATAGGAACAAGTCTTATAGTCACATATTAGTCCTACATTCCGAGTTTCATACGAATCCCTTGATAAATGGCTTGGTTCCAAAAATCCCAGACCCTATTGGCCAGATCCCAGAATTTCCATAGGAACAAGTCTTATAGTCACATATTAGTCCTACATTCCGAGTTTCCTTCCCTTGAGAAATGGCTTGGTTCCAAAAATCCCAAACCCTATTGGCCAGATCCCAGAATTTCCATAGGAACAAGTCTTATAGTCACATATTAGTCCTATATTCCGAGTTTCATACGAATCCCTTGATAAATGGCTTGGTTCCAAAAATCCCAGACCCTATTGGCCAGATCCCAGAATTTCCATAGGAACAAGTCTTATAGTCACATATTAGTCCTACATTCCTAGTTTCATACGAATCCCTTGAGAAATGACTTGGTTCCAAAAATCCCAGAACCTATTGGACAGATCCCAGAATTTCCATAGGAACAAGTCTTATAGTCACATATTAGTCCTATATTCCGAGTTTCATACGAATCCCTTGAGAAATGGCTTGGTTCCAAAAATCCCAGACCCTATTGGCCAGATCCCAGAATTTCCATAGGAACAAGTCTTAAAGTCACATATTAGTCCTACATTCCGAGTTTCATACGAATCCCTTTAGAAATGGCTTGGTTCCAAAAATCCCAGACCCTATTGGCCAGATCCCAGAATTTCCATAGGGACAAGTCTTATAGTCACATATTAGTCCTACATTCCGAGTTTCATACGAATCCCTTGAGAAATGGCTTGGTTCCAAAAATCCCAGACCCTATTGGCCAGATCCCAGAATTTCCATAGGAACAAGTCTTATAGTCACATATTAGTCCTACATGACGAGTTTCATACGAATCCCTTGAGAAATGACTTGGTTCCAAAAATCCCAGACCCTATTGGCCAGATCCCAGAATTTCCATAGGAACAAGTCTTATAGTTACATATTAGTCCTACATTCCGAGTTTCATACGAATCCCTTGAGAAATGGCTTGGTTCCAAAAATCCCAGACCCTATTGGCCAGATCCCAGAATTTCCATAGGAACAAGTCTTATAGTCACATATTAGTCCTACATTCCGAGTTTCATACGAATCCCTTGAGAAATGGCTTGGTTCCAAAAATCCCAGACCCTATTGGCCAGATCCCAGAATGTCCATAGGAACAAGTCTTATGGTCAAAATATTAGTCCTACATACCGAGTTTCATACGAATCCCTTGAGAAATGGCTTGGTTCCAAAAATCCCAGGCCCTATTGGCCAGATCCCAGAATTTCCATAGGAACAAGTCTTATAGTCACATATTAGTCCTACATTCCGAGTTTCATACGAATCCCTTGAGAAATGGCTTGGTTCCAAAAATCCCAGACCCTATTGGCCAGATCCCAGAATTTCCATAGGAACAAGTCTTATAGTCACATATTAGTCCTACATTCCGAGTTTCATACGAATCCCTTGAGAAATGGCTTGGTTCCAAAAATCCCAGACCCTATTGGCCAGATCCCAGAATTTCCATAGGAACAAGTCTTAGAGTCACATATTAGTCCTACGTTCCGAGTTTCATACGAATCCCTTGAGAAATGGCTTGGTTCCAAAAATCCCAGACCCTATTGGCCAGATCCCAGAATTTCCATAGTAACAAGTCTTATAGTCACATATTAGTCCTACGTTCCGAGTTTCATACGAATCCCTTGAGAAATGGCTTGGTTCCAAAAATCCCAGACCCTATTGGCCAGATCCCAGAATTTCCATAGGAACAAGTCTTATAGTCACATATTAGTCCTACATGACGAGTTTCATACGAATCCCTTGAGAAATGACTTGGTTCCAAAAATCCCAGACCCTATTGGCCAGATCCCAGAATTTCCATAGGAACAAGTCTTATAGTTACATATTAGTCCTACATTCCGAGTTTCATACGAATCCCTTGAGAAATGGCTTGGTTCCAAAAATCCCAGACCCTATTGGCCAGATCCCAGAATTTCCATAGGAACAAGTCTTATAGTCACATATTAGTCCTACATTCCGAGTTTCATACGAATCCCTTGAGAAATGGCTTGGTTCCAAAAATCCCAGACCCTATTGGCCAGATCCCAGAATGTCCATAGGAACAAGTCTTATGGTCAAAATATTAGCCCTACATACCGAGTTTCATACGAATCCCTTGAGAAATGGCTTGGTTCCAAAAATCCCAGGCCCTATTGGCCAGATCCCAGAATTTCCATAGGAACAAGTCTTATAGTCACATATTAGTCCTACATTCCGAGTTTCATACGAATCCCTTGAGAAATGGCTTGGTTCCAAAAATCCCAGACCCTATTGGCCAGATCCCAGAATTTCCATAGGAACAAGTCTTATAGTCACATATTAGTCCTACATTCCGAGTTTCATACGAATCCCTTGAGAAATGGCTTGGTTCCAAAAATCCCAGACCCTATTGGCCAGATCCCAGAATTTCCATAGGAACAAGTCTTATAGTCAAATATTAGTCCTACATTCCGAGTTTCCTACGAAACCCTTGAGAAATGACTTGGTTCCAAAAATCCCAGAACCTATTGGACAGATCCCAGAATTTCCATAGGAACAAGTCTTATAGTCACATATCACAGACCCTATTGGCCAGATCCCAGAATTTTAATAGGAACAAGTCTTATATTCACATATTAGTCCTACATTCCGAGTTTCATACGAATCACTTGAGAAATTACTTGGTTCCAAAAATCCCAGACCCTATTGGCCAGATCCTTGAATTTCCATAGGAACAAGTCTTATAGTCACATATTAGTCCTACATTCCGAGTTTCATACGAATCCCTTGAGAAATGGCTTGGTTCCAAAAATCCCAGGCCCTATTGGCCAGATCCCAGAATTTCCATAGGAACAAGTCTTATAGTCACATATTAGTCCTACATTCCGAGTTTCATACGAATCCCTTGAGAAATGGCTTGGTTCCCAAAATCCCAGACCCTATTGGCCAGATCCCAGAATTTCCATAGTAACAAGTCTTATAGTCACATATCACAGACCCTATTGGCCAGATCCCAGAATTTCAATAGGAGCAAGTCTTATAGTCACATATTAGTCCTACGTTCCGAGTTTCATACGAATCCCTTGAGAAATGACTTGGTTCCAAAAATCTCAGACCCTATTGGCCAGATCCCAGAATTTCCATAGGAAGAAGTCTTATAGTTCCATATTAGTCCTACATTCCGAGTTTTATACGAATCCCTTGAGAAATGGCTTGGTTCCAAAAATTCCAGACCCTATTGGCCAGATCCCAGAATTTCCATAGGAACAAGTCTTATAGTCACATATTAGTCCTACATACCAAGTTTCATACGAATCCCTTGAGAAATGGCTTGGTTCCAAAAATCCCAGACCATATTGGCCAGATCCCAGAATTTTAATAGGAACAAGTCTTATATTCACATATTAGTCCTACATTCCGAGTTTCATACGAATCCCTTGAGAAATTACTTGGTTCCAAAAATCTCAGACCCTATTGGCCAGATCCTTGAATTTCCATAGGAACAAGTCTTATAGTCACATATTAGTCCTACATTCCGAGTTTCATACGAATCCCTTGAGAAATGGCTTGGTTCCAAAAATCCCAGGCCCTATTGGCCAGATCCCAGAATTTCCATAGGAACAAGTCTTATAGTCACATATTAGTCCTACATTCCGAGTTTCATACGAATCCCTCGAGAAATTGCTTGGTTCCAAAAATCCCTGGCCCTATTGGCCAGATCCCAGAATTTCCATAGGAACAAGTCTTATAGTCACATATTAGTCCTACATTCCGAGTTTCATACGAATCCCTTGAGAAATGGCTTGGTTCCAAAATTCCCAGACCCTATTGGCCAGATCCCAGAATTTCCATAGGAACAAGTCTTATAGTCACATATTAGTCCTACATACCGAGTTTCATACGAATCCCTTGAGAAATGGCTTGGTTACAAAAATCCCAGACCCTATTGGCCAGATCCCAGAATTTCAATAGGAACAAGTCTTATAGTCACATATTAGTCCTACATTCCGAGTTTCATACGAATCCCTTGAGAAATGGCTTGGTTCCAAAAATCCCAGGCCCTATTGGCCAGATCCCAGAATTTCCATAGGAACAAGTCTTATAGTCACATATTAGTCCTACATTCCGAGTTTTATACGAATCCCTTGAGAAATAGCTTGGTTTTAAAAATCCCAGACCCTGTTTGCCAGATCCCAGAATTTCCATAGGAACAAGTCTTATAGTCACATATTAGTCCTACATTCCGAGTTTCATACGAATCCCTTGATAAATGGCTTGGTTCCAAAAATCCCAGATCCTATTGGCCAGATCCCAGAATTTCCATAGGAACAAGTCTTATAGTCACATATTAGTCCTACATTCCGAGTTTCATATGAATCCCTTGAGAAATGACTTGGTTCCAAAAATCCCAGAACCTATTGGACAGATCCCAGAATTTCCATAGGAACAAGTCTTATAGTCACATATTAGTCCTATATTCCGAGTTTCATACGATTCCCTTGAGAAATGGCTTGGTTCCAAAAATCCCAGGCCCTATTGGACAGAACCCAGAATTTCCATAGGAACAAGTCTTATAGTCACATATTAGTCCTACATTCCGAGTTTCATACGAATCCCTTGATAAATGGCTTGGTTCCAAAAATCCCAGACCCTATTGGCCAGATCCCAGAATTTCCATAGGAACAAGTCTTATAGTCACATATTAGTCCTACATTCCGAGTTTCATATGAATCCCTTGAGAAATGACTTGGTTCCAAAAATCCCAGAACCTATTGGACAGATCCCAGAATTTCCATAGGAACAAGTCTTATAGTCACATATTAGTCCTATATTCCGAGTTTCATACGATTCCCTTGAGAAATGGCTTGGTTCCAAAAATCCCAGGCCCTATTGGCCAGATCCCAGAATTTCTATAGGAACAAGTCTTATAGTCACATATTAGTCCTACATTCCGAGTTTCATACGAATCCCTTGAGAAATTGCTTGGTTCCAAAAATCCCAGACCCTATTGGCCAGATCCCAGAATTTCAATAGGAACAAGTTTTATAGTCACATATTAGTCCTACATTCCGAGTTTCATACGAATCCCTTGAGAAATGGCTTGGTTCCAAAAATCCCAGACCCTATTGGCCAGATCCCAGAATTTCAATAGGAACAAGTCTTATAGTCACATATTAGTCCTACATTCCGAGTTTCATACGAATCCCCTGAGAAATGACTTGGTTCCAAAAATCCCAGACCCTATTGGCCAGATCACAGAATTTCCATAGGAACAAGTCTTATAGTCACATATTAGTCCTACATTCCGAGTTTCATACGAATCCCTTGATAAATGGCTTGGTTCCAAAAATCCCAGACCCTATTGGCCAGATCCCAGAATTTCCATAGGAACAAGTCTTATAGTCACATATTAGTCCTACATTCCGAGTTTCCTTCCCTTGAGAAATGGCTTGGTTCCAAAAATCCCAAACCCTATTGGCCAGATCCCAGAATTTCCATAGGAACAAGTCTTATAGTCACATATTAGTCCTATATTCCGAGTTTCATACGAATCCCTTGATAAATGGCTTGGTTCCAAAAATCCCAGACCCTATTGGCCAGATCCCAGAATTTCCATAGGAACAAGTCTTATAGTCACATATTAGTCCTACATTCCTAGTTTCATACGAATCCCTTGAGAAATGACTTGGTTCCAAAAATCCCAGAACCTATTGGACAGATCCCAGAATTTCCATAGGAACAAGTCTTATAGTCACATATTAGTCCTATATTCCGAGTTTCATACGAATCCCTTGAGAAATGGCTTGGTTCCAAAAATCCCAGACCCTATTGGCCAGATCCCAGAATTTCCATAGGAACAAGTCTTAAAGTCACATATTAGTCCTACATTCCGAGTTTCATACGAATCCCTTTAGAAATGGCTTGGTTCCAAAAATCCCAGACCCTATTGGCCAGATCCCAGAATTTCCATAGGGACAAGTCTTATAGTCACATATTAGTCCTACATTCCGAGTTTCATACGAATCCCTTGAGAAATGGCTTGGTTCCAAAAATCCCAGACCCTATTGGCCAGATCCCAGAATTTCCATAGGAACAAGTCTTATAGTCACATATTAGTCCTACATGACGAGTTTCATACGAATCCCTTGAGAAATGACTTGGTTCCAAAAATCCCAGACCCTATTGGCCAGATCCCAGAATTTCCATAGGAACAAGTCTTATAGTTACATATTAGTCCTACATTCCGAGTTTCATACGAATCCCTTGAGAAATGGCTTGGTTCCAAAAATCCCAGACCCTATTGGCCAGATCCCAGAATTTCCATAGGAACAAGTCTTATAGTCACATATTAGTCCTACATTCCGAGTTTCATACGAATCCCTTGAGAAATGGCTTGGTTCCAAAAATCCCAGACCCTATTGGCCAGATCCCAGAATGTCCATAGGAACAAGTCTTATGGTCAAAATATTAGTCCTACATACCGAGTTTCATACGAATCCCTTGAGAAATGGCTTGGTTCCAAAAATCCCAGGCCCTATTGGCCAGATCCCAGAATTTCCATAGGAACAAGTCTTATAGTCACATATTAGTCCTACATTCCGAGTTTCATACGAATCCCTTGAGAAATGGCTTGGTTCCAAAAATCCCAGACCCTATTGGCCAGATCCCAGAATTTCCATAGGAACAAGTCTTATAGTCACATATTAGTCCTACATTCCGAGTTTCATACGAATCCCTTGAGAAATGGCTTGGTTCCAAAAATCCCAGACCCTATTGGCCAGATCCCAGAATTTCCATAGGAACAAGTCTTAGAGTCACATATTAGTCCTACGTTCCGAGTTTCATACGAATCCCTTGAGAAATGGCTTGGTTCCAAAAATCCCAGACCCTATTGGCCAGATCCCAGAATTTCCATAGTAACAAGTCTTATAGTCACATATTAGTCCTACGTTCCGAGTTTCATACGAATCCCTTGAGAAATGGCTTGGTTCCAAAAATCCCAGACCCTATTGGCCAGATCCCAGAATTTCCATAGGAACAAGTCTTATAGTCACATATTAGTCCTACATGACGAGTTTCATACGAATCCCTTGAGAAATGACTTGGTTCCAAAAATCCCAGACCCTATTGGCCAGATCCCAGAATTTCCATAGGAACAAGTCTTATAGTTACATATTAGTCCTACATTCCGAGTTTCATACGAATCCCTTGAGAAATGGCTTGGTTCCAAAAATCCCAGACCCTATTGGCCAGATCCCAGAATTTCCATAGGAACAAGTCTTATAGTCACATATTAGTCCTACATTCCGAGTTTCATACGAATCCCTTGAGAAATGGCTTGGTTCCAAAAATCCCAGACCCTATTGGCCAGATCCCAGAATGTCCATAGGAACAAGTCTTATGGTCAAAATATTAGCCCTACATACCGAGTTTCATACGAATCCCTTGAGAAATGGCTTGGTTCCAAAAATCCCAGGCCCTATTGGCCAGATCCCAGAATTTCCATAGGAACAAGTCTTATAGTCACATATTAGTCCTACATTCCGAGTTTCATACGAATCCCTTGAGAAATGGCTTGGTTCCAAAAATCCCAGACCCTATTGGCCAGATCCCAGAATTTCCATAGGAACAAGTCTTATAGTCACATATTAGTCCTACATTCCGAGTTTCATACGAATCCCTTGAGAAATGGCTTGGTTCCAAAAATCCCAGACCCTATTGGCCAGATCCCAGAATTTCCATAGGAACAAGTCTTATAGTCAAATATTAGTCCTACATTCCGAGTTTCCTACGAAACCCTTGAGAAATGACTTGGTTCCAAAAATCCCAGAACCTATTGGACAGATCCCAGAATTTCCATAGGAACAAGTCTTATAGTCACATATCACAGACCCTATTGGCCAGATCCCAGAATTTTAATAGGAACAAGTCTTATATTCACATATTAGTCCTACATTCCGAGTTTCATACGAATCACTTGAGAAATTACTTGGTTCCAAAAATCCCAGACCCTATTGGCCAGATCCTTGAATTTCCATAGGAACAAGTCTTATAGTCACATATTAGTCCTACATTCCAAGTTTCATACGAATCCCTTGAGAAATGGCTTGGTTCCAAAAATCCCAGGCCCTATTGGCCAGATCCCAGAATTTCCATAGGAACAAGTCTTATAGTCACATATTAGTCCTACATTCCGAGTTTCATACGAATCCCTTGAGAAATGGCTTGGTTCCAAAAATCCCAGACCCTATTGGCCAGATCCCAGAATTTCCATAGTAACAAGTCTTATAGTCACATATCACAGACCCTATTGGCCAGATCCCAGAATTTCAATAGGAGCAAGTCTTATAGTCACATATTAGTCCTACGTTCCGAGTTTCATACGAATCCCTTGAGAAATGACTTGGTTCCAAAAATCCCAGACCCTATTGGCCAGATCCCAGAATTTCCATAGGAAGAAGTCTTATAGTTCCATATTAGTCCTACATTCCGAGTTTTATACGAATCCCTTGAGAAATGGCTTGGTTCCAAAAATTCCAGACCCTATTGGCCAGATCCCAGAATTTCCATAGGAACAAGTCTTATAGTCACATATTAGTCCTACATACCAAGTTTCATACGAATCCCTTGAGAAATGGCTTGGTTCCAAAAATCCCAGACCATATTGGCCAGATCCCAGAATTTTAATAGGAACAAGTCTTATATTCACATATTAGTCCTACATTCCGAGTTTCATACGAATCCCTTGAGAAATTACTTGGTTCCAAAAATCTCAGACCCTATTGGCCAGATCCTTGAATTTCCATAGGAACAAGTCTTATAGTCACATATTAGTCCTACATTCCGAGTTTCATACGAATCCCTTGAGAAATGGCTTGGTTCCAAAAATCCCAGGCCCTATTGGCCAGATCCCAGAATTTCCATAGGAACAAGTCTTATAGTCACATATTAGTCCTACATTCCGAGTTTCATACGAATCCCTCGAGAAATTGCTTGGTTCCAAAAATCCCTGGCCCTATTGGCCAGATCCCAGAATTTCCATAGGAACAAGTCTTATAGTCACATATTAGTCCTACATTCCGAGTTTCATACGAATCCCTTGAGAAATGGCTTGGTTCCAAAATTCCCAGACCCTATTGGCCAGATCCCAGAATTTCCATAGGAACAAGTCTTATAGTCACATATTAGTCCTACATACCGAGTTTCATACGAATCCCTTGAGAAATGGCTTGGTTACAAAAATCCCAGACCCTATTGGCCAGATCCCAGAATTTCAATAGGAACAAGTCTTATAGTCACATATTAGTCCTACATTCCGAGTTTCATACGAATCCCTTGAGAAATGGCTTGGTTCCAAAAATCCCAGGCCCTATTGGCCAGATCCCAGAATTTCCATAGGAACAAGTCTTATAGTCACATATTAGTCCTACATTCCGAGTTTTATACGAATCCCTTGAGAAATAGCTTGGTTTTAAAAATCCCAGACCCTGTTTGCCAGATCCCAGAATTTCCATAGGAACAAGTCTTATAGTCACATATTAGTCCTACATTCCGAGTTTCATACGAATCCCTTGATAAATGGCTTGGTTCCAAAAATCCCAGATCCTATTGGCCAGATCCCAGAATTTCCATAGGAACAAGTCTTATAGTCACATATTAGTCCTACATTCCGAGTTTCATACGAATCCCTTGAGAAATGGCTTGGTTCCAAAAATCCCAAACCCTATTGGACAGAACCCAGAATTTCCATAGGAACAAGTCTTATAGTCACATATTAGTCCTACATTCCGAGTTTCATACGAATCCCTTGATAAATGGCTTGGTTCCAAAAATCCCAGACCCTATTGGCCAGATCCCAGAATTTCCATAGGAACAAGTCTTATAGTCACATATTAGTCCTACATTCCGAGTTTCATATGAATCCCTTGAGAAATGACTTGGTTCCAAAAATCCCAGAACCTATTGGACAGATCCCAGAATTTCCATAGGAACAAGTCTTATAGTCACATATTAGTCCTATATTCCGAGTTTCATACGATTCCCTTGAGAAATGGCTTGGTTCCAAAAATCCCAGGCCCTATTGGCCAGATCCCAGAATTTCTATAGGAACAAGTCTTATAGTCACATATTAGTCCTACATTCCGAGTTTCATACGAATCCCTTGAGAAATTGCTTGGTTCCAAAAATCCCAGACCCTATTGGCCAGATCCCAGAATTTCAATAGGAACAAGTTTTATAGTCACATATTAGTCCTACATTCCGAGTTTCATACGAATCCCTTGAGAAATGACTTGGTTCCAAAAATCCCAGACCCTATTGGCCAGATCCCAGAATTTCAATAGGAACAAGTCTTATAGTCACATATTAGTCCTACATTCCGAGTTTCATACGAATCCCCTGAGAAATGACTTGGTTCCAAAAATCCCAGACCCTATTGGCCAGATCACAGAATTTCCATAGGAACAAGTCTTATAGTCACATATTAGTCCTACATTCCGAGTTTCATACGAATCCCTTGAGAAATGGCTTGGTTCCAAAAATCCCAGACCCTATTGGCCAGATCCCAGAATTTCCATAGGAACAAGTCTTATAGTCACATATCACAGACCCTATTGGCCAGATCCCAGAATTTCAATAGGAGCAAGTCTTATAGTCACATATTAGTCCTACGTTCCGAGTTTCATACGAATCCCTTGAGAAATGACTTGGTTCCAAAAATCCCAGACCCTATTGGCCAGATCCCAGAATTTCCATAGGAACAAGTCTTATAGTTCCATATTAGTCCTACATTCCGAGTTTTATACGAATCCCTTGAGAAATGGCTTGGTTCCAAAAATTCCAGACCCTATTGGCCAGATCCCAGAATTTCCATAGGAACAAGTATTATAGTTCCATATTAGTCCTACATTCCGAGTTTTATACGAATCCCTTGAGAAATGGCTTGGTTCCAAAAATTCCAGACCCTATTGGCCAGATCCCAGAATTTCCATAGGAACAAGTCTTATAGTCACATATTAGTCCTACATACCAAGTTTCATACGAATCCCTTGAGAAATGGCTTGGTTCCAAAAATCCCAGACCCTATTGGCCAGATCCCAGAATTTCCATAGGAACAAGTCTTAAAGTCACATATTAGTCCTACATTCCGAGTTTCATACGAATCCCTTGAGAAATGGCTTGGTTCCAAAAATCCCAGACCCTATTGGCCAGATCCCAGAATTTCCATAGGAACAAGTCTTATAGTCACATATTAGTCCTACATTCCGAGTTTCATACGAATCCCTTGAGAAATGGCTTGGTTCCAAAAATCCCAGACCCTATTGGCCAGATCCCAGAATTTCCATAGGAACAAGTCTTATAGTCACATATTAGTCCTACATTCCGAGTTTCATACGAATCCCTTGAGAAATGACTTGGTTCCAAAAATCCCAGACCCTATTGGCCAGATCCCAGAATTTCCATAGGAACAAGTCTTAAAGTCACATATTAGTCCTACATTCCGAGTTTCATACGAATCCCTTGAGAAATGGCTTGGTTCCAAAAATCCCAGACCCTATTGGCCAGATCCCAGAATTTCCATAGGAACAAGTCTTATAGTCACATATTAGTCCTACATACCAAGTTTCATACGAATCCCTTGAGAAATGGCTTGGTTCCAAAAATCCCAGACCCTATTGGCCAGATCCCAGAATTTCCATAGGAACAAGTCTTAAAGTCACATATTAGTCCTACATTCCGAGTTTCATACGAATCCCTTGAGAAATGGCTTGGTTCCAAAAATCCCAGACCCTATTGGCCAGATCCCAGAATTTCCATAGGAACAAGTCTTATAGTCACATATTAGTCCTACATTCCGAGTTTCATACGAATCCCTTGAGAAATGGCTTGGTTCCAAAAATCCCAGACCCTATTGGGCAGATCCCAGAATTTCCATAGGAACAAGTCTTATAGTCACATATTAGTCCTACATTCCGAGTTTCATACGAATCCCTTGAGAAATGGCTTGGTTCCAAAAATCCCAGACCCTATTGGCCAGATCCCAGAATTTCCATAGGAACAAGTCTTATAGTCACATATTAGTCCTACATTCCGAGTTTCATACGAATCCCTTGAGAAATGACTTGGTTCCAAAAATCCCAGAACCTATTGGCCAGATCCCAGAATTTCCATAGGAACAAGTCTTATAGTCACATATTAGTCCTACATTCCGAGTTTCATACGAATCCCTTGAGAAATGGCTTGGTTCCAAAAATCCCAGACCCTATTGGCCAGATCCCAGAATTTCCATAGGAACAAGTCTTATAGTCACATATTAATCCTACATACCGAGTTTCATACGAATCCCTTGAGAAATGACTTGGTTCCAAAAATCCCAGACCCTATTGGCCAGATCCCAGAATTTCCATAGGAACAAGTCTTAAAGTCACATATTAGTCCTACATTCCGAGTTTCATACGAATCCCTTGAGAAATGGCTTGGTTCCAAAAATCCCAGACCCTATTGGCCAGATCCCAGAATTTCCATAGGAACAAGTCTTATAGTCACATATTAGTCCTACATACCAAGTTTCATACGAATCCCTTGAGAAATGGCTTGGTTCCAAAAATCCCAGATCCTATTGGCCAGATCCCAGAATTTCCATAGGAACAAGTCTTATAGTCACATATTAGTCCTACATTCCGAGTTTCATACGAATCCCTTGATAAATGGCTTGGTTCCAAAAATCCCAGACCCTATTGGCCAGATCCCAGAATTTCCATAGGAACAAGTCTTATAGTCACATATTAGTCCTACATTCCGAGTTTTATACGAATCCCTTGAGAAATGGCTTGGTTCCAAAAATTCCAGACCCTATTGGCCAGATCCCAGAATTTCCATAGGAACAAGTCTTATAGTCACATATTAGTCCTACATACCAAGTTTCATACGAATCCCTTGAGAAATGGCTTGGTTCCAAAAATCCCAGACCCTATTGGCCAGATCCCAGAATTTCCATAGGAACAAGTCTTAAAGTCACATATTAGTCCTACATTCCGAGTTTCATACGAATCCCTTGAGAAATGGCTTGGTTCCAAAAATCCCAGACCCTATTGGCCAGATCCCAGAATTTCCATAGGAACAAGTCTTATAGTCACATATTAGTCCTACATTCCGAGTTTCATACGAATCCCTTGAGAAATGGCTTGGTTCCAAAAATCCCAAACCCTATTGGACAGAACCCAGAATTTCCATAGGAACAAGTCTTATAGTCACATATTAGTCCTACATTCCGAGTTTCATACGAATCCCTTGATAAATGGCTTGGTTCCAAAAATCCCAGACCCTATTGGCCAGATCCCAGAATTTCCATAGGAACAAGTCTTATAGTCACATATTAGTCCTACATTCCGAGTTTCATATGAATCCCTTGAGAAATGACTTGGTTCCAAAAATCCCAGAACCTATTGGACAGATCCCAGAATTTCCATAGGAACAAGTCTTATAGTCACATATTAGTCCTATATTCCGAGTTTCATACGATTCCCTTGAGAAATGGCTTGGTTCCAAAAATCCCAGGCCCTATTGGCCAGATCCCAGAATTTCTATAGGAACAAGTCTTATAGTCACATATTAGTCCTACATTCCGAGTTTCATACGAATCCCTTGAGAAATTGCTTGGTTCCAAAAATCCCAGACCCTATTGGCCAGATCCCAGAATTTCAATAGGAACAAGTTTTATAGTCACATATTAGTCCTACATTCCGAGTTTCATACGAATCCCTTGAGAAATGACTTGGTTCCAAAAATCCCAGACCCTATTGGCCAGATCACAGAATTTCCATAGGAACAAGTCTTATAGTCACATATTAGTCCTACATTCCGAGTTTCATACGAATCCCTTGAGAAATGGCTTGGTTCCAAAAATCCCAGACCCTATTGGCCAGATCCCAGAATTTCCATAGGAACAAGTCTTATAGTCACATATCACAGACCCTATTGGCCAGATCCCAGAATTTCAATAGGAGCAAGTCTTATAGTCACATATTAGTCCTACGTTCCGAGTTTCATACGAATCCCTTGAGAAATGACTTGGTTCCAAAAATCCCAGACCCTATTGGCCAGATCCCAGAATTTCCATAGGAACAAGTCTTATAGTTCCATATTAGTCCTACATTCCGAGTTTTATACGAATCCCTTGAGAAATGGCTTGGTTCCAAAAATTCCAGACCCTATTGGCCAGATCCCAGAATTTCCATAGGAACAAGTATTATAGTTCCATATTAGTCCTACATTCCGAGTTTTATACGAATCCCTTGAGAAATGGCTTGGTTCCAAAAATTCCAGACCCTATTGGCCAGATCCCAGAATTTCCATAGGAACAAGTCTTATAGTCACATATTAGTCCTACATACCAAGTTTCATACGAATCCCTTGAGAAATGGCTTGGTTCCAAAAATCCCAGACCCTATTGGCCAGATCCCAGAATTTCCATAGGAACAAGTCTTAAAGTCACATATTAGTCCTACATTCCGAGTTTCATACGAATCCCTTGAGAAATGGCTTGGTTCCAAAAATCCCAGACCCTATTGGCCAGATCCCAGAATTTCCATAGGAACAAGTCTTATAGTCACATATTAGTCCTACATTCCGAGTTTCATACGAATCCCTTGAGAAATGGCTTGGTTCCAAAAATCCCAGACCCTATTGGCCAGATCCCAGAATTTCCATAGGAACAAGTCTTATAGTCACATATTAGTCCTACATTCCGAGTTTCATACGAATCCCTTGAGAAATGACTTGGTTCCAAAAATCCCAGACCCTATTGGCCAGATCCCAGAATTTCCATAGGAACAAGTCTTAAAGTCACATATTAGTCCTACATTCCGAGTTTCATACGAATCCCTTGAGAAATGGCTTGGTTCCAAAAATCCCAGACCCTATTGGCCAGATCCCAGAATTTCCATAGGAACAAGTCTTATAGTCACATATTAGTCCTACATACCAAGTTTCATACGAATCCCTTGAGAAATGGCTTGGTTCCAAAAATCCCAGACCCTATTGGCCAGATCCCAGAATTTCCATAGGAACAAGTCTTAAAGTCACATATTAGTCCTACATTCCGAGTTTCATACGAATCCCTTGAGAAATGGCTTGGTTCCAAAAATCCCAGACCCTATTGGCCAGATCCCAGAATTTCCATAGGAACAAGTCTTATAGTCACATATTAGTCCTACATTCCGAGTTTCATACGAATCCCTTGAGAAATGGCTTGGTTCCAAAAATCCCAGACCCTATTGGGCAGATCCCAGAATTTCCATAGGAACAAGTCTTATAGTCACATATTAGTCCTACATTCCGAGTTTCATACGAATCCCTTGAGAAATGGCTTGGTTCCAAAAATCCCAGACCCTATTGGCCAGATCCCAGAATTTCCATAGGAACAAGTCTTATAGTCACATATTAGTCCTACATTCCGAGTTTCATACGAATCCCTTGAGAAATGACTTGGTTCCAAAAATCCCAGAACCTATTGGCCAGATCCCAGAATTTCCATAGGAACAAGTCTTATAGTCACATATTAGTCCTACATTCCGAGTTTCATACGAATCCCTTGAGAAATGGCTTGGTTCCAAAAATCCCAGACCCTATTGGCCAGATCCCAGAATGTCCATAGGAACAAGTCTTATAGTCACATATTAATCCTACATACCGAGTTTCATACGAATCCCTTGAGAAATGGCTTGGTTCCAAAAATCCCAGGGCCTATTGGCCAGATCCCAGAATTTCCATAGGAACAAGTCTTATAGTCACATATTAGTCTTACATTCCGAGTTTCATACGAATCCCTTGAGAAATGGCTTGGTTCCAAAAATCCCAGACCCTAATGGCCAGATCCCAGAATTTCCATATGAACAAGTCTTATAGTCACATATTAGTCCAACATTCCGAGTTTCATATGAATCACTTGAGAAATGGCTTGGTTCCAAAAATCCCAGACCCTATTGGCCAGATCCCAGAATTTCCATAGGAACAAGTCTTATAGTCACATATTAGTCCTACATTCCGAGTTTCATACGAATCCCTTGAGAAATGGCTTGGTTCCAAAAATCCCAGACCCTATTGGCCAGATCCCAGAATTTACATAGGAACAAGTCTTATAGTCACATATTAGTCCTACATTCCGAGTTTCATACGAATCCCTTGAGAAATGGCTTGGTTCCAAAAATCCCAGACCCTATTGGCCAGATCCCAGAATTTCAATAGGAAAAAGTCTTATAGTCACATATTAGTCCTACATTCCGAGTTTCATACGAATCCCTTGAGAAATGACTTGGTTCCAAAAATCCCAGACCCTATTGGCCAGATCACAGAATTTCCATAGGTGCAAGTCTTATAGTCACATATTAGTCCTACATTCCGAGTTTCATACGAAACCCTTGAGAAATGGCTTGGTTCCAAAAATCCCAGACCCTATTGGCCAGATCCCAGAATTTCCATAGGAACAAGTCTTATAGTCACATATCACAGACCCTATTGGCCAGATCCCAGAATTTCAATAGGAGCAAGTTTTAGAGTCACATATTAGTCCTACATTCCAAGTTTCATACGAATCCCTTGAGAAATGACTTGGTTCTAAAAATCCCAGACCCTATTGGCCAGATCCCAGAATTTCCATAGGAACAAGTCTTATAAATAGTTACATATAAGTCCTACATTCCGAGTTTTATACGAATCCCTTGAGAAATGGCTTGGTTCCAAAAATTCCAGACCCTATTGGCCAGATCCCAGAATTTCCATAGGAACAAGTCTTATAGTCACATATTAGTCTGACATTCCGAGTTTTATACGAATCCCTTGAGAAATAGCTTGGTTCCAAAAATCCCAGACCCTATTGGCCAGATCCCAGAATTTCCATAGGAACAAGTCTTATAGTCACATATTAGTCCTACATTCCGAGTTTCATACGATTCCCTTGATAAATGGCTTGGTTCCAAAAATCCCAGACCCTATTGGCCAGATCCCAGAATTTCCATAGGAACAAGTCTTATAGTCACATATTAGTCCTACATTCCGAGTTTCATACGAATCCCTTGAGAAATGGCTTGGTTCCAAAAATCCCAAACCCTATTGGCCAGATCCCAGAATTTCCATAGGAACAAGTCTTATAGTCACATATTAGTCATACATTCCGAGTTTCATACGAATCCCTTGATAAATGGCTTGGTTCCGAAAATCCCAGACCCTATTGGCCAGATCCCAGAATTTCCATAGGAACAAGTCTTATAGTCACATATTACTCCTACATTCCGAGTTTCATACGAATCCCTTGAGAAATTGCTTGGTTCCAAAAATCCCAGACCCTATTGGCCAGATCCCAGAATTTCAATAGGAACAAGTCTTATAGTCACATATTAGTCCTACATTCCGAGTTTCATACGAATCCCTTGAGAAATGACTTGGTTCCAAAAATCCCAGACCCTATTGGCCAGATCCCAGAATTTCAATAGGAACAAGTCTTATAGTCACATATTAGTCCTACATTCCGAGTTTCATACGAATCCCTTGAGAAATGACTTGGTTCCAAAAATCCCAGACCCTATTGGCCAGATCACAGAATTTCCATAGGAACAAGTCTTATAGTCACATATTAGTCCTACATTCCGAGTTTCATATGAATCCCTTGAGAAATGGCTTGGTTCCAAAAATCCCAGACCCTATTGGCCAGATCCCAGAATTTCCATAGGAACAAGTCTTATAGTCACATATCACAGACCCTATTGGCCAGATCCCAGAATTTCAATAGGAGCAAGTCTTATAGTCACATATTAGTCCTACGTTCCGAGTTTCATACGAATCCCTTGAGAAATGACTTGGTTCCAAAAATCCCAGACCCTATTGGCCAGATCCAAGAACTTCCATAGGAACAACTCTTATAGTCACATATTAGTCCTACATTCCGAGTTTCATACGAATCACTTGAGAAATGACTTGGTTCCAAAAATCCCAGACCCTATTGGCCAGATCCCAGAATTTCCATAGGAACAAGTCTTATAGTCACATATCACAGACCCTATTGGCCAGATCCCAGAATTTCAATAGGAGCAAGTCTTGTAGTCACATATTAGTCCTACGTTCCGAGTTTCATACGAATCCCTTGAGAAATGACTTGGTTCCAAAAATCCCAGACCCTATTGGCCAGATCCCAGAATTTCCATAGGAACAAGTCTTATAGTTACATATTAGTCCTACATTCCGAGTTTCATACGAATCCCTTGAGAAATGGCTTGGTTCCAAAAATCCCAGACCCCATTGGCCAGATCCCAGAATTTCCATAGGAACAAGTCTTAAAGTCACATATTAGTCCTACATTCCGAGTTTCATACGAATCCCTTGAGAAATGGCTTGGTTCCAAAAATTCCAGACCCTATTGGCCAGATCCCAGAATTTCCATAGGAACAAGTCTTATAGTCACATATTAGTCCTACATACCAAGTTTCATACGAATCCCTTGAGAAATGGCTTGGTTCCAAAAATCAGAGACCCTATTGGCCAGATCCCAGAATTTCCATAGGAACAAGTCTTATAGTCACATATTAGTCCTACATTCCGAGTTTCATACGAATCCCTTGAGAAATGACTTGGTTCCAAAAATCCCAGACCCTATTGGCCAGATCCCAGAATTTCAATAGGAACAAGTCTTATAGTCACATATTAGTCCTACATTCCGAGTTTCATACGAATCCCTTGAGAAATGACTTGGTTCCAAAAATCCCAGACCCTATTGGCCAGATCACAGAATTTCCATAGGAACAAATCTTATCGTCACATATTAGTCCTACATTCCGAGTTTCATACGAATCCCTTGAGAAATGACTTGGTTCCAAAAATTCCAGACCCTATTGGCCAGATCCCAGAATTTCCATAGAACAAGTCTTATAGTCACATATCACAGACCCTATTGGCCAGATCCCAGAATTTCAATAGGAGCAAGTCTTATAGTCACATATTACTCCTACATTCCGAGTTTCATACGAATCCCTTGAGAAATGACTTGGTTCCAAAAATCCCAGACCCTATTGGCCAGATCCCAGAATTTCCATAGGAACAACTCTTATAGTCACATATTAGTCCTACATTCCAAAGTTTCATACGAATCACTTGAGAAATGACTTGGTTCCAAAAATCCCAGACCCTATTGGCCAGATCCCAGAATTTCCATAGGAACAAGTCTTATAGTCACATATCACAGACCCTATTGGCCAGATCCCAGAATTTCAATAGGAGCAAGTCTTATAGTCACATATTAGTCCTACGTTCCGAGTTTCATACGAATCCCTTGAGAAATGACTTGGTTCCAAAAATCCCAGACCCTATTGGCCAGATCCCAGAATTTCCATAGGAACAAGTCTTATAGTTACATATTAGTCCTACATTCCGAGTTTCATACGAATCCCTTGAGAAAAGGCTTGGTTCCAAAAATTCCAGACCCAATTGGCCAGATCCCAGAATTTCCATAGGAACACGTCTTATAGTCACATATTAGTCCTACATACCAAGTTTCATACGAATCCCTTGAGAAATGGCTTGGTTCCAAAAATCCCAGACCCTATTGGCCAGATCCCAGAATTTCCATAGGAACAAGTCTTAAAGTCACATATTAGTCCTACATTCCGAGTTTCATACGAATCCCTTGAGAAATGGCTTGGTTTAAAAAATCCCAGACCCTATTGGCCAGATCCCAGAATTTCCATAGGAAAAAGTCTTATAGTCACATATTAGTCCTACATTCCGAGTTTCATACGAATCCCGAATGGCCAGATCCCAGAATTTCCATAGGAACAAGTCTTATAGTCACATATTAGTCCTACATTCCGAGTTTCATACGAATCCCTTGAGAAATGACTTGGTTCCAAAAATCCCAGACCCTATTGGCCAGATCCCAGAATTTCCATAGGAACAAGTCTTAAAGTCACATATTAGTCCTACATTCCGAGTTTCATACGAATCCCTTGAAAAATGGCTTGGTTCCAAAAATCCCAGACCCTATTGGCCAGATCCCAGAATTTCCATAGGAACAAGTCTTATAGTCAAATATTAGTCCTACATTCCGAGTTTCATACGAATCCCTTGAGAAATGACTTGGTTCCAAAAATCCCAGAACCTATTGCCCAGATCCCAGAATTTCTATAGGAACAAGTCTTATAGTCACATATTAGTCCTACATTCCGAGTTTCATACGAATCCCTTGAGAAATGGCTTGGTTCCAAAAATCCCAGACCCTATTGGCCAGATCCCAGATTGTCCATAGGAACAAGTCTTATAGTCACATATTAGTCCTACATTCCGAGTTTCATACGAATCCCTTGAGAAATGGCTTGGTTACAAAAATCCCAGACCCTATTGGCCAGATCCCAGAATTTCAATAGGAACAAGTCTTATAGTCACATATTAGTCCTACATTCCGAGTTTCATACGAATCCCTTGAGAAATGGCTTGGTTCCAAAAATCCCAGTCCCTATTGGCCAGATCCCAGAATTTCCATAGGAACAAGTCTTATAGTCACATATTAGTCCTACATTCCGAGTTTCATACGAATCCCTTGAGAAATGGCTTGGTTCCAAAAATCCCAGACCCTATTGGCCAGATCCCAGAATTTCCATAGGAACAAGTCTTATAGTCACATATTAGTCCTACATTCCGAGTTTCATACGAATCCCTTGAGAAATGGCTTGGTTCCAAAAATCCCAGACCCTATTGGCCAGATCCCAGAATTTCCATAGGAACAAGTCTTATAGTCACATATTAGTCCTACATTCCGAGTTTCCTACGAATCCCTTGAGAAATGACTTGGTTCCAAAAATCCCAGAACCTATTGGACAGATCCCAGAATTTCCATAGGAACAAGTCTTATAGTCACATATTAGTCCTACATTCCGAGTTTCATACGAATCCCTTGAGAAATGGCTTGGTTCCAAAAATCCCAGACCCTATTGGCCAGATCCCAGAATTTCCATAGGAACAAGTCTTATAGTCACATATTAGTCCTACATTCCAAGTTTCATACGAATCCCTTGAGAAATGGCTTGGTTCCAAAAATCCCAGACCCTATTGGCCAGATCCCAGAATTTCAATAGGAACAAGTCTTATAGTCACATATTAGTCCTTCATTCCGAGTTTCATACGAATCCCTTGAGAAATGACTTGGTTCCAAAAATCCCAGACCCTATTGGCCAGATCCCAGAATTTCCATAGGATCAAGTCTTATAGTCACATATTAGTCCTACATTCCGAGTTCCATACGAATCCCTTGAGAAATGACTTGATTCCAAAAATTCCAGACCCTATTGGCCAGATCCCAGAATTTCCATAGAACAAGTCTTATAGTCACATATCACAGACCCTATTGGCCAGATCACAGAATTTCAATAGGAGCAAGTCTTATAGTCACATATTAGTCCTACATTCCGAGTTTCATACGAATCCCTTGAGAAATGACTTGGTTCCAAAAATCCCAGACCCTATTGGCCAGATCCCAGAATTTCCATAGGAACAAGTCTTATAGTTACATATAAGTCCTACATTCCGAGTTTTATACGAATCCCTGGAGAAATGGCTTGGTTCAAAAATTCCAGACCCTATTGGCCAGATCCCAGAATTTCCATAGGAACAAGTCTTATAGTCACATATTAGTCCTACATACCAAGTTTCATACGAATCCCTTGAGAAATGGCTTGGTTCCAAAAATCCCAGACCCTATTGACCAGATCCCAGAATTTCCATAGGAACAAGTCTTATAGTCACATATTAGTCCTACATTCCGAGTTTCATACGAATCCCTTGAGAAATGGCTTGGTTCCTAAAATCCCAGACCCTATTGGCCAGATCCCAGAATTTCCATAGGAACAAGTCTTATAGTCACATATTAGTCCTACATTCCGAGTTTCATACGAATCACTTGAGAAATGACTTGGTTCCAAAAATCCCAGACCCTATTGGCCAGATCCCAGAATTTCCATAGGAACAAGTCTTATAGTTACATATAAGTCCTACATTCCGAGTTTTATACGAATCCCTTGAGAAATGGCTTGGTTCCAAAAATTCTAGGCCCTATTGGCCAGATCCCAGAATTTCCATAGGAACAAGTCTTATAGTCACATATTAGTCCTACATACTAAGTTTCATACGAATCCCTTGAGAAATGGCTTGGTTCCAAAAATCCCAGACCCTATTGACCAGATCCCAGAATTTCCATAGGAACAAGTCTTATAGTCACATATTAGTCCTACATACCAAGTTTCATACGAATCCCTTGAGAAATGGCTTGGTTCCAAAAATCCCAGACCCTATTGACCAGATCCCAGAATTTCCATAGGAACAAGTCTTATAGTCACATATTAGTCCTACATTCCGAGTATCATACGAATCCCTTGAGAAATGGCTTGGTTCCAAAAATCCCAGGCCCTATTGGTCAGATCCCAGAATTTCCATAGGAACAAGTCTTATAGTCACATATTAGTCCTACATTCCGAGTTTCATACGAATCCCTTGAGAAATGGCTTGGTTCCTAAAATCCCAGACCCTATTGGCCAGATCCCAGAATTTCCATAGGAACAAGTCTTATAGTCACATATCACAGACCCTATTGGCCAGATCCCAGAATTTCAATAGGATGAAGTCTTATAGTCACATATTAGTCCTACATTCCGAGTTTCATACGAATCCCTTGAGAAATGGCTTGGTTCCAAAAATCCCAGACCCTATTGGCCAGATCCCAGAATTTCCATAGGAACAAGTCTTATAGTCACATATTAGTCCTACATACCAAGTTTCATACGAATCCCTTGAGAAATGGCTTGGTTCCAAAAATCCCAGACCCTATTGACCAGATCCCAGAATTTCCATAGGAACAAGTCTTATAGTCACATATTAGTCCTACATTCCGAGTTTCATACGAATCCCTTGAGAAATGGCTTGGTTCCTAAAATCCCAGACCCTATTGGCCAGATCCCAGAATTTCCATAGGCACAAGTCTTATAGTCACATATTAGTCCTACATTCCGAGTTTCATACGAATCACTTGAGAAATGACTTGGTTCCAAAAATCCCAGACCCTATTGGCCAGATCCCAGAATTTCCATAGGAACAAGTCTTATAGTTACATATAAGTCCTACATTCCGAGTTTTATACGAATCCCTTGAGAAATGGCTTGGTTCCAAAAATTCCAGACCCTATTGGCCAGATCCCAGAATTTCCATAGGAACAAGTCTTATAGTCACATATTAGTCCTACATACTAAGTTTCATACGAATCCCTTGAGAAATGGCTTGGTTCCAAAAATCCCAGACCCTATTTACCAGATCCCAGAATTTCCATAGGAACAAGTCTTATAGTCACATATTAGTCCTACATACCAAGTTTCATACGAATCCCTTGAGAAATGGCTTGGTTCCAAAAATCCCAGACCCTATTGACCAGATCCCAGAATTTCCATAGGAACAAGTCTTATAGTCACATATTAGTCCTACATTCCGAGTATCATACGAATCCCTTGAGAAATGGCTTGGTTCCAAAAATCCCAGGCCCTATTGGTCACAGACCCTATTGGCCAGATCCCAGAATTTCAATAGGATCAAGTCTTATAGTCACATATTAGTCCTACATTCCGAGTTTCATACGAATCCCTTGAGAAATGGCTTGGTTCCAAAAATCCCAAACCCTATTGGCCAGATCCCAGAATTTCCATAGGAACAAGTCTTATAGTTACATATAAGTCCTACATTCCGAGTTTTATACGAATCCCTTGAGAAATGGCTTGGTTCCAAAAATTCCAGACCCTATTGGCCAGATCCCAGAATTTCCATAGGAACAAGTCTTATAGTCACATATTAGTCCTACATACCAAGTTTCATACGAATCCCTTGAGAAATGGCTTGGTTCCAAAAATCCCAGACCCTATTCACCAGATCCCAGAATTTCCATAGGAACAAGTCTTATAGTCACATATTAGTCCTACATACCAAGTTTCATACGAATCCCTTGAGAAATGGCTTGGTTCCAAAAATCCCAGACCCTATTGACCAGATCCCAGAATTTCCATAGGAACAAGTCTTATAGTCACATATTAGTCCTACATTCCGAGTATCATAAGAATCCCTTGAGAAATGGCTTGGTTCCAAAAATCCCAGGCCCTATTGGACAGATCCCAGAATTTCCATAGGAACAAGTCTTATAGTCACATATTAGTCCTACATTCCGAGTTTCATACGAATCCCTTGAGAAATGGCTTGGTTCCTAAAATCCCAGACCCTATTGGCCAGATCCCAGAATTTCCATAGGAACAAGTCTCATAGTCACATATTAGTCCTACATTCCGAGTTTCATACGAATCCCTTGAGAAATGACTTGGTTCCAAAAATCCCAGACCCTATTGGCCAGATCCAAGAATTTCCATAGGAACAAGTCTTATAGTCACATATTAGTCCTACATTCCGAGTTTCATACGAATCCATTGAGAAATGGCTTGGTTCCAAAAATCCCAGACCCTATTGGCCAGATCCCAGAATTTCCATAGGAACAAGTCTTATAGTCACATATTAGTCCTACATTCCGAGTTTCATACGAATCCCTTGAGAAATGGCTTGGTTCCAAAAATCCCAGACCCTATTGGCCAGATCCCAGAATTTCCATAGGAACAAGTCTTATAGTCACATATTAGTCCTACATATCGAGCTTCATACGAATCCATTGAGAAATGGCTTGGTTCCAAAAATCACAGACCCTATTGGTCAGATCCCAGAATTTCCATAGGAACAAGTCTTATAGTCACATATTAGTCCTACATTCCGAGTTTCATACGAATCCCTTGAGAAATGGCTTGGTTCCAAAAATCCCAGACCCTATTAGCCAGATCCCAGAATTTCCATAGCAACAAGTCTTATAGTCACATATCACAGACCCTATTGGCCAGATCCCAGAATTTCAATAGGAACAAGTCTTATAGTCACATTTAGTCCTACATTCCTAGTTTCATACGAATCCCTTGACAAATGGCTTGGTTCCAAAAATCCCAGACCCTATTGGCCAGATCCCAGAATTTCCAAAGGAACAAGTCTTATAGCCACATATTAGTCCTACATTCCGATTTTCATACGAATCCCTTGAGAAATGACTTGGTTCCAAAAATCCCAGAACCTATTGGCCAGATCCCAGAATTTCCATAGGAACAAGTCTTATAGTCACATATTAGTCCTACATTCCGAGTTTCATACGAATCCCTTGAGAAATGGCTTGGTTCCAAAAATCCCAGAACCTATTGGCCAGATCCCAGAATTTCCATAGGAACAAGTCTTATAGTCACATATTAGTCCTACATTCCGAGTTTCATACGAATCCCTTGAGAAATGACTTGGTTCCAAAAATCCCAGACCCTATTGGCCAGATCCCAGAATTTCCATAGGAACAAGTCTTATAGTTACATATTAGTCCTACATTCCGAGTTTCATACGAATCCCTTGAGAAATGGCTTGGTTCCAAAAATTCCAGACCCAATTGGCCAGATCCCAGAATTTCCATAGGAACAAGTCTTATAGTCACATATTAGTCCTACATTCCGAGTTTCATACGAATCCCTTGAGAAATGACTTGGTTCCAAAAATCCCAGACCCTATTGGCCAGATCCCAGAATTTCCATAGGAACAAGTCTTAAAGTCACATATTAGTCCTACATTCCGAGTTTCATACGAATCCCTTGAGAAATGGCTTGGTTCCAAAAATCCCAGACCCTATTGGCCAGATCCCAGAATTTCCATAGGAACAAGTCTTATAGTCACATATTAGTCCTACATACCAAGTTTCATACGAATCCCTTGAGAAATGGCTTGGTTCCAAAAATCCCAGACCCTATTCACCAGATCCCAGAATTTCCATAGGAACAAGTCTTATAGTCACATATTAGTCCTACATTCCGAGTTTCATACGAATCCCTTGAGAAATGGCTTGGTTCCAAAAATCCCAGACCCTATTGGCCAGATCCCAGAATGTCCATAGGAACAAGTCTTATAGTCACATATTAGTCCTACATTCCGAGTTTCATACGAATCCCTTGAGAAATGGCTTGGTTACAAAAATCCCAGACCCTATTGGCCAGATCCCAGAATTTCAATAGGAACAAGTCTTATAGTCACATATTAGTCCTACATTCCGAGTTTCATACGAATCCCTTGAGAAATGGCTTGGTTCCAAAAATCCCAGGCCCTATTGGCCAGATCCCAGAATTTCCATAGGAACAAGTCTTATAGTCACATATTAGTCCTACATTCCGAGTTTCATACGAATCCCTTGAGAAATGGCTTGGTTCCAAAAATCCCAGACCCTATTGGCCAGATCCCAGAATTTCCATAGGAACAAGTCTTATAGTCACATATTAGTCCTACATTCCGAGTTTCATACGAATCCCTTGAGAAATGGCTTGGTTCCAAAAATCCCAGACCCTATTGGCCAGATCCCAGAATTTCCATAGGAACAAGTCTTATAGTCACATATTAGTCCTACATTCGGATTTTCCTACGAATCCCTTGAGAAATTTCTTTGTTCCAAAAATCCCAGAACCTATTGGACAGATCCCAGAATTTCCATAGGAACAAGTCTTATAGTCACATATTAGTCCTACATTCCGAGATTCATACGAATCCCTTGAGAAATGGCTTGGTTCCAAAAATCCCAGACCCTATTGGCCAGATCCCAGAATTTCCATAGGAACAAGTCTTATAGTCACATATTAGTCCTACATTCCAAGTTTCATACGAATCCCTTGAGAAATGGCTTGGTTCCAAAATTCCCAGACCCTATTGGCCAGATCCCAGAATTTCAATAGGAACAAGTCTTATAGTCACATATTAGTCCTTCATTCCGAGTTTCATAAGAATCCCTTGAGAAATGACTTGGTTCCAAAAATCCCAGACCCTATTGGCCAGATCCCAGAATTTCCATAGGAACAAGTCTTATAGTCACATATTAGTCCTACATTCCGAGTTTCATACGAATCCCTTGCGAAATGACTTGGTTCCAAAAATTCCAGACCCTATTTGCCACATCCCAGAATTTCCATAGAACAAGTCTTATAGTCACATATCACAGACCCTATTGGCCAGATCCCAGAATTTCAATAGGAGCAAGTCTTATAGTCACATATTAGTCCTACATTCCGAGTTTCATACGAATCCCTTGAGAAATGACTTGGTTCCAAAAATCCCAGACCCTATTGGCCAGATCCCAGAATTTCCATAGGAACAAGTCTTATAGTTACATATAAGTCCTACATTCCGAGATTTATACGAATCCCTGGAGAAATGGCTTGGTTCCAAAAATTCCAGACCCTATTGGCCAGATCCCAGAATTTCCATATGAACAAGTCTTATAGTCACATATTAGTCCTACATACCAAGTTTCATACGAATCCCTTGAGAAATGGCTTGGTTCCAAAAATCCCAGACCCTATTGACCAGATCCCAGAATTTCCATAGGAACAAGTCTTATAGTCACATATTAGTCCTACATTCCGAGTTTCATACGAATCCCTTGAGAAATGGCTTGGTCCCTAAAATCCCAGACCCTATTGGCCAGATCCCAGAATTTCCATAGAAACAAGTCTTATAGTCACATATTAGTCCTACATTCCGAGTTTCATACGAATCACTTGAGAAATGACTTGGTTCCAAAAATCCCAGACCCTATTGGCCATATCCCAGAATTTCCATAGGAACAAGTCTTATAGTTACATATAAGTCCTACATTCCGAGTTTTATACGAATCCCTTGAGAAATGGCTTGGTTCCAAAAATTCCAGACCCTATTGGCCAGATCCCAGAATTTCCATAGGAACAAGTCTTATAGTCACATATTAGTCCTACATACCAAGTTTCATA
The DNA here is from genome assembly GCA_947095585.1 of Nephrocerus scutellatus. NCBI lineage: Eukaryota > Metazoa > Arthropoda > Insecta > Diptera > Pipunculidae > Nephrocerus > Nephrocerus scutellatus. The sequence continues at coordinate 50,776,413 of OX352763.1, read as the reverse complement.
CGAATCCCTTGAGAAATGGCTTGGTTCCAAAAATCCCAGACCCTATTGACCAGATCCCAGAATTTCCATAGGAACAAGTCTTATAGTCACATATTAGTCCTACATACCAAGTTTCATACGAATCCCTTGAGAAATGGCTTGGTTCCAAAAATCCCAGACCCTATTGACCAGATCCCAGAATTTCCATAGGAACAAGTCTTATAGTCACATATTAGTCCTACATACCAAATTTCATACGAATCCCTTGAGAAATGGCTTGGTTCCAAAAATCCCAGACCCTATTGACCAGATCCCAGAATTTCCATAGGAACAAGTCTTATAGTCACATATTAGTCCTACATTCCGAGTATCATAAGAATCCCTTGAGAAATGGCTTGGTTCCAAAAATCCCAGGCCTTATTGGCCAGATCCCAGAATTTCCATAGGAACAAGTCTTATAGTCACATATTAGTCCTACATTCCGAGTTTCATACGAATACCTTGAGAAATGGCTTGGTTCCTAAAATCCCAGACCCTATTGGCCAGATCCCAGAATTTCCATAGGAACAAGTCTCATAGTCACATATTAGTCCTACATTCCGAGTTTCATACGAATCCCTTGAGAAATGACTTGGTTCCAAAAATCCCAGACCCTATTGGCCAGATCCAAGAATTTCCATAGGAACAAATCTTATAGTCACATATTAGTCCTACATTCCGAGTTTCATACGAATCCATTGAGAAATGGCTTGGTTCCAAAAATCCCAGACCCTATTGGCCAGATCCCAGAATTTCCATAGGAACAAGTCTTATAGTCACATATTAGTCCTACATTCCGAGTTTCATACGAATCCCTTGAAAAATGGCTTGGTTCCAAAAATCCCAGACCCTTTTGGCCAGATCCCAGAATTTCCATAGGAACAAGTCTTATAGTCACATATTAGTCCTACATATCGAGCTTCATACGAATCCATTGAGAAATGGCTTGGTTCCAAAAATCCCAGACCCTATTGGCCAGATCCCAGAATTTCCATAGGAACAAGTCTTATAGTCACATATTAGTCCTACATTCCGAGTTTCACACGAATCCCTTGAGAAATGGCTTGGTTCCAAAAATCCCAGACCCTATTAGCCAGATCCCAGAATTTCCATAGGAACAAGTCTTATAGTCACATATCACAGACCCTATTGGCCAGATCCCAGAATTTCAATAGGAACAAGTCTTATAGTCACATTTAGTCCTACATTCCTAGTTTCATACGAATCCCTTGAGAAATGGCTTGGTTCCAAAAATCCCAGACCCTATTGGCCAGATCCCAGAATTTCCATAGGAACAAGTCTTATAGCCACATATTAGTCCTACATTCCGATTTTCATACGAATCCCTTGAGAAATGACTTGGTTCCAAAAATCCCAGAACCTATTGGCCAGATCCCAGAATTTCCATAGGAACAAGTCTTATAGTCACATATTAGTCCTACATTCCGAGTTTCATACGAATCCCTTGAGAAATGGCTTGGTTCCAAAAATCCCAGAACCTATTGGCCAGATCCCAGAATTTCCATAGGAACAAGTCTTATAGTCACATATTAGTCCTACATTCCGAGTTTCATACGAATCCCTTGATAAATGGCTTGGTTCCAAAAATCCCAGACCCTATTGGCCAGATCCCAGATTTTCCATAGGAACAAGTCTTATAGTTACATATAAGTCCTACATTCCGAGTTTTATACGAATCCCTTGAGAAATGGCTTGGTTCCAAAAATTCCAGACCCTATTGGCCAGATCCCAGAATTTCCATAGGAACAAGTCTTATAGTCACATATTAGTCCTACATACCAAGTTTCATACGAATCCCTTGAGAAATGGCCTGGTTCCAAAAATCCCAGACCCTATTGACCAGATCCCAGAATTTCCATAGGAACAAGTCTTATAGTCACATATTAGTCCTACATACCAAGTTTCATACGAATCCCTTGAGAAATGGCTTGGTTCCAAAAATCCCAGACCCTATTGACCAGATCCCAGAATTTCCATAGGAACAAGTCTTATAGTCACATATTAGTCCTACATACCAAATTTCATACGAATCCCTTGAGAAATGGCTTGGTTCCAAAAATCCCAGACCCTATTGACCAGATCCCAGAATTTCCATAGGAACAAGTCTTATAGTCACATATTAGTCCTACATTCCGAGTATCATAAGAATCCCTTGAGAAATGGCTTGGTTCCAAAAATCCCAGACCCTATTGGCCAGATCCCAGAATTTCCATAGGAACAAGTCTTATAGTCACATATTAGTCCTACATTCCGAGTTTCATACGAATACCTTGAGAAATGGCTTGGTTCCTAAAATCCCAGACCCTATTGGCCAGATCCCAGAATTTCCATAGGAACAAGTCTCATAGTCACATATTAGTCCTACATTCCGAGTTTCATACGAATCCCTTGAGAAATGACTTGGTTCCAAAAATCCCAGACCCTATTGGCCAGATCCAAGAATTTCCATAGGAACAAATCTTATAGTCACATATTAGTCCTACATTCCGAGTTTCATACGAATCCATTGAGAAATGGCTTGGTTCCAAAAATCCCAGACCCTATTGGCCAGATCCCAGAATTTCCATAGGAACAAGTCTTATAGTCACATATTAGTCCTACATTCCGAGTTTCATACGAATCCCTTGAGAAATGGCTTGGTTCCAAAAATCCCAGACCCTTTTGGCCAGATCCCAGAATTTCCATAGGAACAAGTCTTATAGTCACATATTAGTCCTACATATCGAGCTTCATACGAATCCATTGAGAAATGGCTTGGTTCCAAAAATCCCAGACCCTATTGGCCAGATCCCAGAATTTCCATAGGAACAAGTCTTATAGTCACATATTAGTCCTACATTCCGAGTTTCATACGAATCCCTTGAGAAATGGCTTGGTTCCAAAAATCCCAGACCCTATTAGCCAGATCCCAGAATTTCCATAGGAACAAGTCTTATAGTCACATATCACAGACCCTATTGGCCAGATCCCAGAATTTCAATAGGAACAAGTCTTATAGTCACATTTAGTCCTACATTCCTAGTTTCATACGAATCCCTTGAGAAATGGCTTGGTTCCAAAAATCCCAGACCCTATTGGCCAGATCCCAGAATTTCCATAGGAACAAGTCTTATAGCCACATATTAGTCCTACATTCCGATTTTCATACGAATCCCTTGAGAAATGACTTGGTTCCAAAAATCCCAGAACCTATTGGCCAGATCCCAGAATTTCCATAGGAACAAGTCTTATAGTCACATATTAGTCCTACATTCCGAGTTTCATACGAATCCCTTGAGAAATGGCTTGGTTCCAAAAATCCCAGAACCTATTGGCCAGATCCCAGAATTTCCATAGGAACAAGTCTTATAGTCACATATTAGTCCTACATTCCGAGTTTCATACGAATCCCTTGATAAATGGCTTGGTTCCAAAAATCCCAGACCCTATTGGCCAGATCCCAGATTTTCCATAGGAACAAGTCTTATAGTAACATATTAGTCCTACATTCCGAGTTTCATACGAATCCCTTGAGAAATGGCTTGGTTCCAAAAATTGTAGACCCTATTGGCCAGATCCAAGAATTTCCATAGGAACAAGTCTTATAGTCACATATTAGTCCTACATTCCGAGTTTCATACGAATCCCTTGAGAAATTGCTTGGTTCCAAAAATCCCAGACCCTATTGGCCAGATCACAGAATTTCCATAGGTGCAAGTCTTATAGTCACATATTAGTCCTACATTCCGAGTTTCATACGAATCCCTTGAGAAATGGCTTGGTTCCAAAAATTCCAGACCCTATTGGCCAGATCCCAGAATTTCCATAGAACAAGTCTAATAGTCACATATCACAGACCCTATTGACCAGATCCCAGAATTTCAATAGGAGCAAGTCTTATAGTCACATATTAGTCCTACATTCCGAGTTTCATACGAATCCCTTGAGAAATGACTTGGTTCCAAAAATCCCAGACCCTATTGGCCAGATCCAGGAATTTCCATAGGAACAAGTCTTATAGTTACATATAAGTCCTACATTCCGAGTTTTATACGAATCCCTTGAGAAATGGCTTGGTTCCAAAAATTCCAGACCCTATTGACCAGATCCCAGAATTTCCAAAGGAACAAGTCTTATAGTCATATATTAGTCCTTCATACCAAGTTTCATACGAATCCCTTGAGAAATGGCTTGGTTCCAAAAATCCCAGACCCTATTGACCAGATCCCAGAATTTCCATAGGAACAAGTCTTATAGTCACATATTGGTCCTACATTCCGAGTTTCATACGAATCCCTTGAGAAATGGCTTGGTTCCTAAAATCCCAGACCATATTGGCCAGATCCCAGAATTTCCATAGAAACAAGTCTTATAGTCACATATTAGTCCTACATTCCGAGTTTCATACGAATCCCTTGAGAAATGACTTGGTTCCAAAAATCCCAAACCCTATTGCCCAGATCCCAGAATTTCCATAGGAACAAGTCTTATAGTTACATATAAGTCCTACATTCCGAGTTTTATACGAATCCCTTGAGAAATGGCTTGGCTCCAAAAATTCCAGACCCTATTGGCCAGATCCCAGAATTTCCATAGGAACAAGTCTTATAGTCACATATTAGTCCTACATACCAAGTTTCATACGAATCCCTTGAGAAATGGCTTGGTTCCAAAAATCCCAGACCCTATTGACCAGATCCCAGAATTTCCATAGGAACAAGTCTTATAGTCACATATTAGTCCTACATACCAAGTTTCATACGAATCCCTTGAGAAATGGCTTGATTCCAAAAATCCCAGACCCTATTGACCAGATCCCAGAATTTCCATAGGAACAAGTCTTATAGTCACATATTAGTCCTACATTCCGAGTATCATACAAATCCCTTGAGAAATGGCTTGGTTCCAAAAATCCCAGGCCCTATTGGCCAGATCCCAGAATTTCCATAGGAACAAGTCTTATAGTCACATATTAGTCCTACATTCCGAGTTTCATACGAATCCCTTGAGAAATGGCTTGGTTCCTAAAATCCCAGACCCTATTGGCCAGATCCCAGAATTTCCATAGGAACAAGTCTTATAGTCACATATCACAGACCCTATTGGCCAGATCCCAGAATTTCAATAGGAGCAAGTCTTATAGTCACATATTAGTCCTACATTCCGAGTTTCATACGAATCCCTTGAGAAATGACTTCGTTCCAAAAATCCCAGACCCTATTGGTCAGATCCCAGAATTTCCATAGGAACAAGTCTTATAGTTACATATAAGTCCTACATTCCGAGTTTTATACGAATCCCTTGAGAAATGGCTTGGTTCCAAAAATTCCAGACCCTATTGGCCAGATCCCAGAATTTCCATAGGAACAAGACTTATAGTCACATATTAGTCCTACATACCAAGTTTCATACGAATCCCTTGAGAAATGGCTTGGTTCCAAAAATCCCAGACCCTATTGACCAGATCCCAGAATTTCCATAGGAACAAGTCTTATAGTCACATATTAGTCCTACATACCAAGTTTCATACGAATCCCTTGAGAAATGGCTTGGTTCCAAAAATCCCAGACCCTATTGACCAGATACCAGAATTTCCATAGGAACAAGTCTTATAGTCACATATTAGTCCTACATTCCGAGTATCATACGAATCCCTTGAGAAATGGCTTGGTTCCAAAAATCCTAGGCCCTATTGGCCAGATCCCAGAATTTCCACAGGAACAACTCTTATAGTCACACATTAGTCCTACATTCCGAGTTTCATACGAATCCCTTGAGAAATGGCTTGGTTCCTAAAATCCCAGACCCTATTGGCCAGATCCCAGAATTTCCATAGGAACAAGTCTCATAGTCACATATTAGTCCTACATTCCGAGTTTCATACGAATCCATTGAGAAATGGCTTGGTTCCAAAAATCCCAGACCCTATTGGCCAGATCCCAGAATTTCCATAGGAACAAGTCTTATAGTCACATATTAGTCCTACATTCCGAGTTTCATACGAATCCCTTGAGAAATGGCTTGGTTCCAAAAATCCCAGACCCTATTGGCCAGATCCCAGAATTTCCATAGGAACAAGTCTTATAGTCACATATTAGTCCTACATATCGAGCTTCATACGAATCCATTGAGAAATGGCTTGGTTCCAAAAATCCCAGACCCTATTGGCCAGATCCCAGAATTTCCATAGGAACAAGTCTTATAGTCACATATTAGTCCTACATTCCGAGTTTCATATGAATCCCTTGAGAATTGGCTTGGTTCCAAAGATCCCAGACCCTATTAGCCAGATCCCAGAATTTCCATAGGAACAAGTCTTATAGTCACATATCACAGACCCTATTGGCCAGATCCCAGAATTTCAATAGGAACAAGTCTTATAGTCACATTTAGTCCTACATTCTTAGTTTCATACGAATCCCTTGAGAAATGGCTTGGTTCCAAAAATCCCAGACCCTATTGGCCAGAATTTCCATAGGAACAAGTCTTATAGTCACATATTAGTCCTACATTCCGATTTTCATACGAATCCCTTGAGAAATGACTTGGATCCAAAAATCCAAGAACCTATTGGCCAGATCCCAGAATTTCCATAGGAACAAGTCTTATAGTCACATATTAGTCCTACATTCCGAGTTTCATACGAATCCCTTGAGAAATGGCTTGGTTCCAAAAATCCCAGACCCTATTGGCCAGATCCCAGATTTTCCATAGGAACAAGTCTTATAGTCACATATTAGTCCTACATTCCGAGTTTCATACGAATCCCTTGAGAAATGGCTTGGTTTCAAAAATCCCAGACCCTATTGGCCAGATCCCATATTTTCCTTAGGAACAAGTCTTATAGTCAGATATTAGTCCTACATTCCGAGTTTCATACGAATCCCTTGAGAAATGGCTTGGTTCCAAAAATCCCAGACCCTATTGGCCAGATCCCAGATTTTCCATAGGAACAAGTCTTATAGTCACATATTAGTCCTACATTCCGAGTTTCATACGAATCCCTTGAGAAATGGCTTGGTTCCAAAAATCCCAGACCCTATTGGCCAGATCCCAGATTTTCCATAGGAACAAGTCTTATAGTAACATATTAGTCCTACATTCCGAGTTTTATACGAATCCCTTGAGAAATGGCTTGGTTCCAAAAATTCCAGACCCTATTGGCCAGATCCCAGAATTTCCATAGGAACAAGTCTTATAGTCACATATTAGTCCTACATACCGAGTTTCATACGAATCCCTTGAGAAATGGCTTGGTTCCAAAAATCCCAGACCCTATTGGCCAGATCCTAGAATTTCCATAGGAACAAGTCTTATAGTCACATATTAGTCCCACATATCGAGCTTCATACAAATCCATTGAGAAATGGCTTGGTTCCAAAAATTCCAGACCCTATTGGCCAGATCCCAGAATTTCCATAGGAACAAGTCTTATAGTCACATATTAGTCCTACATTCAGAGTTTCATACGAATCCCTTGAGAAATAGCGTGGTTCCAAAAATCCCAGACCCTATTGGCCAGATATCACAATTTCCATAGGAACAAGTCTTATAGTCACATATCACAGACCCTATTGGCCAGATCCCAGAATTTCAATAGGAACAAGTCTTATAGTCAAATTTAGTCCTACATTCCTAGTTTTATACGAATCCCTTGAGAAATGGCTTGGTTCCAAAAATCCCAGACCCTATTGGCCAGATCCCAGAATTTCCATAGGAACAAGTCTTATAGTCACATATTAGTCCTACATTCCGAGTTTCATACGAATCCCTTGAGAAATGACTTGGTTCCAAAAATCCCAGGACCTATTGGCCAGATCCCAGAATTTCCATAGGAACAAGTCTTATAGTCACATATTAGTCCTACATTCCTAGTTTCATACGAATCCCTTGAGAAATGGCTTGGTTCCAAAAATCCCAGACCCTTTTGGCCAGATCCCAGATTTTCCATAGGAACAAGTCTTATACTCACATATTAGTCCTACATTCCGAGTTTCATACGAATCCCTTGAGAAATGGCTTGGTTCCAAAAATCCCAGACCCTATTGGCCAGATCCCAGATTTTCCTTAGGAAAAAGTCTTATAGTCACATATTAGTCCTACATTCCGAGTTTCATACGAATCCCTTGAGAAATGACTTGGTTCCAAAAATCCCAGAACCTTTTGGACAGATCCCAGAATTTCCATAGGAACACGTCTTATAGTCACATATTAGTCCTACATTCCGAGATTCATACGAATCCCTTGAGAAATGGCTTGGTTCCGAAAATTCCAGACCCTATTGGCCAGATCCCAGAATTTCCATAGGAACAAGTCTTATAGTCACATATTAGTCCTACATACCAAGTTTCATACGAATCCCTTGAGAAATGGCTTGGTTCCAAAAATCCCAGACCCTATTGACCAGATCCCAGAATTTCCATAGGAACAAGACTTATAGTCACATATTAGTCCTACATACCAAGTTTCATACGAATCCCTTGAGAAATGGCTTGGTTCCAAAAATCCCAGACCCTATTGACCAGATCCCAGAATTTCCATAGGAACAAGTCTTATAGTCACATATTAGTCCTACATTCCGAGTTTCATACGAATCCCTTGAGAAATGACTTCGTTCCAAAAATCCCAGACCCTATTGGTCAGATCCCAGAATTTCCATAGGAACAAGACTTATAGTCACATATTAGTCCTACATACCAAGTTTCATTCGAATCTCTTGAGAAATGGCTTGGTTCCAAAAATCCCAGACCCTATTGACCAGATCCCAGAATTTCCATAGGAACAAGTCTTATAGTCACATATTAGTCCCACATACCAAGTTTCATACGAATCCCTTTAGAAATGGCTTGGTTCCAAAAATCCCAGACCCTATTGACCAGATCCCAGAATTTCCATAGGAACAAGTCTTATAGTCACATATTAGTCCTACATTCCGAGTATCATACGAATCCCTTGAGAAATGGCTTGGTTCCAAAAATCCCAGACCCTATTGGCCAGATCCCAGAATTTCCATAGAAAAAAGTCCTATAGTCACATATTAGTCCTACATTCCGAGTTTCATACGAATCCCTTGAGAAATGGCTTGGTTCCTAAAATCCCAGACCCTATTGGCCAGATCCCAGAATTTCCATAGGAACAAGTCTTATAGTAACATATTAGTCCTACATTCCGAGTTTCATACGAATCCCTTGAGAAATGACTTGGTTCCAAAAATCCCAGACCCTATTGGCCAGATCCAAGAATTTCCATAGGAACAAGACTTATAGTCACATATTAGTCCTACATTCCGAGTTTCATACGAATCCATTGAGAAATGGCTTGGTTCCAATAATCCCAGACCCTATTGGCCAGATCCCAGAATTTCCATAGGAACAAGTCTTATAGTCACATATTAGTCCTACATTCCGAGTTTCATACGAATCCTTTGAGAAATGGCTTGGTTCCAAAAATCGCAGACCCTATTGGCCAGATCCCAGAATTTCCATAGGAACAAGTCTTATAGTCACATATTAGTCCTACATATCGAGCTTCATACGAATCCATTGAGAAATGGCTTGGTTCCAAAAATCCCAGACCCTATTGGCCAGATCCCAGAATTTCCATAGGAACAAGTCTTATAGTCACATATTAGTCCTACATTCCGAGTTTCATACGAATCCCTTGAGAAATGGCTTGGTTCCAAAAATCCCAGACCCTATTAGCCAGATCCCAGAATTTCCATAGGAACAAGTCTTATAGTCACATATCACAGCCCCTTTTGGCCAGATCCCAGAATTTCAATAGGAACAAGTCTTATAGTCACATTTAGTCCTACATTCCTAGTTTCATACGAATCCCTTGAGAAATGGCTTGGTTCCAAAAATCCCAGACCCTATTGGCCAGATCCCAGAATTTCCATAGGGACAAGTCTTATAGTCACATATTAGTCCTACATTCCGATTTTCATACGAATCCCTTGAGAAATGACTTGGTTTCAAAAATCCAAGAACCTATTGGCCAGATCCCAGAATTTCCATAGGAACAAGTCTTATAGTCACATATTAGTCCTACATTCCGAGTTTCATACGAATCCCTTGAGAAATGGCTTGGTTCCAAAAATCCCAGACCCTATTGGCCAGATCCCAGATTTTCCATAGGAACAAGTCTTATAGTCACATATTAGTCCTACATTCCGAGTTTCAGACGAATCCCTAGACAAATGGCTTGGTTTCAAAAATCCCAGACCCTATTGGCCAGATCCCATATTTTCCTTAGGAACAAGTCTTATAGTCAAATATTAGTCCTACATTCCGAGTTTCATACGAATCCCTTGAGAAATGACTTGGTTCCAAAACTCCCAGACCCTATTGGCCAGATCCCAGAATTTCCATAGGAACAAGTCTTATAGTCACATATTAGTCCTACATACCGAGTTTCATACGAATCCCTTGAGAAATGGCTTGGTTCCAAAAATCCCAGACCCTATTGGCAAGATCCCAGATTTTCCATAGGAACAAGTCTTATACTCACATATTAGTCCTACATTCCGAGTTTCATACGAATCCCTTGAGAAATGGCTTGGTTCCAAAAATCCCAGACCCTATTGGCCAGATCCCAGATTTTCCTTAGGAACAAGTCTTATAGTCACATATTAGTCCTACATTTCGAGTTTCATACGAATCCCTTGAGAAATGACTTGGTTCCAAAAATCACAGAACCTATTGGACAGATCCCAGAATTTCCTTAGGAACAAGTCTTATAGTCACATATTTGTCCTACATTCCGAGTTTCATACGAATCCCTTGAGAAATGGCTTGGTTCCAAAAATCCCAGACCCTATTTGCCAGATCCCAGAATTTCCATAGGAACAATTCTTATAGTCACATATTAGTCCTACATTCCAAGTTTCATACGAATCCCTTGAGAAATGACTTGGTTCCAAAAATCTCAGACCCTATTGGCCAGATCCCAGAATTTCCATAGGAACAAGTCTTATAGTCACATAGTAGTCCCACATATCGAGCTTCATACAAATCCATTGAGAAATGGCTTGGTTCCAAAAATTCCAGACCCTATTGGCCAGATCCCAGAATTTCCATAGGAACAAGTCTTATAGTCACATATTAGTCCTACATTCCGAGTTTCATACGAATCCCTTGAGAAATGGCTTGGTTCCAAAAATCCCAGACCCTATTGGCCAGATATCAGAATTTCCATAGGAACAAGTATTATAGTCACATATTAGTCCTACATTCCGAGTTTCATACGAATCCCTTGAGAAATGGCTTGGTTCCAAAAATCCCAGACCCTATTGGCAAGATCCCAGATTTTCCATAGGAACAAGTCTTATACTCACATATTAGTCCTACATTCCGAGTTTCATACGAATCCCTTGAGAAATGGCTTGGTTCAAAAAATCCCAGACCCTATTGGCCAGATCCCAGATTTTCCTTAGGAACAAGTCTTATAGTCACATATTAGTCCTACATTTCGAGTTTCATACGAATCCCTTGAGAAATGACTTGGTTCCAAAAATCACAGAACCTATTGGACAGATCCCAGAATTTCCATAGGAACACGTCTTATAGTCACATATTAGTCCTACATTCCGAGATTCATACGAATCCCTTGAGAAATGGCTTGGTTCCGAAAATTCCAGACCCTATTGGCCAGATCCCAGAATTTCAATAGGAACAAGTCTTATAGTCACATATTAGTCCTACATTCCGAGTTTTATACGAATCCCTTGAGAAATGACTTGTTCCAAAAATCCCAGACCCTATTGGCCAGATCCCAGAATTTCCATAGGAACAAGTCTTATAGTCACATATTAGTCCTACATTCCGAGTTTCATACGAATCCCTTGAGAAATGGCTTGGTTCCAAAAATCCCAGACCCTATTAGCCAGATCCCAGAATTTCCATAGGAACAAGTCTTATAGTCACATATTTGTCCTACATTCCGAGTTTCATACGAATCCCTTGAGAAATGGCTTGGTTCCAAAAATCCCAGACCCTATTTGCCAGATCCCAGAATTTCCATAGGAACAATTCTTATAGTGACATATTAGTCCTACATTCCAAGTTTCATACGAATCCCTTGAGAAATGACTTGGTTCCAAAAATCTCAGACCCTATTGGCCAGATCCCAGAATTTCCATAGGAACAAGTCTTATAGTCACATAGTAGTCCCACATATCGAGCTTCATACAAATCCATTGAGAAATGGCTTGGTTCCAAAAATTCCAGACCCTATTGGCCAGATCCCAGAATTTCCATAGGAACAAGTCTTATAGTCACATATTAGTCCTACATTCCGAGTTTCATACGAATCCCTTGAGAAATGGCTTGGTTCCAAAAATCCCAGACCCTATTGGCCAGATATCAGAATTTCCATAGGAACAAGTATTATAGTCACATATTAGTCCTACATTCCGAGTTTCATACGAATCCCTTGAGAAATGGCTTGGTTCCAAAAATCCCAGACCCTATTGGCAAGATCCCAGATTTTCCATAGGAACAAGTCTTATACTCACATATTAGTCCTACATTCCGAGTTTCATACGAATCCCTTGAGAAATGGCTTGGTTCAAAAAATCCCAGACCCTATTGGCCAGATCCCAGATTTTCCTTAGGAACAAGTCTTATAGTCACATATTAGTCCTACATTTCGAGTTTCATACGAATCCCTTGAGAAATGACTTGGTTCCAAAAATCACAGAACCTATTGGACAGATCCCAGAATTTCCATAGGAACACGTCTTATAGTCACATATTAGTCCTACATTCCGAGATTCATACGAATCCCTTGAGAAATGGCTTGGTTCCGAAAATTCCAGACCCTATTGGCCAGATCCCAGAATTTCAATAGGAACAAGTCTTATAGTCACATATTAGTCCTACATTCCGAGTTTTATACGAATCCCTTGAGAAATGACTTGTTCCAAAAATCCCAGACCCTATTGGCCAGATCCCAGAATTTCCATAGGAACAAGTCTTATAGTCACATATTAGTCCTACATTCCGAGTTTCATACGAATCCCTTGAGAAATGGCTTGGTTCCAAAAATCCCAGACCCTATTAGCCAGATCCCAGAATTTCCATAGGAACAAGTCTTATAGTCACATATCACAGACCCTATTGGCCAGATCCCAGAATTTCAATAGGAACAAGTCTTATAGTCACATTTAGTCCTACATTCCTAGTTTCATAAGAATCCCTTGAGAAATGGCTTGGTTCCAAAAATCCCAGACCCTATTGGCCAGATCCCAGAATTTCCATAGGAACAAGTCTTATAGTCACATATTAGTCCTACATTCCGATTTTCATACGAATCCCTTGAGAAATGACTTGGTTCCAAAAATCCAAGAACCTATTGGCCAGATCCCAGAATTTCCATAGGAACAAGTCTTATAGTCACATATTAGTCCTACATTCCGAGTTTCATACGAATCCCTTGAGAAATGGCTTGGTTCCAAAAATCCCAGACCCTATTGGCCAGATCCCAGATTTTCCATAGGAACAAGTCTTATAGTCACATATTAGTCCTACATTCCGAGTTTCATACGAATCCCTTGACAAATGGCTTGGTTTCAAAAATCCCAGACCCTATTGGCCAGATCCCATATTTTCCTTAGGAACAAGTCTTATAGTCAAATATTAGTCGTACATTCCGAGATTCATACGAATCCCTTGAGAAATGGCTTGGTTCCGAAAATTCCAGACCCTATTGGCCAGATCCCAGAATTTCAATAGGAACAAGTCTTATAGTCACATATTAGTCCTACATTCCGAGTTTCATACGAATCCCTTGAGAAATGACTTGTTCCAAAAATCCCAGACCCTATTGGCCAGATCCCAGAATTTCCTTAGGAACAAGTCTTATAGTCACATATTTGTCCTACATTCCGAGTTTCATACGAATCCCTTGAGAAATGGCTTGGTTCCAAAAATCCCAGACCCTATTGGCCAGATCCCAGAATTTCCATAAGAACAAGTCTAATAGTCACGTATTAGTCCTACATTCCGAGTTTCATACGAATCCCTTGAGAAATGGCTTGGTTCCAAAAATCCCAGACCCTATTTGCCAGATCCCAGAATTTCCATAGGAACAATTCTTATAGTCACATATTAGTCCTACATTCCAAGTTTCATACGAATCCCTTGAGAAATGACTTGGTTCCAAAAATCTCAGACCCTATTGGCCAGATCCCAGAATTTCCATAGGAACAAGTCTTATAGTCACATAGTAGTCCCACATATCGAGCTTCATACAAATCCATTGAGAAATGGCTTGGTTCCAAAAATTCCAGACCCTATTGGCCAGATCCCAGAATTTCCATAGGAACAAGTCTTATAGTCACATATTAGTCCTACATTCCGAGTTTCATACGAATCCCTTGAGAAATGGCTTGGTTCCAAAAATCCCAGACCCTATTGGCCAGATATCAGAATTTCCATAGGAACAAGTCTTATAGTCACATATCACAGACCCTATTGGCCAGATCCCAGAATTTCAATAGGAACAAGTCTTATAGTCACATTTAGTCCTACATTCCTAGTTTTATACGAATCCCTTGAGAAATGGCTTGGTTCCAAAAATCCCAGACCCTATTGGCCAGATCCCAGAATTTCCATAGGAACAAGTCTTATAGTCACATATTAGTCCTACATTCCGAGTTTCATACGAATCCCTTGAGAAATGACTTGGTTCCAAAAATCCCAGAACCTATTGGCCAGATCCCAGAATTTCCATAGGAACAAGTATTATAGTCACATATTAGTCCTACATTCCGAGTTTCATACGAATCCCTTGAGAAATGGCTTGGTTCCAAAAATCCCAGACCCTATTGGCAAGATCCCAGATTTTCCATAGGAACAAGTCTTATACTCACATATTAGTCCTACATTCCGAGTTTCATACGAATCCCTTGAGAAATGGCTTGGTTCAAAAAATCCCAGACCCTATTGGCCAGATCCCAGATTTTCCTTAGGAACAAGTCTTATAGTCACATATTAGTCCTACATTTCGAGATTCATACGAATCCCTTGAGAAATGACTTGGTTCCAAAAATCACAGAACCTATTGGACAGATCCCAGAATTTCCATAGGAACACGTCTTATAGTCACATATTAGTCCTACATTCCGAGATTCATACGAATCCCTTGAGAAATGGCTTGGTTCCGAAAATTCCAGACCCTATTGGCCAGATCCCAGAATTTCAATAGGAACAAGTCTTATAGTCACATATTAGTCCTACATTCCGAGTTTCATACGAATCCCTTGAGAAATGACTTGTTCCAAAAATCCCAGACCCTATTGGCCAGATCCCAGAATTTCCATAGGAACAAGTCTTATAGTCACATATTAGTCCTACATTCCGAGTTTCATACGAATCCCTTGAGAAATGGCTTGGTTCCAAAAATCCCAGACCCTATTAGCCAGATCCCAGAATTTCCATAGGAACAAGTCTTATAGTCACATATCACAGACCCTATTGGCCAGATCCCAGAATTTCAATAGGAACAAGTCTTATAGTCACATTTAGTCCTACATTCCTAGTTTCATACGAATCCCTTGAGAAATGGCTTGGTTCCAAAAATCCCAGACCCTATTGGCCAGATCCCAGAATTTCCATAGGAACAAGTCTTATAGTCACATATTAGTCCTACATTCCGATTTTCATACGAATCCCTTGAGAAATGACTTGGTTCCAAAAATCCAAGAACCTATTGGCCAGATCCCAGAATTTCCATAGGAACAAGTCTTATAGTCACATATTAGTCCTACATTCCGAGTTTCATACGAATCCCTTGAGAAATGGCTTGGTTCCAAAAATCCCAGACCCTATTGGCCAGATCCCAGATTTTCCATAGGAACAAGTCTTATAGTCACATATTAGTCCTACATTCCGAGTTTCATACGAATCCCTTGACAAATGGCTTGGTTTCAAAAATCCCAGACCCTATTGGCCAGATCCCATATTTTCCTTAGGAACAAGTCTTATAGTCAAATATTAGTCGTACATTCCGAGATTCATACGAATCCCTTGAGAAATGGCTTGGTTCCGAAAATTCCAGACCCTATTGGCCAGATCCCAGAATTTCAATAGGAACAAGTCTTATAGTCACATATTAGTCCTACATTCCGAGTTTCATACGAATCCCTTGAGAAATGACTTGTTCCAAAAATCCCAGACCCTATTGGCCAGATCCCAGAATTTCCATAGGAACAAGTCTTATAGTCACATATTAGTCCTACATTCCGAGTTTCATACGAATCCCTTGAGAAATGGCTTGGTTCCAAAAATCCCAGACCCTATTGGCCAGATATCAGAATTTCCATAGGAACAAGTCTTATAGTCACATATCACAGACCCTATTGGCCAGATCCCAGAATTTCAATAGGAACAAGTCTTATAGTCACATTTAGTCCTACATTCCTAGTTTTATACGAATCCCTTGAGAAATGGCTTGGTTCCAAAAATCCCAGACCCTATTGGCCAGATCCCAGAATTTCCATAGGAACAAGTCTTATACTCACATATTAGTCCTACATTCCGAGTTTCATACGAATCCCTTGAGAAATGACTTGGTTCCAAAAATCCCAGAACCTATTGGCCAGATCCCAGAATTTCCATAGGAACAAGTCTTATAGTCACATATAAGTCCTACATTCCGAGTTTCATACGAATCCCTTGAGAAATGGCTTGGTTCCAAAAATCCCAGACCCTATTGGCAAGATCCCAGATTTTCCATAGGAACAAGTCTTATACTCACATATTAGTCCTACATTCCGAGTTTCATACGAATCCCTTGAGAAATGGCTTGGTTCAAAAAATCCCAGACCCCATTGGCCAGATCCCAGATTTTCCTTAGGAACAAGTCTTATAGTCACATATTAGTCCTACATTTCGAGTTTCATACGAATCCCTTGAGAAATGACTTGGTTCCAAAAATCACAGAACCTATTGGACAGATCCCAGAATTTCCATAGGAACACGTCTTATAGTCACATATTAGTCCTACATTCCGAGATTCATACGAATCCCTTGAGAAATGGCTTGGTTCCGAAAATTCCAGACCCTATTGGCCAGATCCCAGAATTTCAATAGGAACAAGTCTTATAGTCACATATTAGTCCTACATTCCGAGTTTCATACGAATCCCTTGAGAAATGACTTGTTCCAAAAATCCCAGACCCTATTGGCCAGATCCCAGAATTTCCATAGGAACAAGTCTTATAGTCACATATTAGTCCTACATTCCGAGTTTCATACGAATCCCTTGAGAAATGGCTTGGTTCCAAAAACCCCAGACCCTATTAGCCAGATCCCAGAATTTCCATAGGAACAAGTCTTATAGTCATATTTAGTCCTACATTCCTAGTTTCATACGAATCCCTTGAGAAATGGCTTGGTTCCAAAAATCCCAGACCCTATTGGCCAGATCCCAGAATTTCCATAGGAACAAGTCTTATAGTCACATATTAGTCCTACATTCCGATTTTCATACGAATCCCTTGAGAAATGACTTGGTTCCAAAAATCCAAGAACCTATTGGCCAGATCCCAGAATTTCCATAGGAACAAGTCTTACAGTCACATATTAGTCCTACATTCCGAGTTTCATACGAATCCCTTGAGAAATGGCTTGGTTCCAAAAATCCCAGACCCTATTGGCCAGATCCCAGATTTTCCATAGGAACAAGTCTTATAGTCACATATTTGTCCTACATTCCGAGTTTCATACGAATCCCTTGACAAATGGCTTGGTTTCAAAAATCCCAGACCCTATTGGCCAGATCCCATATTTTCCTTAGGAACAAGTCTTATAGTCAAATATTAGTCCTACATTCCGAGATTCATACGAATCCCTTGAGAAATGGCTTGGTTCCGAAAATTCCAGACCCTATTGGCCAGATCCCAGAATTTCAATAGGAACAAGTCTTATAGTCACATATTAGTCCTACATTCCGAGTTTCATACGAATCCCTTGAGAAATGACTTGTTCCAAAAATCCCAGACCCCATTGGCCAGATCCCAGAATTTCAATAGGAACAAGTCTTATAGTCACATATTAGTCCTACATTCCGAGTTTCATACGAATCCCTTGAGAAATGGCTTGGTTCCAAAAATCCCAGGCTCTATTGGCCAGATCCCAGAATTTCCATAGGAACAAGTCTTATAGTCACATATTTGTCCTACATTCCGAGTTTCATACGAATCCCTTGAGAAATGGCTTGGTTCCAAAAATCCCAGACCCTATTGGCCAGATCCCAGAATTTCCATAGGAACAAGTTTTATAGTCACATATTAGTCCTACATTCCGAGTTTCATACGAATCCCTTGAGAAATGGCTTGGTTCCAAAAATCCCAGACCCTATTGGCCAGATCCCAGAATTTCAATAGGAACAAGTCTTATAGTCACATATTAGTCCTACATTCCGAGTTTCATACGAAACCCTTGAGAAATGACTTGGTTCCAAAAATCCCAGACCCTATTGGCCAGATCCCAGAATTTCCATAGGAACAAGTCTTATAGTCACATATTAGTCCTACATTCCGAGATTCATACGAATCCCTTGAGAAATGGTTGGTTCCAAAAATCCCAGACCCTATTGGCCAGATCCCAGAATTTTCATAGGAACAAGTCTTATAGTCACATATTAGTCCAACATACCGAGTTTCATACGAATCCCTTGAAAAATGGCTTGGTTCCAAAAATCCCAGACCCTATTGGCCAGATCCCAGAATTTCCATAGGAACAAGTCTTAAAGTCACATATTAGTCCTACATTACGAGTTTCATACGAATCCCTTGGGAAATGGCTTGGAAATGGCTATTGGCCAGATCCCAGAATTTCCATAGGAACAAGTCTTATAGTCACATATTAGTCCTACATTCCGAGTTTCATACGAATCCCTTGGGAAATGGCTTGGAAATGGCTATTGGACAGATCCCAGAATTTCCATAGGAACACGTCTTATAGTCACATATCACAGACCCTATTGGCCAGATCCCAGAATTTCAATAGGAACAAGTCTTATAGTAACATATTAGTCCTACATTCCGAGTTTCATACGAATCCCTTGAGAAATGACTTAGTTCCAAAAATCCCAGACCCTATTGTCCAGATCCCAGAATTTCCATAAGAACAAGTCGTATAGTTACATATTAGTCCTACATTCCGAGTTTTATACGAATCCCTTGAGAAATGGCTTGGTTCCAAAAATTCCAGACCCTATTGGCCAGATCCCAGAATTTTCATAGGAACAAGTCTTATAGGCACATATTAGTCCAACATACCGAGTTTCATACGAATCCCTTGAGAAATGGCTTGGTTCCAAAAATCCCAGACCTTATTGGCCAGATCCCAGAATTTCCATAGGAACAAGTCTTAAAGTCACATATTAGTCCTACATTCCGAGTTTCATACGAATCCCTTGGGAAATGGCTTGGAAATGGCTATTGGACAGATCCCAGAATTTCCATAGGAACACGTCTTATAGTCACATATCACAGACCCTATTGGCCAGATCCCAGAATTTCAATAGGAACAAGTCTTATAGTCACATTTAGTCCTTCATTCCTAGTTTTATACGAATCCCTTGAGAAATGGCTTGGTTCCAAAAATCCCAGACCCTATTGGCCAGATATCAGAATTTCCATAGGAACATGTCTTATAGTCACATATCACAGACCCTATTGGCCAGATCCCAGAATTTCAATAGGAACAAGTCTTATAGTCACATTTAGTCCTTCATTCCTAGTTTTATACGAATCCCTTGAGAAATGGCTTGGTTCCAAAAATCCCAGACCCTATTGGCCAGATCCCAGAATTTCCATAGGAACAAGTCTTATAGTCACATATTAGTCCTACATTCCGAGTTTCATACGAATCCCTTGAGAAATGACTTGGTTCCAAAAATCCCAGAACCTATTGGCCAGATCCCAGAATTTCCATAGGAACAAGTCTTATAGTCACATATTAGTCCTACATTCCGAGTTTCATACGAATCCCTTGAGAAATGGCTTGGTTCCAAAAATCCCAGACCCTATTGGCCAGATCCCAGATTTTCCATAGGAACAAGTCTTATACTCACATATTAGTCCTACATTCCGAGTTTCATACGAATCCCTTGAGAAATGGCTTGGTTCCAAAAATCCCAGACCCTATTGGCCAGATCCCAGATTTTCCTTAGGAACAAGTCTTATAGTCACATATTAGTCCTACATTTCGAGTTTCATACGAATCCCTTGAGAAATGACTTGGTTCCAAAAATCCCAGAACCTATTGGACAGATCCCAGAATTTCCATAAGAAAACGTCTTATAGTCACATATTAGTCCTACATTCCGAGATTCATACGAATCCCTTGAGAAATGGCTTGGTCCCGAAAATTCCAGACCCTATTGGCCAGATCCCAGAATTTCAATAGGAACAAGTCTTATAGTCACATATTAGTCCTACATTCCGAGTTTCATACGAATCCCTTGAGAAATGACTTGTTCCAAAAATCCCAGACCCTATTGGCCAGATCCCAGAATTTCAATAGAAACAAGTCTTTTAGTCACATATTAGTCCTACATTCCGAGTTTCATACGAATCCCTTGAGAAATGGCTTGGTTCCAAAAATCCCAGGCTCTATTGGCCAGATCCCAGAATTTACATAGGAACAAGTCTTATAGTCACATATTTGTCCTACATTCCGAGTTTCATACGAATCCCTTGAGAAATGGCTTGGTTCCAAAAATCCCAGACCCTATTGGCCAGATCCCAGAATTTCCATAGGAACAAGTCTTATAGTCACATATTAGTCCTACATTCCGAGTTTCATACGAATCCCTTGAGAAATGGCTTGGTTCCAAAAATCCCAGACCTATTGGCCAGATCCCAGAATTTCAATAGGAACAAGTCTTATAGTCACATATTAGTCCTACATTCCGAGTTTCATACGAAACCCTTGAGAAATGCCTTGGTTCCAAAAATCCCAGACCCTATTGGCCAGATCCCAGAATTTCCATAGGAACAAGTCTTATAGTCACATATTAGTCCTACATTCCGAGATTCATACGAATCCCTTGAGAAATGGTTGGTTCCAAAAATCCCAGACCCTATTGGCCAGATCCCAGAATTTCCATAGGAACAAGTCTTAATTTTTTAATTTAATTTTTTAATTTTAATTTAAGTTTGGTGGGGGCAATTGCCCCTATTTATTCGGTTTATTACAAGCTAAAACCTAATGCTAACATGATTGAGAACTTAAAACTAAGACTTAAAACTAAGACTAAAAACTTAGACTTATAGCTAACATATAAAGCTAGGGGGGATGGCTGAGGAGATCAAGTTTAAGGCAGGGAGTGCTGCGGTTAAAATCGAAAACGGTAAGGTTTGAGTTAACCTTACGCAGCATACGGGAGATTGGTTCGTTGGAGCCGTACATAGTGCGGTGTGTCGGTAGATAGAAGAGAGGCGGGCAACGTAGATTACGGGGGTTAGTATTAAAGAAAATTGAATTGTGTAGAGACGCGCAATCGACGGAGCCTGAGAGGAGACGATGTATGAGAAGAATGTCAGCTATGTCTCTGCGTTCTTCTAGGGTTTTCAAGCTTATGAGGTTGAGGCGGTCTTGGTAGGGAGGCAGTATAAGATGATTGTCCCAAGGTAGCCCTCGAAGAGCAAAACGGAGAAATCGACGTTGGATACTCTCGATTCTAGGCACATGAACTTGATGATATGGGGACCACGCTTGACTAGCGTACTCGAGGAGGGGACGGACAAATGTAACGTAGAGGGATCTGGTCACGTAAGGGTTGGAAAATTTTTTGGACCACCGTTTGACGAAGCCAAGTGATGAGTTGGCTTTGAGAATTATTTCACCAATATGAGAACGGAAGTTTAGTTCCGAGTCGCACAATATGCCGAGGTCTCGAAAAGATTGCACGCGGGATATAGGTTGACCGTGGAGAAGGTAATGTCTGGGAGGGGGCTTGTTGCACTTACGTGATAGGGTAATAGATTGGCATTTGGAGATATTGAGATCCAAGCAATTTTTTTGGCACCATGTGGAAAAATTGTCTAGGTCTTGTTGAAGGAGATAGGAGTCTTGTGGGGAAGAAATGGGTTTGAAGAACTTGGTATCGTCAGCGTAAATTGAGATGGCGGAATGTTTGATGACGCTATCGAGATCATTTATAGTCAAAATGAAAAGAAGGGGGCCTAGATGGCTGCCTTGTGGGACCCCTGAGGTTGCCAAAAATGTGGACGATAATACGGACCTAAAGCGAACACTATAAAGACGGTTTTCCAGATATGAAGATATCCATTTTAACAATATGGGTTCAAAGCCAAGGGAAGACAATTTAAAGAGGATTAGTTGATGAGATGGTTGAGGCCATTGGAGAAGTTAAGTAGGTAATTGAAATAGGAGGGGTCCGGTACGAAGGAGTTGTCGACGAAAGATTTTTTGAAAAAGGTAGCAAAAAAATTGGCAATGGTATGCGGATCGGTTGATGATGTATTATTGTAAGAGAGTGATGGAGGGTAGCCGTCAGACTTTCTTTTATAGTTGAGGTGACTGTAGTGGAGAGTTGTGGAAAAAGAAAGGAGAAGAGGGGGGTGAAAATTATCAATAGTCGATAGGGATAGTTGACATAGCGAGACAGAGGAGTTAATGGGGTCAGTTGTGAAAATAAGGTCTAATTGCCTACCCATGTAGTTGGGGACGCGACTAACTTGGCATAGACTTGAGTCTGTAAGCCGATCTACGAAGAGACATTCCTTTGTTGAGTTGGGATTTGAAGCGATGAAAAAGGATTCCGATCATCCGATGGAGTCCAATGCAGTTGAGGCAAATTAAAGTCGCCGAAGATAAGGATGTCATCAAGGGAGTCAGATGAGTCGATTATTTGGTCAATGGCGTCGATAGCAAGTTGGTAGGATTCGATAGGTTGGGCCGGTTGAATGTAACAACACATAATGTACAGGGACCTACAGGGGAGTGTTATTTTTATTGAAACGAAATCAAATTTAGAGGACGAAGAAATAGCGATGAGAGACGAGTCGAGGTCGTTGTGGATGGCTAGCAAGACTCCACGACAGGGAGATTCTAACGTAGGGCGGGTAAGATCGTCATGTCGAAAAACATTAAAAGTAGGAGGGAATAACTCTTGGTTTCTTATGTCCGGGACTAGATTGGTTTCAGTCAGGGCATATATATCAAATGGGAGGGCATGAGATTGGTGCAGAACACCACGGGTTTTCGAGCGTAGGCCTCTTACGTTCTGGTAGTAAAAGATAAGTGGAATGTTATGATGAGGTGTAGGGGAGGGTGGTTTAATTGTTGTCAACGGTGGTAAATTAGGGACGAAAAAATTTACTATGGTCAACGCGGCTCCGTTGGAGGTGTGAGATTCTTTTAGAATGTACATAGTTACCGAAAGCGCCAAGGTCGTCACCCACTTTTTTAGGTGACATATTGAAAATCTCGTGGTACCTGATGTAAATGCTCCTGAGACTGGTTAGATTTGTAGGGAGACCTTCCTGCTGAATGGAAACCATGACACTTGTTTTGGTTTTACCTTCATAGCAGACAGAGTCAGATTTGTCATGCAGATAAGCAAGAAATAGTCGTATATTCTCGTATACATTTTTTTCTCTAAGCCTAGAGAGTGCATACCGACATTCAGGAGTGTCTATGGTTTGCTGGGTTAGTTTAACAGTGGGTGGCAGAAGGGGATCAAGAAAGGGGGTATTAGATGCAGTGTGTGAGGAGGAAGGGGTATTTGAAGTAGGTTTATATGAGGGGTTGGAAATGTCATTAGGTGTGGGGTTAAGAATATGGGATCTAATGAAATTGGGGTACTTGGCTCCAGTTTTAAGGTCAAAGTTAGGGAAAGAATTGCTGGTTTAACATGTCGGGGGTAGTTGAGAGGAGACAGTGTTGGAGGTTGGGGTTAATTCAAATGAGACACGTTTGGGTGCAGATACATGATGGTGAAGCTGTTTGGTTTGAAGGGGAGCGGATCTGATGGGTTTTGAAGCTGGTTGGGTTTACGGAGGATGTTAGTCGGAGGTTGGTTTTGAGGTACCAAAGGGGAGGTTGATTGGGTGGAAGAGGAGCAGATTTGATGGATTTTGGAGATGGTTTCGATTTACGAAGGAGGTTAGCTTGAGAATTGACGGAGGGTGCGAAACTAGGAAAAATATTGGTTTTATAAGTCCAATTTGGGTCAGATTTAGTGATGGAGTTAGAAATCGGCCGGTCTATAATTTTTTTCCATTTCGTCATTATCATGCCGTCAATTTTAACAAATTGATTAGCGGAGAATAGCCAGGCGTATTTCGAAGGCAGGAAGATCTTAAAGCTTTTCGATTTCGCATGAACTAATGGCTGGCATTGGATATCATTAATGAAATAGTACTGCTTGAAGACATTGCGAACCCAGGAAGCATTAGCGTGGAAGGGGGCGCCCTTTAGGAGGAAAACAGCGGTTTAGTGACCATTAGGAGCCATGTTGGTGTTTTTAGATGAATTATTTAGGTCTTCTAGCCTCTTGATACGATTGGCCCAATCCGCATGAGTGCAACGTTCGCCTAATTTTTTGAGAGTAGGGTACGTGGTGGTTTGTGGTCGGACAAGAGAGGGAGTAGGAGAAGTAATAGACAGAGATGGGATAGTATGAGTCACGGATGGGTTAGGTGATACGTTTATAAGTACATCATGAAGTTCATCGTGAATAGACAAGTTATTAATAGGGTTATGATGACTTAGATTAGGAACAATGTCGATCTTACTAGATATTATCTTAATTTCTTCTGCTATTTCACCAAGGCTGAAGTGCGTTTCGGAGAGTTCGGCGTTGGTATCGTTATATTTGACGACTAGTTCATTTATGGTTTCGGATAGATGAGACAATCGAAGACATAAGACATCGATCCGTGATGATTTGGTAGATTGTGACGAGGTACTCATCTGGAGGTAATCACATTGTGTGTTTAGTTTGTTGGTAGCTTCAATTACCAATTCCAACTTGTTGATGACGTCTTGTGAGGCTGTGTGGGCTGTGTCATTTTTCCTAGATATGGTGAGGTTGGTGATGGATTCCATGGACTCTTTAGAAGCACGGTTTATCATTTTGAGCTGCTTCTCAATTGAGTTGAATTTTGACATGTATAAATCACTATTGGAGTGAACGGTGGAATTAAGGTCATCGAAATTTTTAAGAAGATAGTCGTATTTGGCCAGTTGGTATATGATTTTAGTGTGGTTATCCATTGATAAGGTTTTAACTGATTCATTGCTACACTGAATGGCTCTTAGAACGTCTGCGAGAGAAACTTCCTTGCATTCGTCGCAGTAGAACCAGAAATTTTCACTAAGGTCTTTTAGATATAGTATAGATCTCTTTCTCAGACCTACACATTGTGTATGGAACGACTTGCCGCAGATTCCCCTACAAAGCACCCACTCTTCGTGATCGTCATTGATGGTACATGCCTCGTTACCGCATACCATAGTTGAGTTTATTAAATGATTATGATTATAGTAATTGATAGTCACATATCACAGACCCTATTGGCCAGATCCCAGAATTTCAATAGGAACAAGTCTTATAGTCACATATTAGTCCTACATTCCGAGTTTCATACGAATCCCTTGAGAAATGACTTGGTTCCAAAAATCCCAGACCCTATTGTCCAGATCCCAGAATTTCCATAAGAACAAGTCTTATACTCACATATTAGTCCTACATTCCGAGTTTCATACGAATCCCTTGAGAAATGGCTTGGTTCCAAAAATCCCAGACCCTATTGGCCAGATCCCAGATTTTCCTTAGGAACAAGTCTTATAGTCACATATTAGTCCTACATTTCGAGTTTCATACGAATCCCTTGAGAAATGACTTGGTTCCAAAAATCCCAGAACCTATTGGACAGATCCCAGAATTTCCATAAGAAAACGTCTTATAGTCACATATTAGTCCTACATTCCGAGATTCATACGAATCCCTTGAGAAATGGCTTGGTCCCGAAAATTCCAGACCCTATTGGCCAGATCCCAGAATTTACATAGGAACAAGTCTTATAGTCACATATTTGTCCTACATTCCGAGTTTCATACGAATCCCTTGAGAAATGGCTTGGTTCCAAAAATCCCAGACCCTATTTGCCAGATCCCAGAATTTCCATAGGAACAAGTCTTATAGTCACATATTAGTCCTACATTCCGAGTTTCATACGAATCCCTTGAGAAATGGCTTGGTTCCAAAAATCCCAGACCCTATTGGCCAGATCCCAGAATTTCAATAGGAACAAGTCTTATAGTCACATATTAGTCCTACATTCCGAGTTTCATACGAAACCCTTGAGAAATGACTTGGTTCCAAAAATCCCAGACCCTATTGGCCAGATCCCAGAATTTCCATAGGAACAAGTCTTATAGTCACATATTAGTCCTACATTCCGAGATTCATACGAATCCCTTGAGAAATGGTTGGTTCCAAAAATCCCAGACCCTATTGGCCAGATCCCAGAATTTCCATAGGAACAAGTCTTAATTTTTTAATTTAATTTTTTAATTTTAATTTAAGTTTGGTGGGGGCAATTGCCCCTATTTATTCGGTTTATTACAAGCTAAAACCTAATGCTAACATGATTGAGAACTTAAAACTAAGACTTAAAACTAAGACTAAAAACTTAGACTTATAGCTAACATATAAAGCTAGGGGGGATGGCTGAGGAGATCAAGTTTAAGGCAGGGAGTGCTGCGGTTAAAATCGAAAACGGTAAGGTTTGAGTTAACCTTACGCAGCATACGGGAGATTGGTTCGTTGGAGCCGTACATAGTGCGGTGTGTCGGTAGATAGAAGAGAGGCGGGCAACGTAGATTACGGGGGTTAGTATTAAAGAAAATTGAATTGTGTAGAGACGCGCAATCGACGGAGCCTGAGAGGAGACGATGTATGAGAAGAATGTCAGCTGTGTCTCTGCGTTCTTCTAGGGTTTTCAAGCTTATGAGGTTGAGACGGTCTTGGTAGGGAGGCAGTATAAGATGATTGTCCCAAGGTAGCCCTCGAAGAGCAAAACGGAGAAATCGACGTTGGATACTCTCGATTCTAGACACATGAACTTGATGATATGGGGACCACGCTTGACTAGCGTACTCGAGGAGGGGACGGACAAATGTAACGTAGAGGGATCTGGTCACGTAAGGGTTGGAAAATTCTTTGGACCACCGTTTGAGCCAAGTGATGAGTTGGCTTTGAGAATTATTTCACCAATATGAGAACGGAAGTTTAGTTCCGAGTCGCACAATATGCCGAGGTCTCGAAAAGATTGCACGCGGGATATGGGTTGACCGTGGAGAAGGTAATGTCTGGGAGGGGGCTTGTTGCACTTACGTGATAGGGTAATAGATTGGCAGTTGGAGATATTGAGATCCAAGCAATTTTTTTGGCACCATGTGGAAAAATTGTCTAGGTCTTGTTGAAGGAGATAGGAGTCTTGTGGGGAAGAAATGGGTTTGAAGAACTTGGTATCGTCAGCGTAAATTGAGATGGCGGAATGTTTGATGACGCTATCGAGATCATTTATAGTCAAAATGAAAAGAAGGGGGCCTAGATGGCTGCCTTGTAGGACCCCTGAGGTTGCCAAAAATGTGGACGATAATACGGACCTGAAGCGAACACTATAAAGACGGTTTTCCAGATATGAAGATATCCATTTTAACAATATGGGTTCAAAGCCAAGGGAAGACAATTTAAAGAGGATTAGTTGATGAGATGGTTGAGGCCATTGGAGAAGTTAAGTAGGTAATTGAAATAGGAGGGGTCCGGTACGAAGGAGTTGTCGACGAAAGATTTTTTGAAAAAGGTAGCAAAAAAATTGGCAATGGTATGCGGATCGGTTGATGATGTATTATTGTAAGAGAGTGATGGAGGGTAGCCGTCAGACTTTCTTTTATAGTTGAGGTGACTGTAGTGGAGAGTTGTGGAAAAAGAAAGGAGAAGAGGGGGGTGAAAATTATCAATAGTCGATAGGGATAGTTGACATAGCGAGACAGAGGAGTTAATGGGGTCAGTTGTGAAAATAAGGTCTAATTGCCTACCCATGTAGTTGGGGACGCGACTAACTTGGCATAGACTTGAGTCTGTAAGCCGATCTACGAAGAGACATTCCTTTGTTGAGTTGGGATTTGAAGCGATGAAAAAGGATTCCGATCATCCGATGGAGTCCAATGCAGTTGAGGCAAATTAAAGTCGCCGAAGATAAGGATGTCATCAAGGGAGTCAGATGAGTCGATTATTTGGTCAATGGCGTCGATAGCAAGTTGGTAGGATTCGATAGGTTGGGCCGGTTGAATGTAACAACACATAATGTACAGGGACCTACAGGGGAGTGTTATTTTTATTGAAACGAAATCAAATTTAGAGGACGAAGAAATAGCGATGAGAGACGAGTCGAGGTCGTTATGGATGGCTAGCAAGACTCCACGACAGGGAGATTCTAACGTAGGGCGGGTAAGATCGTCATGTCGAAAAACATTAAAAGTAGGAGGGAATAACTCTTGGTTTCTTATGTCCGGGATTAGATTGGTTTCAGTCAGGGCATATATATCAAATGGGAGGGCATGAGATTGGTGCAGAACACCACGGGTTTTCGAGCGTAGGCCTCTTACGTTCTGGTAGTAAAAGATAAGTGGAATGTTATGATGAGGTGTAGGGGAGGGTGGTTTAATTGTTGTCAACGGTGGTAAATTAGGGACGAAAAAATTTACTATGGTCAACGCGGCTCCGTTGGAGGTGTGAGATTCTTTTAGAATGTACATAGTTACCGAAAGCGCCAAGGTCGTCACCCACTTTTTAGGTGACATATTGAAAATCTCGTGGTACCTGATGTAAATACTCCTGAGACTGGTTAGATTTGTAGGGAGACCTTCCTGCTGAATGGAAACCATGACACTTGTTTTGGTTTTACCTTCATAGCAGACAGAGTCAGATTTGTCATGCAGATAAGCAAGAAATAGTCGTATATTCTCGTATACATTTTTTTCTCTAAGCCTAGAGAGTGCATACCGACATTCAGGAGTGTCTATGGTTTGCTGGGTTAGTTTAACAGTGGGTGGCAGAAGGGGATCAAGAAAGGGGGTATTAGATGCAGTGTGTGAGGAGGAAGGGGTATTTGAAGTAGGTTTATATGAGGGGTTGGAAATGTCATTAGGTGTGGGGTTAAGAATATGGGATCTAATGAAATTGGGGTACTTGGCTCCAGTTTTAAGGTCAAAGTTAGGGAAAGAATTGCTGGTGGAACATGTCGGGGGTAGTTGAGAGGAGACAGTGTTGGAGGTTGGGGTTAATTCAAATGAGACACGTTTGGGTGCAGATACATGATGGTGAAGCTGTTTGGTTTGAAGGGGAGCGGACTGATGGGTTTTGAAGCTGGTTTGGGTTTACGGAGGATGTTAGTCGGAGGTTGGTTTTGAGGTACCAAAGGGGAGGTTGATTGGGTGGAAGAGGAGCAGATTTGATGGATTTTGGAGATGGTTTCGATTTACGAAGGAGGTTAGCTTGAGAATTGACGGAGGGTGCGAAACTAGGAAAAATATTGGTTTTATAAGTCCAATTTGGGTCAGATTTAGTGATGGAGTTAGAAATCGGCCGGTCTATAATTTTTTTCTATTTCGTCATTATCATGCCGTCAATTTTAACAAATTGATTAGCGGAGAATAGCCAGGCGTATTTCGAAGGCAGGAAGATCTTAAAGCTTTTCGATTTCGCATGAACTAATGGCTGGCATTGGATATCATTAATGAAATAGTACTGCTTGAAGACATTGCGAACCCAGGAAGCATTAGCGTGGAAGGGGGCGCACTTTAGGAGGAAAACAGCGGTTTGGTGACCATTAGGAGCCATGTTGGTGTTTTTAGATGAATTATTTAGGTCTTCTAGCCTCTTGATACGATTGGCCCAATCCGCATGAGTGCAACGTTCGCCTAATTTTTTGAGAGTAGGGTACGTGGTGGTTTGTGGTCGGACAAGAGAGGGAGTAGGAGAAGTAATAGACAGAGATGGGATAGTATGAGTCACGGATGGGTTAGGTGATACGTTTATAAGTACATCATGAAGTTCATCGTGAATAGACAAGTTATTAATAGGGTTATGATGACTTAGATTAGGAACAATGTCGATCTTACTAGATATTATCTTAATTTCTTCTGCTATTTCACCAAGGCTGAAGTGCGTTTCGGAGAGTTCGGCGTTGGTATCGTTATATTTGACGACTAGTTCATTTATGGTTTCGGATAGATGAGACAATCGAAGACATAAGATATCGATCCGTGATGATTTGGTAGATTGTGACGAGGTACTCATCTGGAGGTAATCACATTGTGTGTTTAGTTTGTTGGTAGCTTCAATTACCAATTCCAACTTGTTGATGACGTCTTGTGAGGCTGTGTGGGCTGTGTCATTTTTCCTAGATATGGTGAGGTTGGTGATGGATTCCATGGACTCTTTAGAAGCACGGTTTATCATTTTGAGCTGCTTCTCAATTGAGTTGAATTTTGACATGTATAAATCACTATTGGAGTGAACGGTGGAATTAAGGTCATCGAAATTTTTAAGAAGATAGTCGTATTTGGCCAGTTGGTATATGATTTTAGTGTGGTTATCCATTGATAAGGTTTTAACTGATTCATTGCTACACTGAATGGCTCTTAGAAGGTCTGCGAGAGAAACTTCCTTGCATTCGTCGCAGTAGAACCAGAAATTTTCACTAAGGTCTTTTAGATATAGTATAGATCTCTTTCTCAGACCTACACATTGTGTATGGAACGACTTGCCGCAGATTCCCCTACAAAGCACCCACTCTTCGTGATCGTCATTGATGGTACATGCCTCGTTACCGCATACCATAGTTGAGTTTATTAAATGATTATGATTATGTTAATTAAAGATCAACGTAATTGACACTCTAAGAGGAAAGAGCAAAGGCGAGCTCTATACGCATACTACTTTAAAAAAAAATAGGTCAGTTACACAGAGGAAACAAAAAGGTTTTTTTTTTTTTTTTTTATATACGTTTAGCTTTTGAGCACTAATCCGAAATAAGTAGGACAGTTGTTACACAGTCGAAAATCAATACGAATGTTCACACACAAAAAATTTTGTTGGGGTAAGCGTAAACACTTAGGGAGGTCGACGAACAGCGGATTATTGTTAATAGAGCATTTATTGAACACGGTAGGCGCGAATTATTTTGCTACGTTTACGGGGAGAGGAAAGTAGTTGATTTTACGAAGCGGCAAACAAAACGCGTCCGCACTGGTTGATAGTCACATATCACAGACCCTATTGGCCAGATCCCAGAATTTCAATAGGAACAAGTCTTATAGTCACATATTAGTCCTACATTCCGAGTTTCATACGAATCCCTTGAGAAATGACTTGGTTCCAAAAATCCCAGACCCTATTGTCCAGATTCCAGAATTTCCATAGAAACAAGTCTTATAGTTACATATTAGTCCTACATTCCGAGTTTTATACGAATCCCTTGAGAAATGGCTTGGTTCCAAAAATTCCAGACCCTATTGGTCAGATCCCAGAATTTCCATAGGAACAAGTCTTATAGTCACATATTAGTCCTACATACCGAGTTTCATACGAATCCCTTGAGAAATGGCTTGGTTCCAAAAATCCCAGACCCTATTGGCCAGATCCCAGAATTTCAATAGGAACAAGTCTTATACATATATATAGTTACATATTAGTCCTACATTCCGAGTTTTATACGAATCCCTTGAGAAATGGCTTGGTTCCAAAAATTCCAGACCCTATTGGTCAGATCCCAGAATTTCCATAGGAACAAGTCTTATAGTCACATATTAGTCCTACATACCGAGTTTCATACGAATCCCTTGGGAAATGGCTTGGAAATGGCTATTGGACAGATCCCAGAATTTCCATAGGAACACGTCTTATAGTCACATATTAGTCCTACATTCCGAGATTTATACGAATCCCTTGAGAAATGGCTTGGTTCCAAAAATCCCAGACCCTATTGGCCAGATCCCAGAATTTCCATAGGAACAAGTCTTATAGTCACATATTAGTCCTACATTCCGAGTTTCATACGAATCCCTTGAGAAATGGCTTGGTTCCAAAAATCCCAGACCCTATTGGCCAGATCCCAGAATTTCAATAGGAACAAGTCTTATACATATATATAGTTACATATTAGTCCTACATTCCGAGTTTTATACGAATCCCTTGAGAAATGGCTTGGTTCCAAAAATTCCAGACCCTATTGGCCAGATCCCAGAATTTCCATAGGAACAAGTCTTATAGTCACATATTAGTCCTACATACCGAGTTTCATACGAATCCCTTGAGAAATGGCTTGGTTCCAAAAATCCCAGACCCTATTGGCCAGATCCCAGAATTTCCATAGGAACACGTCTTAAAGTCACATATTAGTCCTACATTCCGAGTTGCATACGAATCCCTTGGGAAATGGCTTGGAAATGGCTATTGGACAGATCCCAGAATTTCCATAGGAACACGTCTTATAGTCACATATTAGTCCTACATTCCGAGATTCATACGAATCCCTTGAGAAATGGCTTGGTTCCAAAAATCCCAGACCCTATTGGCCAGATCCCAGAATTTCCATAAGAACAAGTCTTATAGTCACATATTAGTCCTACATTCCGAGTTTCATACGAATCCCTTGAGAAATGGCTTGGTTCCAAAAATCCCAGACCCTATTGGCCAGATCCCAGAATTTCAATAGGAACAAGTCTTATAGTCACATATTAGTCCTACATTCCGAGTTTCATACGAATCCCTTGAGAAATGACTTGGTTCCAAAAATCCCAGACCCTATTGGCCAGATCCCAGAATTTCAATAGGAACAAGTCTTATAGTCACATATTAGTCGTACATTCCGAGTTTCATACGAATCCCTTGAGAAATGACTTGGTTGCAAAAATCCCAGACCCTATTGGTCAGATCCCAGAATTTCCATAGGAACCAGTCTTATAGTCACATATTAGTCCTACATTCCGAGTATCATACGAATCCCTTGAGTAATGGCTTGGTTCCAAAAATCCCAGACCCTATTGGCCAGATCCCAGAATTTCCATAGGAAAAAGTCTTATAGTCACATATCACAGACCCTAAGGGCCAGATCCCAGAATTTCAATAGGAACAAGTCTTATAGTCACATATTAGTCCTACATTCCGAGTTTCATACGAATCCCTTGAGAAATGGCTTGGTTGCAAAAATTCTAGACCCTATTGGCCAGATCCCAGAATTTCCATAGGAACAAGTCTTATAGTCACATATTAGTCCTACATACCGAGTTTCATACGAATCCCTTGAGAAATGGCTTGGTTCCAAAAATCCCAGACCCTATTGGCCAGATCCCAGAATTTCCATAGGAACAAGTCTTATACTCACATATCACAGACCCTATTGGCCAGATCCCAGAATTTCAATAGGAACAAGTCTTAAAGTCACATTTAGTCCTACATTCCTAGTTTCATACGAATCCCTTGAGAAATTGCTTGGTTCCAAAAATCCCAGACCCTATTGGCCAGATCCCAGAATTTCCATAGGAACAAGTCCTATAGTCACATATTAGTCCTACATTCCGAGCTTCATACGAATCCCTTGAGAAATGGCTTGGTTGCAAAAATTCCAGACCCTATTGGCCAGATCCCAGAATTTCCATAAGAGCAAGTCTTATAGTCACATATTAGTCCTACATACCGAGTTTCATTCGAATCCCTTGAGAAATGGCTTGGTTCCAAAAATCCCAGACCCTATTGGCCAGATCCCAGAATTTCCATAGGAACAAGTCTTATACTCACATATCACAGACCCTATTGGCCAGATCCCAGAATTTCAATATGAACAAGTCTTATAGTCACATTTAGTCCTACATTCCTAGTTTCATACGAATCCCTTGAGAAATTGCTTGGTTCCATAAATCCCAGACCCTATTGGCCAGATCCCAGAATTTCCATAGGAACAAGTCTTATAGTCACATATTAGTCCTACATTCCGGGTTTGATACGAATCCCTTGAGAAATGACTTGGTTCCAAAAATCCCAGAACCTATTGGCCATATCCCAGAATTTCCATAGGAACAAGTCTTATAGTCACATATTAGTCCTACATTCCTAGTTTCATACGAATCCCTTGAGAATTGGCTTGGTTCCAAAAACCCCAGACCCTATTGGCCAGATTCCAGATTTTCCTTAGGAACAAGTCTTATAGTCACATATTAGTCCTACATTCCGAGTTTCATACGAATCCCTTGAGAAATGGCTTGGTTCCAAAAATCCCAGACCCTATTGGCCAGATCCCAGAATTTCCATAGGAACAAGTCTTATAGTCACATATTATTCCTACATTCCGAGTTTCATACGAATCCCTTGAGAAATGACTTGGTTCCAAAAATCCCAGACCCTCTTGGCCAGATCCCAGAATTTCAATAGGAACAAGTCTTATAGTCACATATTAGTCCTACATTCCGAGTTTCATACGAATCCCTGGAGAAATGACTTGGTTCCAAAAATCCCAGACCCTATTGGCCAGATCCCAGAATTTCCATAGGAACAAGTCTTATAGTCACATATCACAGACCCTATTGGCCAGATCCCAGAATTTCCATAGGAACAAGTCTTATAGTCACATATTAGTCCTACATACCGAGTTTCATACGAATCCCTTGAGAAATGGCTTGGTTCCAAAAATCCCAGACCCTATTGGCCAGATCCCAGAATTTCCATAGGAACAAGTCTTATACTCACATATCACAGTCCCTATTGGCCAGATCCCAGAATTTCAATAGGAACAAGTCTTATAGTCACATATTAGTCCTACATTCCGAGTTTCATACGAATCCCTGGAGAAATGACTTGGTTCCAAAAATCCCAGACCCTATTGGCCAGATCCCAGAATTTCCATAGGAACAAGTCTTATAGTCACATATCACAGACCCTATTGGCCAGATCCCAGAATTTCCATAGGAACAAGTCTTATAGTCACATATTAGTCCTACATTCCGAGTTTCATACGAATCCCTTGAGAAATGACTTGGTTCCAAAAATCCCAGACCCTATTGGCCAGATCCCAGAATTTCCATAGGAACAAGTCTTATAGTTACATATTAGTACTACATTCCGAGTTTTATACGAATCCCTTGAGAAATGGCTTGGTTCCAAAAATCCCAGACCCTATTGGCCAGATCCCAGAATTTCCATAGGAACAAGTCTTATAGTCACATATTATTCCTACATTCCGAGTTTCATACGAATCCCTTGAGAAATGACTTGGTTCCAAAAATCCCAGACCCTCTTGGCCAGATCCCAGAATTTCAATAGGAACAAGTCTTATAGTCACATATTAGTCCTACATTCCGAGTTTCATACGAATCCCTGGAGAAATGACTTGGTTCCAAAAATCCCAGACCCTATTGGCCAGATCCCAGAATTTCCATAGGAACAAGTCTTATAGTCACATATCACAGACCCTATTGGCCAGATCCCAGAATTTCCATAGGAACAAGTCTTATAGTCACATATTAGTCCTACATACCGAGTTTCATACGAATCCCTTGAGAAATGGCTTGGTTCCAAAAATCCCAGACCCTATTGGCCAGATCCCAGAATTTCCATAGGAACAAGTCTTATACTCACATATCACAGTCCCTATTGGCCAGATCCCAGAATTTCAATAGGAACAAGTCTTATAGTCACATTTAGTCCTACATTCCTAGTTTCATACGAATCCCTTGAGAAATTGCTTGGTTCCAAAAATCCCAGACCCTATTGGCCAGATCCCAGAATTTCCATAGGAACAAGTCTTATAGTCACATATTAGTCCTACATTCCGAGTTTCATACGAATCCCTTGAGAAATGACTTGGTTCCAAAAATCCCAGAACCTATTGGCCATATCCCAGAATTTCCATAGGAGCAATTCTTATAGTCACATATTAGTCCTACATTCCTAGTTTCATACGAATCCCTTGAGAAATGGCTTGGTTCCAAAAATCCCAGACCCTATTGGCCAGATCCCAGATTTTCCTTAGGAACAAGTCTTATAGTCACATATTAGTCCTACATTCCGAGTTTCATACGAATCCCTTGAGAAATGGCTTGGTTCCAAAAATCCCAGACCCTATTAGCCAGATCCCAGAATTTCCATAGGAACAAGTCTTATAGTCACATATTATTCCTACATTCCGAGTTTCATACGAATCCCTTGAGAAATGACTTGGTTCCAAAAATCCCAGACCCTATTGGCCAGATCCCAGAATTTCAATAGGAACAAGTCTTATAGTCACATATTAGTCCTACATTCCGAGTTACATACGAATCCCTGGAGAAATGACTTGGTTCCAAAAATCCCAGACCCTATTGGCCAGATCCCAGAATTTCCATAGGAACAAGTCTTATAGTCACATATTAGTCCTACATTCCGAGTTTCATATGAATCCTTTGAGAAATGACTTGGTTCCAAAAATCCCAGACCCTATTGGCCAGATCCCAGAATTTCAATAGGAACAAGTCTTATAGTCACATATTAGTCCTACATTCCGAGTTTCATACGAATCCCTTGAGAAATGGCTTGGTTCCAAAAATCCCAGACCCTATTGGCCAGATCCCAGAATTTCCATAGGAACAAGTCTTATAGTCACATATTAGTCCTACATTCCGAGTTTCATACGAATCCCTTGAGAAATGGCTTGGTTCCAAAAATCCCAGACCCTATTGGTCAGATCCCAGAATTTCCATAGGAACAAGTCTTATAGTCACATATTAGTCCTACATTCCGAGTTTCATACGAATCCCTTGAGAAATGACTTGGTTTCAAAAATCCCAGAACCTATTGGACAGATCCCAGAATTTCCATAGGAACAAGTCTTATAGTCACATATTAGTCCTACATTCCGAGTTTCATACGAATCCCTTGAGAAATTGCTTGGTTCCAAAAATCCCAGACCCTATTGGCCAGATCCCAGATTTTACTTAGGAACAAGTCTTATAGTCACATATTAGTCCTACATTCCGAGTTTCATACGAATCCCTTGAGAAATGGCTTTGTTCCAAAAATCCCAGACCCTATTGACCAGATCCCAGAATTTCAATAGGAACAAGTCTTATAGTCACATATAAGTCCTACATTGCGATTTTCATACGAATCCCTTGAGAAATGACTTGGTTCCAAAAATCCCAGACCGTATTGGCCAGATCCCAGAATTTCAATAGGAACAAGTCTTATAGTCACATATAAGTCCTACATTCCGAGTTTCATACGAATCCCTTGAGAAATGTCTTGGTTCCACTAATCCCAGGCCCTATTGGCCAGATCCCAGAATTTCCATAGGAACAAGTCTTATAGTCACATATTAGTCCTACATTCCGAGTTTCATACGAATCCCTTGAGAAATGACTTGGTTCCAAAAATCCCAGACCCTATTGGCCAGATCCCAGAATTTCCATAGGAACAAGTCTTATAGTCACATTTAGTCCTACATTCCTAGTTTCATACGAATCCCTTGAGAAATTGCTTGGTTCCAAAAATCCCAGACCCTATTGGCCAGATCCCAGAATTTCCATAGGAACAAGTCTTATAGTCACATATTAGTCCTACATTCCGAGTTTCATACGAATCCCTTGAGAAATGACTTGGTTCCAAAAATCCCAGAACCTATTGGCCATATCCCAGAATTTCCATAGGAGCAAGTCTTATAGTCACATATTAGTCCTACATTCCTAGTTTCATACGAATCCCTTGAGAAATGGCTTGGTTCCAAAAATCCCAGACCCTATTGGCCAGATCCCAGATTTTCCTTAGGAACAAGTCTTATAGTCACATATTAGTCCTACATTCCGAGTTTCATACGAATCCCTTGAGAAATGGCTTGGTTCCAAAAATCCCAGACCCTTTTAGCCAGATCCCAGAATTTCCATAGGAACAATTCTTATAGTCACATATTATTCCTACATTCCGAGTTTCATACGAATCCCTTGAGAAATGACTTGGTTCCAAAAATCCCAGACCCTATTGGCCAGATCCCAGAATTTCAATAGGAACAAGTCTTATAGTCACATATTAGTCCTACATTCCGAGTTACATACGAATCCCTGGAGAAATGACTTGGTTCCAAAAATCCCAGACCCTATTGGCCAGATCCCAGAATTTCCATAGGAACAAGTCTTATAGTCACATATTAGTCCTACATTCCGAGTTTCATATGAATCCTTTGAGAAATGACTTGGTTCCAAAAATCCCAGACCCTATTGGCCAGATCCCAGAATTTCAATAGGAACAAGTCTTATAGTCACATATTAGTCCTACATTCCGAGTTTCATACGAATCCCTTGAGAAATGGCTTGGTTCCAAAAATCCCAGACCCTATTGGCCAGATCCCAGAATTTCCATAGGAACAAGTCTTATAGTCACATATTAGTCCTACATTCAGAGTTTCATACGAATCCCTTGAGAAATGGCTTGGTTCCAAAAATCCCAGACCCTATTGGCCAGATCCCAGAATTTCCATAGGAACAAGTCTTATAGTCACATATTAGTCCTACATTCCGAGTTTCATACGAATCCCTTGAGAAATGGCTTGGTTCCAAAAATCCCAGACCCTATTGGTCAGATCCCAGAATTTCCATAGGAACAAGTCTTATAGTCACATATTAGTCCTACATTCCGAGTTTCATACGAATCCCTTGAGAAATGACTTGGTTTCAAAAATCCCAGAACCTATTGGACAGATCCCAGAATTTCCATAGGAACAAGTCTTATAGTCACATATTAGTCCTACATTCCGAGTTTCATACGAATCCCTTGAGAAATTGCTTGGTTCCAAAAATCCCAGACCCTATTGGCCAGATCCCAGATTTTACTTAGGAACAAGTCTTATAGTCACATATTAGTCCTACATTCCGAGTTTCATACGAATCCCTTGAGAAATGGCTTTGTTCCAAAAATCCCAGACCCTATTGACCAGATCCCAGAATTTCAATAGGAACAAGTCTTATAGTCACATATATGTCCTACATTGCGATTTTCATACGAATCCCTTGAGAAATGACTTGGTTCCAAAAATCCCAGACCCTATTGGCCAGATCCCAGAATTTCAATAGGAACAAGTCTTATAGTCACATATAAGTCCTACATTCCGAGTTTCATACGAATCCCTTGAGAAATGTCTTGGTTCCACTAATCCCAGGCCCTATTGGCCAGATCCCAGAATTTCCATAGGAACAAGTCTTATAGTCACATATTAGTCCTACATTCCGAGTTTCATACGAATCCCTTGAGAAATGACTTGGTTCCAAAAATCCCAGACCCTATTGGCCAGATCCCAGAATTTCCATAGGAACAAGTCTTATAGTTACATATAAGTCCTACATTCCGAGTTTTATACGAATCCCTTGAGAAATGGCTTTGTTCCAAAAATCCCAGACCCTATTGGCCAGATCCCAGAATTTCCATAGGAACAAGTCTTATAGTCACATATTAGTCCTACATACCGAGTTTGATACGAATCCCTTGAGAAATGGCTTGGTTCCAAAAATCCCAGACCCTATTGGCCAGATCCCAGAATTTCCATAGGAACAAGTCTTAAAGTCACATAATAGTCCTACATTCCGAGTTTCATACGAATCCCTTGAGAAATGACTTGGTTCCAAAAATCCCAGAACCTATTGGACAGATCCCAGAATTTCCATAGGAACACGTCTTATAGTCACATATTCGTCCTACATTCCAAGATTCATACGAATCCCTTGAGAAATGGCTTGGTTCCAAAAATCCCAGACCCTATTGGCCAGATCCCAGAATTTCCATAGGAACAAGTCTTATAGTCACATATTAGTCCTACATTCCGAGTTTCATACGAATCCCTTGAGAAATGACTTGGTTCCAAAAATCCCAGACCCTATTGGCCAGATCCCAGAATTTCCATAGGAACAAGTCTTATAGTCACATATTAGTCCTACATTCCGAGTTTCATACGAATCCATTGAGAAATGACTTGGTTCC
This sequence comes from Nephrocerus scutellatus, assembly GCA_947095585.1. Lineage (NCBI taxonomy): Eukaryota > Metazoa > Arthropoda > Insecta > Diptera > Pipunculidae > Nephrocerus > Nephrocerus scutellatus. The sequence goes on along the minus strand of OX352763.1, from coordinate 50,736,348 downwards.
AAAAATCCCAGACCGAGTTTCATACGAATCCCTTGAGAAATGACTTGGTTCCAAAAATCCCAGACCCTATTGGCCAGATCCCAGAATTTCAATAGGAACAAGTCTTATAGTCACATATTAGTCCTACATTCTGAGTTTCATACGAATCCCTTGAGAAATGACTTGGTTCCAAAAATCCCAGACCCTATTGGCCAGATCCCAGAATTTCCATAGGAACCAGTCTTATAGTCACATATTAGTCCTACATTCCGAGTTTCATACGAATCCCTTGAGAAATGGCTTGGTTCCTAAAATCCCAGACCCTATTGGCCAGATCCCAGAATTTCCATAGGAACAAGTCTTATAGTCACATATCACAGACCCTATTGGCCAGATCCCAGAATTTCCATAGGAACCAGTCTTATAGTTACATATAAGTCCTACATTCCGAGTTTTATACGAATCCCTTGAGAAATGGCTTTGTTCCAAAAATCCCAGACCCTATTGGCCAGATCCCAGAATTTCCATAGGAACAAGTCTTATAGTCACATATTAGTCCTACATACCGAGTTTGATACGAATCCCTTGAGAAATGGCTTGGTTCCAAAAATCCCAGACCCTATTGGCCAGATCCCAGAATTTCCATAGGAACAAGTCTTAAAGTCACATAATAGTCCTACATTCCGAGTTTCATACGAATCCCTTGAGAAATGACTTGGTTCCAAAAATCCCAGAACCTATTGGACAGATCCCAGAATTTCCATAGGAACACGTCTTATAGTCACATATTAGTCCTACATTCCAAGATTCATACGAATCCCTTGAGAAATGGCTTGGTTCCAAAAATCCCAGACCCTATTGGCCAGATCCCAGAATTTCCATAGGAACAAGTCTTATAGTCACATATTAGTCCTACATTCCGAGTTTCATACGAATCCCTTGAGAAATGACTTGGTTCCAAAAATCCCAGACCCTATTGGCCAGATCCCAGAATTTCCATAGGAACAAGTCTTATAGTCACATATTAGTCCTACATTCCGAGTTTCATACGAATCCATTGAGAAATGACTTGGTTCCAAAAATCCCAGACCGAGTTTCATACGAATCCCTTGAGAAATGACTTGGTTCCAAAAATCCCAGACCCTATTGGCCAGATCCCAGAATTTCAATAGGAACAAGTCTTATAGTCACATATTAGTCCTACATTCTGAGTTTCATACGAATCCCTTGAGAAATGACTTGGTTCCAAAAATCCCAGACCCTATTGGCCAGATCCCAGAATTTCCATAGGAACCAGTCTTATAGTCACATATTAGTCCTACATTCCGAGTTTCATACGAATCCCTTGAGAAATGGCTTGGTTCCTAAAATCCCAGACCCTATTGGCCAGATCCCAGAATTTCCATAGGAACAAGTCTTATAGTCACATATCACAGACCCTATTGGCCAGATCCCAGAATTTCAATAGGAACAAGTCTTATAGTCACATATTAGTCCTACATTCCGAGTTTCATACGAATCCCTTGGGAATTGACTTGGTTCCAAAAATCCCAGACCCTATTGGCCAGATCCCAGAATTTCCATAGAACAAGTCTTATAGATACATATTAGTCCTACATTCCGAGTTTTATACGAATCCCTTGAGAAATGGCTTGGTTCCAAAAATTCCAGACCCTATTGGCCAGATCCCAGAATTTCCATAGGAACAAGTCTTAAAGTCACATAATAGTCCTACATTCCGAGTTTCATACGAATCCCTTGAGAAATGACTTGGTTCCAAAAATCCCAGAACCTATTGGACAGATCCCAGAATTTCCATAGGAACACGTCTTATAGTCACATATTAGTCCTACATTCCAAGATTCATACGAATCCCTTGAGAAATGGCTTGGTTCCAAAAATCCCAGACCCTATTGGCCAGATCCCAGAATTTCCATAGGAACAAGTCTTATAGTCACATATTAGTCCTACATTCCGAGTTTCATACGAATCCCTTGAGAAATGGCTTGGTTCCAAAAATCACAGACCCTATTGGCCAGATCCCAGAATTTCCATAGGAACAAGTCCTATAGTCACATATTAGTCCTACATACCGAGTTTCATTCGAATCCCTTGAGAAATGGCTTGGTTCCAAAAATCCCAGACCCTATTGGCCAGATCCCAGAATTTCCATAGGAACAAGTCTTATACTCACATATCACAGACCCTATTGGCCAGATCCCAGAATTTCAATAGGAACAAGTCTTATAGTCACATTTAGTCCTACATTCCTAGTTTCATACGAATCCCTTGAGAAATTGCTTGGCTCCATAAATCCCAGACCCTATAGGCCAGATCCCAGAATTTCCATAGGAACAAGTCTTATAGTCACATATTAGTCCTACATTCCGAGTTTCATACGAATCCCTTGAGAAATGACTTGGTTCCAAAAATCCCAGAACCTATTGGACAGATCCCAGAATTTCCATAGGAACACGTCTTATAGTCACATATTAGTCCTACATTCCAAGATTCATACGAATCCCTTGAGAAATGGCTTGGTTCCAAAAATCCCAGACCCTATTGGCCAGATCCCAGAATTTCCATAGGAACAAGTCTTATAGTCACATATTAGTCCTACATTCCGAGTTTCATACGAATCCCTTGAGAAATGACTTGGTTCCAAAAATCCCAGACCCTATTGGCCAGATCCCAGAATTTCCATAGGAACAAGTCTTATAGTCACATATTAGTCCTACATTCCGAGTTTCATACGAATCCATTGAGAAATGACTTGGTTCCAAAAATCCCAGACCGAGTTTCATACGAATCCCTTGAGAAATGACTTGGTTCCAAAAATCCCAGACCCTATTGGCCAGATCCCAGAATTTCAATAGGAACAAGTCTTATAGTCACATATTAGTCCTACATTCCGAGTTTCATACGAATCCCTTGAGAAATGACTTGGTTCCAAAAATCCCAGACCCTATTGGCCAGATCCCAGAATTTCCATAGGAACCAGTCTTATAGTCACATATTAGTCCTACATTCCGAGTTTCATACGAATCCCTTGAGAAATGGCTTGGTTCCTAAAATCCCAGACCCTATTGGCCAGATCCCAGAATTTCCATAGGAACAAGTCTTATAGTCACATATCACAGACCCTATTGGCCAGATCCCAGAATTTCAATAGGAACAAGTCTTATAGTCACATATTAGTCCTACATTCCGAGTTTCATACGAATCCCTTGGGAATTGACTTGGTTCCAAAAATCCCAGACCCTATTGGCCAGATCCCAGAATTTCCATAGAACAAGTCTTATAGATACATATTAGTCCTACATTCCGAGTTTTATACGAATCCCTTGAGAAATGGCTTGGTTCCAAAAATTCCAGACCCTATTGGCCAGATCCCAGAATTTTCATAGGAACAAGTCTTAAAGTCACATAATAGTCCTACATTCCGAGTTTCATACGAATCCCTTGAGAAATGACTTGGTTCCAAAAATCCCAGAACCTATTGGACAGATCCCAGAATTTCCATAGGAACACGTCTTATAGTCACATATTAGTCCTACATTCCAAGATTCATACGAATCCCTTGAGAAATGGCTTGGTTCCAAAAATCCCAGACCCTATTGGCCAGATCCCAGAATTTCCATAGGAACAAGTCTTATAGTCACATATTAGTCCTACATTCCGAGTTTCATACGAATCCCTTGAGAAATGACTTGGTTCCAAAAATCCCAGACCCTATTGGCCAGATCCCAGAATTTCCATAGGAACAAGTCTTATAGTCACATATTAGTCCTACATTCCGAGTTTCATACGAATCCCTTGAGAAATGACTTGGTTCCAAAAATCCCAGACCGAGTTTCATACGAATCCCTTGAGAAATGACTTGGTTCCAAAAATCCCAGACCCTATTGGCCAGATCCCAGAATTTCAATAGGAACAAGTCTTATAGTCACATATTAGTCCTACATTCCGAGTTTCATACGAATCCCTTGAGAAATTACTTGGTTCCAAAAATCCCAGACCCTATTGGCCAGATCCCAGAATTTCCATAGGAACCAGTCTTATAGTCACATATTAGTCCTACATTCCGAGTTTCATACGAATCCCTTGAGAAATGGCTTGGTTCCAAAAATCCCAGACCCTATTGGCCAGATCCCAGAATTTCCATAGGAACAAGTCTTATAGTCACATATTAGTCCTACATTCCGAGCTTCATACGAATCCCTTGAGAAATGGCTTGGTTGCAAAAATTCCAGGCCCTATTGGCCAGATCCCAGAATTTCCATAGGAACAAGTCTTATAGTCACATATTAGTCCTACATACCGAGTTTCATTCGAATCCCTTGAGAAATGGCTTGGTTCCAAAAATCCCAGACCCTATTGGCCAGATCCCAGAATTTCCATAGGAACAAGTCTTATACTCACATATCACAGACCCTATTGGCCAGATTCCAGAATTTCAATAGGAACAAGTCTTATAGTCACATTTAGTCCTACATTCCTAGTTTCATACGAATCCCTTGAGAAATTGCTTGGTTCCATAAATCGCAGACCCTATTGGCCAGATCCCAGAATTTCCATAGGAACAAGTCTTATAGTCACATATTAGTCCTACATTCCGGGTTTGATACGAATCCCTTGAGAAATGACTTGGTTCCAAAAATCCCAGAACCTATTGGCCATATCCCAGAATTTCCATAGGAACAAGTCTTATAGTCACATATTAGTCCTACATTCCTAGTTTCATACGAATCCCTTGAGAAATGGCTTGGTTCCAAAAACCCCAGACCCTATTGGCCAGATCCCAGATCCTTAGGAACAAGTCTTATAGTCACATATTAGTCCTACATTCCGAGTTTCATACGAATCCCTTGAGAAATGGCTTGGTTCCAAAAATCCCAGACCCTATTGGCCAGATCCCAGAATTTCCATAGGAACAAGTCTTATAGTCACATATTATTCCTACATTCCGAGTTTCATACGAATCCCTTGAGAAATGACTTGGTTCCAAAAATCCCAGACCCTCTTGGCCAGATCCCAGAATTTCAATAGGAACAAGTCTTATAGTCACATATTAGTCCTACATTCCGAGTTTCATACGAATCCCTGGAGAAATGACTTGGTTCCAAAAATCCCAGACCCTATTGGCCAGATCCCAGAATTTCCATAGGAACAAGTCTTATAGTCACATATCACAGACCCTATTGGCCAGATCCCAGAATTTCCATAGGAACAAGTCTTATAGTCACATATTAGTCCTACATACCGAGTTTCATACGAATCCCTTGAGAAATGGCTTGGTTCCAAAAATCCCAGACCCTATTGGCCAGATCCCAGAATTTCCATAGGAACAAGTCTTATACTCACATATCACAGACCCTATTGGCCAGATCCCAGAATTTCAATAGGAACAAGTCTTATAGTCACATTTAGTCCTACATTCCTAGTTTCATACGAATCCCTTGAGAAATTGCTTGGTTCCAAAAATCCCAGACCCTATTGGCCAGATCCCAGAATTTCCATAGGAACAAGTCTTATAGTCACATATTAGTCCTACATTCCGAGTTTCATACGAATCCCTTGAGAAATGACTTGGTTCCAAAAATCCCAGAACCTATTGGCCATATCCCAGAATTTCCATAGGAGCAAGTCTTATAGTCACATATTAGTCCTACATTCCTAGTTTCATACGAATCCCTTGAGAAATGGCTTGGTTCCAAAAATCCCAGACCCTATTGGCCAGATCCCAGATTTTCCTTAGGAACAAGTCTTATAGTCACATATTAGTCCTACATTCCGAGTTTCATACGAATCCCTTGAGAAATGGCTTGGTTCCAAAAATCCCAGACCCTATTGGCCAGATCCCAGAATTTCCATAGGAACAAGTCTTATAGTCACATATTATTCCTACATTCCGAGTTTCATACGAATCCCTTGAGAAATGACTTGGTTCCAAAAATCCCAGACCCTATTGGCCAGATCCCAGAATTTCAATAGGAACAAGTCTTATAGTCACATATTAGTCCTACATTCCGAGTTTCATACGAATCCCTGGAGAAATGACTTGGTTCCAAAAATCCCAGACCCTATTGGCCAGATTCCAGAATTTCCATAGGAACAAGTCTTATAGTCACATATTAGTCCTACATTCCGAGTTTCATATGAATCCTTTGAGAAATGACTTGGTTCCAAAAATCCCAGACCCTATTGGCCAGATCCCAGAATTTCAATAGGAACAAGTCTTCTAGTCACATATTAGTCCTACATTCCGAGTTTCATACGAATCCCTTGAGAAATGGCTTGGTTCCAAAAATCCCAGACCCTATTGGCCAGATCCCAGAATTTCCATAGGAACAAGTCTTATAGTCACATATTAGTCCTACATTCAGAGTTTCATACGAATCCCTTGAGAAATGGCTTGGTTCCAAAAATCCCAGACCCTATTGGCCAGATCCCAGAATTTCCATAGGAACAAGTCTTATAGTCACATATTAGTCCTACATTCCGAGTTTCATACGAATCCCTTGAGAAATGGCTTGGTTCCAAAAATTCCAGACCCTATTGGCCAGATCCCAGAATTTCCATAGGAACAAGTCTTATAGTCACATATTAGTCCTACATTCCGAGTTTCATACGAATCCCTTGAGAAATGACTTGATTTCAAAAATCCCAGAACCTATTGGACAGATCCCAGAATTTCCATAGGAACAAGTCTTATAGTCACATATTAGTCCTACATTCCGAGTTTCATACGAATCCCTTGAGAAATTGCTTGGTTCCAAAAATCCCAGACCCTATTGGCCAGATCCCAGATTTTACTTAGGAACAAGTCTTATAGTCACATATTAGTCCTACATTCCGAGTTTCATACGAATCCCTTGAGAAATGGCTTTGTTCCAAAAATCCCAGACCCTATTGACCAGATCCCAGAATTTCAATAGGAACAAGTCTTATAGTCACATATTAGTCCTACATTGCGATTTCCATACGAATCCCTTGAGAAATGACTTGGTTCCAAAAATCCCAGACCCTATTGGCCAGATCCCAGAATTTCAATAGGAACAAGTCTTCTAGTCACATATTAGTCCTACATTCCGAGTTTCATACGAATCCCTTGAGAAATGTCTTGGTTCCACTAATCCCAGGCCCTATTGGCCAGATCCCAGAATTTCCATAGGAACAAGTCTTATAGTCACATATTAGTCCTACATTCCGAGTTTCATACGAATCCCTTGAGAAATGACTTGGTTCCAAAAATCCCAGACCCTATTGGCCAGATCCCAGAATTTCCATAGGAACAAGTCTTATAGTTACATATTAGTACTACATTCCGAGTTTTATACGAATCCCTTGTGAAATGGCTTGGTTCCAAAAATCCCAGACCCTATTGGCCAGATCCCAGAATTTCCATAGGAACACGTCTTATAGTCACATATTAGAATCCCTTGAGAAATGACTTGGTTCCAAAAATCCCAGACCCTATTGGCCAGATCCCAGAATTTCCATAGGAACAAGTCTTATAGTCACATATTAGTCCTACATTCCGAGTTTCATACGAATCCCTTGAAAAATGACTTGGTTCCAAAAATCCCAGAACGAGTTTCATACGAATCCCTTGAGAAATGACTTGGTTCCAAAAATCCCAGACCCTATTGGCCAGATCCCAGAATTTCAATAGGAACAAGTCTTATAGTCACATATTAGTCCTACATTCCGAGTTTCATACGAATCCCTTGAGAAATGACTTGGTTCCAAAAATCCCAGACCCTATTGGCCAGATCCCAGAATTTCCATAGGAACCAGTCTTATAGTCACATATTAGTCCTACATTCCGAGTTTCATACGAATCCCTTGAGAAATGGCTTGGTTCCAAAAATCCCAGACCCTATTGGCCAGATCCCAGAATTTCCATAGGAACAAGTCTTATAGTCACATATCACAGACCCTATTGGCCAGATCCCAGAATTTCAATAGGAACAAGTCTTATAGTCACATATTAGTCCTACATTCCGAGTTTCATACGAATCCCTTGGGAATTGACTTGGTTCCAAAAATCCCAGACCCTATTGGCCAGATCCCAGAATTTCCATAGAACAAGTCTTATAGTTACATATTAGTCCTACATTCCGAGTTTTATACGAATCCCTTGAGAAATGGCTTGGTTCCAAAAATTCCAGACCCTATTGGCCAGATCCCAGAATTTCCATAGGAACAAGTCTTATAGTCACATATTAGTCCTACATACCGAGTTTCATACGAATCCCTTGAGAAATGGCTTGGTTCCAAAAATCCCAGACCCTATTGGCCAGATCCAAGAATTTCCATAGGAACAAGTCTTAAAGTCACATATTAGTCCTACATTCCGATTTTCATACGAATCCCTTGAGAAATGGCTTGGTTCCAAAAATCCCAGACCCTATTGGCCAGATCCCAGAATTTCCATAGGAACAAGTCTTATAGTCACATATTAGTCCTATATTCCGAGTTTCATACGAATCCCTTGAGAAATGGCTTGGTTCCAAAAATCCCAGACCCTATTGGCCAGATCCCAGAATTTCAATAGGAACAAGTCTTATAGTCACATATTAGTCCTACATTCCGAGTTTCATACGAATCCCTTGAGAAATGACTTGGTTCCAAAAATCCCAGACCCTATTGGCCAGATCCCGAAATTTCAATAGGAACAAGTCTTATAGTCACATATTAGTCCTACATTCCGAGTTTCATACGAATCCCTTGAGTAAAGGCTTGGTTCCAAAAATCCCAGACCCTATTGGCCAGATCCCAGAATTTCCATAGGAACAAGTCTTATAGTCACATATCACAGACCCTAATGGCCAGAACCCAGAATTTCAATAGGAAAAAGTCTTATAGTCACATATTAGTCCTACATTCCGAGTTTCATACGAATCCCTGAAGAAATGACTTGGTTCCAAAAATCCCAGACCGAGTTTCATACGAATCCCTTGAGAAATGACTTGGTTCCAAAAATCCCAGACTCTATTGGCCAGATCCCAGAATTTCCATAGGAACAAGTCTTATAGTCACATATTATTCCTACATGACTTGGTTCCAAAAATCCCAGACCCTATTGGCCAGATCCCAGAATTTCAATAGGAACAAGTCTTATAGTCACATATTAGTCCTACATTCCGAGTTTCATACGAATCCCTGAAGAAATGACTTGGTTCCAAAAATCCCAGACCCTATTGGCCAGATCCCATAATTTCAATAGGAACAAGTCTTATAGTCACATATTAGTCCTACATTCCGAGTTTCATACGAATCCCAGAATTTCCATAGGAACAAGTCTTATAGTCACATATTAGTCCTACATTCAGAGTTTCATACGAATCCCTTCAGAAATGGCTTGGTTCCAAAAATCCCAGACCCTATTGGCCAGATCCCAGAATTTCCATAGGAACAAGTCTTATAGTCACATATTAGTCCTACATTCCGAGTTTCATACGAATCCCTTGAGAAATGACTTGGTTTCAAAAATCCCAGAACCTATTGGCCAGATCCCAGAATTTCCATAGGAACAAGTCTTATAGTCACATATTATTCCTACATTCCGAGTTTCATACGAATCCCTTGAGAAATGGCTTGGTTCCAAAAATCCCAGACCCTATTGGCCAGATCCCAGATTTTCCTTAGCAACAAGTCTTATAGTCACATATTAGTCCTACATTCCGAGTTTCATACGAATCCCTTGAGAAATGGCTTTGTTCCAAAAATCCCAGACCCTATTGGCCAGATCCCAGAATTTCAATAGGAACAAGTCTTATAGTCACATAATAGTCCTACATTCCGAGTTTTATACGAATCCCTTGAGAAATGACTTGGTTCCAAAAATCCCAGACCTTATTGGCCAGATCCCAGAATTTCAATAGGAACAAGTCTTATAATCACATATTAGTCCTACATTCCGAGTTTCATACGAATCCCTTGAGAAATGGCTTGGTTCCAAAAATCCCAGACCCTATTGGCCAGATCCCAGAATTTCCATAGGAACAAGTCTTATAGTCACATATTAGTGCTACATTCCGAGTTTCATACGAATCCCTTGAGAAATGGCTTGGTTCCAAAAATCCCAGACCCTATTGGCCAGATCCCAGAATTTCCATAGGAACAAGTCTTATAGTCACATATTAGTCCTACATTCCGAGTTTCATACGAAATGACTTGGTTCCAAAAATCCAAGAACCTATTGGACAGATCCCAGAATTTCCATAGGAACAAGTCTTATAGTCACATATTAGTCCTACATTCCGAGTTTCATACGAATCCCTTTAGAAATGACTTGGTTCCAAAAATCCAAGATCCTATTGGACAGATCCCAGAATTTCCATAGGAACAAGTCTTATAGTCACATATAAGTCCTACATTCCGAGTTTCATACGAATCCCTTGAGAAATATCTTGGTTCCAAAAATCCCAGACCCTATTGGGCAGATCCCAGAATTTCCATAGGAACAAGTCTTATAGTCACATATTAGTCCTACATTCCGAGTTTCATACGAATCCCTTGAGAAATGACTTGGTTCCAAAAATCCAAGAACCTATTGGACAGATCCCAGAATTAACATAGGAACAAGTCTTATAGTCACATATTAGTCCTACATTCCGAGTTTCATACGAATCCCTTTAGAAATGACTTGGTTCCAAAAATCCAAGATCCTATTGGACAGATCCCAGAATTTCCATAGGAACAAGTCTTATAGTCACATATAAGTCCTGCATTCCGAGTTTCATACGAATCCCTTGAGAAATGGCTTGGTTCCAAAAATCCCAGACCCTATTGGCCAAATCCCAGAATTTCCATAGGAACAAGTCTTATAGTCACATATTAGTCCTACATTCCGAGTTTCATACGAATCCCTTGAGAAATGGCTTGGTTCCAAAAATCCCAGACCCTATTGGCCAGATCCCAGAATTTCAATAGGAACAAGTCTTATAGTCACATATTAGTCCTACATTCCGAGTTTAATACGAATCCCTTGAGAAATGACTTGGTTCCAAAAATCCCAGACCCTATTGGCCAGATCCCAGAATTTCAATAGGAACAAGTCTTATAGTCACATATTAGTCCTACATTCCGAGTTTCATACGAATCCCTTGAGAAATGACTTGGTTTCAAAAATCCCAGACCCTATTGGACAGATCCCAGAATTTCCATAGGAACAAGTCTTATAGTCACATATTAGTCCTACATTCCGAGTTTCATACGAATCCCTTGAGAAATGACTTGGTTCCAAAAATCCCAGACCCTATTGGCCAGATCCCTGAATTTCCATAGGAACAAGTCTTATAGTTACATATTAGTCCTACATTCCGAGTTTTATACGAATCCCTTGAGTAATGGCTTGGTTCCAATAATTCCAGACCCTATTGGCCAGATCCTAGAATTTCCATAGGAACAAGTCTTATAGTCACATATTAGTCCTACATACCGAGTTTCATACGAATCCTTTAAGAAATGGCTTGGTTCCAAAAATCCCAGACCCTATTGGCCAGATCACAGAATTTCCATAGGAACAAGTCTTATAGTCACATATTAGTCCTACATTCCGAGTTTCATACGAATCCCTTTAGAAATGACTTGGTTCCAAAAATCCAAGAACCTATTGGACAGATCCCAGAATTTCCATAGGAACAAGTCTTATAGTCACATATCACAGACCCTATTGGCCATATCCCAGAATTTCAATAGGGACAAGTCTTATAGTCACATTTAGTCCTACATTCCTAGTTTCATACGAATCCCTTGAGAAATTGCTTGGTTCCAAAAATCCCAGACCCTATTGGCCAGATCCCAGATTTTCCTTAGGAACAAGTCTTATAGTCACATATTAGTCCTACATTCCGAGTTTCATACGAATCCCTTTAGGAAATGGCTTGGTTCCAAAAATCCCAGACCCTATTGGCCAGATCCCAGAATTTCCATAGGAACAAGTCTTATAGTCACATATTATTCCTACATTCCGAGTTTCATACGAATCCCTTGAGAAATGACTTGGTTCCAAAAATCCCAGACCCTATTGGCCAGATCCCAGAATTTCAATAGGAACAAGTCTTATAGTCACATATTAGTCCTACATTCTGAGTTTCATACGAATCCCTTGAGAAATGGCTTGGTTCCAAAAATCCCAGACCCTATTGGCCAGATCCTAGAATTTCCATAGGAACAAGTCTTATAGTCACATATTAGTCCTACATTCCGAGTTTCATACGAATCCTTTGAGAAATGACTTGGTTCCAAAAATCCCAGACCCTATTGGCCAGATCCCAGAATTTCAATAGGAACAAGTCTTATAGTCACATATTAGTCCTACATTCCGAGTTTCATACGAATCCCTTGAGAAATGGCTTGGTTCCAAAAATGCCAGACCCTATTGGCCAGATCCCAGAATTTCCATAGGAACAAGTCTTATAGTCACATATTAGTCCTACATTCAGAGTTTCATACGAATTCCTTGAGAAATGGCTTGGTTCCAAAAATCCCAGACCCTATTGGCCAGATCCCAGATTTTCCTTAGGAACAAGTCTTATAGTCACATATTAGTCCTACATTCCGAGTTTCATACGAATCCCTTGAGAAATGGCTTTGTTCCAAAAATCCCAGACCCTATTGGCCAGATCCCAGAATTTCAATAGGAACAAGTCTTATAGTCACATATTAGTCCTACATTCCGAGTTTCATACGAATCCCTTGAGAAATGACTTGGTTCCAAAAATCCCAGACCTTATTGGCCAGATCCCAGAATTTCAATAGGAACAAGTTTTATAGTCACATATTAGTCATACATTCCGAGTTTCATACGAATCCCTTGAGAAATGGCTTGGTTCCAAAAATCCCAGACCCTATTGGCCAGATCCCAGAATTTCCATAGGAACAAGTCTTATAGTCACATATTAGTCCTACATTCCGAGCTTCATACGAATCCCTTTAGAAATGACTTGGTTCAAAAAATCCAAGAATCTATTGGACAGATCCCAGAATTTCCATAGGAACAAGTCTTATAGTCACATATTAGTCCTACATTCCGAGTTTCATACGAATCCCTTGAGAAATGGCTTGGTTCCAAAAATTCCAGACCCTATTGGCCAGATCCCAGAATTTCCATAGGAACAAGTCTTATAGTCACATATTAGTCCTACATTCCGAGTTTCATACGAATCCCTTGAGAAATGGCTTGGTTCCAAAAATCCCAGACCCTATTGGCCAGATCCCAGAATTTCAATAGGAACAAGTCTTATAGTCACATATTAGTCCTACTTTCCGAGTTTCAAACGAATCCCTTGAGAAATGACTTGGTTCCAAAAATCCCAGACCCTATTGGCCAGATCCCAGAATTTCCATAGGAACAAGTCTTATAGTTACATATTAGTCCTACATTCCGAGTTTTATACGAATCCCTTGAGTAATGGCTTGGTTCCAATAATTCCAGACTGATGTTATTTGATTATTGTCTAGTGAACAAGGAAAACAAACTGTGTATAGTTTAATGATCTAGGCAAAAAGGAAGTAGCCATAGTTGAGTTTAATATACAGAATATGTATATGACATGTGTTACATTTGACAGATAAGGGTCTATATAGACTTAACAATATTAATCATCTATTCACATCAACACTCCTCCAGAATAGATATTAAAGTTCCAATTAATTATGGCATTACATATACTATAAGTTAAACAATTTCATTTGTTAGTTTTAAATTAGTCCAAATTGCTTTGAAAATATCATCTGCTTGTTGCTCACAACTGCTTTCGTGAGTATGTCAGCTAACATTTCATCAGTTGGTTTATATTGAATACTGATGAAACCATTTTCGAGCTTTTCACGGATGAACTCTGATTTAATTTCGACATGTTTCGTACGCGCAGATGATGAATTGTTGACTGCCAATTGTATTGCACTTTTGTTGTCACAATACAACACCATTTGTTTTGATGATGAAGGCAGAAGATCAAGTTGAAGTCGTTTGAGCCAAATTGATTCTTGTATTGCACATACCATGGCCATAAACTCTGCTTCGGTTGTGGAAAGTGCAACAGTCGGTTGACATTTTGATCCCCAAGAAACAGCTGCACCTTGCATGACAAAAACATAGCCAGTTGTTGATTTTCTTTCGTCAAGATCACTAGCCCAATCAGCGTCACAGTATCCTTTAATTTCATCTGATGATTTATGATACACCAACTTCCTTTCGATCGTTGCCTTCAAATATCTCAGCACGCGCTTGACAGCGGTCCAATGTGGCTTTCCAGGGTTTTTTGTATATCGGCTTAACAGATTTACTGCATAGCAAATGTCCGGTCGCGTTATCTGCGCTACGAACAGCAAACTACCAATAGCTTGCATATACGGTACGTTTGACATCTCTTGTTGTTCGTCATTCGATTTTGGACACATCCTGGCCGAAATTTTCTGATTTAAGTCCAAAGGTGTGGAGATTGGATTGCAATCACTCATACCGAATCGTTGAAGAACTTGAGATATGTATTGCGATTGGTCGATTGATATTGTACCAGCTGCGCTGTTTCGGGTTATTCGAACTCCTAAGACGAATGATGCGTCACCTAAATCCTTCATTTCGAAGTGCTTGCACAACTCGTCCTTAAGTAGTTTTTCGCGTCCTTCATCATTAGAGAAAATTAATACGTCGTCCACGTAAATAGCAACAAATAACATTTTGTTGCAATTCACCATGTAATAAATACATTGGTCGGCATTGGAACGCTTCAGACCAAATTTTATCAGTGCAGCATTCAGTTTCTCGTTCCATACACGACTTGATTGCTTTAAGCCGTATAACGATTTAAACAGTTTGCAGACTTTGCTCGAATCACCGATAAATCCTTCGGGTTGATACATATATATGTCTTCCTTCAGTTCGCCGTTGAGAAATGCTGTTACTGCATCCATTTGACGAATGTTTAGGTTGAACTTCGCTGCAATCGCCAATAGGAATCGAATCGAAGTATACTTTACAACGGGAGAAAACGTTTCATGGTAGTCCACGCCGTATTGTTGCGAGAAACCTTTTACTACCAGTCTCGCCTTGTGTCGTATAACTTCGCCGTCTGCGTTGATTTTGGTTTTAAACACCCACTTACACTTAATAGGTGTTTTGTCACGAGGTAACTCGACTAAGGTCCAAGTTTGATTGTCGTGCAATGATTTAATTTCTTCACACATTGCCTTTTTCCACAAATCAGCATTTGGGCTTGACAACGCTTGTGCAACGGTCTCAGGATCACTTCCAATAATTTCCTTTGCCAAGAAGTTATAACGTGTTGCGTCCATATTTCGAATGCGTTTGGACTGACGAAGTTGTTGCGGTACTTCTATAGCTTCATCTGGTCTATACGATTCGTCGTCATTATCACAGTTGCTGACGGATGTGTCGTTGCCATTGGATGTGTCATTCAAGAGCTCATTAACTGCACCATTTTCAACAGTTAGGCTCTCAGCTTCAATTTCGTTGACATTTTCAATTTTTGCGGCGTTGTCAGACGTTTCAAGTTGGTGGTCAGACGTTTTATAGATGGTGTTCCCATTGACAATGGAAGATTCATCATCACGAGCGCCACCTGAATTGACATTGTCGTCAACCTCATCATCATTGGTCAAGGTAACTGCCGGCGAAAAAGAAGAATTAGTATTTTTATCTAGTTTTGTAATTACCTGAAGATGCGAATTTTCATGAGGGTCTGACTCTATAAACACGACATCTCTGCTGATTACAACCTTCTCAAGTGCCATGTTGTACAACCGATATGCCTTCGATTCATTACTATACCCCAACATAATGCATTCAGTTGACTTTGTGTCTAATTTTCGACGTTTTTCCTTTGGTACGTGTACCATCGCTTTGCATCCAAACACACGTAGCATGGTCAAATCTGGTTTCGTTTTTGACCAAAATTCTTCTGGTGTTGTCGATGATTCACTCCTACATGGAATTCGGTTTATCAAATACGCTGCCGTTGATAATGCTTCGGCCCAAAACTTCTTGCTTAGACCAGAGTCGATTAACATACACCTAACTCGTTCAATGAGTGTCCTGTTGATACGCTCAGAAACACCATTTTGCTCGGGTGTATATGGTGCTGTTTTTTGATGCAAAATTCCGCTTTTTGCTAAAAAGGTATCAAACTGTCGATTACAATACTCCGTGCCATTGTCAGTGCGCATGACTTTGATTCTTCTTGAGCAATGGTTTTCGACGATGGCTTTGAAGTCCAAAAAGGTTTGGAAAACTTGGTTTTTTTCTTTTAACGGATACACAAATACTTTTCTGCTGTAGTCATCGACAAACGTAACGAAGTATTTCGCGCCACCAATTGATCGCTCTTGCAGTGGACCACAGACGTCGGAATGAATTAAGTCGAGCAAATCATCAGCGCGTTTACCAACATTTTTAAATGAAGCGCGCGTTTGCTTCCCTTCAATGCACACAATGCACTTGTTGTTTCTCTCACTCCATTTTACGCCAGTCCCTGCGTCACACACTTTTCTTAAATTTGCATCGCAAATGTGGCCCAAACGCCGATGCCACAAATTATTGTTCATTTTTCCATTGACATTCTTAGCTCTGTTCACAGTCATAGAAGTTTCATTTTTGACTTTACAGGTTGGCAATACACAGTTCAGCCGATACATATCGTCGACTAGTGTTGCTGTTCCTATTAGGTTGTTTTTTTTGTTAAAAATTTTGCAATTTTTTTTTATCAAACACAACATGATTGCCGTTTTTAACCATTTGGCTTACAGAGAGTAAGTTAGCACATAAACCCGGAACATATTGCACATTGGTCAATTTTGCACTTGTTTTTGACGATCCATTTAATAGGGTTATGTTCACTTCACCAACACAATCAATTTTAAGTTTTTCTTTGTTTGCAACAACAACCTCTTTGTTTGTCGGAACTTGGTTTTGATGTACAATCGACTTGGATTTCGTCATGTGTGCTGAGGCACCAGAATCAATAATCCAATCGCATGAATTTTGAGTATTCACAGCAAAAGACGTGTACAGAAGGTTTTCATGCCTCTTTTTGTTTTTTTTCTTCGGACAATTTCTCGCGAAATGTCCCGTATCACCACAAGAATGACATTTAAAATTGGAACCTTTTTTGCTATATCGATTGTACTCTTTTGCTAATAGAGCATTATCACTATTTTTAGAGTCATATTTCACTTCTTGCAATAATAATGTTTTTACTGAGTCCGTTGTCAATTTTGTACTTGAATTTTCTACTGCCATTACAAGTGGTTTGTAATCGTCAGGCAGTCCAGCTAACATTAGTGATGCGGTTATTTCATCGGTTATTTCCAAACCAGCCTTTTTTACCTTGATGGAAATCATTACCATGCGATTTACGTATGATTCCATCGAATCACAGTCAGACAACTTCAACTGAACCAGTTCCTTCAGCAATGTCACACGTCTACACAAGCCGCTATCTTCAAATGCACTTGATAATGCAGTCCAAGCTTGTTTCGCAGTTTTTGCATTTGCGATGTATGAATAATTTTTTGTTTCCAGTAACAAAATAATTTCGGATTTTGCTTTCAGATCATATGCCTTTGTCGTAGCATTTGCATCCTCAGCTAAACCATTTTCTACATGTGACCACAATCCTTTGATCACTAAATATGATTCGGCAGCAATTTTCCACACATCATAGTTTTCACGGCCTTTTAATTTTTCAATTGACGTATTTACTGACGCCATGTTACGCTTTTAATTGTGTACAAAAAAAAATATAATTTTTTTTTTAGAAAAAAAAAATTAATGAACACTAGATGCTACTTGAATTTAAATTAAATCACAAGACTTTGCTATGGAAATCCTGGGCCCATAACCTGATGTTATTTGATTATTGTCTAGTGAACAAGGAAAACAAACTGTGTATAGTTTAATGATCTAGGCAAAAAGGAAGTAGCCATAGTTGAGTTTAATATACAGAATATGTATATGACATGTGTTACATTTGACAGATAAGGGTCTATATAGACTTAACAATATTAATCATCTATTCACATCAACACAGACCCTATTGGCCAGATCCTAGAATTTCCATAGGAACAAGTCTTATAGTCACATATTAGTCCTACATACCGAGTTTCATACGAATCCCTTGAGAAATGGCTTGGTTCCAAAAATCCCAGACCCTATTGGCCAGATCACAGAATTTCCATAGGAACAAGTCTTAAAGTCACATATTAGTCCTACATTCTGAGTTTCATACGAATCCCTTGAGAAATGGCTTGGTTCCAAAAATCCCAGACCCTATTGGCCAGATCCCAGAATTTCCATAGGAACAAGTCTTATAGTCACATATTAGTCCTACATTCCGAGTTTCATACGAATCCCTTGAGAAATGGCTTGGTTCCAAAAATCCCAGACCCTATTGGCCAGATCCCAGAATTTCCATAGGAACAAGTCTTATAGTCACATATTACTCCTACATTCCGAGTTTGATACGAATCCCTTGAGAAATGGCTTGGTTCCAAAAATCCCAGACCCTATTGGCCAGATCCCAGAATTTCCATAGGAACAAGTCTTATAGTCACATATTAGTCCTACATTCCGAGTTTCATACGCATCCCTTGAGAAATGGCTTGGTTCCAAAAATCCCAGACCCTATTGGCCAGATCCCAGAATTCCCATAGGAACCAGTCTTATAGTCACATATTAGTCCTACATTCCGAGTTTCATACGAATCCCTTGAGAAATGGCTTGGTTCCAAAAATCCAAGACCCTATTGGCCAGATCGCAGAATTTCCAAAGGAACAAGTCTTATAGTCACATATCACAGAACCTATTGGCCAGATCCCAGAATTTCAATAGGAACAAGTCTTATAGTCACATATTAGTCCTACATTCCGAGTTTCATACGAATCCCTTGAGAAATGACTTGGTTCCAAAAATCCCAGACCCTATTGGCCAGATCCCAGAATTTCCATAGGAACAAGTCTTTTAGTTACATATTAGTCCTACATTCCGAGTTTTATACGAATCCCTTGAGAAATGGCTTGGTTCCAAAAAATTCCAGACCCTATTGGCCAGATCCCAGAATTTCCATAGGAACAAGTCTTATAGTCACAAATTAGTCCTACATACCGAGTTTCATACGAATCCCTTGAGAAATGGCTTGGTTCCAAAAATCCCAGACCCTATTGGCCAGATCCCAGAATTTCCATAGGGACAAGTCTTATAGTCACATATCACAGACCCTATTGGCCAGATCCCAGAATTTCCATAGGAACAAGTCTTAAAGTCACATATTAGTCCTACATTCCGAGTTTCATACGAATCCCTTGAGAAATGGCTTGGTTCCAAAAATCCCAGACCCTATTGGCCAGATCCCAGAATTTCCATAGGAACAAGTCTTAAAGTCACATATTAGTCCTACATTCCGAGTTTCATACGAATCCCTTGAGAAATGGCTTGGTTCCAAAAATCCCAGACCCTATTGGCCAGATCCCAGAATTTCCATAGGAACAAGTCTTATAGTCACATATTAGTCCTACATTCCGAGTTTCATACGAATCCCTTGAGAAATGGCTTGGTTCCAAAAAGCCCAGACCCTATTGGCCAGATCCCAGAATTTCCATAGGAACAAGTCTTATAGTCACATATTAGTCCTACATTCCGAGTTTGATACAAATCCCTTGAGAAATGGCTTGGTTCCAAAAATCCCAGACCCTATGGGCCAGATCCCAGAATTTCCATAGGAACAAGTCTTATAGTCACATATTAGTCCTACATTCCGAGTTTCATACGAATCCCTTGAGAAATAGCTTGGTTCCAAAAATCCCAGACTCTATTGGCCAGATCCCAGAATTCCCATAGGAACCAGTCTTAAAGTCACATATTAGTCCTACATTCCGAGTTTCATACGAATCCCTTGAGAAATGGCTTGGTTCCAAAAATCCCAGACCCTATTGGCCAGATCCCAGAATTTCAATAGGAACAAGTCTTATAGTCACATATTTGTCCTACATTCCGAGTTTCATACGAATCCCTTGAGAAATGACTTGGTTACAAAAATCCCAGACCCTATTGGCCAGATCCCAGAATTTCCATAGGAACAAGTCTTATAGTCACATATTAGTCCTACATTCCGAGTTTCATACGAATCCCTTGAGAAATGGCTTGGTTCCAAAAATCCCAGACCCTATTGGCCAGATCCAAGAATTTCCATAGGAACAAGTCTCATAGTCACATATCACAGACCCTATTGGCCAGATCCCAGAATTTCAATAGGAACAAGTCCTATAGTCACATATTAGTCCTACATTCCGAGTTTCATACGAATCCCTTGAGAAATGACTTGGTTCCAAAAATCCCAGACCCTATTGGCCAGATCCCAGAATTTCCATAGGAACAAGTCTTATAGTTACATATTAGTCCTACATTCCGAGTTTTATACGAATCCCTTGAGAAATGGCTTGGTTCCAAAAATTCCAGACCTTATTGGCCAGATCCCAGAATTTCCATAGGAACAAGTCTTATAGTCACATATTAGTCCTACATACCGAGTTTCATACGAATCCCTTGAGAAATGGCTTGGTGACAAAAACCCCAAACCCTGTTGGCCAGATCCCAGAATTTCCATAGGAACAAGTCTTATAGTCACATATTAGTCCTACATTCCGAGTTTCATACGAATCCCTTGAGAAATGACTTGGTTCCAAAAATCCCACACCTTATTGGCCAGATCCCAGAATTTCCATAGGAACAAGTCTTATAGTCACATATCACAGACCCTATTGGCCAGATCCCAGAATTTCCAAAGGAACAAGTCTTAGAGTCACATTTAGTCCTACATTCCTAGTTTCATACGAATCCCTTGAGAAATGGCTTGGTTCCAAAAATCCCAGACCCTATTGGACAGGTCCCAGTATTTCCATAGGAACAAGTCTTATAGTCACATATTAGTCCTACATTCCGAGTTTCATACGAATCCCTTGAGAAATGACTTGGTTCCAAAAATCCCAGAACCTATTGGCCAGATCCCAGAATTTCCATAGGAACAAGTCTTATAGTCACATATTAGTCCTACATTCCGCGTTTAATACGAATCCCTTGAGAAATGGCTTGGTTCCAAAAATCCCAGACCTTATTGTCCAGATCCCAGATTTTCCTTAGGAAAAAGTCTTATAGTCACATATTAGTCCTACATTACGAGTTTCATACGAATCCCTTGAGAAATGGCTTGGTTCCAAAAATCCCAGACCCTATTGGCCAGATCCCAGAATTTCAATAGGAACAAGTCTTATAGTCACATATTAGTCCTACATTCCGAGTTTCATACGAATCCCTTGAGAAATGACTTGGTTCCAAAAATCCCAGACCCTATTGGCCAGATCCCAGAATTTCAATAGAAACAAGTCTTATAGTCACATATTTGTTCTACATTCCGAGTTTCATACGAATCCCTTGAGAAATGACTTGGTTCCAAAAATCCCAGACCCTATTAGCCATATCCCAGAATTTCCATAGGAACAAGTCTTATAGTCACATATTAGTCCTACATTCCGAGTTTCATACGAATCCCTTGAGAAATGACTTGGTTCCAAATATCCCAGACCCTATTGGCCAGATCCAAGAATTTCCATAGGAACAAGTCTTATAGTCACATATCACAGACCCTATTGGCCAGATCCCAGAATTTCAATAGGAACAAGTCTTATAGTCACATATTAGTCCTACATTCCGAGTTTCATACGAATCCCTTGAGAAATGACTTGGTTCCAAAAATCCCAGACCCTATTGGCCAGATCCCAGAATTTCCATAGGAACAAGTCTTATAGTTACATATTAGTCCTACATTCCGAGTTTTATACGAATCCCTTGAGAAATGGCTTGGTTCCAAAAATTCCAGCCCCTTTTGGCCAGATCCAAGAATATCCATAGGAACAAGTCTTATAGTCACATATTAGTCCTACATACCGAGTTTCATATGAATCCCTTGAGAAATGGCTTGGTGACAAAAATCCCAAACCCTATTGGCCAGATCCCAAAATTTCCATAGGAACAAGTCTTATAGTCACATATTAGTCCTACATTCCGAGTTTCATACGAATCCATTGAGAAATGGCTTGGTTCCAAAAATTCCAGACCTTATTGGCCAGATCCCAGAATTTCCATAGGAACAAGTCTTATAGTCACATATTAGTCCTACATACCGAGTTTCATACGAATCCCTTGAGAAATGGCTTGGTGACAAAAACCCCAAACCCTGTTGGCCAGATCCCAGAATTTCCATAGGAACAAGTCTTATAGTCACATATTAGTCCTACATTCCGAGTTTCATACGAATCCCTTGAGAAATGACTTGGTTCCAAAAATCCCACACCTTATTGGCCAGATCCCAGAATTTCCATAGGAACAAGTCTTATAGTCACATATCACAGACCCTATTGGCCAGATCCCAGAATTTCCAAAGGAACAAGTCTTAGAGTCACATTTAGTCCCACATTCCTAGTTTCATACGAATCCCTTGAGAAATGGCTTGGTTCCAAAAATCCCAGACCCTATTGGCCAGGTCCCAGTATTTCCATAGGAACAAGTCTTATAGTCACATATTAGTCCTACATTCCGAGTTTCATACGAATCCCTTGAGAAATGACTTGGTTCCAAAAATCCCAGAACCTATTGGCCAGATCCCAGAATTTCCATAGGAACAAGTCTTATAGTCACATATTAGTCCTACATTCCGCGTTTCATACGAATCCCTTGAGAAATGGCTTGGTTCCAAAAATCCCAGACCTTATTGTCCAGATCCCAGATTTTCCTTAGGAAAAAGTCTTATAGTCACATATTAGTCCTACATTACGAGTTTCATACGAATCCCTTGAGAAATGGCTTGGTTCCAAAAATCCCAGACCCTATTGGCCAGATCCCAGAATTTCCATAGGAACAAGTCTTATAGTCACATATTAGTCCTACATTCCGCGTTTCATACGAATCCCTTGAGAAATGGCTTGGTTCCAAAAATCCCAGACCTTATTGTCCAGATCCCAGATTTTCCTTAGGAAAAAGTCTTACAGTCACATATTAGTCCTACATTACGAGTTTCATACGAATCCCTTGAGAAATGGCTTGGTTCCAAAAATCCCAGACCCTATTGGCCAGATCCCAGAATTTCAATAGGAACAAGTCTTATAGTCACATATTAGTCCTACATTCCGAGTTTCATACGAATCCCTTGAGAAATGACTTGGTTCCAAAAATCCCAGACCCTATTGGCCAGATCCCAGAATTTCAATAGAAACAAGTCTTATAGTCACATATTTGTTCTACATTCCGAGTTTCATACGAATCCCTTGAGAAATGACTTGGTTCCAAAAATCCCAGACCCTATTAGCCATATCCCAGAATTTCCATAGGAACAAGTCTTATAGTCACATATTAGTCCTACATTCCGAGTTTCATACGAATCCCTTGAGAAATGACTTGGTTCCAAATATCCCAGACCCTATTGGCCAGATCCAAGAATTTCCATAGGAACAAGTCTTATAGTCACATATCACAGACCCTATTGGCCAGATCCCAGAATTTCAATAGGAACAAGTCTTATAGTCACATATTAGTCCTACATTCCGAGTTTCATACGAATCCCTTGAGAAATGACTTGGTTCCAAAAATCCCAGACCCTATTGGCCAGATCCCAGAATTTCCATAGGAACAAGTCTTATAGTTACATATTAGTCCTACATTCCGAGTTTTATACGAATCCCTTGAGAAATGGCTTGGTTCCAAAAATTCCAGCCCCTTTTGGCCAGATCCAAGAATATCCATAGGAACAAGTCTTATAGTCACATATTAGTCCTACATACCGAGTTTCATATGAATCCCTTGAGAAATGGCTTGGTGACAAAAATCGCAAACCCTATTGGCCAGATCCCAAAATTTCCATAGGAACAAGTCTTATAGTCACATATTAGTCCTACATTCCGAGTTTCATACGAATCCATTGAGAAATGGCTTGGTTCCAAAAATCCCAGACCCTATTGGCCAGATCCCAGAATTTCCATAGGAACAAGTCTTATAGTCACATATTAGTCCTACATTCCGAGTTTCATACGAATCCCTTGAGAAATGGCTTGGTTCCAAAAATCCCAGACCCTATTGGCCAGATCCCAGAATTTCCATAGGAACAAGTCTTATAGTCACATATTAGTCCTACATTCCGAGTTTGATACGAATCCCTTGAGAAACGGCTTGGTTCCAAAAATCCCAGACCCTATTGGCCAGATCCCAGAATTTCCATAGGAACAAGTCTTATAGTCACATATTAGTCCTACATTCCGAGTTTCATACGCATCCCTTGAGAAATGGCTTGGTTCCAAAAATCCCAGACCCTATTGGCCAGATCCCAGAATTCCCATAGGAACCAGTCTTATAGTCACATATTAGTCCTACATTCCGAGTTTCATACGAATCCCTTGAGAAATGGCTTGGTTCCAAAAATCCCAGACCCTATTGGCCAGATCGCAGAATTTCCATAGGAACAAGTCTTATAGTCACATATCACAGACCCTATTGGCCAGATCCCAGAATTTCAATAGGAACAAGTCTTATAGTCACATATTAGTCCTACATTCCGAGTTTCATACGAATCCCTTAAGAAATGACTTGGTTCCAAAAATCCCAGACCCTATTGGCCAGATCCCAGAATTTCCATAGGAACAAGTCTTATAGTTACATATTAGTCCTACATTCCGAGTTTTATACGAATCCCTTGAGAAATGGCTTGGTTCCAAAAAATTCCAGACCCTATTGGCCAGATCCCAGAATTTCCATAGGAACAAGTCTTATAGTCACAAATTAGTCCTACATACTGAGTTTCATACGAATCCCTTGAGAAATGGCTTGGTTCCAAAAATCCCAGACCCTATTGGCCAGATCCCAGAATTTCCATAGGGACAAGTCTTATAGTCACATATCACAGACCCTGTTGGCCAGATCCCAGAATTTCCATAGGAACAAGTCTTAAAGTCACATATTAGTCCTACATTCCGAGTTTCATACGAATCCCTTGAGAAATGGCTTGGTTCCAAAAATCCCAGACCCTATTGGCCAGATCCCAGAATTTCCATAGGAACAAGTCTTAAAGTCACATATTAGTCCTACATTCCGAGTTTCATACGAATCCCTTGAGAAATGGCTTGGTTCCAAAAATCCCAGACCCTATTGGCCAGATCCCAGAATTTCCATAGGAACAAGTCTTATAGTCACATATTAGTCCTACATTCCGAGTTTCATACGAATCCCTTGAGAAATGGCTTGGTTCCAAAAAGCCCAGACCCTATTGGCCAGATCCCAGAATTTCCATAGGAACAAGTCTTATAGTCACATATTAGTCCTACATTCCGAGCTTCATACGAATCCCTTGAGAAATGGCTTGGTTCCAAAAATCCCAGACCCTATGGGCCAGATCCCAGAATTTCCATAGGAACAAGTCTTATAGTCACATATTAGTCCTACATTCCGAGTTTCATACGAATCCCTTGAGAAATAGCTTGGTTCCAAAAATCCCAGACTCTATTGGCCAGATCCCAGAATTCCCATAGGAACCAGTCTTATAGTCACATATTAGTCCTACATTCCGAGTTTCATACGAATCCCTTGAGAAATGGCTTGGTTCCAAAAATCCCAGACCCTATTGGCCAGATCCCAGAATTTCAATAGGAACAAGTCTTATAGTCACATATTTGTCCTACATTCCGAGTTTCATACGAATCCCTTGAGAAATGACTTGGTTACAAAAATCCCAGACCCTATTGGCCAGATCCCAGAATTTCCATAGGAACAAGTCTTATAGTCACATATTAGTCCTACATTCCGAGTTTCATACGAATCCCTTGAGAAATGGCTTGGTTCCAAAAATCCCAGACCCTATTGGCCAGATCCAAGAATTTCCATAGGAACAAGTCTCATAGTCACATATCACAGACCCTATTGGCCAGATCCCAGAATTTCAATAGGAACAAGTCCTATAGTCACATATTAGTCCTACATTCCGAGTTTCATACGAATCCCTTGAGAAATGACTTGGTTCCAAAAATCCCAGACCCTATTGGCCAGATGCCAGAATTTCCATAGGAA
Source organism: Nephrocerus scutellatus (assembly GCA_947095585.1). Lineage (NCBI taxonomy): Eukaryota > Metazoa > Arthropoda > Insecta > Diptera > Pipunculidae > Nephrocerus > Nephrocerus scutellatus. Next base: position 50,710,238 of record OX352763.1, on the reverse strand, counting down.
CAAGTCTTATAGTTACATATTAGTCCCACATTCCGAGTTTTATACGAATCCCTTGAGAAATGGCTTGGTTCCAAAAATTCCAGACCTTATTGGCCAGATCCCAGAATTTCCATAGGAACAAGTCTTATAGTCACATATTAGTCCTACATACCGAGTTTCATACGAATCCCTTGAGAAATGGCTTGGTGACAAAAACCCCAAACCCTGTTGGCCAGATCCCAGAATTTCCATAGGAACAAGTCTTATAGTCACATATTAGTCCTACATTCCGAGTTTCATACGAATCCCTTGAGAAATGACTTGGTTCCAAAAATCCCACACCTTATTGGCCAGATCCCAGAATTTCCATAGGAACAAGTCTTATAGTCACATATCACAGACCCTATTGGCCAGATCCCAGAATTTCCAAAGGAACAAGTCTTAGAGTCACATTTAGTCCTACATTCCTAGTTTCATACGAATCCCTTGAGAAATGGCTTGGTTCCAAATTCCCAGACCCTATTGGCCAGGTCCCAGTATTTCCATAGGAACAAGTCTTATAGTCACATATTAGTCCTACATTCCGAGTTTCATACGAATCCCTTGAGAAATGACTTGGTTCCAAAAATCCCAGAACCTATTGGCCAGATCCCAGAATTTCCATAGGAACAAGTCTTATAGTCACATATTAGTCCTACATTCCGCGTTTCATACGAATCCCTTGAGAAATGGCTTGGTTCCAAAAATCCCAGACCTTATTGTCCAGATCCCAGATTTTCCTTAGGAAAAAGTCTTATAGTCACATATTAGTCCTACATTACGAGTTTCATACGAATCCCTTGAGAAATGGCTTGGTTCCAAAAATCCCAGACCCTATTGGCCAGATCCCAGAATTTCAATAGGAACAAGTCTTATAGTCACATATTAGTCCTACATTCCGAGTTTCATACGAATCCCTTGAGAAATGACTTGGTTCCAAAAATCCCAGACCCTATTGGCCAGATCCCAGAATTTCAATAGAAACAAGTCTTATAGTCACATATTTGTTCTACATTCCGAGTTTCATACGAATCCCTTGAGAAATGACTTGGTTCCAAAAATCCCAGACCCTATTAGCCATATCCCAAGAATTTCCATAGGAACAAGTCTTATAGTCACATATTAGTCCTACATTCCGAGTTTCATACGAATCCCTTGAGAAATGACTTGGTTCCAAATATCCCAGACCCTATTGGCCAGATCCAAGAATTTCCATAGGAACAAGTCTTATAGTCACATATCACAGACCCTATTGGCCAGATCCCAGAATTTCAATAGGAACAAGTCTTATAGTCACATATTAGTCCTACATTCCGAGTTTCATACGAATCCCTTGAGAAATGAATTGGTTCCAAAAATCCCAGACCCTATTGGCCAGATCCCAGAATTTCCATAGGAACAAGTCTTATAGTTACATATTAGTCCTACATTCCGAGTTTTATACGAATCCCTTGAGAAATGGCTTGGTTCCAAAAATTCCAACCCCTTTTGGCCAGATCCAAGAATATCCATAGGAACAAGTCTTATAGTCACATATTAGTCCTACATACCGAGTTTCATATGAATCCCTTGAGAAATGGCTTGGTGACAAAAATCCCAAACCCTATTGGCCAGATCCCAAAATTTCCATAGGAACAAGTCTTATAGTCACATATTAGTCCTACATTCCGAGTTTCATACGAATCCATTGAGAAATGGCTTGGTTCCAAAAATCCCAGACCCTATTGGCCTGATCCCAGAATTTCCATAGGAACAAGTCTTATAGTCACATATTAGTCCTACATTCCGAGTTTCATACGAATCCCTTGAGAAATGGCTTGGTTCCAAAAATCCCGGACCCTATTGACCAGATCCCAGAATTTCCATAGGAACAAGTCTTATAGTCACATATCACAGACCCTATTGGCCAGATCCCAGAATTTCAATAGGAACAAGTCTTATAGTCACATTTAGTCCTACATTCCGAGTTTCAAACGAATCCCTTGAGAAATGACTTGGTTCCAAAAATCCCAGACCCTATTGGCCAGATCCCAGAATTTCCATAGGAACAAGTCTTATAGTCAAATATTAGTCCTACATTCCGAGTTTCATACGAATCCCTTCTGAAATGGCTTGGTTCCAAGAATCCTAGGCCCTATTGACCAGATCCCAGAATTTCCATAGGAACAAGTCTTATAGTCACATATCACAGACCCTATTGGCCAGATCCCAGAATTTCAATAGAAACAAGTCTTATAGTCACAAATTAGTCCTACATTCCGAGTTTCATACGAATCCCTTGAGAAATGACTTGGTTCCAAAAATCCCAGACCCTATTGTCCAGATCCCAGAATTTCCATAGGAACAAGTGTTATAGTTACATATTAGTCCTACATTCCGAGTTTTATACGAATCCCTTGAGAAATGGCTTGGTTCCAAAAATTCCAGACCCTATTAGCCAGATCCCAGAATTTCCATAGGAACAAGTCTTATAGTCACATATTAGTCATACATACCGAGTTTCAAATGAATCCCTTGAGAAATGGCTTGGTGACAAAAATCCCAGACCCTATTGGCCAGATCCCAGAATTTCCATAGGAACAAGTCTTATAGTCACATATTAGTCCTACATTCCGAGTTTCATACGAATCCCTTGAGAAATGACTTGGTTCCAAAAATCCCAGACCCTATTGGCCAGATCCCAGAATTTCCACAGGAACAAGTCTTATAGTCACATATTAGTCCTACATTCCGAGTTTCATACGAATCCCTTGAGAAATGGCTTGGTTCCAAAAATCCCAGACCCTGTTGGCCAGATCCCAGAATTTCCATAGGAACAAGTCTTATAGTCACATATTAGTCCAACATTCCGAGTTTCATACGAATCCCTTGAGAAATGGCTTAGTTCCAAAAATTGGCCAGATCCCAGAATTTCAATAGGAACAAGTCTTATAGTCACATATTAGTCCTACATTTCGAGTTTCCATAGGAACAGGTCTTATAGTCACATATTAGTCCTATATTCCGAGTTTCATACGAATCCCTTGAGAAATGGCTTGGTTCCAAAAATCCCAGACCCTATTGGCCAGATCCCAGAATTTCCATAGGAACAAGTCTTATAGTCACATATCACAGACCCTATTGGCCAGATCCCAGAATTTCAATAGGAACAAGTCTTATAGTCACATATTAGTCCTACATTCCGAGTTTCATACGAATCCCTTGAGAAATGACTTGGTTCCAAAAATTCCAGACCCTATTGGCCAGATCCCAGAATTTCCATAGGAACAAGTCTTATAGTTACATATTAGTCCTACATTCCGAGTTTTATACGAATCCCTTGAGAAATAGCTTGGTCCCAAAAATTCCAGACCCTATTGGCCAGATCCCAGAATTTCCATAGGAACAAGTTTTATAGTCACATATTAGTCCTACATACCGAGTTTCAAACAAATTCCTTGAGAAATGGCTTGGTTCCAAAAATCCCAGACCCTATTGGCCAGATCCCAGAATTTCCATAGGAACAAGTCTTAAAGTCACATATTAGTCCTACATTCCGAGTTTCATACGAATCCCTTGAGAAATGGCTTGGTTCCAAAAATCCCAAACCCTATTGGCCAGATCCCAGAATTTCCATAGGAACAAGTCTTATAGTCACATATTAGTCCTACATTCCGAGTTTCATACGAATCCCTTGAGAAATGGCTTGGTTCCAAAAATCCCAGACCCTATTGGCCAGATCCCAGAATTTCCATAGGAACAAGTCTTATAGTCACATATTAGTCCTACATTCCGAGTTTCATACGAATCCCTTGAGAAATGACTTGGTTCCAAAAATCCCAGACCCTATTGGCCAGTCCCAGAATTTCCATAGGAACAAGTCTTAGAGTCACATATTAGTCCTACATTCCGAGCTTCATACGAATCCATTGAGAAATGGCTTGGTTCCAAAAATACCAGACCCTATTGGCCAGATCCCAGAATTTCCATAGGAACAAGTCTTATAGTCACATATCACAGACCCTATTGGCCAGATCCCAGAATTTCAATAGGAACAAGTCTTATAGTCACATTTAGTCCTACATTCCTAGTTTCATACGAATCCCTTTAGAAATGGCTTGGTTCCAAAAATCCCAGACCCTATTGGCCAGATCCCAGAATTTCCATAGGAACAAGTCTTATAGTCACATATTAGTCCTACATTCCGAGTTTCATACGAATCCCTTGAGAAATGACTTGGTTCCAAAAATCCCAGACCCTATTGGCCAGATCCCAGAATTTCAATAGGAACAAGTCTTATAGTCACATATTAGTCCTACATTCCGAGTTTCATACGAATCCCTTGAGAAATGACTTGGTTCCAAAAATCCCAGACCCTATTGGCCAGATCCCAGAATTTCCATAGGAACAAGTCTTATAGTCACATATTAGTCCTACATTCCGAGTTTCATACAAATCCCTTGAGAAATGGCTTGGTTCCAAAAATCCCAGACCCTATTGGCCAGATCCCAGAATTTCCATAGGAACAAGTCTTATAGTCACATATCACAGACCCTATTGGCCAGATCCCAGAATTTCAATAGGAACAAGTCTTATAGTCACAAATTAGTCCTACATTCCGAGTTTCATACGAATCCCTTGAGAAATGACTTGGTTCCAAAAATCCCAGACCCTATTGGCCAGATCCCAGAATTTCCATAGGAACAAGTCTTATAGTTACATATTAGTCCTACATTCCGAGTTTATACGAATCCCTTGAGAAATGGCTTGGTTCCAAAAATTCCAGACCCTATTAGCCAGATTCCAGAATTTCCATAGGAACAAGTCTTATAGTCACATATTAGTCCTACATACCGAGTTTCAAATGAATCCCTTGAGAAATGGCTTGGTGACAAAAATCCCAGACCCTATTGGCCAGATCCCAGAATTTCCATAGGAACAAGTCTTATAGTCACATATTAGTCCTACATTCCGAGTTTCATACGAATCCCTTGAGAAATGACTTGGTTCCAAAAATCCCAGACCCTATTGGCCAGATCCCAGAATTTCAATAGGAACAAGTCTTATAGTCACATATTAGTCCTACATTCCGAGTTTCCATAGGAACAGGTCTTATAGCCACATATTAGTCCTATATTCCGAGTTTCATACGAATCCCTTGAGAAATGGCTTGGTTCCAAAAATCCCAGACCCTATTGGCCAGATCCCAGAATTTCCATAGGAACAAGTCTTATAGTCACATATCACAGACCCTATTGGCCAGATCCCAGAATTTCAATAGGAACAAGTCTTATAGTCACATATTAGTCCTACATTCCGAGTTTCATACGAATCCCTTGAGAAATGACTTGGTTCCAAAAATCATAGACCCTATTGGCCAGATCCCAGAATTTCCATAGGAACAAGTCTTATAGTTACATATTAGTCCTACATTCCGAGTTTTATACGAATCCCTTGAGAAATAGCTTGGTCCCAAAAATTCCAGACCCTATTGGCCAGATCCCAGAATTTCCATAGGAACAAGTTTTATAGTCACATATTAGTCCTACATACCGAGTTTCATACAAATTCCTTGAGAAATGGCTTGGTTCCAAAAATCCCAGACCCTATTGGCCAGATCCCAGAATTTCCATAGAAACAAGTCTTAAAGTCACATATTAGTCCTAAATTCCGAGTTTCATACGAATCCCTTGAGAAATGGCTTGGTTCCAAAAATCCCAAACCCTATTGGCCAGATCCCAGAATTTCCATAGGAACAAGTCTTATAGTCACATATTAGTCCTACATTCCGAGTTTCATACGAATCCCTTGAGAAATGGCTTGGTTCCAAAAATCCCAGACCCTATTGGCCAGATCCCAGAATTTCCATAGGAACAAGTCTTATAGTCACATATTAGTCCTACATTCCGAGTTTCATACGAATCCCTTGAGAAATGACTTGGTTCCAAAAATCCCAGTCCCTATTGGCCAGTCCCAGAATTTCCATAGGAACAAGTCTTATAGTCACATATTAGTCCTACATTCCGAGCTTCATACGAATCCATTGAGAAATGGCTTGGTTCCAAAAATACCAGACCCTATTGGCCAGATCCCAGAATTTCCATAGGAACAAGTCTTATAGTCACATATCACAGACCCTATTGGCCAGATCCCAGAATTTCAATAGGAACAAGTCTTATAGTCACATTTAGTCCTACATTCCTAGTTTCATACGAATCCCTTTAGAAATGGCTTGGTTCCAAAAATCCCAGACCCTATTGGCCAGATCCCAGAATTTCCATAGGAACAAGTCTTATAGTCACATATTAGTCCTACATTCCGAGTTTCATACGAATCCCTTGAGAAATGACTTGGTTCCAAAAATCCCAGAACCTATTGGCCAGATCCCAGAATTTCCATAGGAACAAGTCTTATAGTCACATATTAGTCCTACATTCCGAGTTTCATACGAATCCCTTGAGAAATGGCTTGGTTCCAAAAATCCCAGACCCTATTGGCCAGATCCCAGAATTTCCATAGGAACAAGTCTTATAGTCACATATCACAGACCCTATTGGCCAGATCCCAGAATTTCAATAGGAACAAGTCTTATAGTCACATATTAGTCCTACATTCCGAGTTTCATACGAATCACTTGAGAAATGACTTGGTTCCAAAAATCCCAGACCCTATTGGCCAGATCCCAGAATTTCCATAGGAACAAGTCTTATAGTTACATATTAGTCCTACATTCCGAGTTTTATACGAATCCCTTGAGAAATGGCTTGGTTCCAAATATTCCAGACCCTATTGGCCAGATCCCAGAATTTCCATAGGAACAAGTCTTATAGTCACATATTAGTCCTACATACCGAGTTTCATACGAATCCCTTGAGAAATGGCTTGGTGACCAAAATCCTAAACCCTTTTGGCCAGATCCCAGAATTTCCGTAGGAACAAGTCTTATAGTCACATATTAGTCCTACATTCCGAGTTTCATACGAATCCCTTGAGAAATGACTTGGTTCCAAAAATCCCAGACCCTATTGGCCAGATCCCAGAATTTCCATAGGAACAAGTCTTATAGTCACATATTAGTCCTACATTCCGAGTTTCATACGAATCCATTGAGAAATGGCTTGGTTCCAAAAATCCCTGACCCTATTGGCCAGATCCCAGAATTTCCATAGGAACAAGTCTTATAGTCACATATTAGTCCTACATTCCGAGTTTCATACGAATCCCTTGAGAAATGGCTTGGTTCCAAAAATCCCAGACCCTATTGACCAGATCCCAGAATTTCCATAGGAACAAGTCTTAAAGTCACATATCACAGACCCTATTGGCCAGATCCCAGAATTTCAATAGGAACAAGTCTTATAGTCACATTTAGTCCTACATTTCGAGTTTCAAACGAATCCCTTGAGAAATGACTTGGTTCCAAAAATCCCAGACCCTATTGGCCAGATCCCAGAATTTCCATAGGAACAAGTCTTATAGTCACATATTAGTCCTACATTCCGAGTTTCATACGAATCCCTTGAGAAATGGCTTGGTTCCAAAAATCCTAGGTCATATTGACCAGATCCCAGAATTTCCATAGGAACAAGTCTTATAGTCACATATCACAGACCCTATTGGCCAGATCCCAGAATTTTAATAGGAACAAGTCTTATATTCACATATTAGTCCTACATTCCGAGTTTCATACGAATCCCTTGAGAAATTACTTGGTTCCAAAAATCCCAGACCCTATTGGCCAGATCCCAGAATTTCCATAGGAACAAGTCTTATAGTCACATATTAGTCCTACATTCCGAGTTTCATACGAATCACTTGAGAAATGACTTGGTTCCAAAAATCCCAGACCCTATTGGCCAGATCCCAGAATTTCCATAGGAACAAGTCTTATAGTTACATATTAGTCCTACATTCCGAGTTTTATACGAATCCCTTGAGAAATGGCTTGGTTCCAAATATTCCAGACCCTATTGGCCAGATCCCAGAATTTCCATAGGAACAAGTCTTATAGTCACATATTAGTCCTACATTCCGAGTTTCATACGAATCCCTTGAGAAATGACTTGGTTCCAAAAATCATAGACCCTATTGGCCAGATCCCAGAATTTCCATAGGAACAAGTCTTATAGTTACATATTAGTCCTACATTCCGAGTTTTATACGAATCCCTTGAGAAATAGCTTGGTCCCAAAAATTCCAGACCCTATTGGCCAGATACCAGAATTTCCATAGGAACAAGTTTTATAGTCACATATTAGTCCTACATACCGAGTTTCATACAAATTCCTTGAGAAATGGCTTGGTTCAAAAAATCCCAGACCCTATTGGCCAGATCCCAGAATTTCCATAGGAACAAGTCTTAAAGTCACATATTAGTCCTAAATTCCGAGTTTCATACGAATCCCTTGAGAAATGGCTTGGTTCCAAAAATCCCAAACCCTATTGGCCAGATCCCAGAATTTCCATAGGAACAAGTCTTATAGTCACATATTAGTCCTACATTCCGAGTTTCATACGAATCCCTTGAGAAATGGCTTGGTTCCAAAAATCCCAGACCCTATTGGCCAGATCCCAGAATTTCCATAGGAACAAGTCTTATAGTCACATATTAGTCCTACATTCCGAGTTTCATACGAATCCCTTGAGAAATGACTTGGTTCCAAAAATCCCAGACCCTATTGGCCAGTCCCAGAATTTCCATAGGAACAAGTCTTATAGTCACATATTAGTCCTACATTCCGAGCTTCATACGAATCCATTGAGAAATGGCTTGGTTCCAAAAATACCAGACCCTATTGGCCAGATCCCAGAATTTCCATAGGAACAAGTCTTATAGTCACATATCACAGACCCTATTGGCCAGATCCCAGAATTTCAATAGGAACAAGTCTTATAGTCACATTTAGTCCTACATTCCTAGTTTCATACGAATCCCTTTAGAAATGGCTTGGTTCCAAAAATCCCAGACCCTATTGGCCAGATCCCAGAATTTCCATAGGAACAAGTCTTATAGTCACATATTAGTCCTACATTCCGAGTTTCATACGAATCCCTTGAGAAATGACTTGGTTCCAAAAATCCCAGAACCTATTGGCCAGATCCCAGAATTTCCATAGGAACAAGTCTTATAGTCACATATTAGTCCTACATTCCGAGTTTCATACGAATCCCTTGAGAAATGGCTTGGTTCCAAAAATCCCAGACCCTATTGGCCAGATCCCAGAATTTCCATAGGAACAAGTCTTATAGTCACATATCACAGACCCTATTGGCCAGATCCCAGAATTTCAATAGGAACAAGTCTTATAGTCACATTTAGTCCTACATTCCTAGTTTCATACGAATCCCTTTAGAAATGGCTTGGTTCCAAAAATCCCAGACCCTATTGGCCAGATCCCAGAATTTCCATAGGAACAAGTCTTATAGTCACATATAAGTCCTACATTCCGAGTTTCATACGAATCCCTTGACAAATGACTTGGTTCCAAAAATCCCAGAACCTATTGGCCAGATCCCAGAATTTCCATAGGAACAAGTCTTATAGTCACATATTAGTCCTACATTCCGAGTTTCATACGAATCCCTTGAGAAATGGCTTGGTTCCAAAAATCCCAGACCCTATTGGACAGATCCCAGATTTTCCTTAGGAACAAGTCTTATAGTCACATATTAGTCCTACATTCCGAGTTTCATACGAATCCCTTGAGAAATGGCTTGGTTCCGAAAATACCAGACCTATTGGCCAGATCCCAGAATTTCAATAGGAACAAGTCTTATAGTCACATATTAGTCCTACATTCCGAGTTTCATACGAATCCCTTGAGAAATGACGTGGTTCCAAAAATCCCAGACCCTATTGGCCAGATCCCAGAATTTCAATAAGAACAAGTCTTATAGTCACATATTAGTCCTACATTCCGAGTTTCATACGAACCCCTTGAGAAATGACTTGGTTCCAAAAATCCCAGACCCTATTGGCCAGATCCCAGAATTTCTATAGGAACAAGTCTTATAGTCACATATTAGTCCTACATTCCGAGTTTCATACGAATCCCTTGAGAAATGGCTTGGTTCCAAAAATCCCAGACCCTATTGGTCAGATCCAAGAATTTCCATTGGAACAAGTCTTATAGTCACATACCACAGACCCTATTGGCCAGATCCCAGAATTTCAATAGGAACAAGTCTTATAGTCACATATTAGTCCTACATTCCGAGTTTCATACGAATCACTTGAGAAATGACTTGGTTCCAAAAATCCCAGACCCTATTGGTCAGATCCCAGAATTTCCATAGGAACAAGTCTTATAGTTACATATTAGTCCTACATTCCGAGTTTTATACGAATCCCTTGAGAAATGGCTTGGTTCCAAATATTCCAGACCCTATTGGCCAGATCCCAGAATTTCCATAGGAACAAGTCTTATAGTCACATATTAGTCCTACATACCGAGTTTCATACGAATCCCTTGAGAAATGGCTTGGTGACCAAAATCCTAAACCCTTTTGGCCAGATCCCAGAATTTCCGTAGGAACAAGTCTTATAGTCACATATTAGTCCTACATTCCGAGTTTCATACGAATCCCTTGAGAAATGACTTGGTTCCAAAAATCCCAGACCCTATTGGCCAGATCCCAGAATTTCCATAGGAACAAGTCTTATAGTCACATATTAGTCCTACATTCCGAGTTTCATACGAATCCATTGAGAAATGGCTTGGTTCCAAAAATCCCTGACCCTATTGGCCAGATCCCAGAATTTCCATAGGAACAAGTCTTATAGTCACATATTAGTCCTACATTCCGAGTTTCATACGAATCCCTTGAGAAATGGCTTGGTTCCAAAAATCCCAGACCCTATTGACCAGATCCCAGAATTTCCATAGGAACAAGTCTTAAAGTCACATATCACAGACCCTATTGGCCAGATCCCAGAATTTCAATAGGAACAAGTCTTATAGTCACATTTAGTCCTACATTTCGAGTTTCAAACGAATCCCTTGAGAAATGACTTGGTTCCAAAAATCCCAGACCCTATTGGCCAGATCCCAGAATTTCCATAGGAACAAGTCTTATAGTCACATATTAGTCCTACATTCCGAGTTTCATACGAATCCCTTGAGAAATGGCTTGGTTCCAAAAATCCTAGGTCATATTGACCAGATCCCAGAATTTCCATAGGAACAAGTCTTATAGTCACATATCACAGACCCTATTGGCCAGATCCCAGAATTTTAATAGGAACAAGTCTTATATTCACATATTAGTCCTACATTCCGAGTTTCATACGAATCCCTTGAGAAATTACTTGGTTCCAAAAATCCCAGACCCTATTGTCCAGATCCTTGAATTTCCATAGGAACAAGTCTTATAGTCACATATTAGTCCTACATTCCGAGTTTCATACGAATCCCTTGAGAAATGGCTTGGTTCCAAAAATCCCAGGCCCTATTGGCCAGATCCCAGAATTTCCATAGGAACAAGTCTTATAGTCATATATTAGTCCTACATTCCGAGTTTCATACGAATCCCTTGAGAAATGGCTTGGTTCCAAGAATCCCAGGCCCTATTGGCCAGATCCCAGAATTTCCATAGGAACAAGTCTTATAGTCACATATTAATCCTACATTCCGAGTTTCATACGAATCCCTTGAGAAATGGCTTCGTTCCAAAAATCCCAGGTCCTATTGGCCAGATCCCAGAATTTCCATAGGAACAAGTCTTATAGTCACATATTAGTCCTACATTCCGAGTTTCATACGAATCCCTTGAGAAATTACTTGGTTCCAAAAATCCCAGGCCCTATTGGCCAGATCCCAGAATTTCCATAGGAACAAGTCTTATAGTCACATATTAGTCCTACATTCCGAGTTTCATACGAATCCCTTGAGAAATGGCTTGGTTCCAAAAATCACAGGCCCTATTGGCCAGATCCCAGAATTTCCATAGGAACAAGTCTTATAGTCACATATTAGTCCTACATTCCGAGTTTCATACGAATCCCTTGAGAAATTACTTGGTTCCAAAAATCCCAGACCCTATTGGCCAGATCCTAGAATTTCCATAGGAACAAGTCTTATAGTCACATATTAGTCCTACATTCCGAGTTTCATACGAATCCCTTGAGAAATGGCTTGGTTCCAAAAATCCCAGGCCCTATTGGCCAGATCCCAGAATTTCCATAGGAACAAGTCTTATAGTCACATATTAGTCCTACATTCCGAGTTTCATACGAATCCCTTGAGAAATTACTTGGTTCCAAAAATCCCAGACCCTATTGGCCAGTTCCCAGAATTTCCATAGGAACAAGTCTTATAGTCACATCTTAGTCCTACAGTCCGAGTTTCATACGAATCCCTTGAGAAATGACTTGGTTCAAAAAATCCCAGGCCCTATTGGCCAGATCCCAGAATTTCCATAGGAACAAGTCTTATAGTCACATATTAGTCCTACATTCCGAGTTTCATAAGAATCCCTTGAGAAAATACTTGGTTCCAAAAATTCCAGACCCTATTGGCCTGATCCCAGAATATCCATAGGAACAAGTCTTATAGTCACATATTAGTCCTACATTCCGAGTTTCATACGAATCCCTTGAGAAATGGCTTGGTTCCAAAAATCCCAGGCCCCATTGGCCAGATCCCAGAATTTCCATAGGAACAAGTCTTATAGTCACATATTAGTCCTACATTCCGAGTTTCATACGAATCCCTTGAGAAATTACTTGGCTCCAAAAATCCCAGACCCTATTGGCCAGATCCCAGAATTTCCATAGGAACAAGTCTTATAGTCACATCTTAGTCCTACATTCCGAGTTTCATACGAATACCTTGAGAAATGGCTTGGTTCCAAAAATCCCAGGCCCTATTGGCCAGATCCATGAATTTCCATAGGAACAAGTCTAATAGTCACATACTAGTCCTACATTCCGAGTTTCATACGAATCCCTTGAGAAATGGCTTGGTTCCAAAAATCCCAGGCCCTATTGGCCAGATCCCAGAATTTCCATAGGAAAAAGTCTTATAGTCACATATTAGTCCTACATTCCGAGTTTCATACGAACACTTTGAGAAATGGCTTGGTTCCTAAAATCCGAGACCCTATTGGCCAGATCCCAGAATTTCCATAGGAACAAGTCTTATAGGCACATATTAGTCCTACATTCCGAATTTCGTACGAATCCCTTGAGAAATGGCTTGGTTCCATAAATCCCAGGCCCTATTGGCCAGATCCCAGAATTTCCATATGAACAAGTCTTATAGTCACATATTAATCCTACATTCCGAGTTTCATACGAATCCCTTGAGAAATTACTAGGTTCCAAAAATCCCAGACCCTTTTGGCCAGATCCCAGAATTTTTATAGGAACAAGTCTTATAGTCACATATTAGTCGTACATTCCGAGTTTCATACGAATCCCTTGAGAAATGGCTTGGTTCCAAAAATCCCAGGCCCTATTGGCCAGATCCCAGAATTTCCATAGGAACAAGTCTTATAGTCACATATTAGTCCTACATTCCGAGTTTCATACGAATCCCTTGAGAAATTACTTGGTTCCAAAAATCCCAGACCCTATTGGCCAGATCCCAGAATTTCCATAGGAACAAGTCTTATAGTCACATATTAGTCCTACATTCCGAGTTTCATACGAATCCCTTGAGAAATGGCTTGGTTCCAAAAATCCCAGACCCTATTAGCCAGATCCCAGAATTTCCATAGGAACAAGTCTTATAGTCACATATTAGTCCTACATTCCGAGTTTAATACGAATCCCTTGAGAAATGGCTTGGTTCCAAAAATCCCAGACCCTATTGGCCAGATCCCAGAATTTAAATAGGAACAAGTCTTATAGTCACATATTAGTCCTACATTCCGAGTTTCATACGAATCCCTTGAGAACTGACTTGGTTCCAAAATCCCAGACCCTATTGGCCAGATCCCAGAATTTCAAAAGGAACAAGTCTTATAGTCACATATTAGTCCTACTTTCCGAGTTTCATACGAATCCCTTGAGAAATGGCTTGGTTCCAAAAATCCCAGGCGCTATTTGCCAGATCCCAGAATTTCCATAGGAACAAGTCTTATAGTCCTATTGGACAGATCCCAGAATTTCCATAGGAACAAGTCTTATAGTCACATATTAGTCCTACATTCCGAGTTTCATACGAATCCCTTGAGAATGGCTTGGTTCCAAAAATCCCAGACCCTATTGGCCAGATCCCAGAATTTCAATAGGAACAAGTCTTATAGTCACATATTAGTCCTACATTCCGAGTTTCATACGAATCCCTTGAGAAATGACTTGGTTCCAAAAATCTCAGACCCTTTTGGCCAGATCCCAGAATTTCAATAGGAACAAGTCTTATAGTCACATATTAGTCCTACATTCCGAGTTTCATACGAATCCCTTGAGAAATGACTTGGTTCCAAAAATCCCAGACCCTATTGGCCAGATCCCAGAATTTCCATAGGAACAAGTCTTATAGTGACATATAAGTCCTACATTCCGAGTTTTATACGAATCCCTTGAGAAATGGCTTGGTTCCAAAAATTCCAGACCCTATTGGCCAGATCCCAGAATTTCCATAGGAACAAGTCTTATAGTCACATATTAGTCCTACATACCGAGTTTCATTCGAATCTCTTGAGAAATGACTTGGTTCCAAAAATCCCAGACCCTATTGGCCAGATCCCAGAATTTCCATAGGAACAAGTCATATAGTCACATATTAGTCCTACATTCCGAGTTTCATACGAATCCCTTGAGAAATGGCTTGGTTCCAAAAATCCCAGACCCTATTGACCAGATCCCAGAATTTCCATAGGAAAAAGTCTTATAGTCACATATTAGTCCTACATTCCGAGTTTCATACGAACACTTTGAGAAATGGCTTGGTTCCTAAAATCCGAGACCCTATTGGCCAGATCCCAGAATTTCCATAGGAACAAGTCTTATAGGCACATATTAGTCCTACATTCCGAATTTCGTACGAATCCCTTGAGAAATGGCTTGGTTCCATAAATCCCAGGCCCTATTGGCCAGATCCCAGAATTTCCATATGAACAAGTCTTATAGTCACATATTAATCCTACATTCCGAGTTTCATACGAATCCCTTGAGAAATTACTAGGTTCCAAAAATCCCAGACCCTTTTGGCCAGATCCCAGAATTTTTATAGGAACAAGTCTTATAGTCACATATTAGTCGTACATTCCGAGTTTCATACGAATCCCTTGAGAAATGGCTTGGTTCCAAAAATCCCAGGCCCTATTGGCCAGATCCCAGAATTTCCATAGGAACAAGTCTTATAGTCACATATTAGTCCTACATTCCGAGTTTCATACGAATCCCTTGAGAAATGACTTGGTTCCAAAAATCCCAGACCCTATTGGCCAGATCCCAGAATTTCCATAGGAACAAGTCTTATAGTCACATATTAGTCCTACATTCCGAGTTTCATACGAATCCCTTGAGAAATGGCTTGGTTCCAAAAATCCCAGACCCTATTAGCCAGATCCCAGAATTTCCATAGGAACAAGTCTTATAGTCACATATTAGTCCTACATTCCGAGTTTAATACGAATCCCTTGAGAAATGGCTTGGTTCCAAAAATCCCAGACCCTGTTGGCCAGATCCCAGAATTTAAATAGGAACAAGTCTTATAGTCACATATTAGTCCTACATTCCGAGTTTCATACGAATCCCTTGAGAACTGACTTGGTTCCAAAATCCCAGACCCTATTGGCCAGATCCCAGAATTTCAAAAGGAACAAGTCTTATAGTCACATATTAGTCCTACTTTCCGAGTTTCATACGAATCCCTTGAGAAATGGCTTGGTTCCAAAAATCCCAGGCGCTATTTGCCAGATCCCAGAATTTCCATAGGAACAAGTCTTATAGTCCTATTGGACAGATCCCAGAATTTCCATAGGAACAAGTCTTATAGTCACATATTAGTCCTACATTCCGAGTTTCATACGAATCCCTTGAGAATGGCTTGGTTCCAAAAATCCCAGACCCTATTGGCCAGATCCCAGAATTTCAATAGGAACAAGTCTTATAGTCACATATTAGTCCTACATTCCGAGTTTCATACGAATCCCTTGAGAAATGACTTGGTTCCAAAAATCTCAGACCCTTTTGGCCAGATCCCAGAATTTCAATAGGAACAAGTCTTATAGTCACATATTAGTCCTACATTCCGAGTTTCATACGAATCCCTTGAGAAATGACTTGGTTCCAAAAATCCCAGACCCTATTGGCCAGATCCCAGAATTTCCATAGGAACAAGTCTTATAGTGACATATAAGTCCTACATTCCGAGTTTTATACGAATCCCTTGAGAAATGGCTTGGTTCCAAAAATTCCAGACCCTATTGGCCAGATCCCAGAATTTCCATAGGAACAAGTCTTATAGTCACATATTAGTCCTACATACCGAGTTTCATTCGAATCTCTTGAGAAATGACTTGGTTCCAAAAATCCCAGACCCTATTGGCCAGATCCCAGAATTTCCATAGGAACAAGTCATATAGTCACATATTAGTCCTACATTCCGAGTTTCATACGAATCCCTTGAGAAATGGCTTGGTTCCAAAAATCCCAGACCCTATTGACCAGATCCCAGAATTTCCATAGGAACAAGTCTTAAAGTCACATATCACAGACCCTATTGGCCAGATCCCAGAATTTCAATAGGAACAAGTCTTATAGTCACATATTAGTCCTACATTCCGAGTTTCATACGAATCCCTTGAGAAATTACTTGGTTCCAAAAATCCCAGACCCTATTGGCCAGTTCCCAGAATTTCCATAGGAACAAGTCTTATAGTCACATATTAGTCCTACATTCCGAGTTTCATAAGAATCCCTTGAGAAATTACTTGGTTCCAAAAATTCCAGACCCTATTGGACAGATCCCAGAATTTCCATAGGAACAAGTCTTATAGTCACATATTAGTCCTACATTCCGAGTTTCATACGAATCCGTTGAGAAATGGCTTGGTTCCAAAAATCCCAGGCCCCATTGGCCAGATCCCAGAATTTCCATAGGAACAAGTCTTATAGTCACATATTAGTCCTACATTCCGAGTTTCATACGAATCCCTTGAGAAATTACTTGGTTCCAAAAATCCCAGACCCTATTGGCCAGATCCCAGAATTTCCATAGGAACAAGTCTTATAGTCACATATTAGTCCTACATTCCGAGTTTCATACGAATCCCTTGAGAAATGGCTTGGTTCCTAAAATCCAAGACCCTATTGGCCAGATCCCAGAATTTCCATAGGAACAAGTCTTATAGTCACATATTAGTCCTACATTCCGAGTTTCATACGAATCCCTTGAGAAATGGCTTGGTTCCAAAAATCCCAGGCCCTATTGGCCATATCCCAGAATTTCCATATGAACAAGTCTTATAGTCACATATTAGTCCTACATTCCGAGTTTCATACGAATCCCTTGAGAAATTACTTGGTTCCAAAAATCCCAGACCCTATTGGCCAGATCCCAGAATTTTCATAGGAACAAGTCTTATAGTCACATATTAGTCGTACATTCCGAGTTTCATACGAATCCCTTGAGAAATGGCTTGGTTCCAAAAATCCCAGGCCCTATTGGCCAGATCCCAGAATTTCCATAGGAACAAGTCTTATAGTCACATATTAGTCCTACATTCCGAGTTTCATACGAATCCCTTGAGAAATTACTTGGTTCCAAAAATCCCAGTCCCTATTAACCAGATCCCAGAATTTCCAAAGGAACAAGTCTTATAGTCACATATTAGTCCTACATTCCGAGTTTCATACGAATCCCTTGAGAAATTACTTGGTTCCAAAAATCCCAGACCCTATTGGCCAGATCCCAGAATTTCCATAGGAACAAGTCTTATAGTCACATATTAGTCCTACATTCCGAGTTTCATACGAATCCCTTGAGAAATTACTTGGTTCCAAAAATCCCAGACCCTATTGGCCAGATCCCAGAATTTACATAGGAACAATTCTTATAGTCACATATTAGTCCTACATTCCGAGTTTCATACGAATCCCTTGAGAAATTACTTGGTTCCAAAAATCCCAGGCCCTATTGGCCAGATCCCAGAATTTCCATAGGAACAAGTCTTATAGTCACATATTAGTCCTACATTCCGAGTTTCATACGAATCCCTTGAGAAATGGCTTGGTTCCAAAAATCCCAGGCCCTATTGGCCAGATCCCAGAATTTCCGTAAGAACAAGTCTTATAGTCACATATAAGTCCTACATTCCGAATTTCATGCGAATCTCTTGGGAAATGGCTTAGTTACCAAAGTACTGACATTTAAAAGTGGCTCAATTAACAGTGGGACATTCTGTTGATCACAACAGTGGGACATTTAACAGTGTCTCACACCAGTGGGACATTTAACATTTTACTTTTTGAACATGCACCCCCATATACCTTGTAGTGAGACGTTGTCACGTCAAAAAGGATTTTCGTTTTGAATGGGGGTTTTTATTAAATTTGGCTGAACATAATTTTTGTTTGATCCCGTTTCTAATAGAATTTTAATAATTTGTCCATGGCTTAGCTTACAGTTAATGTATGCAAGCGAGGATTGGCTTAGCCAAAAAAAAGTTTATCTGTGTAATCCTCTTCAGGTTGATCAAGATTTTCTGCCTGATACCCAGAGAAATAATTAATGTATTCGTCTAGGGATTTGTCATGGTTTTTATCTTCTTCCGTAGTAGTTAGTGCGTATTGTTCTTGTTCTGCTAAGGTATGGAAATTGCGTTGTACCTTGGGAGGTGGACGCGCTTGAAAGGAGGATTGAATTGGCCTTTTTCCCTGAAATTGGGGTGTTGATTTTGGTCTGTTCATGTAGTTGATATTTTAAGTCATAATACTTCGATAAACGTCCATGGGTTCGGGACGTGGTTTGGGAAAAATGGTCGGGATGGAGGTTGTTGGTTATACTGAAAAGGTCCGGGTTGTATTTGGTTATTTCTAGGGTAAAATTGTTATTTTTGTTGACCAAATTGAAAACTTTTTACTGGAGGGGTAGCAGAAAAATGTTGCGGTTGTGGGTATGATAGGTGTGAGTAAAATGGCATTGGCCTATCTGTATGCATATTGCGTCTTGGTGGTAATGGTGGTGTTTTTATGTTGTTATATTTTCTCATGTTGCTATGAGGGTTGTGGGCGTAATTTGACCTTACTGCTTGATTATCTAGCTTTTCGCCAAGACTTAATGCCAGAGGGAGATCTCATGGTTTTCTCATGCCTAATAGCATTGACATGTCTCCGTTAAGTCCTCTTATAAAAGTTTCGAGAGCCTTGTCACGGTATGTTATTGTTAAGATGTTTAACGCTTCGTTACCCATCTCTAGTGAAGAGAGTTTGTTAAGGATAAGTGATAGACTTCGTAGTATGAATGGTTAATTTACCCTGAACAAAAGATGTCATTTGGTATTCCAAAGTTGAGACGTCTCGCTTGTCCGCGTAATGTGTGGTAAGACAGCGTGATATACAATTCCAGTTGAGAGGGGTAGTCTATGATTCTAATACATTGTCTGCTTGTCCTGTTATTTGTACATTGGTACAGACGGTGCACCAATATTGTCGAGGCAGAGTGAATATAAATCAATCAGTGTCGAGTGTGCGAACATAAGTGAACTGAAATGAGTAAAGTGAATCAGTGAAACTCAGTCACTTCTGCCGGGAATATTCGGACTTCAGTACGAATAGTACAGCACCGCTTCACAAGACAAAGTGAATATAAATCATGCCTGTTTAACGGCGCGAATGTACTGAATGAGCACAGTGAATATAAATCAGTCAGTGCTCATGCAGTCGCATACGGCAGAATGATGCTTGGATGGAATGGTATGGCAAAGAAGCGAGGCAGAGTGAGGCAGCGACATGTGGACCAGTGCTTGCAATTTACAAGCGAAATCCTACCATATACTTGGCTTCGTATATGCGAGCCAGTATATATTGAATGCTGTATTGCCACGTGCATATACGTTAAAATTCGTGTATACGACCTAGTATATTCGCCTGCATGAAGCGACTTGGCATATACGAGACATTCTATGGTGCGCGCCAGCAACAATTCGTCGACTGCATGGTGTGTATCATGTGTGTTTTACTTGATTGCCTGCTTGCGGACGTCGGCTGCATTTTGTGTGTGCAGTATGCCGCAGTATGAATGCTCGTAGCCGTCGACTGCATGGTGTGTATCAAGTGTGTTGTACTTGATTGCATGCTTGTCGGCTGCATTTTGTGTCTGCAGTATGGCGCACTGTGTTGCGTTCGGTTGTGCGTATATGCATGCCGTGTTTGTTGTGTTTTGGCGGACGGACGTTTCGCACATTATTCGTATGGTGTGTGACGTAGTCGATTTAAATCTGAATTTGTATGGCGACATGTGGACCAGTGCTTGCAATTTACAAGCGAAATCCTACCATATACTTGGCTTCGTATATGCGAGCCAGTATATATTGAATGCTGTATTGCCACGTGCATATACGTTAAAATTCGTGTATTCGACCTAGTATATTGGCCTGCATGAAGCGACTTGGCATATCGAGACATTCTATGGTGCGCGCCAGCAACAACTCGTCGACTGCATGGTGTGTATCAAGTGTGTTTTACTTGATTGCCTGCTTGCGGACGTCGGCTGCATTTTGTGTGTGCAGTATGGCGCAGTATGAATGCTCGTAGCCGTCCACTGCATGGTGTGTATCAAGTGTGTTGTACTTGATTGCATGCTTGTCGACGTCATGTCATGTTTAAATCTTACGAGCTACAAAACAATTTTGGCAATTTCAATAATTTTTTTTTTTCATAAGGTCTTGGTGGGTTTCGGCTGTAAGACGATGGTCGAGTTGTCGGCTGCCCTGAGGTAGATGGTGTCGCCCGATACCTGGGTGCCGTATAGGAAACCCTGGGGGCATGATAATCGGAACCTTCTCTTCCTGTTGGTGGTCTGCGGCCGTGGTAAGGGTATTAGGTACCCCTTGAACCTGTTCACGTCGTATGCCTGGTTTCGGTCGAATACCGTGAAACCGGATAATGGTCGTCGATCTTGTGCCGGCGGGGCGGTTGACGGCTCTGGGTTGTTGTTGTTCGGCCTGTTGTAAAGTAAAGAAATGAGTAAAGTGAATCAGAACCCACTCAGTCACTTATGCCCGGAATATTCGGACTTCGGTACGAATAGTGCAGAACCGCTTCACAAGGCAGAGTGAATATAAATCATTCAGTGACTGTTTAACGACGCGAATGTACTGAATGAGCAGAGTGAATATAAATCAGTGGTGGCTTCTTCTTCCAGGCTTCGGACCGAGTTTGTTCCTGTGGAGTTTTCCGTGCTTGAGCGGTGACGGGTCGTGGTCGGGTGCGGCGACGTGAGCCGGGTGCGGCCGGCGTCGATAAACTCGACTGTCCTGTCTGACATGTCGACGGTGACTGGTGGTTGTTCGACTATACCCACGGCTTGACTATTTTCGGTTGGGGTGGTACATGGTAGTTGCTTGCAGTCTTTAACATGCGCGGTGATGGTTTTTCGGTGTTCTCCTTTCAGAGTGTATACTACTGGGGACACTTTCTTCTTGATGCGGACCAATGTACCTCGGGGCCAGTTTTGCCGAGAATTTGTTGGCGGCGGACGAGAGAGGCCGGTGGCGGTAGTACACAAATTTTCCTGCTTCTGGTGCCCATGGTCGGCGTCGGAGGCCTTAATGGTCTTTTTGCTTGCCGAATGCCTTGGCTAATTTCGGACGGACCAAGGCGAGGGCGTCGGTGCATTCAGTCTGTTGATGCACAAGCCTTTTTGTGCTGTTGTAAATTGAAATATTTTTAGGAAACAGCGAAGCGAAATTAAAGGAAAAACGATGATGAATTTATTTCTTTCCAAAAAAAATACAGCCTTCGATCGCACAAAAGTGAAAGAGGAAGTGAAGTTTAACAAAAATGACAGGTTGTCAAAAAAAGAGAAAAGTAATAGACGAGTATGCTCGTATGAGCGTAGTAGCGTTAGGTGCGTTTATTGCGTTGGTTGTCTTTGCTCCGACATTCTCCCCGCCTTGAAACGTCCTATTCGTTTCAATGTTGTCTTGAGGTAGCTGGCAAATTTTTGCTATTCCGCGCTGGTACGTTTCTTGCCTTGTTTTACATTTGGACTCGTACGAGCCCATCACTACCGGTAAAAGTTTTAATCACTCTGCCGAGTTTCCATTTAAGTGGCGGTTGAGAACCTCCAACCTCCTCCCCCTCTTTGAGAAATACCAACTCCCCAACAGCGAGGTTGCGTGTTGGTGTGGTCCATTTATGACGTTGCTGGAGGGATCGCAAGTATTCCGTTGAGGTGTGCCTGGCGGCATAAATTACCTATCGATTTGTTCATTCTCACACATTAACTGCACTTGTTCCTTTAATTGTTGAGATGTGAGCAATGCATACAATTCGCTCAACTCTGAATTAGCACCAATAAAATTCGTACCATTGTCGGAGAACACACGTCGGCAGAGTCCTCTATTGGCCACGAAACGTTTGAAGCAGCCCATGAATGCTTGTGTGCTAAGGTCCGATGCTAATTCCAAATGGATTGCCTTTGTGACGAAGCATATGAACAAACAAAGATATGTCTTCGTCGGTGGCTTGCCCCTGATGCGATGATGGACAAAAAATGGTCCAGCAAAGTCTACACCCACTGTGTAGAATGGTGGCGTTGCAATTACACGTTCTGGTGGTAAGTCTCCCATGTGTTGGGTCATCGGAATCGGTCGGGCACGAAAGCATTCCATGCATTCTCAAACAACCTTCTTGCATACAGTTGTACCATAGAGTGGCCAATAAAGCTGGCGAACGGCAGCTAGTAATGCTCGTGGACCGGCATGTAACAATTTCCTATGGTAGAAATGAATTAATGTTGGTGTAAATTGGTGTGTATTTGATAATAAAATTGGATGTTTTGAAATGTAGGGAAAGGCGGTATGTTGCAGACGCCCCCCAACACGAATGATGTGATGAGTATCCAAAAACAGAGATAGTGAGCTAAGATTGGGTCTCCTTACGATGAAATTTACTTTTTACAACCCATTGTACTCTTCAGGAAAGGATTCTTTCTGTACAATTCTGATGATCGTATGAAGTGCTCGATCTAATTCTTCCAGTGTAAGCGGCCCGCTTATTTTGAACTTCGGCTGGAATCTCAAGCGTAAAATATATGCAATAACTCGTCGAAGTTTTCGGAAGTCCTTGTAATATTTTATATCTGTCAAGATATTTGAAGTTGCGGTTGAAACGACTGCGACAGTTATCGGTTTCTTCATCTCAGACAATTCATCAGGTAGTGGAAATTTTTCACGGAGCGTCGGCCAATACGCTGGTTCCTTTAGCAGAAATGAAGGTCCCTGAGTCCAAAGATCAGATTGCATAAACCTTTCAGGCACCACTCCTCGAGATATCAGATCTGCTGACCTTTGCTGTATGGCAGTGACACGATTCGCGACGAATGTCTTCCATTTAGATCGGCAGGATTTTATCCAATGTAGCGTGATCGTTGAATCAGACCAATAAAACGTATCGTCGACATCAAAATTTAAAATTTGGTGAATTTTGTGCGCTAGTTGAGTCAGGAGGACTGCCGCACATAACTCTAGTCGAGGTAAAATTGTCCTTTGTAATGGAGCTACACGGGATTTTGAGCACATTAGCTTGACGGAGACCTTACCATCAGGTGTCGAACTGCGGAAGTAAAAAACTGCCCCATAAGCACGCTCACTAGCATTGGCAAATGCATGTATTTGGATACTGTGTGTATTGTCCGAACTGAATAGATGACGGTCGATGGTAAACTTATTAAGTAACTTCATACTTTCGTGAAGCTTTTGCCAATAAGTGTGCTGCATTTGTGGCAATGCTTGATCCCAATCCATCTTCAGCTGCCAAAGTGATTGCATTAGTAATTCTCCCAAAACAACCACCGGTGCCAACAGACCGAGAGGATCGTAAATTCTGGCGATTTTTGAGAATATAGATCTCTTCGAGACTGTTTTACCTTCCTTGAAGTTAACAAAAACACTGAACTTATCTGTTGATGGATTCCAAAATAGTCCTAATGTTTTTACCAAATCGTTTTCATTAATTGTTAAAAGGGTCAGGGTGAATTGAGCTGGCACATCTTCGGTAATCTTTGGGCAGTTAGTGCACCACTTGCTTAGCTTCATACCAGCGGAATGAAGTATGTTCGAAATTGTCGTTTTCAGTTCTGTTGCAGCAGCGATGGAATTTGCTCCCGTGAGTAAGTCATCCACGTAGACATCTTTCTCTAGTACTTCGGCGGCGGCAGGTGAGACGTCTTTATGATCGACGGATAACTGTTTGAGGCATCTAGTTGCCAAAAATGGTGCTGAAGACGTTCCATACGTTACAGTTGACAACTTAAATGTTGATAGCGGTTCAAGTGGTGAGTGTCTCCATAAGATGAGTTGAAATCTCTGATCGTCCTCGTGAATTCGGACTTGACGATACAGTTTGACAATGTCCGCGCTAAATGCATAGGCATGTGACCGAAAGCGAAATTAGATTGAAAAAAGGTCATTCTGCACAACTGGACCGACCATCATTATTGAATTCAGTGATACTCCGGTAGAAGTTTTGGCGGACCCATCAAACACCACACGTAATTTTGTTGTTGAGTTGTCCGGTTTGATCACACAATGATGCGGGAAGTAAAAATTCGTTTGGTTGGTGCTTTCCGGGTCGACAAGCTCCATATGGCCAGCGATTTGTACTCATCCATGAACATTGAGTACCTGTCCAATAACTCTGGTGAATTATGGAGACGTTTCTCCAACTTGTAGAATCCGTGTATTGCACTGTGTCTCGAATCACCCAGTTGCGATGGACACAATGAGAATGGAATTCTGACGATGAACCGTCCATCGCTATTACGCACAGGAAATTTTGTGAAATGGTCTTCACACTCTGATTCTTCGGTGGAGAACGGTTTGACAGAATGTGGCATGTTCTCGATCGTCCAAAACTTTTCAATTTGTTCAGTCAGACTCGCTGGATTGTCGACCGCCAAATGACAACACTGAGTGGAGTTCGAGATAGTTGAAGCTTTGCCGGATACTATCCAGCCTAGAACGGTGTTCTGCAGCAAAGGCAAATCGTCAGCCATCTGAATTTGACCAACGGAAAGTAGCTGATGATAGATCTCTGCGCCAAACAGCAAATCAATATCTTTTGCTTTGAAGAATTCAGGATCAGCCAGTTGAATATTTGATGGAATTCCCCACGATTTGATATTATTGATGGGACCGATTGGCTGATAGCTTGTGATTTTCGGCAACACTTGAACGTCCAAAGTGGTGTGAAAATTAGTAGTGTTTGATTTCAAGGTGATTGTTGTGCTGGAGAGCGATACGATGCGTGGGCTCCAATTCCATGAACTTTACTGCTTCCTCTACGTCGTGGTAATTTTAGTAGTGTTGCAAATGATTCAGTCATGAAGTTTATTTGGGAGCCTGAGTCTAGCAGTGCTCTTCCCGTAAAAGTATGTCGAGCACATTCACCATCGCAGTAGCCATGTAGATAAATAAAGTTGACCTTGGCTCGGAATTGATATCAGCCAGTGACAATGATGATGAAACAGCTGCATTGTTGGATTGTTTCACAAAACCTTTAATAACTGGAGGCGTTCGTAATTGCAGATGGCGACTCAACCTTCGAAAATTTCCCCTGGACTTTACCTGCATCTTTGTGAATAAGTGAATGATGCGCTGAATTGCAGTGTCGGCAGCGAAATGTCACTGGACATGTATCCTCAAAGTGATCAGGACACAAACAGTTGTAGCACAATTTAGAGTTTACTACGAAGCGGCATTTGATCATTTGGTAAATGTAGAAATTTATGACATCGAGCTACCGAAGTTGTGGTAACTGTAAGCGAACTTGTAATCGGACGATTGTTACGAGTTGACGGTTTAACCAGCGTCTTCGGAGATGTCGATGATGTCTGCATGAATTTTGGTTTGTTGTGTAGACGATGAGCTTGACCACTGAGAAAATTGCAAAGATCGTCCATCGTTGGCAGATGAGTGGTCGGTGCTGCATGATTCCATTTGTTTTTTGTGTCTGCATCCAAATTTGATCTGTACACAACGATATCATCCCACTGCTTTAGTGGTCGTTTGAGAGCATCTAGTGAGCGAAGATGTGATCGAAAATGGTCAACGAGACCTAGCAGCTTGTCGGATTTAGGTTTGTCGATAGATCTAAATGAAAATAGCTCATGGACGTGTTCGCAAATGAAATTGGGCTTGTCGAATCTATCCTTAAGAATTTGTCGGGCAACTTCATAATTCTGGTCGTATAATTCGACAGCGGCTATGGCACTTGCAGCGATACCATCAAGTGACAATTTCAGGTATTGGAACCGTGTGCGGTCACTAAGAGATGGATTATCATGAATAATGGCATCGAACGTGCCAATAAATGCGTTCCACTCGAGATATCCACCACTAAAACTCGGAAGGTCGACAGTAGGAAGTTTGGCACTTACGGTTACTGGTAGCTGGTTTACGGGCTTTGTATCAGTGGTCTGCGCCTTGCGTCGTTCCTCCCTTAATTCTTCCAACCTTTCTTCAAATTCCGAGGTTATTGATAGATATGCCTCTTCGATAGAAGTTCGTACCTTCTCAGTTAAAAGTTCTGCATCCATTAATTCATAAGACAGTAACATACTTTTATACACAGAAAAGCCTTCAGTTAAATCGGCCAGCCGATGTTGTATGTATTTGGCCTTTGCTATTTTAAGCTTATGTTGAACGAAGTCTTCATACCGCTCCAATTTCTCTTTCTCTATGAATTGTTTGGAACAACGAGGGTCCACTGCTGGAGGCATTATAGAAAAATTAATGGTACTTACAGTTTCGACTGGACAGAACAGTTAATGTAAGCACAGAAATGCAGTAACGCCACACAATCGACACCAGATGATGACTGATGGATTGTCTTTACGTGTTCGGTTAAGATGAAAAATTCCAGCACACAATGCCGCAATGATAAATTCGAATTTGCACGTTTCCTGTTGCTATAGAAATGTTCGCATATCCAACTTCTGACACCAAATGTTAATGCACAAGCCTTTTTGTGCTGTTGTAGATTGAAATATTTTTAGGAAACAGCGAAGCGGAATTAAAGGAAAAACAATGATGAATTTTTGTCTCGATTTATTTCTTTCCATAGCATTCAATAGCATTCAGTGATGTGTATATACAACACTGCAGCTATAACAAACAAATACAACACAACACAATGATATACGGCGGCGGATACACACGAAATCCAAAGTCAAGTACAATTATGAATTGTAGGCAATAGCTGGGTGTTAAAACTATATCCAGAGCCATTGACGAATTTTATGCTGATGCATCAATATTGTGCAATACTTTCCGGCCTTAATGGTTTATCCCGATAAAACTAATATTGGGCAATAATTTAATTGCTTACCCAGATAATAGTGCGTTGCACTATATCTGGAGCATTAATTATTTGGTTTATCGATATGGGAAAATATTGATGATGGGTGCATTTCTGTGAACTGCATTTGATTTGGGGATAAAGATCGATTGGATTTGAGGATATAAAAGGGGAGTAAAATCGAGTTGAAAAGTCAGAGCTAGTCCGGAGTTTAAACGATAAAGCCATTCTAGAAGAGGTCGCAGCCAAGCTAAGGACCTCCCTAGAATTTAATAATAAAAAATATATAAATTTAACTTATATAATTAAACTATCTAGTAGGGGTCGCAATCAAGCTAAAAGAAAGCGGGCCTCCCTAGAAACATCAAGTAGAACAAATTTAAGGTAGAGAAGAACAATCCTTTTATTTTTTTAAAAAACATATATATACATATTATATTTTTATAATAATAATTTTTTTTTTATTTAAAAAAAAATAATATCTTTTGGTGCTAGTTGGTTTTTTTTTTTATATAAGTAGACAAGCAAAAGCTATTTCTGATACTATTTTGTCTTCAAATTTGAGTTTTTCATCTGATTTGGAGGTTATTCCTGAAGAAGAGTCGTCTGTCATAGACAATAAAATTAGTATTTCTGATGTTTATAACATCATACCCCTTTTCGATGGGAAGCCAGCCGAGTTGGCTAAATTCACATCTTCACCTCTGTAAAAGACTCATTGACTCAGTTCAACTCACTTACGACTTGGGCGGCTCTCAAAGAGAAGCTCGAATCAGAATATAAGGATGTAAAAACGCGTTCCTCTGCACATAACGAACTGTCGACCACAAAGCAAAGATACAAAGAATCAAAGAGTCAAGGAATTTGGCGAACGGGTTTGCACGGCCCTTATAATTTAAACTCCGCCACCTTAAACACAACCCGCGACGAGACAGTTAGGAAATTCTTAGTCCAAGAAAACCGCCGTCTAGCGATCCAGGTGTTCGAGGATGGTTTGAAAAACGACCAAATTAGGCTTATAGCTAAGGTTTTCGAGGGGGCAGAACTGAAAAAGTTTATAGCTCATGCTGAGGGACATGCTGCACGCATAGATCACACCTAACAAACCTACCAAAACAAATTTGCTCACCACAGAAATCCACAAGCTACTATATATTGTCAAACTTGCGGTAAGTCCGGTCACACGAGGGAAACGTGTTACCGAAATAATCAATTTCAAAACTTTCAGGGTAGGCCTCCCATTAAAAATGAAGTGCAATTCCTTACTTGCAATTACTGCAAGAAGAGGAACCACACCGAGGCAACCTGTAGGTTACGGTTATCCAACCACAGGTCGCCACAAAATCCTTTTCGGAATGGCGATCCCACTCCTGGTTTCAGCGGAAACCACAGACCTTCAAAGCAGAATGATAGCTATGGGGTGAGATATTCTAATATTCTTGAATCGGGAAACGAAGCCATTTGGGAGGAAGCAATCGGCAATTCCTCTCGAATGACTACGACAGCCGAGGTGTACCATCCCATGAATTGAGCTTCAGATTTTTCGTTTCGTTTTTTCCCGAGTTTAAGGAACCAACGATACGACTGAAATTCAGTCCTTCGGATAAGAAATTTTCTACGTTTTTAATAGATACGGGTGCCGACGTTAGCTTGGTAAAAAATATGTATAGCAAAACTACGATACATGGTGACGACCTCTACACCATAACTACCATAGCGGGGGAATCGCTAAAAACCTTGGTTTTGTCTATGGTACTTTAGAGTTCAAGTCAACGGACCATACCCTTCTATTAGAGTACCCTTTCCATTTACTTGATAATCGAATTAATTTCCCTTATGACGGTATTATTGGGAATGATTTTTTATCAAAATTTTAATGCGTAGTGGATTTCAAACACCACGCTCTAGAAATTCCGTATAAAGAAAGCCAAACGGAGGAAAACAAACCATTCTGTTTGGCATACGAAGAAAACTTTAAAAACTTTGAGTCGCCATGCGAACTTCGATCCACCGTTACTGATGATGCACGAAGTACTATATTTTCTAAAGTCACTTTTAATTGTGCAAATGACGTCGTTATTCGGAAGAAATAGGTTTCACCTGGGGTCTTTTTGGCCTCTTCCATCGCCCAGTCAAGTAACAACTTTGCCAAAGTTTTACTCCTGAGTATTAATGAACACCCAGTGCAGCTAAATGCACACGATCTGAGTTTAGAATGCGATAACTTAGACGAGTTTAATTTTCTTTCAACAGATCCGGAAAACGATCCGGTATACAAACGTCTAGCAAATCTGGAAAAGTTAGTGGACATACGCCACTTTAATAAAGAAGAAAAATTTTCTATAATCCAGATATGTCGCGAGTTGGATTTGTTTTACTTACCTGGAGATAAGCTCAATGGTACTAATGCAGCCACACATCAGAAAATCACTGAAGTAGGTAAACCTCCTATCTATGTTCGACCATATAGACTGCCAGAAACAAGCAGAGCTGAAATTAACAAACAGGTAAACGACATGCTTGAAAACGTCATTATCCGACCAAGTTACAGTCCTTGGAATTCTCCTCTGTTACTTGTTCGTAAAAATAAAAAATGGCGAGTAGTTGTAGACTACAGGCGTCTAAACGATGCAACTGTTGGGGATGCATTACCGCTTCCCAATATAACAGACATTTTGGACCAACTATCTAAATCAAAATATTTCAGCACGTTAGATCTTGCAAACGGCTTTCATCAAATCTTAGTTCAAGAGGTAGATCGGGAAAAGACAGCATTTAGCACTCCCACTGGTCATTGGGAGTATAACCGAATGCCTATGGGTTTGAAAAACGCTCCCGCCACTTTCCAAAGAACGATGAATAATGTTTTAAGGAGTCTAATTGGAAAGAATGTTTTATTTTTGTTGATGGCATTGTAGTTTATGGACCTACTTTGGAAGAACATAACCGAAAATTGCGAAATGTTCTAACAAGGCTACGGTTTAACAAAATAAAACTGCAGCCAGACAAATGCCAATTTATTAGACGAGAGCTTATGTACCTGGGACACATTATCAGTGATGAAGGAATCAAGCCAAACCCAGAAAAAATAGAGGCGGTAAAAACATATCCTAGGCCAAAGAAAGCCAAGGATATTAAAGCATTTTTGGGATTTGTAGGATACTACCGGAGATTTATTCCTTAGTTTGCCCTGATAGCTAAACCGTTAAATAACTTGTTGAAGAAGAACGTAGATTTCAAATGGGATGCTTTATGCGAAGAAGCGTTTGTTATTTTAAAAGAAAAATTAATCAACTCACCAATATTAATCTTCCCAAATTTCGAAGAAAGATTTCTTATCACTACCGATGCAAGTGATTTTGCAATAGGAGCCGTCTTATCTCAAGGTAAAATAGGCCAGGACAAGCCTATATATTACGTCAGCCGTACTTTAAATGTTGCTGAGACAAAATATACCACTACCGGTACGGTAGAAAATTTACAATTCTCACGGATCACAGGCCGCTTTAATGGCTGTTAAATCTTAAAGATCCTACATCAAGATTGGCGCGATGGCGTATTTCATTAGAGGAATATAAATATGAAATCATATACAAGCCAGGCAAGTTTAATGCCAATGCCGATGCACTCAGTCGCATCCCTGGAGACACACAAGTTGGCACAAACAATGGCAAAGTCTTAGTCACTACTAGGAGCAAAGCTAAACAGCAAATTGATGAAATAATAGTAGTAGGATGCGAAGAAGTTGAGATTCCACCGACTGAATGTACTGTAATCAAAACTTGTAAGCCCATAACGCTGCTGAAAACAGTTCTCCAATTCAGACTTTTTTTCTACCTCACGGAACACAAGAGGCAAGAGACAAGAGGAAACTTTGTTTAGGAATATTTCGGGATATACTCGCCCCACTCCTAACGAATTAAAAATATTTCCTAGCGCAACAACTTTAGAAAAACACATTATACAGATCCGAAATTTTTGTCAACAAGAAAAAGTTAAAAGCATCGATATATCCATTCCTCCTCAAGAACCATTTTTTGATTTTTTAAAAGCCACTATACTGCTGGCATTTTCCCAAACAAAACTCGATATTTATCTGTAGACCGAATCAGTCTGACCGATCCTCAAGAGATCCATAAAATTCTGCATGACTATCATAGTTCACCTTTCGGAGGTCACCAAGGAACCTTTAGAACAGTTAAACGTCTCAGAACAAGGTATTATTGGGCTACTTTAGTCAAAGATACAAAGGAATTCATTCGAAAATGGGAATCCTGCCAAAGAAACAAGCTAAGGCAAAACCCACGAACTCCTATGAAAATCACGACAACTAGCGCAAGTCCATTTGAGCGTGTAGCTTTGGACATTGTCGGACCACTTCCAACTAGCTATGTGGATAATAAATACATACTTACCTTTCAGGACGATTTGACAAAGTTCACTGAATCTATGCGACTTCCAAACGCTGAAGCTTCAACTGTGGTGCGTTCTTTTATAGAAAAAAATAAAAACAACCCATAAAAATTAAAATTTTTCTTGTAAATTCTCTAATCGGGGATACACACACACACACACACTGCGTGCTCGTTTTGTGGCAAAATCATCCACCAAATGACGCAGCGGCAGCGAACAGCGCTGCTCATAAAGCACAGAGCTCAGACTTTGCCGTGATCTGATACGATATAGCGATATTTAAAAATTGTATATTGGGGTCCCCAAGAGGCCGATCGCTCCAAATTTTTACAAAAAGTGTTTTCCATCGAAAACACACATGTGTACAAAATTTAAAGAAAATCGGGTAAATTTTGTAAAATACTTGTATTTGTAATTAGATAAGCACGATGCTCACCATTATATAGTAATATAAAGTTTGGCTTTAGTAACTTGTATAATCATGTTGTATATTTATAAATAGTTTTTAGTTTAAACCATTGTATCAAAAATAAGACAGCAAACAACGGAAAATGAAAACAATATTCCACACAATAAATACATTTTTAAATTTTTCGTTATATAGTCTAGGAGGGCAACCCCAAGAATCAATTATAGAACTAGATAATAACAACGCTAACCCAAACCCAAGCCCAAGATTCACATTGTCATCCTAATAAAAAATAATTTAAATGAAAATATATATATATATATAAACAACAAAAAAAAAGAAATGTGTAAAATAACTATTTTATAATGTTGTGTTAAAATAATTAAGGAAATTATTAATGTTTAAAAAATTATAAAATCAATTTTTCAAATACAAGAGAAAAATTAAATTAGAAAATATAGAAGTATGAAATATAGAATAGAAGCATAAAATCAATTTTTCATATACAAGAGAAAAATTAGATTACTTTACTTTTTCAAATCCATACAAAAAACAAAAGAAAAATATTATATTAGAATATGTACACAAGAAAAAAAAAGAAAAACAATATATACATTTTTGTAAATACATAGTGTATGGTAAACTATCACTTTTCAACAATTATGTCCCAAAAATTCCAACCGTGGAATTTCGTTCTTCTAAGGGGGGTGGGATGTAGTGATCGCACTACATGTCATCAAATCAACTCTCCTAAATATGATCTTCTTTCCCAATGCGACACAATATCGAAAGTACGCCAAGTACGCTGCGTAATACCTGAAGTGGGGACTGAAGATCAACGCCGACAAAACGGAACTCTTCTGGTTCCGATTACCAACAACTGAAACAAGGATAAGAAAAATCGCAAGCCGGTGCAGAGCCTTAAAAATCACCCTTCCGGATAACACGACAATAAACACCAAGTCAGAGACTAAGTACCTGGGAATCAACTTTACTGAGAGGCTCAAGTTTAACTCTCACATCGATAAAATAATGAAAAAAGCGAACTACGCTCTTCATTTGGTGCACCCGCTACTAAGAAGACGAAACGGACTGTCCAACAACACCAGGCTGCTCATCTACAAGCAGCTCATCAGGCCAGTGATAACCTATGGCTATCCCATATGGTTCACCGTCTCACCAACAACGATAAAGAAGATCTTCCTATTAAAAAGGAAGGTACTTATGATCTGTACAGGACTCTGGAGGGTGCCAAACAGCTATAAGTTTGTGTCGACTGCAAGACTTTACGACGCGGCAGGTCTGCTGCCAATAACGGACCACTTGTTCCAAATGGCAAAGAAATTCGTTGATGGGTTGGAAACAGGATTCACAGATGCTAGACTTGACGACATCTTTAATAATCAAGATGTCTCCTTCTACGAGAAGGCCAGCAGTTAGCGTTGCAGCGTTTAGCTTCAGCGTTAATGGCAAGGTAAGTACTCTTAAGCCACTAATGTGAGGATTCAGTTAGCGTTGCAGCGTTTAGCTTCAGCGGTAATGGCAAGGTAAGTACTCTTAAGCCACTAATGTGAGGATTCAGTCAGCGTCGCAGCGTTAAGCTTCAGCGGTAATGGCAAGGTAAGTACTCTTAAGCCACTAATGTGAGGATTCAGTCAGCGTTGCAGCGTTAAGCTTCAGCGGTAATGGCAAGGTAAGTACTCTTAAGCCACTAATGTGAGGATTCAGTCAGCGTTGCAGCGTTAAGCTTCAGCGGTAATGGCAAGGTAAGTACTCTTAAGCCACTAATGTCGATTCCAAAAGGAACTCAGGAAGACTGCCCTTTCTATCGAGCTGCGTGCTCCTTTTATACTTTTTCGTTGTTAAGCCGGCGTGGTTTTCGTTTGTTTGTCATCGTCCTTGTGTTTTGTTGTTGTTTTCTTCGGTTTTTCCCTTTATAGTCCGATGCATATTGCCATATATTGTTGGCAATATACGTGATCGACGTGTTTTGCATTCATGTTTCATATTTACTCTAATATACATGTTTTCTCGTATTGCAATATTCATGCAATATACATGTTTTGTTGTATTCCAATATACATGTTTTGATTTTATTATACGCATGCTCTATACGCATGCTCTACCATATGCGTGGTGTGTTTGTTTGATCTCTGCTGACGTCATTTACACATTTGGTTTTTTTGAAAACGGTTTGTGTTTTGAAAAGTTTCCTCGGTCATCGACCCCATCAGCCGTTTGTCTGAAGTTAGTGTGCATTGGGTTCCGATCGGTGCGTAAGTGTCCACTGCCGCCTGGGTGTGAGAGGGACAGCCATATTTTCGGGCGGATTTAATGCTGCTATCGTTTTGTGCTTGATTTCTTTTTCTTTAGTTAGTGTGTATTGGGTTCCGATCGGTGCGTAAGTGTCCACTGCCGCCTGGGTGTGAGAGGGACAGCCATATTTTCGGGCGAATTCAATGCTGCTATCGTTTTGTGCTTGATTTCTTTTTCTTTTTGGAATTTTCTGTTCGCCTATGACTCATGCTAGATCAGTTGCGTCGGATTGGTCACTGCAGTTTCGCTCGACTCGGTGGTGGTTAGATTCACCGCCTGTGGTTGGTTGTCCTTTGAGTGCTTGCCTGCTTTTATGAGAAAACGAGAATGGTGGATATTGAGTCATTTTTTGTGTTGTGTTAGGTGCTTTATTGACTACCATTTCCACTCGTCTTTTATATTGAGTGATTTTTGTGTAGTTTTGTGTGGGCAAAATTCTATTACAGAGTTTTGTTCCTCACACTCCCCCGTTGCTTCGGTGGACAAGCACTTACCCTTCCCAATAATTAGAGCTGTGATACGGCAGCCCTCTTGGAAGTGAACGAAACCAGGTTGTGATTGGCATGCGGTTTCTTTTTGTTTTGGTGACTGCGTTAATTATTGGCGGCGGTAGGTACTGTAAGGTTCCAGACGACTGTGGCGACTGTGACTGCTGTGGTGACTGTGACAAATGCGGCGACTGTGACTGCTGTGGCGTATGTGACGAATGTGACATCGGTAGCTGTGGCGGTTGCGGCGACCTTAATAGCTTTCGATAAAGTTGGTGGCTTTGGCTACGGTGATAATTTCTAAAAGCTGCTTTGGTTAATGGCGATGGATCTTCTGGCGGTTGTGACGGTTGTGACGGCTGTGGCGACTTTGACGGTTTTGTGTTGGGTTGGTGGCTGTGGCTGTGGCGACGGTGATGCGTGATGGTGATCCTAAAAGCCGAAATGGTTCGTGGCGAAGGTTTTTCCGGCTTCTGGTGGTTTGGAGTGACAAAGACAATGATGATTGTTTAGCTGTTGTAGATGACTTCTGGTAATGCTTTCTGCTTAGACGTCTGTGGCAATCTTTGGCGAGAGTCCTGACTGTATGTTTAAACGGATGTGGTGATACGCTATGGTGTCTCTCGCCGATTCTATGGCTCTGTTGTTTTGGAGAGAGGTAACTAGGCTGCGACGACTTTTGATGTCCTGAAAGTGAAGATATTTTGTCGTTTGGCATCTGTAAGGGTTTTTGGTGGCTGCGACGTCTTCTGCTGGACGGTGTGACTACTGGCAAGTGTGACTTTAACGGCTGTTGGGTCTTTGACAATTGTGGTTGCTCTAGTTCTTGGAGTGTGTTGCACGTCAGACGTTTAACCGGCCGTGCTGGTCCAGTTTGTAGTGTTAAGCACTCACCTCTGAGACTAAAAGTGGCCCTATTTCTTGTAAGGAAGTCCATTCCCAATGTAAGGTCATCAGCGGCGTTCGGCAACACCAGCAAGCGCAGGGAATTTAAGGATTCCCCAAACTGAAGGTTGGTGTTCAACTCTTGACGGACTGTTATCTGACTTCCGTTAGCCATTTGTATTGGGATGTGCGCGGGGTTGGTATTGTCTTCATTTCTTACCCTTTCTGCCAAAGCTTCGCTAACGAAACTGCGGGATGCTCCGGTGTCAATAGTGGCCTGAACGGGTTCGCGGTTTATGATAATGTGAGCGAGAATTCGGTGTCGATCCTGGATCAGGGCTGACTTCTCGGTGGACAGGAGCAAATGACGATGCTCAGCGTGTAAATTGCGTTGACGGCAGCAGTCAATTGTCCTGATATTCTGTTGGCCACAATCCCAGCAGAAAATCACCCGAGGGTTAGTGCATTCCTTTTGAAAGTGGCCTTCCTGTCGGCTCCATCGACAAGTCGTTCGAGGATTATATGGTCCTTCTTCAGGCTGACTCACCATACAATGCCTCTCCTGTGGCCTTCTTCGATGTGTCGTCGTTGTGCTGTCCTGGTTTGCTTGGATACTCACGCAGTCCTCTGCTATGCTCTCGAAATCTTCCGCGAGTCCGATGAGTTCACGGAGGTTACAGAAATCTTTCCGCCGGATATAATATTGGTATGCCTTACGGCAGTTCCGGAAGATTCTTTCCACCTGCTCCTCTTCTGGATAATTCGCATGCCTCATCAGGTTCTGCATCGTAATTACGTAGTCTTTGAATTGTTCCTGCGGCTTCTGGCGTCTTTGGCGGATTTCATCGTCCAGACGTTCCCAGTATCTGGTGGGCAGGAAGAATTGCAAAAAGTCCGTCTTGAAGTTGCTCCAGTCCTGCCACCTCTGTTTGTTGCTACGGAACCACAGCAAGGCTCGGTCGCGAAGCAACTCCGGCATAGTCCGGGGAAGCAGATTTCTACTCAACGAGTATGCATCCGCGAGCTCTTCCAATCTCTCGATAAACAAAAAAGGCTCTTTGCCACCGTCGTACCGCACTGACCATTTACGCACCTGGTCGATAACCATTGGGTACGATGCCCCTGGTGCCTCTGTTGGGTTTAGTATGGCAATTGTTTCCCTTGGTACTGGGGACGTCGTCCTGCTTACGACCGCCTTTGGTTCCGTGTAATTCTGTGAATCCGTAGGGTTTAGGGATATTTGAGGCAGCGGTGATGTGCCGCGGGTATGCTTCTTTTCCAACTCGATGAGGCGAGTTTCGTCCTCTGACGTGACGTCTCGCCCTGTAATATAGTTGGAAAAACGTTTTCTCAGTTCTTCTACCGAACCGTTGGTATCCAGTCTGAATTCGTTCATATAATTTTTTAGTTCATCTTTCGATAGATTATACACCCAGCTCGTACTCACCATTTTGGCTGTATTCTGGTGTTATTGGGTTATTGTTTTGTTAAATTTGGTTTTAGAATTCCAGGGTCCCTGCTCGGGCGCCAATTGTAACGGAGTTTCCCAGCCGGGGTAGAACTCAGCGTGACCAGGGTTCTATTTTAAAGGTAAGTACTCTTAAGCCACTAATGTGAGGATTCAGTCAGCGTTGCAGCGTTAAGCCTCAGCGGTAATGGCAAGGTAAGTACTCTTAAGCCACTAATGTGAGGATTCAGTCAGCGTTGCAGCGTTAAACTTCAGCGGTAAAGGCAAGGTAAGTACTCTTAAGCCACTAATGTCGATTCCAAAAGGAACTCAGGAAGACTGCCCTTTCTATCGAGCTGCGTGCTCCTTTTATACTTTTTCGTTGTTAAGCCGGCGTGGTTTTCGTTTGTTTGTCGTCGTCCTTGTGTTTTGTTGTTGTTTTCTTCGGTTTTTCCCTTTATAGTCCGATGCATATTGCCATATATTGTTGGCAATATACGTGATCGACGTGTTTTGCATACATGTTTTCTCGTATTGCAATATCCATGCAATATACATGTTTTGTTGTATTGCAATATTTATGTTTTGATTTTATTATACGCATGCTCTATACGCATGCTTTGAAAACGGTTTGTGTTTTGAAAAGTTTCCTCGGTCATCGACCCCATCAGCCGTTTGTCTGAAGTTAGTGTGCATTGGGTTCCGATCGGTGCGTAAGTGTCCACTGCCGCCTGGGTGTGAGAGGGACAGCCATATTTTCGGGCGAATTCAATGCTGCTATCGTTTTGTGCTTGATTTCTTTTTCTTTTTGGAATTTTCTGTTCGCCTATGACTCATGCTAGATCATTTGCGTCGGATTGGTCACTGCAGTTTCGCTCGACTCGGTGGTGGTTAGATTCACCGCCTGTGGTTGGTTGTCCTTTGAGTGCTTGCCTGCTTTTATGAGAAAACGAGAATGGTGGATATTGAGTCATTTTTTGTGTTGTATTAGGTGCTTTATTGACTACCATTTCCACTCGTCTTTTATATTGAGTAATTTTTGTGTAGTTTTGTGTGGGCAAAATTATATTACAGAGTTTTGTTCCTCACAAGCCACCCCAATTCCTAAATACCCAGGTCAGATTGTTCATATTGACATTTTCTCCACAGAAGTAAAACTAGTTCTCACTGCAATAGACAAATTTTTTAAATACGCTATTACAAAAATAATAAAGTCAAAGGCTGTCGAACACATAAAGCAACCATTAAGAGATATTATCTTTGGATATGGAGTACCAAAAATTTTAGTTTTCGATAGCGAAAAATCCTTTAATTCACCCCTTATAACCTTCATGATTGAAAATGAGCTTGGAATCAAGATATTTACAACACCCCCTTATACAAGTACATCAAATGATCAAGTGGAACGTTTCCATTCGACCGTTGCCGAAATCATGAGATGTTTGAAATGTGAAAAACCCTACCTGTCCTTTGCAGAACTCTTAGAAGCAGCTGTTTATGCTTATAATTTCTCTATACATTCAGTCACAAACCAAAAACCCGTTGACATACTTTTTGGAAGAAACATAGGTACAGATCCTACACAAATTGAAACCGCACGTTTGGAAAATACAAACAAATTGAAATCAAAACAAGAAACCGATTTGGCATACCACAATAAAACCAGACCCTCTATTAAAAATTACTCTGTAGGAGATATAATTTACGTTAAAGTTAACAAAAGATTAGGTTCCAAAATATCAGCCAGACATAAAAAGGAGAAAGTTAAAGAGAACAAATCTACCACTGTAGTAACGGCATCAGGAAAAATAGTACACAAATCAAACATACGGAATTAAAGTAAAATTTTTATCTCAACAGATTTTTAATCGGAACTAGTCAAGGAGATGTAAATATTCTTGACTGCACCAACTCCCCAATAATCGTCCTAAATTATGGAACAGCTAAAATTATGGAAGGCTCCTTAAAATAATTGCACATCATCGAAATAGCACCATACGAGAAATTCATTGCAGAAATTGTTTCCGTTATCCAAACCCGAGTTCCTCAATCCAATCCCTTCTACCCACTCCTACAATTCGAAATCCAGCAAATAAGGAATTACATTCAAAATTTAAAAGTTAATCGCGCAAAACGATCATTAAATTTCATTGGGTCAGCCTGGAAGTGGATTGCAGGTAATCCCGATGACTTTGAAATAGTAAAAGACAAAATTAATAACGTAATTGGTAATGGTAACAGTCAAATCATAATAAATAAACAATATGAAGAAAGAATTTATGCACTCACTAACGTAACTAACGAAATATTAAATACAATAAAAAATAAAAGCATAATCTAATACGAAATAAATGTAATTTTATTATATAAGTTGAAACTAAAAAAAGAAAAATTAAGTACCGTAATATACGCTGTTGAACTGGCTAAAGCCAATATCGTTTATTCGAATATTCTTGATAAAATAGAATTAGATTTAGTATTAGATACTTTAGAAAGAGATGTGATACCATATTCAAATATAGAGCATGCACTTAAATTTGCAGACATTAAAATCGCTGGGCTTATCCACAAACTTGAATTTAGAAATATATTAAGAAAAAACAAATCGGTGTATGGAATTATAAGCAAATGTAAGCTAATTGATGAATTGTCCTTATGTAAACTATCAAATTTAATAGATATAGGTAATGATAATTGCATTATAAAATTATTAGAAAATAGGAATGCATCATGCAACGCAACAAACAGCCAACACATCCCTCAGGTCGAAGAGATAGCATCCGGAATCATCGTGCTCAACAAATTCAACGAAACCATAGAAGCTCGCAATGGAAGCCAGTCACTACAAGGAACATTTGTCGTCAAGTTCAGTAACGAAAGCATCATGATAAATAACCAAAGATACATTTCCGAGAAAATCGTAAGAACGCAGGTTCTACCCCCAATGCTACACCCCACAGACGCTAATTCAACAGTCGAAGAAATCCTCTCCTTGGAACTCATGAAAGAACTACATACAAGAAACACCAAATACATCGAAAAGATGCAAGTTGAGAAGAAGATGCACCAGATGGTAACATATGGAACTTTTACTGCACTGTTCCTAACAATAGCAGCTATTGGATACAACAGATCAAAAGGAAACCCCGTCAATTCAATACCAACACCACCAATAATTGCAATGACGACACAACCTGAGATCATTCTTCCAGCATCTCCTCAGAGGTATCCCAGCATTTACAACATTCCATTCATGTAAAAGTTGCGAGGACGCATCATTCTCAGAAGGGAGGAGTTAACGACACCTGATATTAAAAAGCAAAACTCTAAATTCGTGGGAAAGCACGTACCAGCAGAAGCACACGAGCATCCGTTCTGCCGACTCAGCGTCTGGACATAACGAAGCAACGAACTTTCAACATTGCACCTGTCGGTCGTCAACTGGGCCGATGCAATAGGTTAAGCGTAGGTTATCTCATTATTGTAATAATTGTTAGAATTTAGTTATTAGTTGAACGTCTAGTAATAAAGTTGATTTTAATGCAAAGGAACATTGGATCAAAGCGATGCAGGAGGAGATGAATTCACTAGAAAAGAACGACACTTGGCAATTGTGCAATTTACCAGAAGATAGAAAAACAGTTGGCAACAAATGGGTATATAAGGTAAAATCTAATACAGACAATAGCATTCATCGATACAAAGCGCGTCTGGTCGCACAAGGTTTCTCGCAGAAATTTGGTGAAGATTACGATGAGGTTTTTGCGCCAGTAGTTCGACAGACAACATTTCGTTTGCTGTTGTCTGTTGCAGCGAAACAAAATATGATAGTTCACCATTTAGACGCAAAAACAGCATTTTTGAATGGAAAGCGAACAGAAACCATTTACATGAAACAGCCTGCTGGCTTTGCAAAGGGCGATTCAACAAAAGTTTGCTTACTGAAGAAGAGCATTTACGGCTTGAAACAGGCAGCCAAAGTATGGAACGATGCGATTCACAGTGTGCTGATTAAAGCGGAATTTAATCAATGGTCTTGATGTTCCCGTGCATTGACTGCATGTACGGTATTGCGGTGTTGGTTGGGGACAGTTTAAAAAGTTAGTGAGTAGTGAGAACTTCCGGACATTGCTAATTTTAACTTAATTTTAAATTTAAATTTAACAAAAAAAGGAGAAGTTGTTCATAGGTTTTAGCAAAAACTCACGGAGGAATTATAAGCACTAGGACTACCGATAAATCAAGAAAAAAGTTTAGATTATGTTTACTATATATTCGATTTTTTTAACTTTAAGTTTTTTTTTCAGCGCGATTGTATTTTAAATATTTTGACGGTTTGCACCGCAGTAGCGTGGATCCATACTGGTCAGGCCATTAGAGAAGGAAGAAATTAACTAGGACTGTGTCGATAGATAAACCAAAAACCAATAAGCAAACTTCTCCAATAATTGTTTGTTGTTAGTCCAGTGGAGCATCCTTGTTGATGAACTTCTTCAGCGACTAGCTGACGATATACGTGGACGATATAGTCATTGCGACAAAAGGGAACATGGCGGAAGTACTCTGTGATTTAATCCAAAACGGATTAGCCACCACGAGCAGATGGTGCCTGGAAGTGGGACTTAGGGAAAACCCAAACAAAACTACACTAGTTCCATTCACCAATAGAGGGAAGCGAATAAGCCCGGCCATCCTCAATGGAGAAGAGATTACTATCAGCAAAGATGTTGAACACCTGTGACTGATATTTGATAATAGACTGCTATGGAATAAACACCAACACGCAGTACTACAAAAATAAAAAAGAACACTTATGGTATGGATGTACACCTTGATTGTTATTCCAATGATTAATTATGGAGCAGTGGCATGGGCAAATAGAACCAAGCTAAGCACCACGAGAAGGGAATTTGATAAAGAGCAGAGACTGGCCTGTGTTTTAATTACAGGGCCATGAGAGCCTGCGCCATGGCGGGTATGGAGTCAATTCTTGGGTTACTCCCACTACATGGTAGAGAGCCAATCTGAGGAGTCCAAGCTACGTTTGAGCAAGGCAGGCTGCTTCACGGAAGTTAAGGCAAGGCCTTTAGTGGAATCACCAGCCAAACAGACTCCGTTAGCCAGCATTCCGTGTGATAACATGGTACAAAAGCTTGAATTAAAAAAAAACTATGAAGTCGAAATGAGCACCAAGAAGGAGTTTTGATCTGAAACTGAATACCAGATACATTTGGGAGCCTCATTGCCAAGGGATAAGACCTTGATGACTTTCGTCACGGCAATAAGTTGGGCTATGCCCTTTATTAAAATTAAAAATTTAAAAATTCGAAGGAATGTGATTTACAATGTAATACATTCCTCACGTTTGTAGCCGGTTTCAATTTATTTTCTCAGAATTATCTCTGATTCATTGAAAAAAGCAATACGAAAAAACGAACACGAAACTAAAACGACGCGAGTCCAACATCTTTTATCAATGAATCATGTTCAGGGAAAACTACAAAAAACCTTGACCAAGAAAATATTACAAAATAAACAACAAATATTATAAATAATACAAAAAATAATAATTTTTTTATATAAAATAATCTTATCCTCTAATGAACACTACGGTCGTCCTTCAGGAAGTTGTTTACAGCTATTTTGAAGGCCTGTAAATTATAAGATTCGGGAAATACGGAGTCGACCAATTGATTCCACATCGAAGTCACTCTCGGATAAAAGGACGATTTGAAGTGTTGGGTTCTACATGAGAACGGTTTTAAGGCAAATCTATGTTGATTAGACCTCAAACGAGTGTTAACGTTGCTGACAAAAGGACCTGGGAACGGGTTTCTGAAGAACATCTACCGTTGTAAAATTTGTAGAAAACAGAAAAAGCTCCGACATTACGTCTATGCTCCAAAGAATCAAGAGATGAAGTAATTGTTACATCGTTTATCAAACGGATAACTCTATTTTGAATTCCATCAAGATGAACCAAATGCGATCTTGGAGCCCCACCCCACACAAATAAATTAAATTCTAAAATTGGTCTAACATAAGATTTATATAATCTTAATACTTCAGAGGGGATGAAGTAAAAATTACAACGTCTTATAAAGCCCAAGCATTGGCTCGCTCTTTTTGAGATTTCATAAATATGTTCCTTTCAGGAAAGTTCACAAGAAATTTTCAAACCTAACATCTTAAGTGAAACTGATCTCGCAATAGTGGCACCATTAATTACTGGTGCTACGTAATGTTAAATTGCCTTTTGAGAAAAAAGACAAGCCTGGAATTTATTTGGGTTAAATTCCACCCTATTAGATCTGCCCCAATCAAGAATAACTTGAATGTTCGACAGAATTGTCGAATTCATTAATTCACGCGAAACAATCAAGCGAGAATTGCATTCTTTTTGACTAACAAACTCCATGGAAGCCGATAACGTCGTATCATCAGCAAATGAGTGGATATCACATGTTGTAGAAGACAACAAGTCATTGATATATATTAAGAATAATGTTGGCGATAAGGATGACCCTTGAGGAACGCCAGCATTGATCTCATGCGAAGATGAGAAAAAACCATTCAATACCACTTTTATTTTGCGGTTCCATAAATAATCCTCAATGCATGTAATGATAGAGGGGTGTAAGTTGAGCGCACGTGCGGTAGTTAGTAGGTGCAGATTTATCACCTTTTTTCGGGATGGGTGGAATATTAGCTATTTTCCAAATTGACGGAAAAACACCTGTCTTCATTGAGAGATAAAACAATTTGCTAAGCGGTCTTGCCAAAGTATGATGACATTTTTTCAATAATAATGGTGGAATACCGTCGGGTCCAGTTGCTTTATTGGTGTCAAGTTCTTTAAGAATTTTGGAAACAACCAGACGACGAAAATAAATTGAAGACATACCAGGGCCTACATTCGAGAGAATTGGTGGACTTTGGTTAGACAATGGAAGGGTTGACGCACTAGCAAAATGCGAAGCTAAGAGATTTGCTTTCTGAATATCAGTTTTATAAAGAATACCATTATGGAATAGAGTAGGAACAGAAGAAGTCTTTTCTGCAAAGTTTCTTTTAACCATTGCTGCAAATGAGCAAAAGCTTTTAATGTTTGAATCAGAATCTAAAATTTTCCGCAGACTATCTCGAATCTTTTGGTC
The DNA here is from genome assembly GCA_947095585.1 of Nephrocerus scutellatus. Taxonomy (NCBI): domain Eukaryota; kingdom Metazoa; phylum Arthropoda; class Insecta; order Diptera; family Pipunculidae; genus Nephrocerus; species Nephrocerus scutellatus. Next base: position 50,665,651 of record OX352763.1, on the reverse strand, counting down.
ATTTATTATTTTGGACCTATTAACTATAGCGTTAGCTCTATTTCTGGCTATTCTAAACTTAACAAGGTTTTCTACGGATGGGCAATTAACGTAGTCCAAATAGGCTGATTTTTTACTCGCGACTTATAGAGGATTGTTCCTCTTGCCGTTAGATCGGAATCTCGGATCACTTTCTCCAACGCCAGGTTGAAAAGGACGCAGGAGTTTTGAAAATCTAGACATTTTGCATACTTGCACTATTATTTCATGAATTGCTTTGTGTATTGTGGGCCTCCTATTTTTATGAGTTCCGCTGGAATCCCATCTGATCCCGGGGCCTTATTATCTTTGAGCAGATTTATTGCTTGTACGCAACCTTCTTACGTTCAGTCGCTAGCTTACATTCGTAATTGAACTAGTCATTCCGATCTCTACGACTACTGCCTAAGATGGAGTCAGCATTACTAATGACTGTGTTCTTAAGGTCCATTTATCTTCTACGCGCGACACCTAAGCCCCAGGACTTAGTCTCCCTGAATTTATGGCGAGTCCTATCGCTTGACCGTAGTTGTTTCTGGTCGCTTCGTTGCGTAGGGCAGCCGTGTTTACTCGAATCTGATTCGAGGATGCAGTCTTTCGTGATGACGCAATCCGCGCTCGAAGCTCCATACCAACAAGATAGTAGTCCGAGTCGATGTTGGCTCCTCGGTTCGTACCGTCATCGGGTTCGGGTTGTGGTGGTGGTCTATCAACACGTGGTCTATCTGGTTGCGAGTGGCTCCATCAGGAGATACCCAGGTGGCATTGTGGATATTTTTACGCGAAAACCTTGTAGTCGCAAAAGACCAAATTAATGCTTGGTGGCATCTATTTGGCACATTTTTTTAAATTAAATTTTTGGAAAAAAAAAATTTAAATAATTTTTTAAAAACAAATTTATTTTTTTTACACGCCGGTAGAGAGAGTAGAGAGTTTCCAATATCTTGGGAGTATTGTCTCGACCGAAGGTGGAACCGAACAGGTCATTGTCAGCCAAATCGGCAAAACAAAAACAGTGTTTGGAATGATGTCCATGATATGGCGAAGCAACGCGATACGCTTAAACACCAAACTGCGACTGTTCCGTTCAAATGATAGATCTGTGCTGTTGCATGGGTGCAGCACTAGGAAGGTGACCGCTACTATCACAAAAAGATTACAAACGTTCGAAAATAGGTGCCTACGGAACATCTTAAGGGTTTTCTTGCCTTACCGTAGTATCTCTAACAAACATGTTTACCAAAGAACGGGTAAGGAACCAATAGGCACATATATTTAATTGTAATTCAGTCTAAAGACTAATTTAACTTAGAAGTCAATAGTATGCAACGTTAAATTTAGGTCTTTCATTCATAAGCGTTAGGTCTTTCAGTCATAAGCGATTACTGAATTAAACTGAAAAAACCGCTTTTAACTTTTCAAAACCTTTAGGCTTAAAAAAATCGATAGCGATGCGTAGATTTAGTATTTTTCTCAGATCCTCAGGTAGTAAACGTAGAAGCGTACAAACGCACACTCTCTCGCTGAAAAAATTTGCATATCATCTGAATATAAGCTACGCCCTTCGGGCTCGTAACAAAAATAAACATAATCGAATAAATATGGAAAAGTTGTCACTACGTACCAATCCAAAATTCAGCAAAAAGACGTTAAATCTGCCGAAACACGGATCGTTGAGAGACGATCGGCAAGCAAAAAAATCGCGAATTGTTTTTTTTGGGACGAAACTAAGAACATGACAGCCATACGACAAATTTTTCTTATTTCGGAATGCTTATTTATTTGCAAATCGAAATTCACATTAGTGTAGTAATTCTTGAGGTTCTTGAGGAAGAATTTGTGTTGAAATTTTGCAAGGATAATCAAATATTTCCCTAGTGTAAATATTTCATTCGAACATTCGAAGAAAACTAAACATGTCTAATTGGGTCAAGAAAGCTGAGGATCAAGAAATTTCTACATTGGTAAGATACAAATTATTGATCGTATAAAAAAAAAGCTTATGGGGTAGTAGTCATATGTTTGGATCATGATTCTTTGATACGTTTTTTGACAAGGTGGGTAAACTGGATATTCAAAAATCCAATGAGATAATCAGCACCGACGGCAATGGACAGCAGGAAAAATCTTTAGATGAACAAGGTGATCTCGTTTGGTACGGTATTAAAACGTTATTTGATATATCACCACACACCAAATGTCTGATATACTTGTTTAGCCCGGCAGAAACTAGTTTACTATTAAAAATAATTCGCAAAGGGTTAGTAGAATCAAAACTGGATCTTGAAATTCAACGCAGGGATCCGACGTCTCCATTACATTCCGTCAAAACATTTGAAGCCCTTCATTTGTAAGTTATACAAATTACTTGTTGAAACTTTTAACAATTCTTAGGTTAAACTGTAAAAAAGATCCTACCTCAAAAAACATAATTTGACGATTATAACCAAAAAATACAATGTAAAAATAAAAATATTGCTATTATTTAATTATTATTTATTACCCAGTTAATGAAGTATTTATTCATGATTTTCCTTTTAAAAATCGTGCAACACAAAAGTGGGCGTTTCAACGGTATGCTCGGCAACGGTATTTTTTTTATGGAAAAGTCTGTTTTTTGCTCTTACTCCGTCGAGGGGGGTTCTATTGGCCCCATTTTTTTACCTTTCGTATGATACCAGTTAACCTTATAAATACTTAATAAAATGCATTTTTCTAAAAAAAAAAAAAAAACTTTGGATGCCCCTCCTACCCAAAGGGGGCGTCGCCCCCAAACAAGATGGCGATTTTCGCAATCTGCTCAATTAGGGCTTTACGGTGAGGGGTGTCAAGAAGGCCAAATCGAATGCCGGACGTACCGTTGTTTAGCCTTTTCTTTTTATGGGGTATGAGTTATATCGAAACAAATCCAAAACTATAGGTATCCAATGTTATATAAAGAAATACCTAGCAAAAACCAGAACATTCTGGTAATTTTTCTTACATAAACTCATCACATAAAGAGTACGTATAGGTACATCCTAAAAGAATGCACGCAAAGATGCTTTTTCCATTATTGGGAAACCTGCTTGTTCTATTAATGTTGTTCATCCCAAACAAATTCAGCACTCCGTTTAAAGTTGTACCTGTTGGCAGCAGTTAGTAACGCAGTGGAAAAATAGCAAAAACCTGTGTTTTGATAAGTTAGAATATTTTCAATATAATAAATATTTTATATTTATCAAGAAAATCATTTTCATTAAAAACAGTTTACTATGATGTTTTATAAGGAAGTTCGTTTTTATATGAATTACAAAATAATATCATAATTATTCAACACGCCTCCTTAATTCATATACATTAAATGCAATGTTTAAATTTATAAACGTCTGGATTACATAAATCTACTCTCCTCCTTAAGCCATACTTTTGATAAAATCATTAGTAATACACATTTTTCTAGAATATTTTAAATTTGAATACAATATTTAACGGTTTCTAGACTCTTAAATTAAATTAAATTTATTTAGAAATTAAATTTTGGTTTTGTTAAAGGCTTAGTTAATAAGTCAGCAATATTATTTTTGCTTTTACAGTATTCAATTGAAAATACCTCTTTCGATACTGTCCTTAATATGGTACGATTTAATATCAATGTGTTTGGTACGCATATTAAATTTTTCTTCTTGAACAATACGGATACAGCTTTGATTGTCTTCGAAAATAACAGTTAGATTATTCATTCGGAAGCAAAAATCGTTTTACGCAACCAAATACATTCTTTTGATGCTTCAGCAAGAGCGATAAATTCAGCTTCCATTGAAGACTGTGCAACACAAGAATGTTTTTTACCAAGACAACCAAGTTTGAAGACGAACCCCGTATTTGATTTTCTTGTTTGGCGATCTTCGCCCCAATCTGCATCTGTGAGACCAAGAAGCTTTTCGTTATTTGATTGATGATGTTGTCTTCAAATATTTAATGACTCTTTTGACTTCGAGCCAATCACGTTGTGTTGGTTTTTCGACTCGCTGAGCTAATATTGTAACAGCAGCCGAAATGTCTGGACGTGTATTGATAGCCACATATAAGATACTACCAATCGCCTTTCGATAATTTTCGTTATTTGTTATAAAATCACCTGAATTATCTTTGGAGAATGAAACATCCATTGGGGTGTCAGTTGATTTGGCTTCATTTAGACCAAATTCACAAACAAAGGTAAAAAATCGTTGATCACTTTTGCCGATTCGAATACCCAAGTAGTTGTTTACTTCTCCCAAATTATTGATAACAAAATACTTGTTTCATTGTATTTCGATGTGCAATATTAGTTTTGATGAATTCGAAGCCACCAAAATATCATCCACATAAATAATGACATAAGCGATGTTATATTTGGATTTGAATGTATATAAACACGCATCAAAACGGCTTTGTTTCAGACCCATTGCAATTATGACGTTATGAAGAGTTTGATTCCAAACTCTTGCGGATTGCTTGAGACCACAAAGCTTTTCTTTAACAAGCAAACAAAATTTTTTTTACCTTCGATCGCGTACCCAGGCGGTTGCTTCATGTAGATAGCCTCCTTCAATACTCCATTAAGGAAAGCGGTTTTTGCATCGAAGTGATAAATACTCATTTTAAGCTTAGCGACTGATAATAGAATTCTTAATGTTGATTGACGAACTACTGGTGCAAAGACTTCATCATAATCTTTGCCAAATTTTTGATTATAACGTTGAACCAGCGAGCGAGCTTTGTAGTTAACACAATTATCTACACCGGATTTTATTTTGTAGACCGACTTACACCCGATTGCTTTTCTATCACTTGGCAGCACCACTAAGTCCCACGTACCATTGTCTTTGAGAGACTTTATTTCAGATTCCATTGATTTGACACAATGCTGCTTCTCGTCGCTTAATATGGCTTGATTATATGTCGCTGGTTTACCATCCAGCGCGAGGTAGCCATATTGTGAAAGTAAATCGATTTGATTAATCATCTGCGCGGAGGAATGCCTTTTGTTGAACGATTTTAAATTCTTTGTTGAACCACCTCGATATTTGAATCAACCGAATTTCTATCACCATCGCTTCGAATTTTGTAAAAAAAAGTACCCGATTTTCTTAAAATTGTATACGCATGTGTACCTTCGATGGACACCACTTTTTGTAAAAATTTGAAAGTGATCAGTACCCGGGGTCGGGGGGAAATCCATAAAAATTTTATAACAAAAGTACCCAATTTTCTTAAAATTTTAAACCCATGTGTATATCCAATGGACAACCCTTTTTGTAAATATTTGGAAGTGATCTAGCCCCGGGGTCGGGTCGTGCCCATTCAAATTTTGTTAAAAAAAAGTACCCGATTTTCTTCAAATTTTTTCATGGTAACAAATTCTGTCACTTCGCCCCAATATTTGTTTTGCATATTGGAATCAAATAATAATAATAAGCATCTTGCCATCAGCGTTCGGTTTTTCCTCGCTGCAATGCCGTTGTGTTGAGTTGTATGTGGTACTGTGCGTTGGCTCTGAATATAATGCGATTGAAGAAAATTTTGAAATTCATTGCCCATATTTTCACCTCCTCGATCTGTTCTTATCAAAGTAAAGTATTGTTTTGTTGAACAAACTTCTAGTTAATTCATAATAGTTCTTAAACTTTTCAAATGCTTCCGATTTGTTGGCCAGCAAATAAATCGTCGTACATAGGCTATAATCATCGATTAATGCGAGCACATACTTTTTACCACCAGGAGTTTGCGTTTGCATTGGTCCACATAAATCACTATCTACCAAATCTAGAACCGCAGATGATTTGTTCTGTGATTCTTTTGGAAATTTAAGACGTGATAATTTTCATTTGATGCAAACTTCACATATACTTATCGTCTCACATTTTTCGTTGCATTTCGCCACAGTATAGCCTTCAATTAGATTACCTGACGATAACTTTTAACCACTTCAATGTCTCGATGACCCAAAATACGATGCCAATCATGAATGCATTTTTAAATTCTCTATATTAACTTCAGTTGCCCGTGGCTGGCTGGCCAAATCTTGTGATCAATTTTTCACCCACTTCCTACAGCACACATGTATATCTCCCATGACAACACTTTCTATTAAAATTTGAGGCCCCTCGGGCCGCGGGGTCGGGGGGCTCCAATACAAATATTTTAAAAAATGTACCCGATTTTTATAAAATTTTATACAAATGTGTATCTCCGCTGGAAAACACTTTTTGTAAAAATTTTGGAGAGATCGGGCCCCTGGGTCGGGGGGGGCACCCATACAAATTTTATGAAAAAAGTTCCCGATTTTCTTCAAATTTTATACGCATGTGTATCTCCGATGGACAAAACTTTTTGTAAATTTTTTGAAGCGATCGGGCCCCGGGGTCGGGGGGCTCCCATACAAAATTTTTTTTATTTAATTATTAATTTTTTAACGCACTTCCTAAAACCCGATTTTCCTGAAACTTTGTACACATGTGTATTTCCAGTGACAATACTTTCTTTTAAAATTTGGAAGTGATCGGGCCCCGGGTTTGTGGGGCTCCCATACAAATTTAAAATAAAAATTACCCGATTTTTTTCAAATTTTACACACATGTGTATACCCAATAAACAATACTTTTTCTAAAATTTGGTAGTGATCGGACCCGGGTTCGGCCGTAAGGCCCTTATACATTTTTTAATTTCTTGTAGTGGCATCAGATTCTTTAATGACTGTGTGCGGTGTGTGCTGCGCAGTCGGCATGGTTTTGGTGGTGTACAGAGAGTGAGAGAGAGATAGAGAAATCTTAGCTCACGCACAAATGAACCCAGCAAATAAAACGAGACATAAATGTTTTATGCTTAATTCAACTTACTTACTTATTTACTGATATTTTTATTGATGTCGTTTTTTGTTGTCGATATCAACTTACAGATAGAACAACAAGTTTTCACAATATTCTGTCATTTCGCGTTTTCATAAATTAGTTCAGAGCAGTCAAAGAGTTCTCAAGATAAATGCTCGTGTTTCTTATTTGCTCAGAGTATGAGCGTGCTCTAAGTGCTCAGAATAAAATGATCTGAGCTTTTTCAATTTTAACATCTGATGTCAAATGTCTCTTTCGATGATTTTCTCCTACAATAAAAAAAAATTACCCAGGATCGAGGGGCTCCCATATGAATTTCTGCGATTAGAGAATTTCGATGAAAAATTTTAATTTTTATGGGTTGTTTTTTTTAGAATTATTTTGAATGAAATTCACTATTTCTCTAATACGCAATTTATATAAATTGTCTTTTTTAAAGCCTTTTTCCGTTAGGCGCTTCACAGAAATAAGATTACCCCCAATATTAGGTATATACAGAACATCACAAATTTTAACTTTTGTGGAATCACTGTTATTGTTAATTAGATCGATGATCATTGTACCTTTACTAGATGACATTTGCCACTGAGACTTTTTCGCGATGACTGTAATCCAACGAATGAAAATTCCTTATGACAGCTTATGTGACAAGTGGCACCAGAATCCAAAATCCACCCATATAATCTGCCGACAACGAATAAACAATCATCGTTTTCATAGGACTTGACAAGATTCGCGTCACTCTTATGCGAACCTTTCTTGTTTTCCAGCCATTTTGTAAATTGACGGCAGTCTTTTCGCATATGGCCCTTCTTTTTACAAAACAAACACGTGATTGACATAGTTTTCGTTGAAACCTTCAATGATGAATCACCATTCTTATCGTCTTTTTCTTTTCTTCGTCGATTCTTCAATAATTTTGGCCCGAACAAAAAGTTCCTCCTCTTTTCGGGCTTCCAACGTTGTAATGAGACTATCGTTAGAACTAGGCAATGAACCCAATAACGTCGCACTAATCAAAAAAGCCGGTTTAATTACATCACCACGCGCTAGAAGTTTCTGGAACAATTCATTCAATTTCGTCACATACTGCTTGTTTATGAGAACAACTAGTGATGTGATTCGTAGTCAGCGGAAGATATCAACACTAAACACAATTTCGGGTTTCTTTATTTAAGCCACTATGCATGGATCGTTCCGCAATTGTCGCCGCGGTTCCGGAATCGAGGTTCAGATCGGTACACTTAAACAAAAGGGAAATTATATAATTTAGTTTTAAGTATACAAGAAATTATTGTAATTATTAAACATTATATACTTAGCTTTTTTTGTTGACATATTTTGTATTGACGTTTCAATAAATTTCAATTCACAATGTGTGTCGTTGCGTAATGCAATGTTTGTGTAGAGTTTTGGCCATCTGCCAAAAATATTGTAAGCTATATTTAATGACATTTTGTTAGCCATTGTGCATTTATGTATATTCAATATTGTCAAAATAAAACAAGCAATTGCTCTCTTCTTAAAAAACCACAATCAAGATAGGACGTGTGTTATAAAAACAATTGGATTTGGTGTGAAGATTATCATAAACATTTTTGGTGCCGAAACCCGGGATTTATATCCACAAGACATATACAATTACATCATACTAATTTATACGGATATTCATGCGCACATACATACATCGTGCGGTAAAGTATAAAAGTATGAAAGCGTTTCTGGTGTGAATAAAAGGGTAAAACGGGTGAAATCAGTGCAACACGTGTTAACTTATAACCTCGATTAATTCAAAATGCCCGATAGAGCAGAACGATTGAGAGAACGTGCTGTCACTCGAATTAAAACGAGTTTGAAATCAGCTGAGGCTATTACGAATACCACAGAGCTTGCAACAATTATGAGTCGATTAGAGCTGCTAAAAGCAATTACACGGAGGCTTGGGATAAGCTCTGCAAGCGATACAAAAAGGTTAATCCGATAATTCATTCACATATTCAATCATTTTTTGATCAAAAGTCATGTCAACAAGCAAATGGGAAAGACTTAATTAAGGCTTATAGCGAAACACGCTGATGAGGTTATCCGTGGATTACGAGTATTGGGTCCTGATGCCGAGACACGCGATCCATGGCTAAATTATATCATGCTATCAAATATCGATAACGAGTCAAGGCTGGATTACGAGTATTGGGTCCTGATGCCGAGACACGCGGTCCATGGCTAATTTATATCATGCTATCAAATATCGATAACGAGTCAAGGCAATTGTGGGCAACCCATTCAGTTGATAAAAAATTTGCATCATTCAGCGAATTTATTGAGTTTTTAAATGTAAGATGTGACTCATTGGAAATGTATGAACCAAGTACTAAGAAATCAGCCACCACTACGAAACCAGCAGTCAGAAATTTTCTGGCTGGCAGTGAAGTGACAAGTATATGTATAATATGTAACGGTTCACATCTTATCCACAAGTGTACTACATTTAAAAACATGCCATTGGAATCCCGCCATAAAACGGTAATTGAAAATGAACTATGCCGTAATTGCCTGCGCAATGGTCATATTAGTGACAAGTGCTACAATAAAACGTGCTGTCTCATTTGCCATAAACGCCATCACACGTTGCTTCATAATTCTCACCTGACATCGACAATATCACCTAATGATCCAACATCAATCAAAAATCATCACATTCATTGTGATGACCCACAGAATCTGAACAAACATGACATAACACCAATTAAACCAGGTACACACATAGCGGTACGCGATTACACACGTTATATACAACGCATGATACCATCTTGCCGACAGCGGTAGTACATGTGTCATCATGTACCGGACAGCTCCAGCTAGCAAGAATAATGCTTGATTCAGGCTCCCAAATGACCTTTGTGACGGAATCATGTATACAACGCCTAGGCCTAAAACGAAAGCATGCAGCCATTTCTATTCACGGTCTAGCAGCAACACCAGCTAGAATTACGAAGGGGAAAACCGATATAACGCTGATATCACGTGTAGATAACCACTACACTATTACTCTGGAAGCACATATCATACCACAAATCGCCAGTTTAGTACCCACTAAAGTGCATTCATTGAAACCATCCAATTCTAACGTCACTACAGTTGGCAGATCCTAAATTCCAAGAACATAACGAGATAGACATATTGGTAGGTGCCAATGTATTCTTCGAACTATTAAGCCCGGAAAGGCAAATAGTTTCTGGTCTGCCCACTCTCCAAAACTCAAAATTTGGTTGGCTCGTCGCAGGTACGTTGAAATCAGATCCTGCCGATCCTACATATGTTCATGCTGGTCTTGGAACAGCCACCGTAAAAAATCACGAACTAGAAATCAGTATGCTGTTGAAAAAAAATTTGGGAACTCGAAGAAATTCCAAGTCACCATTTGCCAAATTCTAGCAATGACTGGTGTGAAACCCATTATAATCAAACAACGACACGAGGAACCGATGGAGGATTTTGTGTCAGACTGCCATTTAAACGCCCAAAACCGCAGTTAGGTAACTCCTGGCATGCAGCCCAACGAAGGTTAATGGCCATGGAACGAAATTTACTGTTTCACCAGAGTTCTGCAAAAGTTACAAGGATTTCATGCGTGAGTACATCGAGCTAGGTCACATGAGTCACCTACCCTGGTCAAAGGTTCCGGTGGGCGACGACGACAAATATTTCATCCCACATCATGCCGTGGTAAAATCAACCAGCAGCACTACCAAAATTTCGAAAACCAATAATTGCATTTGTAGCCGACATCGATAAAATGTACCGGCAGGTCAACGTGGACTCTACAGATGCAAATTATCAATTAATTCTATGGCGTGAGAACACAAAGGATCCAATAAGCATCTTTAAGCTAAACACTATCACATATGGTACGAAGCGGTCCGAACACTTTAACGGTCTACTGAAGAGTTTCAAATGTCATATCCCGAAGCATTCCGCGCAATTTGCACTAACTTCTACGTCGATGACCTACTCACTGGTTGTGATTCATTAGAGGATGCTAAATGTCTAAAAAACAATATTATTACCATTTTAGGCAACAGTGGGTTTCATCTAAGAAAGTGGAGGTCGAACTCACCCGAGTTTCTGCAGTCGTTCTCTCAACAAGAAATCGAAAACACATTCAAGCTAATTGAAGAAGATCCTGCAGTCAAAACATTGGGAATAGTGTGGCACGCAGTATCAGACACATTCCAATTTAAGGTACAGCACACTGATGATAATATTGTGTGGACAAAGCGAAACATGTTGTCAGCAGCATCGAGAGTTTATGATCCTCTCGGATGGTTAGCACCCGTGATTATCCAGTTCAAGATCATTCTGCAAAAAATTTGGCTACTCAAACTCGATTGGGATGCACAGTTACCAGATACCATTGCTAAGGCTTGGAAGAATGTCCATGACAATATGGCTGATTTAACTAAAATTAAAATTCCCAGATGCTTAACAAAGCAGCCGAACTCAAGATCCATCCAAATACACGCAATCTGTGATGCATCTGAAGCGGCATATGGAGGGGTCATCTATTTGAGAGCTGAAGACGAATTAGGCAACGTCACCGTAAACATCATATTCTATATTCTAGTTCTAGTATGCGATTTAGTCAAATTTTGCATTCAATCTTTAAATTACGACAATATAACGATCCATGCCTGGACCGATTCTATGATTGTGCTCCATTGGCTGTCGGACATTCCACGAAGGTGGACCTGTTTTATCGCCAACAGAACATCGAGAATCCTCGATCTAATACCTAGGAATAGTTGAGCTCATGTCAAGTCAGATCAGAATCCAGCTGATCACATCTCTCAGGGAGTGAAACCACAATCAATTTCGACATTACATCAGTGGTGGCAAGGTCCACAATGGTTAGCGAATCCAGAACCTAGCTGGCCAAGAGCAGGGCAAACAACATTAACGGATGAGCAACAATCATTAGAACAACGATCCAGATTTGTCAAGGTATTCGTCGAAACACCTGAACCCGAAACCATAATGGCGCAGCTCGCAGTAAAATATTCATCTTGGTTTAGACTACGAAAAATTATGGCATACGTCCTACGATTTGGGAAACCAAAATCAACACATCACATCAAGCAACAAGGCAGTGTCATTCATCTCACAGAACTACGTTATTCCGAAATGGTCATAATTCGAAGCATTCAACAAGCAAGCTTTACGACAGAATTATCAACAATCGCGACGGGCAATTCACTATCTAAGAATAATCATTTGTCATCTTTAGATCCATTTATTGACGACAAATGTATACTACGAGTTGGGGGACGATTAAACCACTCTCAATTAAGTTACACGTCCAAGCACCCTATCATTCTGCCAAAGGATCATCCAATCAATGCATTAATCATTCGCGAAATACATGTATCCAATTTACACGCGGGTAATTCATTGGTATTGGCGGCAGTTAGACAACTATACTGACTGACTGACATTACAGAAAAACATAACATTTCATCATATTCCACCTCGTGCACCCAATTTTGGAGGATTTTGGGAAGCGACAGTGAAGTCTGTCAAGCACCATTTGAAACGCATCATGGATGTCAACGCTACGTACGAGGAGCTAACTACAGTTATCACGCAGATCGAGTCCATTCTCAATTCGCGTCCATTATGTGGAATCAATGATGATCCAACCAATCTACAAATATTGACACCAGGTCATTTCCTCATTGGCCAGCCATTAATTGCCATTCCGGAACCCAGTTTGAACGACATACAAGCTCTCCAGATGGCAAAACTTACAACGGCGAATACAGGGATTCTATAAATGTTGGTCCCGAGATTATTTGTCAATACTGCAGCATCGCTACAAATGGAAGGTTACGTCCCAGCAGTTAACCATTGATGATATTGTGCTAATTCACGATGAAAACTTACATTCCAGTCGATGGATACTTGGTCGAATCATCAACATACATCCGGGAGCCGATGGCATTGTGCGCGTTGTCACCATCAAAACCGCGCACATCACCATTCGTACAGATAGTGGAACAAAATATTCGAGATATTCTATCTAGGATATCTCAACCTGTGGGAGTATGTTTATGAGAACAACTAGTGATGTGATTCGTAGTCAGCGGAAGATAACAACACTACACACATTTTCGGGTTTCTTTATTTAAGCCACTATTGGATGCATGGATCGTTTCGCAATTGTCGCCGCGGTTCCGGAATCGAGGTTCAGATCGGTACAGTAAAACAAAAGGGAAATTATATAATTTAGTGTTAGTATACAAGAAATTATTGTAATTATTAAACATTATATACTTAGCTTTTTTTGTTGACATATTTTGTATTGACGTTTCAATAAAATTTCAATTCACAATGTGTGTCGTTGCGTAATGCAATGTTTGTGTAGAGTTTTGGCCATCTGCCAAAAATATTGTAAGCTATATTTAATGACATTTTGTAAGCCATTGTGAATTTATGTATATTCAATATTGTCAAAATAAAACAAGCAATTGCTCTCTTCTTAAAAAACCACAATTAAGATAGGACGTGTGTTATAAAAACAATTGGATTTGGTGTGAAGATTATCATAAACACTGCTCGATGTCACTTTTTCCTCGATGTGTTGGTTCGTAATTGTACGCAAAATCCGAACGCGGCTGCCTGGTGGATCTTGCTCATGAAATTCTTTGAGAGAATTCCACGCTTCTTTAGCGGTTTTACATGCACGAACATGTTTCAATTGGCTGTCCTCAATATCCAAACAATTGTTGCAAATGCCTTTTCATTTAACTTTTTCCAGATATCTGTGATTGGCGATGGTGGTTCTTCCTCAATTGTCTTCCAAGCATCTTTCTCTTTTATTATTATCTCCATACGAAAACACCAATTAAGGTAATTTTCACTGTTTAATTTCGTGATGGTATATTTTTCGATGGATGCACCCATTTTTCACGTTATACGACGTACACCACAATAATGCAATTCTTTTTCACAAAATCTTAAATAAAACAAGAAAAAATATGCGTTTTAATTATTTTTGCAAAGAACCATAACTTGTTAGCAGCAGTTAGTAATGCAGTGGAAAAATAACAAGAGCTTGTGTTTTTATGAGTTCGAATGTTTTCAATATATTTAAGAAATATTTTATATTTATCAAGAAAATCATTTTTCATTAAAAACAGTTTACTATGATGTTTTATAAGAAAGTTCGTTTTTATATGAAATAGAATATAATAACATAATTATTCAACAGTACCTCCAAAACTCTGGGCGTCCTGGTCTACGCTATCCTTCTAGCGTAGGCTTGGCCGGCCTCACTGTCGTGTCCCATAAATCCTACCGCAAAGTTCTTTCCGAGCAGGATCCTCTTCGCTCATGCGAGCTAGGTGTCCTGCCCACCGGAGCCTACCGAGCTTAATTTTCTTCACGATGGGGCTATCCTGTCTTGAAGGATAGAGTAGAAAATCGTATACGCTGTACTTAACAACGTTATACAACGATAATTGCTGCATTTTGTGATACCTCCCTTCTTATGTATGGGGCACAGGATGCCTTTTCGCCAGTCTTCTGGCATAACTTTTTCTTCCCATACTTGCACCATTATTTCATGAATTGCTTGGTGTAATGTGGGGTCTCCTATTTTTATCAGATCCCGGGGCCTTATTATTTTTGAGCCGACTTATCGCTCTGCTAACCTTGTCTATGCTTAGTGACGGTAGCATAGCATGATCTTCGGTCATTGGTGGAGCCTCCAATTCCTCAGTTAGCTGGCTATTTAGCAACTCATGAAAGTGCTCTTCCCATCGCTCTAGGATTTTTTTAAGATCGGCGATCAGATTACCCTCTTTGTCCTTGCAGTATGTGCAACACGGTGTATATTGCGTCATACCGCGGACGCTTTGGTAGAACTTCCGCGCCTGGTGCGGTCCTTGCTCTCTGTACTGTTCCAGTTCACGGACGAGATTCTTCTCCCAGGCTGCTTTTTTTCGCCGGTGAACTGTTTTTTCATATCTTCTGAGATCTTTATATTCATCTTCGCGTGCCCGCGTTCTATGCGATTGTTGCATTGCTCGGTACGCAACATTCTTACGTTCAGTCGATAGCTTACATTCGTCATCGAACCAGTCGTTTCGATCTCTACGACTACTGCCTAAGTGTAGAACCTAAAAAAAAACAGACTATAAAGTTTTAATTAAGTAAGTGTAGCTGCATTGATTTGCCCATCGCTGTTGACATATTCGATTTTGTATGCACCTTTTCCTTCGACTAGAACCCTTTCACCGTTTGCAACAGTCAAGCTGCTGCCGGCCGCGCCCAACTCAACAAAGAAACCTTTATTGCCACTCACGTGACTTGTTGCAGCGTTGTCGACCACCCAAGTGTTGATGTCACTGGACGATGTAGAACAAGAATTTGTCGCCATTTTGCTTTACTGTATTCGCTTTATGTTTTGAACCCTTTTCTGCATTGTTCTTTTTCCACTGTGCGTATTTTCTGCAGTATCGCTTTAGATGACCTTTATTACAAAAATAGCACTTCAAATGGCTGGCAGTCGTCTTTAAAATCGATTCCTTAGTTACACCTGAATTTTCGATGCGTCGATGATATTCAGCAATCAACTTGGCTTTGACAAATATCATCGTCAAATCAGCGTTGTCCCTTGATTCAAGCGCTGTAATCAATGCATCATAGCTAGTTGGCAAACTGCTCAAAAGCAAATGCGACGGATAATTTTAATTCGATTTTCGAGTGTCCTTCCTTGGAAATGATCTCCCAATGCTTTCGAAGCTTCAGCTGCCGTTTTCGCCGATCGAGTGATACTCTGTTCAAAACGATTTTTGCACGAGCCTTTTGATCGTTTTCTTCCCATTCCTTGATTTCATCCTCTTTAGCACTGGTTTCAGTAGCGACCGGTTTTGCTTCGTCAAAATCGACCAACATTTGATACCTTTCAAGAAATGCTCCATTTCATACTTCCAGTCGAAGTAATTTTCATCGTTCAAAGGATGCACATCGTAACTTCTTTTTATAACCTGTAGAACCTGTAGAAAAAAACAGACTATAAAGTTTTAATTGAACAGTTTATATGAAAATACCAACAACCAACATCAACAACAAAATTGTGTACGCCAAGAATAATCTATTTGTTATGAAAAAATAACAACATTGCCAATAACAACAGTACTTTCGTCTAAATTTAAGAAGTTGCCAAATATATATTTCTTTAACACTAAGATGGAGTCAGCAGTACTAATGACAGTATTTTTAAGGCGTGTCTATTTCTCTTCTACGCCCGACATCTCAGCCCCAGGACTTACTCTCCCTGCATTAAGGGCGAGTCCTATCGCTTGGTCGTAGTTGTTTATGGTCTCTTCATTGCGAAGGGCAGCCGTGTTGACTCGAATCTGATTCGCGGATGCAGTCTTCCGTGATGATACAATCCGCGCTCGGAGCACCATACCAACAAGATAGTGGTCCGAGTCGACGTTGGCACCTCGGTACGTTCGTACCGTCATCAGGTTCGGGTTGTGGCGGCGGTTTTCAACACGTGGTCTTTTTGGTTGCGAGTGGCTCCATCGGGAGATACCCAGGTGGCTTTGTGGATATTTTACGCGCAAACCTTGTACTCGCAACGACCAAATTATTGCTTGCTGCCATCTCTATGACTCGTTGTCCATTGTCATTAGTGTTCTCGTGTAAGCTATTGGTGCCAATGTACTGCCTGACTGGCTCCCTACCTATTTTAGCATTCATATTCCCCAGAATGATTTTTACATCAATCTCAATGATTGTCATTCCAGTAGCTTTTTACTGTGTCCATTCCACACATTGGTCAACTATAATTTGTTTTATATTTTTATAGTGAGGAGATTTGTCGAAAAAGCTTCTAAAAATCTTTTTATAATTTTTACTTATTTCAGTAAAAATTTTTGAGGGGGATGAAGTGAGCGAAAATCCTAATCGTTCTTATAATTTTTATAAAATATTAATGACTCATTATGAAGATTCCTTTTCTCATCGGATTTTATTAATCTGCTTTTACAATGCGTACACTTAATTATTGCAAAAGCCCAGAAAAACAATAAGCTTATTTTGGTACACCGTTTAATGGTTGCTTTAAAAATGGTTGTGAAAATTGTTTAAACGGTAGGGCAGTAAGCCGCCACACTTCGGCTAAAAATCTGCGTAGCATAACCCTAATTTTTTTATGGGAGCCTCTCGATCCTGAGTCATTTTTTTTTTATTGTAGGAGAAAATCATCGAAAGAGACATTTGACATCAGACGTCAAATTTGAAAATGCTCAGATCATTTTATTCTGAGCACTTAGAGCACGTTCATACTCTGAGCAAATAAGAAACACGAGCTTTTTTCTTGAGAACTCTTTGACTGCTCTGAACTAATTTATGAAAACGCCAATTGACAGAATATTGTGAAAACTTGTTGTTCTATCTGTAAGTTGATATCGACAGCAAAAAACGGCATCAATAAAAATACAATTCAGTAAATAAGTAAGTAAGTTGAATTAAGCATAAAACATTTATATCTCCTTTCATTTGCGGGGTTTATTTGTGCGTGAGCTAAGATTTCTCTCTCTCTCCACCACCAAAACCAAGCAGCGCAGCCGACTGCGCAGCACACACCGCAGACAGTCATTAAAGCACGACTGTATCTGATGCCACTATAGATATTTAAAAAATGTATAAGGGCCTTGCGGCTGAACCCAGGGCTCACTACCAAATTTTAGAAAAAGTATTTTTTATTGGGTATACACATGTGTGTAAAATTTGAAAAAAACCGGGTCATTTTTTTTTTAAATTTGTATGGGAGCCCCACGAACCCGGGGCCCGATCACTTCGAAATTTTAAAAGAAAGTATTGTCACCGGAAATACACATGTGTACAAAATTTCAGGGAAATCGGACTTTGGGAAGTGCGTTAAAAATTGATAATTAAAAAAAAATTGTATGGGAACCCCGCGGCCCGAGGGGCCTCAAATTTTAATAGAAAGTGTTGTCATGGGAGATATACATGTGTGCAAAATTTCAATAAAATCGGGCTGTAGGAAGTGGGTTAAAAATTGATCACAAGATTTGGTGTGCCAGCCAGCCAGCCACCCGGCCGGTGGGTGGTCTTCAGAAACAGTTAACCGGTAATAGCAATTTCGGTTACAACTTGTTCTTGGACTTGGTCACAAACGACAGTCACATTTTTGAAACCGCATAGTAAATAATTTCTAATAATTTTTGGGGTTGGCTCCATTTCCTCGTTTTAGATTTCCGAAGCAATAACATTTTGTCTAGTTTCTTCGAATGGTTTGCTACGTAACTCAACTGCTTTATTCTTTCATTTAAACTTATTTTAGATTTCAACTTAAGCAACCTGTTAATTTTTCGTAAATAACGAGCTTTTAGAGTTAGAGATCTAATACTTACAATTTTTTGATCCTTTTTAATTAATTGCTAAGTTTTCTTCAATATTATTATATTCTGCTCTACACAAATTAATTTCGAAGGAAGTTCATATTTTTCAAATTCTTCTAGGGTTAAATCTGCGTTTCTGGAACCAGGCTTAGAATAGTTACGGTTCACACTTTTTATATAACTTAAGTCAGGCATGTTAAAATAATCATCTTCAGTTTCGATATCACTAGAATAACCTAAATTTAAAGATGGGATAGTACCCGGTTTAAGACGACTTTGAAGCTTGACTTCGTCAACGAAATGATCCATGCATTCCTTTAAATATTTTTCAAATACCCATAGACGAAAGTGACTGTTTCATATACTATAACCTAGCCTCGAAAGTAGCCGTTATACACACTAGAGAAATAACTTATAAAAT
Organism: Nephrocerus scutellatus; assembly: GCA_947095585.1. Lineage (NCBI taxonomy): Eukaryota > Metazoa > Arthropoda > Insecta > Diptera > Pipunculidae > Nephrocerus > Nephrocerus scutellatus. The sequence goes on along the minus strand of OX352763.1, from coordinate 50,646,923 downwards.
ACTTTCGTTATTTACTGCAGTCACATCGAATTCCCAGAGTGATTTTGAATTGCGCATAACCGGTTTAGTAGAAAAACCGATATTGGTCGTGTGAAAAATAGCGTACATTACTCGCAGAAAAGTGCTCAACGTAACTCCACTTTCCTCGCTCGCTATGTAATATACTATATTTCAATTCTTTCTACCTAACATCTATATACATTGACACATGCCACACAGTCCTTTAGTAGACAAACAGACAGGGAATAAATATCTATAAATTATTATTCTTTGAACCATGGATTAGTTATTAAATTGTTGAAAAGTACTGAAAATTAAATACTGCACATTGCTCACAAAATTGGAAGAAAATTTAGGAACATCGGGTAAAATTTTTAAAACATTTGTTTGTGAGCCCAATCACTTTCATAGAAAGTATTGTCACTTGGAATACACATGTGCACATGTATAAATTTAAAGAAAATCGGGCTTTAGGATACGGGTTAAAAATTGATTGCAAGATTACACCGGCCAGCCAGCCACCGACAACCGGGCACGCGAAGTTAATATATAGAATTTTAAAAAAAAAACTCTATAAAAATTAAAATTTTTATTGTAAGATCAGAGATACGCATGTGTATTTGAAGAAAATCGAGTAACTTTTTTTAAAAAATAAAATTTATGGGAGCCAACACGCCCCCGGATCACCGCCCTCTACTAAATTTTTACTAAAAGTGTTGTCCGTCAGAGATACACAACCGTGCACGCGAAGTTAATAGAGAACCGGAACTATTTCACAAATTACTAGAGCAGCTACTTCAAAGCGTAGAAGGATGCGGAGACTATCTAGATGACATAATAATCACCGCATTAACTAGTACGTAACATATATGCCGCCTAGAAAAAGTCCTAAACATTCTACGGAGTAATGACATTACATGCGAGCGATAAAAATACTTTTTATCAAAAGATGAAATTGAGTACCTTGGACCTAAAATCAATGCTAATGGTATTTTGCCAGACGAATCAAGGCTCAAAGGACCTTCAGCCTTCTAAAAATCTCAAAATACTTTGAAATAGGCCCGACCTCGAAAACAGATAATTTGTAGGTTATTACCAAATAATTCAATGTAAAAATAAAAGGACTGTGTCGCGTATGGCGTGTGTCGATCTATACATAAAAGTTTTTACCTGAAAAACATGGTTTATTTTTTACATTTACTTGTTTGTTTTTACGTAAACACTAAAAATTAAAACACTAATACGTACGTACTGGAAGAACGTATTACTTTAAAGACTCTTCAAAACAGAAATATTGGTTTTGCGCTATAAATCTTTGTTACGAACATAACTATAAATTATTGGTCTTTTTAATTTTAGTGCTTTTGAGAAAGCACTCAAAATGGATGCATGATAAAATCACACAGTATCCACAGTAATACGTTCTTCCAGTACATACATTTTTGTTTTAACTTTTTGTAAGAAATGTGAATGTGTAAAAACAGTAAAGAAGAGATCGAAAACGAAATATGTAATGTATGTATATTTAATGTTCGCACGCTGTCGTGCACTTATATGTTAAATAAAAAGAAAAAAATAAAGGAGAGAGACAATAATGCCCTTTCGCTTATTCAAATATACACACATTCAAACTAATATTATCAAATCAAATGCAAAAAAAATATGAGAGAACGATATTAAGAGCCTAAAAACTTTTTAACCCCATATCAAAATCATAACCCCAGAAAAAACACATAATATTTTGTTGGTAGGTTTACTCTATGTATTACATTTTTCTCCATTATCGAATATGGTAATGGAGATGCAATATCGCGTTTGGCACTGGGTTTTGACAAAAAGTTCGAACAAGAAGAATCATGCTATAATATCACTGAACTAAACACGCCAATTAACGCCACTGTAATTACCAAGCACGCCTAAAAGGACAGAATACTACAACGAGTTCGTTCTTTCGTAGAAAATGGATGGCCAGACAAACTTAATTCGAAAAATGCTGATCTAATTTTTCATTCATTGATACGCTATAACTATTCAAAATAATCTTCTTTTTCTTTAAAAACCTGTTCGCCAAAGTAACGCAGCAAATAAGTATAACTTTTAAGTCTAAATTTCTTAAATTTAAATTTCACTTTTCAAGCTTACATGTAAATAAAGGTTAGAGTAGTGTCATATATGTGTTATATTATATTTGTTATACGATTATGTACATTGAATAAATAAAGTCAGTCGAATTTGAACAGGCATTCCGCTCAGTCGTGTACTGACGTACAAGTGTATAACTTTCAGCAATAAATACTCCACCACCCTCTTCACTTAGAGAAAAACAGTATTTTTTTCTACGTTATCCACCAGCGTTTTGATAATAGATTCGCGATGAAAATCGATTAGGGTCTTGTAGAGTCATAAACTACCTTGTAAACAGAATTGAATTGGCGGATCAGATGTCTGTGTCCAAAAGGTTGACAGTTTTCGGACGAACTATCAACATCAGAATCGAGTCGTGGCCACCAGCAGTAGCAGCAGTGATTTCATGGGCGTTATGCCAAAGTGTGCTATGTGCAACTTGGTAATAACTTGCTTTAGTAATTTTCTCGGAATATAAACTCAGTTTATGATGTGTAAACGATGCTCTAGGTATAGTTAACCCTTAAACGTAAATTTCTTACAAGTTCTTTGAGCGAGTGTAAAATCGTACTTATATTTTCGGAAAAAATAGTTTTTATTTTATTTTACATAGTAAAAGGAATTATAGTAATCGTGAAAATTTTCGAACTCGGAATTTATGCAGATTAACCAACCCATTACCGTATCTCCTGAGTCAGAAAAAGCGAAAATAAACAAATCTCTGTCTGTCTGTGTCACCAGACGGCTGAATTTATCGGAATGAAAATTCATACATAAATTGTAAGGGCCAGATGATTTTGACGGAAATCTGACAACCGGATGTGACAGTTTACTTAGACAGTTTTTGGAGTTTTTGCAAATAACTAAAAAAGTGAGAAATTTGTTAAGTGCAAAAGAAATTTAAACAAAAAACAAGACAAAAAAAAATATTAACAAAATGTTGAAAAAAATTCCGAGCTCTATACAGTGAAGATTCCGGCCCCGTCCGTAAAAGAAAGTAGTGTTGTGCCCACACCTCTATTTTTTCTAATTTGACGATTATATTTTACACGAAAATACACTGTAAAAATAAAAGTTGTTATTATTATTTATTTATTATTTATTACCCAGTTAATGTAGATTTTATTCGTGATTTTACGGAATATAAATTTTCCCTTTGGCGGTCAGCCATCAGCAGAAATAGGGGGAATAACACAGAATGCTCTAGAATTGCATGTTGCCGTAACTATCTCTGACTGGTGGAAGTGCGATCAAACCTCCACGTGGTGGCCGCTGGTAATTTTCCTCCAATGCAGGAAAAGCTGAATGATCGGGCTAGTCCCTTCAAAGTAAGGTTGGCGCGAGGCCAATAACCTAGCCCGTAAAAAATTATTATTACGGAACCCAAAATCAGATTCGGATACACTGATGAACGACGACGACCACGGCAACGAAAACGGCTTAACAATTTAAGAATTTTTTCATGGAACGTACGCTCACTGTATAGAGCTCGAGCTGCACAGCAGCTAGCCGATACCCTGTCCAAATATAATGCTGACTTAACAGCAATTCAGGAGATGCGGTGGACAGGGAATGGTGTCCTACAAAAATCAGAGTATGACATATATTACAGCTATCATGCAAGGCATAATGTGCTCGGGGTGGGGTTTCTAGTCAGCATAAGAATGAAAACCACCGTTATCGGCTTTAATGCAGTAAATGAACGGCTATGCACCCTTCGCGTGCGGGGGAAATTTAAAAACATAAGCCTCATAAACGTTCACGCACCTACAGAGGATTCCCCAGATGATGAAAAATAAGAATTATTTGAATCAGTCGAACGAGAACTCCATGCCTGCCCTCAGTATGATGCAAAAATCATTCTGGGGGATATGAATGCTAAAATAGGTAGGGAGCCAGTATTCAGGCAGTACATTGGCACCAACAGCTTACACGAGAACACTTATGACAATGGACAACGAGTCATAGAGATTGCAGCAAGCAAGAATTTGGTCGTTGCCAGTACAAGGTTTGCGCGTAAAAATATCCACAAAGCCACCTAGGTATCTCCCGATAGAGCCACTCGCAACCAGATAGACCACGTGTTGATGGACCGCCGCCACAACCCGAACCTGATGACGGTACTAACGTACGGAGGTGCCAACGTCGACTCGGACCACTATCTTTTTGGTATGGTGCTCCGAGCGCGGATTGCATCATCACGGAAGACTGCATCCGCGAATCAGATTCGAGTCAAAACGGCTGCCCTTCGCAATGAAGAGACCAAAAACAACTACGGTCAAGCGACAGGACTCGCCATAAATGCAGGGAGAGTAAGTCCTGGGGCTGAGATGTCGGGCGTAGAAGAGAAATGGACACGCCTTAAAAATACTGTCATTAGTACTGCTGACTCCATCTTAGGCAGTAGTCGTAGAGATCGAAACGACTGGTTCGATGACGAATGTAAGCTAGCGACTGAACGTAAGAATGTTGCGTACGAGCAATGCAACAATCTCATAGAACGCGGGCACGCGAAGACGAATATAAAGAACTCAGAAGATATGAAAAAAAAGTTCACCGGCGAAAGAAAGCAGCCTGGGAGAAGAACCTCGTCCGTGAACTGGAACAGTACAGAGAGCAAGGACCGCACCAGGCGCGGAAGTTCTACCAAAGGGTCCGCGGTATGACGCGTTGCACATACTGCAAGGACAAAGAGGGTAATCTGATCGCCGATCTTAAAGGCATCTCAGGGCGATGGGAAGAGCACTTTCATGAGTTGCTAAATAGCCAGCTAACTGAGGAACTGGAGGCTCCACCAATGACCGAAGATCATGCTATGCTACCGTCACTAAGCATAGACAAGGTTAGCAGAGCGATAAATCGGCTCAAAAATAATAAGGCCCCGGGATCTGATAAAAATAGGAGACCCCACATTACACCAAGCAATTCATGAAATAATGGTGCATGTATGGGAAGAAAAAGTTATGCCAGAAGACTGGCGAAAAGGCATCCTGTGCCCCATACATAAGAAGGGAGGTATCACAAAATGCAGCAATTATCGTTGTATAACGTAAAGTACAGCGTATACGATTTTCTCCTCTATCCTTCAAGACAGGATAGCCCCATACGCTACAGTCATCATTGGTCCATACCAGTGTGGCTTCATCCCAGGCAAATCAACAACTCATCAGATTTACACCCTAAGGCAGGTAATGGAAAAATGTCTACAGTTTCAAAACTCACTACACCATCTTTTTATAGACTTAAAGCCGCCTATGATAGCATAGCCAGAGTAGAAGAAGTGATCCGAGACTCTGACGTAACGGCGAGAGGAACAATCCTCTATAAGTCCATTCAGATACTGGCTTACGCAGACGATATTGACATCGTTGGTAGAAACCAAAGATCTGTACAGGAAGCTTTCATCCAGATAGAGCAGGCGGCACGAAATCTGGGGCTGCACATAAATGAGAGCAAAACAAAGTACATGGTGGCCACGTCTGCGAGTAGAAGATCCAAGATTGGTCCCTCTGTTGGCCCCGTATGTGAGGAAGGACGATTCCTGAGACTCTATAATGATGAGATCTACGAGCGTTACCGCGATATCGACATCGTGAAGAAAATTAAGCTCGGTAGACTCCGGTGGGCAGGACACCTAGCTCGCATGAGCGAAGAGGATCCTGCTCGGAAAGTCCTTTGCGGAAGGATTTATGGAACACGACAGCGAGGCCGGCCAAGCCTACGCTGGAAGGATGGCGTATACCAGGACGCCCCCAGTTTAGGGATGCCAAACTGGATGACATCGGCTCGAACTTTTTGCGGGAGGCCAGGAGTAGAGTTGTAGAGCCAAATATGATGATGATAAAATTTTCCTTTTAAAAATTGTGTAACACAAAAGTGAAAAGGCCGCACTAAAGTAGATTTCCCTTGCAAAAGAGGAAATATAAAAGTTTTTTATTCTCAAAAAATAAAAAAAATTATAAAGTTAACTGGATAACAAAAGTAGTAATAGTATGTTCACATCATATTACTAATACTAATAATAAAGAAAATATAAATATTTTACTTTTTGTGAGGTGGGAGCTATATCAAAACAAATCCGTAGATCACTCCGCTAAATCTTCGTTTGGCGTGATTCCATTTCGTTCCAATTCATCGCGTTTACTTCTAACTGCTTCGCGTAATGCAAACGGTAATTTTCTTGCCTGTGCATTATTACATATTATCACTGTATCTTCGAACACAGATGATAATTTTAGTTCAATACGTTCCTTGGAACAATTGTCCTTGATTGAAGAAACTATATGCACTTCCTAAGATGAATTTATAATGTTATTCCAATTTAATTTTAAACTTCAAAGCCATTTGGAATCCAATAATGATTTGTGGATAGATAAGCCATATAAATTTTCAAAGTACGGCATTCTACTACCATGAGTATTAAGGCTTATAATTAGTTCTTTCATGGTAAAGAACCAATTATTTTTACTTTTATTCCAAATTAACTCTAGCCATTTTATGTCAGTTTGGCACAATTTCTTATTTTTGAAATAGTTTCGCTTATAATCGTCACTATCGCCGCTATAGATTTTGGATCCCTAAAACGGAACTATTAACAGTAAAATTAATAAACATTTTGGAATGATTGCTTGAACTGTTAGCTGTATTTATATATTTATATTAAATTAATTAATCAATATGCGGGCACATGGTATGTAATATGTATCCCGCCCCATGGAATGGAGGAACAGAAGTTATTTTCCTCTGGAGTGCTTAAACCTCGAAACGCTTTATCTATCGGCCCCACGTAGTTTTCAGTTTGTAGAATTTTTCGAAGATTTATAACGTATTTAAATAAATATTTAAAATTTATACATATATATTATACAAGTGGACTGGTTATTTCCATAGTTTTACCCCGACTTGTAGTTGTTTGCAAGCTACTTTTGTTATGTTCGAAATTGTTGGTCTTTGGTTGACGTGTATTTATATAGTAGGAGCTTAAATCGACTGCTATGTTTTAAACTTTTTATTGAGGGGTAGATACATTTTTTTCTAAATCTTTGAGAAATAAATAATTTTTGATGTTTTATTAGGAAACCAGAACTCTTAAAAGGAGTCTACGCTATGGGATTTAACGCGCCTTCCAAAATTCAAGAGTCTGCACTACCTACACTGTTAGCCGACCCACCACAAAATATGATTGCTCAAAGTCAGTCTGGAACTGGCAAGACCGCGGCATTTGTCTTAGCGATGCTTAGCCGTGTCGATACCAAGTTGGATTATCCACAAGTAAGTGATTGGTTGTGAATAACTTCAAATTACTTCATCAGTTCTTAAATTCCCAACTAAGGTTCTTTGTATATCACCAACATATGAATTAGCAATTCAAACAGGTGAGGTTGCCGCACATATGGCTCAATATTGCCCTGACATAAAGCTAAAATTTGCTGTTCGCGGAGAAGAAGGTAAGTCGATTTAAATGTATTCCATGAAAATAAAATACATCCTGTTTTAGCTACTCCAAATACTAAGCTACTTGACCACATTATAATTGGAACACCGGGAAAAATTCTTGATTGGGGTTTAAAATACAGGGTTCTTGATTTAAAAAAAATTCGAGTTTTTGTCTTAGACGAAGCCGATGTGATGATAGCTACTCAAGGACATCATGATCAATGTATTCGAATTCACAAGTTATAAAAACCCATTCAATTTTTTTTTTTTGAATTTAACTGTAATATATTTAATAGACAGTTATCACATAAATGCCAGATGTTATTTTTCTCTGCCACATATGAAAAGGAAGTAATGAATTTTGCGCAACACATTGTAAAGGACCCCACTATTATCAGGTCTTCTTTTTTTATACAAAAAAAACCTCATAACTTTATAATATTATATTTTAGACTTTTGCGCGAGCAGGAATCTCTTGACAATATAAAGCAATACTATGTAAAATGCCGTTCCGAGGACGAAAAATATAATGCCATTCAAAATATATACGGAGGCATAACAATTGGACAGGCCATTATTTTTTGTCACGTAAATAAAAACATTTATCAATATTTTATAAATCTTTTATAAAGCCGTACCAGGGAGTCGTGAGGCCCCATACAAATTATTAAAAAAAAATAACCCGATTTTCTTCAAATTTTATACACAGGTGTATCTCCGATGGAAAATTATATGGGCACCCCTAAGGCCTCATAATAGACATGTGTATAATATTTAAAGAAAATCGGGTTAATTTTTTTTAAAAATTTGTATGGGGCCTCACGACCCTAGGGCCCGGGGTCTCCAAAATGTTTACAAAAAGGTTTGTCCATCGGAGATACACAGGTGTTTAAAAATTGAAGATAATCTGGTTAATTTTTTAATAAAGTATATGGACACCCCTCGGGCCTCAGGGCCCGATAACTCCAAAAAGTTTACAAAAGCCCATCAAAAATACACAATTGTTTAAAATGTTATGAAAATCGGGCTAATTTAAAACAAATTATATGGGTACCCATCGGACCAAAGGGCTCCCCTATCACTCCAAAAATTATACAAAAAGTCTTGTCCATCGGAGATACAGAGGTAATTAAAATTTGAAGAAAATCGGGTTAGAGTCCCCGCACACTAGAGCCTTTTTATCGGCCGATAGTTTGGTTGATTAGAAATAAAGGGTTTTGTTTTTGTGATTTTATCGAAAACTGGGCATGAAAAATACTCGTATGTTTACTACGGAAAAAAGCAAAGATTGATGCCTACCATTCCGAGGGCTTTTCAACCCGCGAAATATAAAAAATAATGCAAAGAAACGTGACCATGAATTGTGAAATTTAAGGTATTAGTTGGTGTTATTCCCAGTAAAACCACACTTCGGCATGTGATCCTTGATGCTCTGAATTGAAGCTCAAAAAGCACGAAAATAAAATCGACTGGAGTTTGCAGAAGATAAGATGGGACGTAAAAAATTTAATGACTGGATGTCTTTTCGGATGACAAACCTTCGTATGGTAGGCACTAGAGCCCTGCCCGGATACGTTTTTTCGTATCCGCATCCGATCCGCATCCGCAAAAAAAATAAAAAATAAATCCGCATCCGCACTCGCGAAAAATCTTGAAATCCGCATCCGCACTCATCCGCATCCGCAAAAAAAATCGTTTTTTTTAAAAAATTTTGTTGTATTAACTTCGCTTTTCTAAAATTATTATTTTTTAAATCAAATAAATAAGATTATATAGTCTTCTAAGTATAACACAAAAAAACGATTCATAAAAGTTCCGTAGTTTTCTTTTAATGTCGTTGTTCTGTATAGTTCTGAAATGTTATCAGAACTATACAAAACAACGATATTACAAGATACCTAAGGAGCTTTTATGACGGATTTTTTTTGTTACACTAAGAAGACTACTCGATATAACTTACTTGATTTAAAAAAATTATAAATTTTAAGTTTTAAATTAGATAAATTTCAAAAAAAAAAGCTCGCAAACTCGACGCGATGGTTTTTTTTTAGGAAAACGCAGCTATTAATTATCTCATATTGTTTCGTTAGTACAATATATGTTAAGTTATTGCAACCTTAAAGAAAGCACAATTTGCAATTATAATGCATGCGGATACAATGAAATATCCGCAACGTGCGGATACGATTTCTAAATCCGCATCCGCACTCATCCGCTAAAAACTATTGCGGTTATATCCGCTTTAACCCGCGGATAGCGGATAATTGCGGATATCCGCGGATATTACTATCCGATGCAGGGCTCTAGTAGGCACATATCATTGCTTTTTACTTTCTTTTACATAGTTAAACGAAGTATAGTAATTAGACAAATTTTCGAACTCGGGATTTACCCAATTCCGTATTTTCTAAGTCAGAAAAAGAGACAATAAATCTGTCTGTGAGTTCGCGTCCACTTTACATCCCAGGCGGCTGAATTGAAGGGATGAAAATTCTTATTTAAGTTTTCTACATCAATTTTGAGGTCCCAATTGATTTTTGGCAGAAATCGACCAACCGGAAGTGGCAGTTTACTGGGACAGTTTTTCGAGTGTTTGCAAATATCTTAAAAAGTATAGCACATATGAGAAATATGTTAAGTGCAAAATAAATTTAAAAAAAATTTAATACACATTTACTGAAGATTCCGGCCCGTCCTTAAAAGAAAATCTTGTTGTGGCCACACCTCCGTAGTGAGCATATTTTTTGGCAAAATCACTAAATAAACTACTCTTTTTAATACAAACTTTTTATCCCGTTTGTCCGATAAATTAAAAAAAGGAGTGAACGAAGCATTTTATAACCTCTACTACTAATCTCTTTCCTAAGTATAAGGAATATTCCAAACATTCCAAATTTGATTTATCACGTTTTTTTAAATCATTCTATGTATTCTAATCCTATTTTTGTCAGTTTTCTTATTTATTCGTAAAAGCAGAATAAAAAAAATGTTTTTTTTATATATAATGTACACACGCTAGCACAGCGTGGGCGTTAGGAAATTAGGGAGAGGAAAGGATGAGATGTCTATGCGCGCGTGTCTTAAACGACGCAACGCAGATCATACAAAAGCGGAAACACAGAATCAGGCAATTCATTCCACATAACTATCGTGCGGCTAAAGAATGAATCGCTCAATTGGTTAGTACGTCCGAAAATAGGCTTAATGGTGGACCCGTGAGCTCGAGTTGAGGCACGGGTATACGGATTACGGTTGGGGAATGGGCGGGATGCATCTGGATATTTCTTTTGAACACCGCTTGTGGAAAAAGCGATAAAGCAGTGACAGGCAGGAAACATTCCTTCGATGTTCATGCGATTCGATTGTTTTCGCGATATATACGTCACCAATAAGTTTTAACGCGCGGTTCTGAACTCTGTCTAGTAGATGCAATGTGGTCTTGGACAATACAGTTGTATTCAAGTTTAGGGCGAATATACGCCTTATAAATAGTACCCAGATCTGAAGGAGTGAAGTACATCTTGCACCGTTTTAGGAAACCTAAGCATCTCGCAGTATTTTTGGCGATGGAAAATATGTGGTCATACCAACGAAGCTTGTTGTTGACGCACATACCGAGAATTGAGAGTTTTTCAGTTTCTTAGATGCAAGATCCATTCATGGATAAAGGTTGGGGGTTTAAATTACGCTTAGACGACAGAAGACAGCATTAGGTTTTAGAAGCGTTAAATTCAACTACTCTATTATGTAGTCCCCACCTTGTTATGCTGTCAAGGACAGAATTTAATTTTTTTTAAATGTCAATGCAAATGCAGTTTTACAAATCGTGTTTTCAAAAAACAACATACTTTTGGTTTACATTTTTTTAGATTATTCACTACAATCACGAGACTCGTCAAAAAAAAGTATTTCACCCTATTTTAGTGGCTAATGCAAAGTCAATAATTTTTTGTTTCTCCATCTTATTTTAATTAAATTTTTCAATAATTTCTTTCACTCGTACGCGCAGAACAACCAAAAATAAAATACAACACCACTAAAAAAAGTGGGTGGGTTATGTACACGCGTTAGAAATTGTACTTCTTTGGTTTGATTAAAAGATTATACTCGCTTAAAGGTTAATATGCTCGCTAAAATCCATATGAATAGAATGTTAAGACTGGTAAAGTGAAATATATAGAATCGACACTAATATCGATACTCTTAAAAATACCTCCTATAACCCCCACAAACAATCCAAATGGTCCCCTTAAAGGCCCTATAAAGACTCCCAAAATACTTCCAAAAACCCACAAAACATTCGTAAAAGACTATTAAAAGACTCATAAAAACCCCGAAACACTATTAAAAGAAACGAAAAAGACGCCAAATACTCCAAAAAGACCAAGGCTCTCAAAAGAACCCAAAAGGACCCTCAAAAACCTTCTAAGAGATCCCCAAAAGACCCTCTAAAGACCCCCAAAATACCACCAAAATACCCTCAAAAGAACCCTCATACACCAAAACACCCTCAACAGACTCCAAACTATAACCAAGTTGTTGAAAAGCGTTTAGTGATTTGTGTACTGAATATGTGGTTGATCAGCACTGCGTAGCGGACAGTGAAAAATTATATCCATGTATTCCATTTCTTCATCGTTTTTTTATTCGTTCCATTTGGAATTTTTCAAAGTCACGTGTTCATTATTCTTTTCCTTCTAGGGAATGAATAAAAAATCGCTTTATGATAATTCAGGTTCCTATCGGAGATACGACATTTTAAGAAAAATGTTAAGTGCGGTTAATCAAGTATTGTAAATTATGAGGTACATTATTGAATGTCTCCTTATTACATGTTTGTTACGCTGGACTTCTCCAAAATAAAACATTTATACATACATATTTTTAAATTTTAAACATAAATCATGTATCCGTCTGAAGCGGCTAATATTAATTCTTCAATTTGGCTGTGATGGTTCACGAAATTTGTGCTTAACAATTCGAAATTTTTGGCAAAGTTATATTTTAATGCATACATTTTTTCTTATTGGTTTTAGACAAGAAAAACGGCTGGTTGGCTCGCAGGAAAAATGTCATCAGACGGCCACTCAGTAGCTGTACTTTCTGGTGATTTAACTGTTGAACAAAGACTTGCTGTCCTTGATCGTTTTAGAAAAGGTCTTGAAAAAGTTTTGATAACAACAAACGTTCTTTCAAGAGGTAAGAATGAATACAAAAAAGGAATAGTATAAGTTAGTAATAGTAAAAGATGTACTGCATCTGCTAGGATTTCTTGTAATCCTTAATTTTCTGTAATATTTAAAAAAACAATTCTAAAAAATAATCTGAAATGTCTTACAATAAGAGGATTTAGGTAGGTATTTCTCAGGCACTAATTTGTCGGTATAGTATCGTACACCGAGTGCATACATTCAGATTACTGAATAAACTGAACCGAGCTCGAACGAAAATTACTCGTGCATGCTTACTAAACTATTTCGCGTATTAATGATGTATGCAACTTGTTTTTTCTTCTTAATGTTAAAAATTTAATCATTTTATTTTAGGAATTGACGTGGAACAAGTAACAATCGTAGTAAACTTCGATTTACCAATGGATATAAAGGGCAACGCTGATTGTGAGACATATTTGCATAGAATCGGTCGTACTGGAAGATTCGGTATGAATTACATGTAGGGCTATAATACAAATATTAACATTTACTGAAAATTTTCAGGCAAAAATGGAATTGCAATAAACTTGGTCGATAGCGACAAAGCCATGGCAATTTGTAGTTCAATTGAAAGCCATTTTAAAAAGACTATAGAATTATTGAATGCATATAACTCTGATGATATTGAAAAAATTGGAACATAATTTTTTATATTCTATTTCATTAAAAATTTGTTTCATAGCAAAAAAACATGATTGTCGCATTTAATCATTACAATAAAAGACAAATTCTTTTGAAGTTTTTTATTTATTTAGTACCCAAAATTTTTGTTACATTATAAATATTATTATTACAACTATTGTTATATTCAACACCTCGACTATAAACCGATAACACCAGTAAAAAAATATATTATTGGATTGAATTTGGTAATTGACATGCGCGTACTGCTACTAACTGAAGCAGAACAAAAATTGGAGAAAAAACTTCGCTGTACTCTAGCCCAGTTTGTCCAGACAATTTTAAACAAAGTAAATATTTAAATATGGACATTAGGACGATAAAGTATGTACTCCACAAAAATCGATGTAGTGCCTTTCGTTTGTTTTCGGAATCTATGTACATTCGAATGCCAACAATAACGCAAAAGTAGGCGTTGCAAACATCTGTGCAGAATAATGGGGAAAAGACTGTAAACCAATCCACAGCTGAATAGAGAGCATCGGCGATTTTAAACGATAGTGTTATACTAAAAACTAGAAAGCCACAAAGATTTACAAATATTTCAAACTCCGTTAAACCAAGCCAGCGCACTATCTCAGACAATTTGAACATGGTTTGTGTGTTGTTATGATGGTTTTAACGCTGTTACAATATTAAGACTGGAATTCCTAAAAACGTGGATGTGTAGACTAGAGTTCATTCGACAGTTTATTGTAAGATCATCTTGGTCGCAGAGTGGATGTAGTTCGTCTGTTTATTAAAACGATTAATACTAGGTATGTCTGTCAATAACTTTCTAATTTCACCTATTAATTGAATTGTGGAAGTGTTTGCGGCATAAGAAAGTGATCCGTTAGAGTTGTTAATTAGCGATAGGGCAATATTTATTCCCCGGTTAATAGCATAACCCATACAATGTAAAAAAATGCCATTTATTCCAGAATTTATGATATTTTCACATTGCTGTAATTGTGCCTGGAAATACGTCTGCAGTTTGCAAATAAAAAATTATAGGAAATGTTATACCTTGAAATTGGTTTTGGATGTCACATAAATGTCATTTTCACGCTTGTAAGTCTTCGATGTTGGCCGTTTTTTAAGTTTTTGCTTATTATCACGGCTAATATTTTGGTACTCCTTTTCTATAACATTCATTATAAAACAGTGCACTAGCCCGATTAAAAAACAGACGGCAAAATAAATATGCAATTGTGAAACTAACAGGGATTTCTATTGGCAAAACAATTAATGAATAGTGTTAAATTAGCTGTATTTTATTGGAATCCGAATAAGGAATTCGAATGTCAAAACCAGCTAAACAGCAGGTTTCCAATTCCAAAGAAGTAATTCGACAGTGCAATTGTTATAATTACTTATTTCTCGGCAAAAAAAATACAGCTACATATTTGCTGCGTTGCTTTGGCAAAGCCGGCTTGACTTACAACAACAATAGCATAAGCATAAAGCCGAAAATAAATCCAAAAATCTTTAGGATTTAAAAACTAAAGCCATTTTGTAGTTATGGTACTCACCGTATGGCGGTGTTTTGTTTAACACATAACAATTAAAATGCATCGAAAATTTAAAGCCAAAAACTGTTGCTTTTTTTTATTTTTTTTTTTATAATTTGCGCACGCACCCTTATTATGTTCGGCAATATGCTTGGCACAACGTGGGCTGTCTATGAGCTTGTGTCTTGAATGTCTGTGGATCATAGTGGTGTGGAAAGACAGAGTTTGGCAGAGCATTCCACATACGTGCTGTACGGCTGAAGAACGAATCCCTGAATTTAACTGTACGTCCGAAGATGGGCTTAAGGGTAAATTGATGTGCATTTAGAGAGTTATGGAGCGAGGTCCCACTAGGGGTTCTGCCACTGACGTCGCGACACGCTCGCGGTTGCTCGGCTAAGCTCGTCGGACGGGCGGTCCTTGTCACTTACCAGTGACACCTCGTCATGAACAAAAATTTTAATTATCGTTAATTATCGACTTATTTAAAAAAAAAAAAAAAAAAAAAAAAAAGGAAAATCGGAATCAAAAGGGGCTGGATAAAGGAGGGAATAAAGGATACCGTCCCTCAGTCCCGGTGCAGCCAGGTCATTCCTTTGCTTTTATATTTTAAACTTATAACTATATTACTCTACATTAAAATTAACAAAAGAAAATTTGATTTCTTTTAGGAAATTTTCTTTTTCACTTAATAGCTAATTAAATCTAAAAGGAATGTCCTGATTGCACGAGTACCGAGGCCTCATAAATCATTAAGGAAAGGTCGACTTCGTCCGATCGTCCATGGTCCGTCACGTCGTCATCTGAAAAGCGCCGAGAGAAATCACCGTGGGATCACCAATCCCAGCCACACACCTACAGCCAACTTGATCTACTCACTCATATACCACAAAAAAAATATAAAGCAACAAGGAATAATGCCTCCCACCCAATGGGCAACGGCAATAAGAACTCAACTATTTATCTTTTAAATTTTTAAATACATTTGTTACTTTTTATTCAAAAAAAACTTCAAATAAGAATAATGTATGTAAAAAAATGCAATTCAAAATATAATGGAAATATGTTTAGCAATAAAATTTTTGGAATATATTTTAAGATTCATTTGAAATGTAAAAAAATATATATGTATTTTTAAAGAACTTATAATTCAATTGTAATTATAAAAGAAGGATAAACCAAATTATTGTTAGAACAATTAAACTGCGAACAATTGAAAAAGGAAATTTAATAAAAACTCAAAATTTAAAAAAAACCAATGATCAATTATTTAGTACTGCTCTTAGTAGCCAACGGGTGTATAAAAAGTATATATACATAGACTTACTTGAGTGTTTTTCATGTGCAAGGAGATCCTGCCGGCACGATGTCGTTGAATCACCTGTAGCAAAGTGTGTTAATAGAATTTGGTTGCTACTAAACGCAGTTTACACTAACTAACTCATAAAGGAAATTCAATAAAAAAAACTTAAAAGGATTCAATTTAAATTGAATGCATTTAAAAAAATGTCCAGCAAGTTAAAAAAACTCAGTTTTAAATTGAATAAAAAAACTCAAAAAAAAGGTAAGAAATTCGATTTTACTTTGAATAAAAAAAAACTAAAAAAAGTAAGAAACTCGATTTTTAGTTTTAATAAAAAAACTCAAAAAAACTCAATTTTCGATAAATTCACTTATAACTCAAATCTTTGAGGCAAACAAAAATTGATTCAATATTTTAGAAGTTATTTTTACAGAATTTGGAGTCGCATGAACTCTGTCGCATAGATGGATAATGTAGTTTTTGACTTAACTACATAGATGGATGATGTAGTTTTTGACTTAATTGCGTAGATAGATGATGTAGTTTTTGACTTAACTACATAGATGGATGATGTAGTTTTTGACTTAACTACATAGATGGATGATGTATTTTTGACTTAACTTCACTGATGATTTCGGCACCACCCTCATAAGATTGTATTTATTTGCAAGTTTTCTTTATAAACCACATACACCAAAATTTCACAGCTTAGGATGTGGAAAAATTTTCATTTTTTTTTTATCTAACTCCGCTTGATTAATATGACGCTTTCTAAAAGTCACTTGCCGCACTCGAACTTGTTTCTTTACAAAAAAATGTAGATTTCACCGATGGAGATGGGCATTATTTTCAGGTATTTGATTTTCAAGGAAGGAACTAGGCAATCCGCTCTTTTCACACAAAAATTGGTGTTCCACTTATGGAAAATTTTTTGGTTTTTAAATATAGGGTGTTTTTTTGGGAGGTTTGTTTTTCCGATAGATGTTGTTTTATTTTATGACAGTTGTTTTGACAGCTCAAAGTGGCATTTCTACTCAGTATTGTTTGGCAAATCATTATGGAAAAAAAAAAAAAAAAAAAAAAAAAAAATGACATTTGTGAAAAATAGTCGTGGTAGCCATATGCCAGAAATTGTGTTTAAATGTTAAATGCCAAAAAATTATCTACCAAATAAAAAAAAATTTTGGTCATTTCATAATTTTATATGTGTTTTATTCAAAAAAAAAATCGGCAACCTCTTAAAAAAATTTGGTAGATAATTTTTTGGCATTTAACATTTAAACACAATTTCTGGCATATGGCTACCACGACTATTTTTCACAAATGTCATTTTTTTTTTTTTTTTTTTTTTTTTTTTTTTCATAATGATTTGCCAAACAATACTGAGTAGAAATGCCACTTTGAGCTGTCAAAACAACTGTCATAAAATAAAACGACATCTATCGGAAAAACAAACCTCCCAAAAAAACACCCTTTATATGGAGCCGCGCAAAATGGCGTTTAAAACATTTTTACTATTTTTACAGAAAAATGATGTTTCCACTTATGAAAAACTTTTTTTTGATTTTTAAATATATGGAGCCGGATTCCATGACATTTTCTAGAAAAACATTTGCTAGAAAAACATTTTCTCGAAAAACATTTGCTCGAAAACATTTTCTCGAAAAACATTTGCTCGAACGTAATTTTTTGGTAAAATAAATAACCGAAAAATTTTAAAAAAAAACTCACGTTTCGCGAACAAAAATTACTCGCGATAGTTTTTAGAAGGATGAAAACATAGACTATTTAGTTTTCGAGAAAATGTTTTTCTAGCAAATGTTTTTCGAGCAAATGTCGTTTTATACATTTTCTAGCAAATGTTCTTCGAGCAAATGTTTTTCGAGAAAATGTTTTTCTAGCAAATGTTTTTCGAGCAAATGTTTTTCGAGTAAGTGTCTGGGTACCATGGAGCCGCGCAAAATGGCGTTTAAAACATTTATACTATTTTCACTTTTTTAAGAAATGGTGTTTCATCGTTTTCTGTTCACAAAAAAAACTTTTACAAAATGCTGAATCTCTACCATTAAAGGTTTTTAACTTTTTAACTTTGAAATTAAAACCCCTTTTTTTTATCGTCTTCGACTTCAATGCTATAGAATCAACTCTCGACTGTCGCGCAGTACGCTTTTTATTGATGGCTCAAGTTCAACTGCCGCTAAAATTTCTGTCTCCGCCTGTAGAAACCTTTTCTTTTTTCCGAACCTTCTAAAAAAAGAATTCCTCTTGTTTTCCTTTTTCTTTACGTCAGTTACTATACCTTTTTATCTTTCTTACATCTTTGTCCTTTTTGTCGGCCGTCCCAAAATCGCTATATAATTTTATTAAAATTTTGGCGCCTAAATTCCCTTCCCCTAAAATAGACATTCTATCTTTGTTTGTCTAATGTGGAAATCAATTCCATCATCCCGTCCTCTTTTTAAATTTTAGTTACATTTACTAACGACATAAAACACGAATATCATACATTCAACACCTACGACTATTATTAAATACATACATTTAAATATTTTCTTACTGCGAACCCTCAAACCAACTTTACCCCAACATTTGCCATTCTATAATCACTCTAGTCCATTTAGAACAGATGACTTATGTCAACATATCGAGTGACAGATATTCGTCAGTAATTTGTTTTTGTTGTCAAATCGGGTGGTTTGACTTTTGTGTTTTTTGTTGTTTATATTTCGTTTGTTTTTTTCTTTTGTTTGTTTGTTTTTTTTTTTTTTTTTTAATTTTGTTCATTAATTCGGGTGTGAGAATTTTTGAAATATAGTGTCGATAGGGTTGGGGGAACATCCAGCCCCTCGCCCTGAATTCCATTGGATATTGAAAATGCAATGCATTTTACATGCATGCAGAAATGGTGGTAAATTCCACTGTACTGTGCTGTGCTGTGCAAAATCAACAGGTAAATGTAAGCCTATAATATAGAGGCGCGATTTCTGCCTTTACCAAAAAGGAAAATTTATTTGGGACATAGATATCGCGTCTCTGTTTTAATGTTTGTCATAGAATGATGTTTTTCAATTTTTGGTTTTGCTTTCTCGGCACATGCATTCGGCACATGCATTCTACACATGCATTCGACACATGCATTCGACGTCGGCTGAGGATTATCTCATTGTACAGGTAAGTGAACTTTATTTTATTGAAGTTGAGATTCTGCTTTTGATTTTCCTTTCTTTTCAGATACCATCGCTGCAATGCTGCATTACTGCCAACTTCAATGCTTGGGATATAAAAAGGTGAGTGGATATTCATGTAAATTATCTTATAGCTTGGGGGTGGGTTTTTTATTCTTCTATATTAATGGTTTACTTCTTTTATATGTATACGCGTACATAACAGGCTCGTCTCCATTACATGAGTGGTCGCGAGTGTTATGGAACGTAAAAAACAAATAAGCGTATGCAGTAAAACATTGCAAATTAAATTTAAGTGGTAATTTAACTGTATTACCTACTTGGTCACGGCACCATATACCCTTCAGAATAGTTTTCCGCGAGCGTATCACCTAACGTGGGTCAAGGGCCTACTCCCTGAGATCATGCTCTAAATTTTCTTATACTGCTAATGCTAATGTGTAAAGTATTTATTTTGTCAACTATAAATAAGTAATACATATAAATATTGCAAGAAAATATCACAGATAAATCTAAATTTAATATAAAATATTGCATCCAGATAAACCAAATATATAATATTGCACACAATCCTAATAATTGCATATAAGCCTTAAACCTAAATATCACAGAAATTATAGTCAAGAATAATAAATAATAAATAATAAATAAAGAATAATAAATTATAGATAATAAATAATAAATAATCGTCAATTTCCTAAACTCTTACCATCACTACTGGGCAAAGAGGTCTTTGGCATGAAAAATGCCTTGCTATCTTGTCACTCTGTCTGAAATTGCGTCTATATACCGTCTGTCCAACTTTGTATTTAATGTCTCGGCTTCTCAAATTGTAGGTCTTTTCTCCTTTGTCATGTGCCTTACTTTAATTTCTAAATATCTCGTCCCTTATAATTTGTTGTTTGTCCTTTGTTTCTAAAATTCTGACGTCTGATTGTTTAATGTCGCTTAACCGTCACATAATGTCAAACTCGGATCCGTTCTGTGCCATTTGGAAGCCGAAGACAGCATAATACGGCTCTAGGCTAGTAGCTTCGTGCGCAACACTTCGCAGTGAAAATGCCGCAAAGCTAACATGCTTGTCCCAGTCGCGTTGGTCGCTTCCAAGGTACGAACGGATCTTGGCCAGTACGCTACGGTTCACACGTTCTGAAGCATTGGCCTGCGGAGAGTAGACCGCAGTCCTCACGTGCTTAACCCCGTAGCGCTTTAGAAAACTGGAAAACAGTTAAGATATGAATTGCTTTCCGTTGTCAGAGTGTATACATTCTGGAACCCCAAAGACATGAAAAATGGCTTCCTCTAAGTACTGGACCACTGCAGCTGAAGTTGCCTTCCTTATGGGTTTAAGAAAGACAAATTTTCTGAAGTGGTCAAGCACAACAAATATTTGGGTGTTGCCATTTTTGGTCCTAGGATAGGGTCCCAGAAAGTCAATGTACAGGCGCTGAAATGGTCGTTCGTTCACCGTCTGTAACCCCATTGGTGGTCTATTTGTCCTATTCGTACTTTTATTGCACTTACATATATCACAGTTTTTTATAAAGTCGTTTACATCTATAGTCATTCCAGGCCAAAAGTATTTCTGTCTTAACTTTTGAAGCATCTTATGAATGCCTCCATGTCGTGCAGCTGGAGAATCATGAGCCGAACTCAGAAGACTCTTCCTCAACTCAGACGGTACCCAGAGCTTCCAAGCTTGTAGTGCGTCCCCGGTACGTATATTTGTCCGTTTGTAAACATAATTGTCCGAAATGCATATGTCGGGGATTTTATCCTGTCCATCTTTTACTGTCTTCTTTAGCTCCTCGTATTTGTCGGAAGAAAAATGTGGGGAATTCAGGTCAACGTCTATTAGGCTAACATCTGATGAGAGTTCCTCCATGTGAACACGAGAGAGAGCATCAGGGACAACATTTTGTGTGCCCTTCCTGTACTCAATTGTAAAGTCAAAGGCTTGTAGCTTCAAGCTCCACCTAGCCAAACGGCCAGACAGGTCCTTCTGCGACATAAGCACTTCAAACTGGCATGGTACGTTATTATCGTGAATGGCAGTAGTTCAATATAGGCACGGAATTTCTGCACACTTAAGACTGCTGCATAACATTCCAGCTCCGTGACGCTGTAGTTTCTTTGTGCCGAATTTAACTTTTGAGAGATGTAGGCAATCGGCCTCTCTCTACCCTCTGAGTCAAATTGGAAGAGGACGCTCCCAACACCAGTCCTAGATGCGTCACATTGGATGTAAAAATGTCTTGTAAAATCAGGGTTAGTCAAGATAGGTGCGTTGTCAGGAGCTTTTTAAGCTCATCAAATACCTTAATTTCTTCGTCCGTCATTTTAAAGTCTTTACCTTTTTTCAGGCATTCTGTCATTGGAGCACTCATACCTGAAAAGTTTGGGATAAACCTGCGGTACCATCCGGTTATCCCGAGATACCGCCTGAGCTGTTAGTCTTCGGGACCGGAAATTGCTCCATTGCCGATACCTTTGCCGGGTCAGTCCTGAGGCACCCGTCACC